>CM035848.1:177695818-178930906 GCA_020510985.1 Pholidichthys leucotaenia
AGTGGCAGGATACAGTGGTCATATTTTAATATCTGACAACTACCAAGGAACAAAATGGATGAAAAAATATACAGTTGGGCGATATTCTGAGATTTAAATAAACACTAATATTTGAGTGAGATATAGAAAGGAGATGCATTGTTGGCAAATGATAGCTATGGAAGAAAATGTAGTGTCACTCCTTGTTGGGAGTGTGGTCATGGTTTGGTGTAGCCTTGGATCAACTCCAGCGTGCCTTCTGGCCCTCCCTAAGGGAAGAGCATACTCTGAAAGCTTCTGACCAGCCTGTGGACAACCTTGGCATCACTAATGAGCCTGGTGGGCCTGAACTTTTGCAGCAGACTGTAACCCAGGCAACAGGCTAGTCACCGCATGCTGAGATTTTTTACCAATGACAAGTAGCTGAGGTGGGAGTCCACTTATAAATCAGATTTGGTCATCTCAGCCAAGTGGACAGGATGTTGCCTTTATATTCAGTGTAGGTATATAATGTATATCCAAATCAGATGTGATTAAATGACACATTGTTTACATACATTTCAATAAATTGCTACACTTACATATATACTGCCACTCCTTTTCAGGACACTGTAATATTTGGGACGTTTGGAATGCTGCAATGATAGGTACATGCATATGAAATTAGTTGTGTTTAGGAATTTTGTTGAATATCCCTGCTTGAAATCTGCAATTCCTCCACATCACTTGGTACTTAGTATGCTCTCCGGTGTTGTGCTGCTCTGCCTGTAATGCAGCCATCTTCAGCTCCTGTGTTTTTAGGGGCTTATCTCTTTACGGTCTCTCTCTAGCATAGGGGAAGGTTGTTCATTTGGATTTAAATTAGATGATCAGCTTAAAGAGCGCCTCTTATGCTATTTTTCCAAATGTTGACACCACTTTCAGACGTGTTAAAGAAATGTCTGTGACTTGCTTTGGTTAAAATTACTGCAGGATTTAATTATTGAAGTTACTTTTTAAACAAGGGGAAGGAGCACTCCTCAAAATGAGCTGGTTTATGGCATATTAATTTAAATCCTAATGAGCCTCAATTCACCTTACCCTCCCTCTCATCCTTCCCCTAAAACCTCCGTTTTGGCAGATGGCATGTGTGAGGCTGAAGTAAGCTTGTAGATGCGGTTGTCATGTTACATGACACACTAACAATACTGGCTTAATGTGAAAATTGAAAAGCCCAAATAAAGCATTATTGGAGAAAAACGTGTGTCATTTTGGTAGTCGATAGCACATGACTGGGGTGTAATGAGCACAGAAATAACCCTGAATGAGTGAATGGCTAGCTCAGCAAATGGTAGCTAACCTATGCTAATGGAGGAGGTGCATGGTCCAGAATATAATAAACTGTCATAAAATATGTCAAAATGATGTGTATAAATGAAATGTATGGTCGGGTTGGTAGATGATGGGAAAGCGGATGTCTAGCAGGAATGGATAGAATACAGTGAAAATGGGTACAGCAACTAGACTAGCAGACTCCTCTCAGTTTGTACCCCGTGAGTAGACTTCAAAGTTGTTCAGGGGTACAGGGGTTAGAAGGTTGGGGGTTGAAGACAAGGGATTATTTCAAATATTGGTAATGAAGTGTAAACCTCGATTTCACCAAACCCAGACTTTTTTTAATGATAAAAGTTTGAAACAAAGATAGAGTTAATCCACACATTTCTGATAAATAAAATGTCAACTTTTGTAAAATTCACTTTTAAGGATAGGGGAGAAGGTTAGAGCTGCAGGCTTCCATACTTACTTTGCTCTTGTTAATGGGAAAATCAATTTTCACAAGATTCATTTTTTGACATTTATCAAAAAAAATAAAATAAAATCAAATTTTGATTTAAAATTGGTTTATTGCCCAGCCTTGTGGCAAAGTAGTAGTGCTAGCAGTGCCGTGTGTGTGTGTGATGTCTGGAAAAAACAACAAAATAAGTCAAAATGACGTGAGATATATTATTGGCTATGGAATAAAGTTCTAAAAACTCCAGTCGCACTGCTGCTGAGTTAGCGTCACTGTACTATGTGAGCTACAAGGCTTAGAGGAAAACTTCTGCTTCTTTTCTGAGGAGAACGCATTCCAGACTAGTCTCGGAGTAGGTCTGTATCAGGCCTGTTAAGTAGTGACCTGATAACCCCCTGAAGAATAAAGCAGTTCCAAACAAGGCATTTCATACAGCGTTGCAGGCCTCCTTTCAGTGGGAGAAGAGAACTGTCACAAAAATTCTATGTAACCCTCTAAAATAAAGAGAAAAGCTTCAAAGCACAAAGAATATTAGGGGGTCTTTAATCATTTAAGGTTTTTAAAATCTTTAATTATTTATTTATTTTTACATGTTCATTTATTTATTTCAGTTTTAAAAATGCTTGTGCTGCCTTAGCAATCATTTAGGGATCATTATTTTGCTGTTGGAGCTAAGGCTGTGCGATATGACCACAATTTCATATCATGATATAAGTAATCTTATTTGATGATAACAACATATATATCATGGTACACATTTTCTGTAACTTGGCAGTAATTTAAACCCTAAAAAATGATGGTCTGATGCACTATAATGTTTCCTATTAGCAACATGTTAGCATTTAGCATTTGCTGTTTTATAATTAGAGAGAGATGGTGTTAATGTTACTTAACTCCAATTAAAATGAGGTGAGCGGACTATCCTCTCTGACGCAGCATGGTGAGAAAAAGTCTCACATCCCTGAAAAACGGAAGTAGCGGCTATATGACCAAAACATTAGCTTGGAGTTAGCTGCTGCGCTAACCACCGTAACCCACACACCTGGCACACTGCGGGGGAGAGGCAGGACGATGGCAAGTAGAAATGGGATATGTGTCTTTTAAATCCTGCTATAAACAATACAGTTATATATGAAACGGTAGACGTTTTTTATCGCGTTACCTAGATATCGTCATATCGCACAACCCTAGTTGGAGCCAGATGTACATGTAGTCAGCAGTTACATCCTCAGTGATGTATGTGTGTCTCTCTCTTAAGTCATAAAACAGAGGATGAGCATGAAAACACTTTGAGTGGTTATTTAGGTTAGAATAAGTGCCTCACTGTGCCATTATCTGGACAGGGATGGCAATTTTCCGCCGATCCGCGGATTTCCGCTGATTTATTTTCAAATTGATCATTTCTGTGAACCGTCTAAATCCGTTGAGAAAATTTTAGGGGGGGTAAGGTACCTTATTGTTACCGATTTTAGCGAAAATCAACACGATTACATAAGCGCTCAGCGCTTCCCCGGGTAAAGTCTCCCGCGATAACCCGGATGTGTTGTGTTCAAGCTACTGCTGTATTGTAAACAGCCCTGCGATTGGATAGTTGCAAACGATTGGACCAATCAAATGACTCGTTGTATGCTTTGTCAAAAATTCATGGCGGCGTTCTCAGGGATGTGATTTTCCTCTAATTCGCCGAATTCCGCTTTATTTTATCTTCCAGGAAGATAAAGTACGTTAAGTACGTTAGCGGCTTGTGGTCCACGAACGCAGTGAAGGTGCACCCTTTCAGCCAGAACTGGAAGTGGCGTATGGCCAGGTGGAGAGCCATTAACTCTGTCGAACACGCTGTATTTACGCTCACTGTCGTGCAAAGACCTGCTAAAAAAGGTGAGCGGCTGCCAAGAACCGGCAGCGCATTGCTCCACGACGGCCGCTATGCCCATGTCCGAGCCGCCAGTAGTGCAGCGTTTGCAAGAGCTGTTTTAACCGCAGAACGCCTGCTCCCGCTCAGGAGTCCAGTCGATTCTGTCCGCCGGTTTCCGTTTCTTGAGTGCGGCGTACAACAGCTGTATGAGCTGGGCTGCGCGGGGGAGGAAACAGTTATAAAAGTTAACCATCCCCCAAAAACTCCTGCAGCGCCCTGACATTGATGTTGAGGAGGAAAAAATAGCAAAACAATTTAGTTACTGTAGAGGATGTGCTCGAATGATGAGGCTGAGTTTAGTTCGTAAACCAGCTTTATTGACAGAACACATCGTCTAGCATTCTCAAAGCAGGAAAGAGGAATAATCATATCTCATCACCCTTTTATATGTTTCCAGCATCAGAATTCAAGTCACATGGTGTTTTCAGTAAACATACAGTCACAAAGCATCCCTTTGAACCTTCACCATTGTCTCTCATTTCTTGATGAACCGGAAATCTCTCCGGGGCATCTTCTGTGGGACAAAAAGACAAATCTCACACTTCCTCGTTATCTTCTGCAGATTCGAGTCCTTTGTCCTTTCAGACGTGACACCCTCAATACACATGCAGTCATGTCTCTGTGGAGATGTGAGCCCACACTACCCCCCCCCCCCCAAACGTCTAGTAAGGGCAAAACCTGCATGGCATAAAAAGAAAAACACAAAACACTCCATGTATCGCTAATCAATCCACCAACTGCCTAGGTTTTAACTTTCTGCTGAATCTGCTGCAACCTGGCTTTGCTGCCCCTGCAACATCTCTCTGCATCTGTGGATTAAAGCTGTTAGCACCTTTCTGTGAAGATTCTGGAGAATGTCCTCTCGGTGGCCTGCCACGGCGGGGAGGCCTCGCGAGCTGTACTTCCTCATCAGCCAAAACAAAAGCAGGTTTGAGCCTGTTTATGCAAATCAACTCCCTTCTGCCCCCTAAATCTAGCAGAAAATGCTTCTGCCCGGTCTCCAGCACTCTGAACGGTCCGTCATAAAACGGCCGCAAACTTGGACGCTGAGCATCATGTTTAACAAAAACAAACTCTGCATTTTTTAAAGCCTTTGGCACAAAAACGTGTGGGAAACTGTGATGGACCGGGCCAGGGAGCGTGTTTGCTCCCGAGTCGCTCTGCCACGGCTGAGCAGGGGGGCCATTTGGTGCGGGATTATCGGGGAGAAATTCCCCCAGCAAACGGAGAGGTTGTGCAAAAACTAATTCAGCCGGGGAAGCATGTAAATCTTCCTTAGGTGCAGAACGCAACCCCAATAAAACCCATGGAAGTTTGTCCACCCAATTTGTATCCGTCAGCGACGCTCTGAGGGCTGCTTTCAATGACCTGTGAAAGCGTTCGCATAAACCATTAGCCTGGGGGTTATACGCGGTGGTGCGATGAATCTTCACCCCCAAGCTGCGGGCCATTGATGACCACAGTTCGGAAATAAATTGGGGACCCCTGTCGGACGTTATGTCCGACGGTACACCGAAACGTGCAACCCACGCTGCTAAAAATGCTCGCGCAACTTCTTCCGCTGTGGTTGATGGCAGAGGAATCGCCTCTGGCCAACGCGTGGTGCGATCCACCATCGTCAAAAGATGTGTGTGCCCGTGTGATAATGGGAGCGGGCCCACCAAGTCAACATGCACGTGATCAAAACGCTTAGCGGGGATGTGAAAAGGTTCTAACGGAGCCTTAGTGTGTCTGTGTATTTTGGCTCGCTGACACGCTACGCAGGCTGCCGCCCATTCCTTGACCTGTTTGCGCAACCCGGGCCAAACAAATTTCTCCCCCACCAACTTAATCGATGCGCGCACCCCTGGGTGCGCGAGAGAATGGACCGAGTCAAAAACGCGGCGGTGCCACGCGGCTGGCACTACGGGGCGGGGCCGTCCCGTGGAGACATCGCAGATTAGTGGGGGCATACCACTTTGTTGCTCCCTGTGCTCCAGCCTTAACCCTGTTGGTCCAGACTGGAGCGCGCGCACGTCCGCGTCGTTAACCTGCTCCGCAGCCATGGCTGCATAATCTAACCCTACACAGACCGGGGCTGCGCGCGCTCCCGCGTCGCTGCCCGGGCCCGCGGCCACGGCTACAGAGTCTGGCCCCATGGGGCTTGGTGGTGCTACCGCGCGCGAGAGGCAGTCTGCCACAACATTGTGTTTACCTGCGACATGCTGAATATCAGTAGTGAACTCCGATATTGCGGCTAGTTGCCTTTGTTGTCGGCCTGACCAGGGTTCTGAAATTTTGGCCATCGCAAACGTTAGCGGTTTATGATCCACAAACGCGGTGAAACGTCGCCCCTCTAACCAGAACTGAAAATGGCGGATGGCCAAGTGCAGGGCCAAAAACTCCCTGTCAAATGCACTGTATTTACGCTCACTATCGCGCAAAGTCCTGCTGAAAAATGCGAGGGGTTGCCAGGTACCTGCCACAAACTGTTCAACTACCGCCCCCACCGCTACATCGGAAGCATCAGTGGTGAGTGCCATGCGGGCCGTTGGAACTGGGTGCGCTAACAAAACTGCGTTTGCCAGGGCTGATTTGACCTGGGCAAAAGCGCGCTCCCGCTCCGGAGACCATTCAACTTTATTTGCGGGCTTTTGTTTTTTTAACGCGGTGTACAGTGGCTGCATGAGCCGTGCTGCGCTTGGGAGGAACCGGTTGTAAAAATTAACCATCCCTAGAAACTCCTGAAGCGCCTTGACCGTTTGAGGTTGCGGAAAATCCGTTATGGCACGCACTTTATCTGGAAGAGGAATCGCTCCTTCTGCCGAAACACGATGCCCCAAAAAATCAATCTGCGCCACCCCAAACTGGCACTTCGCTGGGTTAACTATTAACCCGTGCTCTGCCAGCCTCCGAAAAACTGCTGTGAGGTGTTTTTCATGCTCGCCCTCGGACGCGCTGGCTACCAAAATATCGTCCAAATAAACGAACACGAAAGGGAGTTCGCGTAAAACTGCATCCATCATGCGTTGGAAAGTCTGCGCGGCCCCCTTGAGGCCAAAAGGCATGCGCAAAAATTCAAAAAGGCCGAAAGGAGTTATGACCGCTGTTTTGGGTACATTCTGCGCGCGCACTGGAACCTGGTGGTAACCGCGCACCAAGTCTATTTTAGAAAAAATGCGCGCCCCCGCCAAATGAACAGAAAAATCCTGAATGTGCGGAATCGGGTAGCGGTCATGAGCTGAAACGTTGTTCAACCTGCGGAAATCGCCGCAAGGTCGCCACGAGCCGTCAGCCTTTGGGACCATGTGTAACGGCGAAGCCCAAGAGCTCTTGGAACGTCTAACAATGCCCAGTTTTTCCAGATTAGTGAACTCCTCGCGCGCGATGGCCAGTTTAGCTGGGTCCAAGCGCCGAGCTTTTGCAAAAACGGGAGGGCCGGTGGTGGTTATAAAATGCTCCACCCCATGTATAGCCACCGTCGCCGAAAACGTGGGGACTGTGAGTGCTGGGAACTGAGCAAGCAATGTGTGAAACTTACCACCCGCAGCTGAGACGCTGGCATGTGCAGTCGGCGGGGCCACCCGAGCTGTGCAGGGAATAGAATGAAAGGACAGTGCATTAATCAGACGTCTATTAGCAAGGTCAACCAATAAACCATGTGAGCACAAAAAATCAGCCCCTAACATGTTAAAACTGACTGCTGCTACAATAAATGTCCACTCAAATGAACGGCCCTGTAAGGACAGAAGCATGGTCCTTTCACCGAACGTTTTAATCGTGGAGCCGTTCGCTGCTGACACTGACACCCAGGGAGCTTTAGACGGCATCAGCCGTTCCGCGGAGGTGGGTGTGACGAAACTCAGCTGGGAGCCCGTGTCCACGAGGAACTGTTTCCCCGAGTGTGCATCCGTCAGGTAAAGTAACTTGTTCTCGTCGCCGAGGGTCGCAGCTGCTACCGGCCTTCGGTCTTGGCGTTTGAAGTTGCACGGCGGGACGCACCTGTGCGCTCTCTCTGCAAAACGGCGGTGGTAGAAACATGGGCCGTCCTCCGCTCCGCGTCGTCTGGCCCCCATCGCTGCTGTCATTGGTGCGTCTGGCGCCTCGG
Source organism: Pholidichthys leucotaenia (assembly GCA_020510985.1). Lineage (NCBI taxonomy): Eukaryota > Metazoa > Chordata > Actinopteri > Cichliformes > Pholidichthyidae > Pholidichthys > Pholidichthys leucotaenia. The sequence goes on from CM035848.1 coordinate 177,703,571, forward strand.
CCGCTGGGCCTGCGCTGTCTCCGGACGCCGTTCCTGGGCTGGCAGCTGCGGCCGAAACCGCGTTCCGCTTGTGGGCGTCGACAAGTCGCTGCGCCTCTTTGCTCAGCCCATGGTAGTCTCGCCTGGCCAATCGGGGCGACTCTGCCAGGGCCACTCTCACTGCTGGCGGCAGGGTCCGAAGGAAAAGGTGGGCTTAAATGAATTCACCATCCTCAGAGTCTTTGAGCCTCAGCATCTTCACCATCAGGTCCGCAGGTCTCTCGTTCTCTGACTCCGTCAACGTCAGGAGCCCCTCTGCTCGTTGTTGGACTGAAGGGGTGAAATGGCTGATCAGTGCGTCCTTCAATGCGCTGTACTTGTCGCTGTCTGGTGGATGATTAACCAGATCCTCCACTCTCTGGACCATGTCGCTGTCCAGCTTCGCTACCACATGGTAGAATTTTGTGTCGTTGTTGGAGATTCTCCGGAGGTTGAACTGCGCCTCGACTGCGCTAAACCATGAGCGCGGGCTGTGTTGCCAGAAATCGGGCAGCTGGATCGTGGAGGCGGCCATCAGGCTGGCTTCCGCCGAGCCCCGCTCGGGAGAATTCTGTCTGCTCATTTCTTGTCGTAGGTCACCAGTGTAGAGGATGTGCTCGAATGATGAGGCTGAGTTTAGTTCGTAAACCAGCTTTATTGACAGAACACATCGTCTAGCATTCTCAAAGCAGGAAAGAGGAATAATCATATCTCATCACCCTTTTATATGTTTCCAGCAACAGAATTCAAGTCACATGGTGTTTTCAGTAAACATACAGTCACAAAGCATCCCTTTGAACCTTCACCATTGTCTCTCATTTCTTGATGAACCGGAAATCTCTCCGGGGCATCTTCTGTGGGACAAAAAGACAAATCTCACACTTCCTCGTTATCTTCTGCAGATTCGAGTCCTTTGTCCTTTCAGACGTGACACCCTCAATACACATGCAGTCATGTCTCTGTGGAAATGTGAGCCCACATTACATTACTTTTATGATTCCAAACAGTTTGAAATTGACAGTGCACAGTGGACAATGACTCATAACTTTTGAATATTTCTAAGACTTGGCTACATCAGTGATTGTGCAAAATGAACTGCTCAAGTCTCAATGGAGATTGAAACTGGTGATCTGAAATGAATGCTGAAATTATAAAAAGTAATGGTATGTTGGAATTTTATTTCTATTATGGAATAGATAAAATTAACTGATTTTGATTTGATCAAGTGTTAAAGCATGTGATGGATAATGCTTGTTGGAATATTTTAGGAATGGTATCTTCTTGGAACATAAGTCAATATTATACAGTAATAAGTGGCATTCAGCTGTTTGTTTTATGTCATTTAAGCACAGTTCTGGTACTTAAAAATCATAAAAACCCAGGAGCTTCGGGGGACTTCGCCCCCCTTGCCCCCCCACCAGGGCTCTGCCCCAGACCTCGCTGGGGGACTGCGTCCCCCAGACCCCCTGCTAAATTTTCAGATAATTTCTCCAACCCCAAATCACATCCCTGGTTCGTGTTGGAATTCTGAGCTTTCGGTATTGTTTTCAGTGGAATTATGAGATTTTTATCGAAGGATCAGGAGTCATCAGTGCTAGAAATAGACAAAAGTGTCAAAAATAAGTTCCAATGGAATTGGCTTGAGAGAAAAGTGACGGTAAAGGTGAAAATTGGCTCAAAGTTGTGTGCTCTGCTGTGTGCTCTGCACTGTGTGTCTGTGTGTGTGTGTGTGTATATACGTATATATTTTATAGTAATATGTACATATGTATATTAGCTGCTCTTGCTTGCTTGTTTTTTTTTTGTTTTTTTGTTTTTTTTTCTTGCCTTCTGATTGTTGCTCTGAGTGTTGCTATCCCTGTGCTGTTGCAATCCTGGAATTTCCCCGTTGTGGGACTAATAAAGGCTTATCTTATCTTATCTTATCTTAAAGTTCGACGAGGTAACAGAAACACTCGGACAGTTTCTGGAGAAACCAGAAAAGGAGATGAAGTTCAAAGTTCCGAGACTGACACAGCTTGCTGCCAAAAGGAAGAAAGTTTCACATTAGAAGTGACTTGGTGACCAGTGTAAATAGTGTAATAAACTCTGATAGAACTGTTAAATATGTTGGACTAAAGACAGTGAGACAACATTGAAGAAAAAGTAAGTTAACTTTTCATTAAATTTAATGATTTATCTAAGTCTAGTATTTCATTTCATTTTTTTCAGTCTAAATTACTTCTGTTTTACTGAAAACCTCTCAGCTTCAGGGGGGCTGCGCTCCCCTGGCCCCCCCATAAGTCAATCGACCAAATTAGATTTCAGCTGAAATCAGAATTTCCTGTTGCCATCCCTGTCTGGAACAACCATACATGCCCAATCCATAACACCCCAGTGCCTTTTTTACAGATGGGGTGGTATTTTTGGATAGTGAAGCTCCTTTTGTGTCCACACTTGCCATCACTCTGAGACAGGTTTTTCTGTCGATGAGAACTTTTTTTTTTTTTTTTCCCCCAGAATTCTTCCAGGTCTTTTCAGTACTTTTCTTTGAAAATTGCAATGAAGTCATTTTGTTTTGTTTGTTGTGGTCAGCTTGTTTACATCTTGCAGTGCCTCTGTATTTACATTTATGAAAGCAACATCACGTCAGTGATTAATTTCATTCCACACAAACACACTGCTTAACTTGGTGTGTTCTTGAAATGGTCCACCTTTGTGCATACTGAATTGCTGCTACAAATGTATGAGGACATCTACAGAAGGCTGCTTGTTGTTTTTCATTTCATATCACTCACCAGTTGGACAGCTAATTGCCATTTCAGATCACATTAACCTGTACCAGTGAATGCAGGCACACTACAATTACCCCTGTCTTTCTTTTCTTTCTTTCTTAGTGAAGAAGCTAGAATATTAAGTGAATGAAATATTTTCTTTTTAAAGAATTTGTTAAATTAAGACGACCCTGTGTTCTAATAGAATAGGCAGTTTTAACACGCTGGGCATACCAGCCATTGCAGAATCTTAAATTGTATCTCTTAAACTGTTCCATTGCAATTGAAATTATTCAACCCCCACTGTGAATTAGGTTTATTGGCAAAATGTACAAACTAGCAGCTACAGTGGGGTAAAAAAGTATTTAGTCAGCCACCAATTGTACAAGTTCTCCCACTTAAAAGATGAGAGAGGTCTCCAATTTTCATCATAGGTATACTTCAACTATAAGAGACAAAATAAGAAAAAAAAAAAAAATCCAGAAAATCACATTGAAGGATTTTTAATGAATTAATTGGTAAATTCCTCGGTAAAATAAGTATTTGGTCAATAACAAAAGTTCATCTCAATACTTTGTTATATACCCTTTGTTGGCAATGACAGAGGTCAAACGTTTTCTGTAAGTTTTCACAAGGTTTTCACACACTGTTGCTGGTATTTTGGCCCATTCCTCCGTGCAGATCTCCCCTAGAGCAGTGATGTTTTGGGGCTGTCGCTGGGCAACACAGACTTTCAACTCCCTCCAAAGATTTTCTATGGGGTTGAGATCTGGAGACTGGCTAGGCCACTCCAGGACCTTGAAATGCTTCTTACGAAGCCACTCCTTTGTTGCCTGGGCGGTGTGTTTGGGATCATTGTCATGTTGAAAGACCCAGCCACGTTTCATCTTCAATGCCCTTGCTGGTGGAAGGAGGTTTTCACTCAAAATCTCACGATACATGGCCCCATTCATTCTTTCCTTTACATGGATCAGTCGTCCTGGTCCCTTTGCAGAAAAACAGCCCCAAAGTATGATGTTTCCACCCCCATGCTTCACAGTAGGTATGGTGTTCTTTCTCCTCCAAACACGACAAGTTGAGTTTTTACCAAAAAGTTTTATTTTGGTTTCATCTGACCATATGACATTCTCCCAGTCCTCTTCTGGATCATCCAAATGCTCTCTAGCAAACTTCAGACGGGCCTGGACATGTACTGGCTTAAGCAGGGGGACACGTCTGGCACTGCAGGATTTGAGTCCCTGGCGGCGTAGTGTGTTTCTGATGTAGCCTTTGTTACTTTGGTCCCAGCTCTCTGCAGGTCATTCACTAGGTCCCCCCGTGTGGTTCTGGGATTTTTGCTTACCGTTCTCATGATCATTTTGACCCCACGGGGTGAGATCTTGCGTGGAGCCCCAGATCGATGGGGATTATCAGTGGTCTTGCATGTCTTCCATTTTCTAATAATTGCTCCCACAGTTGATTTCTTCACACCAAGCTGCTTACCTATTGCGGATTCAGTCTTCCCAGCCTGGTGCAGGTCTACAATTTTGTTTCTGGTGTCCTTTGACAGCTCTTTGGTCTTGGCCATAGTGGAGTTTGGAGTCTGACTGTTTGAGGTTGTGGACAGGTGTGTTTTATACTGATAATGAGTTCAAACAGGTGCCATTAATACAGGTAACGAGTGGAGGACAGAGGAGCCTCTTAAAGAAGAAGTTACAGGACTGTGAGAGCCAGAAATCTTGCTTTTTTGTAGGTGACCAAATACTTATTTTACCGAGGAATTTACCAATTAATTCATTAAAAATCCTTCAATGTGATTTTCCGGATTTTTTTTTTCTCATTTTGTCTCTCATAGTTGAGGTATACCTATGATGAAAATTGGAGACCTCTCTCATCTTTTAAGTGGAAGAACTTGCACAATTGGTGGCTGACTAAATACTTTTTTGCCCCACTGTATTTGCAATAAACAAATCATACAAGAACAATTTAAATAGCTCAACACTACTAATATTACATGTGGTTTTTCCAAATTCAACACAAAATTCCACTTTCAGTTACTGCAGTAGTTTCAAATTTATTCAACCCCTTCATGACAAGCATCTTCTTGTCATTTAGGAAGAATGAAGCATACACTGAAAAGAACACCCTACTTAAAGTGAAGCATGGTGGTGGCTCAGTGATGCTCCGGAGCTTCTTCAGTTCCTCTGGCACTGGAAACCTGCAGCATGTGGCAGGTAAAATGGATTCAATCAAGTATCAGGAAATCCTGGGAGAAAATGTCATGACATCTGCGAGGAAGCTGAAGCTAGGGCATCATTGGAGCTTTTCAACAGGAAAATGATCCCAAGCATACCTCAAAGTCAACTAAGGTTTGGTTTCAGAAGAAGTCCTGGAAGATACTAGAGTGGCCGTCACAGTCACCTGACTTGAACGCCATTGAAAATCTCTGGTGGGATTTGAAAAAGGCAATTGCTGTATGCAAACCAAAGAATATTAGTGAACTGGAGGCCTTTGCCCATGACGAATGGGCTAAGGTTCCTCAGAACGCTGCTAGAGGCTGGTGTCTGGCTATGCATCACGCTTGCAGCAGGTAATAACAGCAAAAGGGTGCTCTACTAAGCTCTAATGAGGCTTTTCATGAAGGGGTTGAATAAATTTGAAACTGCAGTAGTCATTAAAACTGGAATTTTGTGTTTAATTTGGAGAAATTGGTTGTAGTATCAGTTGTTTTGAGCTCTTTAAATTGTTCTTGTTAGATTTGTTTATTGCAAGCAACTGCTAGTTTGTGCATGTTGCCAATAAACCTACAGTAATTTTCAGTGGGGTTGAATAATTCGATTGCAACTGTATCTCTACTAGTGTTTTGTAAACATGAGAAGTGAATCTTTTTGGAATAGACTGTGCAAGAATATCGTCCAGAAATGCCATGGACATGTTTTTACTTTAAAAGGGTCAATGTGAAGCACCAAATGTGACTAGTTAAAGAGCATAATGAGGATCTATTGTATATGAAAACAAACTCTAAGAGTAGTATCTCACGGAACGATGAATGCTGATGAATGTGGTGATTTTTGGTTCGTCAACTTTCGTGACGAATGTTGGCAAAAATCAAGCTAGTATCTCAGTGAGCTGCAAATGCTGAGGAACGTTCATGAACGCTGTCCTTTTTGGGTTTTGTCAGGTTCAGCTCATACACAGTTTTTAAGGCCACCAACAGTTTTGTTGTGTTCACCACTTAGTGAACCATAAAGAACTTTAATGATATGCGTTAAAACCATTTTCAAATGTGTTACTGCCATTTGCAATTGCTTCCAACTGTTTTGCAAACATTTGTGACAAAATACATTCATTAACGACTTTAAAAACTGTTGGCAAACTGTTTGGCGACCTTTTACAAACCCTGACAAAACCCAAAAACAACAACATTTGTGAGATATCAGGGTAATGCTGCTGTGATTGGGGTGGATCAGAATTATAATTCGGCAGATGCAACACAAGCCTGAGGAGGACACATGGGCGTAGTGAAATGGGGAGCTGGAACACGCCCGGCTGGCCGATGGTGTCAGTTGCCAATCAATGCCTTGCCCATTTTGCCTTGATCTGTCACGATCTGTGCACGGGGGGGATTTCACCGTGGTCTGTTCCTTTGCTTTTTCTTTTTCCTTATTCGTATGATGTATTCTGAGTTCTTTGCCTTTTGGTTTTTCTTTATTGTTATAATTTTGCATTTTGGAATTCTATGGCTGTTAAGTTTTTTTTAGTTTGTTTTCACTTATTCAATATTGTTTCTTTGTATGGTTTATTTTCCTGTTTGCGTTCAGTGCAATTTTGTTCTTATTTGCTTCCACTTTATTTTTTCTTTCTCCCTTAGGAGTTGCAGTTGTCAGGAGCACTTCCGGGTTTTTCCCTGGTGGTGGGCGGTACTCCTGTCAAACTGTCAGCTTCATCTCCTCATGACTCACAGCTGATTGTCATTTTCTCCCCAGCCCGCTCATGATTCGCACTTGTCATCATTTGTTTAATTTGTGTTTAGCCGTATTTAAGGGCTGTTAAGGTCATTCCTCCTTGCCGGAGTCTTAGGTTCTCAACCCTCATCTCCACCAGAACCTAGCCCTTCTTCTGGTGTGGTAAATTGTAAGTTTTCTTTGCTTGTCGTTTGGATTTAGTGTTGAGCACGGTTTTGGATGTTGTGTTTTGTTTTTCTTAGCAAATTCACAAACTGCAGTCCTGTGCATGGGTCTCTCCTCTCTGCCCCGAGCAGCAATTCCTGACATGATCCAGCTTACCTCATGCACATACTCTGGGGCTGCCTATGCCAAATTACCATTCAGACCCTTCACAATTACGGCAGTAATAGATTTTAAATGTCTTGCCATTTTACAACATTGCATGATACAGTGGTATCCTTAAGAATAAGCTTTTTGGCGAAGCCTAAGTTATACTTTACAAAGTTTTGGAATGAATTCATAGTGAAATGACCAGAACAAAGCAAAAAGTTTGGTCTAAAATCCTCCGGAATTTGCATTAAGATGCATCCCTAAGCGAAAAGTGTCTAAAATGTATTGTATTTGAGTTTGTGTAAGGGTCCCACTGTTACCTCGCATGTGCAGTGTCTCCTCTACGTGTTTGCTGACAGACAGCGCCGGCACGGGGCTGCATTGAAGGCTGGCCAGTAATAGAGGAGCAGGCAGGTATTAAGGCTAGTGACATTTACCTTTGACTGATGCTTTCCCATTTCTTGACGTACAGGAAGAAACCCGGAAGAGTTTAAAATGCTTCTTGGAGAAAAAAATGAGATAAAGGCTGCATGTATTTTTGAAGAAAAGTGAGTGTTATGATATTTTTTTGATAATCATGTGACCAAGACACATTTCAGAAGGTTAAAACTTACAAAACCACAATTTTTCAGTCAATGACCCCTTTAAAGCTGATTGTGGACTTGTAATATTTGTACTGTTTGATATTTGTTATTGTCTTTGGTTTTTTTTGTTTTTTTTTCAGAGGTCCCTAAATCAAATGATTCGTCTTTCTTTCTGCACTACAGTCGTGTCATAAATCCCTTTGTCAGGGTTGAATAAAGGCACCAAATGCCGGCTGTGAGTTTTCAAATTTAATTGAGAAAAAAACACAAAAGCACAAACAAGACCAAAGAAAAATTCAGTAGGAGCAGGAGATAACAGGATAAGCCAAAAATAGCAATCGCTAAGGTGAGAGGAGTCACTGGCTAAACCTGGGGAAACTAGCCATGGAGTGCATGCTAGGACAAACACAGAAAGGCAAGTAAAGAGACACTGCGTTTGTAAGATGAGAGTTGGGTGCTGCGCCCGACAATGGTGCACAGCCTCTTAAATAAGGCTACAGACAAAATGAAACAAGTAACAACAGGTGTGGGTAATCTGAGTGGCAGGAGAAAGCAAAGATACATCTCAGACCAGCTGGGACTAATGAGGGAGCCATCGTAGCTGACAGCTGACAGGGCCATGCCTACGCAGAGCAAAACCCCAGAAAGCCATTGACAGCTGTCAACCCCGAGAGAAAGAACACAACAGAATACAAACATAACGATATGGCAGAAAATGGAGACAGGCAGCCTCAAAAATGCAATAAGCAAACTATAATGAACGTAAACGGGAAAAAAAATCATACATACATCATAAGAGAGACCAGAAGCAGTTTCCTGCTGCAACTGGCTCTCCCCACCCCGAGCAGGACAAGAAATCTCTAGCTCTGATGAGGTGACAACAGAACAGAGCATTTGCCTTGTCTTGGACTCCAGTGCCGTCCAGGACTCCAGCAATCCAGGCAGGTTCGACTCGAGTCCATCCCTCTGGGCATTCACTCTCGGCGTGGTCACCTTGAGAGAAAAACACAAAGAAGACACTGGAGAAGAATCACCAGAAGCAGCGGAGCCCGGCGAGGGGATCTCAGGAGCAGAGGGCTTCTGCACCTGACTCCCCCCACCCCGAGCCAGACAAGATTTTCCTGAATTTGCAGAAGAAGGAACAGAACAGGGTACTTGCCTGAACTCGAGCTCCGCTGCCATCCAGGACTCTGGCAAGCCTGTTGCGGTGACCTCAACAGCTGGCGTGACGGTGGTTGCAGTCCCAGGGCCTCCAAGCGAAACACCCGACGCAGATGGCTCATCAGGCGTGGTAGCTGGAGGTCATCTCAGCGCTGGCGCCAAATCCTGCGCAGCTGAAGCCAAGGGACGCTCAGTTGTTGGCGCAGGCTTCAGGTTGCTGGCAGCATTCTCCCCTCGTCCAATCCGTGGCTGCGGGACTGGAACCAGGTCATCCAGGACCGCAGGCTCGTCCCTCGTCTGGTGGCACAATCCCGGGGCCGGCAGACACTCAAGGAAAATAGGAGGAGACACGAGGGTAGCAAGTGTGGAACAAATGTCTGCAGCAGGCTGTGAAAACTCAGTGGACTGCAAGGGCTGAGTTTCATCACCGGGGACCAGGCAAGATAATTCATTTTTAGGTAATGGAGAATGAAAATTCACTTGCCTGTATTGCCGGGGCACGATGTTCTTTGCTGCAGCAGGCCCAGGGTCATCCCTGTCAGTGGCTGCAGCGATTGTGGGCCCCCCAGAACAACATGGAGGTGCCATGCCTGCAGGCACGATGACAGGTGGAGACACGGGCTTCTGGCGAAGTGGCCAAGGCGCTGGAGTCAGGGGGCACTTGGTTGTCAGCACCAACTTCGACGTGGATAGGCCCCTAGCCCCGAGAAGAGGAGCCAGGGAATGCCTTACCAAAGGTGCTGGGTCCTGCGATGCTGAAACCAGGAGATGCTCTCTCGTCAGCACCGGCGTTGGGACACAGCGGGCGCTCCTCTCCCTCGCTGGATGTGGTAGTGGAGCCGAATTGAGGGTCCCGGCATCCACAGACCCATCTGTCGTCCGGCGGTTCCCTCCCAGGACTGGTGGACATTTCAGGGAGATAGAAGAAGGAGGTGGTAACAGCAGTTGATGGTGAGGACCCAGTGGACTGTAATAACTGAGTCTCACCACTGGGAATTAGGCAAGCGGTTTCAGCAGAGAAAGAGAGAGACTGAATGAGCACTTGCCTGAATTCCTGGGGCGTGATGGAATCAGCTGCTGAAGAGCAGTCAGACCCAGGTAGCTCCAGAGATTGGGACACGCCTCAATCAACCGGGTTGCGCTGTCCACGAACCCCAAAGCAACCTTGGGAGTATGGGTGACTTGAGCCTTTGAGGCAAAATTCATAAGTTCCACCACCGCACACTCCTCCTCACTCAGTCCAAAGACACGGAAGTCCATGGTGGCAATTTCACCAAAACCTCCAGACAAAAAAAAGAAAACGTGGGAAAAACAAAAGAGCAAACTCACAGCTGCTGGTGCCCACATTGGCAGCACCCTTCTGTCATAAATCCCCTTGTCAGGGCTGAATAAAGGCACCAAACGCTGCCTGTGAGTTTGCAAATTTAATTGAGAAAAAGCATAAAAGCACAAACAAGACCAAACCAAAATTCAGTAGGAGCAGGAAACAACAGGATAAGCCAAAAATAGCAATCGCTAAGGCGAGAAGAGTCGCCGGCTAAACCTGGGGAAACTAGCCGTGGCGCACACGCTAGGATAAACACAGAAAGGCAAGTAAAGAGACACTTACATTTGTATGACGAGAGTTGGGTTCTGCGCCCGACAATGGTGCACAGCCTCTTAAATAAGGCTACAGACAAAATGAAACAAGTAACAACAGGTGTGGGTAATCTGAGTGGGCAGGAGAAATCAAAGATACAATCTGGACCAGCTGGGACTAATGAGGGAGCCATCGTAGCTGACAGCTGACAGGGCCACGCCTACGCAGAGCAAAACCCCAGAAAACCATTGACAGCTGTCAACCCCAAGAGAAAGAACACAACAGAATACAAACATAACGATATGGCAGAAAATGGAGACAGGCAACCTTAAAAATGCAATAAACTATAACGAACGTAAACGGAAAAATAAATCATACTGAGAAACAATATAGGATAAGTGGCAACTCAAAATGACAACACAGTACAAATATGAAAAAGCAGACAACCTGAGTCCAGTGGAATCCCCCCCTCCCCGCTCAGAACATGACAAGTTGTATGGATGATGAAATGACAGTAGAGTTATATTTGATTTTATCTTATAAAGGTCTTTCTATTTCACTAAATGTGATTACATTTAGGAGTCTTGGCTACTTTTGCCAAAACCATGAGATGATGACAATGCTCTGATCCTCCTTGTAAACTCTAAGCTGTTGTGATATTTTTGGTAATAAAATTTGTTCTCAGAAGTCTTTTCTAGCGGGAGGACAGAAAATAATCATTAGTTAAGACTGCTTGCATTGTTTTTTGTAGCAGAGTCAGCCTTCAAAATCTTAGAACTCAGAGGGTTAACTTGATTAGGTAATTCCTGTTTTTTTTAAACAATCATATAGGCAGCGTCGGGAGGATAATACATTTTTTAAATAGAATAAAAACAAATGTCTGGTTTGTATTTTTTAAAAGACAGAAGAAAAAATCTGTATACTGTATACACTAACATTGTTGTGCGTCCTTCAGAGCACCCTTAATGTACATAGTTTAGTCATAGCATTATATCCTCTAATAGCCATTGCATGAATTAATTATTATCCCTTTACTGCGATTTATATAATATTTTTAAAGCCTGATTGAACTGTAAAAGCACTTTTATAACGTGAACACATTTATACATATAGCCCTCTATCCATTACACACAGACTTGAATGCAATAAGCATATCAAGAGCAATTTGGGATTTGGTGTCTATCCCAAGGGCATTTTGATATGAGTACTAAAGAAGCTTTGTTATGCTTATTTTTTCCAGAGACCTTGTTAGCGGGAACCAACTCTGTCTTTAGTTCATTGGACTATTAGGAAACTTTGGTTCCTTGCATTGATGTTGATGTTAATTTGAGACTGCCTACACATCAAGTATTCCTGTAAACTAAGTTGGACTAAGAGAATTCTGGATGGAACAAATGTCCCCTACCAGAAAAATACTCCCTGCTGTACTGCAAAAACCACTTGGCTGCTTGAAGATTGCTGTAAAAAGCCAAAAGTGTAGACCAATTCTCAAAGCTCCCCAAATTCCTATCCCAATCTCCCAAGTCAGCCTCTTCTAAGCAGGACACAGCATGCAGCAGCTTTGGCCTCTTAAGGGAGTCCTATACAGTATTGGACAGGTGGCTTTAGTGCAGTAGCCAGTTGGTGTGTAATGCAGTGTGAGAACTCTGCTGCCCTGGCTTGTAGAGTAAGTCATTCCATTTGATCATATGCCCAGGTGGTAAAACAGTGTAACCTTCATCAGACTGTGAGGTGAAATGTGTTGAAAAGTTTAGTTCAGCATTGTTGGACACCCTTGGAAAAGTGGCTATGCTGGTTTTATATGTATCCTCAAGTATCAGAAATAGTTTTTCTTAACATTCTTTCAACTGTTGTATTTGATCTATTTGATATTTGATCAAGTCTTGTCTAGTACACTTTTGAAAGCAATGCATTTTAGTCTGTCACTACAACCTGATATATTATTTTCCAATTGTGAGGGAGGGCAGCGCGGTGGCAGAGTGGTTAGCACTGTGGCAGCACAGCAACTCACTCTTGGCTGGGGGATCGTGGGATCGATCCCAGTCTCCGACCAACAGTGATCTGTGTGGAGTTTGCATGTTCTCCCCGTGTCTGCGTGGGTTTACTCTGGGATTTCTCCGGTTTCCTCCCACATGCCAAAAACATGCACATTAGGTTAATTGGCATCAAAACTGGGGATTCTAAATTGTCCTTAGGTATGACTGTGAGAGTGAATGGTTGTCTGTCTCTCTGTGTTGGCTCTGCGATGGACTGGCGATCTGTCCAGGGCGTACCCTACCTCTCGCCCAAAGATGCTGGGATAGGCTCCAGCCCCCCCGCGACCCGAAAAGGATTAAGCAGAAGAAGATGAATAAATGAATGAATTGTGAGGGAATGATCAAGCCAATCTGGACGACTTGATCATCACGCCCCCCCCCCCCACACACACACCACTACCAGATTCTCCCACCTTTCTCTAGCTTGCTGATTTATAGCTTTGAAGTTAGTGTGCAATTATTGATTCAGAAGCCTTTTGTCTGTTCACCACACCATGAATATGAATATGATTATTGGCTGACATCAGGACACAAGGCAGATTAAAACATGATTATCTGGCCTGTTGTTATTGTTTCAGGCAAGAGATTCAGATTAAATTTTAAAGATGGGGGAGCTGAAATAATTTACATCCAGCTGTGCTGTTTGTTTATGTGTCTTGGGGTATCATGGGCCTACTTAGTTTGTTTACAAGAGTTAGTGTCGAGTCTCAGTAATTGCTGTCCTCCTCCTCTGTGTTTTGGACTGTAGCATTGAAATAATGACAATTGGCCTTACATACTTATAGCAGTGGAGGTAGGATCATCTGCAACACAACTTTGTTGTTAAAGTTACCACCAAAAATCAAGTTCTTTTTCTTGTTAGCAAGTCTGTAACATGTTTTTTATGACTTAGAAGACATGTAAGATAAGATAAGATAAGCCTTTATTAGTCCCACAATAGGGAAATTCCAGGATTGCAACAGCACAGGGATAGCAACACTGAGAGCAACAATCAGAAGGCAAGAGAAAAAAACAAGAGCAGCGAGTATACATATGTACATATACTGTATATATATACACTACCGTTCAAAAGTTTGGGGTCACCCAGACAATTATTTTGTGTTTTCCATGAAAAGTCACACTTATTTACCACCATGAGTTGTAAAATGAATAGAAAATATAGTCAAGACATTGACAAGGTTAGAAATAATGATTTGTATTTGAAGAGTTGCAAATTAGCTAATAGCTATACACTCTGTGCAACACATCAGATTGATTGTCATTGATTAATTGTCTATGTTTATTGCACTGTCCCTGTCAAATAAACAAATCTATCTAAATAATAATTTTTTCCTTCAAACTTTGCTTTCGTCAAAGAATCCTCCATTTGCAGCAATTACAGCATTGCAGACCTAACATGATTGCACAAGGGTTTTCTAATCATCCATTAGCCTTCTGACGCAATGAGCAAACACATTGTACCATTAGAACACTGGAGTGATAGTTGCTGGAAATGGGCCTCTATACACCTATGTAGATATTGCACCAAAAACCAGACATTTGCAGCTAGAATAGTCATTTACCACATTAGCAATGTATAGAGTGTATTTCTGATTAGATTATATATATATATATATATATATATATATATATATACACTACCGTTCAAAAGTTTGGGGTCACTTAGAAATTTCCTTATTTTTGAAAGAAAAGCACTTTTTTTCAATGAAGATAACTTTAAACAAATCAAAAATACACTATAGTATGTCTCCAGTATTTATAGTATTTACTGCAAACTCCATAGTGGAGTTTGGAGTCTGACTGTTTGAGGTTGTGGACAGGTGTCTTTTATTCTGATAACGAGTTCAAACAGGTGCCATTAATACAGGTAACAAGTGGAGGACAGAGGAGCCTCTTAAAGAAGAAGTTACAGGTCTGTGAGAGCCAGAAATCTTGCTTGTTTGTAGGTGACCAAATACTTATTTTCCACCATAATTTGCAAAGAAATTCTTTAAAAAGCAGACAATGTGATTTTCTGGATTTTTTTTTCTCATTTTGTCTCTCATAGTTGAGGTATACCTATGATGAAAATTGGAGATCTCTCTCATCTTTTAAGTGGGAGAACTTGCAGAATTGGTGGCTGACTAAATACTTTTTTGCCCCACTGTATGTGTCATGTCTGTGTTTTCTTGGTTTGTTTTTTTTTTTTTTTGCTGTGAAATTTCAGTTAAGCTCCTCCCCTTGGAAAAAGGCAAGTTTAGACAGAGCATTTTTGGTGACGTCATTGGTGGCGCAGGCCACAGAAGCAGACCCCCACCCCCGGTGCCCACCTGAGCAACTGATCAGCAGACCACCGCAGGCGGCCCGAGATGCCACCTGACATGCAAAGCGCCACACAAAACCGACCCACCATCACCACCTCCATTCATCACCCCCTCACTCTCATTTACTCTCATATTCAGTCCCGCTCTCACTCCCTTGATTGTATCTATACATTCAGTAGCACCCAGGTATTTTGACAACATGATGGGTCCCAGGCTCCCCACCGGACCCCAACCCCCAGCAGGAGGAGGGCAACAGGCCCACCCCCTCCCCCCTGCACAAAACATGGCGGGTGTACAGTATGTCGGTTATATGATGTAATTGTGTGTAAATGTGTGGGCTACCAAAGTGCAATTAAAATTGGGAGGATAGTGATTGGAGCACCGCTAGCCACTGCGATGGGCCCCCGTCCCCCCAAGCCCTCAGTGTCTAAAATGCAACTAAAATTGAGGTGAGGGCAGCCCCACTGCACAGCGAAGGTATCCCCTTCGGCGAAACAGTGCGGCACCCCCCCCCCCCCCCAAATTCCTAAATGTATCCAAGAAGGCTATTATTTTCCTCTGCGAGTGAGACGAGCTGTGTTTGACTGAGCTCTAAACTCTCACGCAAGCCCTGGAATTCTTTATGAAGCTGCTCGACCAGCGCCAGATACCATCCATGCTGGTAAGTTTATTCTCAATAGCGAAAAAGATGTCACTAACCTTGGTGCCCTCCCGTGATTTCTCGGGCGTTATTTTTGGTGAGTCTGTGGGTCTCAGTCGTTTAGACTGAGAAGCAGGGACGGGACACACTCGCCTGTTCCATGACACAGCAACAGTAATAAAACTCTTCGATATAGTTCTCTAGTTCCTCCAGCTCCGTACGAAAAAAGAAAGATAAACACAGACAGTCAGTTAATGAATTAATTACAAAGAGAGAAACAAAAACTACCTGTGGAAAAGTTTGTTTAAGCTCAGTCGATGGGAGTTGCCATTTTGGATTATTGTGCAATAGTCTCGAAACATCTCGCAATCACAGCATCGGCCCCCCAAATTAGGAATTGTAAATATTTTTTTATACAAAGTCTCCACATTTCAGGGGCTCAGAAGTAATTGGACAGTTGACTTAACCCTTCAACTGCCCAAATTAAATGGACGGGTCGCGTGCCCCCAGTGGCACAGCACAGCAACTGCACCGGTCAACTTATTGACGTCCCCCGGCTATACTGAGAATTTGTACTAATCTGTATTGATCTGACAGTTTAGAAGGTGGCAGACATGTGCCGAAGGAATCATGGCTGACATGGAATACAGCAAAGAAGAAGAAATCCTTATTATTATTCTTCCTTTTTCCATTTTGAGCTCACAGCACCAATGTGGATGCCTTCAAGATCAGTCATCGCAGCAGCGATGATGACTTAAAGTAGAACTGAACTGAACGGCATTGAACAGCACTGGGTGATAGTACATACAATTATAAAGATAATTTATCATTGGCACCCCCTCCACAAATCCCGGAATCTTGGAGAAAATCGCGATTTTGAATTTCCCGCGCTGAAAAATCAGACGAATCTGCCGATTAACCGGAAGTGCAGCCGGAGTTCCGCGTGATGTCACGAGTGTGACCCAGTCCTCATGTTTACCATTGCGAGCACGTCGACACTGGTTGTTTTTGGTGCATTTTGTCGTGATAGTCGACTACAAAACACTTCCAACACCTGGGAAGATTTGTTCAGTGGCCAAGGAAAGCTGTCATGGCGACGAAAGAAAAGAAAGGGGGAGGAAAAGCGACCGGGAAGCGATGCATTTCTAGATATACAGTGATCCCTCACTTATCGCGTTTAATGGGGACCAGAACCGATCGCGAAAAGTGAAAAACCGCGAAGTAGCGTCACCCCCCCCCCAAGGGCGTCACAAGCACTATTTTGCACAAAAAGGCACAAGAGAACAGCGAAAAGTGCCACTAAGCAACACGAGCGATAAAGAACAATGAATGCGGTCTTCCTTCGCTGGGTAAAATGTCTCGGCCAATCAGCTTGCGAGGTAAAACGTCTCAGCCAATCAGCTTGCAAGATTCCCGAGCAGTGAAGAGGTGGGCGGAGAGGAGTGGAGCGGTGGTCAGAGAGGTGGATTTTGAGTTGTGCGGGCTCTCCGTGTTGATACCTGATGTTCTAATGTAGTCTCCCTGCCTTCTCTCTGCCTTCTACATTAGAACATCAGGTATCAACACGGAGAGCCCGCACAACTCAAAATCTGCCTCTCTGACCACCGCTCCACTCCTCTTCGCCCACCTCTTCACCGCTCGGGAATCTCGCAAGCTGATTGGCCGAGACGTTTTACCTCGCAAGCTGATTGGCCGAGACGTTTTACCCAGCTTCGCTCCCTGCCGAGTGCCTATACCCAGCGAAGGAAGACCGCATTCATTGTTCTTTATCGCTCGTGTTGCTTAGTGGCACTTTTCGCTGTTCTCTTGTGCCTTTTTGTGCAAAATAGTGCTTGTGACGCCCTTGGGGGGGGGGGTGACGCTACTTCGCGGTTTTTCACTTTTCGCGGTCAGTTCTGGTCCCCATTAAACGCGATAAGTGAGGGATCACTGTAATAAGTTGGAAAAATGCTGATGTTTTTTTTTCCCTTTCTTTTTTATTGTTAATTTTCCTTATCCTGACACCCCAAACATGCCAAAGTAAAGACTCACCATTCTGTATTCAATAAGCGACTCTCCTCCCCATCACTGCTGCGGTCTGAGTCGGTGCCGGAATCCCCCGAAAATTCTGGCTCTAATCTGTACGGTTCGATGCCTCCCTCGCTCTCTTCCTGTTCACTTGACACTCCTGCATCCTCCTCTGTCTCGTCACCGATCCTGAATGCCTCTTCACTCTGAAAACTATGGTGTTCTTGACTGCTGGAACTGCTATCATCTGCCATTGTTGTTTTGATAAGGGTCACACTCGTGACGTCACGCAGCGTCGTCTGCACTACTTCCGGTTTGTTTGGCACTGCCAGCCAGAGGCAAAAGTTTATCGGCTTATAGCTTGGCCATCGCACGGCCTAAAAATTTCTTTTATGTGTTGAAAAATACAATAGGTAATAAGGAATTAATCTGCTATTCTACTTTTTTGGCAAAAAGGTGAGTTCATTTCTACTTTAAACTGTATGAAATGGGGAGAATAGCCACATAATACAAACAAAATTCATATGGGATAATCATAAGGGTTTGTAGATGTGTAAGTGGGTGTAAATTACTAAGTAAATGCAAAACATCGGCAACAATGGACGAAAACAGACCGGTCACGTGAGCGAGCGAGGCCCCCCCCTCCCGGCAACAGGTAAGAGAAATATACGTTTTTGTTTTTTTTACATTTTATTGATTTTCTGGTTCATATACTTTGAAGATTAGATAAAAACATACCCCTGTAGACAAATCGGTGTTAAAAAAAAAAACGGACCACTTTTTGTGTAAATGTGTCCAAAGTCCACTTTTGACTGAGTTATGTAATTTATATAGCTGCTGCAACATTATGCAAATTAGATGCGTAAATTTATTCCTATCTGAAACTTTGGATCATATTCTACATCTTTCTAATTGACAGTGAGCCATTATCTCCTGCAACTTTCAAGTTATAGCCTTGAAAAGCTGAACCATTTTATTGACAGATTTTTTTCACACTCTTGACCACTGGGGGGGGGGGGGGCTTGACCACCCTTTAAGCATTCCTGTTGCCATACGGCGCCTGGGGAAGTTAAAAGGTTTAAAGCTATTTATGGGCTGCATGGCTATGGCTATTTTCTTGTTAATCCATCATCAATCAAGTGGGTAAAAGGTCTGAAGTTTATTCCAGGTCTGACATTTACATCTAGAAGCTGTTGCTGTGAACCCACAACATGCGGTCAAAGGAGCTCTCAATGAAAGTGAAACAGACCATCCTTTGGCTTAATAAAAAGAAAAAATCCATCAGAGATAGAGAGTGGAAATGTTAGGAAGTGCCGCATTAACAGTTTGGTACATTCTGAGAGGAAAAAAAGGGGCACACTGGTGAGCTCTGGAACTCAAAAAGACCTGGACATCCATGGAAGACAACAGTGGTGATGATCACAAGATCCTTTCCATGGTGAAGAAAAACCCCTTCACAGCATCCACCCAAGTGAAGAATACGCTCCAAGAAGTAGGTGTATCAGTTTCTAAGTCTACCATAAAGAGACTTTATGAGAGCAAATGCAGAGGGTTCCTCACAAGGTGCAATTCAGTAATCATCCTCAAAAATAGAAAGGCCAAATTAGACTTTGCCAAAAAACTTCTGAAGAAGCCAGTATGTAAGTGCGGAGAAGTCTTTGAATGGCTCATGATCCAAAGCACACCACACCTTTTGTAAAACATAGTGGAGGCAGTGTGATGCATGGGCGTGTGCATCTTCCAGTGGCACTGGGTCACTGGTGTTTATTGATGATGTGACAGAAGACAGAAGTAACCAGATGAATTTTGACGTGTATAGGGATATACTGCCTGCTCAGATTCAGTGGCTCAGGAGGTAGTATTAAAAATGAACATTATATTTATGGTATTGTTAATTTGTCTAATTATTTTTGAGGCCCTGAAATTAGGATACTTTATATATACAGTAGGAAAAATAAGTATTTAACATGTTTTTTTTTCCATAATATTTTTTTATTGAACCTTTTTTTTTTTACAAACATGGCACAAACAGTCAAACACTAACACTAAAGTAATTTAAAAATTAAAAAAACCCACTAACACCAACAAAAAAAAAACATACTAAAAACAACAACAATCATTAACAAAAGCAAATCAACAAGAATGCTCCTCTGTTTAGTCTAGGTAATCTATTACATAAGAATACATAATATACATTCACCAGTTTGGAATTTGCAAGGTCCACACATATCATTCACCTTCTTCTTCAGAAGTTATGTTTAATTTCTTTACATAATCAATGAAAGGTCTCCATATATTCTCAAACACATTTTCCTTTGATTTCAGTATGTATGTTATTCTTTCTAGTGGAAGGTTTGTTAACATCTGTTTTAACCACTGAGTCACATCTGGTCTATGAGTCATTTTCCACAGTAGTGCAATACATTTTTTGGCATTAAGCAAACTGAGGTCTATGAATGCTCTTTCACTCTTATTAAGGTTATGTTTTTCTGGATACAGACCCAACAAAAACAGTTTAGGGTTCAATGTGAATTGTTTTGAAATTATTTTTTCAATTGTTACCCTCACCTCTTCCCAAAACATTCTGATTTTTCTACATTCCCATAAACAGTGAAATAGGGTTCCTTTACTTTCCATACATTTTGTGCATGTATCTGGTATCCGCATTAACCATTTAAAATGTATCCGTTTAAGATGTACATTTATTGATTTGGTTTGAGCTTCTGCACAAGCCATTTCCCATTGTTCCTCTGAAATTTCAATTTGCAGGTCTTCTTTCCAATAATTCATTCTTTTCTGTGAGTTTTCACTTGACAATAGAGTCAATGAGTTATAAAACTCTTAAATAATACCCTTTCTCTTACTATCTTTCGTCAAATTTTTTTCCAAGGATGAATAAGTAGGTCGGGTGAGAGCATTATTTTGATTTGATCGAATAAAATTTCTAAGCTGAAGATATTTAAAAAAATGTGTTCTATTAAGATTGAATTTAATCCTCAGTTCTTCAAAAGACATTATGTTATCTGAATGTGACAAATATAAGTCTTGAATCTTTTGAATCCCTTTTAAATTCCATATTTTAAATGCAGCATCCGCTCTCCCTGGTGTAAAATATTGATTACCCCATATTGGGCTAAATTGTGACAGTAAGTGTGGTTCTTTTAAATACTTTTTGGTTTCACACCATATTTTGATCATGTGCTTTACAATTGGATTTTTAACTTGTTTCTGTAATTTTTTTAGCCGAGTCTGAGTATATGAATAAGGGAAGAGGTAGAGGTAAATTGTATGATTCCATTTCAGTCCAGTGAGGAGGATCATTTGATGAAAAATAATATGTCATAGACCTCAGTTGTACTGACCAGTAATACAACATAAAGTTTGGACATCTCAGACCTCCACGATCAAATGGTAAATATAGTAAGGACAAACGTAATCTAGCCTTCCTATTGTTCCATATAAATTCCATTAACTTTTTTTTAATTCTTGAGAATAGATCTGAAGGTGGTGGTAAAGGAATGTTTTGAAATGAAGTATTTTTGGTAAGATATTACTTTTAAGTATATTAATTCTCCCGATCATCGACATTGGTAGTGACATCCATCTCTGAAGTGACTCATTAATATCTGTCATTAAAGGCGTCGGCCGGACGAAAATTCAATATCGCTAAATCATATCTTAAATTTTTGTGTGAGACGAGCTAATTTGAACCGCACATGTTTTGGTGTCAACAAATGTCGCATAAGGTGACAATGCACTCTTGAAGTATGCTGTCCTTGAGAGCTGTCTGACTCAGCCAAGTGATCAGCGGCTATGATGGCCACTGACTGTGTGACGTCATTTCAGGAAGAGACACGCACACGCTCGGCGGACATTGCTTGTTGTTTACGTTTTAAAATCGGCGATTACGGATATTTCTCAGAGTACTTGTGGATTACAAATAGATTATTTATTAAGATTAGGATTCCAGTAATTGAATTAATTATGGTTTGGCGTTGTGTTGTCTACGGGTGCGACGGTATACCAGAGGAGCATGCAGTGAGTGTTTATGAATTTCCCGTCCCTGGGAAAATCAGAACGGCATGGGTGAAATTCGTTCAGAAAACGCGAAAAAATTGGAATGGTGTCGGTAAATCACCCAACATGTGCAGTAGACATTTCGTTGACAGCGATTTCGAGAATAAGATGCAATTTGAAATGAAATTAGCAAAAAGATTGCTGATAAAAAAAAAAACGGCTGTTCCAACTATATAACCGTTCATTTCAAAGTCTCACTCTGAGACAAGTGTCAGTGACAGTGGCGTGAAAAGCAAGGGTGATCTACCGATGCGATCAGCTGTCAGAAAACGAGAAGTAAACAGGTTAAGTTTTGTATTTTTAATATTCACTGCAAATATTTACTAAACATCTTAAATGAATTACAAGCAATGAATTGCATTGCCTTACCAACTTATCAAATATTAGCATGTTAGGGTATCCATACTAATCAAATATGAAATAGTCAGTGCTGTATAGGGAGGTGGTTGTGCCTGTTTGCTCAAGTTATATTTCTATGTATGTAATCAAATTTGAGACCTCTGGAATTAAATTATGATGATCTACTTTTTTTGCAGATTTTATCCACTGTCACTCAACCTTCAAATAGTGTGGATTTTTCTGACCAAGCAGAGGAAGCTGATGAACAGGACTTTTATGTAAATCCACTTTCAGATCCACTAGACCAGCATGTCCCACCTACACTAAATACAGCCCAGCCTATACCAGATCCTCTTCTGTCATCATTTTTGGTGACATATCTCACACCTACAATTTATTTATTTCAGGCACAAAGGGCTGTGAAAAAGTTGTTGATATGATCAACAAAACACAGGTCCTCAGGGATGTGCGAAAGCTGAGTCCAGGGCAGCAAACTTCAAATGTGGTGGCTTTCCACAGTCTGATTATTCATTTTGCACCAAAGAGTGTACACTTCTCATTCCTTGGAATGTTGACAAGGTGAGGAGATGCAATATGTGACCAAAAATATGAAATGCAATTATAATAACAGTGCCAATTACATAGAGTTTCTGCTGATAGACAGATCACTTATATGTCCAAAAATAAATCATTGTGATAATATTCTAATTACAGACTTTGTTTAGCTGCATTGCACTTTAAATGAAAATGCAGGCCGCAAGCAGGCACAGAATCGTGATGGTGAGCCAGTCTTCATCATCAGGTACCCAAAATTCAAAAAAGGCGGATATACACTGCAAGCAAAGAAAGTTAATCCAACTTTCGGTGAGTATAAGAAATATTAGTATCATTTTCTAGGCTTATATATGATATTTAGGGTGGGTGGAGGGTTGGTCTTCATTCAACTTTCACATTTCATAGCTTTTATCAAATTATGTTAATTTGGGTCAAATTTGTATTTCATACTGTAGTCAAATGGATGTCTAATTTTTATTAAATATATTTTTTTTCTGAATATGTGGATGATCTGATCGACAAAACCTTGGTTGATCCAACCCACTTATGGGAGGAGTGGCACTCTGTACAAGCCAGAGTTCCCGCCACACTGAGTGCCAAATTTCAGCGTCCCATCAAAGCTGATACTGTTGAGCAACATGTATCTAGATTTTCAAAATCAAACATGTAAAAGTAGAATCAATTTCCAATTAGCAATGAAAGTTCAGCTTTCAATTGTTAGGGAAGCAACATATTTTGCTAAGACAAACAAATATAAGCCTAAGATTTTTAGAGAAATGTGCTTTTAAAAATGGAACACGAATTTTATACCATAAAATGGTAGAAAAATTATTCAAATGTATATGACATGCGACTTTGATGAATGCTGAAATATTAGAATTATAAAATTGACATGAACATTAATAAACTCAATATATGATTTTACAAAACTTTATTTAAATAACATTGTTCACAAATCTAATCTTGGTAGGCAAAATCCCTTGTAGTGATCAGATGGGAATGTTTCTCTGATGAGGCTCACAGCACAGGCAGGCAACATCAGCCTCACTTCTTTCCCAAGATATCCCCAACACCACCGGACCAGTTGCCTGTAGGCTATGAATCTGTATCGCCTGAAAAATATGGGGTTGGCATTGATTATTCCGTTTGCATTGATTATTGAATGTATTGAATGATTTGTTCATAATTCATCTGGAAAATTAAAACACATGAATAAATATTGTTTATAAACTCACTCGTGTTGACTTGCGTCATGATCACCATATTACTGTCTGTAGGCCAGATAAGCTGTCTGTAAAACCCAGATGTCAAGACAGACAGAACGGAAACCGGGGTGATCAGTGATGCACCTTGGTAGGTTATCATTGGTGTATCCACAGCCCTTCAGTTCTTCTACTTTCTCCTTCACCTTCAATACCTCCTGGCAGCACCGACATTCACTTGATGTTGGCATAATGTTACATTTCTCACAAGTGCACCTGTGGGAAAAAAATGGTATAATCAGATGCTTATAATAAACTAATGGCTTGTGGGAGTGCTATATAAATTGGTCTATGAAGTTTGATTAGAAAAAATTAAAAACATGTAAAAAATTATGAGCGGAAAGAGAAGTTATAGTAAAACAATAATGAATCACAATAATTCTTAAACATGATCCATCAATCTCTTAAAGAATTATGTAGCTTTTGAGACTAGGATTAACATGATGATGATTAACAACATGTCCTGACAAACTCGTAAAGTACACATATTATTGCTCACATACATTATTCATTTATTTCAAATGAAAATGTTTCTAAATGTTTCTAATGTTTCTAAGTCGCCAAATAAGGCAGCGAGTGAACAATTGGTAGTTTTATTTTGATAATTAAGTGTGTGACCATGCCAAAAAAAATATTTCAAAGCATATTTTACCAAGATAAATCTTCGAGCCGCTCGTCGTCAACGACCAGATACCGTCCCGACGGTATCTGGTCGTCTTCGAACCTCCGACTTTGGTTTCTCTTTTGGCTTTGTACTGAGTGTACTTTTTGAGTTTTGAGCTTTTGGTTCTGCAGTTAGTTTTACTAGTTGCGTTTGAATTTCTGCAACTTGTTTTGAGAGTTCTCGAAGTGAGTTTAACGTGATATTGTTCTCATTTTCATCTGAACTGCATTGCACAGTTTGCACGTGGGATGTCACTTTTTGTTTTGAACTGCTCAAATGTTGTCTCATTCGCAAGTTTTTGGCAGCATTTTGGTCTTCTTCAGTACGTAGCAAGAGAAGCAAATCAGGAAAAGTTGGGGTGCAGTTAAAAGGGACAACTGGAGTGCAGTTAAAAGGGAATCATCCCAACAACCTCGACAAAACTGTGTGACAAGCAGCCTGTCAAAATCCTGGCTTGAAGCACCACCACGTTTCACAGTGTGAGTCAAAGCTACTTGAAGACGTTGTAGATATGATGAGGGTTTCTCACCTGTGTTTTGGAAGGTGTCAATAAACCTGGCGTAAAGCTCTCCGCCATCTTGAACTGTACCATAAGCAGAATCTAACAGCTGAAGGTATTCTGATGGTGAGCTGTTGGGGTTCAAGTACTTGACTACATCAGCTGCTGGGGGTAAAAGAGACTCAATGATCTTTCGGGATTGTTGCAATTTGGACATAGCAGGATCAGTCAAGATTAATTCTACACTGGAGCGCCAAGTATCATAATCTAGCTCATAAGTTGGTCGGAGGTCTTTGCCAGAAAAAGCTCCGAGCTTTTGTGAAAACGGCTGCACGGAAAAATCTTCCCTTTTTACAATGTGCTCAACTACCACACGTTGCACTTCTGGGGGATTTAAATCATGTGCAGAAATGGTGGGCGTACTTCGAGCTGGGGTGCTCACAGTGTGATTTGACTGGTTAGTTGGTTGTGACCTTGAATACTGGACTCAGCTGCAGAAGGCTGAGGTTGAGGTTCATCCAAGAAAGCTTCAGGTAAGTTATCAGGTAACTTAACTTGCTCTGATTGATCATTTTCAGATTGTTTGATTGCCTCAGAAATCTGTGACATCATGTCTTTCAGGACATCTGCAAAATCTCTGCCCCTCATCTTCGCTAGGTTTTTAATGTCAGTGAGATATAACTTGGTCATATCGTTCCCTACACGGTGCGTATAAACACTGGCAAGAGATTGTATCATATAGCTGGCTCCACTATCAGATACATGAGTACATGGCAATGGGTCAAGAGCTTCAAAAGCAATACCCGAGTGATACTCAAAAATAGCACTCTTGGAAAACTCAGACTTACTATCTGCTACTTTTATGACTCTTGAAATCAATCCATACCATTTCAAAAACTCAGTCACTTCATCAAGTTGCTCATCTCCAGCGATTTCACTCACTATCACTGCATTTGGAATTTTCACAGATTCACGTTCAACAATATCCATTTTGGGTACGTTATAGGCTTGAAATAACATAAGGGAGAGAAGAAAAAGGCTCCTGGCTGGGCTCACCACTTCTTATTGTAACCCTTGCCTTATGTTAATTAGGTAAGGGAAATTATTAAGTGTAGACCAGTTGCTAGGTTCGTAAGGGTTACAATAGGGGATTAAAATAAGTGTGGAATGAAATAGCTGGAGGCAAGAAATGAGCAATAATGGTCGTTATTTATAGAGATAAAGAGAACAATATATACAAACAATTTACAACTATACAAATATAACAACGGCTGGCATGAAATAAAACCCCAAAATTGTCCTACTGAGCTCAGTGTTTGTTTGTCCTTTTGGTTTAGTCGTTTGACCAGTCAAGATATCTTGTACCTCCAGACTCAGGTTTCTTTTCCTCTTTTAAAGCGGCGGCTTGAGTTGCTACCACTTCGAATTATGTGCACTGGAGAGAGGAAGGCTGTCTTCAATCGAGATCTTGGTCAGATCTCGGTTCAGTCTCGGTTCAGGTCTCGGGTCAGGCTTGCCATCTCCATTCGGAGAGAATCCAGGATCCAGAAGGTTCTTAATCAGCAACCAAAAAACCTAGCCAGCACAACAATGATATTATTGTTCACAGCTAGAGTAATTCGTTTTCCAATCTCTTCTTATATAACACTATAGCTTAGTGTTTAAATTCTTCTCTCATATTACTGTTGTTACAATCCAGTAATATAGTAATATCTTACATTTCACATCTTACATGCATGTGTTCTCTTCTCACAATCGCTCTGGTAGCACATGAAATACTTTTTTTGTCATGTAACCAATTAAATGAATTTCTCTTTTTATCTCTACATCATTTAACCATGAAATTATGATTAATCCTTTTCAACCTTGTCTTTGTAAATCATGAAATGAAATACAATTAATTTATCACATAACCAGGGAATATACTGTCCCATTACTTCCAATATTCCCTTTTAAAATCAGTAAAACCCTGTCTGAGCTACTGGGTTTAGCATAACCTATGGATTTACATAGGAGACCAACACAATGTGCTTTTAGCATCAAACTACACATTACATTCGACAGAAATAGTGCATAAGAACTAAAAGTATTTCAGCATACTGTTGGGAACTGAAATCACATTTAGGAAAGCCATACAGACACAAAAATAGCCTTTTCCATTGCTTTTAAACAGAAAAAATCCACTCGCAATTAGCATTAGCATGTATTGTTTAGTACACACTCAGTTTTCACTCACCAAGATGAGGTATCAGTGTGAACACAGCAAAAGTCACAGCCTCACGGCCTCTCAAGCTTGTGCTCCCATCAACTTAGGATAATAAAGGTTTCAAATTAGTGTTTGGACAGTGTTTAGATTCATTTACAGCATCTTTCTAAATTAAACTCACCAAGAAGAGGTATCAGTGTGAACACAGACCGTCAACAGCCTCTCTCGTCCGCTCTCAGATCGTAAAAGACCAAAAACCGAGTGCGCGCCTGCTGCCTCTGCTCGGAAGGCGGGGCTAATATCGCTCTTAACGAATGAAAAGACCACAGTCACCCAACGTGACCATGAAACAGGAATTTAAAAGTTGGATAATGAGGATCACACTTCCTCTTCCCAAAATAATTGTTTTTCAAAATAAAATCACACAATTGTATTAATACAATTGACATCTGAGAAAAAAAGGGGTCATTTTCTCAGCTGGGTTACACTCTTTTTGGCCAGAATGTGTTATTTGTGGTGAAAAGCTGGCTAATGACAGCATGAAGCCCAGCAAACTGAGACGACATCAGGAGACTCGACACTGAGAGACCATTGGTACAAGTCGGGATTTTTTTGAGAGGAAACAGCACCTGGCACGTTCAAGGAGACACAGGGATATCAGAAAATCCTTTGAACGGGCAGGTAGTGATTTACTCAGAGCCACGTCGACTGTGCGCTGCTCATTGCGAAGGCAAAAAAGCTGCACAATATTGGTGAGCAGCTGATCAAGCATGCATGCCTAAAAATTGTGGAGAAAATGTGTGGAGCACAAGCAATTGATAAAGTCAAGACTGTCCCAAACAAGCGGATGCAGGGACCTGAATCAAACGTCCTACAATGCTAAGACGCACTGGATGCTTTTGTGTGAAAACTGGAGTACAGGATTGCTAAAATGTCAAAAGGGGAGTTGCAGCAGTTTTTTCTGCAGAAGCAGTCCGGTGGCACTGTGCGTGCGTCTTTACGCATGGACTTCACGCACCACGTGAACCTGCTGTGTGATGAGATGAGGAGTCACTTTGCCGACATCAACAAATATTTATCTAAGGAAGCACGGGTGATGGACCCCTACATTTCCAATCACAAGGATGTTGAATACTTGGACTGTGAACATGAGCTGTGTGACCTTCAATCTGATTCAGTGTCAAAAAAAATATTTCCAGGAAAACGGATACAAAAAGTTTTGGATCATCATAGGACACACAGTCGCTCCTACACTGGCCAAACACGCAATCAAGAGAGTCATTCTTCCTTTTGGTATTACATACCTGTCTGAGGCAGCTTTCAGTGCCCTTCTAACTATAAAAACAAAAGTAAGGAACAGGCTGGATGTCCACCAGGACTTTAGACTGGCTATCACCAGTACCACTCCAACCATTGCATCCCTGGTCAGAGACATGCAAGCTCAAGGTACACATTAATATTCTTTTTTGAATCAACAGACTGGAGAGAGTAAAAAGCAAAGAATCATTGAATTATTTTTTGCAATGTTAGTTGCTGGGTACTGTTATGAGAGAGAGCAGTCAAGGATATTTGTTCTTTGGGTATGACGGGTGTTTTTAGGCCTACTGCCATTAGGCCCTTACTGACTTTTAGGCCTTTACTGATTTATGCGGTCATGTGTGTGTATACCCGCTATTTTGGTTGTTAGAAATGTTTGCTTTCACAAGGGACATGCTCTTGCTACCGCTGACAAAGATGAAAACTTTGTTATTGACAATGAACAATCAAGACTCAGGACTGCCTTCTGGTGTCATTGCAGTCATTTGCCACATTTATTTTTTGTCTGTGTGTGATACACATGTTCATATAATTCAATTTAGTTTAAGTATAAAGGAAAACAAATCTACATTTCAAACAAATGGAATAGGTTAAGCACAAAACTGATGTTATTTTTTTTCTAAATAAATGTTCTAAAATGACTTAATTCCTCTGGCATGATCTTGTGGGCTAGCGGAGGCCCGACACTTCTGTGACACAGGCAGGGGGGGCTCCTGGGAAAAAGGTTGGGAACCATTGCTGTAGAGACATCTAAAGTTGTTGGAGTGGACTAAGGAAAAACTTAATTTTCTGTTATCAAAAATCTTAATACATAACGAATAACATGGGGCAAGTTGATTGTGGTTAGTTAAGTTCTCTTAAGTTGATTGTGGTGGTTAGGACTATTGCATCACAGTTAGAAGCTTCCTTGTTTTGCCTCAAAGTCGAAAAGGTTCTTTCTGTGTTAACCCGGTGCATTCTCCCAGTGTCTGTGAGGGTTCATTTCAGTTGCTCCAATTTACTCTGTGTGTTTTGTGCTTCTGAAGTACCCATTAGTGTTTAGTGAAGACCAGACTAAGACCAGAGTCTCCCAAGACAAGACCAAGACCACTGTGTATGTAGGTCTTGGTCTTGTCTACAACACTAGTGACCATATTTTAGATATGTGCTGTGTTTAGTTGTCTGTTTCTTTGTATTTGCCATGTGCTAGACTGGTGATCTGTGCATGGTGTACGCACCTTATCTTGTCCAAAGACATCTGAGATAACCTTCAACCCCCCTGCACCCCTAACTCATAACTCAACTGTGTTGTGGATTCAGAATTTTTTTTTACCCTTTATAACCTTGATATGTGATTCCAGTTTATCATCAGAATATCTTAAAGACACACCCTGGTGGATATACATCCCCTATAAAAACAAATATACATTGTCTAAAATTGTATCTTATGACCTTTTTGCTACAAACAAAACCTTTCATTGGCTTAGAGTTTCGTGTCAAAATCTTTTCACTTTCCTCCCTCCTTCAAACGACAGGCCCTGTGATTACTCAGCCCACCCACATCCCACAAGGCTAATAGTGGCTAGCATTACATTATATGGAATAAATCCTGTGATAACAAGACTTACCAGTTGAAAGAAATGCCCAGTTGTATGCACGGTGGCCTGGGATAATGACTGAAACTGCATCAGTCCTTAAAAACAGTTCAATGGTAAAACCCATCTTAATTTGGGTCATGTTTTCAAAGCAGTCAGTTAAAAAAAGGCTAACTAGCCTTGAGGATAGCTTCACTTAGACCAGAGAGTCCTGATTAGCTCAATACTAGTGCCATGCATAGTTAGTTACCAAAAACGCTTCGTCAAATTAGCTTTTTTTCAGGGGGCGGGGCTTAAGTGAAATTTTAAAGCATAAAAAAAACAGAGGCATGAGACATTTGAGTTATTTTGCTCTTGATATGTCTTGTAAGTCATAAAAAAAACATTTTACAGACATGAATAGAATAGAAAAATATCGGCTCGGTAGGAATATACATTCCAATTTGAGCCACTGCCTTAGTTAATTATTTCACAGTCATCAAGGGCAACAATGGGTTATCCAATGCTCTATAATTATAGAGGACTGGATGATCCTCACAGTGCTTATCAAATCTGGCCTTAAAAACATCCACACTCGGGGCATTCACCACATCCTCTGGTAGATTATTCCACCATGAAACCACTCTATTGCTAAAGAAAAACAACCTGCGGTTCGACCTAACACTGTTTTTCTGAAGCCGCAAATTATGACCTTGAGTCCTTGTAGCTGTCAGTAGGTCTGGTAAACACGGATCTGCATCATATTTCTTATGGATGTATTTAAAGGTATTGATTAGGTCTCGCAAACGTCTATTCACTAGCATGGGAATATTAAGGTGCCTCGGGCGCTCTTCATACGACAGATTGCATGTTAACAAGAAAAAAAACTAAATTTTTGGCAGAGTGTCACTTTTAAGTATACAGTGTCTCACAAAAGTGAGTACACCCCTCACATTTTTGGAAATATTTTGTTGTATCTTTTCATGGGACAGCACTGAAGATATGACACTTTGATACAATGTAAAGTAGTCAGTGTACAGCTTGTATAACAGTGTAAATTTGCTGTCCCCTCAAAATAACTCAACACACAGCCATTAATGTCTAACCCGCTGGCAACAAAAGTGAGTACACCCCTAAATGAAAATGTCCAAATTGTGCCCTATTAGCCATTTTCCCTCCCCAGTGTCATGTGACTCATTAGTATTACAAGGTCTCAGGTGTGAATGGGGAGCAGGTGTGTTAAATTTGGTGTTATCGCTCTCTCACCCTCTCATACTGGTCACTAGAAGTTCAACATGGCACTTCATGGCAAAGAACTCTGAAGATGTGAAAAAAAGAATTGTTGCTCTACATAAAGATGGCCTAGGCTATAAGAAGATTGCCAACACCCAGAAACTGAGCTGCAGCATGGTGGCCAAGACAATCCGGTTCCGGTAAGGTGAGGACGCACAAGTAAAGGCTCCCAGTTCGTTGCTGTTTAAAACTCAGTTTAGAGCTGGCGTTTTGAGCTGTTTTTTTTTTTTTTTTTTTGTTACTACCGCTGGAGAATAAACCTGCTCGTGCGAAAAAAGGAGAATTTGCCAGTCTCATAACTTAATATTATAGTGGCTGGTGAAGCAATCAGGCCCCTCATGCTCAGGGAGAACAAAGGGATTTCTCCCACGTGTTTTTTTTTTTCCTACGATCATAATCAACGATCATCGGCCGGGATCATGGGTCCCAAGAAAACTCAGCAGACTGAAGAGGTGGACGAAATAAAAAAAGCGCTGGATTTCTTGGCGGAAGAGATTTCTGCTGTTAAGATGCAGCAAAGAACCTCCCATCTCTCCAGGATCTGTACATCTCCAGGACCCGGAGGCGTGCTGGCCGGATCATAGCCGATCCCTCACACCCTGGTCACGTACTGTTTGCCCCCCTCCCCTCTGGTAGAAGACTTCGGTCCATCCAGACTAAAACCTCCCGTCACATGAACAGCTTCTTCCCCTCTGCCATCAGACTGCTGAACACTAAGTGACTTATTGACTCTCGTGCACTATGTACAGCAGCTCAACCAGACTCATGTCAATCATCACTGTTTTCTTCCTGCATTACTGACTGCACTATATAGTTCTCCACAGTATCTGCTGCTCGCTAATATATTTTAACTGCTGACCAGTATCACTTACTCTTATTCTACACTTTATTGCATGTATAGTTTATTTCTTTTATCTTATCATGTTTAATGTTGCAGCATTGCACCGAGACAAATTCCTAGTTTGTGTACTACATGAACAATGGCAATAAACCTGATTCTGATTCTGATTCTGAAAGAACCATCCTGGACCTGGTAGAGAAGGTGAAAGCGCTGCGGATCCAGAACGCTGAGAAGGAAAAGAGGCTGGCGTATCTGTAGAGCAGAGTGTCGGAACTGGAGCAGAATACTCGGGTGAACGACGTGATCATCACGGGGTTCCACATTAAACCCTGATCATATGCGTGAGCAGTGGCCGCGGACAGCAGTGGAAGTGAGCTGGAAGACGAATCCACGGAGCAACAAGTGGCGGCCTTCATGCAGTCGAAAGGAATTCAGCTAGACTGCAACACCATAGAGACCTGCCACCCTCTGCCCAGGAAAAACGGCGACAAACCGGCTTTGATCATGAGGTTTTTGAACAGAAAACACAAGACTGCGTTGTTAAAACAAGGGAGGAAATTGAAAGGAACGAACATTTACATAAACGAGCACCTCACAAAAGAGAACGCGGAAATAGCCAGAAAAGCAAGGTACATGAAAAAGCAGAAAAAGATTCAAAACACCTGGACATCAAACTGTAAAATATTCATCAAATTAAACGGACCACCTGAAGAAGCCAAGGTCATTAACATCCGTAATATTATGGAACTGGATAAATATCAATGAATATTATGAACTGGAGTCACAGTAACAATCAGACAACTGTAGGACACTGAAGGATTATACTCATCTGCTACAAGACGTTCAACAACATGAATCAAAAGATCAACAAACAGGAACAACAGGAACTGAAAGTTTTTGAATATACGGATCACAACCCACAGGACGTAGAATATAACATAGACCCTGATAATAATTTATTTAGCTCCATCAGTAATGACTGTAGTTACTACACAGATGATCAGTTTAACACAATGGTCACATCTGATTTCAATATTTCTATGATCCACTTCAACAGCAGAAGTCTCTATGCCAACTTTAATAACATTAAAGATTATTTACATCAATTTAAAAAGCCATTCAATATTGTGGCAATATCAGAGACATGGCTCAGTGAAGAGAAAGGAGTGGATTTTAACATGGATGGCTATGAATTAAATTATATAAATAGAAAAGTGAAAAAAGGAGGAGGAGTTGCAATTTATGTTGACAAGAGCTTGAAATACAAGGTTGTTGAAAATCTGTCAGTAACTGTGGATGATTTATTTGAATGTATTACAATAGAAATCTGTCTGGACAATGTGAAGAATGTAGTAGTGAGCTGTGTATATAGAACACCTGGATCAAACATTGACTTATTTAAGGACTGGATGGAAAAAATGTATGCAAAACTAACTCATAAAGTTATGTTCATCTGTGGGGATTTCAATATAGATCTGATGAACTCAAAACAACATAGTTTGACAGAAGAATTTATCAACACAATGTACAGTATGGGCTTACATCCAACAATTACCGGACCTAGCAGAATCACGTCACACAGTGCCACACTAATAGATAACATATTCACAAACATTATGGAAAATAATATCAGGAGTGGGCTTTTATTGAATGATATCAGTGACCACCTGCCGATTTTTGTTGTCTATCAATGTGATTATAGGAAGAAAAAAGTATACCAAAAATATTAACTATAAAAGAATAAGAACCGAAGAATCAATGTATTTGCTGACAAAGGAATTATTAATACAAGATTGGAAGATAGTTTATGATGAAAATGACACAAATAAAGCATATGATAATTTTTTACAAATATTTCAATCATTGTACAATAAAAACTGTCCTATAAAACAATACAGTGACAGACAACAAAAGAAAAATATTCCTTGGGTCACCAAGGGGTTAATAAATGCATGTAAAAAGAAGAATACATTATATAAACAATTCATTAAATGCAGAATGGTGGAAGCTGAGATCAAATATAAAAGATATAAAAATAAACTTACTAATATAATGAAGACCTGTAAGAAAGAATATTACAACAGAATATTAGAGGATAACAAAAATAACTTAAGAGGAATATGGCAAGTACTCAATGGGATTATTAGTAATTGACCTAAGAATGCTAATTATCCAGAATATTTTATTGAAAATGGCAATTTGATAAATAATATGGAAGATGTGGTCAGTGGTTTCAATAAATTTTTTGTAAACGTTGGTCCTGAATTAGCAAAATCAATAGTGACACCAGAAACAAACAGCAGTGGTTCTGTGAATGAAATAGAAGATAGAAATCCAAACACAATCTTTTTGGCTGCAGTTACTGAAAAGGAAATTATCGATACTGTGAGTAAATTTAAGAACAAAAAATCAACGGACTGGAATGAAATTGACATGACAATAGTGAAAAAAGTAATTGAAGGAATTGTTAAGCCACTCACCCACATCTGTAACCTGTCATTTCAAACTGGTACATTTCCAGACAAAATGAAAATAGCAAAAGTAATACCTCTATACAAAACAGGAGACAGTCATTGTTTCACAAATTACAGGCCAGTCTCTTTACTCTCACAATTCTCCAAAATACTTGAAAAAATCTTCACTAAGAGTGGATGATTTCATTGAAAAACACAACCTCCTTACAGATAGCCAGTGTGATTTTAGAGCAGATAAATCTACATCTTTGGCACTGATTGAACTTATAGAATAAATTACTAGTTGTATAGATTAAAAAAAGGTTGCTGTAGGAGTATTTATAGATTTAAAGAAAGCTTTTGACACAATTGACCACAGAATACTACTAAGGAAACTGGAAAGGTATGGGATAAGAGGGGTAGGACTGAGTTGGGTGGAAAGTTATTTAAGTAACAGACAACAATTTGTACAAATTGGTGAGCACAAATCACCCTTCATGGACATCACTTGTGGTGTGCCCCAGGGGTCAGTTTTGGGACCCAAACTCTTTATTTTGTATATAAATGACATATGCCAAGTATCAAAAATTCTGAAATTTATTTTGTTTGCGGATGACACAAATATCCTTTGCACTGGTGAGAATTTGCAGCAGGTTTTAGAGGTGGTCACAATTGAAATGAAAAAGTTAACGCAGTGGTTCAACAAAAATAAATTATCTCTAAATCTAAAAAAAACAAAGATTATGTTGTTTGGAAATTATAAAATAAATCATGAAATAATGGTAACGATAGATGATACCAGAATAGAAACAGTACAGGAAAATAAGTTTCTGGGGGTGACGCTAGACAATAAAATCTGCTGGAAACCTCACATCAGTCACATCTGGGCCAAGTTAGCAAAATGTATAGGCATACTGGGGAAGACAAGACACATCTTGGACTATAAATCATTGGTCTTATTGTACAATTCACTGTTTTTACCTTATCTTAACTATTGTGTAGAAGTCTGGGGAAACACCTACAAGACCAACCTACAGTCAATATGCACATTACAAAAAAGAGCTATAAGGATAATAAACAATGTAGGATATAGAGACCATACCAGTTCGTTGTTTTTAAAGTCACATGTCATAAAGTTCATCGATTTAGTTAAATTTAAGACAGCACAAGTAATGTACAGGACAATTAATAATCAACTCCCAACTAATATACAAAAAATATTTAAAAAAAAGAGACAATGATCATAATTTGAGAGGAGACTTAAACTTTACAAAACCCAAGATATGAACAACCAAGAAAAGTATGTGCATATCTGTCTGTGGGGTGGATTTGTGGAACAGTCTCGAGCCGGAACTGAAACTATGTACAAACAGAAATCAATTCAAAAAGAGGTATAAACATTATTTGCTGAAAGGATATATGTTAGAAGGGTAGTATTTATATGTACGATTCATTATGTTCACTCTGGGACATTATGGGACACTATGGAATGGTGGGTGGGATGGCACTGTGTATATCTGTGTTGTTTGAGGCTGGTTTTGATGTATGGACATCAATGTATGTTAGGATGGATGGGTGTTATGTTGATTTGTAAAAAATACAGTAAATTGTTTACTTGGGGTCTTAAAGGTGGTAATTTGTATATAATTCACATGGGTGTATTTATGGAAAAGAGGAGATGGAATTAATAAGTGTTCACTTCTTCCTTCTCCCTTTCGAACAGTGTATACTGTTACTTTATTGCATTTGTCACTTGTTTTGTTTTTGTTATGCTTTTTTTGTTCAAAATAAAGTATCTATCTATCTATCTATACAGCAGTTTAACAGAACAGGTTCCACTCAGAATAGGCCTCACCATGGTCGACCAAAGAAGTTGAGTGCATGTGCTCTGCATCATATCCAGAGGTTGTCTTTTGAAAATAGATGTACAAGTGTTGCCAGCATTGCTGCAGAAGTTGAAGGGGTGGGGGGTCAGCCTGTCAGTGCTCAGACCATATGCCACACACTGCATCAAACTGGTCTGCATGGCTGTCTTCCCAGAAGGAAGCCCCCTTTTTTTATATAGATGATGCACAAGAAAGCCCACAAACAGTTTGCTGAAGACAAGCAGACTAAGGACATGGATTACTGGAACCATGTCCTGTGGTCTGATGAGAGCAAGATAAACTTATTTGGTTCAGATGGTGTCAAGCGTGTGTGGCGGCAACCATGTGAGTACAAAGGAGTGTGTCTTGCCTACAGTCAAGCATGGTGGTAGGAGTGTCATGGTTTGGGGCTGCAAGAGTGTTGCCTCCACTGGGGAGCTACAGTTCATTGAGGGAACCATAAATGCCAACATGTACTGTGACATACTGAAGCAGAGCATGATCCCCTCTCTTTGGAAACTGGGCCACAGGGCAGTATTCCAACATGATAACCACCCCAAACACACCTCCAAGACGACCACTACCTTGCTAAAGAAACTGGGGGTAAAGGTCATGGACTGATCAAGCATGTCTCCAGACCTAAACCCTATTGAACATCTGTGGGGCATCCTCAAACAGAAGGTGGAGGAGTGCAAGGTCTCTAACATCCACCAGCTCTGTGATGTCGTCATGGAGGAGTGGAAGAGGATTCCAGTGGCAACCTGTGAAGGGCTAGAGAACTCCATGCCCAAGAGAGTTAAGGCAGTGCTAGAAAATAATGGTGGCCACACAAAATAGTGTAACGTCGGGGCCATTTTAAGGGAGCCAGGGATTTCCCAGCATGCTTTGCCAGTTTGAAACGTTACTGTGTGTGTTAAATGTGTTACTTCTGAGTTATACTGCTGTGTCATTATAACTGCATTATAATGGCCCAGCAGTGTTTAGCAGGATTAGGGCAAGATGTATCATGTGTGTGTAACCGTGATTGAAACAGAGGTCTGTGAGAATGACCTCCCCGGCTCTGTGTACTAAGTTGCAAGTTGGGGGGTTGGGGTGTACAAAATAAATCTGGTTGATCAGAGCCATCTGCTCCATTGTCTTTTTGTGTGAACCCTGCAAACGTTACACTGGTGTCAGAAGTGAGATATGGAGCAAGATGAGGATCCAGGCGGAGGTACAGCGGCCGGAGCGATTCATCGCTCAGCCGGGAACGGAGTGTAGAGCTGAGACGCCGGCCCCTG
Source organism: Pholidichthys leucotaenia (assembly GCA_020510985.1). NCBI lineage: Eukaryota > Metazoa > Chordata > Actinopteri > Cichliformes > Pholidichthyidae > Pholidichthys > Pholidichthys leucotaenia. Next base: position 177,741,112 of record CM035848.1, read on the forward strand.
GAGAGCTTCGCCGCGATGGACGGAGCAGAGCAAACCAGCCCCGCTTCCCGCCCTTTTCAGGGCAGGATGGGCTGGCGATTCCAGAGCGACTAGGAGCGGCAATCGACCGGGAGATGACAGTCTCATCCACCCAGCAGCGGGCCAAGATTCCCCGCTACAACGGCGAGAACCTGTTGGATGACCGCCTGGCCCAGGTCGAGCTGGCTGCCGCGCTGATCATCAGAGGAAACCACCGTGCCGAGAGCGAGTGGAGGAGGAGCTACGGCAGATCACAGCAGCGCGTGCACGAAGGAAACAGCCGTGGCGACGCGAGGAAGGATGGCTTCCGCTGCACAGAGCCAGGGTACATGGCATGGTACCGCCCCGCACACAGCGCACGACAAACTGGCCCCTCGCTGACGCTAAATTAGAGCGAGGTGGCATGGACGGGGAAAAAGCCGCCTCCTGCAGATGCTTCCCCCGGCAGATGACGTCACAGAGGCGCAGGAGCGATGCAGCGGAGCGAGCAGGACGAAGATGCGGCCACTTTCCAGGCGCGGCAAGGGCTGGACGCATGGATGCGGGCCAGCGGCCGCCTGGGAGAACTGGCAGCGGTGGGAGTTGGCCGGAGCGGGCCTGGGACTCCCGCTGCCAGGGAAGGGACTGTGCGTGGTCCTACAGAGGCTGTCAGATGTGTCCATCCGCCCGCTGATGGCCAAACCGGAACCCTACCCCAACCAGATGCTCTGACCGAGACTCAGATGGCCCGTGCATGCCGCCCTGGCACCGGGCTGACTCGCGTTGGATTTCTGAAAGTGGACTTTGAATTTTCTGGGGACAGAAACCAGTCCGGGGGGGGGGGGGCAGTGTAACGTCGGGGCCATTTTAAGGGAGCCAGGGATTTCCCAGCATGCTTTGCCAGTTTGAAACGTTACTGTGTGTGTTAAATGTGTTACTTCTGAGTTATACTGCTGTGTCATTATAACTGCATTATAATGGCCCAGCAGTGTTTAGCAGGATTAGGGCAAGATGTATCATGTGTGTGTAACCGTGATTGAAACGGAGGTCTGTGAGAATGACCTCCCCGGCTCTGTGTACTAAGTTGCAAGTTGGGGGGTTGGGGTGTACAAAATAAATCTGGTTGATCAGAGCCATCTGCTCCATTGTCTTTTTGTGTGAACCCTGCAAACGTTACAATATTGACACTTTGGGCACAATTTGGACATTTTCACTAGGGGTGTACTCACTTTTGTTGCCAGTGGTTTATACATTAATGGTTGTGTGTTGTTATTTTGAGGATACAGCAAATTTACACTGTTATACAAGCTGTACACTGACTACATTGTATCAAAGTGTCATATCCTCAGTGTTGTCCCATGAAAAGATATAATAAAATATTTCCAAAAATGTGGGGGGTGTACTCACTTTTGTGAGATACTGTACATCACTTGGATACACGTTCTTCTCATTCCCCAGTGTTATGGTTGAGGCTATCAGGTTTTTCTCTCACTTTGTTTTTTTGTTACCATTTCCATTCTCAACACAGTCATGCACATCATCAGGTCTGTCACAGACAGTCAGATGACGAAGGTAATCTTTGACAGGGTGTCAGGAGCATGGACAAAGCCCTTTAAACATACCTCGTCCAAGTTAATGGAACACACTGAAGAGAGAAAATGGATAGCCTCAAAGAAAGAGGTGTGTGTTGACAGCCTAACACACAAGAGCACACATGAGCCATCATGTGCTTCTGACTCTGTTTGATTTGACATGGGGCACAGTAGGTATCACAGAGATTGGTCTCCTAATAGCTGCGGGTAAACAAAAGCTTTCATGCTCATTTTTCAAAAAAATAAATAAAAGCTCTGATAACTGACGGGGAAGACGAGTGTAGCCAAGAATCTGTGGGATGCCATGGTGATGTTCTGGCCTATCAGTCAAAGGTAACCAACTAGAATGACTGTGAAATATGCACTGTATTTTGTCCAAACATTGCATATGTATCTTTTTTTTTCTTTAGGAATATGACATTGCGACATTTAAAGGCAAAAACTGAATGCCCATAATTTCTTAAAACACCACATCTATTCCTTTCCTACATATTTAATACCTCTGTAATCCGTTTCAACATATAGGTGCAAAGTGCTGCGACTGTGCCCCTCAGGTGTTCCATTTATTTGTTTATTTGTCTACATTTATTTTTCCTGTTCCTGGCATGACTCAGAGAGGGTAATTATTGGTGTGGAACAGCAGGAGAAGAAGCCAATTTAAGTGTGGGCACCAGTGAGGTGTGAGGGCAGCCCCTGGAGGCTCCAGTTCTTCACCTGTTCCATTTAGGTCTAGAAGAAAAGAGGGGCCAGTCGGGCGAGTCACAGTATGGGATTAGACACAGAACTTGAGCACACAGCACCCCTCCAACACACACACACACTTTATAGCGCTGATGCTTCTTCTCACAATCAATAAATAATAAGAAGGGGACAGAAATACTCTTTATGACAATAATTGAGTGAGAATTAATTTTATGCTGTTATTATCCCACCTTGCAGCCAGAAAGTCTGAATTAAACTCTGTGTGGGTTGGGTGGGTGGGTGGGGGGGGGGGGTGACTGCACTGTATATGAAATCTGTCTTAGATCATTTTTTAAAGCTTTTTTTTTTGTGTGTGCCGATCATAGTAACAGCTTAAAAGCTTAACTTACCAAACCACACACATCAAAACTGACAGTAATATATACACAAAGCTATTTTCTAGGAGAACTAAAGGACATTCAAAGGCAGGCAACAAAAGGTGACAACATGATTCTGAGGAAAAACCTTCATAAACCCAACTGTATGGCAGCCTTTCTGAGAAGCTTAGGTCAAGTTTGTGAAAACTGTGAGTTTCTCTATATTGCTGCAGAGGCCTAGGTGCAAACACAATCTCTGGATTGTAACTCTTTTGCCATGATAGCTCCATTTCAACACCCACTGTGAATTGCAATCACTTTTTTCTACTTTTTGTCACACCAGACCAAAGCTCTAAGACTTTCTCTGAGCTAGCAGCACAGAACATTAGTGAACTGAGGTAAATGTTCATGCCTTTTCCCCCAAAGAATACTCTAAAAAGTTGGCTGAAACTTTGGGTTAAAGAAATGTCACAATATTCACAACAGACAAAATATCATTTGGTTAGCAAAATTGTTATGTAAATGCTTAAAGTAAATAAATTTAGTTTAAACATGACAGTGTTCTTAAAAACATTGACTGATGTAAATTAAATGTAAAGTACCAGCTGTACATCCACTTAACAGATGTTTTTTTTTTTTCCTTCTGTGGATTCACCAATGTTCCTAATCTAACAAATCCAACACACTGCGTTAATGGAGGATTATATTTGGTGATTACAGACAAATAGATGTTTACTTTCAAGGGTGTATCACTTGAAGAAGACATCAGGAAAAGCTGGGAGCCAAATACAAATGTTTTTCAAGCAGTGTCAACTTATTCTAAATCAGCAAAATACTGAACTAAGGCTAGGTGATATGACCTCAAATCAATATCAGGATTAATTGAACAGTTTACTCTGGTTTCAGGTTTTGCAACATTTTTTTTTAAAAATTTAGTTAAAGAGCAGAGGTTGTGCTAGACTTTTGACAGAAAGGGTTGTAAAAATTCTGCCGTCATGTCATTACTTGTCATTTTAATTTTCATGTAATAAGACACTGGATAGCTTTTTATTTTAAACCGACAGACGTACACGTTTGTGCTTCATTCTCCATTGCATCGGTCTCTCTTTTTTCACCAGTCTTGTCAACAACATCACAACTGTTTGGCTGTTTAAAAGGTTTCACACTCAGCTGCTTTGACATTTTTACAGTTGTAGTGGAGTGAAGGCTGTGTGTAGCTGCACACAGAAAAGGAAACTGTCAAAGACTTAAAACACTAAAATCAAAGTGGAGTCAATACTTGATAATCAATATTTAATATCCACTGTAAAGTGGACAGGTGGGTATTGAAAGGGAAAAGTGCAATCGATCACCCTCAGTCAGTGTAATCTGTCAGTTTTTTGTCATTGACACAAAAAATTCTGCCAATGAGACTTTTTTCAGTTAATATAACCTCTATTGAGGTATACAGAGGCCAATAAATAATTTATCAGTTCAAATTAATAAACTTCTGCTGGCTGTTCTGCACTTTGCATGGAGAGACTCATTCAATACATTAAGTATCAGCTTGCATCAGATCACTGCTCTGTTAGATGCTGTCAGAAAGCAGTTTTATTTCATAATGAATTTAATAAAGAGAGTCCACATACTGAGTGTAAGGGCGCAGTGCATGAACACACAGACAGTGGGAAAAGAATCGGGGGGGGGGGATTAAAATCAGAATGGGGAAAATTACGTTGGTTCAAGGGTCTGAGTGTTGGTTTCGGGTATTTTTTTGATTAATTGCCCAGCCCTATATTGAGCAAACGTTTATTTTTGGATGACTGATATACAAATGGCAAAACAAATCATTGAAATATTAGTTTTACACACATTGAAATGTTTAAGCTCTGCACCATTTTTTAAACCATGTGGCTATTTGGAACCATTGTCAGTGGCCTTTTCTTTTGTCTGTGCTTTCCTTTTCTTCTCTCTGTGTGGATGAAGCTTCATACCAGTACTGTCCATGGTCCACTAAGTGCTGACTAAGGTAACTACTGTTGTTTATATCTCATCTCCTCAGCACTCGTCTAAGGTCGGTATTATTTCCTGTATATGATGGCTGCCTCAGGCCAAATGCAACGGTGCATGAGCAATATGTAGTTTTTTGTTGTTTTTTTTTCTCTGTTCGGATGCTGAAAGAATGAATAATAAAGATTTCACTGCCTTGTCAGTAGCAGCTATTAAAAAAAAACACTCTTGCTATATGAAATGCCAGACTTCATTAATAACTTTTAAATTATCTGTTTGCTCATCTGTACACGTCTGTCTGTGAAAACTCACACAATTTGTCAGCGTTACACATGCCAAACAGCCATGAAGAGTTAGACTCCCTTCTTGATTAGAATTGACTTCTGTCCTTTCTCTGACTATACCAATACTTCTGATTTAATTGCAGTAATATATTGGTATGTCATGGTAATTGCATTGCATTTGACTACCAAATGGCTTCGGAGCCTGTGCTCATCCATATTCTCTGATACCCAAAAAGTGGCATTAATCAGTCAGCTGATCCATATTCAACTATGGTCTGGTAAACCTTGCCTCATTCATCTTTGTCATCTCACCCTTTTAAACCTTTTCGTTTTTCTATCTCAACTGTTTTGTTTTTTAATCTCCCTTTGGCTAATCTCACCTCATCTGTTATGTCTGCATTGCCATTTATGTTCATGCAAGGCTTCAGTGTAGGTTGTTGCCTGTTTTTATGATGCTATACAGTGTTTGATACACCTGAGAGAAGTCTTCAGACCTCTTTTGGCTTTTTGCTTTGTTTTTTGTTGTGCTTGTAACTTAAATGCTAACTTTTTATGGCCATCTTTCATCTTTGCTGTGATGTGAGCAACTAGGGGACATTCTCACTGTTGATACTTTATAGTCCTTTTGTGTTTAGAATCATATGAAGTATTTACTGAAATCTTTTTGCCATCATAACAGGTGCTAATATCTGTTTTTATAGTGTTTTTAAATGCTATTTTTGTGCAAGTACAATTTTTTCAACATGACTAATCATACAAAATATCTCAAATGTTTTTGTATTTTTTTAATTCATTAGTCAAAGCAAAAGTCAACAGTCTTTGAATTTTTCAACTTTCATCTGAATTCACTTTTTAATTTGTACATAATCAGTGACATTTCAGCCTCATATAAACTCTCAAATATGCTTCTTTGACCCTTTGTAGATTCAGATGAGAATTCTTTTGCTTAGATCTCCTTTGACTTGTTTTAGTGTTATTTCAGTAAGTTACAGCATTATTTCACCCTGATCTTTCAGAAACTCTTAACTGAAGCATCTTATTTTTAGCCTTTTTGGCAGAATAAAACCAGTTACCATGGCCGGAATCTAAAAAAATAATGCCATGTTGAATTTGTTAGCAATTACAATAATACTGATTTGTATAAACTGTGGACGCATTAATAATATACCCCCTTCAAAAAAAAAGAAAAAAAAAACTAGTGAAAATGAGATATTAGAGCTGTTTGAACACACTTTGTTATGCAGCACTGTTCTCTCACACTGGTGCTTCTGTTGACTCTCATCTCTAGGGAAAATTTGATCTAAGAGTCTTTCTGCTCATGTTGAAATTAAAACCGTTACACAAAACCAACTATATATCCTTAGTGGAATGTGTTCTCTAAAAGTTTATTACCTGCAGACTTTAGGATATGACTTTTCTGGTGTGGACGGCAGCAGATAGTTGTATAGAGAGTACTTAAAATCAATTCTTGGTCAAGGGTGTTATGTTTTGATGCATCAGACTGTTGGTATTGCTTCTTATGAAAGAAAAAGGAAAAAAGGTCCAGACTAATCCAGGGTACCTCATGTTGTTACCTTTGGCACCACATTACATGATTACCTAACTTGCAGGTTTTTGGCCTGTGGGAGGAAACCGGAGTATCCAGAATAAACCCACGCAGACATGGGGAGAACATGCAAACCACACAGAAGGATCACGGGTGGTCAGGGGGTGGGATTGAACCCACCATGGTCAGGGGTAGAATCGATCCTGTGACCTTCTTGCTGTGCTGCCACAGTGCTAACCACTGCTCCACCGAGCTGCCCGGTGGCACAGTGGTTTCTTCTTTTTCTTTCGGTAGCTTCCTATCCTGGGTTGCCACAGTGGCTCACCATCTGATGTCATGACGATCCACATATTTGATTTGGCAAGGAATTTTCACCGGATACCTTTCCTGATGCATCCCTTCCCATTTACTCAGGCTTGGGAGCAGCACAAGGAGTACACTTGCTTGTGCTTCCCACTTTGTGTATGGGCTCACATGACAACTAACCACTCTTAATACACAATACCACTGAAGAGGGAGTGATGTGCTGGGACATGAGCACACTTCAGTGTGATATTGCTATTGAACAGGATATCAGTAACTAATATCAATACATGACAAAACATTTATTTGTCTTTGACTATTTTATTTTGTGCCACCAAAAACAACAACAAAAAGAAGCTCCCTCCTGAGGGTACCAACACTAAATAGTCCAATCAAGAACTAGAACTAATTGTTGTATGATGTCCGTGTCTTTAGTAATTCAAAAAATAGACTAGCAAGCTAACTACAACTTGCTCACTCTTTCATGCTGAAGTCAGCAGGATGATGTACTGTATGCATGGGTCCTATTGCAGGGACTAGGCATCCAACATTAACAAATTTTGTTTGTCCCAGAAATTTTCACAGTAAACAATATTATTCAAGTCAACTTTTTTATATAGCGCCATTTCACAGCAACAGTCATCTCATAACACTGTCAAACTGTAGGTGGAAAAACCCACAACTGCAGAAAGGCCCCAGCAATCAGGTGCCCTGTGAGTAAGCACTTGGCGATGGTGGAGAGGAAAAATTCTCTTTTAGCAGGAAGAAACCTCCAGCAGAATCAGGCTCAGGGAGGGGCAGTCATCTGCTGCGACTGACTGGGGGGTAAAGGGTTAGAGAAGAAGAAGAAAAGAACAGACATGTAGAGAGCAAACAGCACGACAGGGACTCAATATATGGGAGAGAACAAACAGATGTTAATGACCAGCAAAAAAAAAAAAAAAAAAATTCATTGAGAGTGATCGTGGGTTCGATCCCAGCCCCCGACCAACAGTGATCTGTGTGGAGTTTGCATGTTCTCCCCGTGTTGCGTGGGTTTACTCCGGGATTTCTCCGGTTTCCTCCCACATGCCAAAAACATGCATGTTAGGTTAATTGGCTGTTCTAAATTGTCCCTAGATATCTGTTTCCTATAGGCCCTTAGAATAGAGGGTTAGTATTAATGAAAGCGCTTTGAGTGGTCTTTGTGACTAGAAAAGCGCTATATAAGTGCAGGTTAGTTAGTAGTAGTTAGTTAGTTAGAGTGAAGAAAGGAGTGAAGCCCAGTGCATTATTGGAGGTCCCCGGCTGTCTAAACCTATTAGCAGCATAACTAAGGGAGGGTTCAGAGACACATGATCCCTCCCTAATTGTAGGCTATATCAAAAAGGAAGGTTTTTACCCTATTCTTAAAAACAGAGATCGAGTCTGACTCCCGAATCCAGATTAGCAACTGGTTCTAAAGGAGAGGAGCCTGATAACTGAAAACTCTTCCTCACATTGTACTTTTGGAGAGTCTAGGTTTTACAAGTAATCCTGCATTTTGGGAGCGTAGTGCTCTGTTAGGATGATAAGGTGGTTTTAGATCTTCAAATAACAAGGAGCCTGATTATTTAGAGCTTTGTAAGTGAGAAGAAGGATTTTAAACTTAATTCTAAATTCTATGGGAAGCCAATGAAGGGAGGCCACAACTGGAGAGATATGATCTCTTTTTCTAGTACCTGTTAAAACTCTTGCTGCAGCGTTTTGGATCAGATAAAGACTTTTTAGAGATGTTTTAGGTAGGGCTGGGAACGATCCCTAATTTCCAGAATCGATTCGATCCAATCCCGATTCTATCTGGGGAATTACCATTTTACTTCCCATGAAACAAAAATCTTCGAGACCTAATGCTGCAAATTGTACCAAGAATACTCTAACTTTTTTTTTTTTTTTAAAGTTTTTGTAGAGGGTATACAGGTCATTACAGCATTGCATTGTTTACATTTTCATCACATGTTCCCTTATTTTTTGCTATTTGACAACATTGGAAGAATAATTATTACAACACCCCTTTTTTTTAAAGTGAAAGAAAAAGTGAAATTAAAGAAAAGAAAAGAAAACAAACAAACAAACAAAACAGCAAAAAACAAACAAAAAGAAAAAAAGTAATTAAAAGTAAAAGAGCATCTGAGTAGCATTGGAACAAAGAGCGGAACCATTATTGAAATGGTATTTGTCAAAGATTAGATCTAATGGAAGACACATATGCGATCCAGGGTTGCCAAAAGTTCATGAACCCATCCATGTCCTGTCTCAGTGCGAATGTCAACTTTTCCATCGAGTAAATGTCTTGGATCACGTTAGACCAATCTTCAGGTGTAGGACAGTCCTTCAACATCCATTTTTTAGTTAGGGCTTTTTTACTTGCCAATGTTAAAACATTGAATAAGTATTTTTCTCCTCGTCTTTCCAGTGAGTCCGGTAGTAAACCCAAATACAAAGTTACAAAAGAAAAGGGAACTGTTATTTTGAATATTTTCCCCAATATTGTCTGTACATTGGTCCAATATTGGTGGATAACTGGGCATGACCAAAACACATGAAAATGATTTGCAGTCTTTTCACCACACAAGCGCCAACAGTTCAACCCCTTATGGGTAAATTTGTTTTGTGCAGGTGTTCTGAAAAATCTTACCAAATTTTTCCATCCAAGTTCTCTCCACTGCAGGGATGAGGTACTTTTCCATTGCTGTTTATTTAGCTTTCCCATATTTCCAGTTGTAAAGTGAAATTCCCCTCTTTTTCCCATCTCTCTTTTATATATGATGTGTTGTCTCCTTTTAAGTCTTGAAGACCTTGGTATATTTTAGAAATGTATCTGATCCCTGGGATCCCTTTATATGCCATTAAGAAGACCTTCAGAACACCTGACTGGGCCCTTTCCAAATCCTCCTTTTTAAGTATATTGTTTATGTGGTGTCTAAGCTGAAAGAACCTGTAAAGATCTTGATTTATTAGACCTTGTTTTTTCAAATCTTCAAAACTTCTTAAAGTTTGCCCCTTAAAAAAATCGTAATATTTTATCAGTCCTTTCTCTTTCCACTTTTTAAATCTAGTGTCTGTTTTATTAGGAGTAAAGTCTTGATCATAGGCAATCCATTGCAGAAGTCGATAGGGCTCTTTAGTTTGATTCTCTCTGACTATCTTAAACCAAATTTTTAGCGGGGTCTCTATCCACGAGTTAGTGTTATTCAAAAGTTTAGGTAAGGCATTGTTCCCTATTATCGCCTGTAGGGGGATGTCACTTGTTATTTGGCATTCGATCTCCTTCCATTGTGCAGTGTAGACTGGGTTACATATCTCTATTAAAGTTTTAATTTGTGCAGCTTTAAAATAGTCCCTGATATTTGGCAGCGCAAGCCCACCTTTGTCTTTGTTTAGCTGTAAGGTGCTATATCTGATTCTAGGTCTCTTGCCCTGCCATATGAATCTTGAGATCCTTCTGTCCAGCTCCTGCCATGTTTTTTTGGGAGGTTCTACCGATATTGTTTGGAAAAGGTATAGAAGACGTGGAAGTATATTCATTTTGACTGCTTTAATTCTTTGTGCAGTACCCAAGAATGGTATATTCCATCTTGCTAGGTCAGATTTTATTTTTGTCACCAGTGGATCATAGTTTAGTGTTATAATTTTGTTGAGTTGTTTCGGGATATTGACCCCCAGATATTTCATAGATTCCATCTCCCAGTTAGTTTTGAGTTTGCTTAGTGAATAATGATTTGGGTCATAGTTGAACGTTAAAACTTGGGTTTTATGCATGTTTAATTTGTACCCCGATAAATCTCCATACTCTGAAAAAACTGAGATTAGTTCTGGTAAAGAAGTGTCCGGCTGCCCTAGGTATGTTAAAATGTCATCAGCAAAGAGTGCTATTTTATGTTCCTTCTGACCAAGTGTAATACCTTGAATTTTTTGATTTTGTCTTATCCATTGGCTCAGAGGTTCTATGAAGATTGCAAAGAGCAGTGGAGACAGGGGGCAGCCCTGACGACATCCTCTTTCCAGCTCAAAAGATGATGATAAATTACCGTTAATCCTTATTTTAGCTGTTGGTTTTTTATATAATGCCTGTATAGTTCTAATGAAGTTGTTATGAAAATTGAAACTGGATAAGATTCTATATAGGAAAGACCAGTCAACCGAATCGAATGCTTTTTCAGCATCTAATCCCAATATGACTGCATTTAAGTTATATTTTTTTATATGATGAATTATGTGTAAAGTGCGTCTAATGTTGTCGTGTGTCTGTCTTTGTCTTATAAAACCTGTTTGGTCTAAGTGAATTAAGTCTGTCAGTATATTTTCTAACCTTTTGGCAAGGATAATGGTAAAAAGCTTATAGTCCTGATTTAATACACTGATTGGTCTGTAGTTGGAGCATTCTAGTTTATCCTTTTCAGGTTTAGGTATAACTGCAATGACCCCTTCTCTCCAGGAGGGGGGATTTCCCCTGTGTGGAGGACATAGTTAAATGTTTTCAGGAGGAGAGGAGATAGTTGCTGTTTAAAGGTTTTGTACCACTCTGCTGTATAGCCATCTGCTCCTGGGGATTTGTTAGCTTTAAGTTTCATAATTGCTTTTTCCAATTCTTTAGGTTGTATTTCTGACAGTAGTGTTTTATTTTGTGACTCCGTAAGTTGGGGAAGGTTTAATGTGTTTAGGAATGCCTCGGATGCGTTTTTATGTTTTTTGTGGGAGTATAAGTTCTTATAGTAATTCTCGAAGCTTTTAAGAATATCCTGAATTCTGAATTTTATTTCCTTTGATACTGGGTCTCTGATTTTGTAGATTGCTCTTTCTGTTTGTTGTTTCCTCAATTTATAGGCTAGTAATTTTGCCGATTTACTGCCTGCTTCATAGTGTTTTTGTTTCAGAAATGTAAGTTTCTTCTGGATTTCTATTGTGTAGATCTCATTTATTTGATTTTTAATTTCCTTAATCTTGAGTGAGTCATTAGAATGAGTGTTGCCTTTGTGTTCTTTTTCTAGGTTCTTAAGTTCTGACTCTAATGTGATTAGTTTTTCTTGTCTGTTTCTTTTGGGTTGCCAGTTTTGCAATAATTTTTCCCCTTATTACAGCTTTGCATGCATCCCACAGTATTAAAGGGGATACTTCTCCATTATTGTTTTCTTCCAAATATCTGAGAATATCTGATTCCAATTCATCTTTCAGTGGACCTTTCAGGACATTTGAATTCAACCTCCAAGAAAATGTATTATTTGTGTATTTTTGGATATTTAAGTCCATATAGATCGGACTGTGGTCAGAGAGATCCATCAGTCCTATTTTACATGTTTTTACTCTTCCAATGTCTCTGTTAAACATAAAAAAGTAATCAATCCTTGAGTAAGATGAATGTGGCGTTGAATAAAATGTATAATCTTTTACATTTGGGTTGAATTCCCTCCACACATCACAGATTCCCATTTCTTTTAGTAGCATCCGAGTTTTCCTACTTTGAGTGTTATTTTGATGTGAAGAATTACCTGTTGCATCCCAGTATGGATTCAGTCTTAGACTGAAGTCTCCGCCACATATCACTAAACCTTGGGCTTTAGTTATCATTAGGTCAAATACATTTTTGTAAAATTTCCAGTTAGCCCCTGGTGGTGCATATACATTCAGCAGGGTGATATCTTCTCCCTCTAGCCGCCCAATTACCAAACTGTACCTCCCTTCTTTATCTTTGTGTTCTGATTTTTTTTCAAATGTAATTTTGGTTGATATCAATGTCGCTACTCCCCTCCTCCTCCCTGACTTATATGAAGATGAAGAGATCATTTTAAACCCTTGTCTATTGAGTTTAGTGTGCTCCACGTCTGTTAGGTGGGTTTCTTGTAAAAATATTATTTCTGCTTTGTCTTTTTTCATTTTGCGTAGAATCTTGGATCTTTTAACTGGATTCAGGATCCCTTTTACATTATATGAGATTATTTTGGTTACACCCTGTTTCTCCATTGTATTGTCTTATTTAGTATAACAGTGTGGTGGCCCTCTTTTATGCTACTCAGAAACTGAAAGAACATTAAGAACATAAAAAACATTAAGAACATAGTGTACGAAACTTTAAAACAAAAAATTGTCAAAAGAACTTCCTGAGCTGAGGTCTTTTTAAAGACCCTGTAAGAGCCTTGATGGAGTATAGGCTCTGAGGGAAATTCCTCAAACTCTGTTACGTGTTGAGGGCCCTCTCTTACCCCTGTAAGTTGTCCCATGTTTTTAACGTGAATTTCAGATCCCAATCCAAACTTGTAATGATTTTTTTTTTTATGCCTATACCCTATGAAATTGTGTGCACCCTCCCACCCCCATCACAGCAAACATTAAGATAAGATAAGATAAGATAAGCCTTTATTAGTCCCACAACGGGGAAATTCCAGGATTGCAACAGCACAGGGATAGCAACACTCAGAGCAACAATCAGAAGGCAAGAAAAAAAACAAGCAAGCAAGAGCAGCTAATAAACATATGTACGTATTACTATAAAATATATATATATACACACACACACAGACACACAGTGCAGAGCATTGTAGCTGGATGGAATAAATATATGAATATATGAACACACAGTGCAGAGCATTGTAGCTAGATGGAATAAATATGTAAATATATAAACACCCACAGTACGGAGCATTGCAGCTAGGTGGAATAAATATGCAAGTATATAAACACACACAGTGCGGAGCAATGTAGCTAGATGGAATAATATGTAGATATATAAATATATAAACACCCACAGTACGGAGCATTGTAGCTAGATGGAATAAATATGCAAATATATAAACACACACAGTGCAGAGCATTGTTGCTAGATGGAATGAAACAGCATAACCGTCTACTTAGTTATCCTACATGGTATGATTATGTGCCCATACATATTCTCACCCTCCATAGCGACCGGTATGTTCCTAGTTGTATGCCGGAGAGGACCATTGTGTAAGTCTATTGCATCTTTTGCATTCAAAAAACTATTAGTTTGTTACGTCTTTTTGCTATCTCTGCGAGCAGCCCTGCTTAGGTTGTACAGTCTGACAGCCGTTGGTAGGAAGGACCTACGAAACCTCTCGGTTGTGCACCTGGGATGATGTAGTCTGCTGCTAAATGAGCTCCTCAGTGCATTCAGTATGTCCTGCATAGGGTGGAACTCGGACTCCAGCAGAGATGACAGTTTAGCCACCGTCCTTCTCTCTCCTATCTCCTCCATCGGATCAAGGCGCTGCCCCAGGACAGAGCTAGCTTTCTTAATCAGTTTGTACAGTCTCTTCCTATCGGCTGCAGTAATGCCACTGCCCCAGCAGACCACTCCAAAAGTGATGGCTGATGCCACCACCGTGTCATAGAATGACTTCAGCAGCGCCCCTTGTACACCAAAAGACCTGAGTCTCCTCAGCAGGAACAGCCTGCGCTGTCCCTTCTTGTAGAGTGCATCAGTATTGTGTGACCAGTCTAGTTTATTGTTCAGATGAATACCCAGGTACTTATAGGATGTCACCATCTCGATGTCTGTTCCCTGTATATTTACTGGTACTGTGAGGGGCTGCCCATGCCTGCGGCAGTCCACCACCAGCTCCTTAGTTTTCCTCGCGTTGATCTGGAGGCAGTTCCGATGGCACCAGTCCACGAAGTCCTGGATAAGCCCTCTGTACTCAGCTTCATCTCCATTGGAGATGAGGCCAACGATCGCAGAGTCATCAGAGAACTTCTGTAGATGGCAGTGTGTTGTGTTGTGTGAGAAGTCCGCAGTATAAAGAGTGAACAGGAAGGGAGCCAGCACCGTTCCCTGGGGGGCCCCCGTGCTACTGATGATCGTGTCGGACACACAGTCCCGGGTTCTCACAAACTGAGGCCGGTTCGTGAGGTAGTCCAGGATCCATGATGACAGGTGCTGGTCCACCCCTGCGCGCAGCAGCTTGTCCTTCAGGATCATCGGTTGGATGGTGTTGAAAGCACTGGAGAAGTCAAAGAACATGATCCTCACCATATTCCCGGGCTTCTCCAGGTGGGACAGAGAACGGTGAAGGAGGAAGATCACCGCATCCTCCACCCCAATGCCATGCTGGTAGGCGAACTGGAGTGGATCCATCGCTGGTTCCACCAGGGGGCGGAGGTGAGCAAGGAGCAGTCTCTCCAGGGTCTTCATCAAGTGGGACGACAAGGCCACCGGTCTGTAGCTGTTCAGGTCTTTGGGGTGGGAAGTTTTTGGTACAGGTACCACACAAGATGTTTTCCACAGCTGTGGTACCCTCCCCAGTTTCAGGCTCATGTTGAAGATATACGTCACAATCCCACACAGCTGGTCTGCACAGGACTTGAGGAGCTTTGCGCTGATGCCGTCCGGTCCCGGCGCCTTCCTCGCCTTGATCTTCCTCAGCTCCGTCCTCACCTGGGTCCTGGTCAGGGTCAGGATGGGGGGCTGTGTGTTGGGAGTGGGGGGGTGTTGGTAGAGTGGGGAGTGGGCAGCAGGACTTGATTTCTTTAGAGGCAGCAGTGGTTGTTGTGCAGTCAGGGGGGAGGGCGGTTGGTCAAATCTATTGAAAAACAGATTCAGGTTGTTCGCCCACTCCCTGCCCCCTGTGGCCTGGGGGGAGGTATTCTGGAGCCCCGAGATGGTTTTGAGGTTTCTCCAGACCCCGCTGATGTCGCTCTGTTGCAGCTTGTCCTCCATCTTCTTCCTGAAGCTGTCCTTGCCTTCTCTGATCTTTCTCCTCAGCTCCCTCTGTACGGACTTCAGCATCTCCCTGTTCCCTGACCTGAAGATCCTCTTCTTCTCTCTCAGAAGTGTTTTTATCTCAGGGTTGATCCAGGGTTTGTTGTTTGAGTGACGCCGTATGGTCTTGGTGGGAACGGATTTGTCCACACAGAAGCTGAGGTAGCCCGTGAAGGTGTGAATGAGGCCATCGATGTCCTCACCATGTGGATCGCAGAGCTGCTTCCAGGCGGTGGCTTCAAAACAGCCCTTTAGGGTGTCCATTGTCTCCTCAGACCATAACTCCACAGTGTGCATGGCCGGAGGTTGTCTGTGCACTAGGGGTTTGTACACCGGCCGGAGATGAACCAAGTTGTGATCCGATCTCCCGAGTGGGGGTAGTTGTGATGAGGTGTACGCCTCCTTAGTGTTTGCGTAGAATAAATCCAGTGTTTTATTGTCTCTAGTGTGGCATGTGACATACTGGGTGAACGTGGGTAGAATGGGAGACAGTGAAACATGGTTGAAATCGCCTGAGATGAGGAGAAGAGCATCTGGGTGTTCTGTCTGCAGCCTGCTGGTTACTGAATGGATGACGTCACGTGCTGTCCCAGCGTTCGCCGTCGGATTTGCATAAACAACAATGCAGATCACGTGTGAGTGTTCTCTCGGGAGATATGTAGGCCTCATGCTAACAGCTAGCAACTCAATGTCTTTGCTGCAGTGTCGTTGTTTAACAGTGATATGTCCCGGTCTGCACCAGTTGTTGTTAACATACATGATCACTCCACCGTCCCTAGCCTTGCCACTGTCTGGTGTTCGGTCAGCTCGTATCATGTGAAAACCCTCCAGCTCAATGTTAGCATCTGCTGCTAGTTCAGTTAGCCACGTCTCAGTAAACAAAAGGAGAGAGCACTCCCGGTATGTGCTATCATAACGGGAGATAGCCGCTAGCTCATCTAACTTTCCCAGTATCGACCGTACATTTCCCATGACAACAGATGGAAGGGAGGGTCTGTACCTTATATTTTTTGTCCTCCGCCTTACTCCAGCCCGGCAGCCGCGGCGTTTTCGCCACAGTTCTCTCGGTATGTCGAGTTCACTCTAATACAGTATTTGTTAGTGTGGGGAGAACATGTGGGTCATTGTCACATTTCTATTTTAACAAGTTTGTTTTTTTTTTTAAATTAAAAAGTTATTTGTTTCTAATGCTATGACTGATCCATGAAATGTTTTACCACATGCTGATTCTGCATCTCCTTTAATGTTTGTTACCTTGTAGGAGGGGGGTTGGAAGTGCAGAATAACTAAAAAAAAAAGGTCACTATTCCCTCCTGAAACTGGCAGGCTTATCCTTGTATCTCTGGCGCTGGGTTTCCCGCTGCTGGCCCTTGGATTTTGAAGGTCTCTGTGTGGACCACGTTTGAGCCTTGATCCTATCGCTCGGGTCTGCTGCGGGTTTAAACACCGTTACCGGGAGCCCTCTTCTCGCCATGTCAATTGTTGCTTCTTCCGCTGAATTATAGAGACATGACTCTTCACAGTAAAAGACCCTTAACTTCGCAGGAAATGGCGTCTGAAAGCGCAGTTTCTGTTCCCGTAGCACCTTTTTAGCGTTGTCGTATTCCCGGTGCTTTTTAAGAACCTCCGGGGCGTAATCGTGCTCCACGAAGACTTTTCTCTCTTGGTGCATAAATCCTTTTTTCTGCCAAGCCCGTCTTACAACCTCTTGTTTTATTTTGAAATTGGCAAATCTCACCACCACAGAACGTGGGGGCGCTTCCGCCGCTGGCTTTGCGGCTAATGTACGATGGGCCTTTTCTATCTTCAAATCAGTGGTTTGTGGAATATCCAACTTCTTTCTCAGTAAGGATTCCACGCATTCCGCCATTGTGTTGAAACCATCTTCGGCTCCTTCTTTCAGACCGTGAATTCTAATGTTGTCTCTTCTCTGTCTTCCTTCTTGGTCGGTTAGCTTAGCCTCCAGTCTTGACTGTCTTTTGTGTAAATCCAGCACGGAATCTTCAAGCACTTTTATTCTTTCTTCAGCTTCCAAGATTCGGTTCTCAGCCTGGTCCACTCTGCTGTTCGTCCTTTTTAATTCATCTCTGAATTCACGGAATTCGGCCCAAACCTCTCGGCGAAATCGTCGTAATTCTTCAAATAACGTGTTCAAGCTAACCTTCTTGTTAGCTACGTTCAGCTCCTCGTCTTCTGAACGGAGGTCCTCCGGTTCAGATTCTCCGGCCGATGCGTGTCCTAGCCTGGGAAATGTCAGTTTCTTCTGTTTTTGTTTAGGCATGATGTTTTTGTCTTTTGATTTTTACTCTTCCAAAAATCCGTTAAGTCTGATTTTGAAGATGTTTTCCTGGATTAGGTCTGGGAGCTTCAGCGTTAAGCTGCTATCACCATGGCGTCCAGACCGGAAGTCATCAAGAATACTCTAACTTTAATACATAAATTTTCACATATAGAACTGACCCAAAATCAGTTACAATGATGCACTTTTTATTATTTAACTTATCATTTCATAAAGCGCTCACAGGTGCTTTCTTTAGTCCAAAGGGTGTGTTGTGTCAAGTTAACCACCCAGAGTAAGTAAACAAATTCAATGCATGAACCATGCATACATAATCTCATTGTATTTCAGTCCCTCCAGGATTTTGTCAGCTGTTTTTGTGATTGTTGTGGCCCAAAAAGCCTGAATTTGTGGGAGCTTTTCCAAAAAGTTATGGCACTTTTAGAGTTGTTTTTTTTTTTTTGCACTCAAAGTTGTGTGAGGAAGTACAAATTTTAAAGCAGTTGCTTTTTCCCTAGTTTACAGCGATGCTATTCTATGTAACACCACAAGAAAAGCACAGGATTGCCAAAAATTTCCTGTTAAACAGTGATTTATTTAGAATTAAATGCTCAGTGAAATTGTCAAAAAAAATGACCAACATTGTATTCTTGCTGAGAACTTAAAAAAAAGAAATAAAAGAATTTGTCATTACAACAACTAAATTGCATTGAATGCATGTTAGTCTGGAGAAAATGATGGTAGCACCTTCTTGAATCTTGAATTTGAAAACTAAGACCCTGAAAAAGTTGAGGTCTTCTTCTGTGCTGAAATCCACATGAAGCAGGGATGGCTCCTCCACTGACAACCTTCAGAAGGTCTCAGTGCAGGATGGAGCTTCCACTCTTCACACATTTGAAGGCAGATAAAAAGAATAGATTTCACAGTAAAATTAACAATCGTGTTTTTAGATCCCCACACCACAGTAAGGTTTAATAATTTAGGTTGGTTTTTTTATTTTTGTTGTTTATATTTTAACTGCAAATGAACTTTCAATGTTTGAAAAGGGTTTCAATTCATTTCCTGGGAAGATTTGTTCATTCAATTTAGTTCTACTGAGTAAAAATAGCTTGTTGTACTGCAGCCTTTATTAATTCTACCATCTTAATTTTATTGTGTTTTATTCTCTTCACATCTCTTCAGTGGTAGAAGTCCATAATCTCATAAAATATACCTTTATTCTGCATTTATTCACAGTGCTTAACCAACAGTTCTCTCTGTGTCCATAGTTTGTAAAAGAAACCACCATCATGCCGGATAAATTATTAATTGACGACACAAATGTTAAAACAAACAAATGATATTATACTTACAATCTCAGCAGCTCCAAATCTCCCTCTGCTTGACGGGTTTCAGCCAGTCTCCGTGCATTTTCCGTTTATCAGTCGTCAACTTTATGTTCCAACACAGCGCTGCACGTAGTAAAAATCCGTTTATCCCCGCTTTATGAAAAATATTCAGAAGCTGTTGAAGACAGCCTTTACAGTGACTTTTGTTGATAAATTAAGAGACACGCACGTTAATAACTCCGCTTATGTAAACACGAAAGTAAAGAAGTGTGCACGTGCCGCAGGGAACTCTTGCCGGATGAGAACCGTTTTAACGCCACAGAAGAAGAACTAGCATATCCGTTAGCTTGCTAGCTGTTAGCTCCTTTAGCGCGTCGGCTGTTTATGGTCCTTGGCCGTGGTTCCTGGCTCACTGACCCGGTTTTGACCCGATTAGACTCAGTAGACGTTCACAGACGTAAAAATATTATATTAAAATATATTAAATATATTATATTAAAAGATCGATCTGCGGATTTTGTGGATCAATATCGGCTCAGTCAAACGTGGATCGATCCATATCGTTGTATCAATCTTTTGAGCCCACCCCTAGTTTTAGGACAGCCTGATAATGAAGAGTTACAATAATCTAATCTAGAGCTAACAAGAGTGGGGATTAGTTTCTCAGCATCACTCTGAGACAAGATGCTCCTAATCGTGGCAATATTACACAAATGATAAAAAAGCAGTCTTAGAAACAAGTTTAATATATGAATTAGAAAACAGATCTTGATCAAAAATAACTCCAAGGTTCCTCACAGAACTATTAAGAGAAAGAGTAACCGCATCCAAACTAAGAGTTTGATTTGGAAAGGTATTTTTAAGGTTTTTTGGACCAACTAGAATGACTTCAGTCATATCTGAATTTAATAGCATGAAATTACAAGTCATCCAAGCTTTGATTTCTTTAAGACAGGCTTCTAATTTGGCTAGATGCTGGGATAGGCTCCAGCCCCCCCCCCCCCCCCCCCGCGACCCTATAAAGCAGGGGTCGGGAACCTTTTTGGCTGAGAGAGCCATGAACACCACATATTTTTAAATGTAATTCCGTGACAGCCATACAATATGTTTGTGCATTTTATGTAATTTCAACACTTTTAAAGTACAATAAGTCTCTGAATTCTTTTTAATAACATTGTTATGCTGTTGCTAATCAATGATGAGTATTTCTTACCATTAATGCGACTTCTGGTGCTCAATATTGGCTGAGCCTAGAATACCCGGATGTGCAGTGGCTTTTGGGATATTCAAATTCAAACGTTTATTTCAAACTCACGGTTCATATTAAATGCAGAACTTAAACGAGTAGAAAATAAATAAATAAATGCTTGAATTCAGCGGGCCGTCTCGTGTGATCTGAGCTCGTAATAGCCGATGATTCTAAAACTATGCAATCTGGATCAATATTGGCTGAGCCTGGAGTACCCGGATGTGCAGCGGCTTTTGGGATATTCAAATTCAAATTCAAACGTTTATTTCAAACTCAGGGTTCATATTAAATGCAGAACTGAAACGAGTAGAAAATAAATAAATAAATGCTTCAATTCAGCCAGCCGTCTCGTGTGATCTGAGCTCGTAATGGCCGCAACACGGAAGATGATTCTAAAACTATATACAGAGCAGCAGACACTCGGCGCTCTTGTAAAAACAAAATCTTTAAAGTTTAAAGATTTGTCTGCGAGCCAGATGCAGCCATCAAAAGAGCCACATCTGGCTCGCGAGCCATAGGTTCCCGACCCCTGCTATAAAGGATTAAGCGGAAGAAGATGGATGGATGGATTACTATTATCTGACTTCATTGAAAAATATAATTGTGTGTCATCCACATAACAATGGAATCCCCTATTGATGTCATGAAGACCTTTTTATACCACTGGTATGATTTATTGATAATTATCCACATACATTCTTTCAGAGAGCAGTATTTATCAATGGCTCATTAAAATATAAACAATGGTTAGGTATGACAGCGCAAAGATCAGGAGCTTCTGTGTTTGTTGTTATTGACAGCTGACTAGGAAAATAGATGCATAGTTAAAAGACGTAAATATATTTGATCTTTGCACGAGAACACAGGTACCCTGATACACGCACAGTTCACTGTGGGCTGCTTTTGTTCTGTCCTTGCGGTCACAGAATTTGGGCGTAGTCATCTGCAGAAAGGTCTGTGGGGACTCTTGGCAGACTTAAAGATGATATAATTTACATCAAAAGCACTGTTTGATCGTACGAATGCAGACATACTGCTGTGAATCCAGCTTAATGCTATTTCTACACTTCACCTGGCTGGGTCACTGTTTTATGCTGACCACGCTGTGTGGGCATGGGCCCCGCCTCCCACAGACATAGTATTGACAGACATGAATTGTTGGTGGCTTATGTGAACAAACACACTTGTAAACAATGATACATTGTGGCTAGAACAAAATATCAAGCACATTTTATATGATAAAGTCAAAGTAATTATCGTGACCGGCCTAGCAGGTGTTAAAACCGGAAAACTCCCACACTGGCAAATTCACTTTTTTGAGTCAGATGGCATACTTCAAGAGGTGCTGGTTTGTATATGGTGATCACAGTATTTTCATATATGTATTATTGACAGGATAGCAATTAGGACTACCCTAAACACTGTTTTTTGTTTGGTGGGGGGTCTGTGTATTCTTTCTTCTGCCTCCGTAAAATGCATCAGCATCAATGTTTTGCTTTTGTCATAAATTTGGAACTTCATCATGTAGCTCTGCACCAGAGGTTGCACTAGACTTTTTTATGTCATTCTGACACCCAGGCTTGTAAAAAAAAAAAAAGCCTGTCATAATCTATTTTATCTGTCATTTTAATTGACTTTAATTAGATTGTCCCTTTGTCACCGATCCTGTTCATAATATTTATGGACAGGATATCTAGGCACAGCCAAGGAACGGAAGGTGTCATGTTCAGTGACCACAGGATCTCATCTCTGCTGTTTGTGGATGATGTTGCCCTGTTGGCTTCATCCAGCAACGATCTGCAGGTCTTACTGGGATGCTGCTGAGTGTGAAGCGGCTGGGATGAGAATCAGCGCCTCCAAGTCCGAGTCCATGGTCCTCAGCCGGAAAAGGGTGGATTGTCCTCTCTGGGTTGGGGAAAACGTCCTGCCCCAAGTGGAGGAGTTTAAGTATCTCGGGGTCTCATTCATGAGTGAGCGGAGAATGGAGCGAGAGATTGACAGACGGATTGGAGCAACATCTGCAGTGATGCAGACGTTGTACTGGTCTGTTGTGGTGAAGAGGGAGCTAAGCTCTAAGGTAAAGCTGTCGATTTACTGGTCAATCTACGTTCCTACCCTCACTTATAGTCATGAGCTTTGGGTAATGACCGAAAGAACGAGACTGCGGATACAAGCGGCTGAAATGAGCTTTCCTCGTAGGATTGCTGGACTCACCCTTACAGATAGGGCGAGGAGCTCAGTCATCTGGGAGAGGCTCAGAGTAGAACTGCTGCTCCTCCACATTGAAAGGAGCCAGTTGAGGTGGTATGGGCATCTGAACAGGACGCCTCCCACTTGAGGTGTTTCGGGCACGTCTTACTGGGAGGAGACCCTGGGGCAGACCCAGGACATGCTGGAGAGACTATGTCTCCCAGCTGGTCTGGGAACGTCTCGGTATCCTCAGTGAAGAGCTGGAGCAGGTGGCTGGGGAGAGGGAAGTCTGGGCTTCTCTGCTCGAGCTGCTGCCTCTGCCACCTGAACCCCTGGAAATGCGGTAGAAAATGGATGGATGGATGTATGTATAGATCATCCTCAGTGTAATCTGTCAAATGACAGACAGCTTTTAAAATTTTCAGTCATTGCTTAAAAACATTGTCAATAAAGGACAATTTTCAGTTAGCACAGCCCCTGGTCTGCACATTTTTTCATTCAGTTTTTCTTCTGCATAAATTGGCTGCTTTTTGAAATATTTTTTCTTGTACATTTACATTTCTTCTAAATATGTATTTATTTTTGTCATTTTAGTTTTTTTAATTTACAGATTTTCTTGTAAATTTAGACCTTTTCACTAAAATTTGCAATTTTTTTCACACAAATGTGAATATTTATTCTTATACAATTTCATCTAAATTCATGTAAATTTATTACTTTTTTTTGTGAATTTTATGGCTTTTTCATCAACTTGCTCTTCTGTCATGTGAATTTGCAGGTGATTTTTTTTTTTTTTTTTTTTTTTTTTGTAAATTTGGCAAAGGTAAATTTTTAATTGGCATTTAATAAAAAGTGACCACTTTGATGGTGGTGGATAATATCCATCCATCCATCCATCTTCTTCTGCTTAATCCTTTTCGGGTCAAGGGGGGGCTGGAGCCTATCCCAGCATCTTTGGGCGAGATGCAGGGTACACCCTGGACAGATCGCCACTCCATCGCAGGGCCAACACAGAGAGACAGACAACCATTCACTCTCACATTCATACCTAAGGACAATTTAGAATCCCTAGTTTGATGCAAATTAACCGGAAAGAAACCGGAAACCGGAGAAATCCCGGAGTCAACCCACGCAGACATGGGGAGAACATGCAAACTTAACACAGATCACTGTTGGTCAGGGGCTGGGATTGAACCCAGGATATAAAAACCAAATTTGAAAACCTAATACCAGTATAATAATGAATACCCTGATTATTTTTGCACAGCCCCATTTAAATTATCACAGTTATTATCACATTTGTTCTGTTTATGCCTAGTTTTGTTGAACATTTAGGCTTCTTCTTCTGTGTGGATCAAAGTTATTGCAATATACATAGAATAATCATGTTGGCATATACTGTAGGTGTCTATGATGCATAATTTAGCAGTGTTCATATTGCATTTGGACTCTGGTGTGTGTGTGTTTGTCCTAAGGGCAAATCTGTGACTGCATACTCTCATTTTCTCTGTTTTTGTGACATTAAGCTGAAAAAAGGTAGGCTACAAACTCAAATAAACATGAAAGTCACTGAAGTAAACAGGTTTCTATCTGAGCAGTGAAAGGGAAAAAAAAAAGACAGTTCAGAAGGGTTAGCCTATAGGAGGTGCAAAAATGAAAAAAAAGAAGGCTGTGGAAGTAGTCAATGAATAGAAGAGGTGGAAAGAAGAGTATTAGCAAAAAAGGTGTGAGTGTGTGTGTGTACGTGGGGAAGAAAGTGTGAGAAAAGGTGGGGTATGGAAAGGAGGTGTGACGCTGCAGATGGCTTGTTGGTCGATCCCCCCCCCCCCCCCAACCTCTTTAATCATTTGGTTCTGTGGAACTGGCCTTGGATCTCACTCACCTTTACTCAGACGGGTCAGTTAGACAGACAGCCTATTACTGATGAAAGCCAAGCTCAAGCCGTCAGTGAACGATAGTGAGATCAGCATTCATGGCACACATGGAGGGGAAAAGGGTAAGGCACTAAAGGCAGTGAAATGCATTTTTTGTGACCTGTCATCTTGCTATCATAAAAGGGACATGCTAATGAAGTTGTGTTTCTTTAGTGGTTGCTGTCACTTCCAATCTTTTTCTAGTCAACCAGAAAGTGCCTTTCATGGTATTTGTTACATTTATTTGGTGAGAATGGCATCCAGCATGTGTTTTGATTGCTTTTCTATGCTCCACTTCACAGTTACAAACACATGTTTGAAGCTGCCACAATGATTTTAGGCAGTGTTGCCCTCCTGTGTTTTTCCCATGACACTTCACTTGACACATAGAGCCTTTATGTCTCAAATCTGTCTTTATGAAATTGCACACAAGGAAGAATTGCTCTGGTATGCTGTCAGAATTAAGTGAAAACCTTATTTTTGATTTGTAATGGACGTAAGACTGGGATGTAAAACCCCTATTTAAAACGGCCGACAGACACACATGAAGTTTTGACTCCACACTTTTCCCAAAAACTCCATCGCTTTGTTTATCTTTTGGTGCCATCAGCATTTTTTTACGCTGTATTGTACATGCTCCCTTGAAAGAGCAAACTAGCAAGGAATTCTTCCCACAAAGACTAAGCAGTTCCCAGGTTAGACACTAATCAAAGCAGCCAGCAGAAAGTCTTGTTTGGACCAAACCCTTAAATGAAGCAATTGGGGAATGTCAGTCTCCCTGGTCTTATAAACCAGCTGTTCATGGACTGGTGTGCATATGCTCTTTGCAGGAAATGTGTTTAGTTTCCTGATGATTTATTTCATCATAAGTGCTATTTCTGAGTCATTAGTTGGCACTGAAAAGCATTTTCTTGATAAACATTTACCATGCTCTAAAATTTAAGAACTACTACGGCTTCACTTTAGAGGCTAATTTACCAAGCCTTCATATTCAGATCATGTCAAAGTCAATTATCATATTAGAACAGCAGGGACTCGTTATTGGGTAAGAGGAGTGAAAGTGCTGTCCAGATAAAGTAAGGGCAGTCATACTCATGTGATATAAAATAAATAAATAATGCTATGTATTGGAATTCATCAAATCCATCAGGACATGGCCAAACCAGGAAGCCTCTGTAACCTCAGGATACCGCGAGCATCCAGTGCTCAGTGCTAGACACTTTAGAATGTCTGCAGATTTTGGTAGTGTCTGTTTTTAATAAAATATTCAAGCAGTATACGAGAGGGGTGCAGCATCTATAGCACTGCAGTGATTCAGTTGTAGGCCCAATGCTCAGCACACGTCAGTCATGATACTGCACAACGTTGAGTGGAATATTTCTTTTATACAACAGTTCCATAAGCACATTTTATACACTGACAGCAATACATGACAAAACATGTTTTTTTTGCTTAATCAGCTATTTTAGAGTGCTGAAAAACAATCATCTCTTTCAACTGTACCCTTTAACTGTTGCTAAGTGCTTTTGTAGGCATAATAAGGGATAGCACCTGTACTTACGTAGCACTTTTTCGAGTCACAAAGACTACTCAGGGTGCTTAACTAGTAGCTACATTAACCCTCTATTCTAAGGACCTATCTGATAGTTAGGGACAATTTAGAGTCACCAGTTAGCCTAAGATAGGGTTGCACGGGCTGCACGGTGGCGCAGTGGTTTAGCACTGTGGCAGCACAGTTTACCCTTGGCCGGGGGATCACGGGGATCGTGAGATCGTGGGTTCGATCCCAGCCCCCGACCAACAGTGAGCTGTGTGGAGTTTGCATGTTCTCCCCGTGTTGCGCAGGTTTACTCCGGGATTTCTCCGGTTTCCTCCCGCATACCAAAAACATGTAGGTTTAGGGCACTCGCACACGCAGCGACTGGCAGCCAGTGGCTTGTCACCAGACTGCAAACCAAATCTACCTACGGGTACAAATAAGAAACAAAAAAAAAAAAAAAAAAAAAAAAAAAAAAAGATGCATGTCTTTGGATTGTGGGAGGAAACCAGAGCCCTCTGAGTAAACCCACGCAACACAGGGAGAACATGCAAACTCCGCACAAAAGGTTCCCGACCTGGGGATTCAAACCTGGAACATTCTAGCTGTGAGCCAACAGTGCTAACCACTGTATCACTGTACCGCCACCGTATTAATACAGAAAAGAACAGGAGTTAGAATAGAATAAGGGGTGGCAGTGGCTCAAGAGATAGACTGGGTCGGCCAATAACCGGAGGATTGGCAGTTTGAATCCCACTCTCCCCAGCCATCCTGCCATTGTGTCCTTGGGCGGGACATTTTACCCGCCTTTCCTCAAGCATCCATGATGCTGGTGTATGAATGGGACAAGATGTTGGTGGTGGTCGGCGAGGCCGTTGGCGTGGATTGGCGGCCACTTTTCCGTCGGTCTGTCCCAGGACATTTGTGGCTACAGGGGTAGCTTACCACTATCAGTGTCTGCCTGCAGTGAATGAATAATGGACTCACTGTAAAGTGGTCTGTCACTTGACATGACAAGTGCCATGTAACTCTAATCCATTATTATTATTACCTCTGCCAAGGAGGTTATCTTTTTGCTGCCGTTAGTCTGTTTGTGTGTCTGCCTGTTAGCAACATTAATCAATATTTATCAACGGATTTTGATGAAATTTTCAGGAAAGGTGTGTATTGGCATGGGGAACAGATGATTAGCTTTTGGTGATGGTCTGAGAGTGCATACCTCCACCAAGGACTTTGTATTTGTGCAGCAGGATTACACAAAAACTACAGGATGGATTTGGATAAAATTTTCACCAGAGGGGGTTCTTGGCCTAGAGAAGAAGCCATTACATTTTGGTGATGATTTGAGAGTGCATACCTCAGCCAAGGCTCTTATCTTCTCACAGTGTGTTAGCGACAATACTCCAAAACTAATGGACAGACTCTGATGCAGTTTTCACCAGAAGTGGCTTTAGACCTACACACAAACCCATTACATTTTGGAGGTGATCCATGAGGGTCAGAAGGAGCCTTGGCAAAGGTATGTGCTCTCTGAGTGCTTTTTTAGTTATTATTATTATTATAAAATATTCTAGGCCACTGTTGAAACCATCCTTCTGTACAGCTTTAATTCTTGAACATGAAATGCTGCTTGGACCAAAAGAATAGATGGCACCTTCCACTAAAATGCTTCATGAAGCTCATAACATCCCTTGGCGTAGCCACACCCCAAATTGCATTCTCTGTGGTTCACTGCCAAAAATCTTTGATGTCATCAGAACCTGCTGTCTTGCACTTGCTGGTTATGTTGTTTGCTGTGATGATGAAGCTACTGGAAAGGTTCTCCTTTGGTTACCTAATGCTAGACAATGCTTAGGCCGCCCCTTTGTAGCTTTACAAAACCTACTGGAACAAGATACTGGACTCTTCAGATCTGACCTACTGTTGGTAATGAGGGGCCGCAAATCCTGGAGAAAGAACTTTTTTGTTTGTGTTCACCACTGTTAAATAGAGAGAGAGAGAGAGAGAGAGAGAGAGAGAGAGAGAGAGAGAGAGAGAGAGAATAGGTTTATTGTCCTTTCACACAGATTTATAATGAAATTAGCTTTTTATTAGCTTATACTGTGCAGTGCAGAAGTGAGTGTTTATATACATACCCTTGCTGGAAAGCTTGTTAGCTGCACTGGGGGGGATGGTGGGGGTCCTAGATGAAACCACAATTAGGTTATGACCAAGTACTGTAGGTGTTGTGAGTGGCTGATCAAGATGTCCTTTTTGTAGTGGCTAACCACAATGTAACTTTGGCCCATTTCTGCCTTAGTTTCTGTTAGGGGTGGGAATCTTTTGGTACCTCACGATTTGAACCAGAATCGATTCAGAGAACTCCATTTAGAGTCTGAATCGAATCTTGATACATCTTGATGGACCTTTTTTTGAATATATAAATATTAGACTTCTAATGAAAACTACAAAACCCAGTTCCAATAAAGTTGGGACATTATGTAAAACATAAAAACAGAATACAACGATTTGCAAATCCTTTTACAACATATATTCATTTGAATACACTGCAAAGACAAGATATTTAATGTTCAAACTGATGAACTTTATTGCTTTTTGCAAGTGTTCTCTCACTTTGAATTTGATTCCTGCAACACGTTCCTAAAAAAGTTGGGACAGGGGAATGTTTACCACTGTATGACATCACCTTTCCTTTTGACAACACTCAATAAGCGATTTACACTGACTACGGATGGAGTATGTTACGGCTGTGATCCGGCCTCTGCACCATATACAGTGGTGTGAAAAAGTGTTTGCCCCCTTCCTGATTTCTCATTTTCTTGTATGTTTGTCACACTTAAATGTTTCAGATCATCAAACAAATTTAAATATTAGACAAAGATAACACAAGTAAACACAAAATGCAGTTTTTAAATTAAAGTGTTTATTATTAAGTGTAAAACAAATCCAAATCTACATGGCTCTGTGTGAAAAAGTGATTGCCCCCTAAACCTAATAACTGGTTGGGCCACCCATAGCAGCAACAACTGCAATCAAGCATTTGTGATAACTGACAATGAGTCTTTTCCAGCGCTGTGGAGGAATTTTCGCCCACTCATCTTTGCAGAATTGTTGTAATTCAGCCACATTGGAGGGTTTTCCAGCATGAACTGCTTTTTTTAAGGTCATGCCAAAGCATCTCAATCGGATTCAGGTCAGGACTTTGACTAGGCCACTCCAAAGTCTTCATTTGGTTTTTCTTAAGCCATTCAGAGGTGGACTTGCTGGTGTGTTTTGGATCATTGTCCTGCTGCAGAACCCAAGTGCACTTCAGCTTGAGGTCACGGACAGATAGCCGGACATTCTCCTTCAGGATTTTTTGGTAAACAGCAGAATTCATGGTTTCATTTACCACAGTAAGTCTTCCAGGTCCTGAAGCAGCAAAACAGCCCCAGACCATCACACTATCACCACCATATTTTACTGTTGGTATGACGTTCCTTTTTTGAAATGCTGTTACTTTTACTCCAGATGTAATGTGGAACACACCTTCCAAAAAGTTCAGCTTTTGTCTCATCAGTCCATAGAGTATTTTCCCAAAAGTCTTGAGGATCATCAAGATGTTTTCTGGCAAAACTGAGACAAGCCTTTATGTTCTTTTTGCTCAGCAGTGGTTTTTGTCGTGGAACTCTACCATGCAGGCTATTTTTGCCCAGTCTCTTTCTTATGGTGGAGTCAGGAACACTGACCTTAACTGAGGCAAGTGAGGCCTGCAGTTCTTTGGATGTTGTTGTGGGGTCTTTTGAGACCTCTTGGATGAGTTGTCACTGTGCTCTTGGGGTAGTAGGTTAAGTACATTGTGTTTGTCTATACTTGGGACTTAGGGTGCATGCCAATTCACCCCTTCACCCTTATGATGTAGATCAGATCACATTTTGTGACCAATTCATGCAAAAATTCATGCAAAAAAAACAGGTAATTCCACATACTTTTTCTTGCCACAACAAGTTTGGCGTTATGCAAGAGTTGTTGCTTTGCTTTAATCACACACACACCACTAAATTCTGAAAGTTCTGATTTTCACAACATTGATTTTAGCATAAGTGTTTGACAGTTAAAATCTTTGATGGTGAATGTGATCCTGAAATAAATTTTGAAAACGTGCAGCTCTGTTCAGCAGTGTAGGTAGTGTGTGGATGAGTGTAGGTGGCTTTTGAATGACTTCTGTTCTCATCTCCCTAACAGTGTGACCTGTTTTAACTTCATTCCTTCTTGTTGTTGTATTACACATTGCTGTTATTTTAATCAAATACGATGGTAAGCTGCACATATAGCAAGAGATCCTTAGGACAGCTCCTGTTAATAATTGCATAGTTACCCTATGTGATTCAGAGATAAAGGGTGTCTAATCATTTTTGGCATTATGCTAATGCCATGCAGCATATTATGGGAGAGTGATAAAATTCCTGGTAAGCCTTGCTAATCCACCCTAGTGCTAAAATAATGATTGCTTTTTGCTGTTGAGAAAGAGCTGGAAAGCATGTGGGTCATACACTGCTGGAAAAATCTACATCTGCATGCTTCATTTTAATTCTCTCTCTCTCTTCGATTGCATCCTGCAAGTCTATTTGCCACTATAAGTGAGCCCTCGGAATTTGGTGTTAACAAACATTGGATAGGCAGACATTGCATGTGTACATACTGTATAAACATGCACAGACAAATTGAAGTGGTTTATTCTATCTCACTATCACTGATATGTTCAGTCTGTGCCTTTAACACAATTGTTGATTTTTTTTTTCCTTTTCCCAAAAACTAACTGCAGAAGCTCAAAAGGAACGCGCAGGAGACTGTATTCATCAGTTCTCAAATTTTTGTTTGTCTGCATAAGTAATGGTACTTTACAAAGATTCAGAGGGTTGAGCCATGCTGGAATCCAAACAGCATCACCAAGCCATTGTTGGGTCATTCAAAAAATAGTCATTTCCTGAATATTTGTATTTAAATTAGTTCTGCCTGCACTACAAGAGTGAGAGGCCTCTGTGTCATGTTGTGTTGTATAAAACCCTAAAGTGTACCCCAAAGTTCTGCCTTTTTAGTGGACCACAAAATCTCTAGAGTTTGGTTTCTCAGCTGCTGTTCCAGTGTGCAGTCACTGTCATAGCAGTTGCTACACAGATCTATTGTTCAACGTCCACTTGCGATTCTAGTCCTCTTACCATTTTACGTTTGAAGAAACTTTGCTTGCTGCAAGTGTAGAGCATAGATAGACAGTATTTTATAATTTACTTATATATTTGAAGATATGTTTATTGAGAATAGGTTTACATGCAGTCCTTTCTTATCCCTGCCACATCCATATAAGCTGCATGCTAAAGAGATTAGGCACAGCATATACTATCAGATGACCTGGGTGCATTATGGTGGGGTGTCAGAGCAGAGCAACATGAGAGAATACTTACACTGGACATTTATCTTCCATGTTTTTGCTTTGTGAATTGTTGACATAATGTCAGCTATGCATTGCTGGGTCTGTTGCTCTTTATTTGACAATTTGTTGAGCTCTATGCATCTACAGTACTGCTGAGTGATGAATGTTGATTTTCACATGTTCAGAGTTCCCGCATTAGTCAGTTGTGGTCTTGGTTCTTAAGTTTTATGTCTTGTCATTTCTAGTCTTTGTTTATGTTTAATTTCCTTATTTTTAGGGTGTTTCCAAGGGTTTCTGTATTCATTCATCTTCTAAATCTTATCTCAGGGTAGCAGTGGAAGCAGAAAAACCCAGACTGCCATGCAGTTCACATATCCCTCCTACAAGTGGTTAATCCACTGGAGGGTGGATTTGTGGCTCATTTGGGCTGCGCATACCAGGCCCTTGCTCTTGAGCCCCAATAACCCCAGGATTGGTGGGCTCCATTGGATCCTTGTTGTAATTACGGTTTCTGTAAGTTACTGCATTCTGCATTATTCTCTGGGTTTTGCTTATCTTAGTTCTGGCTTTGTTTCATGATATAACCTGTTTTAAGTTTATAACTAGAAACTCCCTCAGTTCTTGTTGCATTGTTATCAAATGAAGTCTGAGTCTTGTCAGCATATTAAAGTGTTTTCCTTTTTTCTATTTCTGAATTTTGCTTTTCTCATTTCTAAATGAAAAATGTTGGAACACAAATAAAATTAAATTTTTAAATATTTTTTTCAGTATGTAATTGAAAATGTAAAAAAAAGATGGTCCTTTTTATGTGTTTATTATATCTAAAGTATAGAATTTACAGAAAATGTATACTGCGATATATACAGTGGTGTGAAAAAGTGTTGTTTGCCCCCTTCCTGATTTCTCATTTTTTTGTATGTTTGTCACACTTAAATGTTTCAGATCATCAAACAAATTTAAATGTTAGAGATAACACAAGTAAACACAAAATGCAGTTTTTAAATTAAAGTGTTTATTAAGTGTAAAACAAATCCAAACCTACATGGCTCTGCGTGAAAAAGTGATTGCTCCCTTGTTGGCAGAATTCTTGTAAACCTTCAGTCAAAAACCAGGCTGGATCAGAGTTTCAGCAAATTTAATTACACTGGCCAGTGGAGAACAATACAAAAATAGTCTTGGAGCCCATTCATGCATCATTCTCACTCAAACACACATCACTCAGTTCTTTAAGCCCTCCGTTATCTGAAAGGTGGAGGGGCAAATTGTCCATTATGATTGGTCCAGTACATCTGGTCAAAACTTGGTGTACAGATTATCTTTTCTCAAGAACCATGACACTCACTCTGTACCAGTCATGCGGGAGCCAAACAGGCTGGACTGAAAACAAGAAACTAGTGCAGCTGCAACCTTGACACTTTTACACAGACTCTGAGACAGGCTCTGAGACAAAGTAATTCACAAATATAAGACAAATATGAAATTTTTCTATCACCCCTAAACCTAATAACTGATAGGGCCACCCTTTGCAACAACAACTGCAATCAAGCATTTGCGATAACCCAGGCCTGATTACTGTCACACCTGTTCTCAACCAAGAAATCACTTAAATAGGACCTGCCTGACAAAGTGAAGTAGACCAAAAGCTAGACATCATGCTGCAATCCAAAGAAATTAAGGAACAAATGAGAAACCAAGTAACTGAGATCTATCAGTCTGCAAAATGTTATAAAGCCGTTTCTAAAGCTTTGGGACTCCAGCAAACCACAGTGAGAGCCATTATCCACAAATGGCGAAAACATGGAACAGTGGTGAACCTTCCCAGGAGTGGCCGGCCAACCAAAATTACCCCAAGAGCACAGCGACAACTGATCCAAGAGGTCACAAAAGACCCCACAACAACATCCAAAGAACTGCAGGCCTCACCTGCCTCAGTTAAGGTCGGTGTTCATGACTCCACCATAAGAAAGAGACTGGACAAAAATGGCCTGCATGGTAGAGTTCCAAGATGAAAACCACTGTTGAGCAAAAAGAACATACTGTACTGTAAAGGCTTGTTTCAGTTTTGCCAGAAAACATCTTGATAATCCCCAAGACTTTTGGCAAAACTCTGGACTGATGAGGCAAAAGTTGAACTTTTTGGAAGGTGTGTGTCCCATTCCATCTGGCGTAAAAATAACACAGCATTTCAGAAAAGGATCAGACCAGCAGTAAAATATGGTGGTGGTAGTGTGATGGTCAAGGGCTGTTTTGCTGCTTCAGAACCTGGAAGACTTGCTGTGGTAAATGGAACCATGAATTCTGTCTACCAAAAAATGCTGAAGGAGAATGTCCGGCTATCTGTTCGTGACCTCAAGCTGAAGCGCACTTGGGTTCTGCAGCAGGACAATGATCCAAAACACACCAGCAAGTCCACCTCTGAATAGCTTAAGAAAAACCAAATGAAGACTTTGGAGTGGCCTAGTCAAAGTCCTGACCTGAATCTGATTAAGATGCTTTGGCATGACCTTAAAAAAGCAGTTCATGCTGGAAAACCCTCCAATGTGGCTAAATTACAACAATTCTGCAAAGATGAGTGGGCCAAAATTCCTCCACAGTGCTGGAAAAGACTCATTGCCAGTTATTGCAAACACTTGATTGCAGTTGTTGCTGCTACGGGTGGCCCAACTAGTTATTAGGTTTAGAGGGTAATCACTTTTTCACACAGGGCCATGTAGGTTTGGATTTTTTTTTCCCCTTAATAATAAACACCTTCATTTAAAAACTGCATTTTGTGTTTACTTGTGTTATCTTTGTCTAATATTTAAATTTGTTTGATGATCTGAAACATTTACGTGTGACAAACATACAAGAAAATGAGAAATCAGGAAGGGGGCAAACACTTTTTCACACCACTGTATATAGTGGATATACATATCTTTAGTTGATATATTGTGATGTGAAATTTTGGTCATATTGCAGAGCCCTGACTTTGGTTGATTGTACTTACATCAGGCGAGTTGAAATGAGTGAATCACTAATTGACAACAGTGTAACCGTGGCAGGAACTTAATAACCCCCCTTTTTTGACAGAATTACAAAACATTCCCAAAATGTGTAATTTAAGGCCTTTATACCACGTGGTGAATAACTGTCATTTATGCCTAGTGTAACAATAGCAGTGAAGATAATAAATAATACCAAACACAGATACAAGAGTAGTAAAAAAATGTCCTCGCATAAGATTAAAGAATGTTTTAAAATGAATAAGCAAGGATGCAATATATAATGATCGTAAATTAGCCCCTGTGTACAAACCTGCTCTTCCGTCTGAGGATAGTAAATAAGTTCTGACTCGTCATTATTCCCTACACCAGCCTGGACCGCATTATGCATTCCCTACTCCAACTAAATGCATAATTAAAAATAGGCCTCTCTCTCTGCATTTCAAACAGTTTCTCTCCCATTTCCACGACCAGGCAACGTTAACCACTGCAGTGTTATGCAGTTGTTGCTGCACATATGTTTGCTTGTTGCTCAGATAAAGCTTA
This sequence comes from Pholidichthys leucotaenia, assembly GCA_020510985.1. Taxonomy (NCBI): domain Eukaryota; kingdom Metazoa; phylum Chordata; class Actinopteri; order Cichliformes; family Pholidichthyidae; genus Pholidichthys; species Pholidichthys leucotaenia. The sequence continues at coordinate 177,776,044 of CM035848.1, forward strand.
GACCACATACACACTATTGATTGCTCTTTGAGTTGATGTGCATGATGGCTGAGCCGTATCTAGCTGTGAGCAGGCTGCACCATTGGTTGGAGCCACAGATCTCAGCAGTAACTGAGGCCCTGCTGATAAACAGGAAGGAGTGAGGAAATGGGAGGACCTTTAGCCGAGAGGGAAAGCTAGTACTTTGGGAAGTGTGAGGGTCTAGCCCTGCATCCGATGGTGTAAAAAATGAACATGCAATATTAGATCAGAGGCGGAAGCATTTATTGTACAGGGCTGAGTGGCGACTCAAGTGGAAATGAGAAAACTAGTAAGCCAGACATCAGGGATTGAAGAAAGAAGGGCACTATTGCTTCTGCTCTTGGTCTGCTGCCATCCATCAGCTCTCTGCCAGCTGCTGGGTTGGCATGCCGTGGGGGCAAAAGGAAGAGACGTGTGTGTGTGTGCTGGGCGGGGGAACGAGGGGACGTTGTTATCACTGGTCACTCCTGCCTTCCTGACCACAGACATCAATACATTTTCTGATGGCCTGCAAGAATGAAGGGAGAATGTAGCTTGAAATTGGTTATGTGTGCACTGTCCCTATGTAATTAAGTAATCTTTGTGATTTTTTTTTTCTTACTACCCTGACGACAGATTACTTTTAATCATAGCTGCTCCAGGAGGACTCCTCAGACTGCTTGGGAGATGGAGATGTAGAGTGCCATTAAACTGAGGAGCTAAATTAGAGGTTTCAGTGGGCCTGAAAATTCAAGCGTTTGCTTAACTGTCCCATGTGAGCCGAAGCCTCAAACCCAGCTGGGCCTCATACTCAGCAAGCTACATAAAAATGAAACCATGTTTTCTTTTGTCTGCCCCGCACCTTAGTACAGGTCAGATGAAGATTAAAAACAGCAATGAAATAAATAATTCTCTCCTGGCTTGGTTCTTGATTTTTTGTGGGGATTGTTGTTTTTCCAGCTTTTATTACAGTTTGGCATTTTAAAAAATATGTCTATTACAGTGAATTTTTGACGTCTGCTCTTTTCTCTTTTGTAGTTCCTAATATAAAGAAACAACAGGAATACTCTATGTAGAATGTAAAACCTGACATTGTGACAGATTTTATTCATTTATTTCTTTTTCCCCTGTAAAAACAATTGGCTGTTCAAATCCAATTGATATATAGTGTCAGGGAGTGGGTTTGGTCCATGTCCTCTCCTTATGTTATAGTTCATTTGTCCTTGTCACAGGGACATGGGCTCAGCTCACGTCCTTGCTTTGAGTTAAGGTTTACTGAGATATTCTGTGTTTTGCATTATTATTAGTGTCATGGTTTTTATGGATCCTTGCCTCGCTCTTAGTTCTTGTCATTTATCGTGGGTATGTATTATTCTTGTCATTGTTTTAATCCAGATTTCATGTTGGTTTTTACTTTGACAGTGTCCTTGGTAATTTCAAGTTTTCTTGGCATGATCCTTGGTTTGTATTCTGTTAATTGTTCTTGGCTGTTTGTGTTTGTGTTAATTAGTCCTGCCTTATTTTAGGAACGCCGCCCCTTACCTGGGTGCGGCGTCCTTGCATACACCTTGTCAGCGTTTCACTCACGCTTCAGCCTTGTCGGTAATCCTAACCTTGTGTCTTGTTGTCTTGACCTGCCTAGTCAAACCATAGCCTGTGTTTTCAGCCCTTGAGCTGTTTTCTGTTCCAGTCCATTATTTCTTAGTAAACCATGTATGAAATTTGCCTTGCATTTGGGTTTGCTTCCTTGTGACATATAGAATCTAAAAGGTAGGCACACTGTAGATGACTTATAACAAAACTTTGAAATTATCGTAAAAAGATTGTGTATTTAATTTTTAGGGGTGGGAGAATAAGCAATAGAGTGTACGGGGGGGGGGTGTGTGTGTGTGAAAAGTTCATAGTGGTCAAATTTGACCAAATGTGGTTTGTTTTTCAACATAGTCTTCCTTTTGGTCCACACACTTCTTCCTTCAGTGTTGCAGCACTTGGATCACTGCAGTTGAAAAATAAACCACGTTTGGTCAAATTTGAGCACTATGAACTTTTCAGCCCCCCCTCGTAGTATCATAATACTTTGTGTTGATGATATTGTATCGATTCAGAGAATCCAGTATCGTGGTGCTGAAATAAAACTACTAATAATAAATCATGCCACAATCAGGATGGCGTTGAAGATGTCTCTCATTGCAGAACTGCCAGTACCAGAGTACTAAAAACCTGTTGACTTTTCAGTCCACTAGATGGTGCTAAATTCTCACTGTCTTGTTAGGTCAGCACAGCAAAGGAGTGACTCCTGAGATCTAGCCAGGAGTTGAACAATACAAAGTTCAGGGTAGGATATTGCAGCATATTGTATCATGGTCCAAGTACTGGGATAATATTGTATTGTTCAGCCTCTGGTGATTCCCACCCCTGGTAATTGTATGCAGTTAATTGTGTAGAATACAGTCTGTTACTGGCTGACTTAAAAAAATCAAGGATCATTCAAAAATGTTCAGCATAAATTATAGGAATTAAAGGAAAATCAAGAACTAGTTTGTTTAAAAAAATTGAACAGCAGTCGTCTTTCTTCAGGGTGATACTTTAATGCTATTGCATGGCTTTGCAGTAAAAATCTTTCAACAGCTGCTGTTGAAACTAAAAGAAACTTCACACAGAGAAAATGTTTCTGACTCAACACCACAGGTGGAAAAGTCACAATTAAAAGGTGTGTGGAGCTTTGCTGCTTCTGTCTGATCTATACTTGATACATTCTTCTGCCGCATACGCTCATAAATAGTTCACACGCAGATAACTGTACATGAAGATTGCATTTTTCTTCAAATTCCAGCATGCACTACAGCCACTGTATACAAATGAGTGAACAAATATGAAATGCATATCTGGAATTAGATAATAGGTTATGCTGAAGGCATAGCTTATTCAGTTTTTTTGGGGGAAGACTTTTTTGAAATTATTTATTCTTTATACTTAGTTACTATGAATACAGCAGTTAACAGACTGCCAGACCATCAGCTATGTGTGTTAATAAAGATGGACATAATTTGGGAGGATACTTTATCAAAATTAATACAATTATTTAGTTAGACATTCCATCTCAACAATTATTCTTTGGTATTATTTTATAGAAAAATATCCATCCATCCATCCATCTTCTACCACTTTTCCGGAGGTCAGAGGCAGCAGTTCAAGCAGAGAAGCCCAGACTTCCCTCTTCCCAGCCACCTGCTCCGGCTCTTCAGAGGGGATGCCAAGGCGTTTCCAGACCAACTGGGAGACATTGTCTCTCCAGCGAGTCCTGGGTCTGCCCCGGGGTCTCCTCCCAGTGAGACATGCCCGAAACATCTCAAGTGGGAGGCGTCCAGGAGGTATCCTGGTCAGATGCCCAAACCACCTCAACTGGCTCCTCTCAATGTGGAGGAGCAGCGGTTCTACTCTGAGCCTCTCCCGGATGACCGAGGTCCTCACCCTGTCTGTAAGGGTGAGTCCAGTAATCCTACGGAGAAAGCTCATTTCAGCCGCTTGTATCCATGATCTCATTCTTTTGGTCATTACCCAAAGCTTGTGAACATAAGTGAGGGTATGAACTTAGATTGACCGGCAAATTGACAGCTTTGCCTGAGAGCTTAGCTCCCTCTTCACCACAATGGACTGGTACAACGTCCGCATCACTGCAGATGCTGCTCCGATCCGTCAATCTCTCACTCCATTCTCCCCTCACTCGTGAATGAGACCCGAGGATACTTAAACTCCTCCACTTGGGGCAGGAGCTTGTCCCCAACCCGGAGAGGTCAATCCACTTTTTTCTGTCTGAGAACCATGGACTCGGACTTGGAGATGCTGATTCTCATCCCAGCCGCTTCACACTCAGTGGCAAACCGTCCTAGTAAGACCTGTAGGTCATTGCTGGATGAAGTCAGCAGGACAACATCATCTGCAAACAACAGAGATGAGATCCTGTGGTCACAAAGCATGACACCCTCTGTTCCCTGGCTGCGCCTAGAAATCCTGTCCATAAAAATTATGAACATGATCAGTGACAAAGGGCAGCCGTGGCGCAGTCCAACTCTCACTGGGAGTAAGTCCGACCGAGTGTTAGCAATACGAACCAACCTCTCACAATGGTCATATAGAGACTGGATAACTCGTAACAACAAGCCCAATACCCCATACTCCCGAAGCACCCCCCACAAAAAACCACAAGGGACGTGGTCAAATGCTTTTTCCAAGTCCAGAACACACATGTAAACTGGTTGGGCAAACTCCCACGAACCCTCGAGGATTCTTGAGAGGGTAAAGAGTTGGTTTGATGTGCCACGGCCAGGACGAAAACCACAATGCTCCTCCTGAAACCGAGGTTCGACCAACGGCAGGACTGTCCTCTCCAGTACCTTGGCATAGACTTTCCCAGGAAGGCTGAGGAATGTAATCCCTCTAAAGTTGTAGCACACCCTCCGGTCCCCTTTTTTGAAGAGAGGAACCACCACCCCAGTTTGCCATGCCAAAGGCACTGTCCCCAACTTCCACGCAATGTTGCAGAGGGGTGTCAACCATGACAGCCCTACAGCTTCCGGGCCTTGTTGGCCTTGTTGGCCTCATCCACCCCCGGGGCCCGGCCAACATGGAGTTTTTTTTAACCACCTTGGCGACCTCAGCCCCTGTGATGGGCGAGTTGTCCCCCTCATCCACAATCCTTGCTTCCTCTGTGGAAGGCATGTCAGTGGGATTGAGGAGATCCTCGAAGTATTCCTTCCACTGCCCGACGATATCCCCAGTCAAAGTCAGCAGTGCCCCATCCGCACCATACACAGTGTGGACAGGGAGCTGCTTCCCCCTCCTGAGCCGCCGGACAGTTTGCCAGAATCTCTTCGAGACCAACCGAAAGTCGTGTTCCATGGTCTCACTGAACTCCCACACCCAAATTTTTGTTTCAGCAACCAGCCAAGCTGCACTCCGCTTGGCCTGCCGGTACACCTCAGCTGCTTCGGGAGTCCCACATGTCAACCAAGCTCAACTGGACTCCTTCTTCAGCTTAATGGCCCCCCTCACCACTTGTGTCCACCACTTGGTTCGGGGGTTGCCACCACAAGATGCACCGATGACCTTGTGGCTACCGCTCTGGGCAGCAGCTTTAACAATAGAGGTGGAGAACATGGCCCATTCAGACTCCGTGTCTCCAGACTCCCTTGGAATGTGGTCGAAGTTCTTCCGGAGGTGGGAGTTGAAGACCTCCCAGACAGAGGCCTCAGCCAGACGTTCCCAGCACACCCTCACTCTACGTTTGGGTCTACCAGGTCTGAATGGCATCCTCCTCTGCCATCGGATCCAACTCACTACCAGATGGCAATCAGTTGACAGCTCTGCACCTCTCTTTACCCGAGTGTCCAAGACATACAGTCGCAGATCTGATGACACAATAACAAAATCAGTCATTGACCTGTGACCTAGGATGTTCAGGTGCCAGGTACACATATGGACACCCTTATGCTTGAACATGGTGTTCATTATGGACAAACTGTGGTTAGCACAGAAGTGCAATAACTTGATTCCACTCAGGCTCAGATCGGGCAGGCTATTCCTCCCATTTCCCCCCCTCCAGGTTTCACTGTCGTTGCCCACGTGCATATTGAAGTCCCCCAGTAGGACAATGGAGTCTCCAAGAGGAGTACCCTCCAGCACCCCAGTCAGAGACTCCAAAAAGGGTGGGTACTCTGAACCATCATTTGGTACATAGGCACAAATGATGGTGAGGACCCGTTTCCCAACCCAAAGGTGCAGGGAATCAACCCTTTCATCCACCAGGGAAAACTCCAATATAGCGGCAGCAAGGTGGGGGGATACAAAAATACTCACCCCTACCCATCGTCTCTCACCTGGGGTAACTCCAGAGTAGGCCAAGCTCCAGCCCCTCTTCAGGAGACTGGTTCCAGAGCCAGAGCTGTGTGTTGAGGTGAGGCTGACTATTTCTAGCCAGAATCTCGCAACCTCAAACACGAGCTCAGGCTCCTTCCCCACCAGAGAGATGACATGCCATGTCCCAAAAGCCAGTTTAGGAAGCCTGGGATCAGACCGCCAAGGTCTCTGTCTTCGACCGCCACCTGATCCACATAGCACCGGACCCCCATGATCCCTCCTGCACGTGGTGAGCCCACTGGAGGGTAGACCCATGTAACTCCTTTGGGCAGAGCCTTGCCGGGTCTCATGGGCAGAAACCCGTCCCCCAAGTGCTTGCCATCGAGCCCCTCCCCCAGGCCTGGCTCCAGGGTGGGGCCCCGGTAACCCCATACTGGGCGGGGTACACTGAATCCTTGTTCTAACATTCATCATGAGAGTCTGTTGGATCGTTCTTAGTGTGGCCATTCACCCAGGACCAGTTTATCTTTGGTGACTGTACCAGAGGCAAATTGCCCTGGACAACATAGCTCCTGGTATCACTAGGGCACGCAAACCCCCCACCACAATAAGGTGATGATCCATGAGGGGATAATATACAGACGTGGACAAAATTGTTGGTACCCCTCTGTTAATGAAAGAAAAACCCACAATGGTCACGGAAATAACTTGAATCTGACAAAAGTGGTAATAAATAAAAATTCTATGAAAAAATGGTAAATGGCATTCACTTATATAGCACTTTTATTCTTATCTCTTGATGACCAAAGAGCTTTACAGATCCTGCTATCCACCCATTCACACACACATTCACACACTGATGGCGGCATGCTACCTAACATGGCGCTTCCAGACCCACCAGGAGCAATTGGAAAATTAACCAATGAAAATCAGACGATGCTTTTGAATTGTGGTTTAACAGAATTACTTTAAAAAACAAACTCATGAAACAGGCCTGGACAAAAATGATGGTACCCCTAGAAAAGATTGAAAATAATGTGACCATAGGGACATGTTCAACCAAGGTGTGTCCTCTAATTAACATCACAGGTGTCTACAAACTTGTAATCAGTCAGTCTGCCTATGTAAAGGGTGACAAGTAGTCACTGTGCTGTTTGGTGACATGGTGTGTATCACACTAAACATGGACCAGAGGAAGCAAAGGAGAGAGTTGTCTCAGGAGATTAGAAAGAAAATTATAGACAAGCATGTTAAAGGTAAAGGCTATAAGACCATCTCCAAGCAGCTTGATGTTCCTGTGACTACAGTTGGACATATTCAGAAATTTAAGATCCATGGTACTGTAGCCAACCTCCCTGGACGTGGCCACAGGAGGAAACTTGATGAAAAATGGAAGAGACGGATAATACGAATGGTAACAAAAGAGCCCAGAACAACCTCTAAACACATTCATGGTGAACTCCAAGGTCAAGGTACATGAGTGTCAGATCGCACCATCCGTCGTCGTTTGAGCCAAAGTGGACTTCATGTGAGACGACCAAGGAGGACACTACTGTTGAAAACAAATCAATTCAATTCAATTCAATTCAACTTTATTTATATAGTGCCATTTCACAACAACAGTCATCTCATAGCACTATCAACTGTAGGGGGAACCCCCACAGTTGCAGAAAGACCCCAGCATTCAGGCGATCCCCTGTGAGCAAGCACTTGGCGACGGTGGAGAGGAAAAACTCCCTTTTAACAGGAAGAAACCTCCAGCAGAACCAGGCTCAGGGAGGGGCAGTCATCTGCTGCGACTGGCTGGGGGGTGAGGGGATAGAGAAGAAGAAAAGAACAGACATGTAGAGAGCAAACAGCATGATGGGGACTCAATCTATGGGACAGAACAAACAAATGTTAATGACCAGCAAAAAAAAATATTTCATAGAGAGTGAGGAAAGGAGTGAGGCCCAGTGCATTACTGGAGGTCCCCCGGCTGACTAAACCTATTAGCAGCATAACTAAGGGAGGGTTCAGAAACACATGATCCCTCCCTAATTGTAGGCTATATCAAAAAGGTAGGTTTTAGCCCTATTCTTAAAAACAGAGATCAAGTCTGACTCCCGAATCCAGATTGGCAGCTGATTCCACAGGAGAGGAGCTTGATAACTGAAGGCTCTGCCTCCCATTGTACTTTTGGAGATTCTAGGTATTACAAGTAATCCTGCATTTTGGGAGCGTAGTGCTCTGTTAGGATAATACGGTAGTATCAGATCTTTTAAATAAAAAGGAGCCTGATTGTTTAGAGCTTTGTAAGTAAGAAGAAGGATTTTAAACTTAATTCTAAACTCTATGGGAAGCCAATGAAGGGAGGCCAGAACCGGAGAGATATGATCTCTCTTTCTAGTACCTGTTAAAACTCTTGCTGCAGCATTTTGGATCAGCTGAAGACTTTTTAAAGATGTTTTAGGACAGCCTGATAATAAAGAATTACAATAATCTAATCTCGAGCTAACAAAAGCGTGGATCAGCTTCTCAGCATCACTCTGAGACAAGATGCTCCTAATCTTGGCAATATTACGCAAATGATAGAAGGCAGTCTTAGAAACAAATTTAATATGTGAATTGAAGGACAAATCCTGATCAAAAATAACTCCAAGGTTCCTCACAGAGCTATTAAGAGAAAGAGTAACTGCATCCAAACTGAAAGTTTGATTTGGAAAGGAATTTCTAAGGTTTTTTGGACCAACAAGAATGACTTCAGTCTTATCTGAATTTAATAGCAGGAAATTACAAGTCATCCAGACTTTGATTTCCTTAAGACAGGCTTCTAACTTGGCTAATTGATTACTATCATCTGGCTTCATTGACAGGTATAATTGTGTGTCATCTGCATAACAATGAAAATGTATACAGTGCTTTCTAATAATGTTGCCTAACGGAAGCATATATAAACTAAAAAGAGTAGGGCCTAGCACAGATCCCTGTGGAACTCCATGACTAAGCTTTGAGTTGAAAGAAAACTCATTATTTACATGAACAAACTGGAACCTATCAGATAAATAAGATCTAAACCACTGCAACGAAGTTCCATTAAGTCCAACATAGTGTTCTAATCTATCAAGTAGAATATTATGATCGATAGTATCAAAAGCTGCACTAAGGTCTAAAAGGACAAGTACAGAAACTAGTCCATTATCAGATGCAATGAGGAGGTCGTTAGTGACCTTCGCTAAGGCTGTTTCAGTACTATGATGGATTCTAAACCCAGATTGAAACTCTTCAAGTAAACCATTTCCCTGCAGGTGGTCAAATAATTGCGTAGCAACAACTCTTTCTAAGATTTTTGAAATGAAAGGGAGATTAGAGATTGGGCTATAGTTAGCTAAAGCTCCTGGATCTAGCGTTGGCTTTTTGAGTAAAGGTTTAATTACAGCCGTTTTAAAAGCCTGCGGTACATGGCCTAAAGTTAATGAAGAATTGATTATATGAAGAATAAAGCTACCAATAAGTGGGAAGACTTCTTTAAATAACCTGGTAGGAATAGGGTCTAAAAGACAAGTTGAAGGTTTGGATGAGGAAACTATTTTGTCTAACTCACAAAGGTCGATTGGAGTAAACTCATCAAGACAGACATCAAAAGAAGGAGTTGTAGTAGTTACAGTATTTAAGTTAACTGTGGGAAGAATCTGATTGATTTTATCTCTAATGGATGAAATTAAGGGAATGCTAGGATTGACAGAGTCCTGACTCTTTGTCAACCTGGCTACAGTACTGAAAAGAAACCTGGGATTATTCTTGTTCTCTTCTATTAATGCAGAGTAATAACTTGTTCTAGCTTTTCTAAGAGATTTTTTATAAATTAAAAGATGATTTCTCCAAGCTAAATAGATTTCATCTAAATTAGTAGAGCGCCATTTTCTTTCTAATTGACGAGTCTTCTGTTTTAAGCTACGAGTTTCTGTGTTGAACCAAGGAGTTAGAAATCTCTGATTAGACTTTTTCTTTTTTAAGGGGGCCACCAAGTCTAGAGCCTGATGCAGAGAAGCTGAAACACTATCCACCATGTTATCAATTACAGAAGGAGCAAGCTGTCGATAGCTTATTTCCGTTGTGTTGACACATGGCATAGAGGAAACAATCTGCATAAATTTGGAAACAGCATCATCTGAGAGGCATCTACTGTAATAATATTTTTCTTTAGGAGCCAAATAGTCAGAAATAGTAAAATCAAAGGTTAACAGACAATGGTCTGACAGTACAGGGTTATGAGGAGACACTACCAGATTTTCTATTTCTATGCCATATGTCAGAACAAGGTCCAATGTATGGTGGAGGTAATGAGTAGAATTTCCTACTTTCTGAGAAAACCCAATCGAGTCTAATATTGAATTAAAAGCCACATTAAGGCAGTCACTATCTACATCCACATGTATATTAAAGTCCCCTACTATAATTATTCTATCAGATTTCAGCACTAAATCAGCTAAGAAATCAGCAAATTCGGATAAAAATTCTGAGTAGGTTGATGGGGGACGATAAACTACGGCAAATAAAATTGGGTTTAACCTAAAATTGCTAAAGTGCCCAATACTGAGGACCAGGCCCTCAAAAGAATTATAACATGTTTTTTGCTTTACATTAACTAGTAATTTGGAATGGTAAATTGTTGCTACTCCTCCTCCACGACCAGAACTTCTGGGATTTTGACAGTTTAAATAACCAGAGGGAGTTGATTCATTTAAACCAACATAATCCTCTTGCCCTAACCAAGTCTCTGTAAGGGAAATTAAATCAATCTGATGATCAATTAACAGATCATGGACTAACAGAGACTTGGGAGTTAGAGACCTAATATTTAATAAACCACATTTAATTTTTAAATTATGAGGAGGAACAGAGGCCAAATCATTCAATTTAGAGGCTTTATGTTTAATTTGAGTTTTACCAATATTTTGCTTTATCACTTTGGGATGCTTATACATTATATTTTTATTCACTTTGGAGGGAGCAGACAACGATTCTCTGATGAGGAAGACAGGGGCTAAGTTGAGGGGTGGCGGATGAAGAGGAGCTGCAGAGAGGTGTGTAAGACTGCGACTCTGCTTCCTGGTCCCAACTCTGAGTAGTCAGGGTTTTGGAAATTTGGATAAAAAAGATGCCAGATTGTTAGATAAATGAGAAGCACCATCCAAAGTGGGATGAATGCTGTCTCGTCTCATAAGACCAGGTTTTCCCCAAAAAGAGCTCCAATTGTCAATGTAGCCCACGTCATTTTTAGGACACCACACAGACAGCCAGCGGTTCAAGGATGACGAGTGACTAAACATGTCATCACTGGTCAGATTGGGGAGGGGCCCAGAGAATACTACAGTGGCAGACATCGTTTTTGCAAAGTTACACACCGATTCTACATCAAGTTTCGTGACTTCCGACTGCTGGAGACGGATGTCATTAATGCCGGCGTGAATAACAATTGTGGAGTATTTACAGTTACTTTTAGCCAGCATTTTCAAATTTGACTCGATGTCGCCTGCTCTGGCCCCAGGAATGCATTTGACTATGGCCGCTGGAGTCTCTAGGTTCACGTTTCTGACTACAGAGTCGCCAATGATCAGAGTTTTTTCCTCAGCGGGTGTGTCGCTGAGCGGGGAAAAACGATTAGAGACGTGAACAGGTTGGTGGTGAACCGGGGCTTTGCGACTAGGCTTCCTTCTCATCGTCACCCACCCAGTCTCCTCGCTGCTGAGGAGAGCCGAGGGACCGCTGACAGGGGGGCCTAAGCTAGCTAGCTCCGCTGCAGCTAATGGGCGTCCGTCAAGATTAACTGGCGCAGACGGAGTTTCAATGCAGCGGAGCCGGGATTCCAAATCAGACAACCTCGCCTCGAGCGCCTCAAAAAGACATTTATTACATTTACCGTTATCACTAAAAGAGGCAGAGGTGTAGCTAAACATCTGACAGAGAGAGCACACCAGAGGAGGAGAGGAAAGAGAGCTAGTAGCCATAGCTAATGGCTGGAGAGCAAACCACACAGGCAAACCACACAGGCAGACAGCAAAACAGGATGTGACGATACGTTACCAGAAGGAAGTGACGTTACCAGAAGGAAGTGACGATAATCCTAAAAAAGCCAGACTGGAATTTGCCAAACTGCATGTTGACAAGCCACAAAGCTTCTGGGAGAATGTCCTATGGACAGACGAGACAAAACTAGAACTTTTTGGCAAGGCACATCAACTCTATGTTCACAGACGCAAAAATGAAACATACCAAGAAAAGAACACTGTCCCTACTGTGAAACATGGAGGAGGTTCTGTTATGTTCTGGGGCTGCTTTGCTGCATCTGGCACAGGGTGTCTTGAATCTGTGCAGGGTACAATGAAATCTCAAGACTATCAAGGTTTTCTAGAGAGAAATGTGCTGCCCAGTGTCAGACAGCTTGGTCTCCAGTCGCAGGTCATGGGTATTGCAACAGGATAATGACCCAAAACACACAGCTAAAAACACCCAAGAATGGCTAAGAGCGAAACACTGGACTATTCTAAAGTGGCCTTCTATGAGCCCTGATCTAAATCCTATTGAACATTTGTGGAAGGAGCTGAAACATGCCGTCTGGAGAAGGCACCCTTCAAACCTGAGACAACTGGAGCAGTTTGCTCATGAGGAGTGGGCCAAAATACCTACTGAGAGGTGCAGATGTCTCATTGACAGTTACAGAAATCGTTTGATTGCAGTGATTGCCTCAAAAGGTTGTGCAACAAAATATTAAGTTAAGGGTACCATCATTTTTGTCCAGGCCTGTTTCATGAGTTTTTTTTTTTTTTTTTAAATAATTCTGTTGAACCACAATTCAAAAGCATTGTCTGATTTTCATTGGTTAATTTTCATAGACTTTTTATTTATTACCACTTTTGTCAGATTCAAGTTATTTCTGTGACCATTGTGGGTTTTTCTTTCATTAATAGAGGGGTGCCAACAATTTTGTCCAAGTCTGTATATAGAGAAAAATATATATGATATAAATCTGTCAATCTTTTTCCCTGCATGTTTAAGTCTGTGGTGGAAGATTCTGATCTTCCCTATCCTGTACATGACAGAGAGTCTTGTTGTTTTTGTTCTTGTCAGGGCATTTAAGCTCAGTTTTCAGTTTGTTTTATCTTCCCTTTGGTGCCATTTTTTTCTGAGATTCAGTGATGATGTTGGGCAAAGTAAAATACTGCAGCTGATATGATGAGACACTTATCCCTCTGCTTGTCTCAGTCCCTGCTATCGACAAATACTCGCAGGGAATGAAATCATGAACAGGACAGCAAGGGAACAACAAAGACAGAACACATAATTGGAAACCAATTGTCTCTTTTTATTTTTGTCTGTCTTTCACTTTCTTCTTCACTCTCTGTCATCATTTAATAACGCTAAAATCAAATTGCATTACACTTCACATTACTGGTCATTTGGTACCTTAGGGCTGCCTTTTCTGTAGGCAAAAAAAGGCTAATATATCGACCTGTTATGTTGTGGTTTCATGCTGTGATTCAGTTCAGGGACTTTTTGGGATCACAGAGACATCGCCATCATCAAGGGTTAATGCTTCGTTGGCATTTAATTATATGAGATGCCAAGTTAATTTGTTTGAAAGTTGGATAGAGCATGCTTGTGAGCATAAATTGTTGCCTGTCTCGTGTGTGATGGATTGGGGACTTGTTTTGTCTGCAGTAAGAGGACACCAGAGTTATACATTCATTATTATTACTATTGTCATCATCAGCTTCATCATCCTCATGAAAGACAAAGGAAGCATGTTGGACAGATCTGCCACCTCTCTGGTTGTCATGCAACAGAAGAAGCACGTCTCTCCTGCATGTTTGTTTGGTGATTTACTGGGTATCGGAGGTCATGTGATCTTGCAAAAGACAGCTCTCAGTATTCCTGGAAAACTCTATAGGAAAGAGAACTTTGGACCATAACCCCATGCTGCATGTTTCTGTAAGGTACCCTAAAATAATATTGTACTACATACAGTACAAAACCAGATAAGGACCCCTTTACACAGCATGAAGATCATTGGGTCACCATTGAGAGATCAAAAATTGCCCCAATCCCTCAATGAAAAAGCCATTTCTGTGTAAATATTTGAGAGATTAAAAATTAAATTTTCAGCAACTTGCATAGCGATCTATACAGATATTTGCAAGATCCTTGAAAGATTACTGAGAGACCAGGACAGATCGCTCAGAGACCAGGGGAGATTGCTGAGACACCAAGAGAGATCATTCTGAGATCAAGAGTCCAGAGTGGGCAACCAAGGAGGTTGCTGAGCATTTGAGAAGCTTCTCTTGCCCTTCTACCCCTTCTACACCAGGGTGGAGATCATTGAGAGATTGTTGAGCAATAATACCCTTTACACATCGGTGGACATCATTGAGAGACCTGGCCAGTTTTTGATCTATCAATGATCTTCAGTGATCTCTGCAGTTGCCACAGTCTCCTCCAAGTTTTGACTCAGTCCAAAACATTCAAGGATCTCCCAGATGATCCCAAAGATCAAAAACTGGCCCAATCTTTCAATCTCTCTGCTGTGTAAAGGGGCCCTAAAGAAATGACTAGCTGTCTCAGTGATCTTTCAGTGATCTCTCATCTCTGTGATCACCAAGATCTTGCAATGATCTTCCATTGATTTTCATGGTTGCCATGGTCTCCTCCTCATTGAGCACTCTTAAATGGTGTTCAATGATCTCATCGATCTCCCAATGATCTCTCAATGATCTCTGCCACAGTCTTTCAATGAACTCTATTGGTCTTTCATTGAACACCCAGTGATCCCTCATTGGTCTCTCAGCTATCTCTGCCTTCAAGGTGAAAAAATTTGACATTCATTGAAAGTATGCTACGAAGTCATTGAAAGATCTCTGAGCGATCATTGAGAGATTGATGAGATTGTTGAATGGTCAAGGAGTGCTCAAGGAATGCTCATTGAAAGACAGTTGTGGAGATTCCTGAGAGATCATTGGGAGATGAGATGATGACATCGTTGAGCAAACCTTGATTATTTGTTAAGAGAGTGCTTCCCTTGGGTGATCGTTGAGAGATTGTTTTGGAATGAGTCAAAACATTGAGGACTGTGAAGATCATTGAGAGATCATTGAGAAATCTTGGCGATTACTCTGAAATGATTGTGAGATCTGGCCATTTTTTCATCACTCAACAACCTCTCAAAGATCTCCACCCCTGTGTAAATGGGGTATTACTGATTGCAAGAGTTACCATTATGACTTTGAAATAGCATCTGCTGGATCATTGCCTAATCCTGGAATACTGTATGCGGAATGACACAGATGAAAAAATCTAGATTCAGCAAGTCAGAGTCTAGTCCCATATTTGTTCCAGCAATTCACTAACCCAGCTGATTCGATAAGCCCGGCTTTATTGTCAGGTAGGTGAGATCACTACTTCCACCTCTGAGAGCTGTGTTTTATCAGAATCAGCTGGGTGAATGAATGGCTGGAACAAGTATGTACTGGAATTTAACTTGCTGAATCCAGAGTTTCCCACCTCTGCAATGACACATTTAAACCCTTGTGAGAAGAAACTAACACATTGAGCCATTGTAGGAGGTTTTTGCATTGCATTTAAGTGTTAGAGTGTGTTTAGATGACAGCAGACCGGTTGAACAAAACATACACTTTATTATGTTTTTGTAAGCTAAAAAAAAGCTTCTTTCTCGATAGGGTGTCTCCGGTGAATGTCGAATGTAGAGAATATCGTTCATGATCCTCAATTATTGTGTGTCCTTTTGATAGAAGGCAACTCCAGTGGCAACACTGTTTGTGTCAATGGCAAGTTTGATGGGCCTCTAAAAGTCAGGGGCAGTAAAACGAGAGAACTAACCACCAGTGCCTTAAGGCTCTTAAAGGCTCTCTGACATTAGTAAGACCAGACAAAGAGAACCTTTAGGCTAAGAACATCAAAGGAGCAGCAGCCCTCGAAAAAGATGTCAGAGAAGCTCTTACTGTTCTGCTGCACCGAGGAAACATTTCAGCTCTGAGCAGCCATGATATTCTGTACTTTAGCTTGAATGGAGCAAACCTTTTCACATGCAGTATGCTTTTGTCGCATGCCTGAATCCACCCAGGTATGGGTGCAACACTATTTAGGTGTATCAGCAGTTTGGCACCAGGTGGTCATACTCCCAGTGTTCATGCAAATCGGGCCTGCTATATACTGTAAAGCCAATAGCACCTTATAAGCTGGGGGGAAAAAAAGTCAAAAATACAAATGGGTTAAAAGGCAAATGTGAGTCTCTGAGACATTTTTCTTTTAGAAGCTTCACAGGGCTGTGACCATGTGGGCAGAAATCCAGTGATCCCTGCATGCGGATTATAATTTGATCCTTTGTCAGTCTTGATAGGCCAAACTGTGTGAAGAACCTGAGAAACTACTGGAGCAGTTATTTCTTAGGAGGAATAGCTTTAGGGAATCCAGTTGGCTGCATTCAGTGTTTTCCTACGCAAAGACTATACTTGGGTGGGCTGCCCAGGTACATTAGCAGCTTCTACAGGTGCAGTTGCCATTTGTTTTTATTATTATTATTCAGCTCTGGGAGAGGGGAACAAACAAGAAGACAACGCCACTGTTGAACCAATCAGTCTGTTCACCGAAATGGGGAAAGCTGGACCTAATGTGACGGTGGTGTCGGTGAAAGGCAAAAGACTCCACTAAGTACTTGAAACAGTATATTGCCTTTCATAGTGAATTTAAGAGTGGTGTTGCTACACTTTTTTCGCACACTCTCACACTCGGCATGATGCAAAATGTGATTTCAAACCACTCCAGCAAAAATGAAGCCAGACTTTGACTCCCTTGTGTCCCACATCAGCGGTCATGTTCCAGAGGAGGGGGCTGATTCACTGAAGCTAGGGATGAAGCACCAGACAAGGCTGCAGATGGAAGGGAAGCTTGGCATGCAGAAATGGCTTTAAGGATAGACTTTAAAAAAAAAAAATGCATAGATTGTTACAATGGCACCAAACGTGTTCCTTTTATAGATTTGTTCATGTTCAAGGTATATGAAGAAATATGGCCATGACAGGTATAATGTTGGGAATTAATTGGGGTTTTTATGTTTCCAATCAGCCTATTGTATATCTGTCAGACAAAAGAAGACTTAATGGAGGCTATATAATAAATTGCCAAATAAATTGATTGTTTTATCTCAAACACATGAAAAACAACAATAAACAAGGCATTACTTTTGTAGTAGCTGTTAATAGATTTGGATGTCCCAAGTACTGTATGTGAATGCTGTAGTCAAGACCTCATAACAACAAAGGGGGAAAGAAAATCCAACAAGGTCAAATTAGACAATAACTCCTCTGATTATACAGTTCAACATAAGTTATCCGAAATGGGTGATGGCTGAAGCCGCAGCTTATATTGCCCACCCATATTCCATCCAAGAATTCAAAAGAAAAACAAAACAAGAGCGATTACAATTCAGAACCAAGCTAAGACAAAATGTGACAAAAAAAACTAAGCAACAACACAACACAGACTGGATATGACAATCCTTATGTGATTTTACATGTCATCTTGTATATATGTTTGGAGTATTTCTTCCTTTAGTTTTTGTTTAAATTGTCCAAGCGCTGTACATGATTTTAATTCAGGTCCAAAATCGTTCCATAATCTGACTCCTTGCACTGAAACACTATTGCTTGGTGGTAGTTCTCACTGAAGGTTTTTGAAATATACATGTTCCTCTGAAATGATATTGTTTCTCCCTTATTTGGAACAACTTTTGGATATTTGTGGGCAGTGATAGATTCTTTACTTTAAACATTATTACTGCAGTTTTAAAGTCAACCAGATCTTTCAACTTGAGAGCTTTTAATTTAAGAAAAAGTGGGTTTGTTGGTTCCCTGTAAGCAGCTTTGTTTATTATTCTAATAGCTCTCTTCTGAAGCATAAAGACTGGTTATATGTTTGTTTTATATGTATTTCTCCATACTTCAGTACAATATGTCATGTATGGGAGTATTAATGAATGATACAAGGTATATAGTGTGGGTTGATTCAGCAAATATTTCACTCTGTGTAGTATTGCAATTGATTTAGATATTTTACCTTTAATATAATTAATATGTGACTTCCAACACAGTTTATTATCAATTATTACTCCCAAATAAATAATCCCAATTACTATATCCCAAAACTTAAAAAAAAATATTGTTTAATGTACTTTAATTGGGACTCAAAGCATTATAATTGATTCAGTGAGACTGAAAACTCCAGTAAGGGGTTATTTTATTTTCAGTTACAGTTTGCAAATCAATATTGAAATAATTTTAAACACCTTGAATGTATTTCATCATTTCATGGCAGCATGGTGGTAGTGGTTAACACCATTGCCTCACAACTGGAAGATCGCAAGTTCAGATCCCTGGGCTGGCAAGAGTGGGACCCTTTTCTGTGTGGAGTTTGCATGTTCTCCCTGTGCTGTGTGGATTTACAGATGTTCTGGTTTCCTCCCACAATCCAAAGACATGCATGTTAGGTTAATTGGTGATTCTAAATTGTCCCTAGGTATCTGTCTTTGATGGACCCTTAAAATAGAGAGTTAGTGTACCTACTAGTTTAGTGCTTTAAGTGATCTTTGTGACTAGAAAAAGCGTTATATAAATACAGGTCCTTATTTTATTAATATTTTAACCCAATCCATATTTGTTTAGTGAAGTGGAGAGAGAGTGATGATTGGAGCAGGCTTTAATGAGCATGTAGGTGAAGAGAACAGAGGTGATGAGGAAGTATCGTGTTAAGGAGAGAAATGTAGAAGGTAGAAGGTAGAAGGTCAGATGGTTGTGGATTTTGCTAAAGATGGAAATGACTATAGTGAACATATATTTCAAGAACAAAGAGTGAACATAGGGTGACTTACAAGAGTGGAAGAAGGTGCACACAGGTGGACTACATTTTATGCAGAAGGAAAAGTCTGAAACAGACAGAAGACTGCAAACTGGTGTCAGGGGATAATGCAGCTAGGCAGCATTGGATGGTAGTCTGTAGGATGACTTTGAAAAGCAAGAAGAGGAAGCGCCTGAAGGCAGACCCAAAGATTAAAGGGCCTATATCATGCTATTTCAAGCCTTTCAGAGTAAACTATATGCATGTATGTGATAGTATATTACCTTTGGTACACTGGAGAATGAATTTCTTATGAAATATGAGTTATTTTCGCGAGCTACTTTTCCAACCCGGAAGTAAGATGCCTCGATCTCTGAGGCTCCGCCTCTCCTTCTTGTGGCTGCTGCCCATTTCATGACGTAACCCCTGAGCCGGCTGCTGCAGCGTGTCGCTGGGTTCCGCCCACGAAAACTTAGGAGACATTGTCTTACGTAAAAAAGCAAACAGTTGTTGTCACTGAGCAGATTAGGTGCGAGAGGAACTACTTCTTCACAGCGTCAATGCTAAAGTGAAAGAGTTTTGCCGATCACCACTCCGTTAGCTGCGCAGAGAAAGTGGGTGTGTGCGTTAGCCTGGGGGCGGTGCTGGCAGCACAGGCACTTCCTGGAGTGGGTGGCTCACCCATGTTTATACGTATGAACGTGGGGACCCAGTCATTATCAGGGACAGGGTGGAGCAGCAGCTCAGAGAGCAGGGTTGAGGAGGAATACTCAGAGGTGCGTGAATGGAGCAAAATACCACTTTGGGGGTGTTTTTGGTGAGGAATTAACATTATAACATGCTTAAAAGCTCAAAAAAGTTGATTTTGCATGATATAGGCCCTTTAAATGGTGGAAGTTACAGAAGGAAGATGGTGACACAGAGTTCAGGAATTTGTTGATAGAGGCTCTGGGTGGTAGGGAAGAATTAACAGATGACTGGGAAAGTACAGCAAAAGTATTGAAAGAAACGGGTCGAAAAGTATTTGGTGTATCCTCTGGACAGAGGAAGGAAGACAAGGAGACTTGGTGGTGGAATGAGGAGGTACAGGAAAGTATTCAAAGGAAGAGTTTGGCAAAGAAAAATGGGATAGTCAGGGAGATGAAGAAAGTAGACAGGCACATTGCAAAGAGATAGGTGCAAAAGGAAAAGGCATATAATAAGTTGTATGAGAGGGGCTTGTATCGATTGGCTCAACAGAGAGATCGAGCTGGAAATGATGTGCAACATGTTAGGTTAATTAAGGACAGAAATGGTAATGTACAAACAAGTGAAGAGACTGTGCTGAAAAAGTGGAAGGAGTATTTTGAAGAGCTGATGAATGAAGAAAATGAGAGAAGGAGGAAGCTAGATGAAGGGAAGATGGTGAGCCATCAAGTTCAGAACATTAGCAAGGCAGAAGTGAGGGCAGCTTTGAAGAGGATGAAGGGTGGGAAGGTGGTTGGTCCAGTTGACATACCTGTGGAAGTATGGAGATCTTTCGGAGAGATGGCAGTGGACTTTTTAACCAGATTGTGTAACACAATCTTGAAGAGTGAGAAGATGCTTGAGAATTGGAGAAGAAGTGTTTTGGTACCAATTTTCAAGAACAAAGGTGATGCTCAGAGTTGTAGTAACTACAGAGGCATAAAGTTGATCAACCACCCTGTGAAGATATGGGAAAGAGTTGTTGAAGCCAGGTTAAGAGGAGAGTTGACAATCAATGAGCAGCAGTACAGTTTCATGCCAAGAAAGAGTACTGCAGATGCAATGTTTGCTTTAAGAGTGTTGATGAAGAAGTATAGAGAAGGTCAGAAGGAGTTGCACTGTGTCTTTGTGAATCTAGAGAAAGCAGATGATTGGGTGCCAATGGATGGAAGTGTGGTACTGTATGAGGAAGTCGGGAATTGGCAGAGGACTATGTGAGGGTGGTACAGGACATGTATGAGAACAGCAAGATGGTGGCGAGGTGGCAGTAGAAGGAATTCTAGGTGGGAGTGGGTTTACATCAAGGATCAGCTCTGAGCCCATTCTTGTTTGCCATGGTGATGGACAGGCTGACAGACGAGGTCAGGCAGGAGTCCCCATGGTTTGCAGATGACATTGTGATCTATAGTGAGAGTAGGTAGCAGGTGGAAGAGAACCTGGAGAGGTGGAGGTATTATCTGGAGAGAAGAGGAATGAAAGTCAGTGGAAGCAAGACAGAATACATGAGTGTGAATGAGAGGGAGGCAGGTGCAACGGTGACGATGGAAGGAGTAGCGGTAGTGAATGCAGAGGAGTTTTAATACCTGGGGTCAACCATCCAAAGCAATGGAAAATGCACAAGAGAGGTGAAGAAGAGAGTGCAGGCAGGGTGGAGTGGGTGGAGACGAGTGTCAGGGGAGATTTGTGTCAGAAGGGTAGCAGCAAGAGTGAAAGGGAAGATTTACAAGACGGTAGTGAGACCTGCTATGATGTATGGTTTGGAGATGGTGGCGCTGACAAAAAGACAGGAGATGCTGCTGGAAGTGGCAGAGTTGACGATGCTAAGATTCTCATTGGGAGTGACTAGGAGGAACAGGATTAGAAATGAATATATCAGAGGGACAGCTTTGGTTTGGAGACAAAGTAAGAGAGGCAAGGCTGAGATGGTTTGGACATGTACAGAGGAAGAATAGTGGATATATTGGACAAATGATGTTGAAGATGGAGCTGCCAGGCAGGAGGAAAAGAGGAAGACCATAGAGAAGATTCATGGGAGGACATGGAGAGGGTGTCAAAGAAGAAGATGCAAGGGACAGGGTGAAATGGAAGCAGGTCATCGGATGTAGGGACCCCTGAAGTGAGCAGCTGAAAGAAAAAGAAGATTCCATATTCCAACTGTGTTAATGAAGTTGTTGGTCCTCCATAGCCCAACTGTGATTTTGAGATTAATTTTAACAGAGAGAGCAGTGAGGCACTGCTGCTCTGCCTGTGAGGGTATCATGGATGAATGTTTGATCTGATTTAACTGGCAGTGGTCTGGCAGCATAAACAAACAGGCATACGACTGGCAGGGGTGCAGCACATTTGTGCACCTGTGCTCTCATTGCCAAAACATATCATCATAACAAAAAAACAGACTTGTTTGATTTTAGCCAGAAGTTTATGCAACCCAGTAATTTGGAATAAGAGGTTTGTTTTGGAGTGCATTGAAAAACATGATTTGAAGGACCCGAGGGAGAATAAATTGTCAAAGTAAATGTTTTCTTCTCTTTTTTTGCTTTAGAAGAGCAATTATTAGTTTGTGTATAATTTTGTCATTTCTGCTGTGCAAGAGCAGTTGATAAGCATATTGTATTTTACCTTTGCCAATCATCATGTTTTCTTCAATCAAGTGGCACGTAAATACATTTTCTGAGTTACATTGAAAATAATTTTAAGGCAGCAGATTGAGAAACACGTTGATTTTTCTTTCTGTTTCAGGATATACTGTACAGAATGTTCTTGATATATAATGTCTGTCTTTGTACGTGGCCGTTATATGCATTTGCTTCATTTGTACCTCAGCCTGCTGCAATGTGTGGTACCCGGGAGTTTGTAATGTTTTCCTCTATAGGGGTCTGAGTGGGTGCCGTTAGCCTTGTGGTGAACTGATGACAGAACAGTTTATGCTTCCCTCATAAGCACAGCCAGCACACACTGGAGTAGCTGTCTTCTGTTGCGTATCAGTGCCTTGATAGCCATGTATCTGAATTCTGTTTACGACAGTCTGTCATTATTTTTGCTGGCACTTTGATTCACATTTGATGGGGGTTTGAAGGATATCAAAAGGCCCAGCAGACTGGCGTTTGTTTACATGTTAAGTTAAAAGTTTCTAAGCAGTAGTATCAGTTCCGTTAGAGTTGTGTACTGGGGGCATGTTGGGACCAGTCCAGTGAGCTGCCTATCTTTTGTCAGCCACAAAAGGCTGTAGGCCATAAATCACAATCTGAGACAAGTGAATGATGCATTCTCTCCATATAAAAAATGATCCATTGCTTTAGGGCTAAAATGTAAACAAGTGTGATTTTGTATTCAGGCCAGTGGATGCAATTGACAGGCTGCAAAAGAAGGACAAAGATATGGTACTTGGAATAAATATCCCCGTGCAGTTTGAACTCTAATAACAACCCTCATATAGATGTACTGAAAGTAGAAGGCACTCTGAATACATTTGTTTTCCTAGGCTGCACAGTCATCTCAATTGGTTGCTTTTACAGGAAAATAGAAATTAATAATTTTTTAGCATGCATCTTGATCTAGATTTCCATCAAACATAACAATGGAGAGTAATACTAACTGGCTACTGTGAAATCTAACATTATTTTGAAGTCACCATCCTTTTTCAAGCCAAGATCTGCAGCGCTGGTGAAACTATCAAACTGATTGGTGGAGAATAGTAAATCATCTTTAATGCTCAGCTTTGTAAGGAGTAAAGAATTAATCTTTGATCAAGATAAACATGTTGATTACCAGTGCTTTAAAGCTGTAGTGCTGACTTTATAGTGAATTATTAATTGATACTGGAATTTCATGTTAGTTAAACAAGAGAACTCCATCCCATACAACCACTGCAATTGATGAATCTTTTTTTTTTTTTTTTATTACTTATTTTGTACCCGTAGGTAGATTTGTTTTGCAGTCTGGTGACAAACCACCAGCTGCCGGTCGCTGCGTGCGCAAGCGCCCCTTAACTCCCTAACCTGCATGTTTTTGGCATGTGGGAGGAAACCGGAGAAATCCCGGAGTAAACCCACGCAAACACGGGGAGAACATGCAAACTCCACACAGATCACTGTTGGCCGGGGGCAGGGATTGAACCCACGATCTCACGGTCCGCGATCCCCCGGCCGAGGGTAAAACTGTGCTGCTACAGTGCTAACCACTGCGCCACTGTGCAGCCCCATAATCATTTACCTGAGGGATTCCTAATGTAAGAAAGAATGGCCCTCAATTTAGTGGTCATACAGTCATTTCAACACAAAGTTCAGTATTTATCAGTCTACACATGATCATCACGTTAAAATCTCACGACAGGTCTGAGCTTGTGTAAATTTCCAAGTCACTCTAGACTTGTGGTGCAGCAGAGAAATCTGGCTGTGTGGGACAATTATTTGATTGCATCACATTATACTGAGGAGTGCATCCCTTCAGGTGATATGTGACCCGTGCTGGCAAAATGAGTCGGAATGCGCACTGCGTCATTACGAGCTGCAGGCAGGAGAAGTCATAAATCATGACTCTTTCTTTGTTTACTAGCGGCAAATCCCGGGAAAAAACCCATGAGTGCCTGGTATCATTGGAAAGCTTAGAAAACATACTTTCTAAAAATGCATCTGCTTTTGCAGAAGATGTAACTCCCGACCAATTGAACGTGAGTTTTTAACCTAGCCAAAATATAAACATATTGTCTTTTTCCGGTGTCCATTTTTGCGCACTTCCTACAAATTAAATATAATTTTGAAGGTCTTTCAATACAGAATATGGAGAAAAAAAAGTTACTTCAGTTTTGATAATTTCCTCAAAGTGACTCATTTTGCCAGCACAGGTCACCTATGTTTACTTTGTGTTATATTTCAATGAGTGTTTTAACGATTTACTTTAAAGATTAAAGAGGCTGCTTTTACTAATTGTAAACGCTCCATACATGTTTGTCACTGGAGCCAATATAGCAGATTTAAGCAGAAAATCTAAAATCTGATTGATTGGATATAGAAACCTGAATTCAACTTTTAAATTCTGAAATTTTAAATCATTATTATCATCATCAACAGTTGTGATTGGGCTCAGAGGTTTTCAAGTATGCTCTTTTCATCTTTTCCTTTACATGCACACAGAAGTGCAGGGAAGCAGCTCCGGTGTCGGCACGGTGGCATATTAATTCTATAAAGATAAAATGTGGTAAATTATTCTGAAAGGACGTTTTTTTGACTCCAACACTGGTGTTATATTGTAATTAATAAGTGGCATCCATTACGGATTATATGATTAATGCCACTGGAAAACCCACAACAGAGCAGGCTCTGCGCCACAGAAGAAGTGCACAGCTGGTGACTGTATCAAGATAGATAGATAGATAGATAGAGTGGTGCGAAAAAGTGTTTGCCCCCTTCCTGATTTCTTATTTTTTTGTATGCCACACTTAAATGTTTCATATCATCAAACAAATTTAGATATTAGACAAAGATAACACAAGTAAACACAAAATGTTTTTAAATGAAGGTGTTTATTATTAAGGGGAAAAAAAAATCCAAACCTACATGGCCCAGTGTGAAAAAGTAATAATAATACTAATAATAATGCATCAATTTTATATAGCGCTTTATCAAATATACTCAAAGACGCTTTACAAATAGGTACATTATTCATTCACTCCAGACAGACAATGGTAGTGGCAAGCTACTTCTGCAGCCACAGCTGCCCTGGGGCAGGCTGACGGAAACGTGGCAGCCAATCTGCGCCAACGGCCTTTCCGGCCACCACCGAACAATAAAAGTGATTGCCCCCTAAGCCTAATAACTGGTTGTGCCACCCTTAGCAGCAGCAACTGCAATCAAGCATTTGCGATAACTGGCAATAAGTCTTTTACAGCGCTGTGGAGGAATTTTGGCCCACTCATCTTTGCAGAATTGTTGTAATTCAGCTACATTGGAGGGTTTTCGGGCGTGAACTGCCTTTTTCAGGTCATGCCACAGCATCTCAATCGGATTCAGGTCAGGACTTTGACTAGGCCACTCCAAAGACTTCATTTTGTTTTTCTTAAGCCATTCAGAGGTGGACTTGCTGGTGTGTTTTGGATCATTGTCCTGCTGCAGAACCCAAGTGTGCTTCACCTTGAGGTCACGAACAGATGACCGGACATTTTCCTTCAGGATTTTTTGTTAAACAGCAGAATTCATGGTTCCATTTACCACAGCAAGTCTTCCAGGTCCTGAAGCAGCAAACCAGCCCCAGACCATCACACTACCACCACCATATTTTACTGTTGGTATGACGTTCCTTTTCTGAAATGCTGCGTTACTTTTACGCCAGATGTAATGTGGGACACACCTTCCAAAAAGTTCAGCTTTTGTCTCATCAGTCCATAGAGTATTTTCCCAAAAGTCTTGAGGATCATCAAGATGTTTTCTGGCAAAACTGAAACAAGCCTTTATGTTTTTTTTGCTCAGCAGTGGTTTTTGTCGTGGAACTCTACCATGCAGGCCATTTTTGCCTGCATGGTAGAGTTTATTATGGTAGCCATGGTAGCCTTTATTAGTCCCACAATGGGGAAATTCCAGGATTGCAACAGCACAGGGATAGCAACACTCAGAGCAATAATTTAGAAGATGAGAAAATAAGAGCAGTGAATATACATATGTACACATAAATATACAAATATTTTTACCTGGGGGGGCATGTAGGTTAGGATTTTTTTACCCTTAATAATAAATACCTTCATTTAAAAACTGCATTTTGTGTTTACTTGTTATTTTTGTTTAATATTTAAATTTGTTTGATGATCTGAAACATTTAAGTGTGACAAACATACAAAAAAATGAGAAGTCAGGAAGGGGGCAAACACTTTTTCACACCACTGTATATCCCTATATACATTTTCTGTAAAGTCTATAGTTTATACAGTATATAATAAACACATAGGATCATCTCTTTATTAACATTTTAAATTTATATGTATGTTGAAAAAAAATCAATTGTACAAATTCATCCGTCATTAATGTTCTCCTTTATTTAAAGATGTAATAATATCCAATTAATATTCCGCTAATTTTTCCTCCTCCTATCCTCATGTTGGGTTGGAAAACATTAAATATATTGAGGTTCACTTTGACTGCACAACATTTATTCTAACATTTTACATGCTTGTTTAACTAGTATGTTAAATCCTACATGGCCTACTATGATTTATTATTCGTAAAATACATTTATATACATTCAGAAAATCACCGATGGTGTGATGAAGACAGTTGAAATGGCCGCTGTTATCCCTTTCATCTTCACAAGTCTTTATTATACAGCGTTTCCTGGGCAAAAGCCTGTTTTACTGTTTGACTCCGGTGTTTAGATTTACCAGCTGATGATTCTTTAGTGCCTCCAATTTGCAGACACTTTCCGTGGTCTTTCACATGCTGGCTTCTAGCAGAGGTCACCGGTTTGGAGCATGCCGGGACCAGGCCAGCCAGGGTGCATTCTGCCCAGACTGTGCATGCACAGACCACAAACTGTTACCAGAATGATGTAAAGACACTGCCGTGAACAGTCTATTTTGTGACACCTTAATATAAACTATAGAGTTTTATATGAAACAACAGATGATTTTTATCTTGTCATCTGATATATTTCATCCTTTCACAGAGCCCTGTTGCCCTTATTGGTTTATTCCCAGTAATCAGTTTATTGTGACCTTGTAACTGGGGTCACTGACTGACGGATTGTGCGATGAGATTGACCTCATATGCACAGTTTCATAAATGCCATGTGGACCTTGTCGTAGGTTGGTTTCTGCTCCCAGATGTGTGCCGATTTCTACACACTTTTGATAAATGAGTGCCACTGTGATTAGATTAATGCCTTTTTCTTGGATTTTTATAAAGCTTCCCCAAACAATAAAGAAATTATGCCCAAGTGTAAAATTAAGGGTCTCCTCACAATGTTTTCTGTGAGGATTGTTAATAGAGAGCCCCAAGGTCTATACATACTCCGTAAGAACAGAGAAATTTGTAATTTCTCCCAGGACTGCAAGAACAAAATTGTTCTTGTAGCCCTGGTTTGGGAGTTCTTGCAGCCTGTTCTTGTCAAATCATTGTGGCAGAACTTTTTTCTTTCGTGGTGTCCAAGAACTATTGCGTGATTGGTCAGAAATGTGAATTTCCCTGGAGTTCTGCATTTGAGTTTCTTGTGGAGTATGAAATGTCCTGCCCTGAAAGAACGTTGTTCTTGTTCTTGACACCTCAAGAAAAAGAAAAAAAAATCTGTTCTTGCAGAGTACGTAAAGGCCTTAAGTCACGCCCCCTTTACTTCCACACATGGGACATTAAATCGGAAAAAATCTCCATTGAAATGAATGGCAAGAGCGAAATTATTTTTTGATAACGATCAAATTTTGCCATATTACACATATGATGGTTGTCAATTTAAAAGATCATTTTCCACATAAAGTTGTCGGCTTTCACATAATAACAGAGTAATATTTAGTTTTTGTGAAAACGATTAGCAGACAACAACTCCCATATTCCCACATCACCAAACACGATCATGGCGGGAGATTACTAAAACCTCACCTCCTGTTTCCTGACTAGTACAAGAAGGATCCAAAGAGGAGAAAAACAACACAAATGTATTGTTTTGTGTTTTGAGAGCTGGAGCTGATCCAGAGGACTGTTAGTTACTTCACCTGTGCGTGCTTTGTACAGGTGACGACAGGTACATGCCTCTGCGTTTGTAGTCTTTTAATTTAATTATCTGGAATTTCCCCATTGTGGGACTCATAAAGGCTTATCTTATCAGTTAGACAACAACCTACATCGTTATTTACGTGGAAAGTTATCTTTTAAATTGACAAACATCATATGTGTAGCTCATGGCAAAATTCAGTTGGGATCAAAAGATAATTTCACTCTTGCCATTCATTTCAATGGAGATTTTTTCCCAATTTAAGGTCCCATGTGCAGAAGTAGAGGGGGCGTGATTTAGGCTCTCTATATGGGGACTGTCATTTCAGAGATAATGACAGACTTGTGTTTTTCGTATTTAGCAATACAAATTAAATAACCTGGACCTTACATTTACAATGATTTTAATAATAATACTTTGTTATTCTAGTTTCATTTAATACAATGTCACTACAGTCAGTTTACTAAATAATTGTTTGGTATATTATATGTACAGATTCAAGTCTGAAAGCTGTGTGGGTGTCAGTTCATACTGCCTTAAAGGATTCACATAAGGATGAAGGCTAAACTTCAAAATTGTCATTGGCCATTTATTATAGTTTGCCTTAACACTTTGGCCCCTTATGAAAGCCTTATTTGTTTTCTCCTTGCTCAATCCATATGCCACAGTATCGCTACAGCATTTGAGAGAAACGTGCTCTTGTTTACATGGCAACTACAACTTAATTGATTGTGTTACTTTAACAAAGGTTGGCAGTGAAATAAACCAACTTCAGAGAATATTTGAAATGATAAAAAAAAAATGGTATACACGGTGTAGAAATTAAAGTGGTGCCAGATTTTATTTGTGTATAATTCAGTATCTTGTCTTCTCATTGGACATGTTTTATGTCCCTGGTCCATTTATTTTTGAACAAGGTTAGATTTCACTTAGTAATGAAACATCCACCCTGACAATTAATGGCTGGGGATGCAATGGGTGGCAGCCAATAAAAGTTTATGGACTTGTACGTGTTGCAGAGGATGGTTAGCGACTCTTGTTGGAAACAGGGCCTCATATAGTTTAACGAGCTCATTATAACACGGGCGTGAGGCATTAGGTAGTGTTATATCTTGTCTTTCTTAGAGATGGGTGGAGGCAGGTATAGATGCTTTGCTGTCAACGGTCCTGCAGGTCACTCTACCTCAGAGACCCCTGCTGTTTTCCTAATGGAAGGAAAGACTCAATGTGACGTTGCAGCTATAAGTGGATAATTAAAAAATGATACCTGTTGTGGTCTATTGGATCCTTAGTGTGATCCCATGTCTGTAACTTTTTGGAATAACTAATGACTAACCCTTGTTTTTGTTTGTAACTTTATATTTCATCAGTTATTGTGTGACTGTAACGCTAGATGAGGTAAGGTAAAGTGTAATTGAGCTTATTGGTTGTCCAAGTAATTATAAGACTTAAGCAACTGTAGGGGCAGATTTTAATCAAAATTATGAAAGCATGATATGGAACCTCCCAAATTCCCAAGTAAACTGAAACAACGGCTATCATACCCTCATATGCAATATGTTTGCATGGTGTTTACAGCTTTCTTGGAGGGCACCATGGTTTATTGCTTCAGATTGGAGATATCATACAGCGTGAGCTAAATATGGCTGTGCAAATCATCCCTTTGCATCGCAGGATGCTAGTTTTTCATCCTCTCCCTCTGTGTCTGTCTCGCATTCCCTCCTCTCTCATTTATTATTTCTTTTTCTCCCCTCCCCAGTCTCACGAGCACACATATCCACACAGAAATACCCAGAAACTCTTGTCTCTCTTGTGCCTGCTCCCTGTCTGGCTGAACATGAGCAAAGATGTAAGCTTTGGAGCTCTGGCTCTACTGTAAGTACAGCATCGCATTGTGAGTCAAAGCTGTCCTGTGAATGGCAAGCCCCATCTGTATTCATTTATGCAGTTGTTGGGGCTTTAATTAGTCATCTGGAGAACACTGCCAAGTCCTCAACCCCCCCAGGCACTGAAGCACAAAACTTGATCAACTATTCTGTTGCAAAATGTTGTGAGTGCTTAATGATGGGGTCCTTCCAAAAAATGTTAAAGCCATATTGCCTGAACAGGGTGAATGGGCTGTTTGATTGTGGTCTGCTGAGGTTACAGATTTTATTTGGTCATTTGTTCCCCAGTTTATAACTTGCCCTTTAACACTGCGCTTGCTGTGACAGCTTGTGTGTCTGTGAATGTGGTTTGTAACTCCGTGGGTTTGTTTCCCCATGCAGTGACAGACAGGGAAATGAACTAACACTAGCATCACACCCCACCCCAATAAAAATACATGCGTGCTGTGATTGATGGTCCTTTTCATTTGTGGATTTCCGTAGATAGGCCTCCATCTGTCCCAGCATCCTTGCTGCCTGCACAGTGATCCTCAAAGGATGGTGATAGAACAATTATCGTTTGTTATTGTCACATTTTTTTTAATTATTAAAACTTGTTTCTTAGCCTCCCGTTTCAGATGCTTCTTTTCCTAACAACCGACTTCACTATTTAGGCAATTGTCACTTATTTGATTAGTTTGGGGTTTTTTCCTCAAGTGCTATGACTCACAACTTAACTGAGTACATTTTACTTTTACAAATAAAGAATATGAAGGCCGTCTGCTGTTTTATATAATTTGTCTTTGCAAAAGCAGCTCCATATTGTTCCACTTTTACACTTAATACAGGGTTGGAGGGCCCCGCGATCCTGTGTTCATCAGTAGCTCTGTGTGTGTGTGTGTGCGTGCGTGCATGCGTGTGTGCGCATATGGAGGACCTTCTGCATGTCAAATACCTTATATAGCTGCCTGAAAGGTCAGGCTAGAATAATTTGTTGTATTGGTTTGCTCTCGGATGTAAACACCTCCTCCTATGAAGACATTAATGATTTGTGGTTTTGCTTTCAAGTGAATCATTACACTGAATTATATTCTCTCCCTTTTTTCTCATTTTAATCAATTACAGGATTTCAAGTTGGTATAGATCTATTCATCAGTTTTGCACCATGTTTTGCGATGCCAAGCTGTGCTCAGTACAGCATGGTTTAAGATAAGATAAGATAAGATAAGATAAGCCTTTATTAGTCCCACAACGGGGAAATTCCAGGATTGCAACAGCACAGGGATAGCAACACTCAGAGCAACAATCAGAAGGCAAGAAAAAAAACAAGCAAGCAAGAGCAGCTAATAAACATATGTACGTATTACTATAAAATATATATATATACACACACACACAGACACACAGTGCAGAGCATTGTAGCTGGATGGAATAAATATATGAATATATGAACACACAGTGCAGAGCATTGTAGCTAGATGGAATAAATATGTAAATATATAAACACCCACAGTACGGAGCATTGCAGCTAGGTGGAATAAATATGCAAGTATATAAACACACACAGTGCGGAGCAATGTAGCTAGATGGAATAATATGTAGATATATAAATATATAAACACCCACAGTACGGAGCATTGTAGCTAGATGGAATAAATATGCAAATATATAAACACACACAGTGCAGAGCATTGTTGCTAGATGGAATGAAACAGCATAACCGTCTACTTAGTTATCCTACATGGTATGATTATGTGCCCATACATATTCTCACCCTCCATAGCGACCGGTATGTTCCTAGTTGTATGCCGGAGAGGACCATTGTGTAAGTCTATTGCATCTTTTGCATTCAAAAAACTATTAGTTTGTTACGTCTTTTTGCTATCTCTGCGAGCAGCCCTGCTTAGGTTGTACAGTCTGACAGCCGTTGGTAGGAAGGACCTACGAAACCTCTCGGTTGTGCACCTGGGATGATGTAGTCTGCTGCTAAATGAGCTCCTCAGTGCATTCAGTATGTCCTGCATAGGGTGGAACTCGGACTCCAGCAGAGATGACAGTTTAGCCACCGTCCTTCTCTCTCCTATCTCCTCCATCGGATCAAGGCGCTGCCCCAGGACAGAGCTAGCTTTCTTAATCAGTTTGTTCAGTCTCTTCCTATCGGCTGCAGTAATGCCACTGCCCCAGCAGACCACTCCAAAAGTGATGGCTGATGCCACCACCGTGTCATAGAATGACTTCAGCAGCGCCCCTTGTACACCAAAAGACCTGAGTCTCCTCAGCAGGAACAGCCTGCGCTGTCCCTTCTTGTAGAGTGCATCAGTATTGTGTGACCAGTCTAGTTTATTGTTCAGATGAATACCCAGGTACTTATAGGATGTCACCATCTCGATGTCTGTTCCCTGTATATTTACTGGTACTGTGAGGGGCTGCCCATGCCTGCGGCAGTCCACCACCAGCTCCTTAGTTTTCCTCGCGTTGATCTGGAGGCAGTTCCGATGGCACCAGTCCACGAAGTCCTGGATAAGCCCTCTGTACTCAGCTTCATCTCCATTGGAGATGAGGCCAACGATCGCAGAGTCATCAGAGAACTTCTGTAGATGGCAGTGTGTTGTGTTGTGTGAGAAGTCCGCAGTATAAAGAGTGAACAGGAAGGGAGCCAGCACCGTTCCCTGGGGGGCCCCCGTGCTACTGATGATCGTGTCGGACACACAGTCCCGGGTTCTCACAAACTGAGGCCGGTTCGTGAGGTAGTCCAGGATCCATGATGACAGGTGCTGGTCCACCCCTGCGCGCAGCAGCTTGTCCTTCAGGATCATCGGTTGGATGGTGTTGAAAGCACTGGAGAAGTCAAAGAACATGATCCTCACCATATTCCCGGGCTTCTCCAGGTGGGACAGAGAACGGTGAAGGAGGAAGATCACCGCATCCTCCACCCCAATGCCATGCTGGTAGGCGAACTGGAGTGGATCCATCGCTGGTTCCACCAGGGGGCGGAGGTGAGCAAGGAGCAGTCTCTCCAGGGTCTTCATCAAGTGGGACGTCAAGGCCACCGGTCTGTAGCTGTTCAGGTCTTTGGGGTGGAAAGTTTTTGGTACAGGTACCACACAAGATGTTTTCCACAGCTGTGGTACCCTCCCCAGTTTCAGGCTCATGTTGAAGATATACGTCACAATCCCACACAGCTGGTCTGCACAGGACTTGAGGAGCTTTGCGCTGATGCCGTCCGGTCCCGGCGCCTTCCTCGCCTTGATCTTCCTCAGCTCCGTCCTCACCTGGGTCCTGGTCAGGGTCAGGATGGGGGGCTGTGTGTTGGGAGTGGGGGGGTGTTGGTAGAGTGGGGAGTGGGCAGCAGGACTTGATTTCTTTAGAGGCAGCAGTGGTTGTTGTGCAGTCAGGGGGGAGGGCGGTTGGTCAAATCTATTGAAAAACAGATTCAGGTTGTTCGCCCACTCCCTGCCCCCTGTGGCCTGGGGGGAGGTATTCTGGAGCCCCGAGATGGTTTTGAGGTTTCTCCAGACCCCGCTGATGTCGCTCTGTTGCAGCTTGTCCTCCATCTTCTTCCTGAAGCTGTCCTTGCCTTCTCTGATCTTTCTCCTCAGCTCCCTCTGTACGGACTTCAGCATCTCCCTGTTCCCTGACCTGAAGATCCTCTTCTTCTCTCTCAGAAGTGTTTTTATCTCAGGGTTGATCCAGGGTTTGTTGTTTGAGTGACGCCGTATGGTCTTGGTGGGAACGGATTTGTCCACACAGAAGCTGAGGTAGCCCGTGAAGGTGTGAATGAGGCCATCGATGTCCTCACCATGTGGATCGCAGAGCTGCTTCCAGGCGGTGGCTTCAAAACAGCCCTTTAGGGTGTCCATTGTCTCCTCAGACCATAACTCCACAGTGTGCATGGCCGGAGGTTGTCTGTGCACTAGGGGTTTGTACACCGGCCGGAGATGAACCAAGTTGTGATCCGATCTCCCGAGTGGGGGTAGTTGTGATGAGGTGTACGCCTCCTTAGTGTTTGCGTAGAATAAATCCAGTGTTTTATTGTCTCTAGTGTGGCATGTGACATACTGGGTGAACGTGGGTAGAATGGGAGACAGTGAAACATGGTTGAAATCGCCTGAGATGAGGAGAAGAGCATCTGGGTGTTCTGTCTGCAGCCTGCTGGTTACTGAATGGATGACGTCACGTGCTGTCCCAGCGTTCGCCGTCGGATTTGCATAAACAACAATGCAGATCACGTGTGAGTGTTCTCTCGGGAGATATGTAGGCCTCATGCTAACAGCTAGCAACTCAATGTCTTTGCTGCAGTGTCGTTGTTTAACAGTGATATGTCCCGGTCTGCACCAGTTGTTGTTAACATACATGATCACTCCACCGCCCCTAGCCTTGCCACTGTCTGGTGTTCGGTCAGCTCGTATCATGTGAAAACCCTCCAGCTCAATGTTAGCATCTGCTGCTAGTTCAGTTAGCCACGTCTCAGTAAACAAAAGGAGAGAGCACTCCCGGTATGTGCTATCATAACGGGAGATAGCCGCTAGCTCATCTAACTTTCCCAGTATCGACCGTACATTTCCCATGACAACAGATGGAAGGGAGGGTCTGTACCTTATATTTTTTGTCCTCCGCCTTACTCCAGCCCGGCAGCCGCGGCGTTTTCGCCTCAGTTCTCTCGGTATGTCGAGTTTTTCCAATGGGACCGGGTGGCGGTTGAATGCTAGCAGCTGTTCTCTGCTGTATCGTATCCTGCTATAGACAGTGGCTCCGTCCACCGGCTCAGGAGACATTTAGGACGATCTGTGTGTCCGTGATATAAGTGGGGTGAAAAAAAAAGACGGATCAAAAGAGAGAGGAAGGGAAAAAGACTCGGAATCGAGCCGCTGTTGCAAAAGGCAGCCGACTCGTGTGGCGCCGAGAGAAAAAAAAAAAAAAAAAAAAAAAAAAAAAAAGTATATTAAAAGTATATTAAAAGTATTATATAGTTTAGCCACTATATAATCATGGAGTGATTCAAAACATCTAAATGTTACTTTGTCTTAAAATACAGTGAAATTTGAGCTTGTGACATACCTTATCAGAAATGGCTATATCAGCCATGGATGATACATTCAGGCTTATTAAATAATCTCTAAGTGAATACCATCCCACTACACTGCTGACAGTCCAACTGCTGTAGTAGTTGTGGAGGATGGGGCTTAGTGTCTCTCTTCCATTATACGTTTGCTCTTTTGGAATTCTCAAACCTTTTCAGACCTGCTGCTAAAGACTGACTACTGCAGGTGACCCTCTGAACATTGGCAATGCTCAGAAACAAAAGAAAGCATCTTCCTGCTTCACTTTTGCCCTTTGTTTTGGCAGGTCCTTTAGGCCCTGTTGCGTAGGTGGGACTGTCAAAAATGGTTGCCTTTTGGAGAAATAATGCCTCTAAAAGTTTGATGGCAGTTCACATCGCGTAAATTCTTTTGGCAACCTTCTCTGTTGCCACCTACACAAAGCTGGAGAGATGCATGCCAGTTTTGTGTGTGTGTGTGTCAGCTACAACTTTTATTCATACTTCTTACTGAGGTTCACGGCATAATATATCTCCCTCAATCACTGGCAGACAGCCTTGCTGCAATGCCATCCAATCGTTTGGTCTTTGAAAATTCTCTAATCATCTTGGCTTGCATGACTTGGGTAGCAGCTATGGCTGCCTTTATGTTGATGCTGTTGTTGTGTTGTTATGTGAGAAGAAAAAAAAAAAAAAGCTATGAAAGCTCCAGGGCCAGATGCTGTGAGGTGACAGTGTTAATGACTTTACTGATTGTAGGTGTTGCAGAGATGAGGTGTTGTTGTCTTATCAAGACCATGCGCTACCATTATTACCCTCCTGACTGATGGTAGTTTTATGGAATATGTGGATAAAAATTGTGATTTTCTTATTCATACATTTACATCTGAACAAAATAGATTCACATTGTGAAAAGTGTAGTTTAGAGGTATTCTACTGTCAACATTATGTACAATTTAGTATGTTTCAGTTTCAGTTGTAATGACAAACGTGAAAAGAATGATGCTGTAGCAGTCTGTGAATTTGTGCATTTCAGAAGGGCGTGACATAGCCCCACAGAGCTGGCAGAAACACTATCAAAAGCGCCTGTGACCTGGATGATGAATTGTTCTTTTAACTGTGACCGATGTTACCCGTTTTCTTCAAACAATGGCCCAGTGTTGCAGTGAGACTGGGATGCTGACTACATAATGGCAAGTGCTGTATTATATATTGGAAAGCAGTAGGGAACATGGTGTTTTCACCCATCCACTGTGACATCTACACAGAGGTCAAGTGCATGAGAAGTTGCTTTTGGAATAAAGCCTGGAGCGACAGACTGCGGTTGACCCAGTAGGTCACAAATTCCCTGTTTCCTGAATAGATGCATTTACTCTGACTGTTCCAAACTATGGCTGGTTTTGTTCACTGGTCAGATTGATATACGCACACACTCTGTGGACTGTATTCAAAGCTATGTATGAATGTATGCTCTGTCAGACTTAACAAGATGAGTTATTTGTCACTTTCTAATTTATTTTAGTGGATTTTATGGTATATTGTACATAAGACTTTATTTGGATTTTTTTTTTTTTTTTTTGTATAAAACGTGTTTATTTTTCCCCCTCATGGTCAAGACAGAATTAACATTGTCAATATATTATTTTAATATTTGAAGCAGGGTTTTGTAGCATGTTTTGAGTATGTGGTCCCACATGCTAATGAGAGGATTTTGTGTACTGAGTCATGCTGTGCTTTAAGTTTGAACAGTGAAAAATACTAGATCACAATTCACTGACTACTTGCATACACAGAATCATCAGATCATCTGTTATTGTCTACAGCATCAGACAACTCAGTGTTATGTATGATTCATCTAATTAAGATTTGGCTTACTTTGTGGCATTTGCACTCTCAGCTTTGAAATATTGAATTATGGCTCCAAAATGTGAAGAAAGATTGAAACTCTCATTTCAGTGCAGCTTTAAATACACATTTGAAATGGGTGATTTATAACTAATTTGCTATGGAAGTTGCTATCTTTTTATTAAAATATCGGTACAGTCACAAAACCTCTGACGTGTTAATTTCTGATTTGCTCAAAACTCGTGACTTCAACATGAACAGCACCAAACATTCAAGTGCATCTTAAAAGAAAAAAGAATATCAGAAATTTAATTAAGAGTTAAGTCATAATAACCAAAATTTACTACTGTACAGGTGGTGTTCTATTTATTTCTCAACTAGTTTAACTACTTTAAATTAGGAAGCTGAGTCTGACAGTTGTTGTTCATCCAAATTTCAGACTGGGAATTTAGTGCAGGAGTCTTGTTTAGTTTTGTGGGGGCTCAATCTTCCTCAGCTACTTTAATATTCACTGAGTGATAACCTTTACGATCAGATTTTCACAATTATTCTGGTAAAAAAAAATGAGTGTATGGTGGTGGCAAGAGAGTCTTACTGTAACACTAAAACGGTCAATTATTCACATTTTTATCCTATGTATATGTTGGCAAAATGTCAACATTTCATCTTTGAATATTTTGATTATCATGGTCATTGCATCTCATTCTTTGGATCTCATTCCTCTTCACTCATGTTATATAGTGATAATAATTTCCCTTTCATGACTCACTGAACTGTCAAAATAATTACATAAAGGTTATAAATCTGCCATATAATTCTGATTTCAAAGTCTTTATTTTCTATGAAAGAAATATGTCTGATACTAGGGCTAGCTGATATGATCAAAATTTCATATCACGATATAAGTAATCTTATAACAATATATGCACAATATACATTTTTTGTAAATTCTATAGTTTAGATATAATAACCACATAAAAGAACCATCTTTTTTTACATTTTAAATTACATACGGAAAAAATCAGTTATACAAATTCATCTGTCAATTTTTTGCACCTTTTTCCCCTCTTCGTTTTGCAGTGTTATGAAATTGTTTTTAATGTGCATTTGAGATGACTTCAGCTTTATTAATTATCTCTGCTTGACTAACAATTAGTAGAAATAAAGTAAGTTACATTAGGAGCCAGTTTGTTCCTCTGATCAATTTTAATTTATATGTTATTTATTTAGGGGCAGATTTATTAACGTGCTGCACCATCGCAAAACCCAGTTTTGGCATTAAAAAAACTACTGTTGAGATTTACTAAAGGGCGCAGAACAAAATTAGTGGTGGAAAGGCGTGGACTATGTTAATTTTGCACCTGGCCTCATTACATATGTATTTGTGGGAGTTGTCATGTTGTCATGTCAAAATGCAAATTTGAGGGAGGGGAGTATTTAAATGACTGGCGCAAGGTGATTTACTAAGGTTTGTGGTTGTCAGTCTCCTGCTAAGTGTGCCAGGATTTAATGCCCCCAAGAAGCTTGTCTTAATTCATCTGCGCCTGATGACAGCTAGAGAACCAAGGGCGCATGGCCAAAGAGGTAGAAGCTTCTCCCTGCGCGCGACTTGATTTGGCATGACAGAACAGATTAATATGAACAGAAACGATCTCACAGAGGTCGGTGTTGTGCTGACCTGGACATCAGTCGGCAGAGGATTTTTTAAAATTTCATTTGTTTACATATAGCATAATAATAATAATAATAATAATAATAATAATAATAATAATAATAATAATAATAATTTATTTCATTTATAACACACTTTGCATCTCGGAGCAAAATCTCCACAAATGCATTAAGTACATTCAATGACACACCAGGACATCCCTGGTGAGAAATGCTCTCAAATATTTTACCTGGTAAAATAAAGGTCAAATAAATAAAATGAAAAAGCTTTCCTAAACAATGAATTTGTATCCATAAAATAGAACAGCCCTTCCTACCTGGAGTGGACAAAAGGAGCACAGATCCATATAGTACATTCCCTGACATTGCAACACTGTAGTGACTCAATGACCTGTGGCTGTCCAAGGAATAAATGAAATTGTGTATGTTTAATTTTATTATGTTCCAAACTTCAGTAAAGATAAAATGCACATACAGTATTTATGAAAAGTCATGGCCGGGAGACCTGTAGATTTTGTTAAAACAAAGTTATTCACATAATAAAACCCTAGAGTCTCCATCAGACCATCTTGATCGTTCTTGTGTTAATAAAATAAACAGGTTTGCCAATAATCAATTTATTCATGAGTAGTCCTTAATTTATACATATTAAACAAAGAAGTCTGCCATGTGAAATGACGAGCTAGCGGCTATCTCCCACTACGAGAGCGTCTTCAGAGAGATTAGCTTGATGTTGTTTACTGAGATGTGGCTAACAGAACTAGCAACAGATGCTAACATCGAACTGGAGGGTTTCCACGCAATATGGGCAGACTGGACACCAGACAGTGGGAAGGCAAGGGACGGAGGAGTGATAATATATGTCAGTAACAGCTGGTGCAGACCAGGACATATCATGGTTAAACAACATCACTGCAGCACAGACATTGAGTTGCTAGCTGTTAGCATGCGGCCTACCTATCTCCCAAGGGAATACTCACACGTGATCTGCATTGTTATTTATGCAAATCCGACGGAGAATGCTGGGACAGCGCATGACGCCATCCACTCAGTAACTGGCAGGCTGCTGACAGAACACCCAGATGCTCTTCCCCTCATCTCAGGTGATTTCAACCATATTTCACTGTCCCCCATTCTGCCCACGTTCACCCAGTATGTCACATGCCACACTAGAGACAATAAAACACTGGACTTATTCTATGCAAACACTAAGGAGGCGTACACCTCATCACAACTCCCCCCACTCGGGAGATCGGATCACAACTTGGTTCATCTCCTGCCGGTGTACAAACCCCTAATACACAGACACCCTCTGGTCATGCGCACGGTGAAGATATGGTCAGAGGAGGCAATGGGAGCTTTAAAGGACTGTCTTGAAACCACTGCCTGGGAGCAGCTCTGCGATCCACATGGTGAGGACATCGATGGCCTCACTCACACCATCACGGACTACATCAACTTCTGTGTGGACAACACCGTACCCACCAAGACCATACGGTGTTGCTTGAACAACAAACCCTGGATCAACCCTGAGATAAAAACACTTCTGAGAGAGAAGAAGAGGATCTTCAGGTCGGGGAACAGGGAGATGCTGAAGTCCGTACAGAGGGAGCTGAGGAGGAAGCTCAGAGAAGGCAAGGACAGCTTCAGGAAGAAGATGGAGGACAAGCTGCAACGGAGCGACATCAGCGGGGTCTGGAGAAACCTTAAAACCATCTCTGGGCTCCAGAATACCTCCTCCCAGGCCACGGGGGCAGGGAATGGGCGAACAATCTGAACCTGTTTTTTAATAGGTTTGACCAACCGCCCTCCCCCACGACTGCACACCAACCACTGCCACCTCTACAGTCATCGAGACCTGCTGTCCACACCCCACTCCACCAACACCCCCCCCCCCCCACTCCCAGCACACAGCCCCCCAACCTGACCCTCACTAAGACCCAGGTGAGGACGGAGCTGAGGAAGATCAAGGCGAGGAAGGCCTCGGGACTGGACAGCATCAGCGCAAAGCTCCTCAAGTCCTGTGCAGACCAGCTGTGTGGGATTGTGGAGCACATCTTCAACCTGAGCCTGAAGCTGGGGAGGGTACCACAGTTGTGGAAAACATCTTGTGTGGTACCTGTACCAAAGACTTCCCACCCCAAAGACCTGAACAGCTACAGGCCAGTGGCCCTGACGTCTCACATGATGAAGATCTGGAGAGGCTGCTCCTTGCTCACCTCCGCCCCCTGGTGGGACCAGCGATGGATCCACTCCAGTTCGCCTACCAGCATGGCATTGGGGTGGAAGATGCAGTGACCTTCCTCCTTCACCGTTCCCTGTCCCACCTGGAGAAGCCCGGGAATGTGGTGAGGATCATGTTCTTTGACTTCTCCAGTGCTTTCAACACCATCCAACCAATGATCCTGAAGGACAAGCTGCTAGTGCGCAGGGGTGGACCAGCACCTGTCATCATGGATCCTGGACTACCTCACAAACCGGCCACAATTTGTGAGAACCTAGGATTGTATGTCTGATACGATCATCGGCAGCACGGGGGCCCCCCAGGGAACGGTTTTGGCTCCCTTCCTGTTCACCCTTTATACTGCGGACTTCTCACACAACACAACACAACACACTGCCATCTACAGAAGTTCTCTGACGACTCTGCGATCGTCGGCCTCATCTCCAATGGAGATGAAGCTGAGTACAGAGGACTTATCCAGGACTTCGTGGACTGGTGCCATCGGAACTGCCTCCAGATCAATGTGAGGAAAACTAAGGAGCTGGTGGTGGACTGCCGCAGGCAAGGACAACCCCTCACAGCACCAGTAAACATCCAGGGAACAGACATTGAGATGGTGACATCCTACAAGTACCTGGGTGTTCATCTGAACAATAAACTAGACTGGTCACACAATACCGACGCACTCTACAAGAAGGGACAGCGCAGGCTGTTCCTACTGAGGAGGGTCAGGTCTTTTGGTGTACAAGGGGTGCTCTTGAAGACATTCTACGACACGGTGGTGGCATCAGCCATCACTTTTGGAGTGGTCTGCTGGGGCAACGGCATTACAGCAGCCGATAGGAAGAGACTGAACAAACTAATCAAGAAAGCTAGCTCTGTCCTGGTGCAACGCCTTGACCCAGTGGAGGAGATAGGAGAGAGAAGGATGGTGGCTAAACTGTCATCTCTGCTGGAGTCCGAGTCCCACCCTATGCAGGACATACTGGACGCACTGAGGAGCTCATTGAGCAGTAGACTACATCATCCTAGATGCGTGACCGAGAGGTTTCGCAGGTCCTTCCTACCTACGGCTGTCAGACTGTATAACCTAAACAGGGTTGCTCGCAGAGATCGCAAAAAAACCATGATGACCTAATAGTATTGAATGTAAAAGACGCAACAGACTTACACAAATGGTCCCCTCCAGTATACAACTAGGACAATATCAGTTGCTACGGAGGGTGACAATATGTATGGGTACATATTCATACCATGAAGGGTAACTAAATAGACGGTTATGCTGTTTAGTCCATCTAGCTACAATGCTCCGCGCTGTGTATATATATATATATATTTATATATTTATGTGTACGTATGTATATTCACTGCTCTTATTTTCTTATCTTCTAAATTATTGCTCTGAGTGTTGCTGTCCCTGTGCTGTTGCAATCCTGGAATTTCCCCATTGTGGGACTAATCAAGGCTTATCTTATCTTATCTTAAATGAAAATCAAAACTCTGATATATTACAAACAAACAAACTATTTTATTGGGGTTTGTACTTAAACAAAAGCTTAAAAAAAGCTTTATTATTATGCTCCTCCAAATTGGCTGTGCCTTTGTTGATGACCCGCTTCCTCAGCTCTGCCTGTGCACAGTTTTGCGGTACTTTTATGGGTGGATGGGTGGTCATTATTGAAATGAAGTGTCTGCGTTCATAATTTTGTGTGTTGTTAGTAGATCACTAGCAAAAATTGTCCACTCCCTGAGGCGCTCTGTCTAATTTGCGCACTCGCTAATTTGCACTCCCTTAGTAAATCTGCCCCTAAGTGTGTTATTTTCAGACAAAATTAAGAAACTCAGCAGTAATTTAAACCAACGAAAAAATTGTCTTTTAATGTTTCCTATTAGTGACAAGTTAGCATCACCATTTAGCATTTGCTGTTTTAGAAACTATGTTATGGTGTCATCAGACCTGCGACCGTATATCTTGGACACTCGGGTAAAGAGAGGTGCAGAGCTGTCAACTGATCACCACCTGGTGGTGAGTTGGATCTCATGGCAGGGGAGGATGCCATTCAGACCTAGACCCAAACGTATAGTGAGGGTGTGCTGGGAACGTCTGGCTGAGGCCCCTGTCCGGGAGGTCTTCAACTCCCACCTCCGGAAGAACTTCAACCACATTCCGAGGGAGTCTGGAGACATGGAGTCTGAATGGGCTATGTTCTCTACCTCCATTGTTGAAGCAGCTGTCCAGAGCTGCGGCCGTAAGATCTTCGGGGCATCTCGTGGTGGCAACCCCAAACCAAGTGGTGGACACCAGTGGTGAGGGGGGCCATTAAGCTGAAGAAGGAGTCCTATCAAGCTTGGTTGGCTTGTGGGATTCCCGAACCAGCTGAGGTGTACCGGCAGGCCAAGCGGAGTGCAGCTCGGGTGGTTGCTGAAGCAAAAACTTGGGTATGGTAGGAGTTCAGTGAGGCCATGGAACAAGACTTTCGGTCGGCCTCGAAGAGATTCTGGCAAACTGTCCGGTGGCTCAGGAAGGGGAAGCAGCTCCCTGTCCACACTGTGTATGGTGCGGATGGGGCACTGCTGACTTCAACTGGGGATGTTGTCGGGCAGTGGAAAGAATACTTCAAGGATCTCCTCAATCCCACTGATACGCCTTCCACAGAGGAAGCAGGGCTTGTGGACGAGGGGGACGACTCGCCTATCACAGGGGCTGAGGTCGCCAAGGTGGTTAAAAATCTTATTTGGTGGCTGGGCCCCGGCGGTGGACGAGATTCGCCCTGAGTACCTCAAGGCTCTGGATGTTTTAGGGCTGTCATGGTTGACACACCTCTGCAACATTGCGTGGAAGTTGGGGCAGTACCTTTGGCATGGCAAACCGGGGTGGTGGTTCCTCTCTTCAAGAAGGAGGACCAGAGGGTGTGTTCCAACTTTAGAGGGATCACACTCCTCAGCCTCCCTGGGATGGTCTATGCCAAGGTACTGGAGAGGAGAGTCTGGCTGTTGATCGAACCTTGGTTTCAGGAGGAGCAATGTGGTTTTTGTCCTGGTCATGGCACATCGGACCAGTTCTTTACCCTCTTGAGAATCCTCAAGGGTTCATGGGAGTTTGCCCAACCAGTTTATATGTGTTTTGTGGACTTGGAGAAGGCATTCAGCTGCGTCCCTCGTGTTTTTTTTGTGGGGGGGTGCTTCAGGAGTATTGGGTATCGGGCTTGTTGTTACGAGCTATCCGGTCTCTATTTGACTATTGTGAGAGTTTGGTTCGTATTGCCAACACTCGGTCGGACTCATTCCCAGTGAGAGTTGGACTCCGCCAGGGCTGCCCTTTGTCACCGATCCTGGTCATAATTTTTATGGACAGGATTTCTAGGTGCAGCCAGGGAATGGAGGGTGTCATGCTTGTTGACCACAGGATCTCATCTCTGTTGTTTGCAGACGATGTTGTCCTGCTGGCTTCATCCAGCAATGATCTACAGGTCTTACTGGGACACTTTGCCGCTGAGTGTGAAGCGGCTGGGATGAGAATCAATACCTCCATGTCCAAGTCCATGGTCCTCAGCTTTTGGTGGGCTTCTCTGCTTGAACTGCTTCCTCCGCGACCCAGACCTCCGGAAAAGCAGTGGAAGATGGATGGATGGATGGATGTTTTATAATTAGAGAGAGATGGTGTAACATTACTTACCTCCAATTAAAACGAGGTTAGAGGACTATCCTCTCTGATACACCATGGTGGGAATCAGTCCCACATCTCTGGCAAACAGAAGTAGCTGTTATATGACCAAAACAGCTTGGAGTTAGCTGCTGTGCTAACCACGGAACACACTACTGCACACACCTGGCGCACTGCAGGGGAGAGGTGGGGTGGTGACAAGTAGAAATAGGGTATGTCTTTTAAGTCCTGATATAAACAATACAGTTTTATATGAAACGGCAGACATTTATATGTATCGTCATATCGCACAGCCCTATCTGATAT
The DNA here is from genome assembly GCA_020510985.1 of Pholidichthys leucotaenia. Lineage (NCBI taxonomy): Eukaryota > Metazoa > Chordata > Actinopteri > Cichliformes > Pholidichthyidae > Pholidichthys > Pholidichthys leucotaenia. Next base: position 177,820,812 of record CM035848.1, read on the forward strand.
TTATTTGTCAGGGTTAAAAATTGGGTGTTGGTGTCTGTTCTAGACCAAGGCCCATGTGCAGATATTCCTTTTACACAGACTTCTTGATTTTTTTTTTCTTCCTGACCTGCATTTTATTTAATTCTAGCAAAAGCACACCAGATTTTGGTCTTTTTTCAGGGGTCGTGGAACAACACTTGATCCACTGAGCACAGTACTATTGGCCATATGCATGGACGGATTATGCAGTTTGTTTGGTTTGCTTGCTTGTTTCACCAGTTTTCAGCATAACTCAGAAATGATGGATTGATATTTTTGTCTTTTTTATGAGGTCAGTCATAATAGCCATCCTTAGATGCCAACTGTATTGTAAACCAACATGAGAAAGAAAGCTCACAGAAGACGGACATTGTACACTGCTGTCAGCATTGGTGGTGGTTGGTATTTACAGCATACAAGGGTGTTTAAAACTTCACTTCAGCTCAGCGATGAACATAGTGAGATGCTATTTCTTCTTAAGTGTGACAGAAAAGACTGAATATGTTACTAAATTATTGATGACCCGGCATTCTCACTTTCTCGACACTAAAGAAGGGGAAAAGCAGTTTTGTTTAAGCTCTCCATTCAGTCAGATAGCCCGTTTATCATCTTGTGCCATTGCATGTGGGATTTTGTGTCCGTGTGTGCTCCGTTGGGGGATGGTGGGGCAGCCTAAAAACCAAAAGCAGCCAGGGTGACCTAAATCAGAAGAGGTGATAACTCAGACGGATAGCTGGAGATTACCCAGGGATCAAGAGGCTCAGTGGCCTCTCAAACAACAATGACTGGAGAGCATATCCCTCCTCACCACCCCCTACAGAGATCCTTATGGCTGTTGTGGAGCAAAGAAACCACACACACCACTGTTTTCTGTAAAGCTTGTCGTCCATTAAGCTTGTTGCTTAATGGACAAAGAAGCATCACGTTCTAAAAGGATCCCAAAAGACATAAAATACTTTAAGCTCATTTTGTAACTGTAAGATGATTTTGTTGTTTTGGTTTAATATCCAGACACAGCACTTATCTGTCCTTTTAATGCTGCATAGTGTAGAATTATAGGATTTGTTACAGCATATTATTTTTTGACAACTGTTTAATAAATGACCCAAGCTATTGGATTTCAAGTCATTTTAACAAAATTGCTTTTGTGATTTGATTTTGTGTCCTGGGTGTCCACGAAGCCATTGGGTCTACATCTGTGTGTGTGTGTGTGTGTGTGTGTGTGTGACTATGGGGGTGCGTGTGCCTCTCAGCGAGACGGCCTAGCCGCTAATTCATGATTGATTGATGAGTCTCCTATACTGTGGCCAATAACAAGCCCATATTCTCCTCTCAGTATATCTGCGAGTGTGGGATGTGTTAGTGCGTGGGCTTGTGAAAGAGGGGCAAGAGAGGTTGCCTGCTGATTACTTTGTGCTTTGCTTCGTCCAAGGAAATAAAAACCATTTGTTTAGGATGGTTACAAAATGTCTTTTTCTTCCTCGGTAGCCTCACCTTTGACTCAAAAAAAAAAAGGTGCTACGAAGACATATTTTTTTTAAAGGGGCAGAGGCTGCATAAGTACATAAAAAATTACTTTGCTAAAATGTAGGAATTTCACATCATCTGCTGCAGTGGTTATTGCAGAATACTGACTTTGAAACCTAAGTGAAGCTGTGAATCTCCTGTGTGGATGTCTATAATGACATATGAATATATGTGGATTTAAGATATGGGAGCTTGGTGTGGGTCTGAGCTTGAATGTACAGTCATTTGTTTGGGGGGGGGGGGGGGGTAGCCTGCTCTGGGCGATGCTTGTTCCAGGGACCATCTGCTTGCATTGGATTCTGGCATTGTTCACTCCCTGTCTTCCAAACCTTTAACCCGCTTTCAGACTCATTTTTTTTCTCTCCTGTCATCTAATGTCAATGCTCCATTTGGTAATTTGTCCTATATTATTTCCAACATGTCTTGATACACTGTATTTCCAGACATTGCACTCATTCTTACATATTTAACGTAGGGCTGTTGGATTATAGTGGTGTCGACAGTAATATGTATATCATGTATTATGTGTCTGTTATTGTGTGCCAGGCTGCCTTTTCACAATCCATTAAGACTTATTGTTCTTTTTGTACACTTTGGTGCAGTTATAATTTACTAAAACAAAATATTTTATTCAGCTATTTTAACCCATCAGCAATTCTCATCCAGTAAAAATTTAATATCATTGCTGTGACTCAATTTGCAGTGAAATACAGTAGTGTTAATTTGATCTTCCATAACAATCTTATCTAAGACCCCTTTACAAAGGCAGAGATGGCTGAGAGATCAGTGAGGGCCTGCTGAGAGTTCGATGAAAGATCAGTAGAGTTAATTGAAAGACTGAGTGATCAGTAGGAGATCAATGAAATCACTGAGTGATCCTTGAGAGTTTGTTGAGTGATCACTTTCGTTTGGTGATCGTTGAGAGATTGTTTTGGACTGAGTCAAAACAATTTGTCAACTGTGGTGACCATGGAGATCACTGAGAGAGATCATTGAAAAATTGTTGAAAGAGGAGGAGTACTAGGAACCTCTCAAACATATACATATAAATATCTTTTTGGTCAACCAACAAACTCTCATTGATCACTTAGCAATCTCTCATAGTGTCTTAATGATCTCTTACAGTCTGTCAGTTATCTCTCAAGGATCTTTCAAAGATCTCTACAGATTGCCATGAAGGGCAGTGGTAGCCTAATGGTTAGGAATGTGGACTGGAGGGTTTTAGATAGAAGAAGGTCATTGAGAGATCAGGTTAATTTTGATCTCTCAATGGTCGCCTATAGATCTATGTCTGTGTAAAGGAGCCCTGAATGTAGCTACAAAGATATTGTGTCCTGTATGGAATCTTCTAAAAAGAAAGCTAAAAGTATTCATTTCAGAATGCAGAAAAGCCATTAAACTAATCAAAACAGCTTAAAATGCATAAATGAGACATGTATATACAAGGACATGACGAGTCCAGCACAGTATCCTTGTTTTGTTCATGAGGAAAATAGGTTTGGAGGATTTTGAGGTTATCTGACCTCAACCAAAAGACTTGGCCTTAGGGGAATGGAGGGGAAGCACACACACACAATTGTGAAGCAGATGAGCACTCTTCTTTTCATAGTTGAGCATGGAAAACACATAATAAATGGTGAAACAGTCTCTTCCTTTTATATGAGTAGGAGCTGCAGAAGTGTCCTTGTAACTGCAGAGCTTGGATTTACAGAACATATATAGGTTATTTGTTGTTTCCAAGCTGCTAGAGGTTTTAAAGACAGTAGCTTTATCGTCTCACTTATGCACTCAAGTAGCTAAAGCTATGTTAAAGAATCTAAACAACATGTTTTGGAAGTGTATCAAACTGGGAAATTCTGTTATCCTCATCTACCAAGAGTAGAAAGGCTCAGTTAAAATTCACGACATGTGCACGATAAAGGAATAATAATATTCTAACACAAACAGGTGATTAATATGATTTCTTTATTTAACAGTATACAGACGTGGACAAAATTGTTGGTACCCCTCTGTTAATGAAAGAAAAACCCACAATGGTCACCTAAATAACTTGAATCTGACAAAAGTGGTAATAAATAAAAATTCTATGAAAATTAACCAGTTAAAATCAGACAGTGCTTTTGAATTGTGGTTCAACAGAATTACTTTAAAAAACAAACTCATGAAACAGGCCTGGACAAAAATGATGGTACCCCTAGAAAAGATTGAAAATAATGTGACCATAGGGACATGTTCAACCAAGGTGTGTCCTCTAATTAACATCACAGGTGTCTACAAACTTGTAATCAGTCAGTCGGCCTATTTAAAGGGTGACAAGTAGTCACTGTGCCGTTTGGTGACATGGTGTGTACCACACTAAACATGGACCAGAGGAAGCAAAGGAGAGAGTTGTCTCGGAAGATTAGAAAGAAAATTATAGACAAGCATGTTAAAGGAAAGGGCTATAAGACCATCTCCAAGCAGCCTGATGTTCCTGTGACTACAGTTGCACATATTATTCAGAAATTTAAGATCCACGGGACTGTAGCCAACCTCCCTGGACGTGGCCGCAGGAGGAAACTTGATGAAGAATGCTAACAAAAGAGCCCAGAACAACCTCTAAACACATTCATGGTGAACTCCAAGGTCAAGGTACATGAGTGTCAGATCGCACCATCCGTTGTTGTTTGAGCCAAAGTGGACTTCATGGGAGACGACCAAGGAGGACACCACTGTTGAAAACAAATCCTAAAAGAGCCAGACTGGAATTTGCCAAACTGCATGTTGACAAGCCACAAAGCTTCTGGGAGAATGTCCTATGGACAGACGAGACAAAACTGGGACTTTTTGGCAAGGCACATCAGCTCTATGTTCACAGACGCAAAAATGAAGCATACCAAGAAAAGAACACTGTCCCTACTGTGAAACATGGAGGAGGTTCTGTTATGTTCTGGGGCTGCTTTGCTGCATCAAATCTCAAGACTATCAAGGTATTCTAGAGAGAAATGTGCTGCCCAGTGTCAGACAGCTTGGTCTCAGTCACAGGTCATGGGTCTTGCAACAGGATAATGAGCCAAAACACACAGCTAAAAACGCCCAAGAATGGCTAAGAGCGAAACATTGGACTATTCTAAAGTGGCCTTCTATGAGCTCTGATCTAAATCCTATTGAACATCTGTGGAAGGAGCTGAAATATGCCGTCTGGAGAAGGCACCCTTCAAACCTGAGACAACTGGAGCAGTTTGCTCATGAGGAGTGGGCCAAAATACCTGCTGAGAGGTGCAGAAGTCTCATTGACAGTTACAGAAATCGTTTGATTGCAGTGATTGCCTCAAAAGGTTGTGCAACAAAATATTAAGTTAAGGGTACCATCATTTTTGTCACGGTCTGTTTCATGAGTTTGTTTTTTAAAATAATTCTGTTGAACCACAATTCAAAAGCATTGTCTGATTTTCATTGGTTAAATTTCATAGACTTTTTATTTATTACCACTTTTTTCAGATTCAAGTTACTTCTGTGACCATTGTGGATTTTTCTTTCATTAACAGAGGGGTACCAACAATTTTGTCCATGTCTGTACATTGTATCCCAATTTTTCCATTTGGGCTTCAACACTTAATTTGATTTATTTTTGGTAAAATTTATATTGAAAAAATGTGAATATCAGTTTTTGTGCTTACAGTGGTAGTAAATAATACTCAACATAAAAAACAGTTTACTTTTTAAAAGAAAACTTTTTTGGTACTTTTTTACTTACTCATTTACTGAGAATTTAACTGAATGCACCATTAACATATTTTAAGAATACTTAATTTTAAGGTTTAAGTAATTCATTTCATCATTCCATTGAAATGCGAACCCTCCATACAGCAAACCAGGAGGCAACTGCTTGGCTTAAGGACTTCGCATTCGCTAAATAAATAAATAAATTTCATCATTATTGTGAATAGATACATATGTGGACAAAATTGATGGTACCCCTCTGATAATGAAAGAAAAACCCACAGTGGTCACAGAAATAACTTGAATCTGACAAACGTGGTAATAAATAAAAATTCTATGAAAATTAACCAATGAAAATCAGACAATGCTTTTGAATTGTGGTTCAACAGAATTATTTTAAAAAACAAACTCATGAAACAGGCCGTGACAAAAATGATGGTACCCTTAACTTAATATTTTGTTGCACAACCTTTTGAGGCAATCACTGCAATCAAACGATTTCTGTAACTGTCAATGAGACGTCTGCACCTCTCAGTAGGTATTTTGGCCCACTCCTCATGAGCAAACTGCTCCAGTTGTCTCAGGTTTGAAGGGTGCCTTCTCCACACGACATGTTTCAGCTCCTTCCACAGATGTTCAATAGGATTTAGATCAGGGCTCATAGAAGGCCACTTTAGAATAGTCCAATGTTTCGCTTTTAGCCATTCTTAGGTGTTTTTAGCTGTGTGTTTTGGGTCATTATCCTGTTGCAAGACCCATGACCTGCGACTGAGACCAAGCTGTCTGACACTGGGCAGCACATTTCTCTCTAGAATACCTTGATAGTCTTGAGATTTCATTGTACCCTGCACAGATTCAAGACACCCTGTGCCAGATGCAGCAAAGCATCCCCAGAACATAACAGAACCTCCTCCATGTTTCACAGTAGGGACAGTGTTCTTTTCTTGGTATGCTTCATTTTTGCGTCTGTGAACATAGAGCTGATGTGCCTTGCCAGAAGGTTCCAGTTTTGTCTCGTCTGTCCATAGGACATTCTCCCAGAAGCTTTGTGGCTTGTCAACATGCAGTTTGGCAAATTCCAGTCTGTCTTTTTTAGGATTTGTTTTCAACAGTGGTGTCCTCCTTGGTCGTCTCCCATGAAGTCCACTTTGGCTCAAACAACGATGGATGGTGCGATCTGACACTGATGTACCTTGACCTTGGAGTTCACCATGAATGTGTTTAGAGGTTGTTCTGGGCTGTTTTGTTACCATTGGTATTATCCGTCTCTTCCTGCGACCACATCCAGGGAGGTTGGCTACAGTCCCGTGGATCTTAAATTTCTGAATAATATGTGCAACTGTAGTCACAAGAACATCATGCTGCTTGGAGATGGTCTTATAGCCTTTACCTTTAACATGCTTGTCTATAATTTTCTTTCTAATCTCCTGAGACAACTCTCTCCTTTGCTTCCTCTGGTCCATGTTTAGTGTGGTAAACACCATGTCACCAAACAGCACAGTGACTACTTGTTACCCTTTAAATAGGCCGACTGACTGATTACAAGTTTGTAGACACCTGTGATGTTAATTAGAGGACACACCTTGGTTGAACATGTCCCTATGGTCACATTATTTTCAATCTTTTCTAGGGGTACCATCATTTTTGTCCAGGCCTGTTTCATGAGTTTGTTTTTTAAAGTAATTCTGTTGAACCACAATTCAAAAGCTTTGTCTGATTTTCATTGGTTAATTTTCATAGAATTTTTATTTATTACCACTTTTGTCAGATTCAAGTTATTTCTGTGACCATTGTGGGTTTTTCTTTCATTAACAGAGGGGTACCAACAATTTTGTCCACGGCGCTGTACTAATAGGTACTGGTACACTGCAAACAATCTTAGGCTGTATCTGCTTTCTTGCCTGAAAAGATATTTCTTCTTGTCATGCTGTTTTCTTTAGGAGAATTTTACTTGCTATAAGAGGTTTTTAATTGTTTTTTACTAATTTAATGTTGTTTTAAGTGCAGTGTTCTGTCAGTGGAGCAAGAAAATTTTACTTATCAAGGTGCTTAAAACAAGTAAAAATGTCCTTGTACTTGTAAAGAAATATCTTGTCTGAAAAAACTAGTATATATAGCCTTGATGTAAGATTTCATTTTTTGCAGTGTATGTTTGAAGATTCTTGCACTCCCTGTAAATATAACAAAGTATAGCAGTTGGAAGGTTTCCATTTGGATTAAACAGATATTAAACTTGCAGTGTCATGGATAAGCATGCATTTGTTTTTACTGCATATCTTTTTACGGTCCCTCAAACAATTGCACATATGGACCAGGGAGCGCCACGCACTGTGTACCGACTGGACCAGATACACTCTCATCAAACATCCTCCCGTTGTCATCCCAGACCCTTGGGTTTCATTAGTGCCAGCTTTAAAACAACAACTCTCATTCCCACTCCCACACACGAGTCCCAAATGCGTTCAGTGAAGGAGGATACAACACTTGCCTGAAGGCTACGTGCATATGAAATTCCACAAAAAAGTGTGGATTATAGTCTCTCTTTTGACTAGTTCCACAGAATCACATGAAATAGCCATCCCAATGTTGATTTAACTTTCAGTGATGTAATGTGGGGAAGTGAGACTTTGGTTCATGTGTGTAAAATTTTGAGAATTACATTTACAGTCAGACATGATGAGCTTTCCGCCTGTTTTAGTGGCTGAAAAGAGTGAACAGTGATCACAGTGAGCACCTCAGCAGACAACGCCGCCCTTTGTATTTGCCTTCATCAGACCTAAAGAATTTAATTTGCCTGTTACATATGCACCCAGGGTATCTCACTTTTATCCTCCAGCACAGCTTGCATGCATTTTGCAGATGCCCTGGGCACTCCAAGTTTTGAAAAAATCCAGTGTTTGCAGAAAAAAAAACCCCAGTTTGTTCTCTTCTGTCTGCACAACGCCACAAGGTTTACTGAGAACAGCGGGAAAGAGGATGGCATGAGATCTGCTGCGTCGTGACTTTTTTTCCTCTTGAATTAGAAGGACATTAACTAAATAGCGAGTTACTGGACAGCAGCTGACGTTGTGGTTGCCTAGCAACAGTGTGAAGATGCTTCTGCAACCCATTTCCGTGCTGCTTTCTCAATAGCAAAGTCAGAGCAGAGCACCTAATAATTCTTTGTTAAGCACGTTCATATTTACTGAGGTTCACATGAAATGGGCTCCATGCGTCCCTGTTGGTAAGCCTCTGTAGTTTATCTTCCATCATTTCATGCCTTATTTATTCACGACAATGGCTCAACCAAATGTAATTTGAAAAGGTGAAATTAACTCTGACTGTTACTAAAATGGCATCAAAACTGTTATGGGATCACCATCTGCTATAAAGAAAGTTTCCAGGAGTAGTGTATGTGAAGTGGTCATGCATTTTACTGTTTGGGCTGTGGAGAACGAGCTGGATCTAGGAATCCTAGCCCAGCAGACCAACTTATTCAGTATTCTGCCACTGTGCCATCCTGACCTTACTGTTGCATGTCCTTGGTGCATGCAGAGTGCAGCAAATGCCTTTTTGGAGGATTGCATGCCCCAGCCCGTTTTTAATGTGTCTTTTCATTCTCAGCACACCATCACTAAGCCATGCAGCAGGAGCTCAGAGCAACCATTTTGATGATGAGACTGAGTGAATTAATGCTGCTGAAGTTGACACTTAATGGTTTCTGGTAGTCAAAATTGTTAAGACACACGAGGCAAATCTGTGTAAAGACATCCTATAACCTGTTGTTTGTCACACTCTGAGAAACAGGTTATAAACTCTGACCTTGCTAATCTAGTGGAAAGTGCAGCCTATGGAAAATAAAGTATAATGCATCCAAAAAGAAGCATTAGGACACTGAATATAGATGAATATAGACTAGATGAAGGGGACTTTCCCTGGATTGATTCCAGGTTGTCAATATTAAATCATTGTCTTCCTATTCAGATGAGGCTAGTGCGGTAAAGTGTTTGCAAACCATCAAGTGTCGGCTGTAACATTTTAATTTTATTTTAAGTGCTCCTTATTACATTGCCTATATATACAGTATATCTTACATATATACTTTGAGTGTGCTGCATATAGAAGAAATGCTCAAAATTGCAGATGGTCATCAGTCTGATTTCCTGTTGCTTTCCATATACAGTGGTGTGAAAAAGTGTTAACCCCTTCCTGATTTCTCATTTTTTTGTATGTTTGTCACACTTAAATATTTCAGATCATCAAACAAATTTAAATATTACACAAAGATAACACAAGTAAACACAAAATGCAGTTTTTAAATGGTGTTTTTTATTAAGGGTAAAAAAAAATCCTAACCTTCATGGCCCTGTGTGGAAAAAGTGATTGCCCCCCATTAAAACATAAATTAACTGTGGCTTATCACATCTTTGGAAAGCTGAGTTCAATTTCTCTAACCACACTCAGGCCTGATTACTGCCACACCTGTTCTCAATCAAGAAATCACTTAAATAGGACCTGTCTGACAAAGTGAAGTAGACCAAAAGATCCTCAAAAGCTAGACATTATCCTGCAATCCAAAGAAATTTAGGAACAAATGAGAAACAAAGTAATAGAGCTCTATCAGTCTGGAAAAGGTTATAAAGCCATAACTAAAGCTTTGGGACTCCAGCAAACCACAGTGAGAGCCATTATCCACAAATGGCAAAAACATGGAACAGGGATGACCTTCCCAGGAGTGGCCAGCAGAACAAAATTACCCCAAGAGTGCAGCGACGACTCATCCAAGAGGTCACAAAAGATACCACCACAACATCCAAAGAACTGCAGGCCTCACTTGCCTCAGTTAAGGTCAGTGTTCCTGACTCCACCATAAGAAAGGGACTGGGCAAAAATGGCCTGCATGGTAGAGTTCCAAGACGAAAACCACTGCTGAGCAAAAAGAACATAAAGGCTCATCTCAGTTTTGCCAGAAAACATCTTGATGATCCCCGACACCTTTGGAAAAATACTCTGTGGACTGACGAGACAAAAGTTGACCTTTTTGGAAGGTGTGTGTCCCATTACATCCGGAGTAAAAGTAACACAGCATTTCAGAAAAGGAACATCATACCAACAGTAAAATATGGTGGTGGTAGTGTGATGGTCTGGGGCTGTTTTGCTGCTTCAGGACCTGGAAGACTTGGTATGGCAAATGGAACCATGAATTCTGCTGTCTACCAAAAAATCCTGAAGGAGAATGTCCGGTCATCTCTCCGTGACCTCAAGCTGAAGCGCACTTGGGTTCTGCAGCAGGACGATGATCCAAAACACACCAGCAAGTCCACCTCTGAATGGCTTAAGAAAAACCAAATGAAGACTTTGGAGTGGCCTAGTCAAAGTCCTGACCTGAATCCGATTGAGATGCTTTGGCATGACCTTAAAAAGGCGGTTCATGTTTGAAAACCCTCCAATGTAGCTGAATTACAACAATTCTGCAAAGATGAGTGGGCCAAAATTCCTCCACAGCGCTGGAAAAGACTCATTGTCAGTATTTGCAAATGCTTGATTGCAGTTGCTGCTGCTAAGGGTGGCCCAACCAGTTATTAGGTTTAGGGGGGAATCACTTTTTCACACAGGGCCATGTAGGTTTGGATTTTTTTCTTCCCTTAATAATAAATACCTTCATTTAAAAACTGCATTTTGTGTTTACTTGTGTTATCTTTGTCTAATATTCAAATTTGTTTGATGATCTGAAACATTTACATAAGTGTGACAAACATACAAAAAAATAAGAAATCAAGAAGGGGGCAAACACTTTATCACACCACTGTAGTCTTATCTAGGAGTGCAACTGAACCACAAAGGTATAATTTATTCAATACACTGTACATTGATGGTGTGAGTATGTGTGCACTGTGTGCACTGTATGTGTGCACTGTGAATGCACAGAAACACACATACTCAATGTGTGTTTCTGTGCATTCACAGTGCTAACCTTTTCTTTCTTCACACTCCCACTGTTCATCTGGCTGTCCTTCTCATGGTAAAGTTTGCACAGTAAATGAACAACAGTGAGGGGAATAAAAACTGCACTATTTGTTTTCATTTGCACCTATTTCATTATTAGTGTTGTCATGTGGCTTATTTGTATTCAGAATACTTGCAGTGAGATTAGAGTTATACCAATTGTCTGATACCATGACGAGAAGTGATACTGTCTAAATGTTAGCCAGCTTCTATGTTCTGGTTGTGGAGGTTTTCTGTTAAGTAGTTTATTAGGCATATTTATGTTATGATTGCTGGGGTCTTTCTGCAATTGTGGGGGTTTCCCCTACAGTTGAAAGTGCTGTGAGATGACTGTTGTTGTGAAATGGCGCTATATAAATAAAGTTGAAGTGAAGTTATAACACTTTGTTTTAAAGCAGGTGATTTAGAAAGGTAATGTCGCATCGAAATGGTGCCTCATATTAAAAAAGATGGCATCCTAAAACTATTGTAGTTTTCCTCAGCTGAATTTGAATTGTTCAATAAGTCTTTTCTCAACAAAAATAGAAGTACCTCATTTATGAAGGTTTACATATTCCCAGCTGATTTGTAAAATTTCTTTCATAAAACACTGAAATACCAGAGTGGAGGCCTAGTGGTAGAACATCCACCCAACAGCCAGGAGGTTGTGGGTTCAGGCCCTGGCTTTGCCATACCGAGTTACAGATAAAAAAAAAAAAAAAGTAATACTTTCTGCCTTCTAGCTTGGGGCTCAGCATGTTAGAAACAGGGAAAGAACAGTTGACACACAGAACTCTCATCGAACTGGAAAAGGAAATCAGCATCTCCATTAAGCTTTTCATATTAGATGAAGTCAGGTCTCTATGTTAACTTTTTTTACTCATTGCACTGGTGCTGTAGAGGTTCAGTCATGTAACGCAAGAGAAAAATTTCTAGCACAATAAAAATATCTGTTATTTCTCTAAAACTGACTGCAAGTAGTGCAGTTAAATTATTAAAAATATAGTATTTCACATTATGAAAAAACATCTTGTCAAGATCTAGAAGTTATTATAAATTTACAGACATTTTCACATCAGTCATCAATCTTAATCAGTTCACCACCTGAACAGACTCACCACACCATACAAACTAATGTGCCAGTTTTGGCCCACAGGCCTTATGTTTGACACCCCTGGACTAGCCTGTAAAAATCGCCCCAGTATTTGGGTTTTAGTTAACCTCAAAGGAACTTTCATTTGTTCTTCACAGGAATATATAACTAATCAAAGTGAGGTCACTTTTTTCTCTGTTGTAAGAAAACTCATCTAAGTGCAGCTGCATGGGGCTGAGAGCAGGAGTTGGTGTCTGCTGCCGGCTGCGTCTGTTCGTCGCCCCATGGAGCTTCCATTTTTTTCTCCGTCGCATTCCTCTTCCAGAGACCGGCCACAAAATCAATGCGGCATAAACAGAGTTGGGCTCCATTGTGTGCTCAGTATAAGAGAAGCCATGGATGGTCTCCACCGCGGGTCGGTCCTCCCCGTTCTTCACACCACAGAGCACAATCTAGATATAGCTAGCATTTTTTCCTTTTTTTTTTTTCCTATGTTTTAAAAATCACTCTTATTTCAAACCATTCTGATTAGATGTAGTCTCTGGAGCATTTTCATTTCGTTTTTATAGCTTTTAGCTTCATGAATCACTTTTTATTTAGTTTACGTCTCGTTTTTGTCAGAAAAAATATGTCATTGACAAAGATTAAGGTGAAAATTATTCGTCACTAAATTAACACTACAGCAGACTACTGTATGTGCCACAATTACACAAATAATTACACAAAAACTGATGAGGAAAAAAGTCTCATCTTAAGGAGAAAAATGTCTCAAATTTACATGAACAGTTTTAATCAGAAAAAAAACGACGACGATGGAGTCGGATGATCACTTGTCACTGACGCACAACACGCTTATGGGCGTGTCCAAGTTCATTTCCTTATCACAACGGCGTAAAGACAAACTTTCTGCCAACGTATGACGCAAAGAGGCCAGTCTAATCATTCAGAGGTGTGTTTTGGATAATCCAATCCAAAGTGCTCATTCCCATCCCTTTAATGCAAAGAAGCACATTATCTAAAGTGAATTGTGATCATGACGGTTTAAGATGGGTTTTGCGCTGACCAAAGCCCGTGTGTGTGAGCCAAAATGCACCCAATAGTAATGCTGCTTGCTAATACGGAAGACATCAATCACAGATGATGCCCAGTTAGTTATGTTTAAAAGAACAAATCGTGAAGAATGGGCTGAAAAATCAGCTGAATTGTGTAATGTGCGCATGGATGCAACACAGACATGAGGAGCATGAAGTTGCGTCGAAGGCTCTGTGCACATTAAATGCCCGACTACTTAGAAAATGAACAGAAAATAGTCATCCATGGCAGAAAACAACGCGGTTGGACACAGCCTAAATGTGTAAATGGAAAGGATAAGGACAAGCATGAGTCATGCAAATATTATAAAAAGAAAGTAAAAAGACTCCAGTGGCTGGTAGCATATATAAACACTAGATGGGACATGGCTAACATTTTCATGGCAAATTGAGGTGCAATATTCTGTAGGTAATTATAATGGTTGACAGTAACAGGAGCACACAAACAGTTGTTCGTTATATTTATTGTAATCGTATAAGTAAGCTATGTACGCATATGGCACCTGACCAGGCTGGCAGCTAGCCATGTTCTGTTTAGTGTGTGTGTGTGTGTGTACAGTGGTTTGAAAAAGTGTTTGCCCCTTCGTGACTTCTCATTTTTTTGTATATTTGTCACACTGAAATGTTTCAGATCATCAAACAAATTTAAATATTAGACAAAGATAACACAAGTAAACACAAAATGCAGTTGTTTATGGCGGCGCTTTGCATGGCAGTGACCCCTCTGATTCTACATGGGATTAACATTGTAGATAGGAGAAATGTAATTTCGTTCTACCATACATGACTGGCTGTATGGACTGAATGCCAACAGAGATGTCTTCTTCTTCCTCTTCTTCTTAAATGAAGGTGTTTATTATTAAGGGTTAAAAAAATCCAAACCTACGTGGCCCTGTGTGGAAAAAGTCATTGGCCCCTAAACCTAATAACTGGTTGGGCCACCCTTAACAGCAACAACTGTAATCAAGCATTTGCAATAACTGGCAGTCAGTCTTTTACAGCACTGTGGAGGAATTTTGGCCCTCTCATCTTTGCAGAATTGTTGTAATTCAGCTACATTGGAGGGTTTTCAAACATGAACCACCTTTTTAAGGTCATGCCAAAGCATCTCAATCGGATTCAGGTCAGGACTTTGACTAGGCTACTCCAAAGTCTTCATTTTGTTTTTCTTAAGCCATTCAGAGGTGGACTTGCTGGTGTGTTTTGGATCATTGTCCTGCTGCAGAACCCAAGTGCGCTTCAGTTTGAGGTCATGAACAGATGACCGGACATTCTCCTTCAGGATTCTTTGGTAGACAGCATTCATGGTTCCATTTAATTCATGGTTCCAAGTCTTCCAGGTCCTGAAGCAGCAAAACAGCCCCAGACCATCACATTACCACCATCATATTTTACTGTTGGTATGATGTTCCTTTTCTGAAATGCTGTTACTTTTACTCCGGATGTAATGGGACACACACCTTCCAAAAAGTTTAGTTTTTGTCTCGTCGGTCCACAGAGTATTATCCCAAAAGTCTTGGGGATGATCAAGATGTTTTCTGGCAAAACTGAGATAAGATAAGATAAGATAAGATAAGATAAGCCTTTATTAGTCCCACAACGGGGAAATTCCAGGATTGCAACAGCACAGGGATAGCAACACTCAGAGCAACAATCAGAAGGCAAGAAAAAAAAAAAAAAAGATGAGCCTTTATGTTCTTTTTGCTCAACAGTGGTTTTCATCTTGGAACTCTACCATGCAGGCCATTTTTGTCCAGTCTCTTTCTTATGGTGGAGTCATGAACACTGACTTTAACTGAGGCAAGTGAGGCCTGTAGTTCTTTGGATGTTGTTGTGGGGTCTTTTGTGGCCTCTTGGATGAGTCGTCACTGCACTCTTGGGGTAATTTTGGTCGGCCAGCCACTCCTGGGTAGGTTCATCACTGTTCCACTTTTTCGCCATTTGTGGATAATGACTCTCACTGTGGTTTGCTGGAGTCCCAAAGCTTTAGTTATGTCTTTTTAACCTTTTCCAGGCTGATAGAACTCAGTTACTTTGTTTCTCATTTGTTCCTGAATCTCTTTGGATCGCAGCATGATGTTGAGGATCTTTTGGTCTACTTCAGTTTGTCAGGCAGGTCCTATTTAAGTGATTTCTTGATTGAGAACAGGTGTGGCAGTAATCAGGCCTGGGTGTGGCTAGAGAAATTGAACTCAGCTTTCCAAAGATGTGATAAACCACAGTTAATTTGGTTTAACGGGGGGGGGGGGGGATCACTTTTTCACACAGGGCCATGCAGGTTAGGATTTTTTTTTTTTACCCTTAATAAATACCTTCATTTAAAAACTGCATTTTGTGTTTACTTGTGTTATCTTTGTGTAATATTTAAATTTGTTTGATGATCTGAAACATTTAAGTGTGACAAACATACAAAAAAATGAGAAATCAGGAAGCGGGCAAACACTTTTTCACAACACTGTGTGTACACACACACACACACACACACACACACACATATAGGCTGCGTGTCCAACTCTGTTGTTTTCTGCTATGGATGACTATTTTCTGTTCATTTTCTATGAAGTCGGGTGTTTAATGTGCTCAGCACCCTCAACGCAACAACGCTCTTACCGGTCTGCGTATTTTGCTGCTGTGCTCACAGTGCTGAAAGCTGAAAAAAGTCAAACTTTCGGAGCACTGCAGTGCTCATCACCTGCGCACTTCTCTCACCAGCCGATCAAAATCAGCCTATCACCTTTTTTTTTTACTGTAAATTTAACAACCCAAATAAATTTTGGTTTGTTTGTTTAATTCACTCCCTCATGGATCGTCACCTTATCGTGGTGGGGGGGTTTGCGTGCCCCAGTGATCCCAGGAGCTATGTTGTCTGGGGCAATTTGCCTCTGATAGGGTCTCCCAAGACAAACTGGTCCTGGGTGAAGGGCCAGACTAAGAACGATCCAACAGACTCTCATGATAAATTGTATATCAAGGATTCAGTGTACCCCGCCCAGTACGGGGTTACTGGGGCCCCACCCTGGAGCCAGGCCTGGGGGAGGGGCTCGAAGGCTAGCGTCTGGTGGCCGGGTTTCCACCCATGGGACCCGGCCGGGCTCAGCCCGAAGGAGTTACATGGGTCCGCCCTCCAGTGGGTTCACCACCTGCAGGAGGGATCATGGGGGTCCGGTGCTATGTGGATTAGGTGGCGGTCAAAGGCGGAGACCTTGGCAGACTGATCCCAAGCTTTCTAAACTGGCTTTTGGTACGTGGAATGTCACCTCTCTGGTGGGGAAGGAGCCTGAGCTGGTGTACGAGGTTGAGCGATACCGGCTAGATATAGTCGGCCTCACCTCAACACACAGCTCCGGTTCCAGAACCAGTCTCCTGGAGAGGGGCTGGAGCTTGGCCTTTTCTGGAGTTGCCCCGGGCGAGAGGCGACGAGCAGGGGTGGGTATTCTTGTATCGCCCCACCTTGCTGCCTCTGTATTGGAGTTCCCCGGTGGACGAAAGGGTTGCTTCCCTGCGCCTTCGGGTTGGGAAACAGGTCCTGACCATCATTTGTGCCTATGCACCAAATGATGTTTCAGAGTACCCACCCTTTTTGGAGTCTGTGACTGGGGTGCTGGAGGGTGCTCCTCCTGGAGACTCCATTGTCCTACTGGGGGACTTCAATGCGCACGTGGGCAACGACAGTGAAACCTGGAGGGGGGTGATTGGGAGGAACGGCCTGCCCGATCTGAACCCAAGTGGTGTTCAGTTATTGGACTTCTGTGCTAACCACAGTCTGTCCATAACGAACACCATGTTCAAGCATAAGGGTGTCCATATGTGCACCTGGCACCAGGACACCCTAGGTCGCAGGTCGGTGATCGATTTTTTTATCGTATCATCAGACCTGCGACCGTATGTCTTGGACACCCGAGTAAAGAGAGGTGCAGAGCTGTCAACTGATCACCACCTGGTGGTGAGTTGGATCCGATGGCAGGGGAGGAAGCCATTCAGACCTGGTAGACCCAAACGTATAGTGAGGGTGTGCTGGGAGCATCTGGCTGAGGCCCCTGTCCGGGAGGTCTTCAACTCCCACCTCCGGAAGAACTTCAACCACATTCCGAGGGAGTCTGGAGACATGGAGTCTGAATGGGCCATGTTCTCCACCTCTGTTGTTGAAGCAGCGGCCCAGAGCTGCGGCCGCAAGATGGTCGGTGCATCTCGTGGTGGCAACCCCCGAACCAAGTGGTGGACACCAGTGGTGAGGGGGGCCATTAAGCTGAAGGAGTCCTATCAAGCTTGGTTGGCTTGTGGGACTCCCGAAGCAGCTGAGGTGTACCGGCAGGCCAAGCGGAGTGCAGCTCGGGTGGTTGCTGAAGCAAAAACCCGGGTATGGGAGGAGTTCGGTGAGGCCATGGAACAAGACTTTCGGTCGGCTTCAAAGAGATTCTGGCAAACTGTTCGGCGGCTCAGGAGGGGAAAGCAGCTCCCCGTCCACACTGTGTATGGTGCGGATGGGACACTGTTGACTTCAACTGGGGATATCGTTGGGCGGTGGAAGGAATACTTCGAGGATCTCCTCAATCCCACTGATACGCCTTCCACAGAGGAAGCAGGGTTTGGGGACGAGGGGGATGACTCGCCTATCACAGGGGCTGAGGTCGCCAAGGTGGTTAAAAATCTCCTTGGTGGCCGGGCCCCGGGGGTGGACGAGATTCGCCCTGAGTACCTCAAGGCCCTGGATGTTGTTGGGTTGTCATGGTTGACACGCCTCTGCAACATTGCGTGGAGGTCGGGGGCAGTGCCTTTGGCATGGCAAACCGGGGTGGTGGTTCCTCTCTTCAAAAAAGGGGACCGGAGGGTGTGCTCCAACTTTAGAGGGATCACAGTCCTCAGCCTCCCTGGGAAGGTCTATGCCAAGGTACTGGAGAGGAGAGTCCGGCCGTTGGTCGAACCTCGGATTCAGGAGGAGCAATGTGGTTTTCGTCCTGGCCGTGGCACATCGGACCAGCTCTTTACCCTCTCGAGAATTCTTGAGGGTTCGTGGGAGTTTACCCAACCAGTTTACATGTGTTTTGTGGACTTGGAGAAGGCGTTTGACTGCGTCCCTCGTGGATTTTTGTGGGGGGTGCTTCGGGAGTATGGGGTATCGGGCTTGTTGTTACGAGCTATTCGGTTTCTGTACGACTGTTGTGAGAGTTTGGTTCGTATTGCCAACTCTCGGTCGGAGTCATTCCCAGTGAGAGTTGGACTCCGCCAGGGCTGCCCTTTGTCACCGATCCTATTCATAATTTTTATGGACAGGATTTCTAGGCGCAGCCAGGGAATGGAGGGTGTCATGCTTGGTGACCACAGGATCTCATCTCTGTTGTTTGCAGATGATGTTGTCCTGTTGGCTTCATCCAGCAATGACCTACAGCTCTTGCTGGGACGGTTTGCCGCTGAGTGTGAAGTGGCTGGAATGAGAATCAGCACCTCCAAGTCCGAGTCCATGGTCCTCAGCAAGAAAAAGGTGGATTGTCCTCTCCGGGTTGGGGACAGGCTCCTGCCCCAAGTGGAGGAGTTTAAGTATCTTGGGGTCTTGTTCATGAGTGAGGGGAAAATGGAGCGAGAGATCGACAGACGGATTGGAGCAGCATCTGCAGTGATGCGGACGTTGTACCGGTCTGTTGTGGTGAAGAGGGAGCTTAGTTCTAAGGCAAAGCTGTCGATTTACCAGTCAATCTATGTTCCTACTCTCACCTATGGTCACGAGCTTTGGGTAATGACCGAAAGAACGAGATCGCGGGTACAAGCGGCTGAAATGAGCTTTCTCCGTAGGATTGCTGGACTCACCCTCAGAGATAGGGTGAGGAGCTCAGTTATCCGGGAGAGGCTCAGAGTAGAACCGCTGCTCCTCCACATTGAAAGGAGTCAGTTGAGGTGGTATGGGCATCTGATTAGGATGCCTCCTGGACGCCTCCCACTTGAGGTGTTTCAGGCACGTCCCACTGGGAGGAGACCCCGGGGCAGACCCAGGACTCGGTGGAGAGACTATGTCTCCCAGCTGGTCTGGGAACGCCTTGGTATCCCCTCTGAAGAGCTGGAGCAGGTGGCTGGGGAGAGGGAAGTCTGGGCTTCTCTGCTTGAACTGCTGCCTCCGCGACCCGGACCTCCGAAAATTCACTTTTTGTCCCACTACTTCAGATTGCAAAATTAGGGCACACTCATGGTCTTGTGTTCTGATTATTCTCTAAAGGAAAAATTAAAGTGAATAAAAAGCTAAACTATTGTAAATATACAGTAACACTTTCATCTTAAATAGTGACTAGCTCTGATGCTCTAAAATAGAGCTGTCATAATATCAGATTTTCACTACATGATTATAATGGTTAGAAATACCTCAGTATATATATAAGATGTTTTTGGGATATACTCTTAGCAGTGATACTATTGCTATATCTGTCAAAACTATAAAAATAGCAACATTAATAATAATAATACAGTGTAAAAACCATGTAGACTACACAGATAAACAAGGGAATCTGATTCTACGTAACTATGAAAGACACAACACAGTCAGTAAACTAGAGGGCACTCAGAGAGTGCATACCTCTGCCAAGGCTGCGTCCCTCCCTCCCTTTGTCCTTCCCTCCATCCCTTTGTCCATATCGCCATCCCTCTGTACATTGCGAAATAGGGCCTTGGTGGAGCTATACACTCAATCAATCAATCAATCAATCAATCAATCCATCAGATTTATATAGCACTTTATCATAGATATGATAAAGCGGATCACTCATGGATCACCCCCAACATCTAATGAGTTCATCTTTGGGCCAAGGGCCACCTCTGGTGAAAATTTCATCCAAATCTATCCAGTAGTTTTGGAGTATTGCTGTTAACACTCTGTGAGAAGATAAGAGCCTTGGCGGAGGTATGCATTTTGAGATCATCACCAAAATCTGTCCGTGTTCAGTGTACCATTACACACCTTTCCTGAAAATTTGAATGAAAGGTGCTATATAAGCAATCCATTATTATTATTATTATTATTATTATTATTAGGCAGACAAAACAATATGAATACATTATATCACTGCATAATAATAATAATAATAATAATAATAATAATAATAATAATAATAATAATAATAAAAATAATACTGCCATAATTGTATTTACCATACACTGGGGCTGGGCAATTCCACCTTAAATCAACATCATGGTTTATTGAATCTTTCAGGTTAGTTTTCATTTTTTCCCCTCTCTTCTCCCTTCCAGTTCACTGAAAAGGTTCATAATTATTAAGTAATATTGCACAACAGTGCGGAATCATACCATTTTTTTGCAGTTATCAACTACAAATTTACATTGTTTGATGCAGCAAAGTTCAGCCTCTCCACCGTCACCTACTGTTGTGGTCTTCCTGTTCCGGCGTCCTATGTCTTGCCCTTCCTTAATTCTAGTTGGCTGCTTAGAAAGGTGTGACATTGACGAGCGCAGCTGTACAGTAGTTTGACAAGTTGAACTTTTTTCAGCCCTGAGCAACATGACAAAGCGGCCAACCGCTCAAAGTGTTTTAGCGCCGAGGGCACTCAGTGCTGTAAACACTGCACTACATAGAGAATGAATAGAAAATAGTCACCCACAGCAGGAAAAATGAGTTTGGGTGGACACACCCCCTAACACTTTTTCTGCAGTGTTTGACTTCTGGGTTGCCAAGGCACATAGCCCTATGGCGTGACCACGCACGTAACCGAGTGGACACGTCTTAAAGGGGCAGCACATGAAAAGCACCAGATTAATATATAAAATAATATTCAAAAAATTCTTGCATCCGCAGCATGATCAAAATCACCACCATAATCTAATCATCAGTTCCCCGTGCCATTATACATTTCCTGAAAATTCCATCAAAATCCGTTCATAACTTTTTGAGTTACAGTGCATCTGGCAAGTATTCACAGCGCTTCACTTTTTCCACATTTTATGTTACAGCCTTATTCCAAAAGGGATTAAATTCATTTTTCCCCTCAAAATTATACACACAATACCCCATAATAACAACATGAAAAAAGGTTTTTTGAGATTTTTGCAAATTTATTAAAAATAAAAACATAAATGTACATACATGTATGTTTTTACATACTGTATGTACAAACATGTACATAAGTATTTACATCCTTTGCCATGAAGCTCAGAATTGAGCTCAGGTGCATCCTGTTTCCACTGATCATCCTTGAGATGTTTCTACAGCTTAATTGGAGTCCACCTGTGGTAAATTCAGTTGATTGTACATGATTTGGAAAGGCACACACCTGTCTATATAAGGTCCCACAGTTGACGTGCATGTCAGAGCACAAACCAAGCATGAAGTCAAAGGAATTGTCTGTAGACCTCCGAGACAGGATTGTCTTGAGGCACAAATCTGGGGAAGGGTACAGAAAAATTTCTGCTGCTTTGAAGGTCCCAATGAGCACAGTGGCCTCCATTATCTGTAAATGGAAGAAGTTTGGAATCACCAGGACTCTTCCTAGAGCTGGTCGGCTGTCTAAACTGAGCGATTGGGGGAGACGAGCCTTAGTCAGGGAGGTGACCAAGAACCCGATGGTCACTCTGACAGAGCTCCGCCATTCCTCTGTGCAATGAGGAGAACCTTCCAGAAGGACAACCATCTCTGCAGCAATCCACCAATCAGGCCTGTATGGTAGAGTGGCCAGATGGAAGCCACTTCTTAGTAAAAGGCACATGGCAGCCCGCCTGGAGTTTTTCAGAAGGCACCTGAAGAACTCTGAGACCATGAGAAACAAAATTCTCTGGTCTGACGAGACAAAGATTGGACTCTTTGGTGTGATTACCAGGTGTCATGTTTTGAGGAAACCAGGCACCGCTCATAACCACGCCAATGGTGGTGGCAGCATCATGCTGTGGGGATGTTTTTCAGCGGCAGGAACTGGGAAACTAGTCAGGATAGAGGGAAAGATGAATGCAGCAATGTACAGAGACATCCTGGATGAAAACCTGCTCCAGAGCGCTCTTGACCTCAGACTGGGGTGACGGTTCATCTTTCAGCAGGACAACGGCCCTAAGCACACAGCCAAGATATCAAAGGAGTGGCTTCAGGACAACTCTGTGAATGTCCTTGAGTGGTGTGCCAAGCTTGTGGCATCATATTCAAGAAGACTTGAGGCTGTAAATGCTGCCAAAGATGCATCAATAAAGTATTGAGCAAAGGCTGTGAATACTTATGTACATGTGATTTCTTAGTTTGTTTTTTTTTAATAACTTTGCAAAAAAAAAATTCAAAAAAAACATGCAGGTTAGGGATATGGGGCACTTGCGCACGCAGCGACCGGCAGCTGGTGGCTTGTCACCAGACTGCAAAACAAATCTACCTACGGGTACAAAATAAGTAATAAAAAAAATAAAAATTAAAAAAAAAATCTCAAAAAAAACTTTTTTCACATTGACATTATGGGGTATTATATGTAGAATTTTCAGGAAAAAATGAAATTAATCCATTGTGGAATAAGGCTGTAACATAACAAAATATGGAAAAAGTGAAGCACTGTGAATACTTTCCGGATACACTGTATGTTGGTAACAGACAAACCAACCAACAAACAGACAAACCAGCCAACGGTACTGAAAACATTACCTCCATCCTCCCTTGGCTGAGGTAATAAACATGGGAATGCATCTGCTAATAAGCAGCACTACTAACAACTCAGCTATTAGTCAGGATGCAATCAAGTCCTGACATCTGGTTGCAAAATACTGTTAAATTGCACAGAAATATCTGTGTTACATGAACATCTACAGACTTGTAGCAGTATTGTGCTTCATGGTTGGCAGAATGTGAGGCCAGTGTCACGGCTGACCATCACAGCTCTTTGTCTGCAGAGTCCCAATAAAAGGTCGTCTTTCTGTTCTTCCACTTTTAGTTGTCAAGTACAATGGCTATCACAAGTTAGACATTAAACGGACCGTCAGTTTAACTGTGGTTCTGCAGTAATGCAACCATGCCGTTGTGCTCTGCCACAGGCTATCTGCTCACATTGCAATCTGTTGCACTCTTATACTGCCTGCTTGTCTCAGAAAAATGTGATCTTCAGCCAAGGGATTTTGTGTGGCTTTAAATATTGTGACAAAACTGTGGTTATGTCAAAAACATGTATAAAGTTAGATTTTTAACAGCCTTCTCCCTTTTTCCCCTCTTTTCTCTCTTGGCATCCTTTTGAATCTACCTTCCCTACGTTACATCTGATAGGTAAGTACATGTCTTATATTCATGGGGAAGTCTTTGGGCTGGACTAGCATGTCTGCATCAAATGTCACAGCATAAATGTTTTCTAAAATTGCATCTTAAGTATTGTGTTTGCACTGAGGATGCATTTTAGCACAACAGCTTTGTAAGCAGTGAGCAGATTCCCTTTTTCTCAGTTGACACTTGGAGAATGGGGCAATTCCATTTATGCAGCCAGTCTCATTGGCTACTGGAGTAATGCCAATCTGCCCTCAAAGATAGGGAAGAGAAAGGGAACAAGGAGACTGTGTAGAAAAGCATTTATTCATCCTGACACCGATCAGATAAATTGGAAATGATAAATGCTGTCTATTTTTACTTCGCTTAACCTGTGGCAACTTTATATTCAAAAGGAGGCCCCTATGATCTTGCCATGCTTCTGAAATGCATACATTTAGAGTTTTGTTTTGGACCTAGTTCAAGTACTTGTGTTGCAAAGGTGAATAAGGGACCTTGAAGCATGTTGAGCTGATGACAGTCTGCTTTGTATTCTAGGAACGAAGCAAAAATATAGCCTTTATTTCCTCTGAATTCTTCTTGCTCAAATGTATTATATTAATGCATTTTAGCTGTAGTTACTGAAAAGGTCAAATTGTCCTCCAAATGGCAGTTTGAATGATATTTAAGTTTTACGCTATCTGTTTTGCTTACTTTTGTCACCCATTTTTTCTCTTTATTGACAAGGATCTGTACAAACACAGAATAACAGTTTACATGAGAGCAACATGACAAGCATTCACTTGGGCAAGCACAAAATCATCTAATTTATATTAATATTCACTCATTCATCTTCTTAACCCTTTATCCTTTTGGGTCGTGGCAAGAGGTGGGGTACACCCTGGACAGATCACCAGTGCATCACAGGGCCAACACAGAGAGATGGACAACCATCCACTCCTACATTTATACCTAATGACATTTTATTCGCAATTGATGCCACTTAGCCTTACTTGCATGTCTTTGGACTGTGGGAGGAAACCTGAGTACCTTGCACATGCCCACACAAACATGAGGAGAACATTGACCAGGGGTGGAATCAAACCCATGACATTTTTGTGTGAAGGTGACTGTGCTGTCCACTGCTCCACTGAGCTGTCTTAATTTTACATACGTTTATGTATCATAATAAAAACACTGAAAAAGAGCTAAAATGCCATCCAGATTATTTAAAAATACATGTCATTGTGGCAAGTAGAGATCTCTTTGAGACCTTAAGATAAAGGTTATATACACATCTATGAATTTGGCAAGGGATTTAAAGAAATTTGAAACTGAATATCGATATTTGAAAGGAACCGTTCCATTTTAAGGATAACTGTCTGCAAAGAGCTGATTTAAAATAACTTGGTAATATTTTACTATGAGCATTGAGATATTTGGTGCAATGAAGCCAATCTAATTTGAATTAATTTAAAGAATTCTTGTGTTTTCTCTGCTCTGTTTTGATGCAGTCATATCTCCAACAGCAAACATTGGCAAGTTTGCGTTGGGAATACATCTTATAGAGGTTGTTTTCACGTTGGCTAGATGACAGCATTAGGTAGGAGACCTAAAATTTTATTCTTTCAGCTGCACCCATTCAGGGTCGCCACAGCATATCATCATCTGATATTGTGGTGGTCTGCACACTTGATTTGCCTAGGATTTCATCTGGTTTTTGGTATGACCTGGTCATGAGCCCACAACCTTCCTGCTACGGGGTAGATGCTCTACCACTAGGCAACCACTTCAGCATTCTGCAGTGAAATGTTAAACGTGACCTTTATTTGTTTTGGTCAGCTCTTCAGGACTGCAACTTTTTTGTTATTCAAGGTGAGAAATACTACTACTAAATTATGATTAGTGGTAGAGCATCCACCCCACAGCCGGAAGGTTGTGGGTTCACAACCGGGCCATAGCGAAGACCATATGAAATCCTAGCCAAATCAAATGTGCAGACCATCACAGTATCAGATGATGATATGCTGTTGCGACCCTGAATGGGTGCAGCAGAAAGATTAAATGGGCTGCACGGTGGTGCAGTGGTTAGCACTGCGGCAGCACAGTTTACCCTTGGCCGGGGGATCGTGGGATCGTGGGTTCGATCCCAGCCCCCGACCAACAGTGATCTGTGTGGAGTTTGCATGTTTTTCCCCGTGTATGCGTGGGTTTACCCCGGGATTTCTCCGGTTTCCTCCCACATCCCAAAAATATGCAGGTTAGGTTAATTGGAGACTCTAAAGTGGCCCTGTGTGTGTGTGTGTGTGTGTGTGTGTGAATAGTTAAAAGGGATGGCGCCGTATTGTGGCTGCTTCATCCATCTAGGTGGTGGATGACCCTTAATTTCTGTAAAAGCGTCTTTGAGTGTCTATGATAAAGCGCTATATAAATCTGATGCATTGATTGATTGATTGATTAAATTTTAGATCTTCGACTTAATGCTGACGTCTAGCCAACATCTTGCCAATGTGCAGACAACCTCTATAAGATGTATTTCCAATGTATTCTGACTTGGTGTACTTGGTTGATGTTGGGGCTACATATGTGTGTTGTTGGGGATCCTTATGCTGTCAATAATTAAGCAATATTACACGAGAGCAAGTGCGGTATCAATGAATATTCATGCGGAGGGCATACGACGAATCACCGCCAGTTAAAATATTCATGGTACCGCAAAGAGCTGGGGTGTAATATTGCTTTTATACAACAGTTCCACAAGCATATTTTATTAAATGACAGCAATATTGGACAAAATATTATGATTTGTTTGTTTAACCAGTTATTTTGCACATCTGAGAAAAAATAGTCCCTTCTAAATGTACCCAGTAAGTATTGCTAAGCACCTAAATACATACCGGTCACCCGTTGAGTCTGTACTGCAGAAGGGCCACGATCAATGCCGGTGGCTAGTTAGCATGCTAGTGATTTGGCTTTGGCACACTTCACTCGTTTTTTTCTTGGTATTTTCATATCAAACAGAGAGTCCATCACCACAAAGGTATTGTAGTTTTCTAATCGAGTCAATAAATTCATTTCTAGCCTGTTTTGTTTAAACAGACGTAAAATATGTCTCCGGCTGTTTAACCGGACAGGACTTCCAGATCTGAGACAGCTGGATTGAGACTGTCTAGTTGCTTTTCAAACAGTGCCTCACTGTAGACATTAAGGTATCAAACACAATATTACATTTCTCACATGTAAGAAGCAACTGATATTAACTTTAATTATTTCAAGTTAATATTACTTAATTAATTAAAAAATGATCAAAACGCAGCTGATGGGGAGTGATACATATTTGGTGAAACATCCAACTGTGATTATCGAGGAATGTAGTAACTCCTGGAAACCCTATTGTCCAGTCAGATTACTTGGTCGAAACTAACGGTTGTATAATCTGTGGTAGATTAAAAGGCATTTCCTCTTGATAGAATTATTTCCAAAACCTAAAAAAATTGCTTTGAGTAAATATGTTTTAATTCTTTAATACATTACTGCAATTTTTTTACTCATTTTGCTTATTTTTATTTTACTCATTTTGGTTTTTTTAGATATGTGTCTTAAGGCAACTAATATAATATGAACTTGAACTTTGGTTGTGTTAAAGTCCTTTGAAACATGCCAGAAAGAGCTGGATTAAACATACAAGCACACAAGACGAACATTAGTTAAGGTGAAAAGATTTTAGCCTATATTACCTTGGATTTGTTCTCTATCTCATCAGCCACATTGCTGTATTTGTAACAGTATAAATGATAGTAAAAGAGAAGAAACTCCTTGCTCCAGTACTGGATAAAGCTCTGTCGTTCAGCCACCATAATGCCCTGAACATTAGGCACTGCCGCTGACCCACATCTGCTCTTATACAGGTTACATGGAGCCCCAGATGCACGCCCAGCTGTTGCCGTGTATTATCACTCCCCCTGACCCTGATGTTAGAAGTTAAATGCAAGAAGAAGCATTAGCATAGGCTGATCCAGCCTCGCCCTATGACTCCTGTGTTATTTTCAAAACTCAAACAGAAAAACAAAAATTATAAATAAATAAACCTGTTCCTCTCCCACCCTCTGACTCACTGTAATGAATATTCACCTGTCAACATTGTCCCCGTTTTCTAACCAGTTTTACCTTCTAAGCACCACTGCTCTTCAATATGTAGGTAAGAATAATGACTCCTGAGCCATTATTATTAATTCAGTGTTGCTTCAGTGTGCTGCATGCAAATGAAGCAGTGGGCAGAGAGAGAGAGAGCTATAGGCTGCCTGGAGAGTTAGCCTGAGTAATGAATGTAATTATTATGCCCTATTGGAACCTCACCTGCATTAGCAAAGTTATTATTTTGACAGTTTTGTTTCATATTGATAAGACAGGGTTTAGGGATAAACGCTACATATGCAATATTTGACAAGAACATGTTTTGTTTGTGTGTGTGTTAAAATTACTTCCCAGCTTGTACATGAAGGTTGGGTAAACACTTAAACATTCGATTGGAGAATTTAGTCCCACATTATCACACTTTGTACCACAGCGTTTGAAGATTTGGAAGTAGGACAAGAACGGGGCACACGCTGAGAAAAATGGTGCATCAGAGGATTTGGATTCAAAGATAATGTTGATGATTATTAGGATATCGATTCCGATAACCCACCTGTTATAAAAGAGTCAATGGGAAGCCACCCACACAGTGCTGTTAGTCATCAGCAGTTTCTCAGCCCACTGCAGTACATGCTGCCACCTATGATTTAGCTCTGCATCCAGTTATGAGGGGGTGTTAAGTGTTTATTATGCAGCACGATCCTGGTCCCAATGAGAAGGCAGAAAGTTGACCGATCAATACCCCCCCCCATTTATTTATTTATTGAAGAATCTGTCTCCCTCCAACATATTCACACACACACACACATACGGCACTACCATGTCACTGCAGAGTAATGCTATTTCATTTGCACACACCACTGCTCATTCACTCTGTGCAGGCGCCCTTGACTTAAATGTAAAAATACCATTGTCATAGGCGGAATAGCACTGTTGTTTTTGTGGTACACAAAACAATTCAACAGTTTTCATAAATCGTTTGCTTATTTAACACGTCCCTGGATTCTAGCAAAGCCAGCGGCAACTGTTTGTTGCATGATGCCTTGGCAAAAAAATGCAGATGCAGCAAATGAATCCCCATATATAGTCTGCAAGGTCTCTGTAATGTTGCAGTATAAGCTCCTACTCTAACCTCATGTAGATAGTATGTCATTTTTTTGAACAGCACAATGTCTCAGTATCTCCTTTCATACCTTATTGTTGTGATCTTAACTACCTTTCCTTTTTTTGTTTACTGTCCTATCTTTTAAGGCTTTTCTGCTATATAGACCTAGACATCCCTTCAACTTCCACACAGATATTTTTCTGTCCACTCATAAATGTGCACACCACAGGCTCTAATCTGTGTAGAGTGCTGTAAAAAGTACTTGCCCTCTTCATGATTTCTTACATTTTTGCATATTTGTCACACCTAAGTGTTTCAGATCATCAAGTAAATTTTAATATTAAACAAAGATAACCCGAGTAAATACAAAATGCTGTTTTTAAATGATGATTTCATTTATTAAGGGGACAAAGCTGTCCAAACCTACCTGGTCTTATGCTAAAAGGTATCTGTCCCTTTGTTGCATCATGAATTAACTGTGACTGACCACAGTTTTTGGAAAAAAGAGTTGAGTTTCACTAGCCACATCCAAGCCTGATTACTGGCAGACCTGTTGAATCACAAAATCACTTAAATAGAATCTAACTGACAAAGTGAAGTAGTCTAAAAGATCTCAAAAAGCAACACATCATGCCATGATCTAAAGAAATTCAAGAACAGATGAGACACTGGTCCATGATTCAACAATAAGAAAGAGACTGGGCAAAAATGGCATCCATGGGAGAGTTCCAAGGTGAAAACCACTGCTGACCAAAAAGAATACAAAGGCTTGTCTCACATTTGCCAAAAAAATCATCTTGATGATCCACAAAACTTTTGGGGAGAATATTCTGTGAACTGGTGAGACAAAACTTTCTGGAAAGCTTATGTCCCATTACAGCTGGCATAAAACTAACAGCTTTTCATAAAAAAAATATCATACCAACAGTCAAACAGGGTGGTGGTAGTGTCATGGTCTGGGGATGCTTTGCTGCTTCAGGACCTTTAAGACTTTCTGTCATTGATGGAACTATAAATGCTGCTCTCTACCAGAAAATCCTGAAAGAGAATGTCCGGCCATCAGTTTATGACCTCAAGCTCAAACCCTCTAGTGTGGCTGAATTAAAACAATTCAACAAAGAAGAGTGGACCAAAATTCCTCAGCAGCGATGTAAAAGACTCATTTCCAGTTATTGCAAAGACTTGATGAAAGTTGGTACCACCAAGCGTAGCACAACCAGTTATTAGGTTTAGGGGACAATTACTTTTTCACATAGGGTCATGTAGGTTTGGATAGCTTTTTTCCCTTAATAAATGAAATCATCATTTAAAAAATGCAATTTGTATTTACTTGGGTTATCTTTGTTTAATATTAAAATTTGTTTGATCTGAAACATTTAAGTGTGACAAATATACAAAATGAAAGCACCAAGGTGCTGTGCCTTGGTGCCTGTGGCATGGTAGCATAGGCGGCTGTAAAAAAAAAGTGGCACTCCGACCTCTACCGGCCTGGGATAGTTATTACAATACCTTTTTTTTTGCTGCGGCATTGACAGAAATGGTGAGTTAAAATTTGTGTTTATTTCAAAAAGAAAGTGTTATTTTGAAATTCTGGCAAATTAAAAGTTGAGAAAATATGGTCATACAATGATACAAGCCTTTAGTTGCACTTAATTTTGACTGGGCGACCTGAAAAGCTGGTAACAGACAGACAGACAAATACAACCACACACACCCAGATGCATTAACTGATTACTGTATGCCTCTCTGTTTCACCGAGGCATAAATATAAAAAAAAAAAAAAAAATCAAGAAAGGTGCAAATACTTTTTCACAGCACTGTAAGCCACAAGACAGTAGTTTTAGCCATATTAGCATGTCCAATTTGCAGGGTTACCCCTTTGCACCCCACTGCTTTTAAGCAAAAGTGCAGCAGTGCAGTTTTGACTGAACTTGATCTAATTTTCTCAGTCGAGTCATTCCATCTTCATGTCAGCCATTCATTATTTTTATATTATAACTTAATTAGTTGCGGATTTTCATGTAAATAACAGATGTCATCTTGAACCTTCAGCTTAGCCTTGGAAATGTGAGGGCCAGTTGAATACATTTGTTATCACTGTGATCATTTTTGGTTACCACTCATCTGTATCGATTTTCATCGAGCATCATCAATCACGGCTTTTGTAATGGATGCTGTCTGAGAGCACATATCTTCCCTCGGGGAATTATCACCTCAGGCTTAGGTCAAGCAGAGATTTGATCTGTTGTCAGTTAGATGAATTGATGTCTCACAGACAGAGAGAGAGAGAGAGCGGGAGAGGGAGAATTGAGGTAAAGGTGAGAAGGGATAGAAACAAGTCTTAAGTACTTTAACGTCAGCCCCCTAGACTCTTGAAATATTCAGAGCCATTCTCCATTACCTATTGCCTGGGTTGTTTGTTTAAGAAAATGGTTAAATGAAATCAATAGTAGTGCCAGTACTGGCCGCTGTGCCGGGCATCATCCAATATTTATACAAATGCAGCTTCAAAATCTTGATTGCCCCTGCAGTTCCATATTCAAGGATGTGTGATACACCTGAAGGGAAGGGTGAATTTTGGACAGGATATGAAGATGAAGAGGACGAAATAAATCTGTCTCCATCAGCATGTCCCTCTTTATATACAGCTGTAAATTATAATTTGATTCCCCACCCATGTTGAGCCTTCAAGTGAGGCATCTTTGCTCCATAAATAAGATATGGATCGTAAATTCCATATGTGAACCATAAGCCATTATCCGTCCCGAAAACATTCTTCACAACAAGTGCATGACAGAGCACTAATGTTACTTTAACTAAGCATCCATTCTGCTAGTTAAAAAAAAGTTAATGTGCTATTTATTTTAGTGCACAACCCTGAACATATGTGTTGATTTTAATGGGGTGGGATTCTACCTGAGAGCATTTCATTGAGCTGTGGGAGTTAATAAATATCATGTGGCTCATTTCATTACTCCCTCCATCATTTGAGAATCTCATGCCCAGCCCCAGAAATATCTTACAGCCAAAATATCTGTACATTTGAGTAATCATCAAAATCTTCACTTTCATCTCTGAATCAATGAGTGGTTGCACACTTCAATTAAAATTAATCCTCATCTCCACCTCCCCCAACAATTTCTTTTCCAGAAATATTATTTCCTAAGGGGCCTTAAATCCTCTGCACTTCCTCCTCTCTTCTCAGTTTATTCCCAGCAACACACCAAATCAGCCACATCTTTTAAGGAACTACCCAGAACTTCCATTTGTTAAAAGGACACCAATCATCAGGTATAATTACAGTGTTAAGGATTTAAAGAATGTACTTTCATTGAAACTATTTATATAATGATTGTCAGTGAGTTCTTTAAACATTTTTATTCCTGCTGACTTACAATTTGTAAACATTATCTTAATTTATCGCAAAATAACACAAAAATATGGCAAATTGATGCACTGATTCTTTTTCTTCAAAAAAAGCTGCTGCAAAATCATTATACTGATGTTTCTCCCACCGCTGGAATTTGCAGAACATGGTGCACAGTATGTAAAATGCTGCCACGGTATGAGAATATGCACACTAGAGAGCAGTCTGTTCCCTCTTTCTGCAGTCATTGTGATCCTCCATTTCTGTCTCACACAACGTAACTGTTCATGTCAAAGACAACATTGGTCAGTGCACTGATTTACACAATGAACACCAGAGGAAGAAGGATATATACACACCTCGAAATGGCCTTGTATTGAACAAACATCTTACATCACATGAAAACACAGTGACAGATATTGTATGTGCAAATCTTTTTGAAGCTGGTGAATCATTTCCTCAGCGGTTCTAATACTACTCAAGCTGTATTTTGACTTAGCTATGCACTGGTTCGATGATTGTGACTTTGGTGTGCTTGATTTACTTAAAGGAGGTGACACTCCTCTGTGACAGGCAGAGT
Organism: Pholidichthys leucotaenia; assembly: GCA_020510985.1. Taxonomy (NCBI): domain Eukaryota; kingdom Metazoa; phylum Chordata; class Actinopteri; order Cichliformes; family Pholidichthyidae; genus Pholidichthys; species Pholidichthys leucotaenia. The sequence goes on from CM035848.1 coordinate 177,853,585, forward strand.
GAGAAGCAATGAGAGGCACGGCTTTAGATCTTTGACACTCTGCTTTCTGTTTACTTGGATGGTACACAAAGTGTGATATAAAAATGAGTTATGCTCACTAACAAAAATGAAATAGATTATTTGAATCTATTCACAGATGCCCAATGAGATTGAGGAAGAAACTACACTGATAGCGAGGCAACACAATGGGTGAAAAAGAAAATATCATTGTAACAAAGAAGTCTTAATTTCAGATCACTGATTTTACATTTGAGATGAGATGCAGATATCCCTCTGCCCCTTTTATTTAGCTTTTTTTTTAATGTATTTTATCTCATTTTGGTTCAATACACTGCAGAGCCGTGGCTCTCCAGTCCACCAGCGCAAAAAACTGTGTTGTCATTCATCCCCTCTGACAGGCTTCTCACATACAAATCAGTTTCTGTGAATAGCAGTTCATTTATTTAAACCCTTATTTGTAGTTTACAAAAGAAATAGATTACTTTTTTCATTTTGTTCACACTTGCACTTCTTCTTTTTAATATATTTTACAGACTTTTATTTATACATTTGTAGTTGAACTTAAACATCTTTTTTTTTTGATATTTTAAATGCTTGTCAAATAGAGGGTGTACCATAATACAAATGGTTATTTTTTTCTCTTTTTTGTGTCTGTTCCAGTTTATTTTTTAAACAATGCTTAAATGTCCTGAAGTAGAAAGACACATTAAAGCTGAAATATCCATCGAAGAGGAAAAAGCCTCAGTGTCCACAATGTATTCTGTAGCTCAACAGGTGTCCAAGTGTCAGAAGAACATTATGCCCTGTGATGTTAGATCAGCAATATATAGCAGTAGCAGTAAATCCACCACAGAATTGCCAGCCACATGAAGCATCCTTCCATATCACAGTGAAATGTTTCCAAAGATCCAGATATTCCTTCTGTCCACTCAATCCCCCTTTCTCCTGTTTATCAATAAGGGGATTTTCCATTTATCCACATAAACACAGGTAAATACTTATTCAGAACGCAGGGTCACACCTCACATTCCCGAGAAGGCTGCTGTTGGCAAGTGCAAGAGCCATATTCATTGATGATTACCAAAGCTCCCTCAATATGGTTAGGTTTATAGTCAACATAGTACTCTGGTGTAGAAATTGCAGCCATCTGCTGCATGCTTTGCTTTTGCTTCTGCTTGCGGCGCTGACTGCTGAAGCACTGCCTCAGCTGTCTTATTCCAGCTGGAAAGCATTTCCATGCCACATACAGCATGAGCACTATGATGAGAAAGGAGAAGATAAGTGCCATTGTGCCAGTCACCACCTTGTGGATCTGCATGGTGCTCTCCAGGTCATCATGGCCCACTGTCACAGTGAAAGAATTGGTAACCACCTCACTACCCTCACCCTCATAAGGGTTGGGAGTAAATGGGCCCAGGAACACGGAACCTCCCTGTGCCAGATCCCTTGTAGAACCATACAGGCCTGCTGTGGTTACCTCGGTGGGGGGATCCTCACATAGTTGAAAAGCATAGACAGCATCCAACACATCCTCACCCTGTGCGGTGTCAGGGCTTGAACACAGCAGGGAATTGTCACGCTGGCCTCGGAAGGCACTCAGCCAAGAGGCCAAGGCACACACGTTGCGACTGCACTCCCAGTCATTCCCTGCCAGGGTAATGCTGTCCAGAGATGACCAGGAATCCAGAATGCGCTGGTCCATGGAGGTCAGACGATTTGAGTCTAGCATCAGCACCTTGAGCTTGGGTGTACTCTCAAAGACATGTGACTCAATATACTCAATTTCATTGGCTGAAAGGTCAATTTTCTCTAAAAAATGCCATGTCCAGTCCAAGGTATTGACAACAATAGTTGCACGATTGTTGTGCATGTACAGAGTACGTAAAGAGATGAGGCGAGGAAAGTGGGCTAGGTTGACTTTAACCAGCTCATTGTGCTCAAGATGCAACTCAGTCAATTTAAAGAGGCCAGCAAAGGAGTTTCGAGCCAGACTCTGCAGTTGGTTGTATCCCAAGTCCAGAAACTGCATGCTCCTGCAGTCTTGAAAAATCCGCACTGGCACAAATTTAAGAGCATTGTAGCGCAAATGCAAATTGGTGAGCTTTCTAAGGCCGTGAAACAGGTCAGGCTCTAGTGCCTGCAGCCTGTTGTATGAGAGGTCCAGGATACGGAGGTTTGGGAGGGGCCTAAATGTACCATTTGGCAGACTCTCAATCCGGTTGCTGCTTAGGTCTAACTCCTTGACTCGTCTTAACCTATCAAATGCACCCTCCTCTACAATGTCAATGTTGTTGTGATCTAAGTAGAGCCAGGTGAGCTGTGACAGTCCAGCCAGTTGGCCTTCACGCAGCTCGGTTAAGTTGTTTTCTCTCATGGACAGACCCATTGCACTGCTCAGATTGCGGGGAATGTCTGTGAGGTTGAGCCCCTCGCAATACAGCAGCTTGCTGTCGCAGCGGCACAGCCTTGGACAAACCCCCTCTACCAAGGGAACAGTTCTTAGAAAAATGCCCAATGAGCACAGTATCAACCCAGGGGGCTTCTTCAGTGGCCACTTTAAGTACAGTCCTATTAGAAGGAAATCCATTAGCATGAATATCCAAGGATGTCAGGAAGAAAATGTCCATTGAACCACTCTGGATATTGGTTTTTGCACCTATCGGACCATTTTTATCTCATCATATTTAATTGAATTAATATTCTGCTGTGTTCGTTCTGTATTTGAGGTGCTGATAATGGTGATATTTATTTTATTCCATCCAAGGGAATTTTTATGAAAAATACAGATGATTAAGAGCCAGTCTTTTTGCTGATGTTATATATCAAGCAGTGGGTGGAGAGGATTGGCGATGAAAGAACTGTCCTCACTGATAAATCTTATTCGAAAAGATTCCTACTCACCCCTATCCAAAAGCTGACAATCTCCATTCAGCATCTCTCTTTGTACCCCAACACTAATTATGTGCGAATCTAAAAAAGACCCCACTGTGGTACAAATTCTCCCCCCCTCCCTTCTCTCTTTTCAGTGGACACCAGATCCTTGGCAGGCTTACAATGTCTTAGTTCTCTTCAAGTGAAAGAGCCAGAAAGAGAAGGATTCCAAGTAGCTTTCAGCGAGATGGTAGGAAGTGCGAGTTTCCCTGTCTGCATGCATGAGCTCTGTCTCTTTTGCTCCTCCGCAGTCCTCTGCTGCAATGATCAGAAGAAAGAAGAGACGACCAGAGAAAGAGAAAAAAGAAAGAATAATCTTTTTTAAAATGTCTCTCAGTCCTTACTCCTTTTCCTTTTTGCTTAAGTTTCAACAGATCTGTCCAATCGTATTAATGTCCATCTCTGGAAGAAATCGACTTGTCAGAATTAAATCCACTCAGGCGGTTAATCATTATTTTACTGATGGATGCAACAGAAAAAAAAGGATTTACAGAGGGTAATCCCTTTCACTGATTTTTTTTTTCTTTTTTTGTGGAACTGTACTCCTTGTCCTCTCAGTAGCTCATATCGGTTCGGAAGCCTCTCGCATCCCTTGCGGCTTGTAGGTTTCATGTACTCCCTTGCTCTCCATGTGTCTCTTCAGCCAGCTGGAAGAGGCTTGTTGAAGGCTGGTGCTGGTAGACGGGCAGGGGTGGTAAATGTGGGAGGCAAAGGCGCTCACAATATCTTGCAGCAGACCAGTACACTGACAGCACATGCAGAAGCACCTTCTGTTCACTGAGTGTCGTAAGCCACTCACAATTCAGAGTGCTCGCTCGCTCTCTCCCTCGCTTGCTCCCTCTCTCTCTTGCTCTCTCGCCTTGCCTTGATCGCTCACTCACTTGTTCATGCTGCTCCCCTCCTCCTCCTCTTCCTCTTCCTCTCTCACATCTTCCCTCCCTGCTTTTCTCTTGCTGTGTTTTTCTCTGGCTCCGACATTTACATATCCAGAATGGGCTGGGCTTAAACCAGGAGCTTTAATGAACCCCCTCCAACCCCTCTTTCACTCTAATTCTCTCTCTTGCTCCCTCACTGACTACAAAGAGATGGCCGTTTTGACGTTGCTATAGGAAGCTGTTTTCAGATTTCTCTGACCTTAAAGTTCCGGTGTGCATTAATTTCTCATATGAATCATCATTTTTAGTTTAACCGACAATATGAGTCAGGAGCACAGCATGACATTTTTCATTTGATCATGTTGTTCTCGATTATTGCTCAGCTATCCATTGTAAATGTAGATGTAATAGTTTACGAGACCTGACATAAATTTTCTTCTCTGAAGTTTTACTCTGCAGAATCACTACTCATTTCTTATTTTCCAATCAATTTCTAAAGACAAGGAACTGTGACATACTATATACTGTCACTGTTCTCACTGATGTGTTCAAGAAGATTTTGAGTTTGAATTTGAGACAGTTTTTGGCATGTTTTACTCGTGCTCTCTTCCCAGGTCAGGTCAGCCACACTGAATCAGATATACAATAGATTGAAGCAAGAAGAAACTGTGAAAAAAGTTAATTTGCATTCAAGTTTGTATTGCAACTAAGCTAGTTATTTTTTTTCCAGTTTTACTTTCATGCATTTTTTTGGTGTGGTTGAGAGTTGTGCCAAGGCAGCAGGATGGGGGATCCAACTGAAAATCAAAAATCACATTGTGATGCTGATTGGTGGGTTGGAAGCAGGTAAAGTGGGTGTGGCTGTCATGTGGTTGAAAACAGGAAGAGAGACTGAGGACATCTAGTGGATGAATGCAGCACTGTGTAAGGTGCAGGTGAAACTGGAAAAACATATCTCATTGTTAAAATTTTTCTATGTCATGCAGTTTCATAACACAGTTCTGGAAAAAAACATCTGCAAAATCTTTCCTAAATTTTCATCTGTACATGTATGGCAGCCATTCAGTTTGAGTATCTGGTGAATTCCAACAAAAGAACACATAATAATAATAATAATAATAATAATAATAATAATAATAATAATAATAATAATAATAAGTTTATTTATAGAGCACTTTTCACAGACAGTCACAAAGTGCTTAACATGGTAAAAAACAAAATAAAAACAAAGGCACATAAAACAGTAAAAAAAAAAAAAAAACAAAGTAGACAGTAAAAGCACATAAAAATACAATCAACACATAGTTAATTAAAAAGCCAGGCTAAAAAGGTGGGTCTTTAGTTGCTTCTTAAAAACACCAATGGAAGGTGCAGGTCTAAGTTCAGAGGGTAAGGAGTTCCACAGTCTGGGAGCAACAGCAGCAAAGGCTCTATCGCCTTTGGTTCTGAGCCTAGTGCTAGGGACTACCAATAGATTCTGATGAGAAGACCTGAGAGACCTGCTGGGCTGGCGTAGAAAGAGCAGGTCACTAATATAAAAAGGCGCCTCTTCATGAATGGCTTTGTAAGTAAGAACAAGAACTTTAAAATCAACTCTATAATTTACAGGAAGCCAATGCAAGGAGGCCAAAACAGGAGTGATATGACAGAATCTACTGGACCTAGTTAATAATCTTGCAGCAGCGTTCTGGACTAACTGTAGGCGGTGTACAGAGGATTTGCCAAGACATGTGAAAAGAGCATTACAGTAGTCCAAACGTGAAGAAACAAAGGCATGAATAATGATTTCTAACTGAGTGTAGGAAACCAATGACCTAATTTTGGATATATTCCTAAAGTGGAAAAAACAACTCTGGGTCAGAGGCTTGACATGCTGATCAAAACTCATCGATTGATCGAAAATGACACCAAGATTTTTTGGATTAGACCATATATTAGAACTTAATGAACCAATACTATTAACCATCTTAGGAATTAGATTATCAGGTGCTACAATAAGGACTTCAGTTTTATCAGCATTAAGTTGCAAAAAGTTACTAGACATCCAGTCCTTAATTGCAGACAGACAATCATGAATAATTTTTAAATTGTCAACATGGTCAGGTTTAAAAGAGAAAAGTAGCTGTAAATTGTCAGTGTAGCAGTGATAAGACACACCTTTAAATTTGCTGATGATAGAACCAAGTGGCAGCATATATAGGGCAAATAAAAGTGGACCCAGAATAGAACCCTGAGGCACCCCACAGGTTAAAGGAGCAGAGTCAGATGAATAAGAGCCAACAGCCACGGAAAAACTCCTACCAGAAAGGTAGGAGAAAAACCAATCCAGAGCTTTTCCAGAAATACCTACCCAATCTCGAACCCTTTGTAACAAAATACAATGATCATTAGTGTCAAATGCTGCAGTAAGATCTAATAACACTAAAACAGAGCATTTGCCAGAGTCTGATGACATTTAAATATCATTCGACACCCTGAGAAGAGCGGTCTCTGTCGAGTGTTTCTGACAAAAACCTGACTGAAATTTGTCAAAAATATTGTGTTCAATCAGAAAGTCAGGGAGCTGCTTGGCAACAACTTTTTCTAAAAGCTTAGAAATAAAAGAAAGCTTAGAAATTGGCCTGAAGTTTTTAAAAACAGATAGATCAAGGTTAGGTTTTTTTTAAAAGTGTCTGCACAACTGCATGTTTAAAATACGACGGTACACAACCAGATTCAAGTGAACTATTAATGATATTAACCAAAGATGTACCCACTGAGCCAATTACCTCTTTTAACATTGAGGAAGGCAAAATATCTAAAGCGCAGGAGGAGGATTTCATGGAACTCACCAACACTAACAAATCCTCAAAAGAAATTGGGGTAAAATCACTTAAAAAGGCCTGTCTGTTAGGACAATCAAGGATTAGGGGAAAGGAATGAGTAAAACCAGCCCTAACAGCAGTGACCTTGTCAACAAAAAAGGAAAGAAACTTGTTACAGTCATTAATTGAATAAACAGGGGGAGCAGAACTGACAGGATTAACTATACTGTCTATTGTGCTGAAGAGGATCTTTGGATTGTTACTATTGGAGGAGATGATGTTGGAAAAATAAGAAGTTCTTGCCATTTTAATCATATTGTTAAATTCAATTAACAGTTCCTTAAAGTACAATCGATGGACCTCAAGTTTAGTGGACTTCCACAGTCTTTCCACCCTCCGACATTTACGTCTAAAACAACAGAGATCATCATTTAACCAGGGGGATAAATTAACAGCACGGACAGTCCTGGTTTTAAAGGGAGCAACTACATCCAAGATGCTTGAACAGTGTGAGTTAAAAGAGCAGACCAAGCTCTCAGTGTCGTCATCAGAGGATAAAACCACACTGCTGTCAAAGGCAGCCGAAAATTTCACAGCTGAAAACTGGTCAGTGACACAAGAGCATTTTACCCGCTTACCAGTGTAACAGACTGATTTAACTGATAAATTAAAAACACAAAAATGGTCTGACACAAGAAGCTCCTTAGTCTGAACATTATTCACATTAAGACCAAGTGTAAAAACAAGATCAAATGTATTTCCTTTTATATGCGTAGGGCCAGATAGACACAAAACAAAATTAAATGATTCAATCATACCTAAGAAATTAACTGCAAAACTGTCATTGGGATCGTTAATATGCAAATTAAAATCTCCAAGTAATAAAATCCGCTCAAATTTAATAATAAAAGTTAAAAAATCACTAAACTCAGATAAAAAAGAGGCATAAACTCCTGGAGGGTAGTAAATTAAAACACAATAAAATGGGTTTGAGGAACCAATTTTTAAAATCATCAGTTCAAACAATGAAAACGTTCCATGGCTCACCGTCCGTGTAACGAAGCGGCGCCGGTTCACGATGGCCAGACCACCGCCGCGGCCTGTCAATTTTGGAGCACAGGAGAAAGTACAATCTGGTGGACAAAGTTAAGATAAGATAAGCCTTTATTAGTCCCACAACGGGGAAATTCCAGGATTGCAACAGCACAGGGATAGCAACACTCAGAGCAACAATCAGAAGTCAAGAAAAAAACAAGCAAGCAAGAGCGGCTAATATACATATGTACATATTACTATAAAATAAATATATACACACACACACACAGACACACAGTGCAGAGCATTGTAGCTGGATGGAATAAATATATGAGTATATGAACACACAGTGCAGGGAAAAGCCAGTGTGAACACACAGTGCAGAGCATTGTAGCTAGATGGAATAAATATGTAAATATATAAACACCCACAGTACGGAGCATTGCAGCTAGGTGGAATAAATATGCAAGTATATAAACACACACAGTGCGGAGCAATGTAGCTAGATGGAATAATATGTAGATATATAAAAACACAGTGCGGAGCATTGTAGCTAGATGGAATAAATATATAGATATATAAATATAAACACACACAGTGCAGAGCATTGTTGCTAGATGGGATGAAACAGCATAACCGTCTACTTAGTTATCCTACATGGTATGATTATGTGCCCATACATATTCTCACCCTCCATAGCGACCGGTATGTTCCTAGTTGTATGCCGGAGGGGACCATTGTGTAAGTCTATTGCATCTTTTGCATTCAAAAAACTATTAGTTTGTTACGTCTTTTTGCTATCTCTGCGAGCAACCCTGCTTAGGTTGTACAGTCTGACAGCCGTTGGTAGGAAGGACCTACGAAACCTCTCGGTTGTGCACCTGGGATGATGTAGTCTGCTGCTAAATGAGCTCCTCAGTGCATCCAGTATGTCCTGCATAGGGTGGAACTCGGACTCCAGCAGAGATGACAGTTTAGCCACCGTCCTTCTCTCTCCTATCTCCTCCATCGGATCAAGGCGCTGCCCCAGGACAGAGCTAGCTTTCTTAATCAGTTTGTTCAGTCTCTTCCTATCGGCTGCAGTAATGCCACTGCCCCAGCAGACCACTCCAAAAGTGATGGCTGATGCCACCACCGTGTCATAGAATGACTTCAGCAGCGCCCCTTGTACACCAAAAGACCTGAGTCTCCTCAGCAGGAACAGCCTGCGCTGTCCCTTCTTGTAGAGTGCGTCAGTATTGTGTGACCAGTCTAGTTTATTGTTCAGATGAACACCCAGGTACTTATAGGATGTCACCATCTCGATGTCTGTTCCCTGTATATTTACTGGTGCTGTGAGGGGCTGCCCATGCCTGCGGCAGTCCACCACCAGCTCCTTAGTTTTCCTCGCGTTGATCTGGAGGCAGTTCCGATGGCACCAGTCCACGAAGTCCTGGATAAGCCCTCTGTACTCAGCTTCATCTCCATTGGAGATGAGGCCAACGATCGCAGAGTCATCAGAGAACTTCTGTAGATGGCAGTGTGTTGTGTTGTGTGAGAAGTCTGCAGTATAAAGAGTGAACAGGAAGGGAGCCAGCACCGTTCCCTGGGGGGCCCCCGTGCTACTGATGATCGTGTCGGACACACAGTCCCGGGTTCTTACAAACTGAGGCCGGTTCGTGAGGTAGTCCAAGATCCATGATGACAGGTGCTGGTCCACCCCTGCTCGCAGCAGCTTGTCCTTCAGGATCATCGGTTGGATGGTGTTGAAAGCACTGGAGAAGTCAAAGAACATGATCCTCACCATATTCCCGGGCTTCTCCAGGTGGGACAGAGAACGGTGAAGGAGGAAGATCACCGCATCCTCCACCCCAATGCCATGCTGGTAGGCGAACTGGAGTGGATCCATCGCTGGTTCCACCAGGGGGCGGAGGTGAGCAAGGAGCAGTCTCTCCAGGGTCTTCATCAAGTGGGACGTCAAGGCCACCGGTCTGTAGCTGTTCAGGTCTTTGGGGTGGGAAGTTTTTGGTACAGGTACCACACAAGATGTTTTCCACAGCTGTGGTACCCTCCCCAGTTTCAGGCTCATGTTGAAGATATACGTCACAATCCCACACAGCTGGTCTGCACAGGACTTGAGGAGCTTTGCGCTGATGCCGTCCGGTCCCGGCGCCTTCCTCGCTTTGATCTTCCTCAGCTCCGTCCTCACCTGGGTCTCGGTCAGGGTCAGGATGGGGGGCTGTGTGTTGGGAGTGGGGGGGTGTTGGTGGAGTGGGGAGTGGGCAGCAGGACTTGATTTCTTTAGAGGCAGCAGTGGTTGTTGTGCAGACAGGGGGGAGGGCGGTTGGTCAAATCTATTGAAAAACAGATTCAGGTTGTTCGCCCACTCCCTGCCCCCCGTGGCCTGGGGGGAGGTATTCTGGAGCCCCGAGATGGTTTTGAGGTTTCTCCAGACCCCGCTGATGTCGCTCTGTTGCAGCTTGTCCTCCATCTTCTTCCTGAAGCTGTCCTTGCCTTCTCTGATCTTTCTCCTCAGCTCCCTCTGTACGGACTTCAGCATCTCCCTGTTCCCCGACCTGAAGATCCTCTTCTTCTCTCTCAGAAGTGTTTTTATCTCAGGGTTGATCCAGGGTTTGTTGTTTGAGTGACGCCGTATGGTCTTGGTGGGAACGGATTTGTCCCCACAGAAGCTGAGGTAGCCCGTGAAGGTGTGAATGAGGCCATCGATGTCCTCACCATGTGGATCGCAGAGCTGCTTCCAGGCGGTGGCTTCAAAACAGTCCTTTAGAGTGTCCATTGTCTCCTCAGACCATAACTCCACAGTGTGCATGGCCGGAGGTTGTCTGTGCACTAGGGGTTTGTACACCGGCCGGAGATGAACCAAGTTGTGATCCGATCTCCCGAGTGGGGGGAGTTGTGATGAGGTGTACGCCTCCTTAGTGTTTGCGTAGAATAAATCCAGTGTTTTATTGTCTCTAGTGTGGCATGTGACATACCGGGTGAACGTGGGTAGAATGGGAGATAGTGAAACATGGTTGAAATCGCCTGAGATGAGGAGAAGAGCATCTGGGTGTTCTGTCTGCAGCCTGCTGGTTACTGAATGGATGACGTCACGCGCTGTCCCAGCGTTCGCCGTCGGATTTGCATAAACAACAATGCAGATCACGTGTGAGTGTTCTCTCGGGAGATATGTAGGCCTCATGCTAACAGCTAGCAACTCAATGTCTTTGCTGCAGTGTCGTTGTTTAACAGTGATATGTCCCGGTCTGCACCAGTTGTTGTTAACATACATTATCACTCCACCGCCCCTAGTTTTGCCACTGTCTGGTGTTCGGTCAGCTCGTATCATGTGAAAACCCTCCAGCTCAATGTTAGCATCTGCTGCTAGTTCAGTTAGCCACGTCTCAGTAAACAAAAGGAGAGAGCACTCCCGGTATGTGCTATCATAACGGGAGATAGCCGCTAGCTCATCTAACTTTCCCAGTATCGACCGTACATTTCCCATGACAACAGATGGAAGGGAGGGTCTGTACCTTATATTTTTTGTCCTCCGCCTTACTCCAGCCCGGCAGCCGCGGTGTTTTCGCCTCAGTTCTCTCGGTATGTCGTGTTTTTCCAATGGGACCGGGTGGCGGTTGAATGCTAGCAGCTCTTCCCTGCTGTATTGTATCCTGCTATAAACAGTGGCTCCGTCCACCGGCTCAGGAGACATTTGGGACGATCTGTGTGTCCGTGATATAAGTGGGGTGAAAAAAAAAGACGAATCAAAAGAGAGAGGAAGGGAAAAAGACTCGGAATCGAGCCGCTGTTGCAAAAGGCAGCCTACTCGTGTGGCGCCAATTAAGTTCAATTAAGGAGGTAAATTCCTCACTTCTCTGCCAAGTCTCAACAAGAAATAAAAAGTCCAGCCCTGCAGTAATGAATAAATCGTTCAAAAAGAATGATTTATTTGAGATGGAACGTGCGTTAAGCAACGCCAGCTGGATGGGCTCTGTAACAGCAACACTCTCGCCAGGAATGGGGGCCGGTGAAAGTTGACGTAGCATCAATCTGCTTAAGGAGGTACTGATTAGGTGATCATGTAAGCATGGTGAGACGCATTAAAGCTGTGAATAAAACTCAGAGTTATTCCACAAATACAGAATTCTGAATTCTTCGTAAGTTAAAACTTAAGTCTTGCATTGTTTAAGAATGAAGATAAACTTGTTTTTATTGCATTATTTCATCTAAAAGCAACATCTTTTTGCTGTTTTGGCTAGTTGTCATTTTCTGTAAATAAATGCTCTTAATGATGATATTTTGACCTGGAATTTGGGTGAGTTGTTTTCTGCAGGGTAGAGAATAAAACAAAATTATTCATTTTACTCAAACATAAGTACAAATAGTAAAACCAGATAAAGTGATAATTTTGCAGTGGTTTCTTTGGCCTCTTAATTTTTCCCAGAGCTGTATATCAATATGTCCCTCTCCCCGCCCCAAAGTCTAATCCGTCCTGTATTCTTTACACTTAATAAGCAATTAAATTGTCTTATCACTGCACCCCCCCTCCCCCGCTTCTGTGCCAGTGACACCAGTGTGGTTAAAGCATAATGTTCATGGGCTGTGTTCTTGAATGTACATCTGTATACTGTGACATTATTTTCTTTCTTTTATGTGTGTGCATTTCTCAGGAATGCCAGGATGAATTTATTTGCCCCATCACAGACATCTGGTAACACTTAAGAGGGAATGTGATCAGACAACAAAGTTATGTGGCGTTAATCAAGATTTTGTACTCAATTTAATTACTCCATCTACAATGCAGTGTGCTTTCTTATTAGAGGTGGATGTCACCAGGGGCCACAGTGGACCACAATACTATGTTATCATGATCTAGTGATCTAGCAATATATTGAGTATTGCAACATTATATATTGCAAGTTCCCATCCGGATCTTTGTCTTGTCTAACTCCAAGCTAGCTCTCACGAGTCACTCCTTGCGATGCAGACTTCACCAGACAGTAAGCATTTAACTCCATCTAGTGGACTAAAAAGTAAATTAAGTTTGTATTTGCAACATGTATTAATACTTTGATTAAAGTTTTGAGATACTGGTGTCTCTGAATTGATACAATATTGTCAAAGCACAGCATTGCAACACTACCCTCTATTGATGTCCCCCCTCCACCACCACTGCATTCCTTATATGACAGATATCAAAACTAGTACTAAATGTTTGGCAGCTCAAAATAGAAAAAAATAAAAAATAAAAAAACTCAGTCCTACTTGTCAACAGTAGCAATGAAAATGGGTTATCCTTTAATTCTTGCTCAGTCTTGATTTTTAGACATAAGTCTATATCAGATGACGACAGATAGAAAAAGTTAGTTATAAGTAGTTTATAACGGTCATTATAATGAATGACCTCACCATCAGTTAAGGACATGGTGCAGTACAAAGTTTGGACCCAGCAAACAGAAGTTGGACCTACTGTATACAGTTGGGGTGGGAATTGCAAGGACCTCACGATATGATACCCATCGTAATACTTGGGTCACAATGTAATACTACCAGAATACTACGATTCCTTAAGTATTATGATACCATATATACCCCCCCCACAATTCAACGTCAGATTGAGTCTCCAAAGTGGAACTATCAAGATCTGTTTCATGTAAGTTTTCACTTGTTTCAACTTGCCACGTTCGCTTTTGTTTTGGTGGCTGGAGGCTCGCTGTCCTCCGTAGGGTTGTGTACTGTTGTGGGAGTCCTTTCTGCTGTGCCCGGAAGTTTTTCGGCTTTGGGCTTCACTTCTCTGTGCATCTTTGAGACCACTGGGGCAGCGGGATGGGGTTACATGCCTGGGCTGGACTCCAGTGTTTTATTCATGTTGCAGGGGCCAAAGGGGACAAAGGTATCTGCACATGGGGGGCAGTGTCTTCTTGGCTCACTCTGAGTTTGAAGGTGGCTTTGTTGTGCCAGGGGTCTCCGAAGTAGGTTGATTTTTACTGTGAACTGTTTTGGCTCGACTGTCACCAGGGTTAGCGCTGCTCGTGATGGAGTGTTTTAGCTTGGTTGTCCTCTGCTAATACTGCTATAGCTACACGGTGGTGAGAGGAGTGTGCCGGCTGGGCCACATCTTCATAGTGTTCTGCAAGTGTTTGTTTTGTTTTTTGTGCGGTGCGCCTTGCGGGTTAAGTATATTCCATATTTAGGTCTTTTGCGCCATCTTTGTTATAAAATTTGCCAACAGAGATAACTTTTCATTACATTTCACAGTTCTTCTTCCGGCGTTGTTCCCCAGGTGCTTCATAATCTATACATCTGGCAGCAAATCTCATGAGACAGGCTATGACTTCACATGACAATGCACGGTCACTTTGCACTTTGTAGTGGACTGAAAACACATTTGGTTAATTAATACCCAGAAGTCTGCAACATTTACACAAACACACATATAATTAATAAAAAATTGGTATTTGAATTTAGGGATTGGTGTATCTTCGCACATGCCAAATAAATATGCCGAATCAATCTTTTCCCCCATCCCCTAGTATACAGTAATCAGTGTAAGACTTTATGAGCCATGGTGTCAGAAATAAATAATGAGTCTTGGAAAAGTTTAAAATGATTGTCCGTCCTTTTTTTACAGAGAGCACGCTAAATCATCACACTTATAACATGTCTTTATACTGTATATGAACAGTGACATGTTTTGGGTGTGAGAGAGCGAGAAAGAGAGAGAGAGAGTTGAAACTTCTGCCGTACTGCTTCGTGCCAGATTTCATCTTCAAAGTCAAAGCCCTTCACTTGAAACAGGAGAAAGAGAATACATTGAACTCAAATGAACTCAGATGTAAACAATGTGCAGTTAGTAAAAGAGAATGAAATGCAGCTGTACCATATTTAAAGAAATCAAAACCAGCTGAAGAGAGTCAATGGGTTTGTGAACTTGTATGTGGTATACAATAGATAAAAAAGCTACCATATATGCCAATTTTATGCAAAATATATACAGTATGATAAGGACATTTCTTTAGCACTTTATTAAAGACATGCAGGTGATTATCATACTTTTAATGTTGCTATGTATTGTAGCCAGTAATTTTTTCAGACCTATTTAACAAGTACAGCATTTGATGGGATGGGCAGTGAATGCTGTTTCACCCAACTGTTTTCTGATCCTTTCTCCTGATACACATGGATATTTTCGAATACAAACTAATTTCCTTGCAATAAGTGCAGCATTTAAATCGGCATTTAGGTCATGGCAGTCAGATAGATGTACTTTATTGATCCCAAACTGGGAAATTACAGTGTAACAGCAGCATGACACAGTAGACGACCAAAACGACAGAAACACACAGCATAATAGAAAAAGGAATTACCCAAGGAAAGCAAAACTGCCTAGATAACTTTATATACATCACAGATGAATAGATGATGACCCATATAGATACATGGATCGTACTCGCTGTACAATGCAGGACTATCGGGCGCAGACTGAAATGTGAGGTACCAATTAGATTGTAAGGTGCAGTATGGCAGCATAGTTATGACCAGAATTCAACATTGGAGTGAGTTATTGTACAGTGAAATGTCATGTGGCAGGAAAGATTTCTTGTACCTGACCATTCAGCAGCGGAGCTGTAGCAGTCTGCTGGAGAAAGTGCTCTGTTGTCTGTCCAGTGTGTGGTGGAGGGGGTGATCAGGATTGTCCATGATGGATCACAGTTTGTTCAGTGTCCTCCTCTCCACCACAGCCTCAAAGGTTTCCAGCCTGAAACCAATCACAGAGCCAGCCTTCTTGATAATCTTGTCAAGTCTTTTAGTGTTGCTGGCTCTGATACTGCTACCCCAACAGACAGCAGCAAAGAAGATGGCGCTGTCAACAACGGCCTGGTAGAAAAGCTCCACCATCTTGTTGCACACTTTGAAGGATCTCAGCTTTCTTAGAAAGTAGAGTCTGCTCATCCCCTTCTTGTATGCAGCATTGGTGTTAGATTTCCAGTCCAGTCTGTTGCTGATCACGGCACCCAGGTATTTGTAGTCCTCCACTACCTCTACATCCTTCCCCCCAATCTGCAGTGGCTGTGAAAGCATCCTCTTCTTCCTGAAGTCAATCACTATCTCTCTGGTCTTGCTGACGTTCAGTCTCAGGTGATTATGCTTGGTCCACTCCACAAATCTGTCTACCAGTGCCCTGTACTCCCCCTGCTCTCCCCCTCTTATACACCCAACAACAGCCAAGTCATCAGAGAATTTCTGCAGGTGGCATGACTCAGTGTTGTACTGAAAGTCGGTAGTGTATAAGGTGAAGAGGAAAGGAGAAAGCATGGCCCCCTGTGGAGCTCCCATATTACTAACCACCACATCAGACAAGACACTGCCCAGCTGGACAAACTGTAGCCTGCCTGTCAGGTAGTCAGTAATCCAGGAGGTGACAGAGCTGTCGACCCCCCATCTCCCGCAGCTTCTCACACAGCAGCAGTGGCTGAATGGTATTAAAGGCACTGAAGAAATAAAAAAAATGTGATTCTCACACCGTCTCCGCCACCATTCAGGTGCAAATGGGCTCATTGCAGCAGGTAGATGACGGTGTCTTCAACTCCTAAATGGGGCTGATATGCAAACTGCAGAGGGCCCAGCTACGTCTTCACCTGCAGCCTCAGGTGGGCTAAGACCTGTCTCTAAAGGACCTTCATCACATGAGATGTGAGGGCAACTGGTCGATAGTCATTCAGGCCAGATGGAGATGGCTCCTTGGGGACAGGAACCAGGCAGGACGTCTTCCACAGCATCGGTACTCTCTACAGACTCAGGCTGAGGTTGTATAGGTGTTTCAGTAGCGGAGATAGCTGGTTGGCATAGGTCATAAGGATCCTGGTGGAGATGCCATCAGGGCCCACAGCCTTCTGCTGACGGAGTCTCTCCAGCTGTTTCTTAACCTGGTCTGTAGTCACAGTGATGTGGGGGTTGGTGCTGATGTCCTCAGAGAAGGGTGAGGGGGAGAGAGAGAGAGAGAGGTGCTGCACCGGGGGGGGGGGGGGGGGGGGGTCTGGCTGTGTTGTGGGGGTGATGGTGAGTTGAACCTATTAAAAAACTGATTCAGCTCATCAGCTCTCTCAAGGCTTCCCGATGTCTGTCTGTTTCTCCCCTTACACCCAGTGATGTGTCTCATTCCCATCCACGCATCCTTCACATTGCTTTGCTGGAGTTTATCCTCCAACTTTCTCCTGTAATTGTCCTTACGCATCCTCAGCATCTCTCTCAGTTCAGGCTGCACTCTCCTCAGTCCCTTCCTGTCTCCAGACCTAAAAGCCCTCTTCTTCATGTTAAGAAGTGCTTTCAGGTCACTGGTGATCCATGGTTTGTTGTTGGAGAAACAGCGCACGGCCATGGTTGTGTTTTCACAGAATCTGATATATTTTGTGATGCAGTCGATCATATTGTCTATATCCACCCCATGTAGTTCATAGAGTATGCCCCAGTCTGTCGTCTCAAAGCAGTCCTGTAGTGCATCAGTAGTCTCCTGTGTCCACCTCCTCACAGACCGTGTGTAAGCAGGCTGCCTTTGCACAAGGGGAACGTACTTGGGTGATAACGGGACCAGGTTGTGATCTGATCTGCCAAGGAGGGTAGGGCTGTGGCACTGTATGCATCTCTGGCATTGGCATACAGTAGATCCATACAGTAGATCTGTAATTTCCCAGTTTGGGATCAATAAAGTACATCTGTCTATCCAATATTTTATTTTCTCTGGAGGGACGGTCAACAAACTGGTGGAAGTTTGGTAGTGTTTTGCGCTGTGAGACGGGGTTTAAATTACCCATGATAGCCATAAATGCATCAGGGTGCTGCACCAGTTAAGTGGCAGCACTGGAGCTGATGACATCACAGGCCGCTGCTGCATCAGCTGATGGAGGGACGTAAACAGTAATCACAATGGCACACATGAACTCTCGTGGCATATAATAAGGTTGTATACTCACAGCAAGTAGTTCAATGTCCGGGCTGCAGAGACGTTCCTTTACATAAATGTGTCCAGGATTACACCACCTTTCATTTGCAAAAAGTGCCAATCCCCCTCCCTTCCTTTTACCACTACTTATAATGTCCCCGTCTGACCGGATAGTCTTAAAGCCAGGTATCGCTACATTGTTGTCCCGGATGTGTGAGAGTAACCATGTTTCTATAAAACACATGATACTACACTCATGATATTCCCTTTGCGTCCTGACCAGCGCTGTGAGCTCGTCCACCTTGTTCCCCAGCGACTTCACTTTACCCATGATGAACATCGGTATCGCCGGCTTGTGCTTCCTCTTCCTCCTCCTCACCTTGGCTCCCACCCTTTGCCCGTGGCATCTCCACTTCAGCTCATCTGAGATCAGGGGCTTCGCTTCAGGCAGCAGCATTGCGCCCCCCCCCCCCCCCAGCGTAATCAGCTGGTCGCATGTGTAAACAATGCGTTCACCCCACCTCTATTGTTCTCCATTGCCCTGAGGAAGAAAAAATAAAATAAAGATCAGGAGAAAAATAGAACAATTTAGTCCAGTCATCAATCTGAGTCTTGCTACCAAGCCCTGATAAAAACAAACACACGAGAACACACAAGAACAAGTTAATAAAGACACAAAGACACAAGAGCTGCTGCTGCTGCTGTTATGGCCGCCTGTTCTTACGGTGCTTGAAAAAAAATGTGTCCTGAAATGGAGGGAGGAGCAACTATTATGGAAGTTCACTGCAGTGATAAGAAAGAAAGCTTCATATTCATGCTCTTTTGTTGGCAACACATTCTTAGAGGAAGGATAGTCATTATTACTAAGTAACATGGAAAACAAATGCATACTTTAAATCCATTTTCAGAAAATGGAAAGTTTTTGGCACTTCAGCAAAGCTGCCAAAAAAGGGATGCCCACCAAAACTCATGGAGGGGGGCAAGGAGGACATTAATTAGAGAAGCAAAAAAAAAAGAAGCCAAAGATAACCCTGATTGATCTGTACTGCAGAGACTGGAGTATCTGTCCACAGTACCACTGTAATCTTCACAGTCCACGCCCTGGGCTTTATAGAGGAGTGGCAGAGAAAAAAAGAAAAAAGCTAGAATCTAGAACATTTTGGCATTCATCAAGAAGCATATTGAAGAAGGTACTCTGGGCAGACTAAAATTGAATGTTTTGGCTGTCCAGGACAGCGCTGTGTTTAAACAGCTCTAATCACGCTGAGAACAATATCTTCACAGTGAAGAACAATGGTGGCAACTGTGAAGATGTTTTCATTGAATGGGACTGGGAAACTGGTCAGAAGAGAAGGAAACAGAATTTTTTTTTTGAGAGAACCTTGTTTGAGCCTCCCAAAGAAGGGGGTTCATATCGTCCAGCAGGTCAATGACCTGAAACATACTACTCAAGTAACACGGCAGTGATTTAAAGAGAAATACTTACATTTCCTGGAATGACCCAGACTGCATTTCAATTGAGAATCTGTGATAAGAATTAAAGATTGATGTAAACAATCAGAACCTGCTCATTGTGAAAGAGATGGAGCAGTTTTGCTGTGAAAATCTGCAAATATTCAAGTGGGTAAATTTCCCAAGCTTATAGAGATGTACCCTAAGAGACTGGTAGCTGTAATTGCAGCAAAATGTGGCTCTAGGAAGGATCAACTTTCTGGGGTGAATAGTTATGCACTCCTAGTTTTGCATAACAGATTATTTGCAATTTTTTTGGACCAATTAAGAAGTGAAAATAGATAACTTCCCACAGAAACCTGAATGTACCAGGGCACCCTGGCTGAAAAACACTGCTCTAAAGCATAATGTAGCATGCCCTCACCCAGTTTTTTTGATAATTTTATATCTAAACTTTAGTATTTACAGTATAGCAAAATCCCAAGCTGTAATGTTTCGTGAGTTTTCAGTCCCATTTAGTCTTGCAAATAAGACTGAAATTTCTAAATGTGGATGATCACAGGGATCTTATTAAAATAATTTATGGAATCAGAGGTATCTAACTGTGCAAGTCCAAGAAAACAAGGCGGATGATAACTAATTGGCCCGCTGCATAGATTATATTGATGGGCATCTCAGGAAGAACTGTGGTGAGGGTCATTGGAAACACTTATACCACAGAGCAGCTGTCAGTGGTGCTGCGAGGAAACAGTGAGAGATGATTTTACATCCTTAATGGGGAAGGACTCCCAACAGATGTAGGTTGGCACAGTTTGAAATGTTCACAACTGGATACTGAGCTTAGTATTTTAATTTTGCATGTTAATTTGCTGTCCTTCGATGTTTTAAATAGCATATTAACATTTATATATTCAGCAACTTTTCTTATAAGCATTAGGTAAATATCTACTTAATTAAAGCTACAAAGGTGCTAAGCCAGGGGTGGGCAGTGAGGGCCATTCCACTGCAGGTTTTCTGTTCCACCCAGTCACTTCAGCAGGTGTTTTCAATGATTAGCAATCCTTGAAGCTGATAAGAGCAAATACCTGCAGAAGAAACTGGATGGAACAGAAAATCTGCAGTGGAATGGCCCTCCATGGCACATGATTGCCCACCCCTGTGCTAAGCCATTGAAGGTGTTGTGTTAGTGTGTATTGCCCACAATATAAAATATAAATCCAACTTTTTCCATCATCTTACGAGTGTAAAGGAGTTTACTTGAACTGCAGCTTGGGTAAACCAAAAAAAGGTGGTGGGGGGGTGAAAATAAATGACATCCAAATGTTCACCGACAGATTTGACAAGGCGATTATCACAGTCATTATAACAATTTCTAAAGGTATGTTTTCATCTGCTACAAAGCAGATGAAAACATACCTTTGTATGCCACAGTGTATTCTGTAAATACACTGCACACAAAAAGTTAGGGATATTCAGCTTTCAGGTGAAATTTCAGGATGCACCTAAAATGCACTATAACCTTTACAGGTGAACTTAATTTGACCTCTAACCTTTTGAATGCACATGTCCAATTGTTCAATGTTTCAGTAGTTTTTTCATCTAACAAGGTGCTTAACGTCAAAGTTCACAACAGGTGTTTGATGAATCGACCAGTACATTTTCTGGTTCAATCAGAATTGGTATTTAAGCAGTCCTCTTTATCATGCTGTTCACATTTTGACATCATGAGACCAAGACAACACCTCACAATTGATCAACGGTACCTTGAGGCTTCAAACATAATGTTCTCAGAGGGAAGTGGCCACTGAGTTTAGAGTGTCACAGAATGTCATCACCAGGTTGCCCCAGAGAGACTGGAAGAGTCACAGAAAGGCATAAAAGTGGTTGTCCTTTGGCCACATCCCACGCTTATGACTGCTTCATTATGCACAGTGTCCTGCGGAACCGGATGATGAATGCCACTCAATTCTAGGCACAGGAAGGTGAGAGGCACACCAGACCGTTCAAAACCATTTATATCGGTGTGGTCTGTGTGCTAGATGACCTGCAAGGATACCTGACCACAACATCGGGAACAGGCGCCATTGTCTTGCATTGGCCAGGGAGCATTTACGCTGGACAAGGGACCAGTGGGCCTCATTGCTGTTCTCTGATGAGAGTCGAATCACACTGAGCAGAAATGATGGGCGCCATTGATGTTGGAGACGTCAAGGAGAGCGCTATGCATCAGCCACTGTTCTCACCAGACGAGCCTTTGGTGGTGGTGTTACAGTCTGGGCAGGTGTGTCTAGTCAATACAGAACTGCCCTACACCTTTTGAATGGTACAGTGACAAGCCGATGCTACCTAAATAACATCATTAATCCAGTCATTGTGCCCATGCATGAACAACACAGGCCTAATTTCATCTTCATGGACGACACTGTTCCAGTTCACCGAGGTCATATCATTAGAGAATGGCAGCTGGAGGCTGGGGTACCTCAAATGGAGTGGCCTGCACTTTCTCTAGACCTGAATCCCATAGAAAACCTATGGGATCAGCTGAGTCGCTGTGTAGAGGCTCGTAACCCTGCACCCCACAACCTCAATGACTTGAGGGCTGCCCTTCAAGAAGAGTGGAATGCCATGCCTCAGCAGACAATAAGTCGACTTGTGAACAGCATGAGATGTCGTTATCAAGCTTGATGCTCAAGGGCACATGACATGTTATTGAGACATTGACATTTTTTGTTGTGGTATACCCACCACTGTTGTTGGCTTTTGTTTCAATAAATTGTTTGAGATGAGAATCACCATTGCATGCTTCTACTTAAATGCCCTACTTTCATGATATAATATCACTGTTGCATGAACTTTTTTACATTTTCCATAAATTTCATTTGAAAGCCAAACATCCCTAACTTTTTATGAGTAGTGTCATTCATGGATTCATGGATGTCTTTTTCCCACAAAGCTTTGGTATTTTTCTATACTGGAAGGATGGGGGTTTCATGGATGATGAAAAAAGAATGAAAGAAAATGATTAAAAGTGAAAAGATGAAAGAAAGACACTTTATTTCCTTTGGTAGGAAATAAAGTGCCCATCTGTTTCACTGCCAATAAATCTTGGGGTGGCTTTTGGAAACAGCATGATACTAAATTCCTTTTGCTTTTGTTTGTCCCCAACACAAAAATAATACTTTTTCAGTTTCCACTATGTGAACTGGAAAGTCATGACTTTGTCTTAACTTTATTGAACATGAGCCTTTAACTTAATGTTGATATTGGCTTGTCTAACCTTTTCAGTTTACTGTGTTACATTCTGGAGATCTGAGACTACTAATTTCAGAAATTGCATTTTTTGTAATGTTGCAACAACAAAGCCCACTGTTGTTGCAAACATTAAAAATGAAAGTACTAACTGTCATGGGCGGCAAGACCACGCCCCCTCCTTCCCGTTCATCTCTCCTCAGCTCATCATCACACCTGAGGGAGGACACAAGGCCCGAAGTTTACATCACAGGTCTGGAGGGCCTTCTGCCGCACCCTGGGAATGATGGTGAGCTTCTCCTCTGGGAACGGCCCCCAGAGCAATGGGCAGGCAGAGCGCGCCAATCAGTCCTTGGAGGCCACCCTGTGATGTGTGGCCGCCAAGCACCCATCCTTGTGGAGCTCACATCTGACCTGGGTGGAATACTCTATGAACGTGACTATTTCCACGGCAACGGAACCCACTCCTTTTGAAGCTTCATTGGGTTACATGCCTCCTCTTCTGCCCATGACTGAGAGGGAGGTCGCGGTTCCCTCCGTGGGGGCTCATGCTCGCTGCTGTAGGCGCATCTGGAGATCCACGCGCGCCGCCCGCACCCCTTCTGTGGAGCACAACCGGGCTGCGGTGGACAAATGACGGATGCCCGTGCCCAAGTACACCGTGGGGCAGCAGGACTGGTTGGCGGCCAGTAGGTGCTGCTGAAGACTACTTCTAAGAAGCTATCTCCGCGCTTCATTGGGCCATTTTCGATCTCCAGGATTGTCAACGATGCCTCTGTTCGGCTGAGACTCCCACCAGCCCTGCGGGTGAACCTGACCTTTCACATCTTGCACATCAAGCCCCTCTTGGTCAGTCCTCTCTGCCCCCCCCCCCAAAAGCCACCTCCTCCTCCCTGGATGATCGATGGCCACCCTGCCCACACTGTCCACTGGATCTTGGATTTTCACTGTTGGGGCCGGGGTCTCCAGTATTTGGTGGATTGGGAGGGCTACAGCCCGGAGGAACGGTCCTGGGGTCCTACATCCCGAATCTTGGATAAAGAGATGCTCCGGTCCTACCATCAAGGCCATCCCAACAAACCTTGTGGACCGCCAGGAGGTGTTCCTAGAAGGGGGGGGCCCTGTCATGGGCAGCGAGACCGCGCCCCCTCCTTCCCGTTCATCTCTCCTCAGCTCATCATCACACCTGAGGGAGAGGACACACCTGCGCCCTCTCATCAGCCAGCATACTTAAGGAGGCATCCTTCAGTGATTCAATGCCGGCTCGTCTGGGTATACTGCCGCTAAAAGACAGCATGTCAACATAACACTGGTGAAATAAATTATTAACCTGTGTGCTTTTTTCCCTTGTGCAGGTTGCTGCCATTGTGTGGGTGTGTCACTGAGGGCTGCGCGCACTCTCCTGCCACTTCATCTCCCACGACGGTAACCTCCACCCGGTCAGGCTCCACCAGCTATCCCCTACCCTACTAGTTTGTCTATTCCCCACTAGAGCCCTGCCGGTGCTCCCTTGGAGCCCACGTGAGTGGTAATTTGGCTCGCCCATTTTCCCTTACTCCATTCCTCTGCTTACAGCTCTGGTTCTCTCTCCACAGGCCCTTTCCTCTGGCGAGTGACTGTTCTGTAGCAGTGCGGATTTTGCTATTTAATAAAACACTCAAAACGTGTGTACTGTTTGATTGTCTCTTTGTTGCTGCACCTCGCACGTGGGCTGAATTATCTTATCAGTCACGACACTAACAAAATATGTATTGCTCTTGATGATTGCAATGTCAATATTACTTATGCATATGACTTGTTTTAAACCATGTGAGATTAGCCATATGATACATGTAACATTTTGTGCATAAGCACACTGCTTTAATATGATCAGGGTTCTTGTACTGTGAACCAGAGATTGCACTAGAGTTTTTTATCTGTCATTCTTAGAGACAGGGTTGTAAAAATTCTGTCATAATCTATTATCTGCCATTTTAATTGACTTTAATTAGATCACCCTCAGTGTAATCTGTCATATGACAGACAGCCTTCCGAATTTCCAGTCAGTGCTGAAAAAAAATCTGTCAATGAAGGACAATTTTCAGTTAGTGCAACCTGTGCTGTGAGCTGACCTCATGACTTCTCATCTTAATCACAAAATCCATAGACATGACCACATATAATTAACTATTTATTTACAAGACTTCAGATTATAAAGCAGAGGTTAAATGTGTTTACAAGAACAGGCAAGAAAAACACACAAGCTAAGCAATAATCAAATAACACAAAAACAAACGAAAAACCTGGGATAATACTATTATAGAGATGGTATTTATTGAATAACCGACAGAACCTGCAGCTCTGAGTGTAATTTGAGAGGAAGAATGAAAGATTTATGTTGAAGGAGAAAAACAAAACTTTTGGTGAATTAAGGAAAAATATGGGGAAAAATCCTTTTAGTCCTTTTGGTTTGGACAAAATAACAAAAATGAGAAGAATTATTATGTTTGGTGGATTCAGTTAACCATGCAGCCAGCTTATTGAACGATTAAAATATTTAAGACATCACCTTTTTGGTCAGACAGAGAGAGGGTTTGAGTTATACCACACCTCTCTGGGTCTGCGCAGATGAAGGAGGATTACATTAAGACAGATGCACGTCCCACGGATGGGGCCCAAAGTATATCTGTTTCCGAGAGGTCCTTCTGGGCCGTTGCCCTTGAGTCAGGCGGAAGGGTTTCTCTCTGCGTAATGGTGGCTGGATGTCTTCATTAAAAGGTCAAAACAAGCTGGTTCCACAGCTGGATAGAAGCTCGGGGATGGGGGGACTTTATGCAGATCTTATGATGTTGACATGAGTTTAAGAACCAAAGAAGAAACTTGAACATTAATGCACAAAAATTAAGTACCTTAAAAAATGCAGAATTACTAGCAAGAGATAGGGAATAAGAATGGCCAACACCAGCAGATAACATGGCTCCCCAAACCATCACTGACTGTGGAAACTTCACACTGGACCTCAAGCAACTTGGATTCTGTGCCTTTCCACTCTTCCTGCAGTCTCTGGGACCTTGATTTCCAAATGACAGGACTTGGCACCTGACTTGGAGAACCATGTCATCTGTTGGTGTTTGTCCACTCTATTTTATTTAGTCCAAAGTCAGCACAGCTATCTACCAGGAAATTTTAGAGCACTTGATACTTGCCTTATCTGACAAGCTTTATGGAGATACTGATTTCATTTTCCAGCTGGACTTGGCACCTGCCCACACTGCCAAAAGTACCAAAACCTGGTTTAATGACCATGTCATGCTTGACTGGCAGCAAACTCTCTTGACCTAAACCCTGTAGAGGAACCTATGGCAGGGGTGTCCAATCATGTGCCTTGGAGGGCCAAGACCCTGCAGGTTTTCTCTTCTACCCAGTCTCCTCAGCAGGTGTTTTCACTTATCAGCAATCAGTGTGAAGAAATTCTGTGAAATCTCCTGTTGAAGGCACTGGTTGGAGGTAAAGGCTGCAGGGTCTTGGCCCTCCATGGCACATGATTGGACACCCCTGACCTATGGAGTATTGTCAAGAGGAAAATGAGAGACACCAGACCCAACAATGCAGACGAGCTGAAGGCTGCTATCAAAGCAACCTGGGCCTTAATAACACCTCAGCAGTACCACAGGCTGATCACCTCCATGCCACTCCGCATTGATGCAGTAATTCATGCAAAAGGAATCCCGATCAAGTATTGAGTGTGTACGTGGACATACTGTACTTTTCAGTCAGCCAACATTTCTATTAAAAATCAATTTTTGAATTGAAATACTGAAATAAATCAACTTTTTGAAGATATTGTGGAGGAAGAAAGCAGACAAGGCAACGAGCTAGACGACACATGAACTTTTTCTCCTCCAACATCAAGTTGTAAAAATTGCTGCCTGGGTGCATCCTCTTTTTACAACCTTTAATTCCATGCATTGAGACCCAGGAATCCCGACCATAATACAGTGTGTGGAACAAAGACATGCGTGGCACATTAACATAACATAACGCCAGTACCGCTTCTCACACCCTTTCCTCCTCCAGCGGCTCTGGCGCTTCCTCCTCTCTTCGGAGGGTGAATAGTCCTTACTGTCCCGTCTGAGACCCCCCCGGTGACACTTCCTCCTTCAGCCCATTGTTCCCTCTTTCCCCAGCTGCCGTCTCTGGGTGGAGAATCCCCCACCCATGCCACCACAATATTCTGATTTATTGAGATGCATCTGGACTTTGTATCTGAATTCTTTACTTGCCACTGCAACTGGTACTAATTTACAACAGCCTGCTACAGTTGTTCACTCACATTTGATAGGGTGACAGGTATTTAATTTAATTTTGTGTTTTTGCACTTTCAGTTGGTGTGTTTATGCATGTAGGCTCTGGCTCTAGTGTTTTTGGCTTCAGAGCCTACATCAAACAGTGACTGCGACTAGGCTCTGTCTGCCAAAGGAACTTTGTTCTGCTGTCAGATAATGCAGAAATCCCATTGGGCACCACCAAGCCCATTTTTAAAACTCAGCTCTCTGGAGCAGCATGCCCCCTCTTTTGATAGTCCTGACTGCTCTGGCCTATTGCCTCATCCCAAGCCAAACAAGCCTCTACATCCTCTGTGTGTCCACTAACTTCTCTCATGTTTTGGGTGGATCAGAGCAAAATATGGCAAACAGAGAAGTCTGCATTTCTCTGTTCGTTGTATTTTGCTCTGATGCAAAAGGCTGAAACACTTGTAAATGTGGGCTAAAAATTACTTGTGCTTTTATCCCTAGTGTTCCTGCTGCAAGGTGAAGTAAGAAAAGCAACCTCAATAAACCTCCATTAGGAAGCTGTAGTATAATGCCAATGTGATGAAAGCTTTGTACACAGATTATTACATTCAATTGAACTTTCATTCAGAGGGGCTCTAAAGAAATGGAGGCTGCAAAATACATCAATGATTTATTTAATGGCGAGCACTAGGGGTGGGAATTGCGATGCTTGGGTCACGATATGATCCTATCACAATTCAACAATAATCACAATATCGTGATATCAAGCACCATGATCCCATATATTTCAAATATTTTTCACCTTATTCAACCTCAAATCATGTCCAAAAGTAAAACTGTTGACATCTCTTTCATAATAAAGTATTCTCGGGGCTTCCTTTTTCTGTGGAGATGTGTCTGTGCATACAGGGAGGGCAGTGGACTGTTGTATGGAATTGACTTCCACTCCAGCTATGTTTATCTGACTCTGTGGACTTTTTTAAAAAGCATCTGAAAACTTTTAGTTGAGCAAGGGTTTCCTTTGAGCTTTAATTCAACTGCTTTTTAATGGTAAGTCTGATATTTTTAATTATTTTAATCTTGTGTTTTAACTTGTTTTTGTATTTTTAAAATTATTTTTTTTTTATCTGTCAACTTCCTTTTATTCCATTTTATTGTACAGCACTTTGTGGCTATAGGTCTGGGAAAAGCACTTGATAAACTTTACTTACACCACACTGGTGTCTCTTTAGCTTAGCCGTTACTAATGCTGCTCCGAGACGTGTACTGGCCCGCTGTTCCGAGTTTTTTTTTTTTTTTTTTCGTTCAGCACTTGTTGAGGGTTGTGTGTCATGTCAAGGTCTTTCCTTCCATCTTTGTTATAAAATCAAAAAAAAAAAAGGTCCGGCATTTGAGCAGAGCATGCAAGGTTTACTTGAATATATACTGTATATGATTAATAAAATATCGATCCATGCATTTAGGGATCGGTGCATCGTTGGTAGTATCAAGTGTCGTGATCCATCATTGAATCCATCTTTTGTCCCACCCCTAGTGCACACAGTAATTAACAATTAATAAATAACAATCAGACTCGTCATGGTTTTTTGCAAGAATTTATTTTTTCTGAGCTGCACTGGAGTGTCTTCCCATTAGACCATGCATGTTTCAAAGAAGGGGTAAAGATTAATGCTGAACATCTAGATCAACTGCGTATGAATTTAGTTAAAGACAACATGGACATTCATTCTTATGAAAACTCTTATGGCGCTTTTCCACTAGTACTCAGTCGGCCTTACTCTACTCGGTTCGGTTGTTTCCATTGCAGCTGGGTACACCTGGGGTGGGTGGGATTTTTTTTACATTAAGGCAGCGCCACACTCCCGTGACGTAAAACACGCGACCCAAACAAAACATAACATGGTGGCTGTACAAGACGACTCTTCGGTCTCTGGCTTTTTGTCACCGTAAAGGCCAAAAAGGACCACCAGAGAAGGGTACAGACAGTGAGACGAAATACTCTGGAAAAGTACTGGAGCGTCTGGGAAGCCATAGAGCGGAAGATGTGAGGATACGAACTAGATCACATATGACGGTAAGTTAATGATTGCTAATGCTAGTTTGCTTTAAGTCCGCCATACTACGTTGTAATGTCTGCAAGTTATCGCTACTAGGTACTAAAATATGTATGCTGTGTGTGTGTTTCAGATGGCTCTGTTGTGGGAAAATTACCACTTCAAACCATGGGTCTGGGCATTCAAGACAGCCTCTCATTGATGTCACCCCAGCTTCACAAACAATCAGTGGTTATAGAGCTTAAGAATGTCTGTAGAAATGTTTAGATTCCTGTACAACAAATTGCTCTGATTTGTGTGAAAATCATGGCGAGACTGTTGAGACATCATGGGACGTAGCTGCTCCAGCAGCACTGAGTCTGTGGTGGTGTCATGGCAAAAAGTGATCAGCTGACACAATTTGATCGCCAGGTTGTAGTTATGGGGTTATATTAACCACAGAATATATATTCAAAAGGTAAACAGTACTGAGTTAGGTATAATAAGATATATTTGACAATTATGATGCATTTTAGGCCAAAACAAACTTGATCTAGGATTAAAAGCAATTAAAATAATGCAGTCACAAGGTTACATAGAAAATACTTGATTTACTAGATACATGTACTGTAGAAATATATATTCTCTGCATCAACAATGTACTATACATGCATTCATGTAGTATTGCACTGGGAATTTTGACAATAAACCTTTGAAATTTTTGCAGATGTGTCTCTTTTGTTTTATATGTGAAGGTTACTACCAAGTGACATAAATTAAATACTAAAAGTTTGGAAAAGCTAAGAACAATCCAGCAGTTTGAGAAATCACTTTTGGTTTGGTGTAAGTCTGCCAACAGAATTATGAACCATAAAGCAGTTTTGTGTTAAAATGTTAAAGCCCATTAATCCCTAACCCGGGGGTGTCCAATCATGTGCCATGGAGGGCCAAGACCCTGCAGGTTCTCTCTTCTACCCAGTCTCTTCAGCAGGTATTTTCACTGATCAGCAGTTAGTGGAAGAAATTCAGTGGAATCTGCTGTTGAAGACACTGGTTGGAGGTAAAGCCTGCAGGGTCTTGGCCCTCCATGGCACATGATTGGACACCCCTGCCCTAACCCATTATTAGGAAATACAGATGCTAATATGGCTCAGAATTCCTCCATATACTGGTACTATCACCAAAGTGTGCAGGGTCTTCTGCAGTGGCACATCCAACAATACAGTCTTCAGTAAATAATTGTTTTTGGTTACTTTTTCTTAAAAATGAGCCATTATTTTCAACATCGCTGATAAATGGTTTGTACTGTTGACTCTTTTCCCACTGGTGTCTTAATGGACAAAATAGAAAATCATGATAGAAACACATAAGTCATTAAATTGTTTATTACAATCAACAGCAAATTCCAGATTATTCAGAATATGCAAAATTCAGACTGTAAAAAAAAATAAAAAATAAACAACTTAGGATGGGTCACACACGCCGGCCATGCTGCCTCACTGAGAAGCAATTGGGATGTGCCACTCAAGCTGGTCCCAGTTCAGCCGATCTTCAGCCTGCATCTCTGTAAATAGTGAGGCAAGGTCCGGTTTGGGTGGATCGTTTCCCTCTTGCCTAGACAAAAGACAGAAGTGGGTGGTGGTTAATTAATGCAAGTTTAGAACATATTTGGGAAATACACTTGTTGCTAAAAGCCAGTGGTGGAATGTGACAATAAAGTACTTTGTTGTTGTATTTAACCACAATTTTCATGTAGCTGCGCTTCAGTAGATTTTACAAGGGGTGGGCTACATTTAAAATCAATTGTTTTTACTGTGGCCTCAGCAATCAGAATGAATTAATACGTTCACTTGAATGGAATCTAGTACTTTAACTGAGGGTGTGCATCACCGAGTATGGAGTCGCTCAGTCAAAATATGGAATTTTTATCAATAAAAGTTTAGCCACCGCTCTGTCACCGCTGTGTCTCTTCTTGCCCTGGCTTCAAGTGTGGGCAGTGTTTTGTACTTGTATTGCAAAAATATAAAAGGATGCACAACAATGGGTTTCAGATATTTGTTGTAATGTGTCCTGCTATTATAATACTGCATTAGTTTATTGATGATAGACTATAAACTACACATATAAACTAAATAATATTGATGACTGAACAACTCCCATTCCCCAAAGTGCAACATACAGTTATGAACATAACTCACAAAGGATCACACAAGTGATCTGACAAAAAAAATTTTTTTACAGTTGATGTGCCATTCATTTTCAATTATTCTGTAATTAATATTCACACATTCAAATAAATCTCAGTTCAGTCCCTTTTATATTAAGTGGAAATTGTGCTACTTTGGTTTTGCCACTTTACCAATGAAAGCATAGGATTTCAGTACTTTCCACAGTGGCAAGGTCTGTTGTGGGGTGGCTGCTTTTCCTTTCCTCATGCCTAGACCAAAGACAAATGGATGGTGGTTAGTTAAAGCAGGTTCAACACATTTACAGGTACATCTCAAAAAATTAGAATATCATGAAAATTCAATATTTTTTGTCACTCATTTCAGAAAGGAAAACCCATATATAGATTCATTACACGGACAGTGATATATTGCAAGTGTTTATTTTAATTTTGAAGATTATGGCTACAGCCCATGTTAACCAGCATTTCAACGACCAACATTTCTATTTAAAAACTATTTTTTAAAATTAATTTTATGTATTATTCTAATTTTTTGACAAACTGAATTTGGGGTTTTCAGGGGCTGTAAGCCATAATCATCAACATTAAAATAAATAAACGCTTGAAATATATCACTGTCTGTGTAATGAATCTCTATAATATATGGATTTCACTTTCCAAAATGAGTGACAAAAAATATTGAACTTTTTCATGATATTCTAATTTTTGGAGATGTACCTGTATTAGGGAAATACACTTGTGAAAGTCAGTGGTGGGATGTGACAAAGATGCTTTGTTTCCCTGACCAGTGAGCACCCCAGGATCCACTCTGTACAGGTACAAGTACATTATCAATCCAGGGATTTATGGTGGAACAGAAACAGCACGAAAACACTGTTCCAACACCTTTTTTGGAAAATCCACAGAACAGGTGTGTGGGTCTATTCTGACGCTTTAGAAAATTATATGAATCACTTTATAAATCACTGGTTTGACAATGCACTTGAATATGTTGAGATTTTGGATCCTGGGGTCCACTTGACCTGTATCCACAATATAAACACAACATGCTAAGGGCGGCGGACCCCTGGCATGTGGAAACAGATTCTAGAAAGAAATTACACACAACTTAATGCACAGTACCAAAGTGCAACACGTACACAAACCAGGACTTTAAACAGGAATAGCATATTTCATTGTTTTGCTCTCATAAGCGAATACTTCGGACAAAGCAAGCACAAATCAGCAGAGTTGGCTACTAGCTAGCTAGCTACTAGCTAACACTTGCTAGCCAGCACAGGATGGTGTTGTATTGCTCAAAAAAAGTGAGCTTACCACCAACAGGATAAATAAGCGAAAAGATGCACAATATCACAAATCACTCATCATTGATGGTTCTCTCACTTTCATCTTCAGCTTGTCTGTAGTCCGGTTCTATGCTGGGCTGCCATCTCTTTCGGTGCGGGGTTGCTCCATGTTGCTATGGATACTGATATCTGCCACCAAGCACAGAAAACTCCGCACCGCTTCGTTGGACCACGGTGTAGATTTCCCTGAAACCTGCAACGCCATCTCTATTAATATCGTGTTTACTCGGTGACCGAGTTTACTCCGTGAACTTTTGCAAATGGCGGTTTGGAGATTCTTCAGAAGACGGACGCTTTCATGACATTACGCCGTGACCAATCAGTGGCCTGCAGTCTGTTGACGTCACATTTTTGGCCCAACTTAGCGCGGCTGTACCCTGGCCTCGAGTCGGTACTAAAAAAGTACCTGGTACCAGGTACTAATGGAAAAGGCTACAAACCGAGCCGAGTAGAGTAGTTTAGGGCCGAGTGGGTACTAGTGGAAAAGGGGCTTTAGTAACTGAAGAGGAGGACTGGATCGATCTGGCACTGAGATGGAGCTGACAGTTTCATTATGACAGCATTGAAATGATGGGTTTAGCAAAGGTAAGGAAATTAGACAGTGGGATGTGTGGGTGTTGTGAATAGATGGTAGAGTTCTAGCTGTCTTTCTGACTGAACTTTGTCCAGCCTTCATTAGCTGGATTCTTTCACATGCAGCACGTTGTAAATTCAGTGACACAGGTACAACCATGATAGACTCACAGGTGTTTTTGTTTTAATGTTTGATTCTGTCTCCAGTTATGGGTACTTTATTTTTCTTTGGTAGCATTATAATTGAGGAAACACATTGAAAATAATTAGGTGCTTATTAATGTATTTATTAACTGTTTATAGTCATTAATAAGCACTTAATATCTTACAGACATTTTGCTACTTGCAACCTTTTTTCTTAGTAAGCTTTTAATTACTGCTTATTGATAGAACATAAGCAATCTGTTAGACATTGTGAGTTTAAAAAGGCTTAATTTGGAGTTATTTGGGAGGTTATTAAAACTATTTTTGTTCAACTCTTGCTATAACAACCTAATAATGCCCTTATTGCGCAAAGTTAATTCATATCTTAATTCATGTATAACAGCATCCTTATTTACTATCAATAAGTGGTAAGCCTTTTTTAAAGAAAAAGTTGTAGTTAATATGGCCATGCATAGTAAGTTAAGTGCTTTATAATAACCCATAAAATGTTAATAGACTACCAGTAAACTTACTAATATACCTAAGTAACAGTTAATGTGTTCCCACTCTTTTTATCTTAAATAATCTTGTCAGATTACCGTCTAATTTTGACCACCTTCATATATAAGTGCTTGTCTTGTGTGTTTTTCTTTTTGTGCAAATATCAGGGAAGTTGTAACATTTACTCATGAAGAGGAAAAAAAGTCTAGCGTGTGAACCGATTGTGAAAACCTTCCTTTTTTATTGCTCGTATCACAGGTTGTACTGTACATTGACGCTGTTTTTCTCCTTTACTGAGGCCTGACCTTGATTGTAATTAGCTTTACATGTCTCCAAAAAAGTATGACAGTTAAATTATTCAGAAGCAGACTTTCTAAAATGGCTTTTGAAAGATTCTAAATCAGCTGTAAAAAGTTTAAGGGATAAATGTGAAATGGGATTTATCCAAATCCATTAACATATTCAACAAATACAGTTCCTTCTCTTTACCAAAGATGAAGAACTGACAATTATAATATCTTTTGCTTACTATGAACATCTCTTATTTTTTATGAAATATTAGCTAATAGTCTAAAATTAAATTGTAATACAGAAAAGGAAACATTATTAATGAATCTTGGCATTTTATAAAACAATGCAGGATCACTTCACTGGCTTGAACTTAATTGGATTTACTTCTTGAAGTGGCAAATTAGTTAGTGTCAGGGAGTAAAGAAGAGGAAATCATGATTGCTGTGGACAGGAATCTTTTATTTATTTAAAATGACAAAAATATGTGCCAAATTACAAAAGAAAACTAGTATACTGCATAGAGCTGGGCAATTTGACCGTAAATCAGCATCATTGTTAATTCAGCCTTTCACCTTGGTTTTGTTTTTTTGGCTTTTCCCACCCTCCTTTCTTCTCCCCTTTAGTTCACTGACAAGGCTGATAATTAAGCAATATTACACAAGAGTGTGGTATACGAATATATCCACTGCAGTGATTTGGTAGGACGTGAGTATACTATAATAAAGTTCACACACATGTAATCAAATTAAATACTGTCCAGTGCAGAAGTTGGTGTTTATAATACCTACCTCTCGAGGGTTTGTGGGTCATGTGATTTGCGGTGGCAGCTAATTAGCTTTTTAGCTGCGTTGGGGGAGTCCTTTACGCAGCCATGATTATGTTATCACCACATAGGGATTACGAGTCTCTGATCAGGTTCTTAAATCCAACCTCAGCTTGTCCATTTTGTCATCCATCCTCACTGTAAAACAGCTAACAGGGATTTAACTTCAGGGCACTGATGTGTTTGTGTAAGTGCACTTTGCTCGCTTTTTCTTGGCCTCTTCAGATGAAACAGAAAGAGTCAGTCATCACATATGATGTGGACGGACACCGCATTTCTTTTTGATACAAGCTGTTTTAATTATTCCGTCATGGTCTGCTACTTCCAAACAGTGCTGACTGCACAGCTTCAGGGGTGCAGAATCATGTGACGATGCACGTTAAAGGGGCAGGACATGAAAGCTCCTTCTCTCACACACACACACACACACACACACACACACACACACACACACACACACACACACACACACACACACACACACACACACGGGAGACGGGAAAAACTGGAAAGAAAAACAACATGACCAAGATTATGTCAGTTTTACTTCCTGAACATCGGTTTCAGTTTTATTTCAGTTAATCACCCTGCACTAATAACTGCATATCACCCCCCCCCCCCCCAAAAAAAAACCCTCAAGTATAAAGCAGATAAAAGGCCAACATGCAATAAACACTTAAGCCTGTACATACTTAACCCATTATAAACACAAAATTAAATACTGCATAAAGTCTGTCTCAACGTCATGTTGAAAAGTAAGTTTTCCAGAACTCAAACTTTTTTCGCTATGAAAAAGTAAATGTTTTAATAGCCCACTGTATTGTTCATATATCATAATAGCTGCTCCATTTGAGTTGATGGTGTCATTTTGTCTGCTCATTTTCTTTTCTTTTCCTTAAATGGAATGGTCCAATATGATTTTTGAATTGTCTATATTCAGAGGATCAAAATATTCAACATGTTTCGCTTTTTTAAATTTGTGGGTCTGTAACAAATTCTAGAATCCATACGGAGGAAATGTGTACAATATAAATAAAGACAATTTTAACTACATTTTTAAAACGGCTTTAATGTTTTCATCAAAAAGTGTATTTTTTTTACTGAAACAATGTCAGAAGCATGTCTACTTTTTTGTACAGTGGCCTGCAAAAATATTCACCCCCGTCACCATTTTTCCCATTTTGTATGTTGCATCCTGGTACTACAGTTGTTTAAGTTCTTGTTTTACTCATCCATCTGTACTGAGTACCACACACAATGACAAAGTGAAAACAGAATTTTAGGATTTTTAAAAAACTTATCAAAAAGGAGAAATCCTTCTTGGAATTAAAGATAAGATAAGCCTTTATTAGTCCCACAATGGGAAAATTCCAGGTAAAACAAACAAACAAAAAACACCTGAAAGACTGAAGTGGGCTTTCATGCGTTTTGTGCTGAGGAGAGACATCCATATAGCCACTGTAAAGTCTTCATAAAACCCACATCTGTCTTTGTCCTTCTGGAACTTAGTCCCATCTCCACACACAGGATCTGTGCAGCTCAGTCAGAGTCACCATTGGGTTCTTGGCCGCCTCTCTCACTAAGGCCCTTCTGCAGCAGCTGTGTTTCTGAGCTCTGTAGGCAGTTCCTTTGACCTCGTGGCTGGGTTTTTGCTCTGTCATTTTAATTTATCACAGGATAATGCCAATCAATGTGCATAAACAGCTCAACCAAAATCAAGAAAAACAGGAGGCACCTCAGATAAATTTCATCCATTCAAGTTTACTAACAGTGATTTACTGTTCTCAAGTCCGCAGACTTGAGAATTGCAATACTGTGTTGGATACCTTAATTTCCACAGTGAGGCGCTGTTTGAAAAGAATTATACATCCGTGACCTGGAAGTCCCACCCTTTTGAAAAAAATTTGAGTTTACAAAGTCTGCCCTTGTATAAACATTGTTAAGCTATTTCACGTCTGTTTAAAAAAAAAAAAAAAAAAAAAAGCAGTGCTAGAGTTGGATTTATTGTCTCAGTTAACAAACCACAAAACCATTGTGGTGATGGACTCTTTGTTTCATCTGAAAATGCCAAGACAAAGCCAGTGACGTGTGCCGAAGCCAAATCGCTAGCATGCTAAAGAGCCACCGGCATTGAGCTCAGCCCTTCTGCGGTACCAACTCAACAGGTGACCAGTATGTATTTAGGTGCTTAGCAACAGTTACTGGGTACATTTAAAAGGATTTTTTTTTTTTTTTTAGAAGGGACTATTTTTTTTCTCAGCTGTGAAAAATAACTGGTTAAACAAGCAAATCATAATATTTTGTCCAGTACTGTTGTCTTTTATTAAATTGTGCTTGCGG
This sequence comes from Pholidichthys leucotaenia, assembly GCA_020510985.1. Taxonomy (NCBI): domain Eukaryota; kingdom Metazoa; phylum Chordata; class Actinopteri; order Cichliformes; family Pholidichthyidae; genus Pholidichthys; species Pholidichthys leucotaenia. Next base: position 177,890,363 of record CM035848.1, read on the forward strand.
AACAGTTGTGTAAAAGCACTATTACACTCGAGGTCCTATGGTGTAGCGTCGGGCATTAGATGTATCACACCCATAGCTACTATACTCATTGATACTGTACTCCCTCTTGTGTAATATTGCTTTAAATATATATATTTTTTCTTTTTAATTTACCAAAAAATCCTAAAGCTGTTTTCACTTTGTCATTGTGCTATACTGAGTGTAGATTAATGAGAAAAAAAATGGATTAAACGACTGTAGCATCAGACTGCAATATATCAAAATGGGATAAATGCTGAGGGGATGATACTTTTGCAAGCCACTGTACATACTTAACTGAATACTTTCCTTGAGATGAAAATATGTTGAATGTTGGGGCACTCTTAAAAGAGGACATTTTCATTTATTTAGTTTTCTCGTTGCCATCTTATAGCGCTCTGGCATGATCATAAATTGCTAACCAGGTATTAATCATTCTCCCACTGTCTTCTTAACACCAATTTAGGATTCATTAATTTTTTTAATCTTCCCTTGCATATGTGTGTTGAGGAAAAAAGCAGTATGCACAATTCTCTGTGACCTTACATGGCATGTCAGATACAGTATATAATTAGTAGCATTTTCATGTTATTAGATACAGGTGTAATCCTGGAAGTTTATTTTCCCTAAGCTGTTTCATTTTCAACTACAGTAAAATGGTGTTTTGATATAATGTTACACAATTCACATGAAAAAAGACCACACTGAGTAAACTCATCATTCCCATATCAGTACCATTTTATACCAATGACTTTGTAATGCCACAGTAACAAAAGCAAATAAACAAAAGAAATGAAGTAATTTTACAAAGACGGTCACTTCCAGGTACTGTGCATGCTCACTTGGATTGGTCATGGCTGTTGGGGACACAGAACAGATTCTACCTCAAAATCCTGAACATGTCCTTCTGTCTCAAGTCAAATGAACTCCATTGTAGTCATTGGGACATTCAGACTAGCTGTGAGAATTACTCACATGTTATTAAACAAAATACGGTAACTTGTATTGATTGAAAACATGCTGTTGCAAATCAGTAAAAGCAGATTATGTAAAATTTGAAACTACTTTGGTCCCGTTTTCTCCAGGTACATAGTATGTTATCTTGGCATTGGTATTATAGGTAGATGAGCTTAAACACAAATGAAATTTCTTTAGTTATTGTGAGAAACCACAGAATACCACCTCTTCTGTTTATACAAACACATTCTACTAACATCCTTAGGCAGTGTGCTTACAAAGCCTAAAGTATATGTTGCTTTTTTTCCTGTTCATTTTGAATTCCCAAACTAGTAAAGCAGTATAAACATAGATTCATGCTCAAGTGTGGTGTCTGCCAAACAAGAAGCCTCTGTAAACGGTTAAAGATGCACTTTGTGTTGTTTCATTATAAAATGCACTTATAGTGAAGGAACATATCACAGAATAAGCAAATAATCTGTCTCTTGTATATGTTTGTAACATTTGCTAGTAACAGTGGGTAGTTTTAATCAAAATGTTTAAAAAGTAAAAACATTTTTTTTTTCTTGCGCGTTGCATAGTCACAGCACAAGATTCAGCCAGGGTGACATTGAAAAAACTTAGGTGAACTTCTATAGCACTTGATAAAATTACACTGACAACAAGTTAGTGGTTAAACACTGTAATCGTGCACTCAGCTTTGAGTGTGCTTGTGTGGCTGTGTCAATGACTTGGTGTGCATATGCTACCATGTGGCTTTATCATTGCAGGTTTTTTGATGTTCAGCGTTTCTCACAGAATAAGATTAGATTACATGTCCACTGAGGTGGTGCATATATGCCTTCTTAAGTGGAGTGAACCCTTTTGACAAATACAATGAAAGTCAATAAATCACATATTACTACTTCTAGGTTTCCAACAATAGTTTTGCTAGCTCATTCTGGCAAAGTTGAAAAGAGCTAATGTGATGATGCAGAATCTGTCCGTCTGTCCATCCATCTGTCCACCCTTCCACTTTTCACAGGAATTACTCCTCCTCCTAGGTGTTTGCCCTTTTTTCATTCGTTCATCTTCTACCACTTAATCCTTTTCAGGTTGGGGGGGGGGGGGGGTGGAGCCTATCCCAGCATCTTTGAGCAAGAGGCAGGGTACACCCTGGACAGATCGCCAGTCCACTGCAGGGCCAACACAGAGAGACAGACAACCTTTCACTCTCACATTCATACCTAAGGACAATTTAGAATCCCCAGTCAATGCCAGTTAACCTATCGTGCATGTTTTTGGCCTGTGGGAGGAAACTGGAGTACCTGGAGAAAACACACACAGACATGGGGAGAACATGCAAACTCCACACAGAAGGGTCATCGATGGTCAGGGGCTGGGATCTTCTTACTGTGCTGCCACAGTGCTAACCACTGCGCCATCGAGCTGCCCTGATATTTGGTATTGGCCCTGATGGTCATCAAAATCATTCGCAATGATTCTCAGGTAGGTCTGCATCCAGATTGTTGTCAAGGTCAAGGTCAAAGGTCAGGAGAGCTGGGCACTTATGTCAATTCAGGAAAATTGCTACTCCCCCTAGGCAATTGCCTTGATGCTCACCAGACTCACTCAGAGTGATTATCAGGTGGGTTTGCATCCAGGTTGTGCTCAAGGTCATTGTCAAAGGTCAGGAGATATGGGCATTTATGATTTCATGAAAATTGTTACTCCTCCTAGGCAATTGTCCTAACATTTGGCAAACTCATGCACAATTATCCTAAAGTGTGTCTGCATCTAGGCTGGGATTAAGCTCAGGGTCAGAGGTCAAAAGGTCTGAGCACTCTTGGAGTGATTTCATTTGTCTGCAAAGAGCTATTTTGTCATTAACAGTCTGGTTTTGCTCTGCAGCCTCTGTGAACTCGATAGAGTGAAGCAGATCTTGCTTGTCTTTCAATTTGTAGTGTTCATTCAGAGCAGAAGAAAAAAAATCCCACCACCTTCAGCTGGGGTGGAAGTCAGTCCAGCTGGAGTTTGTGTGACTGTGGGATGAGAGATTCTGATGTAGAAGCTGAATGTGGACCAGCTAATCTGATTGTAGGGATGGCAAAGAATGGAAATGATTGGTTTACAGAAACTGAACTTTTGTAAAAAGAGCAAGTTGATTGTTGAATGCTAAATGAATTCTTTCCCTCAAATACAATATGAATGAATGAATGAATGAATGAATCTTTATTTCGGATAGATTAAAAGTAAAGATTAAAAAGAAACAGAATAATATAACAAAGGGGAAAAAATCCAACAAGGTCAAATTAAACAGTAACTCCTCTGATTATACAGTTCAACATAAGTTATCCGAAACGGGTGATGGCTGAAGCCGCAGCTTATATTGCCCACCCAAATTCCATCCAAGAATTCAAAAGGAAAACAAAACAAGAGCGATTACAATTCGGAACAAAGCTAAGACAAAATGTGACAGAAAAAAAACTAAGCAACAACACAACACAGACTGGATATGACAATCCGTATGTGATTTTACATGTCATCTTGTATATATGTTTGGAGTATTTCTTCCTTTAGTTTTTGTTTAAATTGTCCAAGCGTTGTACATGATTTTAATTCAGGTCCAAAATCGTTCCATAATCTGACTCCTTGTACTGAAACACAGTGTTGCTTGGTGGTAGTTCTCACTGAAGGTTTTTGAAATATACATGTTCCTCTGAAATGATATTGTTTCTCCCTTATTTGGAACAACTTTTGGATATTTGCGGGCAGTGATAGATTCTTCACTTTAAACATTATTACTGCAGTTTTAAAGTCAACCAGATCTTTCAACTTGAGAGCTTTTAATTTAAGAAAAAGTGGGTTTGTTGGTTCCCTGTAAGCAGCTTTGTTTATTATTCTAATAGCTCTCTTCTGAAGCATAAAGACTGGATATATGTTTGTTTTATATGTATTTCCCCATACTTCAGTACAATATGTCATGTATGGGAGTATTAATGAATGATACAAAGTATATAATGTGGGTTGATTCAGCAAATATTTTGCTCTGTGTAGTATTGCGATTGATTAAGATATTTTACCTTTAATATAATTAATATGTGACTTCCAACACAGTTTATCAATTATTACTCCAAGAAATTTAGTTTCAGATACCCTTTCAATCTCTACACCATTTACACTGAGTTTAGATACTAAGTTGTTATGATGAAAACTATAAATTTTGTCTTACTTAAATTGAGTGTTAATTTGTTTGAATCAAACCACAGTTTAAGCTTTCCTAATTCCTTTCCGAGTGTATCCAAAAGTTGTTCCAAATTGCTTCCACTGCATAATAGATTAGTGTCATTGGCAAACAATATTAAATCCATTTTTTCCGAGACTTTACATATATCATTTATATACATATTGAATAACAATGGCCCCAAAACTGAACCCTGTGGGACTCCACAAGTAACCTTCAGTAACTGTGAGTTTTTGTTACCAATACATACATATTGATATCTGTTCTTTAAGTAACTACTTAACCAGGACAGTGCTACCCCCCTAATACCACAATTTTGTAGTTTCTTTAATAATAAATTATGATCCACTGTATCAAATGCTTTTTTAAGATCCAGGAATACCCCAACTGAATACTCTTGATTTTCAACGGCAGTTGATATTTTTTCTATAAATTCCATTAGAGCAAATGCAGTTGTCCTCTTGTGTCTGAACCCATATTGCTGCTCACACAATAAATTATTCTTTATTATGAAGTTGTCAATTCTCTCACAGAATATTTTTTCAAGTATCTTGGAAAATTGCGGCAATAGTGAAATTGGTCTATAGTTTGAGAATTCCCCTCTGTCACCCGTCTTGTATATCGGAATTACTTTAGCTATTTTCATTGCATTTGGAAATACAGTGGGGCAAAAAAGTATTTAGTCAGCCACCAAGTGTGCAAGTTCTCCCACTTAAAAGATGAGAGAGATCTCCAATTTTCATCATAGGTATACCTCAACTATGAGAGACAAAATGAGAAAAAAAAAATCCAGAAAATCACATTAAAGGATTTTTAATGAATTAATTGGTAAATTCCTCGGTAAAATAAGTATTTGGTCACCTACAAACAAGCAAGATTTCTGGCTCTCACAGACCTGTAACTTCTTCTTTAAGAGGCTCCTCTGTCCTCCACTCGTTACCTGTGTTAATGACACCTGTTTGAACTCGTTATCAGTATAAAAGACACCTGTCCACAACCTCAAACAGTCAGACTCCAAACTCCACTATGGCCAAGACCAAAGAGCTGTCAAAGGACACCAGAAACAAAATTGTAGACCTGCACCAGGCTGGGAAGACTGAATCTGCAATAGGTAAGCAGCTTGGTGTGAAGAAATCAACTGTGGGAGCAATTATTAAGAAATGGAAGACATACAAGACCACTGATAATCTCCCTCGATCTGGGACTCCACGCAAGATCTCATCCCGTGGGGTCAAAATTATCACGAGAACGGTGAGCAAAAATCCCAGAACCACACGGGGGGACCTAGTGAATGACCTGCAGAGAGCTGGGACCAAAGTAACAAAGACTACCATCAGTAACACACTACGCCGCCAGGGACTCAAATCCTGCAGTGCCAGACGTGTCCCCCTGTTTAAGCCAGTACATGTCCAGGCCCGTCTGAAGTTTGCTAGAGAGCATTTGGATGATCCAGAAGAGGATTGGGAGAATATCATATGGTCAGATGAAACCAAAATAGAACTTTTTGGTAAAAACTCAACTTGTTGTGTTTGGAGGAGAAAGAATGCTGAGTTGCATCCAAAGAACACCATACCTACTGTGAAGCATGGGGGTGGAAACATCATGCTTTGGGGCTGTTTTTCTGCAAAGGGACCAGGACGACTGATCCGTGTAAAGGAAAGAATGAATGGGGCCATGTATCGTGAGATTTTGAGTGAAAACCTCCTTCCATCAGCAAGGGCATTGAAGATGAAACGTGGCTGGGTCTTTCAGCATGACAATGATCCCAAACACACCGCCCGGGCAACAAAGGAGTGGCTTCGTAAGAAGCATTTCAAGGTCCTGGAGTGGCCTAGCCAGTCTCCAGATCTCAACCCCATAGAAAATCTTTGGAGGGAGTTGAAAGTCCGTGTTGCCCAGCGACAGCCCCAAAACATCACTGCTCTAGAGGCGATCTGCATGGAGGAATGGGCCAAAATACCAGCAACAGTGTGTGAAAACCTTGTGAAGACTTGCAGAAAACATTTGACCTCTGTCATTGCCAACAAAGGGTATATAACAAAGTATTGAGATGAACATTTGTTATTGACCATATACTTATTTTACCGAGGAATTTACCAATTAATTCATTAAAAATCCTTCAATGTGATTTTCTGGATTTTTTTTTTCTCATTTTGTCTCTCATAGTTGAGGTATACCTATGATGAAAATTGGAGACCTCTCTCATCTTTAAAGTGGGAGAACTTGCACAATTGGTGGCTGACTAAATACTTTTTTGCCCCACTGTATACCTGTTTGGAGAGACAGGTTACAAATATACGTCAGTGGTTTCACTAAGCATTCAATAATAGTTTTGACTAACAGCATGTCAATACCATCACAGTCCGTAGATGTTTTACTTTTAAAGGATTAAACAATTTCAATGACCTCTCTCTCGCCTGTGTTCTTTATGAAAATGGAGTCTTTTATAGCAGTGTTTTTGCTTATTGTATCACCCGTAGGTGCTGTAATGGGTATTTCTCGAGCCAAATTAGGACCAATGTTAACAAAAAAGTTATTAAATTCATCTGCAGGTGAAACTGCATTCACACTCTGAGTCATTATTTTTTGAAAAATTGGTTGGGTAGCTTGTATTTGTTTTTATTTCCAAGAATATTGTTAAGTATTGTCCATGTATTTTTAATATTGTCTCTGTTTTTCTCCAGTTCTTTACTGTAATAGTCTCTTTTACTACATCTCATTATATATGTTAACTTATTTTTGTATGTTTTATACTGCTGCTCTGCTTCTTTTGTCCTTTTCTTTAGAAAAGCTTTATATAATAATTTTTTCTTTTTACACGCCTTTTGTAATCCTTTGGTTAACCATGGCTTATCGACAAATTTATGTTTAAGCTTTTTCTTTACTAATGGACAATTTTTTTCATAAAGAGTGGTTACAATGTTCATAAATGTGTCATAGGCTTCATTTACATCTGATACATAGACTTTTATCCAATCCTGCTTCAGCAAGTCTTCTTTAAAAGAACTGATTGCATTTTGTGATTTGTATCTGAATGATTTTAAAACTTTTTCTGTATTGGCCCCCGTGTGGCCATCGATAAGTGCAAAGGTTGGCAAATGGTCACTTATATCATTTATCAATAATCCACTTTCTATTTTCTGATCAATAATATTAACAAACAGGTTGTTAATAAGTGTAGCAGTGTGAACTGTGATTCTACTGGGTTGTGTTATTGTGGGATATAGACTCATACTGTACATAGAGTTCATGAACTCTGTAATTACATTTTGTTGATATGGATTTAGTAAATCAATATTGAAATCTCCACAAATTCCTACCATTTTCTTACTAGTAATATTATTGTACAGCTCAACTAATTTATCTCTGAATGTCTCAATGCAAGTTCTCGGCGTTCTATATATACAACTTATAATTAGATTTTTTGTTTTATCTTGGTCAATCTCAACAGTAACAAATTCTAAAATCCCTGGTAGTGCAAAGGACATTCCATTTACAAGTTTACACCTATACAGGTCATCAGTATACAGTGCAACACCACCACCCTTTTTTGAGATCTGTTAATATGAAACATCTGATATCCCTCTATTGCCATCAGGGGAACCTGCTCTTCATTAAGCCAAGTTTCAGAGACTGATGGCTGTAAATTTTCTGTCTAGCTGTTTTAAATAGTCCTGAATCTGTGGAAAGTTTTTGTTAAAAGGAACTTCGATTATATTGGCATGTTAGCTCTATATGCTTTATTTTGATGTTAGTAGCATAACTATAATATAATTTTTTTGAAAATAATTCCCAGTTTTATATATTTTTAAAAAACTTTATTACGATGTAAATCGCCATTTTTGTTTACGTCGCAATGCATTCTGGGTAGTGACGTAGAATAGTTGCAGCCGTTTTTTCTGTCTTATACAAGCCAAAAAGTGAAGCTACGAACTACTGCCATTTGTCAGTGAAAATGCCACATTGCGCGGCTTTTGGATGTAATTTCCAATCAAAGGGAAATAAAGAGAGCGGGGTAAGCCTCCCTAGCTTTCCTAAAGAGGGAAAGTTGAGGAAAAAGTGGGGTGGCAGCAGCTCAGGAGGTAGAGCAGGTCGTTTAATAACCCGATGGTTGGCGGTTCAAATCACGCTCTCCCCAGATATCCTGTCGTTGTATTCCTGGGCAAGACACTTGACCCGCATTGCCTCCAGTGCCCATAACACTGGGTATGAATGTGTAAAAATGTTTAAATGCTCGGTGGTGGCTGGAGAGGCCGTTGGCGCGGATTGGCAGCCACATTTCCGTCACTCTATGAGTGTCTATGATCAAGTGCTATAGCGCACGCTTGATAAAGCTGATATATATATTTATCACGCTATGATAAAGCGCTATATCACTCAAAGCGCACGCTTGAGCGTGCGCTTGAGCAATATAGCGTGCGCTTGAGTGTCTCTCCACTCCGCGAGTGTCTCTCCGCTTTGAGTGTCTCAAGCGTGCACTTGAGGAAGCATTATTTTAATGTGAAACTTACACTACCGTTCAAAAGTTTGGGGTCACCTCAGACAATTTTGTGTTTTCCATGAAAAGTCACACTTTTATTTACCACCATGAGTTGTAAAATGAATAGAAAATATAGTCAAGACATTGACAAGGTTAGAAATAATGATTTGTATTTGAAATAATAATTTTTTCCTTCAAACTTTGCTTTGGTCAAAGAATCCTCCATTTGCAGCAATTACAGCATTGCAGACCTAACGTGATTGCACAAGGGTTTCTAATCATCCATTAGCCTTCTGACGCAATGAGCAAACACATTGTACCATTAGAACACTGGAGTGATAGTTGCTGGAAATGCGCCTCTATACATCTACAGTGGGGTAAAAAAGTATTTAGTCAGCCACCAATTGTGCAAGTTCTCCCACTTAAAAGATGAGAGAGGTCTCCAATTTTCATCATAGGTATACCTCAACTATGAGAGACAAAATAAGAAAAAAAAAATCCAGAAAATCACATTGAAGGATTTTTAATGAATTAATTGGTAAATTCCTCGGTAAAATAAGTATTTGGTCAATAACAAAAGTTCATCTCAATACTTATACCCTTTGTTGGCAGTGACAGAGGTCAAACGTTTTCTGTAAGTTTTCACAAGGTTTTCACACACTGTTGCTGGTATTTTGGCCCATTCCTCCATGCAGATCTCCTCTAGAGCAGTGATGTTTTGGGGCTGTCGCTGGGCAACACAGACTTTCAACTCCCTCCAAAGATTTTCTATGGGGTTGAGATCTGGAGACTGACTAGGCCACTCCAGGACCTTGAAATGCTTCTTACGAAGCCACTCCTTCGTTGCCCGGGAGGTGTGTTTGGGATCACTGTCATGCTGAAAGACCCAGCCACATTTCATCTTCAGTGCCCTTGCTGGTGGAAGGAGGTTTTCACTCAGAATCTCACGATACATGGCCCCATTCATTCTTTCCTTTACATGGATCAGTCGTCCTGGTCCCTTTGCAGAAAAACAGCCCCAAAGTATGATGTTTTCACCCCCATGCTTCACAGTAGGTATGGTGTTCTTTCTCCTCCAAACACGACAAGTTGAGTTTTTACCAAAAAGTTCTATTTTGGTTTCATCTGACCATATGACATTCTCCCAATCCTCTTCTGGATCATCCAAATGCTCTCTAGCGAACTTCAGACGGGCCTGGACATGTACCGGCTTAAGCAGGGGGACAGGTCTGGCACTGCAGGATTTGAGTCCCTGGTGGCGTAGTGTGTTTCTGATGTAGCCTTTGTTACTTTGGTCCCAGCTCCCTGCAGGTCATTCACTAGGTCCCCCCATGTGGTTCTGGGATTTTCGCTCACCGTTCTCGTGATAATTTTGACCCCACGGGGTGAGATCTTGCGTGGAGCCCCAGATCGAGGGAGATTATCAGTGGTCTTGTATGTCTTCCATTTTCTAATAATTGCTCCCACAGTTGATTTCTTCACACCAAGCTGCTTACCTATTGCAGATTCAGTCTTCCCAGCCTGGTGCAGGTCTACAATTTTGTTTCTGGTGTCCTTTGACAGCTCTTTGATCTTGGCCATAGTGGAGTTTGGAGTCTGACTTTTTGAGGTTGTGGACAGGTGTCTTTTATACTGATAACGAGTTCAAACAGGTACCATTAATACAGGTAACGAGTGGAGGAGAGAGGAGCCTCTTAAAGAAGAAGTTACAGGTTTGTGAGAGCCAGAAATCTTGCTTGTTTGTAGGTGACCATGTACTTATTTTACTGAGGAATTTACCAATTAATTCATTAAAAATCCTTCATTGTGATTTTTTCGATTTTTTTTCTCTCATTTTGTCTCTCATAGTTGAGGTATACCTATGATGAAAATTGGAGACCTCTCTCATCTTTTAAGTGGGAGAACTTGCACAATTGGTGGCTGACTAAATACTTTTTTTTTTTTTCACCCTTATTGTCATTCAACCATACAACCAATCATGTACAGCAGAACGAGATTGTGCTTTACTGATCTACAGTGTAAATCACACACACCCCAAGTGCAGAATCAGAGGGCCGCTGCCATGCAAGGCGCCGCCACAGAGTTCCCTCCTCCATTCCATTTATTGCTGAGCACCAAGCTGGACGGCAGGAAGTTCCACTTTTATATGGTCTTTTGGCATGACCCGGCCGGGATTTGAACCCCTGCCTCCCGGGTGTGGGGCGGATGCTCTACCAACTGAGCCACCACTCCGGTGGTTTTGCCCCACTGTATGTAAATATTGCACCAAAAACCAGACATTTGCAGCTAGAATAGTCATTTACCACATTAGCAATGTATAGAGTGTATTTCTGATTAGTTTAAAGTTATCTTCATTGAAAAAAAGTGCTTTTCTTTCAAAAATAAGGAAATTTCTAAGTGACCCCAAACTTTTGAACGGTAGTGTATAAATTGTTGATTTACTTACAATAGAATGCTCAAACACAAAAAATTGTCTACAAGCATGATGGGCACTGAACTGATAAACATGGACTCTCAGCAACATAAAGCAATTTCTCTGTTGCTTTCTCAGACTGCGGGTTGAACGTCCATAAGCAGTGCTCCAAAGTCGTTCCAAATGACTGCCATCCAGATCTTTGACATGTCAAGCTTGAGCGTACGCTTTGAGCGATATAGCGCTTTATCATAGCGTGATAAATATACAGTATATATCAGCTTTATCAAGCGTGCGCTATAGCACTTTATCATAGACACTCAAAGCGTGTGCTCTGAGTGTCTCAAGCGCACGCTCAAGCGTGCGCTTTGAGCGATATAGCGCTTTATCATAGCATGATAAATATATATATCAGCTTTATCAAGCGTGCGCTATAGCACTTGATCATAGACACTCATAGAGTGACGGAAATGTGGCTGCCAATCCGCGCCAACGGCCTCCCCGGCCACCACCGAGCATTTAAACATTTTTACACATTCATACCCAGTGTTATGGGCACTGGAGGCAATGCGGGTGAAGTGTCTTGCCCAGGGACACAGTGGCAGGATATCTGGGGAGAGCGTGATTCGAACCGCCAACCATCGGGTTATTAAACGACCTGCTCTACCTCCTGAGCTGCTGCCACCCCACTTTTTCCTCAACTTTCCCTCTTTAGGAAAGCTATGGAGGCTTACCCCGCTCTCTTTATTTCCCTTTGATTGGAAATTACATCCAAAAGCCGCGCAATGTGGCATTTTCATTGACAAATGGCAGTAGTTCGTAGCTTCACTTCTTGGCTTGTTCAAGACAGAAAAAATGGCTGCAACCATTCTACGTCACTACCCAGAATGCATTGCGACGTAAACAAAAATGACGATTTACATCGTAATAAAGTTTTTTAAAAATATATAAAACTGGGAATTATTTTCAAAAAAATTATATTATAGTTATGTTAGTAACATCAAAATTAAGCATATAGAGCTAACATGCCAATATAATCGGAGTTCCTTTTAAGACTTCTGCTGTTGAAGTGTATTATTGATAGTTTACCATCTAGTTGCACTTGACTTTTGAATTGCTTTTCAGTGTAATAGTCACAATGATTATGAACATTATTGAAAAAGTGGTTATCAGGATCAATATCATTCTCCATCTCTTGTAGTTTATGTTCAGCACAATGGCATATTTTCAGAGTTTGAATTTCCTCACTCTGTCAAATGACTTCCTCCAGCTGGGGATAATTGATGTCTACTCAAGTCAGTCATAAGTTTTTTTGTTTGTTTTGTTTAGTTTTTTTTTTAAAAGTACATTGACATGGTATGTCAAAAGAACTATTCTTGCCGTGTGTGTGGATATGGATTATCATAGTCTTAATTTTCTTAATCAGTGTTCATCTATATTTATTTAAGTCAGTAATCTCTCTGATTATTATACTCTTTGCTTCCTCAGGTGTTCCATTTAGTTTGATCCAAACTCTACAATTTCTTGTCCATGTTGCCTGTATCTTATTTTGTCTTTTCAGCATCCGTGCTTGCCGTGCTATTTCAGCATTAGTTTTTGTTAGATGTTCATTTAGGTAAACTTCTGTTCTCCGTAGCTTTCTGGCCTGCCTCAGTATGTCATTCTTTACCCTTCTGTTCACAAAACGCATCACAATTGATTTCTTTGTTTTACAGTATTATCCTTTCTGGGAAAAGCATGACAGGCTGAAATTGCATTTGCTTCGACCTTTATATTTCTACTATCAAAGAACTGAAGCACCTGGTTTTCCAGGGAGACTGATTCGCCCAGGGGAGCCTCCTCACCTCTCATTCCTGCTGTAGTATGAGCATATGATTGATATTTAATGTCTAGTCTACTTATAATTAGATCATCCATACGAGAATATTGTTCAAGATCCTCGACGCGTCGCTCCAAGTCTGCAATTTTTTTGTCTTTTTCCTTAATTGTTAATTTTAATTCTCGGACTTCTTCCATTAGCCTTAATATTTTAGCCTGCTGACTAGCCACTTTGGTCAGTTCTTCTGACAAGAAGTTCAGAGATTTTTTCATCTCTTCCATTTCCTCCTTCTTTGGTGGCATTTTTACTGACCTGTGGATAGTAAAACAATCTCTGCTGGTGTCGCCGGTATCCAATCCGACCGACCTGGAATCCAGCTGGGCCTCAGCTAGCCCCCTCTGCTGCTAGTCCCGCTGCTTACCGCTGCCGTAACCGAGCTCCTGTCCAGCCGGGGTACTGGCAGCTCCTCCACCGAGTCCCGTCGCCGCTGTAGCCGAGCTCCGATCCTGCTCCTGTCCAGCTGGGGTCCCGGTAGCTCCTCCACTGAGCCCCGCCGCTGCAACTGTTCTCCTACTCCGGCTCTTATCTGGCTGGGACCCCGGTGGTCCTCCACTGGTCCCCGTCTCCCACCACCGCTGCACTTGAACTCCGATCCGGCTCCCGTCCAACTGCTGCCTTGGCTAGTTCCTCCGGCGAGCCCCAATCACCTGGGATAGAGTCGCTTCTCCGTGTCGGTGTTAGGTGCTACGACTAGCTATGGTGTTAGCTATAGTGATAGGGTTAGCTTAGCAAACGCTACAGGTAAAGCGTAGCAGCGAACCACGAAAAGAAACGCTAATGGATGGATGAAAGTATGGAATGATGGATGAAAGTTTTTTTTTTAAAAAATCTGCGTATTTGTACAGGGTTTATTTAGTAATCCAGACAGTGTGGGCCTCAGGTTATTTCACACCTTAGACAGAGACAATGAATACACATGGGAGAACAATGCCCAAGTGGGTGAGAGGGGGTTGGATGAAGTGTAGTGTAGATGTCATGCTGTGTATGAGAAAGTGCCTAGAACCTTGTGAAGTGTGACTTGATATAGAGAGAGGAATGCTTGATGTGACCAGTCAGTCTGTTCTTTGCCGGTGAGATGTGAGTGTGTAATAAATCGTCTGAAATGAATATGCCTCTTCATTTACACACTCCACAACGGTGCTATATAATTGTCATATTCAAATTTTACATGGTTAATTGGTTAACATTAATTGGTTTTCGTTTATTACCAGAAGGCTGTTTGTTGACTGTAAGTATATGCTGTTTTGTTGTTTGTTTTTTAAGGACAGTGCAAGTTGATGAACATTGATATCAATCAATGTAAACGTGCCAGATTGTAGCCAGAGGCTAACTTCCATCTGTTGTCCGTGGGTTACAATTTTTCCTTCCCCCATTCTATTATGCTGAGCACCAAGCTAAAAGGTGGGGAAGTACCATTTTTATATGGTTTTTGGTATGACCCGGCTGGGGCTTGGACCCATGACCTCACAGCTGAGGGGTGGGTGCTCTACCATAAGGCCACCACGCCTCAGTGTTAGGTGTCTCTCCTACCACCAATATTTTATGAAGTTGGTTAATACAGAGCAGGGCATCCGGGACCATGCCTCTTCACAGTATCTCTTCAGATTATCAAGGATCCTAGATCTGCTCTTGTGCACTCTTCAGCTCACCCACACATTTTTTAACAGAGTTCAGGTCCAAGAACTGAGATGGTCATGTCAAAATGTCCTGACCTTTTCTAAAATCTTTGGAGCAAAAAGAGCCCCACAGTATCACATAACCTGTACCATATTTTACAGATGGGAAAAGTATTGATTTTTTTTTTTTTTTTTTTTTTTTTTGCTCCTGGCAGAAATATACTATGCTGTATGTGTTCTACTTATACTTTTACATCTAAAGTCATGAGGATATTTAATGTTATTATTATTAGTAGTAGTATAATAGGGGTGTAACAGTACTTGTATTTGTATTTTTTGGTACGCCACCCACAGTACAGTGCAGACACATACCGAGGTATGACGCGGACTATATTGAGTGACGGACAGAAAGTGTAACTGTCATATCACGCCCCCTCCTCTCCATTTCCCCGTCTCCGGCCGCCTGTCAGCAGACATCTGCAGCGTTCCACCCTGGTGAAGAATGCCTAAAATTGGGCTACTTCTAAGCACAACACCAGTAAGGTTAGTGAGTTTTTAGCAAGTAAAGTTAGCGTTTCTTATTTTCAATGAATGACTGTCTCAGCTTTAGAAAACTGAATACACTCTTAGCATATGTTAGCATTTCCGATCAGACAATAATCTCTCTTGAATGATGTTTGCTGACAACTGAGCTGTTTCAGTTCTGTTGGTAATGTGTTAGCTGACAATAAATGACTGAATTACATGAGTAGCTTACTCTTTTTCATCTTCTCTATTATTGTTGCGGTAATAAGCCCTCATTCTGAATATTAGTGCATCTCGGTAAATTAGAATACCATGATTTGTAATTTAATTTTTAAAAAGATAACCATAATCATCACTAAATTAAAACAGCTTAAATATTTCACTGTATGTGTAGTGAAGACCCACATTCCTCTACTTAAGCAATATTAATCAATCAACTTTATTTATAAAGCACTTTAAAAGCAACACTCGCTACACAAAGTGCTGTACAGCAAGAGAACATAAAAGCAGGGCACTAACACAAGAACCACAGTAAAAAAATAAATAAATTCATAAATAAAATAAAAAGTAAAATAAATAAAAATCCATTTCATTCAATAAAATCAATGTCTCATACTGGGTCAAAGGCCAGGGAGTAAAAGTATTACACAAAAGTGAGTTTGGTATCATGAATTTGTGAACTCCAGCAGGCCGTGATTTGACTTGTGCCCTCCGCGTAACGAGCTTGAGTGTAATATTGCTTTTATGCAACAGTTCCGGCAAGCAAAATTTATTAAATGACAACAATACCGGACGAAATATTATGATTTGTTTGTTTAACCAGTTATTTTGCACAGCTGAGAAAAAAAGTCTCTTCTGAATGTTGCCAAAAGCCACTAACTGCTGCTAAACATCTTAGTCAGCATATAGACGTCTATTGTCATTTCACACACATGCAAACAAATTAAATATTGTCAAGTGCAAAAGTAATAAGTGTTTATAAAACATGCCTATTAAGTCGATACTTCAGAAAATCCCAGATCAAAATGTATCTAATACTGGTCGCCAGAAGCTAGTAGTTAGCATGCTAGTAATTTAGCACATGCTAGTGATTTAGCACATTTTGCTCGCTTTTCTTTGCATTATCAGATGAAACAAAGAGTCCATCACCACAAAGGTATTGTGGTTTGTTAATTGAGACAATAAACAAACTCTAGCACTGCCTATTTTTTTTTAAACAGACATGAAATTGTTTAATGATCTTAAAATGACCGGGTAGACGGAAGTAGACCTTTGCAAAAGGGTGGAACTTCCAGGTCACGGATGTATAAATTCTTGTCAAATAGTGCTTCACTGTAGAAATTAAGGTATCCAAAATAGTAATGCAGTTGTCAGAGTTGATAGAAAAGTACTGTTAGTAATTAACGTTATTAGAACACCTTTGAAGTGGAGTGATGCATATCCAGTGGAATTGGAGTGCAGTTATCGCAGATTATAGTAACTTCTGGAATCCCTATTGTCCAATCAAATTACTCGGTCGGAACTAACTGTTTTATAAAGTAAGTTAAAGCATTTGTAAACTGTTATTTTGGACTAGAAAAAGGTCTTTTAATTTTCATTCTGAAGCCTAATTATTAAACTTTTAAACTTCTAGACTCAGCAAGGTTTCAAACAGGATGGACTAGTTTGTTATTTTCTTTTTGACTTTAAGGGAGTTGAATACTATTACTCCAGTTTGTTTTGAACAGCAGAGTTACAACAGCCCTGTATGGTGTAGTAGAAGCTGATATTTGAGTTTTAATTTTAGTTTTTGGTTTAAAAGACTAAACTTTATTGTCTGTTAAATTTATGTTGTTACCGGAGTGGTGGCCTAGTTCATAGAGCATCTGCCCCGCACCCGGGAGGCTGGGGTTCAAATCCCGGCCGGGACATTCCAAAGACCATAAAAAAGTTGAACTTCCTGCCGTCCAGCTTGGTGCTCAGCAATAATGGAACGGAGGAGGGAAATTTGAGGCGGTGTCTTGCATGGCAGCGACCCCTCTGATTCTAGATGTGATTAACATTGTAGATAAGAAAGATGTAATTTTGTTCTACTGTACATGATTGGCTGTGTGGATTGAATTACAGTAATGTTGGCTTTACCTTTACTTGTGTTGCTACAAACACTTTTGATTAAACTGTTAAGTTCAAGTTTCCAACTCATGTTTCATGGGTCTTTATTTTATTTAACTATGGGGACTTTTTTATAATAGGCTGTTCAAACTTATATTGCTGCACTTGTCTGCATTGTTCATTTCCTAAAAAGAGAATTTATTGTATTGTGGTGCACATATGTAGTTTCACGGGCTCAAATGTGTATGACTGTTCATATGCTCTCATGTATATTCCTGTGTGCTTATTTTGGCTTCACTTCTGAAGAGGAACAAAAGGTCTGGACCTCCTAGGGATAAGAGGAGGATTAGAGAGTTGGCCTTTTGATATGCAAAGAGATGGACATGAATGATTGCCTGACCACCCAGGTTGGGGTGGAAGCGAGAGGAACTGCAGGGGGGATGCATTGCGTTTGGGATTTAAAGACAATGGGATTTTGTACTTTGATGTCAGGGGTATAAGACTGGCAGATGTTGGGAGTTTTTCCTTCTTCTGCTTTTGAATGTTGGAGAGTGTGTTGTGAATAAAAATGGAACCTGAGAAATAACTCTGCCTCATCCTTTCCACACATCTCCACACTGGTGACCTTAAGACGTATTATGGCCGGAGACGATTCTCCTGCACCGGACTCATCAGGAGCCAGCCAAGCTAATGCAGCTACCACAGTCCAGCTTCCGGACTTCTGGCAGAACAGTCCGCGCTCCTGGTTTAACGCAGTCGAGGCACAGTTCCATCTTCGGAAGGTTTCGGCAGACGCCACAAAGTTCTACCATGTAGTTGCAAAGCTGGACAGCCACACAGCCCAGCGTGTAGAGAGCCTGATCAACCACCCGCCAGACGACGACAAGTACGGCACTTTGAAGGCTGCTCTCATCCGTTTTTTTCACCCCCTCGCTGGGAGAGCAAGCAGAGAAGCTCCTGGCGTTGACTGAGTGTGAAGTTGACAGACCTGCAGACCTGATGGTGAAGATGCTGAGTTTGAGAGACACCGAAGCTGATGGCTTTATTTTCGCCCACCTTTTCCTCAGGACACTACCGCCAGCGGTGAGAGTTACCCTGGCCAGTTCACAGCTGCTGGCCCACTGAGACTACCACGAGCTGGGCCAGGAGGTGCAACGACTCGTCGACGCCCATAGACGACACACGGCTACGACCGCAGCAGCGGAGCTGGGTGCAACATCCGGAGATGGCGGGGGGCCAGAGGCTGCAGCACCAGACTCACCGACGACGGCAGCGGCGGAGGCCAGGAGGCACGGAGCGGACGACGTCCTTTGCTTTTACCATCGCCGTTTTGCCGAGAGGGCACGCAAGTGCATTCCAGTGCCAATTCAAGCGCTCGGGAAACGCCAAGACCGGGAGTCGGTAGCAGCTGCGGCTCTCGGTGAGGAGAACAAGCTGCTCTACTTGAGGGACGCACGATCGGGGAGGCACTTCCTCGTGGACACAGGCTCCCAGCTGAGTTTCATCACACCTTCCTACGCTGACCGGCTGGCATCTTCCAGTGGCCCTGTGGTGTCAGCAGCGAACGGCTCGGCGATTAAGACCTTCGGAGAGAAGACCCTGTCTCTGTCTTTACACGGCCGCACATTTGAGTGGACTTTCGTCATAGCGGCAGTCAATTTCAACATGTTAGGTGCTGATTTTTTGTGCTCACATGGTTTGTTGGTCGATCTTGCTAACAGACGCCTGGTTAATGCACTCTCTTTTTCTTCTATTCCCTGCACAGCGCGAGTGGCCCCGCCAACAGCACAAGCCAACATCACAGCTGCAGGTGGTAAGTTCCACACACTCCTCACTCGGTTTCCAGCACTCACGGTGCCAACATTTTCAGCGACCGTGGCTAAACACGGGGTGGAGCATTTTATTGCTACCACCGGACCGCCCGTTTTTGCAAAAGCTCGGCGCTTGGATTCAGCTTAACTGGCCATAGCGCGCGAGGAGTTCGCCAACCTGGAAAAATTGGGCATCATCCGACGTTCAAAGAGCCCTTGGGCTTCACCGCTTCACATGGTCCCTAAAACTGATGGCTCGTGGCGGCCGTGCGGTGATTTTCGCAGGTTGAACAATGCTACAGTACACGACCGCTACCCAATCCCACATATCCAGGATTTTTCAGTTCATTTGGCGGGGACGCGCATTTTTTCTAAGATAGACCTGGTACGCGGTTATCATCAGGTCCCAGTCCGCGCTGAGGACATACCCAAATCAGCGGTAATAACTCCTTCCGGGCTTTTTGAGTTTTTGCGCATGCCGTTTGGGCTTAAAGGCGCAGCGCAGACTTTCCAACGCATAATGGACGCGGTGTTGCGTGATCTCCCTTTCGTGTTCGTCTACCTGGACGACATTTTGGTAGCCAGTGCGTCCGAGGACGAACACAAAAACCACCTCACGGCAGTTTTCCAGAGGTTGGCGGAGCACGGGCTAATAATCAACCCAGCGAAGTGTCAGTTCGGGGTGGCCCAGATTGATTTTTTTGGGGCATTGCATCTCTCCCGAAGGAGCAGTTCCTCTGCCTGACAAGGTGCGCGCGGTGGCAAATTTTCCCCAGCCACAAACGGTCAAAGCGTTACAGGAGTTTTTGGGAATGGTGAATTTTTATAACCGTTTCCTTCCCCGCACGGTGCAGCTCATGCAACCATTGTACACTGCGCTTAAAAAACAAAAACCCGCAAATAAAATCGAATGGTCTCCCGAGCGGGAGCGCACATTCTCTGAAGTCAAAACAGCCTTGGCAAACGCTGCGTTGTTAGCGCATCCAGTCCCAACGGCCCGCATGGCGCTCACTACTGACGCGTCAGATGTGGCCATAGGAGCGGTTGTTGAACAGTATGTGGCTGGAGCCTGGCAGCCGCTCGCGTTTTTCAGCAAGACTTTGCGTAATAGTGAGCGAAAATACAGCGCATTTGACAGGGAGTTGTTAGCTCTCCATTTGGCTATTCGTCACTTCCAGTTTTGGCTGAGGGGCGCCGTTTCACCGCGTTCGTTGACCACAAGCCGCTGACTTTTGCGATGGCCAAGATTTCGGAACCTTGGTCTTGCCGGCAGCAGAGACAGCTGGCCGCAATTTCGGAGTTCACTACCGATATCCAGCATGTAGCGGGTAAACTTAACGTAGTGGCAGACTGCCTCTCGCATGCCGTGGCTGCTCCAGCCCGCGTAGAGGTAGATTTTGCAGCTGTTGCTGCGGACCAGGGTAGCGGCGCGGAAGTGCGCGCGGCCCCAGTCTGCGTAGGGATAGATTACGCAGCCATGG
Organism: Pholidichthys leucotaenia; assembly: GCA_020510985.1. Classification (NCBI taxonomy): domain Eukaryota; kingdom Metazoa; phylum Chordata; class Actinopteri; order Cichliformes; family Pholidichthyidae; genus Pholidichthys; species Pholidichthys leucotaenia. The sequence goes on from CM035848.1 coordinate 177,910,857, forward strand.
CCGCGGAGCAGGGTGGCGACGCGGACGTGCGCACGCTCCAGTCTGGACCAATAGGGTTAAGGCTGGAGGACAGGGTGCTGCAAGACGGTATGCCCTCCCTAATCTGCGATGTTTCCACCGGGCGACCCCGTCCAGTGGTTCTGGCCTCGTGGCGCCGTCGCGTTTTTGACTTGATCCATTCGCTGGCGCACCCGGGGGCGCGCGCTTCGGTCAAAATGGTAGGGGAGAAATTTGTATGGCCGGGCCTGCGCAAGCAAGTTAGAGAGTGGGCGGCAGCCTGTATGGCCTGTCAGCGGGCCAAAGTGCATAGACACACGAGAGCTCCTTTGGAGCCGTTTCATATTCCAGCTAAAAGGTTTGATCATGTCCATGTGGACCTCGTAGGCCCCCTACCACCCTCGCAAGGGTGCACACATCTTCTGACAATGGTTGACCGCACCACGCGCTGGCCAGAAGTGGTTCCCCTGTCATCAACCACAGCTGAGGAGGTGGCGCGCGCTTTTTTAACTGCATGGGTAGCGCGTTTTGGAGTTCCGTCGGATATTACGTCTGACAGAGGCCCACAATTTGTTTCCGAACTTTGGTCAGCGATGGCCCGCAGCCTGGGGGCAACGATCCACCGCACGACCGCGTATCACCCGCAGGCTAACGGGTTATGTGAACGTTTTCACAGGTTGCTGAAGGCGGCTCTCACAGCGTCGCTTACGGATGCAAATTGGGTTGACAAACTACCATGGGTTCTATTGGGGTTGCGTTCTGCACCTAAAGAGGATTTAGACGCCTCCCCAGCGGAGCTAGTGTTCGCACAGCCACTTCGGCTGCCTGGAGAATTTCTCCCTGACAACCCAGCGCCAGAGTTCTCCTCGGCTCAGTGGTTGCAGAATAGCATGGGCCCGAGTGTCCTACCAGGCCCCGTTCACTACAGTTTTCCGCGTGTTTTTGTGCCTAAAGCTTTAAAAAATGCGGAGTTTGTTTTTGTCAAACATGATGCCCACCGCACAGCTCTGCGACCGCCTTACGATGGACCATTTAGAGTGCTAGAAACAGGTGATAAGCATTTTTTGCTAGATTTGGGGGGCAGAAAGGAGATGATTGGCATAGACAGACTCAAACCTGCTTTTGTGATGGCTGACGAAGCTGTGCAGTTGGCGAGGGCCCCGCGACGGGGTAGACCCCCTAGAGAGCATTCCCCAGAACACCCACAGAGATTGACTAACAGTTTTAATCCCCAGACAGCAGCTCCACAGCAGGAGGATGCCGCGGAAGAGGTTAAGCCCGCCTGCAGCAGATACGGCAGACGGTTGAGACCAAGACAGCATGTGGACTGATGTATGCCGATTTTATTATGACATGCAATCTGTGTTTGTTTGTTCCATCTTAGACGTTTGGGGGGGGGTTATATGTGGTGCACATATGTAGTTTCACGGGCTCACATGTGTATGACTGTTCATATGCTCTCATGTATATTCCTGTGTGCTTATTTTGGCTTCACGTCTGAAGAGGAACAAAAGGTCTGGACCTCCTAGGGATAAGAGGAGGATTAGAGAGTTGGCCTTTTGATATGCAAAGAGATGGACATGAATGATTGCCTGACCACCCAGGTTGGGGTGGAAGCGAGAGGAACTGCAGGGGGGATGCATTGTGTTTGGGATTTAAAGACAATGGGATTTTGTACTTTGATGTCAGGGGTATAAGACTGGCAGATGTTGGGAGTTTTTCCTTCTTCTGCTTTTGAATGTTGGAGAGTGTGTTGTGAATAAAAATGGAACCTGAGAAATAACTCTGCCTCATCCTTTCCACACATCTCCACAGTATACATTTTAATTTTGTTTATTTGAGAATATTTTTTTATTGGAGAATTTACTGCTGGCAGTTTTTTTTTTGTCTCAGTAAATCTGTTCCTGCTTATACAAAAGATAATCAGTTTTATGTTTTGCATTTTGTTTCCTTACTGTACCAAAAATGAACAGAACTGTGACTTTAAAACCAAGGTACATACCGAACTGTGATTTTAGGCATACCATTACACCCCTGTAGTATAATAATAAATAGAGGACTATTGACATTCCATACACATGTAACCAAATTAAATATTGTGCAGTGCAGAAGTCGGTGTTCATTTACATACCTCTTGAGGGTCACGTGGCTTGTGTCGTGGCTAATTAGCTTGTTAGCTGCATTGGGGTAGTCCTTTATGCAGCCTTGAGTAGGTTACCACCACATGATGATCACAAGTCTGATCAGGTTCTTAAATACAGCCTTAGCTTGTGTCATGAATTCGGGGCAGAAAGACAGATCCAAACGCTGAATTGCTTTGTGACATTTATTAACCAAAAAGTTCAAGCAGTGCACTACCATAAAAATACAAAAAAAAAAAAAAACTACAGAACTGGCGCTCCAGAGCAAGGAAAGCTCTGGAGGAGAGGAGAGAGGAATAGTCCAAAATTCTTTGCAAGTCAGAAAATAAACATGGCACACTAAACAGAGCTGACCATGAAAGTAACAAAAGACAACTTATAAAACTGGCAACCCAGAGCAGGGCATGCTCTGGGGAAGAGAGAGGAAAAGTCCATGGAATGAAGTCCAAGGAGAGAGTCCATGTAATGCTGCCGTCAGTGAAACAATGAACTAGCAGAGCTTAACTACTGGGCAGACAAATGAGCAGCAGGTGTGGCTGAGCAGGCAGAGTGACCTAATTTACAATCATTCACAGCTGAGAACTGAGGCAGGCTGCAAGTGAGTAGTGGGTGCCTGGGAGAGGAAGAGGCTCATGTCACACTACCAAAATAAACAGAACCAAACAAGAAAATAATAACAAGAAAATACTCAAAAATACATAAAGAGTCTGAGCAGAGCCCAGACACATGACAGCTTGTCCATTTTGACATCCATTCCCAGTTTAAACAGTCAAGATGACATGGATAGCAGTCAGAGGCTAACACCGATTTAGCTTCAATGCATTTCCATGTTAGTTTCTGTGCACTTTGCCTGCTTTTTCTTGGTATCTTCAGATGAAATAGTCATTCATGACATACTACTTGTATGGACACCACATTTCTTTTCGATGCAAGCCGTTTTAATTTTTCCACCGCGCTCTGCTGCTTCCAAACAGCATTGACTGCGTTGCTTCCAGGGTGCAGAGTCACATGATCATGCTTGCAAGAGATGTTTTAAAGGAGCAGCACATGAAAGCTCTCATATGCACACACACACACACAGCAGGAAGAAATGAAGAGCTGAAAAAACAAACATGCACAAGTTTACGTTGGTTTTAACTTCTGAACGTCTTTATCAGCTTTATATTGGCTAATTCCCCAGCCCTTGTACTATCACGTTGCTGATATTGTTTAAATTGGTAATGAATTTGTTCCAAACCTAAAACAATTTGTTTGGCCTCATTACAAAACCTTAAATTTTTGTAAAAGGTTATTGATTTCACAGGAATACCATTTGCAACAATGTGGGAGTATTGTCATGAATCTGGGTTTGGGATCACCAAACCCAGTTTGGACGCCGTGGCTATTTTGGCCCGTTTCACTATTTATTTTCCATCAGGCGCTTCAGGGAGCCCTTTGGGTCCTCTGCTCCCTGACAGCTCGGGCACGCCCCCTCCTCCTCTCAGTATCACCAGCTGTTCCGTATTATTGGTGTCTCACACACATACACACATGCCTTATTTATGTCCATTTACATGCTCTGACACTCACTCACACACACTGTTTCAGTTTGTCCAACCACGCTCTTCCACACCGCCGGTCACTTCCCTCATTACTATTGTGATTACTTAAGCACTCTTTGAGTAGGAAGAGATCGCCGGAGCATTACTGTTCATTCACAGCAGCGTGTACCTCTGTGTTTGCTAGCCTTCATTCCCTATGTTACTCTTCAGCCTGACAATTTAGTCTTCTCTTACGCTACTAGACTGTTGAGATTAGTTAGTGTTAGCGGCTGTTCCTGCCTTGTCTTCATCCTCCAGACAGCTCGGACAGCCTTGGATCACCTCAGCCCGTAAGTCATGTTTGCCTTTCTCTTTGTGCCGACAGCTGCCCTGCGGCACTAGGCATTCCCTCTCCACGGGCTGCTGAGCGTCTGGGTGGCGTCCCTGTTCGTCTGGTGGCCTCAATTGTATCATTGCAACCCTCTGTTTATAGCGTGACTGTTTTGCTGGACCTAGTTTGGGGTTTTGTTTAATAAAGTGCATGACTCTACTCCTGCTCGTGGGTTTTTCATTCCTCCCTCTGTGCACTGCATAATGGCACACGAGGGGTCATAACAGAATGCTCCAGTCAGCAAAAGAAAACCCAGCAGAGTAGCAGTGCATTTTTTTTTCCCTTTTCACCCTTTTTTCCTTTAGTCCCTCTGAGCTACATGATGGTGGTCTGGACGGACAAGGAGCTGAGGGCGCAGGACTTACTGGAGCAGGCGCTCTTTTCTGCTCAGTGGTCACAGTCTCCCGAGGACGTTTGGCTGGCGCGGCTCACCGTAGAGGACATCATGCGGTGTCATCCCAGCCTCTGGGCCATTCCGAGGGTGGATGACATCCTCTCCTTCCTCTTTCCCCCGTCAGAAGTGGAGCCGGAGTGGGCCTCCCCGACATCAGAGCCATCCTCCCGTCGGAAGAAGCGCTCGCAGCAGAAGAAGACACCCTCCTCCTGCAGCTCTCCCGTTCCTGCGTCATCCCTTGTGCCTGGGCACACTCCGTCCCCTAATGTGATGACAGAGGAGGAGAGACGGTCCCTGATGGTCCCTGAGGAAGAGAGACTGGCTCTGCTTGCCCAGATAGACCGCCGAATTGAGGAGGAGTGCCGCGAGAGGGAGGAACGAGAACGCGCTTCACAGGCTGTGACTGTTCCATCCTCCGGGCTGGGGGCCGCCCAATCCACGGGAGTGATGACGGAGGAGGAGGGATTGGGTTTGCTTGCCCTAATCGACCACCGGATCGAGGAGGAACATTCAGAGAGGAGAGGAGACGCCTTGGAAGCCGCTGGGGACATCCAGAGCCAGGAGAACAGGCAAGTCCTTCCACATTTAACTTTCACTGTTGATGAACAATTTTGCCTGTCTCCTGGTCAGGAGACTCGGGGGTTGCAGTCCCCAGAATGCGCCACTCCAGTGGCACAATGTAGCTCTTCACATGACCTCTCCGTGCCCTCTTTGTGTGCCCCTACGAGTTTGCTGGCTCCAGAACCAGGTTGCTAAAGGGAAGAGGAACCTGAGGCCTCGGAGAGTCCAGTTCCGGGGTCAGCGGTGAGGCAGTTCCCCGCCGCCACGCCAGAGGAGCCGGTGGCAAGGAAGACAGTGCACGGGGGCACCGAGGCCGCAATCACCATCATGCCTGCTGCAGGGGCCGCCGTGGCTGGGTCACCCTCCGGACCAGACCTCCAGCCGACTGGGTCCAGGACAGCATCATCGGCATCCTCAGAGTCCTGGACAATGGTGGAACTCAAGCACAGGCAAGTACTCTCTCCTGTAGTTCTCTTGTCAGTTTCTGAGAGATCTAGCCTGGAGGGCTCCGCCGCTGCCGGTGACCCTAACTGTCTTTCCTCTCCTGTCTTCTTCGAGCTCCTTCCTAGGGTCGCCGGAGAGGAGCCGCCGCAACCTGGGTTGTCCGCTGACGACGACACGAGCCCAGCTGTCCCGGTAGAGGTCGACATGGGTGCAGCACCTGGCGGACCGACGGAACCCGCGCACCCTAAATCATCGGAGTCCTGGACGGCGGTGGAGCCCGAGTTCAGGCAAGTGTGCTCCATAATGTCTCCTATGTCTATGTCGAATCACACTGCCCGACTCATGGTGAGGAGGGCCCGGGGCAGCTTGCAGTAGCCCTTGGGGCCACCTCACCGGGCTCTGCCGCTGCTGGCGACTCTGACTTGGTCTCTTTCTCTCTTCCTCCGGGTTCGGAGCTCCTTGCCAGGGTCGCCAAAGAGCAGCCATCCTCCCAGAGGCAGCCGAGGATCTGGGTTCAACACTGGGTTCGGTGAGGAATCCTTCCTCCCTCGCTGGGGAGGCCACCGCGGGATCAATGAGGTCCCCGATGGGGACCACCGCAGGTGCAACGGCGCTCCAGCCAGAGCCCACCGTGGGTGCAGCAGAGCTCTAGCTGGAGTCCACCGCCGGTGCAGCGAAGCTCCAGCCAGAGTCCACCGCTGGTGCAGCAGAGCTCCAGCCGGAGTCCACCGCTGGGGCAATGCTGTCCCAGACCGGGACCATCGCAGGTGCTACGATCCCGTCATTGCAACCCTCACTGCATCATTGTATCACTGCAACCCTCTGTTTATATCGTGACTGTTTTGCTGGACCTAGTTTGGGGTTTTATTTAATAAAGTGCACGACTCTACTCCTGCTCATGGGTTTTTCATTCCTCCCTCTGTGCACTGCGTAATGGCACACAAGGGGTCATAACAACTATGGCTAAAGCAGGATATCTTTGTGATAATTATGAATAATTACAGGTAGATTTTAAGATATTAATGGGTGGTATCAGGTGCTGCAGTTTTCTCTCTCCTTTTATAAATTGATGCCAATTGTATTTCTAACTACAAAATATCTGTGAAGCATGAGGTTTTTGCTTAACTGTGTTAAATGCTCACGTTTCTCAGTTTTTACGACGTCATAACTCAGAAAAGACATTTATAAAAGTAAAATATCATTTCAAAGGCAAACAAAAACAAACTATCCACTGACCACAGGTACAGTGTATAGTTAACTCAAAGGTGGGACACTTCTGTGCAGTGTGACGTTAACATTCATGATAACACATCCTTAAGTCCTATTCAGAAGAAGCAAGAAAACCATTGTTATCACATCATACATCCACTGGATTCAGAACTGCACTCTTGATTAAAATGCAGAGCGCTGTCTCTGGCAGTAAACAATGGCACCAAAATCCTCAGACAAGAAGAAAATTCTCAGTCTTGATTCCTATCCACCGTCATTGTGCTTGTGTAGTTACGTATATTGTGCTCAGAGTCAGATTGCTTAAAAATGTTTTGCATGATTTACTTTCTCCACCCCAATAATGTCAGACCTAGAAATCTGGAAAATAATTATTTGTATGCAAAGCTTGTTGACATAGTTCTAAACTATGGCAGTATGGTGGGACTTTGTTGAAATTATTTAAAGGGCAAGAGCCTTCAATTTAAAAAAGGGTAACTTAAATTTTGCTGATATTATTTATAGTCAAGTGACACTACAAATTTTTGAGAACCATTCCTGAATATAAGATTTTTTAAAATTTATTTATTTTACTTTGCTTGTTCCACACGATCCGCTCCTGTCAGTGTTTTACTTTGATATATCTCTGCCCTTCTTCCCAACTGGGACTGTCAACAAGACACTTCCATTTTCTTGGATAATGGCCTGATTATACATCTTGAAACCAGACATTATTTTTAAATGTAAAATTTGCATGACTTTGTATAATTTGTCTCAGCATGGACATGATTCATCATGCCATTCTTCTGTCAGTTACAGTCTCTCACAGCTGCCCACCTGCACCAAAGCCTTGTGTTCCTGATGGGCTATGCATAATTAAGATGATAACTCACAACAGAGACCTGACCTTGTCACATCCTTGACAATAAGACCAACCAGCCCATGGGCACACTTCACCCTCCTGCCTCAGTGCCCAAAAAACTTTCTGGTATGCTGTTGCTAAGCTACCACAACTTATTTATAAGCAGAATAAACAATAAAGTAATAAGAGCTAATATATTTCAGATGTGTTACTGAGTCATTATTACTAGTAGTGGTAGCAATATTGTGGTATAAGCCACTAAAATTTCTATAAAAGATACATTAGACTTAAAGTAATTTTGAAACCACATCAAATGTTTTATGTCATTAACATGAAGAATGTTAACCTTAACTTGTGTGTGTTAAATAGCATTAATGTTTCATATGGAATGCTTTTGAAACCAAGAATCTTCTTCAAAAGACCAAGAGAAAGATGCATAAATTATGATCTATCATATGTAAATAAAAGACTTGTGCAGCATGGCCTTGTTTCCACAGCTGAATCAATTTATCAGTCTGTGATCAAATCAGTGCTCATTTAGATGTTGTGCGACAGTTTAATAAATCAGCTTGAGAGAGGTTCATATGCCTCTCCAAGTGTTTGAATCTGTGCCATTTTCCAAGACGCCTTGATAAATGAGAGCCAATGTTTTGAAGGGTGATGTGTGCATGTCACTTTGTGAATCCACTAGTTGTGCTCAAACAGCAGCGGACATTGTAGAAATGCATTTTATAAGTCAGCTTAAGGAAGAGAGAAGATGTCCTCTGAAAATACATCAATCCCCAAACACCCACCATGACAGTGAGTCCTGTCCCCTGATCCATCCTCATGCAGTGCACTTACATCACGCCAAGGTATTCTCTGGCTTTGCTGTTCCTTATTCCTCCCAACTAATAGCAACAACTCTGTTAGGAGCTTGCGCCGCTGCCTGGCTAGACTGACAAAACCCACATGAAAGGACAGTGGGAGACATAATCATTCCACCACTGCAGCTGGCTCTAGAAGTCTCTGAAGTTTTTGCTCCCTCGATCATTACAGCAAAGGAACGTCCTGTTGTCTAACACTATATGCTATATCAGTGTTTGTGTACACAGGGGGTCTCTCTACAGTAGGCCCAGCCACAATAGACAGTTGGTATGACAGTATTATTGTCCTGTCATTAGCAAGTTTTTCATTTGATCTGCTGCTGGGTCCATGTTACTATCATTCCTAAGGCCACAATTTCCATTTTTCCCACACTAAAATAATCCCCGATTAGTGCTACCTACAAAACAGCAACCCACCCAGAGGATCAGCTTGAGTCATTATTATCCTGGTTTACAAAAATAAACGTGTCATTCTCTGTTGCCTTTCCTAACCACTGCTTTTGCATTTGTCTATTAAGGGATGCCTGTGGAGAACGTATTCATTGGTCACATGTACTGTATGATTGTTGTATGTGGGTGCTTGTGTAACCCTGTTCACCCACACCATCACCACCCCCATCAGCCTCCATCTTTACCTTACCATTCCATGTCATTTGTGAGAGCCTGTTCAAGAAAGATAGAATGGGACCAAAAATGCATTGGTATCTGAAAAACTTGTTTTCCCATCAGTCATTTCAGGGTTCTGGAGCTACCTTGCTGCCGTGTAATCCTGTGCTCACACAGTATAGTTAAAAGGTCACATACAGAGTGTCGGACTTGACAGTTGTGAAACACTGAGTGGAAAGAGACCATCAGGGAGGCAGGGATGGACTCAGTGGCAAGTGTGAATGTGGATAACGTCTAGACACAACAATCTGCTCCCTTTTTGCTCTGCCACTGCACATTTTTATTGCTTGCTTGTTGCAGAAATAAAATCACACAGCTTGTCATTGTAGTCATATCAGCCACATTTGTACTTCTGACAAATATTGATTAAAGGGCACACATGATGAAAATGTAACCTTTTCCTAGCTTTTAGCATCTATTTGGGTAACTGGAGTGGCTACTAATGGAAAATCTCTAAAAAGCACAATCCTGTGACTTTGTTAGGGTCAGCCTTTGTGTCAGTACTTCTCTCTAATTGAGTGCTTTTGATTTTGCTCTAGCAATGACGTGAGAACCAGAGCTTACTGGAATAATACTTCCCTCCCAGCTTCATCTTCACCCATTTTAACAATAGTGGGAGGATCCCCAGGAATGTCTAATTCCACATTGATAGTACTAATATGGCTGCTAGCCTGTTATGGAGCTAGCTTGGCTACAGCTTTTTTTAATAGCCGTCTTCTTTAAAGTGACATTCTGGCAAAAATCAAGCTTTTTCTGTTGTTAACATGTCTGTAACATGTTTCTTGGGATTTACAAGACATATCAAGAGCAAAATCATTCCAGACTCCCAAATATGTGTTTTTCTAGTGCGAATGTCTGCTTAAGTGCCACCCCCGCAAAAAAGGCAGACTTGAACAGAGTGTTTCTAGCTATGTCAGTATTCCTGCTTAGCCTGACTGGTTATAACATTGACCAATCAGGCTAAGCACTGAGACCCCTACTTGACTCTCTCGGGGGAAGAGGGAGGAGCTGAGGAGCAAGCAGGAGCTCAGCTTTTTAGAAGTTGGGAAAGATGGCAGATTATAGGAGGGGGGCTGAAAAGTTCATAGTGGTCAAATTTGACCAAATGTGTATTTTTCAACTGCAGGGATCCAAGCACTGCAACACTGATAGAAGAAGTGTGTGGATTGAAGGGGAGACTATGTTGAAAAATAAACCACATTTGATCAAATTTGACCACTATGAACTTTTCAGCCCCGCGTACGTGTTCAGTATTTAGCTGTGTGAGCAAGAAATCCTCTTTTAAATTACATGCCTTACCCACAGACATGAAAATACAACAGCAATGATTAATTTTATTTGGAAAAACCTCAGTGTCCCTGCTAAAATACAGGAGAGGACACGGGTTTGCAGCCGGAGTGGAGACAACCCTGGTGTTCGTGGCGCAATGGCCGGGCGAGTATCGTTGTAGGTGAACCTGTGGAAGGATCATTCTAGGTGGAGCAGAGAGGCAGTTGCTGGCCAGCTGGAGGGCTCCCCTCAATTTCACTTTTATCCCGCCGCTATTTATCTTATATGACGACACAGAACCGGCGCGATTGTTCTCTCCAGTCACATGGCGCTGGGGGCGATGGCAGGTGCAAATCAACCAGCTTCGCCCACCCTCTGTTATAACAAAATGTATATATTTACCTTCATAAGCTAAATAATCTCTTTTTAGAATCATAGTTGGCAAATTCGTGAGCAAATGCTTCCTCAGTCTTCCTCAGTCTTGCGATCGAGTAAGATCTAGATTTGTTTACAAACTCTTCTTCTCTGCTGAGGTTTCAGAATGGTCTTTTGTCTGCCATAATTCCTCCAAGACAAGAGCAGTAAGTTATACGTGTCTGCCACCTTGTGAGGTGGAATCCTTTGTACAACTTAAATCAACTAGGGAGTTTTTCTCCATGTCATATAACATCACATGACAGGTGCCGTGCTGTGCCTCTTCCAGTGGGGGCAGTATCTGTCCATGAAATCTTGCCACAAACTCTTTCCAAGCCATTCTAAGGCAATGGAAGGGTTTTTTTTTCCCATATAAAAAGTCACAATATACTATTTTGGGCAAAACACATTAGTTTTTGAGGTGGTTTTAGAGCCGCTTGAGTGCATCTTTAAAGTCTTTTCACCCAACTTGACATCCCTGCGCTATCTGGTTCATTAATCCACAATTGATAATATATCTTGCCTCATTGTGACTTTTTTGATGTACGTTCGAAACCAGATGTTTCCATACACTGTATAAAAAGATGCATAACCTTTTTTCTCACTGTCTGACATTAAATGAGACCAAACGTTTCCTATTTCAGGTCAGCTAGGATTACCAAAATTATTTAAATTTGCTCAATAATTTTTACATTTGCTAAATGTTTTTTACAGAAATTTTTATTGCTTTCTTTGAAGTCAGAAGTTTACATACACTAAAATTACTATACCTTTAAACAATTTGGGAATCTCCAGATGATAATGTCATGGCTTTGGAAGCTTCTCATAGGTTAATTGATAACATGTGAGTTAATTGGAGGCTCACCTGTAGATGTATTTTAAGGCACACTTCAAACACACTGCTTCCTTTTGTGACATCATGGGAAAATCAATAGAAATCAGTCAATATATCAAGAAGAGAACTGTGGACCTCCACAAGTCTGGTTCATCCTTGGGTACAATTTCCACATGCCTGAAGGTGCCACATTCATCAGTTCAAACAATTACATGCAACTGTAAACACCATGGGAATGTCCAACCATCATGCTGCTCAGGAAGGATATGGGTTCTGTGTCCTAGAGATGAATGTGTTTTGGTACAAAATGTACCTATCAACCCCAGAACAAAAGCAAAAGACCTTGTGAAGATGCTGGCTGAAGCTGGTAAAAGAGTGTCATTATCCACAGTGAAACACGTCCTGTACCAACATGGGCTGAAAGGCTACTCACTGAGGAAGAAGCCATTGAATAGCAACACAAAAAAGCCAGATTACAGTTTGCAAACGCATACAGGGACAAAGACCTTAAATTTTTGGAGACGTGTCCTGTGGTCTGATGAAACTAAAATTGAACTGTATTGCATAACGACCATTGTTACATTTGGAACAAGGGAAGTTTCAGGGAAGCTTGCAAGCCTGAGGACACCATCCCAACTGTGACGTACAGGTATGACACATCATATTGTAGGGGTGTTTTGCTGCAGGAGGGACTGGTGCACTTCACAAAATAGATGTCATCATGAGGAAAGAACAATATGTGGAAATATTGAAGCAACATCTCAAAACATCAGCCAGGATGTTAAAGCTTGGGCACAAATGGGTCTACCAAATGGACAATGACCCTAATCATACCGCCAAAGTTATAAAGTGGCTTAAATACAACAAAGTCAATGCTTCCGAGTGAGCATCAGAAAGGCCTGATCTCAATTCCATAGAAAATTTTGGGGCAGAGCTGAAAAGACGTGTGCAAGCAAGACGGCCTCCAAACCTGACTCAGTTACACCAATTCTGTCAGGAGGAATGGGCCAAAATTCCAGCAAACTGTTGTGCGAAGCTTGTGGAAGGATACCCAAAAATTTGATAATCTTAAAACTAAACTAAAGTTTAGTCTGATTTTCTGTCTACTGCCTTGGCATTTGCTGGAACACCCCCCCCCCCCAAAAAAAAAAATAAAATAAAAAAAATTGGGGTGAACTGGGGTTCATGAGCATTTAAGGAAATATACACCAAAATGAGTTGCTCTGAGGAAGCCTGGTTAAAATGAGTTGAAAATGATGCTAAAATAAGTAACTCAGATATAGTTTCACCAAAGCATGTGACAAACATTCATTAAGACCTCTGGGAACTGTGTCAATATGTGGAAAAAATACACACTGAGTCCATTTTAAGGTTTGCATGACATTGCAACTTTTTATAGATATAAGTTTAAATAATGTCATACTCCAAAATCCAGTCATTAAAGTAAAAATGTAACTGATCAGGATTTGGCAGAGCTCCTCTTCAAGGTTACTCTCAAGTGTTCCTCCCTAAAGGTCCTGCTCAGTCTCCTTGCATTTGTGTCACTGCAGTCTATGTCATATGAACCTAGAACTGTGAGGTGACACTGACAGTGCTGTCCACTACACCACCATGCTTCCCAGATACAGTGGATATAAAAAGTCTACACACCCCTGTTCAAATGCCAGGTTTTTGTGATGTAAAAAAATGAGACCAAGATAAATCATTTCAAAACTTTTTTCCACCATTAATGTGACCTATAACCAGTACAACCCAATTGAAAAACAAACTGAAATCTTTTAAGGAGAAAAATAAAACCTTACAATAACCTAGTTGCATAAATATGCACACCCCCTTATTACTAATGATGTGGCTGTGTTCAGAATTAACCAGTCACATTCAAACTCATGTTAAATGGGAGTCAACACATACCTGCCACTATTTAAAGTGCCTCTGATTAACTCCAAATAAAGTTCAGCTGTTCTTGTAGGCTTTTCCTGACATTACGTCAAACAGGTTCATTTTGTCTTCTTTTAATTATTTATCCTTTTTTTTTTTTTTTTTTTTTTTTTTTTTCCCTTTGAAAGACAAAAGTAAAATAGAAAGATGTCTTTACCTTCTTTACATGTTTCAACTGCACTGCAGCCTTCATCAGAAGAGTCAGCTGATTGCTGCCAGGTGACATTTATCAGCTGATTTTCGTAGGCGGGGCCAGCTCAGTAGATCTGTCAGATCCACCGAGCCGGCCCCGCCTCCCGCCGTCAGATGGTCTCTGGAGAATGTGGTCCCAGGTGTGAGAAAGCATAAAGGCCCCCTCATCTCGGTTCATGGTGTCTTTTCCCCGCTTTCTGATCTCTATTGCCTCCTTGATCCAACGTTTGTGTCTGTTGCTCTCCGATCCAATAATTTTTGTGTTGTCCCAGTCCATGATGTGATTATTTCTTTTGCAGTGGTCCGATATAGCTGATTTTAATGTTTCTTGTTCTGCTTTTTCTTTTTGTGATCTTGTGAGTCGTCCTTGCGTTTCCTTCTCACATTCCTTTTGGTGTTCTTTTTTTCTTGTGGTGAATAATCTTCCGGTTTCTCCAATGTAGGTTTTGTTGCATGATCTGCATGATATTTCATATAATACATTGCATTTATTGTCTTGTTCTAAGTCCCCGCGGGAGGCGGGGCCGGCTCGGTGGATCTGACAGATCTGCTGAGCTGGCCCCGCCTACGAAAATCAGCTGATAAATGTCACCTGGCAGCAATCAGCTGACTCTTCTGATGAAGGCTGCAGTGCAGTTGAAACATGTAAAGAAGGTAAAGACATCTTTCTATTTTACTTTTGTCTTTCAAAGGAAAAAAAAAAAGGATAAATAATTAAAAGAAGACAAAATGAACCTGTCTGACGTATTACGTGGAAGTTATGGACAAGTTTGCATTAAAGACTTCCGCCGGCTGGAGAAATTGGAGAAAACACGGGCACGCTTCAGAAACCACCTACGATTCAACCTCCGTTGCAGAGATGAGGAGGTCACACCCCAAAGCCTCAATATAAGAAATCCAATCCCGACCAAGAACGCAGAAAAAATCATCAACAAAGCACGGAAAGACCTTATAAAAGAACGTATAAGAATAACGGCAAATAAAGTAGACAAAATAAACAACCAAATCAAAGAGGAAACGGACATGTTTAAGCAACGCTACCCGACGGACCAGAAAACGCAGGAGCAGATAAAAGCACAACTGAAACACGCACACGAACAAGAATTCATTACAACGAAAAACCGCCAATTGAAAAAATTAAAAAAAACTCACAGAAAGAAAGAACGGACGAAGACAAACACACACGGAAAAGAACGATAAGTGGGTCAAAAACCTATCACAACGCACACTCACGGACACGGAGAAAACAGTGCTGAACAGAGGACTGAACTTCGCCATCACACCAGCCAGAATCCCCCATGAAGAATACATCCTCGCAACAGAACTGGCATGCGAAAAAATCCAGGACCAAGGAGAAAAAGCAGCACTCCGGAACGCAGTCGCAGGAATCCTCAAAACGGCCAAATTACCACAAAGCAACGTTACAAGAAAAGAAGAAAAAGCATTAAACTCACTCAAGACAGATAAAACGATCACAATACTCCCAGCAGATAAAGGCAGAACAACAGTAATTTTGGACACGGAAACATACGAAAAACAGATGGAAACCATGTTGGCAGACAGTAACACATACGAAATCATTAAAACAAACCCGACAGAAGAAAAGAAAAAAATGCTCAAAGCCCTTCTAAAACCTCTATTAGAAAGCAATAAAATCACAAAGGACGCATATGATCACCTGATCCCCACAGCCAGCATCACCCCTCGGATTTATGGAACACCGAAAATACATAAAAAGGATATCCCACTGCGGCCAATAATAGACAGCATTGGATCAGTCACATACAACTTATCAAAAGCCCTAGCTGAAATCATCAAACCCCTCCTTGGACTATCAGACTTTCACTGTAAAAATTCAAAAGAGCTGGCACAAGAACTCAAAGACATAAAAATAGAATCAGACGAGATCCTCATCTCACATGACGTCATCTCTTTATTCACAAAGACTCCTATTGACGTCACACTACATATAGTGCAAGAACGCCTCAACAAGGACAGTACCCTAAAAAGACGCACCAACCTCACAGTCCATGACATATCCAAATTACTACAGTTTGTTGCAAAATCCACTTATTTTCAATTCAGAGGAAAAATCTACAAACAAAAAGAAGGATTTGCAATGGGAGACCCACTATCAGCCATCATGAGCAGTTTTTTTATGGAGGATCTGGAAAATAAAGCCATCAACACAGCACCCACAATATGCAAACCCACCCTTTGGAAGAGATACGTAGATGACATTCTGGAAAAAATAAGGAAAGGACATACACAAGAACTCACTGACCATCTGAACAGTACAGACAGTATGGGGAACATAAAATTCACACACGAAGAGGAGGAAAATGGCACCATAGCCTTTCTGGACATGAAAATCCACCACAACGAGGACGGCAGCATAAAAATCACAGTCTACAGGAAACCAACCAACACAGATCAATACCTACTTTGGACATCGGAACACCCCACAGCACACAAGCTATCAGTCGTCAGGACATTATATGAACGAGCCACCATCATCACGGAACAAGAAGACAGACAGGAAGAGGAAAACCACATAAAACATGCACTTATACGCTGCCAATATCCAGTATGGGCCATAAACAAAGGGAAACAGCAAGTCAAAAACAAAGAAAATAAACAGGACACAAGACATAGAACAAAAGCTGAAATCAAAAACAAGGACACCATAACTATACCATACATACGAGGGATCACGGAACCAATTCAAAGGATCATGAAAAAATACAAAATAAACACAGCAGTCAAACCACACAAAAAATTAAGACAGTTATTAGTACACCCCAAGGACAGAATAGAACAAGACAATAAATGCAATGTATTATATGAAATATCATGCAGATCATGCAACAAAACCTACATTGGAGAAACCGGAAGATTATTCACCACAAGAAAAAAAGAACACCAAAAGGAATGTGAGAAGGAAACGCAAGGACGACTCACAAGATCACAAAAAGAAAAAGCAGAACAAGAAACATTAAAATCAGCTATATCGGACCACTGCAAAAGAAATAATCACATCATGGACTGGGACAACACAAAAATTATTGGATCGGAGAGCAACAGACACAAACGTTGGATCAAGGAGGCAATAGAGATCAGAAAGCGGGGAAAAGACACCATGAACCGAGATGAGGGGGCCTTTATGCTTTCTCACACCTGGGACCACATTCTCCAGAGACCATCTGACGGCGGGAGGCGGGGCCGGCTCGGTGGATCTGACAGATCTACTGAGCTGGCCCCGCCTACGAAAATCAGCTGATAAATGTCACCTGGCAGCAATCAGCTGACTCTTCTGATGAAGGCTGCAGTGCAGTTGAAACATGTAAAGAAGGTAAAGACATCTTTCTATTTTACTTTTGTCTTTCAAAGGAAAAAAAAAAAAAAGGATAAATTTTCCTGACATTCTTGTGGTCACATCTTACAGCACAAGCCATGGTCCGCAGAGAGCTTCCAAAGCATCAGATTTGTTCAAAGATATCAGTCAGGAGAAGGGTACAAAAGAATTTTCCAGGCATTAAATCTACCATGGAACACAGTGAAAACAGTCATCATCAAGTGGAGAAAATATGGCACAACAGTGACATTACCAAGAACTGGACATCCCTCCAAAATTGATGAAAAGACAAGAAGAAAACTGGTCAGGGAGGCTACCATGAGGCCGACAGCAACGTTGAAGGAGCTGCTGGAATTTCTGGCAAGTACTGGCTGTTTAATACATGTGACAACAATCTCCCGTCTTCTTTATATGTTTGGGCTATGGGGTAGGATGGCAAGACGGAAGCCTTATCTTACAAAGAAAAACATCCAATCCTGGTTACGTTTTGCAAAAATGCATTTGAAATCTCCCAAACGCATGTTGGAAAATGTGTTATGGTCCGATGAAACCAAGGTTGAACTTTTTGGCCGTAATTCCAAAAGGTATATTTGGCGCAAACATAGCACTGCTCATCACCAAAAGAACACCATGCCTACAGTGAAGCATGGTGGTGGCAGCATCATGCTTTGGGGCTGTTTTTCTTCAGATGGAACTGGGGCCTTAGTCAGTGTAGAGGGAATTATGAATATTTCCAAATACCAGTCAGTGTTGGCACAAAACCTTCAGGCTTCTGCTAGAAAGCTGAAGATGAAGAGGAACTTAATCTTTCAGTACAACAATGACCCAAATCACTCATCCAAATCAACAAAAGAATGGTTTCACCAGAAGAAGATTAAGGTTTTGGAATGGCCCAGCCACAGTCCAGACCTGAATCTGATTGAACATCTGTGGGGTGGTCTGAAGAGGGCTGTGCACAGGAGATGCCCTCACAATCTGACAGATTTGGAGCATTTTTACAAAGAAGAGGGGGTAAATATTGCCACATCAAGATGTGCCACGCTGATAGACTCCTACCCAAAAAGACTGAGTGCTGTAGTAAAAGAAAAAGGTGCTGCAACAAAGTATTAGTTTAAGGATGTGCATATTTATGCATCCAGGTTATTGCAAGTTTTTTTTTAATTGTCCCCTTAAAAGGTGTCTTAAGAAATGTTCACATTTCAATGTCTAACCTTGTTTTTGTTTCTGTTTGCATTTTTTAACATTTATTTTAGCCATTTTAAGTGGGAATGAATACGGGGGTCTCCTAAAAAAGATAAGATAAGATAAGCTTTTATTAGTCCCACAATGAGGAAATTCCAGGATTGCAACAGCACAGGGATAGCAACACTCAGAGCAACAATCAGAAGGCAAGAAAAAAAAAAAACAGCTAGTAAACATATGTACATATTACTATAAATATATATATATATATATATATATATATATATATATATATATATATATATATATATACTGTATATATATAGACACACAATGCGGAGCATTATGGTTGGTGGATGTGCAGCAGAAAATCTAAGCTCTCTCTCCGCGGATGCGGCGGGCCAGCTGGAAGTCTTTGGGCATGATGGTGACCCTCTTAGCGAAGAAGAGACCCACCAGGTGGGCCTCGCTGGCCTCCTGCAGAGCCATGACGGCGAAGCTCAGGAAGCGCAGGTCGGTCTTGAAGTCCTGAGCGATCTCCCTCACCAGGCGCTGGATGGGCAGCTTACGGATGAGCAGCTCTGTGGATTTCTGGTAGCGACGGATCTTTCTCAGAGCCATGGGCCTGTAACGGTGAGGCTTCTTCACTCCGCCGGTGGCCGGAGCGCTTTTCCGAGCAGCCTTGGTGGCTAGCTGCTTCTTGGGGGGCTTTTTCCTCCAGTAGATTTTACGGGCGGTCTGCTTGGTTCTTGCCATTGCTCTTTATTATTCTGTCTTATATTTCTTGCACGCCGCCTAAACTTCAGCCCGGCACCCGCGTCGTTTTCGCTACAGTTCCCGGTATGTCGAGTTTTCCGTTAGCGCTGGGTGGCGGTTGAGTGCTAGCTAGCACTAGCTCTTCCCTGCTGTAACGTCTCCTGCTGTAAACAGTGGCTCTGTCCGCCGACGGAGCCACGGAGATGGGGGGTGTCCTAATTTATTCCACACTATTTGTTTAGAATTACATTTTACAGAAAATTTGAAAAAAAAAATCTTTAATTCATTTTTAATTGTTTAGTTGTATTACGTGAATCTCCCAGTATTTTTAACATTAATATTAAATATCAATATGTCCAAATATGTAAAAACACACATGGGCTTATACAGGGTGTCCTCATTTTTTTCACATGATTGTAGGTGACATTAATGGTGGAAAAAGTTTTGAAATGATTTATCTTGGTCTCATTTTTACATCACAAAAACCTGCCATTTAAACAAGGGGTGTGTAGACTTCTTATATCCACAGTATTTATTGATCATGGCAGATCACGAGTATGCGAATCCCAGATTGATGCAATTAAAGCACTTATTTTTGTTTACTTCTGTCATGTGTAATGTTGACATACAACTGAGGGCAGTGTTCTTCATTTTTTTTTGCCTCAAATACCACAGGATGTTACTCCACCTGCGCCTACCTGCCTTCATTAAATAAAAGCATCAGCCAACTTTTACAAGTAACCTTTTGTGTATTGTTCAGCTTACTGGCACATATCTGGAAGATGGGCATTTAAAATGCCTGAAAAACTACCCAGCAAAATTGTTTTTTTCCTGACAAACAGAAATTGCTTACATTTTTTAAAAACTTTTGGGACTGTGTCCCTTGTACACTTTGACGCAGAAAGAAACAGCATTCCCATCCACAGAAAGCAGAAACTAATTTTTTCTACAGTTGCTGCATAACTCTAATGATGATTTGAAGTTAG
Organism: Pholidichthys leucotaenia; assembly: GCA_020510985.1. Classification (NCBI taxonomy): domain Eukaryota; kingdom Metazoa; phylum Chordata; class Actinopteri; order Cichliformes; family Pholidichthyidae; genus Pholidichthys; species Pholidichthys leucotaenia. The sequence continues at coordinate 177,930,832 of CM035848.1, forward strand.
ATGATGAAGGCCAGGAAAACATCTTTGTCTCTGTGATGTTGCTGGCGTGTGTGTGTGTGTGTGTGTGTGTGTGTGTGTGCAGTGAAAACACATTACTGGATTAAAAGGAGAGGGAGACATTGCTAATTGTGTGAGCATGGGCTGTAGTGACCCCCCCCCCCATGTTGTTTAAATTGTTTTCAATTTAAACTTGGTGAATGAAAATTAAATTATGTATTACTCATAGATCCTGACAGACAACAGTAATACCTTGTTGTAGAGTCTGCTTTATTCAGCATGTCATTGCATTGGGCTGATCTGCTACAGAGGGTTGGAGAGAGGAGTGATGCAATGCAGGAAAGAGAAAATGATCATGAAATTGGATTCTGTATTCTGTCTAAGGTAGCAGGTTTTTGAATTGGATTAACCTGTAGTGCTGTCACAGGTATTGTAGCCGATCTGTAACGTTTGATTTGTACTGAATCTCAGCCGTTTCAAAAACGCACCCACGCACTTACCTACTGCCACATCATGGTTGTGTATGCATATATGGGTGTAGCGCACGAGTGATAAATTGAGTTTTTCAACTTTGCAGTGAAACAAAGGTACATCAGCGATGCTCAAACCTTCATCTCACCCCATTGACTTGCTTTTTTTTCTCTTTGCCACAGCTCTGCTCTCACAGATATCACACCGCTCTCTTATTTTCTCACCCTGTCTAACCTATTCTCAGTTTCTCCCTCCCTCGCCTCTCTTCTCTCCTGCTGCCCTTCCTTCAGTCCCTCCCTCGCAAGCTACTTGCTATTCAGTTCAGGGAGGCTGCAGGCAGCATTGCTCTAGCTCCCCATACTGCTGCTGCAGGACTAGACTTTTTTTTCCTATTCCCTGCTCTCTCTCTTTCTGTCTGATAACCAGACATTCCCCTCACTTATTTTCTTATTCTTCTGAAACTATACACCTAAAACCTTGGCTTATGGCCCGACACACTTAATATTTAACCCTCCTGAATCTGTTCATGCTTCTATCCTCTTTAATATTGTACATTCAGAAATGTGCATTTTCATGGTGGAACCTTCTACAGTATGTTTCTATACAGTTCACTGTCTTGCAGGAATTCCATGAGTTTATTCACCTTAGAACTTTCAATAACTTTTGTTATATACCAACCCTGTTGAATCCATGTACTGTTCATTCTCTTCATTTTGTTTCTGAAACAAAAGCAGAACAACAGGAAATAGCTGTTTTATGGGTTTGGCCTTTTTCAAATTAAAGTTGTAGTTGAGCCAAAGCTGGGTGATGGATTTGATTTTGTTAGTTGTTTTTTTTTTCTCTTCATTTTATTGTTTTGGTCACAGCTAGCCATGGGGGGGAGGAGGGGGCACAAGCCAGTATACTCATAGTGCCGGTCCCAAGCCCGGGTAAATGGGGAGGGTTGTGTTAGGAAGAGCATCCAACATAAAACCTTTGCCAAATCAAACACGCAGATCATGATGAATGAGACTTTCATACCGAATTGGTTGAGGCCCAGGTTAACAACGACCGCCACCGGTGCTGTTAACCGACAGGGTGCCGGTGGAAATTCGGCTACTGTTGGTCAAAGATCGAGGAGGAGGAGAAGGGGTAGGTGTGTTAGGAGAGAGAGAGAGAGAGAGAGAGAGAGAAAAGGAAAGGTAGAAGTGGGGATGTGAGAGTAGGAATGTTAAATGTAGGGACTATGACTAGTAAAGGCAGAGAGCTGACTGATATGATGGTGAGAAGAAAGGTAGACATACTGTATGTTCAAGAAACCAGATGGAAGGGAAGCAAGGCTAGGAGCATTGGAGGTGGATTTAAACTGTTCTATTATGATGTAGATAGGAAGAGAAGTGGTATAGGAATAATCTTGAAGGAAGAGTATGTGAAGAGTGTTCAGGAGGTAAAGAGGAAGTCAGACAGACATTATTTTTCAGAATTTATGTTGCTGAAGTTTAATATCAGCCAGCGCAATACTGTATTTTTATGTTATAGTAACCTTAATATTTATTTTTCTGAGTTTATGTTGTTGTTAATGTTTAACATGCAACAGATTACATTAGATAAATAAATCAAATCCTTGAGGAATATGACTTGCATTTTTTTTATTCAGTATATCAAATACTAATTGGCTTTTTATGGTATAGACCATAATATACCAATGGAAATTCAAATTCTCAGGAAAAACGCTGCTTATCAATTAATCATTAATCCATCGATAAGGTGAATCAGTTAACAATGAATTAATTGATAACTTGCATCCCTAATTCACACTATTTGGTAAAAAATGTGTATGCATGGGAGGGTATGTTTTATGCTATCTTAGACAAACTGTTCATTTCATATGGTTGATGAGCTTGACGATAAGCCAGATGCTTCCACTCATCCACAGCCTGCTTGACCACAGACGCTAATAGTCAGTGACAGGCCCACACTCTAAACATGAGCCAGAGTAATGAGAGGAGTAAGCAAATGGCATCAGCCATTAAACATAAGCTGGCTTGTGCCAGAAGGGCTCTGGCGGCTCCTCAGGCACTACCGTTCTAGGCTGCTTTAACTTGAACTTATGGGAGACTACCAGGCTCAAATACCACTGCTATAGATACTATGAGGAAGCTCTAATATTGGTAGCACATGGGAAATTGGGAGTGTTTTGTAGTGTCCTTAAACTTGTGGCAGGAGCTTTGCATACTCCAAGTAGCAGAATTTTTTTTTACACTGTTAGTAAATTGCTGTAAAATTGCTGTAAGACTGCATGAAATCATTCACCATAGTGAGCCATCCTTGAAATGATCATGCAGTTAAAGAAAAGGCTACTCTTCAGTTTGTTTTGATATCATCACTGAGTTGAGAAGGTGAGACACTAATACCTTATCACAGTTCAAAAAACACAAACATATTTTGTAGTCATGGTTAAGGACATCCATCTTGAGACACCATTTATCATGCAGAATGATGCTATTTAAAGTACTGACCTTGAGTATTTACGCTTTTTATTAAGGGAAAACTTTGATAGCCTGAAAATGAAAGAATGATGACTTGCGCAGATACTGTTATTCTGTAAAACTCTGTAAATATTTTGGTAATTTGATAGAAAGAATAGGATATCAGCTACTTGCCAGCAAATGTAAGTCCTGCTCCTTTGCTCTGATTGAATGGAGAAGTGTAGAGCTTAACCCTTTAACTGTTCACATTAAATGGACGGGTTGTGTGCCCGCAGTGGCACAACGCAGCGACTGCACCTGTCAACTTATTGACGTCGCCCGGCTATACTGAGAATTTGTACTGATCTGTATTGATCTGACAGTTCAGAAGGTGGCAGACACGCGCTGGAGGAGTCATGACTGACATGGAATACAGCAAAGAAGAAGAAATCCTAATTATTAGTCTCCCTTTTTCCGCTTTGAGCTCACAACACCAATGTCACCGATCATGGCGGTGGTGATTCTGACTGAAACTGCATCATACAGTAAAAATAGCCACCTAATACAAATAAAATTCACGTGGGATAATCATAAGAGTTTGTAGATGTGGTAGAGGGTGTAAATGACCAACCAAATGCGAAACTACAACCACAATGGGTGAAAAACTGAGCTACCAGCACCAAGATGGTGGCGGCCATGTCGTCATGGATTCTCACAGGAAAAATGCATCAAACAGGAAAAATAGCCACATGATACAAACAAAATTCATGTGGGATAATCATGAGTTGGTGGATGTACTAGAGAGTGTAAATGACCAAGCAAACGCAAAACATTGACCACGATGGACGAAAATGGACCAGCTACATCAGCGAGTGACACCCCCCCCCCCCCCCCCGTAATATGTGGGTTGTTTTTTTGGGGTTTTTTTTTATATTTTATTGATTTTCTGGTTCATATACTTTGATGATTAGATAAAAACATACCCCTCTAGACAAAACGGTGTAAAAAAAAACCCCAAACCATTCTTTGTGTAAATGTGTCCAAAGTCCACTTTTGACTGAGTTATGTAAGTTATATAGCTGCCACAACATTATGCAAATTAGATGCGTAAATTTATTCCCATCTGAAACTTTGGATCATATTCTGTATCTTTCTAATTGACAGTAAGCCATTATCTCTTGCAACTTTCAAGTTATAGCCTTGGAAATCTGAACTATTTTATTGACAAAATGTTTTTACCACTCTTGACCACTAGGGGTTGTGTTTACCCCTTAACCGTTACAGTCGCCATAGGGTGACTGGGACGCTAAAGGGTTAAGCTTAGGAGTAATTTCTTATTAGCTTGTAATTGCACTGGTTTTGAAGCATTCTGTCTAAAATTGTAACCTATGTGTACAATTAACAAAACACATAAAAGAGAGCAATTTGCACCACATCACAGGTGACTTCAGGAGTGGTAGTTACCACTTTGTTATTATCAGTTCTGTTAAACTTCAGTTTTAAGAAAAAATGACAACATGCTGAGCCGACCTTTAAACATGTAATTAAAGACTCAGGGTATTGTTATGATGGTCTTTTAAAAAATGCATTTTCAAAAGTGCAAGCATCATTTATGTGTGCTCAAGTCAATTTTGCTCTTACCAGGGTAGGAAAAACAGATTCTGCACTGGCAAAAATCACAAAATTGCCTTAAGTCTCTTAATTAAATCTCTTAATCTCTTAATCAGAGGTGTTTTTCTTGCCATAACATGCAATAAACCAAAGAAAAGATTTAAAGATTCAAAGATTTTTTTGTCCATTCTACTATACATACAGGGCATACAGGAGAACTGAAATGGCATTTCTCTTTCTTCAATGGTGTGCGCAATATAAAGAAAGGAATAAGGCTGGAAAACAACAACAGCAGTCTATGTACAGTAATGCTACCCATAGTGCAAATGGTGACAACAGATAAACCCAGACATCCCATAGTGCAAATAAAGATAAATGATAAAACCCAGTTATCCTATATACAGAAAAAGTAGAGCAGTAATACTCGTAGTTGCAGGTTTGAATGCGGTAGTGTAGGTGCAGACAGTGACAGATGGGACTGCACATGATCAGTATTGCAATAACAGACAACAGCAGATATAGTGTTTGTGCAAATGGTTGCAGTAAAGTGCAAAGACATACAGCAGCAGATGTATTACTGTTGGTGTGGCAGTCTTTTGTGTGCCAACAGCTGAAGTAGTTATTGTGCAGGTGAGTGTGTTGCGGTCTGGGGGGAGGAAGTGGACAGAGTTCGGGGTCCTGATGGCCTGATGAACAAAGCGTAGCTCATTGCCTCTCCCCTAAAGGTTAGGTGTGCCTGATCTATGGTGAATTGCTCTTATAATGGTTAAAATGGAGAAGTGAAAAGGCATAAGAACATCATTTGCAGGAGTGCCACTGTTGCACCTAAGCCTTTCCAGGTAAAGCAAGCATGAAACAGTAGTGGTGAGTGTGTCCTTGTTTTCTGGCCTCACACGTTTTTAGAATTTGGCACCTAAATAGTGATTGATATTGAGCCACTGCCTGTCAGTGATGGTCTGGTTGTATTGACTCCTGTATCTGGCAGTCATAAAAGAAGCCAGTTAATCTACATCCATGTTTGAAAAACAACAAAGTGCTCAGTCACTGCCATCTGGATCATCTGTAGTGTGCAATGCTACATTGTGTGCTAATAATTAGGGGTGTCACCATATCACGACACAGTTACTACAGTATTTTAAATGTGGATGATTATTATCGTATTACCCTGAGATACGTAAACTCTTTCACTTGGGGCAGGACCTTGCCCCCAACCTGGAGAGGACAATCCACCTTTTTCTGGCTGAGGACCATGGACTCGGACTTGGAGGTTCTGATTCTCATCCCAACTGCTTCACACTCAGCAGCAAACTGTCCCAGTAAGACCTGTAGGTCATTGCTGGATGAAGCCAACAGGATGACATCATCTGGAAACAGCAGAGGTGAGATCCTGTGGTCACCAAGCATGGCACCCTCTGTTCCCTCGCTGTTCCTAGAAATCCTGTCCATAAAAATTGAACAGGATCGGTGACAAGGAGCAGCCCTGGTGGAGTCCAACTCTCATTGGAAACGAGTTTGACTGGGTGTTGGCAATACAAACCAAACTCTCACATGGTCGTATAGAGACCAGATAGCTCGTAACAGCAATCCCAATACCCCATACTCCCGAAGCACCTCCCACAAAAAAATATAAGGGACACAGTCGAATGCCTTCTCCAAGTCTTCAAAACACATGTCAACTGGTATACAACATATTCTCACAAACCCTCGAGGATTCTTGAGAGAAAAAAGAGCTGGTCCGATGTACGATGGCCAGGCCAAAAACCGCATTGCTTCTCCTGCATCTGAGGTTCAACCAACGGCTGGACTCTCCTCTCCAGTACCTTGGCATAGACCTTCCCAGGGAGGCTGAGGAGTGTGATCCCTCTAAAGTTGGAACACACGCTCTGGTTCTTCTTGAAGAGAGGAACCACCACTCCGGTTTACCATGCCAAAGGTACTGTCCCCAACTTCAACGCAATGTTGCAGAGGCATGTCAGCCATGACAGCCCTATAACATCCAGAGCCTTGAGGTACTCAGGGTGAATCTTGTCCACCCCCGGGGCCCGGCCACCTAAGAGTTTTTTAAGCACTTAGACAACCTTTGACAACCTCAGCCCCTGTGATAGGCGAGTTGTCCCCCTTGCCCACAAGCTCTGCTTCCTCTGTAGAAGGCGTGTCAGTGGGATTGAGTAGATCCTCAAAGTATAGCGGGTATGCGTATGATGTTGCCGAACTGAACTCATGTCAGTTAAAAAACACTGTGGCAAAAATGAGTATCAGCATTAGGGTGTATGCAGTAAAACACAAAATACATACAATATTCAGTCACAGTAGTACACAGAGTACCTGCTTGTATTGTGGAGAGCTAATCTGATCATTCTATCTTGAATAATTGGCAAAAAATTCAATAAATAATTAAAGGCTCTGAGTCAGTTCACTTACCATGTGCTCCTTGATCTTTACCCACACATCACTAGTCAAGTGAATGGTGTGGTATTAACATTTAAAGTCAAAAAAGTACTCTGTGCACTGCTGTGACTGAACATTTTGTTTGATTTTTTATGTTTTTCTGCATACAAAATAAAGCTGTCTCATGTGATTGCCACACAGTGCTGTGTTGCTATGGTAATTGTCTATAACTGCCAAGACTTCTGTTGCAGTACATCCCCACTTTTCCTTCCACCGCCCGACGATATCCCCAGTCGAAGTCACCTTTGCCCCATCCGCACCATACACAGTGTGGACAGGGAGCTGCTTCCCCTTCCTGAGTCGCCATAGTTTGCCAGAATCTCTTCGAGGCTGACCGAAAGTCTTGTTCCATGGCTTCACTGAACTCCTCCCACACCTGAGTTTTTGCTTCAGCAACCACCTGAGCTGCACTCTGCTTGGCCTCCCGGTACACCCAAGTATCTCAGGGTCTTATTCACAAGTGAGGGGAGAATGGAGCGAGAGATTGACAGACGGATCGGAGCAGCATCTGCAGTGATATGGACATTGTACCTGTCTGTTATGGTGAAGTGGGAGCTGAGCTCTAAGGCAAAGCTGTCGATTTACCGTTCCTACTCTCACATATGGTCATGAGCTTTGCGTAATGACTGAAAGAAGGAGATCGTGGATACAAGTGGCTGAAATGAGCTTTTTCTGTAGGATTACTGGACTCACCCTTAGAGATAGGGTGAGGAGCTCAGTCATCCGGGAGAGGCTCAGAGTAGAACCACTGCCTCTCCACATCGAAAGGAGCCAGTTGAGGTGGTTTGGGCATCTGATCAGGATGCCTCCTGGACGCCTCCCACTTGAGGTGTTTCGGGCATATCCCACTGGGAGGAGACCCCGGGAAAGACCCAGGACACGCTGGAGAGACCACGTCTCCCAGCTGTTCTGGGAATGCCTTGGTATCCTCTCTGAAGAGCTGGAGCAGGTGGCTGGGGAGAGGGAAGTCTGGGCTTCTCTGCTTGAACTGCTGCCTCCATGACCCGGACGTCTGGAAAGATGGTAGAAGATGGATGGATGGATGGATGGATTATTGTGTTACCCCTCCATGGATCGCCAACTTGTCATGGTGGAGGGGTTTGAGTGCCTGAATGATCCCGGGAGCTACGTACGTATGCTGTTTCGGCCAACTTGCCCCTGTTAGAATCTCCCAGGGCAAGCTGGTCCTGGGTGAATGGCCAGACTAAGAGCGATTCAGTGGATCTCCTTGAAAAATGCAAGGACCCAGTGTACTGAAAGGAGGCACCCTCTAGTGGGCTCACCACCTGCAGGAGGGATCATGGGGATCATGTGCTATGTGAACCGGGCAGAAGTTTGGGCTACTCTGGCTGAATTGATGCCCCCAATCCGCATCCCCGGGTAAGTGGTAGAAGATGGATGGATGGCTTATCGTATTAATGATGTGAATACAGCATACTATGTCATTTATTCAGTTGTATCCATTTTTTTTACAATTATACATTTAGTGTCATTTAAAAAAAACAGATAATAAAGAAATTTAGTAGATATCATTTTCACTGAGAGGATTATCTTTTTTTCCACTTTGTTTCTCAATCATATTATGTCAGTGTTTTAGCAACAATACCAATGTGATGAAAATCTGACGACATAAGATAAGCCTTTATTAGTCCCACAACAGGGAAATTCCAGGATTGCAACAGCACAGGGATGGCAACACTCAGAGCAACAATCAGAAGGCAAGAAAAAAAAGCAAGCAAGCAAGAGCAGTTAATATACATATGTACACATTACTACAAATATATACATATACACACAGACACAGTGCAGAGCACTGCAGCTGGATGGGACAAATACATGAGTATATAAACACACAGTGCGGAGCACTGTAGCTAGATGGAATAAATATGTAGATATATAAACACCCACAGTACGGAGCATTGCAGCTAGGTGGAATAAATATGTAAATATATAAACACACACAGTGCGGAGCAATGTAGCTAGATGGAATAATATGTAGATATATAAACACACAGTGCGGAGCATTGTAGCTAGATGGAATGAATATATAGATATATAAATATAAACATAAACATAAACACACCCAGTGCGGAGCATTGTAGCTAGATGGAATAAATATGTAAATGTATAAACACACACAGTGCAGAGCATTGTTGCTAGATGAAACAGCACAACCGTCTACTTAGTTATCCTACATGGTATGATTATGTGCCCATACATATTCTCACCCTCCATAGTGACCGGTATTTTCCTAGTTGTATGCCGGAGGGGACCATTGTGTAAGTCTATTGCATCTTTTGCATTCAAAAAACTATTAGGTTGTTACGTCTTTTTGCTATCTCTGCGAGCAGCCCTGCTTAGGTTGTACAGTCTGACAGCCGTTGGTAGGAAGGACCTGCGAAACCTCTCGGTTGTGCACCTGGGATGATGCAGTCTGCTGCTAAATGAGCTCCTCAGTGCATTCAGTATGTCCTGCATAGGGTGGAACTCGGACTCCAGCAGAGATGACAGTTTAGCCACCGTCCTTCTCTCTCCTATCACCTCCACCGGATCAAGGCGCTGCCCCAGGACGGAGCTAGCTTTCTTGATCAGTTTGTTCAGTCTCTTCCTATCGGCTGCAGTAATGCCACTGCCCCAGCAGACCACTCCAAAAGTGATGGCTGATGCCACCACCGTGTCATAGAATGTCTTCAGCAGCGCCCCTTGTACACCAAAAGACCTGAGTCTCCTCAGTAGGAACAGCCTGCGCTGTCCCTTCTTGTAGAGTGCGTCAGTATTGTGTGACCAGTCTAGTTTATTGTTCAGATGAACACCCAGGTACTTGTAGGATGTCACCATCTCGATGTCTGCTCCCTGTATATTTACTGGTGGTGTGAGGGGTTGTCCTTGCCTGCAGCAGTCCACCACCAGCTCCTTAGTTTTCCTCGCGTTGATCTGGAGGCAGTTCCGATGGCACCAGTCCACGAAGTCCTGGATAAGCCCTCTGTACTCAGCTTCATCTCCATTGGAGATGAGGCCAACGATCGCAGAGTCATCAGAGAACTTCTGTAGATGGCAGTGTGTTGTGTTGTGTGAGAAGTCCGCAGTATAAAGAGTGAACAGGAAGGGAGCCAACACCGTTCCCTGGGGGGCCCCCGTGCTATCGATGATCGTGTCGGACACACAGTCCCGGGTTCTCACAAACTGAGGCCGGTTTGTGAGGTAGTCCAGGATCCATGATGACAGATGCTGGTCCACCCCTGGGCGCAGCAGCTTGTCCTTCAGGATCATCGGTTGGATGGTGTTGAAAGCACTGGAGAAGTCAAAGAACATGATCCTCACCACATTCCCGGGCTTCTCCAGGTGGGACAGAGAACGGTGAAGGAGGAAGATCACCGCATCCTCCACCCCAATGCCATGCTGGTAGGCGAACTGGAGTGGATCCATCGCTGGTTCCACCAGGGGGCGGAGGTGAGCAAGGAGCAGTCTCTCCTGGGTCTTCATCAAGTGGGATGTCAAGGCCACCGGTCTGTCGCTGTTCAGGTCTTTGGGGTGGGAAGTTTTTGGTACAGGTACCACACAAGATGTTTTCCACAGCTGTGGTACCCTCCCCAGCTTCAGGCTCAGGTTGAAGATGTATGTCACAATCCCACACAGCTGGTCTGCACAGGACTTGAGGAGCTTTGCGCTGATGCCGTCCGGTCCCGACGCCTTCCTCGCCTTGATCTTCCTCAGCTCCGTCCTCACCTGGGTCCTGGTCAGGGTCAGGATGGGGGCTGTGTGTTGGGAGTGGGGGGGTGTTGGTGGAGTGGGGAGTGGGCAGCAGGACTTGATGTCTTTAGAGGCAGCAGTGGTTGTTGTGCAGTCAGGGGGGAGGGCAGTTGGTCAAACCTATTGAAAAACAGATTCAGATTGTTCGCCCACTCCCTGCCCCCCGTGGCCTGGGGGGAGGTATTCTGGAGCCCAGAGATGGTTTTGAGGTTTCTCCAGATCCCACTGATGTCGCTCTGTTGCAGCTTGTCCTCCATCTTCCTCCTGAAGCTGTCCTTGCCTTCTCTGATCTTTCTCCTCAGCTCCCTCTGTACGGACTTCAGCATCTCCCTGTTCCCCGACCTGAAGATCCTCTTCTTCTCTCTCAGAAGTGTTTTTATCTCAGGGTTGATCCAGGGTTTGTTGTTTGAGCAACACCGTATGGTCTTGGTGGGAACGGATTTGTCCACACAGAAGCTGAGGTAGCCCGTGAAGGTGTGAGTGAGGCCATCAATGTCCTCACCATGTGGATCGCAGAGCTGCTTCCAGGCGGTGGCTTCAAAACAGCCCTTTAGAATGTCCATTGCCTCCTCAGACCATAACATCACTGTGCCCATGGCCGGAGGTTGTCTGTGCACTAGGGGTTTGTACACCGGCCGGAGATGAACCAAGTTGTGATCCGATCTCCCAAGTTGGGGGAGTTGTGATGAGGTGTACGCCTCCTTAGTGTTTGCGTAGAATAAGTCCAGTGTTTTATTGTCTCTAGTGTGGCATGTGACATACTGGGTAAACGTGGGTAGAATGGGAGATAGTGAAACATGGTTGAAATCGCCTGAGATGAGGAGAAGAGCATCTGGGTGTTCTGTCTGCAGCCTGTTGGTTACTGAATAGATGACGTCACGCGCTGTCCCAGCGTTCGCCGTCGGATTTGCATAAACAACAATGCAGATCACGTGCGAGTATTCCCTCGGGAGATATGTAGGCCGCATGCTAACAGCTAGCAACTCAATGTCTTTGCTGCAGTGACGTTGTTTAACAGTGATATGTCCCGGTCTGCACCAGTTGTTGTTAACATACATTATCACTCCACCGCCCCTTGCTTTGCCACTGTCTGGTGTTCGGTCTGCCCGTATCATGTGGAAACCCTCCAGCTCAATGTTAGCATCTGCTGCTAGTTCAGTTAGCCACATCTCAGCCACAATATGTATGGGCACATAATCATACCATGTAGGATAACTAAATAGACGGTTATGCTGTTTCATCCCACCTAGCAACAATGCTCTGCACTGTGTGTTTATATATTTACATATTTATTCCATCTAGCTACAATGCTCTGCACTGGGTGTGTTTATATTTATATATCTATATATTTATTCCATCTAGCTACAATGCTCCGCACTGTGTTTTTATATATCTACATATTATTCCATCTAGCTACATTGCTCCGCACTGTGTGTGTTTATATACTTGCATATTTATTCCACCTAGCTGCAATGCTCCATACTGTGGGTGTTTATATATTTACATATTTATTCCATCTAGCTACAATGCTCTGCACTGTGTGTTCATATATTCATATATTTATTCCATCCAGCTACAATGCTCTGCACTGTGTGTCTGTGTGTGTGTGTGTGTGTGTATATATATATTTTATAGTAATATGTACATATGTATATTAGCTGCTCTTGCTTGCTTGTTTTTTCTTGCCTTCTGATTGTTGCTCTGAGTGTTGCTATCCCTGTGCTGTTGCAATCCTGGAATTTCCCCGTTGTGGGACTAATAAAGGCTTATCTTATCTTATCTTATCTTATCTCAGAAAACAAAAGGAGAGAGCACTCCCAGTATGTGCTATCGTAATGGCAGATAGCCGCTAGCTCATCTACCTTTCCCAATATAGAGCGTACATTCCCCATAATAACGAATGGGAAGGTGGGTCTGTACCTTATACTCCTTGTCCGCCGTCTAACACCAGCCCGACAACCACGTCGTTTTCGCCTTATTTCTCTCGGTACGTCGAGTTTTTCCGTCAGCACCGAGTGGCGATTAAGTGCAAGCAGCTGCTCCCTGCTGTACCGTCTCCTGCTGTAAACAGTGGCTCCTGCTGTAAACAGTGGCTCCGTCCGCCGGCTCGGGAGGCAGCCTTAGTGCTAGTAACAAACATATTGGTCACTATCATGCTGTGTATTTTGTATGTACTGTATGTTACAGACCTCTGTAGACTATAGCTTTACTCTGCTGCTATATTGCTACATACTGAGTTGTATTTTTACCCCTCAGCCTCTAAAGACTGAACCGGTATTGTTGACATCCCGCCAGACGGCATGAGCGGCAGCAACTATTGCATCAAGACCTACCTTGTGAACACAGTAACTACAGAAAGAATTGACATGGGCTTCTCAAACTGATACCATGGGTGTATCTATGAACAATCTTGGACAAGTTCATAGTTGGGTGACCTGTGACCTTTTGGCTGAAGTCAGAGGTCAATTTTCCTAAAATCTTATGAACACAATTACTACAGAAAGGAATGATGTAACCTTTTCAAATCAGTATCATCATGACTAACACAAGTCTTGGATGGCTCAGACCCTGCCCTCTGACTATGGGTTTGGGGTCAAAAGGTCTAAGGTCAATATTAACATTCCCTTTGCTAGAGAATGAGTACAGCTAGGGTCACCAAAGCGCACAGATGTTGACTCTGAGATCCTGACCTCTGACTATGGATTTTGGATTACAAGGTCAAAGGTCAAGGTCAAATTGGTATTTAAACTATATCTCAACGGCAAAGAAAGCTAGGGTCACCAAACTTGGTACACAGATTCACCTTGGAATCCCAACCCACAGCTATATGTTTGGGGTCAAAAGTTCAAAGATCAAGGTCATAATGCCATATAAAATATACATCAACAACAATGAAACCTAAGGTCACTAAACGTACACATGTTCACACATGTTTACCCTTTTGTCTATATTCAATTATTGTTCCCCATACAATGAAGATATCTTTTTGACCCACCCTTCTGTCCATTTGATATTTTATGTTGTCGCCAGTATAGCTTCTACATTTCTCATAGGATTGACAGAAGCTTTAGCGCAGGGATGGGCAACTGGCGGCCCATGGGCCGCATGCGGCCCCCAATGTCATCCACTGTGGCCCGCCAGTCCATTTCCAATAGTCAATTAGTTATTTACAGTCATGTGAAAAAATTAGGACACCCCATTAAATATTCAGTTCTTTATTAAGAAATGTTCATGTTCTATGTCTAACCTTGTTTTTGTTTTTAATTTGCATTTTATAGCATTTATTTTAGCCATTTTAAGTGGGAATGAATGTGGGGGTGTCCTAAAAAAGATGGGGGGTCCTAATTTATTTGTCACTATTTGTTTAGAATTACATTTTACTGAAAATTTGAAAAAAGTCTTTAATTCATTTTTAATTGTTTAGTTGTATTACATGAATCTCTGTTTTTTTTTAACATTTTAAGTATTCATATGTCCAAATATGTAAAAAAAAAAACAAAAAAACAAAAACACACGCAAGTTTATACAGGGTGTCCTAATTTTTTCACATGACTGTATATCCCATTTTGAACGTATTTGGAACTGCATTCTTAAATGCAGTTATAGAGTCCGCCAGCAGAGGGAGCTCTAATCAAAACCTTGGGTGTGAGTGGTCAAGCGAGAGTGAGGGAGCAAGCGATAGAGGGAGCAGTGTGTCCCGGAGTACACCTTTTAAGGTGCAGATATGTTGGATTCTGAGACCACATTAATAGACTGTCAGCAGCAGTAAATATGGAGTAGGCTGCTTTTACATAACAATAAATGCTACAGCTGTTCACTGAGGAGTATTTGCAGTAACAAGTTTCAAACTGAAAAGCAAATTTATATAAGAAATGACAAATTTATGACAGAAAAACTCACTAATTTAGAAAAAAAAAACAGTACAACTAAAAAGTTATAACTTTTTAAATAAAATTATGTAAATTTATCAGTAGATGCTTGAACATCTAATACAAAAATAAAATATAGATTTGCAAGAAAATGACTAATTTAACCCAGAAATGTAGCATATTTATCACTAAAACCTTATTTTTTACTTTGATCATTTTCTTCAAATAGACCTACTATTTTAACCTTGCTTCTGATTAGCTTCCTATTTTAATTGTCTTAATTTATGATTTTAAACCTATTTTATGTCACAATTACTTATCTTACTGTGAATTATTAATACTTATGAATATATGTCTGTTTGACTGTATTTAAGTGTTGTTTTAGTCTTCTAGTCGCCTTAACTGTCTAGTGTTTTTATCAGCAAATTATCTTCTGATTTATCAGTGACCATTTTATTTTTTTTTATCACCCTGTCCAAGCTCCAACATTTCCTCTTGGGGAGCCCTCCCACAGGGAATTGTGTCTGTCTTCTGGCTGCAGGGCGCTGGTCTGTGATTGCCCTGGTCTACCCAGCTGAAGGGATCATGCACTGCGGCACCACACCTGCGGTGTCAACCCCTTGGGTTGGACTTGGGTGGTCTCAGAATTGGTGTTCCTGTAGCCGTGGACTTGGCACTTTCCCTGCAGGAGATGGCTCCCTAGTGATGGTGCTTCGACACTTGGATCCTCGGTGCCTAGCCATAAGCATTAAGTTTTACACTGATGAAATTGTTTCTTTGTGTATGTATGTGTGTGTGTGTGTGGGGGGGGGGTTAATTGCATTTTATTTCAGTGTGTGAAGCACTTTGTGTTGCATCTTTTTGTCTGAGCAGTGCTATCTAAATTTTGATGTGATTCTGATATTTTAAAAACATTTTTCTTCATCATCATATTTCCTTTTCTTCTTGGCTTTTTTGTTAATTACTGTCTGGAATTTGTCTTTGCTCATCATTTTGATGGGGAGTTTCAAAAATGAGGTCATGATATAATTTTATCAATAATTTTAATTCTAAACAATAAAACACTGAGCAGCTTTTATTTTCATTTTCATTTTCAGTTTTAGTTGTGAAACTTCTGACTCTGAAGAAAATACCCCCCCCCCCCAAAGGTTTACATGTAAATCTGGCCCTTGAGAAGTGAGGAAAAAAAATTGTGGCCCTCACTACCACCAGAGTTGCCCATCCATGCTTTAGCTCGTCAGTACCTTTGATGAGTTTGATTTAGAGATGAATCTAATGAGGGGGTTCCATTTTCCGGCGGGTGTATTTTTTCAGTCCATTTTATGTTGTTGCCAGCATAGCCTCTATACTTGTCAATGGATTGGCTTCAAATTTATACAAAAGTTTTAACTTATCAATATCTTGGACGAGTTTGATTTTGACATCTAATGAGGTGTTAACCTGCAAGGTTAACCAACAACTGAAAGGACCTGAATATGAACTTTTTCCTATTGAAAAAGACACTAATTCCTTTGGCTACATGCCGGGTTTATATTCACATCAGATGAGGGCATGCATTACATTGTTCAATGAGAACTCTGATATGGAGATGTGTGCGATACTGTATCTGAGCTTGCTCACTAAAGTTCTTATAGTTTCACATCTTTTAGAGTGGCTTTAATAATAATTTGCTATCTATTTCTACGAGGGCAGGCTGAAAAGTTTATAGTGGTCAAATTTGACCAGATGTGGTTTATTTTTCAACTGCAGGGATCCAAGTGCTGCAACAATGATGGAAGAAGTGTGTGGACCGAAAGGGAGACTATGTTGAAAAATAAACCTCATTTGGTCAAATTTGACCACTATGAACTTTTCAGCCTATGAACTTTTCAGCCCCCCCCCGTACAGTAGTTTGCTTCAAATTGAAAAAATAACTTAATCTACACTCCGAATCTGGATTTGTTTCTAGCTGCTAGTATTATAGTGTGTTTTCCTCTTCAGTATCCTGTAATCAAAATAGCTGATATCCACCACTGCACCTCTTTAAGTTGTACTTAATGAGAACAAGTCAAATTGGCCCATCTGTGGCGCTACAGCTGAGGGAGCACAACTTATCTTAATGAGGATCTAGCTACCCATTATATGCTGGTAACCTGACCAACATGTTACCACTGTTATCATCCCCCACCCCTGGCTCTCACAGACACAAATGCTGTCTCACCCTCTCATTATCAGCTTGCCTTCCCCTTTAAGTCTGCTGCAGACAGTGTAACCACATTGGACAGTAATTGTACCTCTCGCTCCTGCCTAATTGAATTGACAAGGAGCCGGAATTGATATCATTTAACACATTGATCTTAGGAGACAATGAGGCACAATGCCTCATGCTCCCCCGCCACCTGACTTCTATTTTCTTCCCTCTGATTCATCTGCCCATTCCTTTGATTTACCATGTTATTGCCTATGAATTACCACATTCAGTCCTCTTCTTTCGAAAGAAGTATTTAGTATATTTAAGTAAGTAGTATATTTAAGTAAAGTATTTAGTATATTTCTTTTCACTGTAAGCTCTGTTGCATTAGTTGAATATAGTGAAAATCCAGTATTGCTGTTACTACTACTAACCGGAGCGGTGGCCTAGAGGTAGAGCATCCGCCCCACAACCGAAAGGTTGGGCTTAATTAAAATGGAACTTCCTGCCGTCCAGCTTAGTGCTCAGCAGAAATGGAACGGAGGGAAATGTGGGCGGCAGTGGCCCAGGAGGTAAAACAGGTCATCTAATAACCAGAGGGTTGGCAGTTCGAATCCCGCTCTCCCCAGCCATCCTGCTGTTGTGTCCCTCAGCAAGACACTTTACCCACCTTGCCTCCAGTGTCCATGACACTGGGTATGAATGTGTATAAATGTTCGGTAGTAGCTAGAGAGGCTGTTGGCGCGTATTGGCAGCCTCGTCTCTGTCAGTCTGCCCCAGGGCAGCTGTGGCTACAGTAGTAGCTTACCACTACCATTGTCTGTGGAATGAATGAATAATGGACTCACTGTGAGCGCTTTGACATGTCACTTGACATCTAAAACACCATATAAATCTAACCCATTATTATCAGGGTTTCCTCTGGTAACATTTCCGTGTGGCGGCCCACCGCCCTTGGAAGTATGCCGCCACACCTATGATCTATTAATTTAAGAAAAAAAATGAAAGAAACGCTCCGCAAGCGCACACACAAACAATATGTGTGACTGTCATCCATGCGGAAGCGCCTCGCCCGCGCGGCACCCGCGTGACTGTAGTCTGCAGGCAGAGTGTCCCTGTAGCGTTGCTGAGAGAGACACTCTGAAAGAACACACTGAAAGAAGCATGGGCTTATTAAAGTATTTAAGTATTTTAAACACGGAAAAAAAGTCCAAGAGGTATATAAGCAGTGGAGGCATTTATGGTGGTTTTAACCCGCTGGTAACTGGAACAACCATGAGGAATCACTTAGCTAACAGGTCTGGTTAGGCTTCATTGCAGGGAAAGGCAAGAGTGACTGATGAATCACTGAGGATTTACTTCACCAGCTACTACAATATTAACTAATAATTTGTGTTCATTATTATGTACCTGGCAAGCTAAGATAACCGAAATTCACCAAGTCAATGACTTTACTCCGTCAGCAGCCTTAAGAGAAACTAAACCTGCCAACATTTGGATTTCAAAATAAGGAAGGTTTTTCCTGCTGTCTGGTTGGTGAGGAGATTTCTAAAAAAAACCTATAAATATATCGAAATATTATAACAGAAATAACTGCATCTTTGGTCATTTAAGTTAATTTATTTCTTTAAAATAATTTTAATAAATATATTTTTTTTTAATTCAGAGTTAAAATTATTGTTCTGTTCTGGCTCTACAAAATTATGGTCAAAAGTTTAAATTGTATGAGGAAAAAAGTAAAAAATTTGCCATATTCTGTTTCAGATTTATTAAAAAAAACAGTAATTTTGTAATAATCTGCCTTTGTCCATCAGACAGGCCTCTTGACTGTCCAGTTTCAAAACTCCTCTTAAAACCCCCTTTTTTTCCTCTGGCTTTTGACCCAGTTTGAGACATTGATATTATTTGTTCTTATTATTGTCTCTGTTGTATGACTCTTGTTTTGTTTGTGCTGTTTTGTACTTTAGCTGTATTTTATTGTTTTTATATTTTATTTATCGTTGACGAACAGCACTTTGTGTCAACTGTCGTTTTTTTTTTTAAAGAGCTTTATAAATAAAGTTGGATTGGATTAAAAATAGAAAAAAAATTAGCCATAAAATAATCCACAAATTTATAGTAGTCTCAAATGTACAAGAAAAGTCACAATTTTACAAGAGAAAATTACAAATTTGAGGAAAATGGTTGCAAATTTAGATAAATTTACAGAGAAGCGTAGAAAACTATAAGAAAATTGTTATAACTTTTGGAGAAAAACCTCAAACCTTCAAGACTGAAGTCATTATAGAAATTTTTGGTTGTCTACTTTTAATTAATTTCATAGTACTGCTTTTACACAAGTAGAATTTCTAGCTAATATACCCACCTCTGATCATATAATTTAAGTATGCATGAGTAAATTACTATTATGAATGTTTTTTTTCCCCTCCCCTTTCCTACTCTTTTTCAATGGAAAAAACAAACACTACAATAAAAATACAAAAAGTACACATTTTTGTTATTTCTGTAAACCATGAAAAAAAAAATCCTGCAGGGCAAAACATGACACGAGGTATTTTCTAACCTGTTTGTATACCACCATAGACAGACAGAGAACCTGAATTAGACAGGGCTCAGAGAGGGAAAGATGAGACAGAAAAGAGGAGCCAAGGAGAGGAAAGTGTTCAGTAAGAGGGTCCAGGAGAGGTGAGAGCAGAGGGAGGAGAGAAGGAAGACACAAATAAAAAGTCCAAACACAGGACATCTGGGTTGGACCGCAACTGGCCCAGTATGCCAACATTCAAGCCTTGGTTGTACAATACTTCAAATGGTAAGTTCCATTATGCAGTATTACTGTGCAAAATTTTTTAAAAAAAGAAGAAGAAGAAGAAGTAGTGTAAAATTAACATATTTTGGTTGCAATCATGTCATGTGTTTTGTGCCCCCCCCCCTTCCCCGGAAAAATATGTTGCCACCGCACCAAGGTCTTTAAGCCAGAGGAAACACTAATTATTATTACTACTGCTGCTACTAACACTACTACTGCTACTACTGCAACAACTAATAATAATAATAATAATTTTATTCAAATAAGATACAGCCAGGCTTTTCTTTTCCATAAGAAAACTGTTAAGCAGCTTCCTGTTTTGTAAAAGTCATTAATCTATTTGACTATCTTGCATGAAATATTTTTATATTTATTTACACAATGTTCACAAATACCATACATTGACACTTAAGCCTGATTTATACTCCCATACTAAATTAACTATGTAGCAACGGCATAGCTATCTGCCCAATGCCATAACTGGATGTGCCCCTTTCCTGTAATGTAACCTGTCGGGGTGTCACAGACTACAAAAACTATGACTAGTCCGCTTTATTGAATGTCATCTTCTCTGCTCCTTCTCCAATACAATAATTGATGAAATGAAAAACAATAGACCAAATTGAAGAGAGATTAACCATGGAAGTTTGCAAATATGAACATTTATATGATTTGTACTCACCTTTGAATGTCTTAAAAAATGGAAAGATCTGAAGGTCAACTACTCAGGAAAAGACTGGCTATAAGAGAGAGGATACAGGTGGGAAATAGTACAATTTTCTTTATTTCTTAACTATTTTCTGTGTTTTTTCAGTGCTAGGGCTGAAACAATTAGTTGACATTGTCGATAGTGTTGACAATAAAAATTTGTCGACAAATAGTTTATTTATAAAGTTTATATATGCATGTTGTGGTAATGTTCAGTTGTAACTGCAATGCACAACCAGATCTGCAATGCACGACTGGAACTGCTGAGGGCAGTAGCGCCTCTGTTGTCCGGCATGCATGAACAATTTCCAGTGAAGAAGAAGAGGGGCACATTATACGGCTCTAAGTTTGGCGAATGTCGAAGTAGATTAAATAAAAAAGCAGACCTAAACTTTCTGTTTGGGAACATTTTACAGAAGACAAAAAAAAACAACACAAGTAAAATGCAGACTTTGCAAGGCAGACCTCTCTTACCACGGCAGCACTACAGTGATGCATGAGCTTCTGAAATGACAGCACCTGGGAGCCACAACATTAACGTCTGCTGGGTAAATTAGCGAGTAAAGAAAGTTAGTGCCGCTTATTTCCAATGGCCAGCTGTTTCAAGGTTTAGAAAAATGACAGTACTGTTAGTATGTAGGGCTGCAACTAAAGATTATTTTAGTAGTCGACTAATCTAACGACTATTTTTTTCAGTTAGTCGACTAATTGCATTTATTTTTGTCATGTTCACCATCTCTGCTTCTTGTTGGGGCTCTAGTCTAGTGCATATTTTACCTCAGCCACTGTGTAATATCTCTTAACATTCTATCTCCCGTGGGAGGGAGGTATTTAAATGCCATTTCATCTCAGCTGGACACAGTGTAACACAGTCTAACTAATATTCAGAATGAGGGCTAATATTAATAAAGATGAAAAAGAGAAAGTGACTCCTGTAATTCAGTCGTTTACTGCATTCAACACCTTAGCGATGACAGCTCAGCCTTCAGCAACCAGAGAGCTTACTGTCAAACAGGTAAGCTAACATTAACAGCACATACTAACAGTATTGTCATTTTTCTAAAGCTTGAAACAGCTGGTCATTGGAAATAAGCTGCACTAACTTTCTTTACTCACTAACTTACCCAGCAGACGTTAATGTTTCCCGGGTGCTGTCATTTCAGATGCTCATGCATCACTATAGTGCTGCCATGGTAAGAGAGGTCTGCCTTGCAAAGTCTGCATTTTACTTGTTTTGTTTTTCTGTCTTCTGTAAAATGGTCCCAAACAAGAGAAAGTTTGGGTCTGTTTTTTTTTTTTTAATCTACTTCAACATTCATTTTACTCAGAGCTGTATAATGTGCTCCTCCTCTTCTTCGCTGGAAATTGTTCACACATGCCAGACAACAGAGGCGCTACTGCCCTCAGCAGTTCAGGTTGTGCAATGCAGTCACAGCTGAACATTACCGCGGCATGCATATAAACTTAATAATTAAATGATTTGTCAACAAAAAAAATATTTGTCGACAAATTTTTAATGTCAGCATTGTCGACAACATCGACTAATCATTTCAACCCTATTAGTATGTGCTGTTAATGTTAGCTTACCTGTTTGACAATAAGCTCCCTGGTTGCTGAGGGCTGAGCTGTCATGGCTAACATGTTGAATGCAGTAAATGACTGAATTAAAGGAGTTGCTATCTCTTTTTCATCTTTGTTAATATTAGCCCTCATTCTGAATATTAGTTAGACTGTGTTACACTGTGTCCAGATGAGACAAAATGGCATTTAAATGCTTCCTGCCCACGGGAGACAGGACGTTAAGAGGTATTAAACAGTGGCTGAGGTAAAATATGCACTAGACTAGAGCCCTAACAAGAATGGTGGACATGATAAAAATAAATGCGATTGGTCGACTAGTTGAAAAAAATAGTCGTTAGATTAGTCGACTACTAAAATAATCTTTAGTTGCAGCCTGAATCAGTGCCAGCACCAGCGCCAACCACTTGTTTAGGTATGCCTGTAGGATCTACGTACGGTTAACACAGAAGTCTGATTTGGCCTTTAGATAAAGATTCTGGATTAAGATCCTCTTGACAGAATATAATTTCACCCAATTTTTAAAGCGAGGTAGTCGGATACCCAAAAGCCGATGGTGTATAGAACACGTATATTAGGATTTGTATGTGAAATTTTGGCATCAAAACTGCTCCCGTTTAGCTGTAATTAATATTCAAAAATGATATTTTCAGGACGAAAGAATTCAAGCGTCCCTGCATTTGTTTACTTCTTGGGGCCGCCGCCGGAGAGCAAGCCATGTGCAAAATGCGATCGTGTTGTTAATATAGCACATTTTTTGTGGAAATGTTACTATTATTAGTTGTGAAATGTGTTATAAAACGATTAGACAACGATACTATGGCTCTTCCTGCTGTTCTCGTTTCACTGTTTTTTCCGGATGTAAAATACGGGATCCCTACGGCCCATCGGTGCACGAAGTATCCTGGCCGATGTAAACAGCCACGGACCAAAAAACGTACATTTGCTCATAGAACAGGTCATTCACACTCGCAGACAATCACGCTATATGTGTCTATAGGATTTTCTTTCCATGCACGCAAAAACATTTTTTTTTCCCGGATCTGACTACCTCGCTTTAAGAAAAAATGTACAGTTTTGAATTGTACCTCTTTATTTGATATAATCAAAGTAATGTTTTTTTTTCTTTTTTGAAAGTGGGCACAAAGAATGGAGACTGACATGCAACAAAGGCTCTGGGGCTTCTGTACTGTTTACTGGATGTAGCACTGCTAAGTCAGTAATAAAGCTTCCTTCCACAAGTTGTCAGGATGCTGAACAGTTGACCCGGAATCTCTCATACACACTACTGCACCACAGACATTATGTATATTATTTGTATATTATAGTTAGTTAGTTTTTCCCAAGTATGTCTCAGGGATGTGTGAATGGATGGGGGGTGGGGGGTGAAGATATGTGTGAGTGTGTCTTATATCATGCTGCTTCTATTTATATGGATGCCGAGAGAAACGCAATTTCATCTTGCCTGCACTACAGTTGTATGTACAGCAATATGACAATAAAGTTTGATTTGATTTGATTTGATTTGGAAATGATCTGCCTGTTATTTTACATTTTAGAATACCTTGATAAAGGAAACTTAGCATACATAAAGCCAAAGTGGCATTCTTTTGAACGTCATTTAACTTGCACTACAACATACTTTATATCTTGTTCTATCTTTATATGGCCTACAGTCAGATAAGACAGTAAAACTGTGTGCTGCAGTGCATTACTGAATTACAGTCACTGTGGAAGGACCTGAGAGTGCAAACCTGCTCATACCCCTCAATCGTTCCACCGGTATACACGGTGCACAGGCTGTCTCTGAATGGGCAAGAATAATTCCACTTGCTCTTCCTCCATTACCCCACACACTGGATGCTTATTTACAGGCAACCTCTTACATCCTCCTTTCTCCAACAGAGAATGAATGACTGCACACCAGGGGGTGGAAAATAATGGATGAGGGCAGTTTGGAACATTGTTGCCAAAGTACCATAGGGAATTGTTTTCCACAAAACCAAAACGCACATTCCATTATGCAGCAGTCAGAAATTAAACAATCAGTTTTGCTGTATGGGAGACAGTTCGATCAACAGCCAGCGGTGTTGTCAAGCTTTAAATGGAAGTGAATTAAGAGCACAGTTGCCTACACATGCGGGACACACCTGGATGGAAATTAGGGAAAGTCCTATAGATTTCCAGATAAACACTAGACGTGAATGAAATAATGGGACTCAGGCTGTTTCACCAATGTTCAAAGATTAATTTTTATTTGTCACTACTTCCATACGTACAGGGCATACAGGAGAATTGAAATGCCATTTCCCTCTCTCTTAATGGTGTGTGCAATATATGAATGAATGACTCTTTATTTCGGATAGATTAGATTAAAAGAAAGGAACAGAACAATATATCAAGGGAAAAAAAATCCAACAAGGTTGAATTGAACAATAACTCCTCGGATTATACAATTCAACATAAGTTATCCGAAAAGGGTGATGGCTGAAGCTGCAGCTTATATTGCCCACCCATGTTCCATCTAAGAATTAAAAACATAATAATAATAAAAGTGATTACAAAACAAAACAAACAAAAGCTAAGACAAAACGTGACAAAACAAAACTAAGCAACAGCACAACACAGACTGGATATGATAATTCTTATGTGATTTTACATGTCGTTTTGTATATATGTTTGGGAATATATAAGAAAAGGAATAAGGATGAAAAACAACAACAGCAGTCTATGTACAGTAGTGCTACCTGTAGTGCAAATAAGGTAAAAGCTATAACTCAGCAATCCTATGTACAGAAAAAAAAGTAGAGCTATAATACCCATAATTGCAAGCTCAATGTGGTAGTGTAGGTGCAGACAGTGACTGCACGTGATGAGTATTGCAATAACAGACAGCAGCAGGTATGGCATTTGTGCAAATGGTTGCAGTAAAGTGCAGAGACATACAACAGCAGATGTATTACTGTTGGTGTGCCAAGTTTTTCTGTGCAAACAACTGAGGTAGTTATTGTGTGAGTGTGATACAGTCTGAGGGCAGGGGGTGGGGGGGAGTGGACAGAGTTCAGGATCCTGATGGCCTGGTGAACAAAGCTGTTTAGCAGTCTTGTGGAGTGGGTCCGGAGGCTCCAGCACCTTCTCCCCAAGGGCAGGGGGCTGAAGTGGGAGTTTGAGGGGTGGGAGGTGTCGCCTGCAATGTTGATGGCTCTGCAGGTGAGGCAGGTGTGGTAGATGTTCGAGGAGGGGGCAGAGGGGCACCGATGATCTTGTTGGCTTCTTTCACTGTGTATTTTTTTTTTTTTTTGTTACTTATTTGTACCCGTAGGTAGACTTGGTTTGCAGTCTGGTGACAAGCCACCGGCTGCTGGTCGCTGCGTGCGTGAGCGCCCTAAACCTACATGTTTTTGGTGTGCGGGAGGAAACCGGAGAAATCCCGGAGTAAACCCACGCAACACGGGGAGAACATGCAAACTCCACACAGCTCACTGTTGGTCGGGGGCTGGGATCGAACCCACGATCTCATGATCCCCGCGATCCCGCGGCCGAGGGTAAAACTGTGCTGCCACAGTGCTAAACCACTGTGCCACCGTGCAGCCCAAGTTGTTGTAGAGTCTTCTGGCAGGAGGCGGTGCAGCTTCCATACCACACAGTGTTGCAGCTGATGAGGATGTGCTCAATGTTGTATTTTTTATATTATTCAAGATTCAAAGGCTATATTATCATGTGCACAGTTAAGAAATGCTACATTTTCTGAGCAATGAAATTCTTACTTTGCTCTCCAAACGAATGCCAAGTTAAAAGGTACAGAAACAACAATTCTGATAGGTCATGACACACTAACACAGTAACTCAATCCTAATACTAATGGATGTTAAGACACACACACCAATACAGTTAGGCAGTAGAGGAATGAAATTGAAAATTCACAGGATGACTGAAGTGATAGTGGTATATTGATATCAGAGATGATGTGAACCTGAGATGGCATACAGCTGTGGACAAAATTGTTGGTACCCCTCTGTTAATGAAAGAAAAACCCGCAATGGTCACAGAAATAACTTGAATCTGACAAAAGTAGTAATAAATAAAAATTCTATGAAAATTAACCAGTGGAAATCAGACAATGCTTTTGAATTGGGGTTCAACAGAATTACTTTAAAAAACAAACTCATGAAACAGGCCTGGACAAAAATGATGGTACCCCTAGAAAAGATTGAAAATAATGTGACCATAGGGACATGTTCAACCAAGATGTGTCCTCAAATTAACATCACAGGTGTCTACAAACTTGTAATCAGTCAGTCGGCCTATTTAAAGGGTGACAAGTAGTCACTGTGCTGTTTGGTGACATGGTGTGTACCACACCAAACATAGACCAGAGGAAGCAAAGGAGAGAGTTGTCTCAGGAGATTAGAAAGAAAATTATAGACAAGCATGTTAAAGGTAAAGGCTATAAGACCATCTCCAAGCAGCTTGATGTTCCTGTGACTACAGTCGCACATATTATTCAGAAATTTAAGATCCACGGGACTGTAGCCAACCTCCCTGGACGTGGCCGCAGGAGGAGACAGATAATACGAATGGTAACAAAAGAGCCCAGAACAACCTCTAAACACATTCATGGTGAACTCCAAGGTCAAGGTACATGAGTGTCAGATCGCACCATCCGTCGTTGTTTGAGCCAAAGTGGACTTCATGGGAGACGACCAAGGAGGACACCACTGTTGAAAACAAATCCTAAAAAAGCCAGACTGGAATTTGCCAAACTGCATGTTGACAAGCCACAAAGCTTCTGGGAGAATGTCCTATGGACAGACGAGACAAAACTGGAACTTTTTGGCAAGGCACATCAGCTCTATGTTCACAGACGCAAAAATGAAGCATACCAAGAAAAGAACACTGTCCCTACTGTGAAACATGGAGGAGGTTCTGTTATGTTCTGGGGCTGCTTTGCTGCATCTGGCACAGGGTGTCTTGAATCTGTGCAGGGTACAGTGAAATCTCAAGACTATTAAGGTATTCTTGAGAGAAATGTGCTGCCCAGTGTCAGACAGCTTGGTCTCAGTCGCAGGTCATGGGTCTTGCAACAGGATAATGAGCCAAAACACACAGCGAAAAACACCCAAGAATGGCTAAGAGCGAAACATTGGACTATTCTAAAGTGGCCTTCTGTGAGCCCTGATCTAAATCCTATTGAACATCTGTGGAAGGAGCTGAAACATGCTGTGTGGAGAAGGCACCCTTCAAACCTGAGACAACTGGAGCAGTTTGCTCATGAGGAGTGGGCCAAAATATGGTACCTGCTGAGAGGTGCAGAAGTCTCATTGACAGTTACAGAAATCGTTTGATCGCAGTGATTGCCTCAAAAGGTTGTGCAACAAAATATTAAGTTAAGGGTACCATCATTTTGTCCAGGCCTGTTTCATGAGTTTGTTTTTTAAAATAATTCTGTTGAACCACAATTCAAAAGCATTGTGTAATTTTCATTGGTTAATTTTCATAGAATTTTTATTTATTACCACTTTTGTCAGATTGAAGTTATTTCTGTGACCATTGTGGGTTTTTCTTTCATTAACAGAGGGGTCCACGTGTGTATGTACAGTGTGCAAATGAGTATTGTGCAACCTGATGTGGACCTGAGATGGCATAGACTTATGTACAGTGTGCAAATGAGCACTCTCTATAGCACTCATTATAGCACTCTCTCTAATGGTTGATTAGATGTGACTTTCAGTTTGTCTTCTTGTTTTGTTTATTGTGTTTGCACAACTCCGATGCATCAATGTACAAGTTGCTTTTTAAATTAGTTGCCCCTTGAGGGATAAATGAAGTTGAGTGAATTGAATTGAAAGCCAGACATCAGACCGCGAAGGTCTCTGCCTTTAGCTGCCACCTGATCCGCATAGCACCAGACCTCCATGGTCCCTCCTGCAGGTGGTGAGCCCACTTGAGGGCAGACCCATGTAACTCCTTCAGGCTGAGCCCCGTCCGGTCCTATGGGCAGAAACCCGGCCACCAGGCACTAGTCATCGAGACCCTCCCCCAGGCCTTGCTCCAGAGTTGGGCCCCGGTAACCTCGTACCGGGCGGAGTAGACTGAATCCTTGATTTTTTGTTCATCGTGGGAGTCTGTTGGATCACTGTTAGTGTGACCCTTCACCCAGGACCAGTTTGTCTTGGGAGACCCTACCAGAGGCAAATTGCCCCAGACAACATAGCTACTGGGATCACTAGGGCCCGCAAACCCCCCATCATGATAAGGTGAGGAGGAGACCCTGGGGAAGACCCAGGACATGCCTGAGATACTACGTCTCCCACCTGGCCTGGGAACGTCTTGGTATTCTCTCTGAAGAGCTGGAGCAGGTGGCCGGGGAGAGGGAAGTTTGGGCTTCTCTGCTTAAGCTGCTGCCTCTGCAACCCGGACCTCCGGAAAAGTGGTAGAAAATGGATGGATGGATGGATGGATGGATGAATTGAATTGAACGGGTTTCCACCCATGGGACCCGGCCGGGCTCAGCCCGAAGGAGTTACATGGGTCCGCCCTCCAGTGGGCCCACCACCTGCAGGAGGGATCATGGGGGTCCGGTGCTATGTGGATCAGGTGGCGGTCAAAGGCGGAGACCTTGGCGGACTCATCCCAAGCTTTCTAAACTGGCTTTTGGTACGTGGAATGTCACCTCTCTGGTGGGGAAGGAGCCTGAGCTGGTGTACGAGGTTGAGAGATACCGGCTAGATATAGTCGGCCTCACCTCAACACACAGCTCCGGTTCCGGAACCAGTCTCCTGGAGAGGGGCTGGAGCTTGGCCTTTTCTGGAGTTGCCCCGGGCGAGAGGCGACGAGCAGGGGTGGGTATTCTTGTATCGCCCCACCTTGCTGCCTCTATATTGGAGTTTTCCCCGGTGGACGAAAGGGTTGCTTCCCTGCGCCTTCGGGTTGGGAAACAGGTCCTGACCATCATTTGTGCCTATGCACCAAATGATGTTTCAGAGTACCCACCCTTTTTGGAGTCTGTGACTGGGGTGCTGGAGGGTGCTCCTCTTGGAGACTCCTTTGTCCTACTGGGGGACTTCAATGCGCACGTGGGCAACGACAGTGAAACCTGGAGGGGGGTGATTGGGAGGAACGGCCTGCCCAATCTGAACCCAAGTGGTGTTCAGTTATTGGACTTCTGTGCTAACCACAGTCTGTCCATAACGAACACCATGTTCAAGCATAAGGGTGTCCATATGTGCACCTGGCACCAGGACACCCTAGGTCGCAGGTCGATGATCGATTTTGTTATCGTGTCATCAGACCTGCGACCGTATGTCTTGGACACCCGAGTAAAGAGAGGTGCAGAGCTGTCAACTGATCACCACCTGGTGGTGAGTTGGATCCGATGGCAGGGGAGGAAGCCATTCAGACCTGGTAGACCCAAACGTATAGTGAGGGTGTGCTGGGAGCGTCTGGCTGAGGCCCCTGTCCGGGAGGTCTTCAACTCCCACCTCCGGAAGAACTTCAACCACATTCCGAGGGAGTCTGGAGACATGGAGTCTGAATGGGCCATGTTCTCCACCTCTGTTGTTGAAGCGGCGGCCCAGAGCTGCGGCCACAAGGTGGTCAGTGCATCTCGTGGTGGCAACCCCCGAACCAAGTGGTGGACACCAGTGGTGAGGGGGGCCATTAAGCTGAAGAAGGAGTCCTATCAAGCTTGGTTGGCTTGTGGGACTCCCGAAGCAGCTGAGGTGTACCGGCAGGCCAAGCGGAGTGCAGTTCGGGTGGTTGCTGAAGCAAAAACCCGGGTATGGGAGGAGTTCGGTGAGGCCATGGAACAAGACTTTCGGTCGGCCTCAAAGAGATTCTGGCAAACTGTCCGGCGGCTCAGGAGGGGAAAGCAGCTCCCCGTCCACACTGTGTATGGTGCGGATGGGACACTGTTGACTTCGACTGGGGACATCGTCGGGCGGTGGAAGGAATACTTCGAGGATCTCCTCAGTCCCACTGATACGCCTTCCACAGAGGAAGCAGGGTTTGGGGACGAGGGGGATGACTCGCCTATCACAGGGGCTGAGGTCGCCAAGGTGCTTAAAAATCTCCTTGGTGGCCGGGCCCCAGGGGTGGACGAGATTCTCCCCGAGTACCTCAAGGCCCTGGATGTTGTTGGGTTGTCATGGTTGACACGCCTCTGCAACATTGCGTGGAGGTCAGGGGCAGTGCCTTTGGCATGGCAAACCGGGGTGGTGGTTCCTGTCTTTAAAAAAGGGGACCGGAGGGTGTGCTCCAACTTTAGAGGGATCACACTCCTCAGCCTCCCTGGGAAGGTCTATGCCAAGGTACTGGAGAGGAGAGTCCGGCCGTTGGTCGAACCTCGGATTCAGGAGGAGCAATGTGGTTTTCGTCCTGGCCGTGGCACATCGGACCAGCTCTTTACCCTCTCGAGAATTCTCGAGGGTTCGTGGGAGTTTGCCCAACCAGTTTACATGTGTTTTGTGGACTTGGAGAAGGCATTTGACTGCGTCCCTCGTGGTTTTTTGTGGGGGGTGCTTCGGGAGTATGGGGTATCGGGCTTGTTGTTATGAGCTATTCGGTCTCTGTAAGACCGTTGTGAGAGTTTGGTTCGTATTGCCAACACTCGGTCGGAGTCATTCCCAGTAAGAGTTGGACTCCGCCAGGGCTGCCCTTTGTCACCGATCCTGTTCATAATTTTTATGGACAGGATTTCAAGGCGCAGCCAGGGAATGGAGGGTGTCATGCTTGGTGACCACAGGATCTCATCTCTGTTGTTTGCAGATGATGTTGTCCTGTTGGCTTCATCCAGCAATGACCTACAGCTCTTGCTGGGACGGTTTGCCGCTGAGTGTGAAGCGGCTGGGATGAGAATCAGCACCTCCAAGTCCGAGTCCATGGTCCTCAGCCGGAAAAAGGTGGATTGTCCTCTCCGGGTTGGGGACAGGCTCCTGCCCCAAGTGGAGGAGTTTAAGTATCTTGGGGTCTTGTTCACGAGTGAGGGGAGAATGGAGCGAGAGATCGACAGACGGATTGGAGCAGCATCTGCAGTGATGCGGACGTTGTACCGGTCTGTTGTGGTGAAGAGGGAGCTTAGTTCTAAGGCAAAGCTGTCGATTTAACAGTCAATCTACGTTCCTACTCTCACCTATGGTCACGAGCTTTGGGTAATGACCGAAAGAACGAGATTGCGGATACAAGCAGCTGAAATGAGCTTTCTCCGTAGGATTGCTGGACTCACCCTCAGAGATAGGTTGAGGAGCTCAGTCATCCGGGAGAGGCTCAGTAGAACCGCTGCTCCTCCACATTGAAAGGAGTCAGTTGAGGTGGTATGGGCATCTGATTAGGATGCCCCCTGGACGCCTCCCACTTGAGGTGTTTCAGGCACGTCCCACTGGGAGGAGACCCCGGGGCAGACCCAGGACTCGGTGGAGAGACTATGTCTCCCAGCTGGTCTGGGAACGCCTTGGTATCCCCTCTGAAGAGCTGGAGCAGGTGGCTGGGGAGAGGGAAGTCTGGGCTTCTCTGCTTGAACTGCTGCCTCCGCGACCCGGACCTCCGGAAAAGCGGTAGAAGATGGATGGATGGATGAATTGAATTAAATGGTGCCCCGGTAGAAAGAGCACATGATGGGGGGTGAGACTTATGCTCCTCTCAGTTTGCGGAGGGAATAGAGGGGAGTTTGAGCCTTCTTGGCCAGTGATGTGGTGTTGTTGGACCAGGTGAGGTCCTCAGAGATGTGTACCTCCAAGAACTTGGTGCTGCTTACCCTCTCCACAGCTGCTCCATCGATGATCAAAGGGGGATACTGTGTGGGTCCTCTCCTAAAGTCGACCACAATCTCCATGGTTTTTCCCATGTTCAGGAAGAGATTGTCTTTACACCACTGGAACAGTTGGTTCACCTCATTTCTGTAGTTGGCCTGTTCATTGTTTGTGATGAGGCCCACCACCGTCATGTCGTCCGCAAACTTGATGATGTGGTTGTTGCTGTAGGCTGGTACGCAGTCATGGGTCAGCAGGGTGAAGAGCAGCAGGCTGAACGTGCACCCTTGTGGGGCGCCTGTGCTCAGTGTGATGGTCTTGCATACATAGTAATAATGGATAAGATTTATATGGTGCTTTACATGTCAAGTGGCATCTCAAAGTGCTTACAGTACAGTGAGCCCATTATTCATTCATTCCAGACAGACATCGATAGTGGTAAGCTACGTCTGTAGCCACAGCTGCCCTGCGGCAGACTGATGGAGATGTGGCTTCCAATTCACTCCAATGGCCTCTCTGACCACTACCAAACACCGATACACATTCATACCCAGTGCCATGGACACTGGAGGCAAGGTGGGTAAAGTGTCTTACCCAGGGACACAATGGCAGGATAGCTGGGGAGAGTGGGATTCGAACCACCAACCCTCCGGTTATTGGATGACCCACTGCATTTTCACCACACTTCTCATTTTGTGACGATGGATTTGTTCATTTCTGACAGCGCATAGTCTAAATTTTACACTTTGCGTCACAGTCAAATTACCTGTAGATGGTGCACCTGCTTCATGCTACAGGGTGGAGACTTATTTCGGAGATGTGGCCACTGGCACAATGTCAATGCACTATTATTTCAGTGCATTTCATGTCAGTGTACTTTTGATCTGCTAAAGGCAGGTCTATCATCAGAAGCACATTGTTAATGCTATTTCAGTTGTGTATTTTATAATAGTGGGTGTGCTCTTACTGAAAGGGGCTCATGAGGAAACACTCATGAACTGGGATTTTTTTTTGTTATTTTACTAGACAGTGTGACAGTTATAATCTAATCTAATCTAAATATTGTTACCTGTCAGTTTAATTATAATACAGTATGATGAGACACTGTTTTTTTTTCCTGTCCAAGTTTTCATTTTCATCACTAACACAGGAGGAGTATTACCTACAGATTGGGGTAATGAGTGAATGAACAGCTATTTTGCATTTGTTTCACTACAGACTAACATTCTGGAGAGGTGCCAAGGCACTCTCCACCAAGCCTCAGCTGTTCATCTTCTATGGCCAGTTCTCACAGACTGGTACCAGAGGCTCTGTGGCTGCAGTGGCCGTTGTGGATCCGGTAAAGGGAGGAGGCAGTGTCTATAGCCCATGGGATGCTGTGAATCTGAAAATTTCAAACTACAATACTCTTTACTGTTCACATAATCCATCAAGTCTGTGTTCTCAGTGTCGGTTTGCATGTGTGCATCTCCTGTCCCGGTTAATGAAAAACACACACACTTAGCTGTTGTTTTTTGTGAAATGCATTAATTTGAGGACAATTAAATACAAACTATCTACATTTACCTTGCAATACAGTGGTGTGAGAAAGTGCCCCCTTCCTGATTTCTCATTTTATTGTATGTTTGTCACACTTAAATGTTTCAGATCATCAAACAAATTTAAATATTAGACAATGATAACACAAGTAAACATAAAATGCAGTTTTTATATGAAGGTGTTTATTATTAAGGGGGAAAAAAAATCCAAACCTACATGGTCCTGTGTGAAAACGTGATTGGCCCTGAAACCTAATAACTGGCTGGGCCACCCTTAGCAGCAACAACTGCAAACAAGCATTTGTGAAAAGTGGCACTGAGTCTTTTACAGTGCTGTGGAGGAATTCTGGCCCACTCATCTTTGCAGAATTGTTGTAATTCAGCCACATTGGAGGGTTTTCGAGCATGAACCGCCTTTTTAAGGTAATGCCACAGCATCTCAATCGGATTCAGGTCAGGACCTTTGACTAGGCCACTCCAAAGTCTTCATTTTGTTTTTCTTAAATCATTCAGAGGTGGACTTACTGGTGTGTTTTGGATCATTGTCCTGCTGCAGAACCCAAGTGTGCTTCAGCTTGAGGTGATGAACAGATGGTCGGACATTCTTCTTCGGGATTTTTTGGTAGACAGAATGCATGGTTCCATTTACCACAGCAAGTCTTCCAGGTCCTGAAGCAGCAAAACAGCCCCAGACCATCACACTACTACCACCATACTTTACTGTTGGTATGATGTTCCTTTTCTGAAATGCTGTGTTACTTTTATGCCAGATGTAATGGGACACACACCTTCTGAAAAGTTCAACTTTTGTCTCATCAGTCCACAGAGTATTTTCCCAAAAGTCTTGGGGATCATGAAGATGTGCTCTGGCAAAATTGAGATGAGCCTTTATGTTCTTTTTGCTCAGCAGTGTTTTTTGTCTTGGAACTCTATCATACAGGCCATTTTTGCCCAGTCTCTTTCTTTTGGTGGAGTCATGAACACTGACCTTAACTAAGCCAAGTGAGGTCTGCAGTTCTTTGGGTGCTGTTGCGGGGTCTTTTGTGACCTCTTGGATGAGTCATTGCTGCACTCTTGGGGTAATTTTGGTCGGCCGGCCACTCCTGGGAAGGTTCACCACTGTTCCATGTTTTTGTCATTTGTGGATAATGGCTCTCACTGTGGTTCGCTGGAGTCCCAAAGCTTTAGAAATGGCTTTATAACCTTTTCCAGACTGATAGATCTCAATTACTTTGTTTCACATTTGTTCCTGAATTTCTTTGGATTGCAGCATGATGTCTAGCTTTTGAGGATCTTTTGGTCTACTTCACTTTGTCAGGCAAGTCCTGTTTAAGTGATGTCTTGATTGAGAACAGGTGTGGCAGTAATAAGGCCTGAGTGTGTCTAGAGAAATTGAACTCAGCTTTCTGAAGATGTGATAAACCACAGTTAATTTATGTTTTAACAGCGGGGGCAATCATTTTTTCACACAGGGCCATGCAGGTTTGGATTTTTTTTACCCTTAATAATAAACAACTTCATTTAAAAACAGCATTTTGTGTTTGTTTGTGTTATCTTTGTCTAATATTTAAATTTGTTTGATGATCTTTGTTTGATGATCACATCTTAAATGTGACAAACATGCAAATAAAAAAAGAGATCTCAGGAAGGGGACAAACACTTTTTCACACCACTGTATATTCAGAAACATTTGAATAAGCAGTAGACAGAGTTTTTCCACTGCACAGAGAAAAAAAAAAGCTGTGTGGAGTGCAATGAGGCATGCATCCATGCTCGCTACGTTGAACCTAAATTAATTTTAATTCAGCTCAGTTGTCCAGCCCATTTGTTCAATCAAATCCTCCTATTCCTTCTAAAATAAGTGAACAGGCATTGACTGTAATTCAGATTCAAGATTCAAAGATTTTATTTGTCAGTAGTACTATACATACAGGACATACAAGAGAATTGAAATGGTGTTTCTCTCTCGCTTCAGTGGTGTGCACAATATAAAAAAAAAAGGAATAAGGCTGGAAAAACAACAACAGCAGTCTGTATACAGTAATGCTATCCGTAGTGCAAATGGCAACAAAAGATAGATCCAGTCCTCCCATAGTGCAAATAAAGATAAGCGATGATGAAACCCAGCAATCCTATATACAGGAAAGTAGAGCTGTAATACCTGTAGTTGCAAGTTCAATGCGGTAGACAGTGGCAGATAAGACTGCACATGATCAGTATTAAAGGGATCATTGATTGAAAAAT
Source organism: Pholidichthys leucotaenia (assembly GCA_020510985.1). Taxonomy (NCBI): domain Eukaryota; kingdom Metazoa; phylum Chordata; class Actinopteri; order Cichliformes; family Pholidichthyidae; genus Pholidichthys; species Pholidichthys leucotaenia. Next base: position 177,966,215 of record CM035848.1, read on the forward strand.
GGTGTGTTTGTAGGTTTTAACTGCCTCACATTTGTCAACTGGTCATGTAATTAGCCAAAATCTTCCCCAAAAAGTCAACTACCTGAAAAAAGCACACTACCTTATTTCGTTTTTATCTCAGAAGAACTCCCCAAAACATTTTTTCACTCTTACGGGTAAATCGTGTACATAAAGTTTCAAAAAAGCCAACTCACTGCCATCCTTGAGACCCACCCACTGCTCTATTATTGGCCTGCCTAGCTCTCTGTCATGTATCAAAGTGGTGGCTAAAGGTAGCCCCCAATCTACCCCAAGCTAATACCAGGAAGCTTGAACCAAGCGCAGCTTATATTATTTTCATCAGATCTTAGTCACCTTAATAGCCATCCCTGTTATCACCTGGTTCACTCCAGCCCATCGCCGAGTGGTTTCATCATGATTCCGTAGTGGGCAGTCGCTTTTATGGCCCGGGACCAGGGCTACTGGCCAGTGTTATGCCAATAACTCCCCCGCCAATCTGGGGGACATGTGATCTGCCGCAGAATCATGACGAAACCACAGAGAGATGGGCTGCAGTGACGTGAGGCACACCGCAGAACCAGGTGATAACAAGGATGGCTAGCCATGCGAGCCACAAGCCCAAGATACAGGCAATCGGCCACGGAATCACAACAATGCCTCAGGCTCCCTACAAGCAAAATGTCCCGGCTCCAGATGCTGCTGCTGGCTCTCATGGCCTGCAACCCCACTGTCCTCCGTAGATCCGCTCTGCTCTCATGGGCAGCGTAGTTGCTCTAGCTTTCAGCTGGCTGTGAAAGCAGAAACGGAGTCACACTGAGTCGCGCTGCCCTTTGAGGTCCCTTGATCCAGTAGCTCACCTCAGGTTGCGGCGATCATCCAGCACGTGGTGCTAGTGATTTGCTGTGGAATCACGGCAAAATTTATTGAGAAATAGACTAGACTGACGCGAGCTACACCACTGACTGTGGCTCAGTAAACCAGAGCGCTGCTCAACTGTGCTGGGAGGCTAAAAGCTAGTCAGCTATCATCATCGCCTTTCACCCGAAACGGGTATATCCACAGTTCCTTCCTTACTCCTCTCCGCTCTACGTCGAGCCCGTCTTTTCTCGTAAGCCATCACTCTGTTTGAATTATGCACCCTGCAAACTTTCCTCGTGAGGTTCTTCCATTCCGCTCTATCATGTACTACCAATTGCCATTGATCTAAAACATTGGCACACTTCAATGCATTTTTGCATGTGTCCTTAAAACAGAGTTTGGGTCGACCTACTTTGCGAGAACCATGAGCCAGCTCACAATACAGGAGTTCCTTCACCGGCCTATCATCATTCATTCGACAGACATGACCTAACCAGCGCAGGCGACTCATTACAAGCTTGATCTCGATGTCTTCGACGTGTGCCCACCGCAGCACCTCCTCATTGCTGATGAAATCATCCCACTTGATGTTTAGTATAAGGCAAAGGTGACGCTGTTGGATTATGTGAAGCTGCCTGACTTCGTACTGGTAAAGGGTCCAGGTTTCACTGCCATACATCAGGAGGGGCATAAGGCACTGATTGTAAACTGTGACTTTGGTAGAGACTGTGAGGTCATGCGAATCAAACACCCTCATGCGCAGACGGCCAAAAGCACACAATGCTGCTTGGATGTGAGATGCAAGTTCCTCCTTCATAGAGCAGTCACTGCTGACATAACTGCCGAGATACTTGAAGCGAGTAACGTTGGCCAATTTGATGTCGTCAATAAAGAACTCAGCTGTATTGCCAATACACATGGTTTCTGTTTTGACTGTGTTGATGCAGAGACCCATTCTCTTAGCGACGTCATTGTAGGAGGATAATAACGTCTGTAGACCCTCTGGTGTATCACTGAAAATCGCGATATCGTCAGCATACTGAGCTTCTCTAATATATTCTGTGAGGACTCTGGATTTCGCTTTTACTCTGTGGAGGTCAAAAAGATCGCCATCGTAATGCAGTCTGATCTGTACGCTGCAGGTGTGCTTGATTTCTTTGAAAGCGAGCCAAAGTAGGACTGCTGCGTACATGCCAAAGAGTGTTGGAGCTAGTTTACACCCCTGCTTGATCCCGCTGTTGTATTCAAGGGATTGGGTGAGTTCACCATTGATAGCAAGTCGGGCGTGCACGTCCGTGTATAGTCTCTTGATGATTCTCATAAACTTTGGAGGACAGCCAAGTTTGCCAAGGATGATGAAGATGAGCTTGCGATTGACCGTGTCAAACGCCTTCACAAAATCCACGAAGGCTATGTACAAACATCTGCGCTGCTCTCTTGTTTTTTCCATCAGCTGGTGAAGGGTGAAAATCCCATCTGTTGTACTTCTACCGTTTCAATACCCTGACTGCGACTGGGGGTAGATATATTCTGCTAACGGGTGAAGCCTCTGCAAGATAATGCCCGCGAAGACTTTACCGACAGCACTGAGCAGTGAAATTCCTCTGTAATTACCACAGAGGCTTCTGTCACCTTTTTTGAACAGAATTGCGATGATGGCATCTATCCAGTCGGTTGGGATAATCTCTGTAGTTCAGCAGATGTTGAATAGGACAAGTAGGAAAGCTCTTAAGCGGCGTCCTCCATGCACAAATACTTCAGGTAGAATACCGTCTGGACCTGGGCTCTTTCCTAATCGGGTGTTTCTAAGGGCTTGGTCAAGTTCTTGGTCTTCAATTTGGAGGCTTATTGATTCAATAACTGGAAACTGGTCTATGTCATCGACGATGCTCAAGTCAACATCCGTTGGTTGGTTTAATAAGTCGCTAAAGTGTTCAACCCATCTGTCCTTTATCTTGTCAGGAGCAGTCAGGAGCTCACCATCTTTGGACTTCACAGGATGGGTGCTTCTGGATCTAGGGCCATAGACGGCGTTGAGGGTAGCATAGAACTCTCTGTGGTTCTTCTCCTGAGAGTGCCGCTCTGCCTCCTCAGCTCTGCGCTGAAACCAGTCATTCTTTAGCTCTCTGGTCCGCCTTCTTAGAACATGTCTGTCCAAGTTCTTGTCTTGAAGCAGCTTTTGAATTTCTTGGTCCTGATCATCAAACCAGTCATTCTGCACTCGTTTCTTTTTGCCGAAGACATGGGTGGCAGCATTCTGGAGAATAACTCTGAGTTCATCAAAGTGGCTAACTGTGGGCAGTGGCTTGACTTTGCTTGGAGCTTTGCTCGGAGCCGGTCTAGAATGGAGCAGTGAGGCGCCTCCTTCCCTCCACTAGCCTTGGGTGCGTACCTTGGGCAAGTGCTAGTACACCCGCAGCCTCCCTTGCCAGGGTCACGGCACGGCAGTTATGTCATCAACTCGATGGCATCTCTGGCACTACATCACTGGCGCTTCTGAATGTCAACTCGGCTTCAGCTGCGGCAAGCATCTCTGACTGTCTACTCGGCTTCAGTTACGGCAAAATGCAACGAGCCTCTCTGCGACTATCTCAGCTTTGCTGTGTTGTCGACCAACAGAGTACCTTGCGAAGGGACACTGCCTATGCGCCAAACAGTGTCATCATCATCTTAGGTGCAGCCCCCCCCCCCACCCCCCACAGTCAGCTATGTGTAATGGCTAACTGACATAAGAGGGAGGGCGGCGTTGAAATGGCAAGGGTGGTTCTTAATGTCACACGCCCGGCTCGAGGCTTGGAGAAAACAGGGAGACCAGACAGAGGTGCCAATTTAAGCACAAGGTCATTGTTTAAAAAAACAAAATAAAAGTGTCTATGATAAACAACAGTGTGTGAGTGTCGGATGCGTGAGTCAAGCAAAGAAACAAACCAGTCACTGGCCAACCCAGCGACCACACGTCTCTGTCAGGGCTGCAAATGTGCCCAGCGGCAAACCCAAACCAGAAAGCCCACAGGCCACAAATAACACAGACGGGGGCCACCAGCACAGTCCTGACCAAACGACAGACAGTGGGCAGCAGGCAGAGCACACTCACACAGAAGGCGACCAGCCTCCAACGGGAGCAGAAGCTACTGACAGATGCGTAAAGATGGCTTTTATAGAGCACCTCTAAGCCAGGGGCGATCCTTCGCAGCTCCACCTACAACACAGAAAAAACACACAGAGATCCCACTCCGAGAAGGAGCGGGGCCGTAACCCCCCCCCCCACACACACACACACACACAAGTGGACTTCCCACTGGGAAGGCTAGCACACACTGATTTTCAAACAGCCTGCAAAAATTTATCATTCAATAATAAATATTCCTGATTTTCATTATTTATTTACAGGTTTCTATATACCATTAAGAATACCACAAAATACAAATCTACTATACACTCACCAAGTTTTAATGTAGGCACCCAACCAACCCATCATAACCCTCAGCTGCCCAGCAACTCTGGTTCCTGGAGAAGCAATTTAAGAGTGCCAAAGCAGGACAGATGGCCTGAGTAACCACAGACAAGGTTTTTAGTCTTAGCTCTTAAACATTCTGAGCCCCTGATGTGGTGAATGTCCAAACAGTAGATATGCAAAAAACACATCAGTCAAAACCAGTAACTTGTAGTCCAAATGGGAACAGATGTCCTTCAGGAGGATGACCAGAATCCAGGGTCAACTGGACAGGGAGAAAAAACCTGCCAGGAGGCTGACCCAAGTCCACAGCCAGCCAGACAAAATAGAGGTGCCCATCAGGAGGATGACCACTATCAAAACCCAATAAGATAAATGGAGGTTTCTGCCTAGGAGCAAGATGGCACAACTCATGAACAGAAAACCACAGTTCATACAGGTTTTGCAGTGACTCAGATCTAATCAGCTCATCCTGCAACCTTCACCAAACAGGAGCATCTGACACATGCTTGTTCACAGACCCTGCAACTGCTGAGCTAGCAGGCTGCTGAGAGACACTTCCCCCTGGTTCAAAAACCAGCTTTCCCTTGGAATAATCTGGTTCCAGCAGATTAACTTGGCAAAGCCACATTTCTTTTTTATACTCAGGTGTAATTATACCAACCTCATCAGAAACCAGTTTGACAGAGTCTTTTACCATGTCACCCCGAGACAACTGACCGCCAGAATCCTGCTGACAGTTTGTTCCCGAATCGAAATCCTCTGACACATCAACTGGTGTTACTGATGAGTCACACGCGGAGGCTCAATACACAGGTTTTCAGAATTAACATAATTAATCGGAGCAGCCAACACCACAGGTGTCACTGTGCATGCTGAAACAAATTCACAGACATTATGATCATACACCATCTCCGAAACATTCTGAGCGTGCACAGTCTCTGAAACATTCTGAGCACGCACTCTCTCTGAAACATTCTGAGCATGCACTGTCTCTGAAACATTCTGAGCATGCACAGTCCCTGAAACAGAGGGAACTGGATGTAAATTAGAGGAAACATCACCCGAGTGCACACAGCCAAGAGCACTGTCTGAACTAGGGGTGCGACGGTATTTGTATTCATATTCTGATTTTTCGGTATGGCACCTTTGATTCAGTGCAGAGGCATACCGAGGTTCCACACGGACCATGCTGAGTGACGGACATGAAGTGTAATTGCCTCGCCCCGGACATGTTAACAAACAGCTCAGCCCAGGTAACGTCAGGGCGTGCTGTACAGAGAAGCCAGAGCTTGAAGACGGACCAAGGCAAGTGAATAAGAAGAAAACAACATCAGATGTGCTTTTGGCAGTATGTTGAACTTGTTAACTCATTTGAAATGGCACCACACAAACGTGCAGCACGAAAATAAAAAGGACTACTGCAGTACAAGTGCAGCTTCCAGCGGCATTTAGACAGCCTTTCCGGGGCTTTTCAGATCGAGCCAAAGCAATAACAAATGCCATTGATGTTGTTGTTTTTTTTGTTTTTTTTTTGTTACTTATTTGTACCCTTAGGTAGATTTGGTTTGCAGTCTGGTGACAAGACACCGGCTGCTGGTCGCTGCGTGCGCGAGCGCCCTAAACCTACATGTTTTTGATATGCAGGAGGAAACCGGAGAAATCCCGGAGTAAACCCACGCAACACGGGGAGAACATGCAAACTCCACACAGCTCACTGTTGGTCGGGGGCTGGGATCGAACCCACGATCTCATGATCCCCGCGATCCCCCGGTCGAGGGTAAAACTGTGCTGCCACAGTGCTAAACCACTGCGCCACCGTGCAGCCCAGTGCAGCCCAGTGCAGCCCAGCCCAGCCCTATAACGGTGCAGTTATAGTAGCGGGTCTAAGGCCATATTCAGTTGTTGAGAACACCAGGTTTAAAAAAATGCTGAAGGTAACTGGCCTCGATATGAAGTTCCTTGTTGTGCCCACTTCAGCCAGAAAATAATACCATCCTTTTAAGAAAAAGCTGAATCTGTTAATGCTGCACTTGAGGCCTGTGTTTTTCAAGGGTGCTCTAGTATGTTCAGGTTTCTGTGGGAAATTAATCATCAAATTTCACTTGTTAATTGTTCAAAAAATTGGAAATAATGTGCTGTTGCTGTGCATGGTGCCTTCAGAACCTATACACAACAATGACAAATTATTTGCAATTTTTTTGACAATTAACAAGTGAAATTTGATCATTAATTTCCCACAGAAACCTGAACATACCAGAGCACCCTGGTTAAAAACACTTCTTCAGGCAATAAGGAACTTTAATTTCCTAAAAATACAAGAATAATTCTGACTATTCAAACTTCTATTGTTGCACTTGTTTGCATTGTTGATTTGCTAAAAAGAGAATTTACTTGTTTTATTGTATACATTTTATTTATTTGAGAATTGGCTGCTGGCAGTTTGCATTTTATTTTATTTTTTTTTGGTCAAAGCTGTTCCCGCTTATACAAAAGATAATCAGTTTTATGTTTTGCATTTTGTTTCCTAACTGTACCGAAAATAAACCGAACCGTGGCCTTAAAACCAAGGTACGTACCGAACCGTGATTTTAGCGTACCATTACACCCCTAGTCTGAACCTAAATCAGGACCATCGGCAGCACCAACACTCAGTCTAAGTCTCTCCAATTGTGCTTGTCTACATTCTAACTCCCGCAGTAAAAACGCCTCTCGTTGCTCAAAAAACAGGCTGGCAACATCACTGGTCAAACCCCTCCAGCCATCTTAAACAGGTGTTACGCACACCAACACATACAAACAGATTAGACTGATGCGTAACAATAACTCACAGGTGCAGCTCTCTGCCCCACAACCTGAAAACAATTAATTCACACTCCAGACACAAAAAAAACCCCCCACCACAAACAGATTTACAATTTAACAGACAATCGCCAACCTCCGTGTCTCCCCAACAGGTGTGCTTTTTTTTTTTTTTGATTTGTTTGTTTGTCAGGGACAGTGCAATAAACATAGACAAAAAAAAAAATCTGATGTGTTGCACAGAGAGTGTATAGCATTAAGCTAATTTGCAACTCTTGTCCCTGGATGGGCTTTAGAGAAAAGAAACAAGTAAAAAGAGAGAAAGATGAGGAAAAAACAAAATGAAAACAGTATCAACAATATCCACACACATCAGTGCAAACAAAATTATAAATACACAATATAAAAACCTGATTCACATTAGCCTGTTACAGCCCTCCCTCAGTCACTCACTATAATCAAACACATTAATTCCTTCCCTTCTTCACTCACACCCTACAGACAATCATTTCATACATGGGTACATTCTTGTTTATTTTTCAGCCAGTTTTTAACCTTTGTAGTAAATGTTTTAAAATCCGTTTTTTTTTTTTCCACAATATTTTTTATTGAACCTTTTTTTACAAACATGGCACAAACAATCAAACACTAAAGTAATTTAAAAATTAAAAAAAAAACCCACTAACTACAAAAAAAAATGTACTAAAAACACCAACAACCATTAACAAAGGCAAGTCAACAAGAATGCTCCTCTGTTTAGTCTAGGTAATCTATTACATAAGAATACATAATGTACATTCACCAATTTGGAATTTGCAAGGTCCACACATATCATTCACCTTCTTCTTCAGAAGTTATGTTTAATTTCTTTACATAATCAATGAAAGGTCTCCATATATTCTCAAACACATTTTCCTTTGATTTCAGTATGTATGTTATTCTTTCTAGTGGAAGGTTTGTTAACATCTGTCTTAACCACTGAGTCACATCTGGTCTATGAGTCTTTTTCCACAATAGTGCAATATATTTTTTGGCATTAAGCAAACCGAGGTCTATGAATGCTCTTTCACTCTTATTAAAGTTATGTTTTTCTGGATACAGACCCAACAAAAACAATTTAGGGTTCAATGTGAATTGTTTTGAAATTATTTTTTCAATTGTTAACCTCACCTCTTCCCAAAACATTCTGATTTTTCTACATTCCCATAAACAGTGAAATAGGGTTCCTTTACTTTCCATACATTTTGTGCATGTATCTGGTATGTTTTTGTTATATCTATTTAACTCCACTGGTGTAACATACATCCGCATTAACCATTTAAAATGTATCAGTTTAAGACGTACATTTATTGATTTGGTTTGAGCTTCTGCACAAGCCATTTCCCATTGTTCCTCTGAAATTTCAATTTGCAGGTCTTCTTTCCAATAATTCAATCTTTTCTGTGAGTTTTCACTTGAGAATAGTGTCAGTGAGTTATAAAACTCTGAAATAATACCCTTTCTCTTACTGTCTTTCGTCAAAATTTTTTCCAAGGATGAATAAGTAGGTCGGGTGAGAGCATTATTTTGATTTGATCGAATAAAATTTCTAAGCTGAAGATATTTAAAAAAGTTTGTTCTATTAAGATTGAATTTAATCCTCAGTTCTTCAAAAGACATTATGTTATCTGAACGTGACAAATATAAGTCTTGAATCTTTTGAATCCCTTTTAAATTCCATACTTTAAATACAGCATCCGTTCTCCCTGGTGTAAAATATTGATTACCCCATATTGGGCTAAATGGTGACAATAAGTGTGTTTCTTTTAAATATTTGTTGGTTTCACACCATGTTTTGATCATGTGCTTTACAATTGGATTTTTAACTTGTTTCTGTAATTTTTTAGCCTAGTCTGAGTATATGAATAAGGGAAGCGGTAAAGGTAAATTGTATGATTCCATTTCAGTCCAGTGAGGAGGATCATTTGATGAAAAATAATATGTCATAGACCTCAGTTGTGCTGACCAGTAATACAGCATAAAGTTTGGACATTTCAGACCTCCACATTCAAATGGTAAATATAGTAAGAACAAACATAATCTAGCCTTCCTATTGTTCCATATAAATTCCACTAACTTTTTTTTAATTCTTGAGAATAGATCTGAAGGTGGTGGTAAAGGAATGTATTGAAATAAAGTATTTTTGGTAAGATATTACTTTTAAGTATGTTAATTCTCCCGATCATCGACATTGGTAGTGACATCCATCTCTGAAGTGACTCATTAATATCTGTCATAAGGCTTCATAGTTGGCACTGGCGACTCATTATAGCTTAGGCAAAATTTGGAATTCCTAAATATTTAAACTGATTTACAACATTGAATTGATTTATCTCAGGAGCTGGGTGATTTCTCTGAACTTTATGTTTCTTTATGTTAACTTTACATTTCTCTGAACTTTGTCTTTTATGTGCGTGTCTGTTAAACAGTGCTAGTATACCCTGCTGATATTTCTAGTCTTCTAGTTACCTCCGCCAAGGAGGTTATGTGATCATCAGCGTTGGTTTGTCTGTTTGTCTGTTTCTTTGTTAGCAAGATAACTCAAAAAGTTATGGACGGATTTTCATGAAATTTTCACAGATTGTCAGAAATGGGGTATCCTAGAGATGATTAGATTTTGGTGGTGATCTGGATCACCGTCTGGATCCAGGAATTTTTTTAAAGGACTCTTTTTTTTTTTTTTTTAAATTTAACATTGCGAGATAGGGCCATTTTCAATATTTTATTTATGATGTTAAACACTGTATGAGGGGAACTGTGGCGCTTGCCGGAGGTCTGCGCTCTCCGAGTGCTTTTCTAGTATTCATAATACATCACATCTGGCCTATTCAAAGTTCTATGCAGTGTTAAGATAGTCTTTTGAATGCAAATTTAATGAATGAATGAATCTTTATTTCAGATAGATTAAAAGTAAAGATTAAAAGGAAACAGAGTAATATAACAAAGGCGAAAAAATCCAACAAGGTCAAATTAAACAAGAACTCCTCTGATTGTACAGTTCAACATAAGTTATCTGAAATGGGTGATGGCTGAAGCCTCAGCTTATATTGCCCACCCATATTCCATCCAAGAATTCAAAAGAAAAACAAAATGAGAGCAATTACAATTCAGAACAAAGCTAAGACAAAATGTGACAAAAAAAAAACTAAGTAACAACACAGACTGGATATGATAATCCTTATGTGATTTTACATATCATCTTGTATATATGTTTGGAGTATTTCTTCCTTTAGGTTTTGTTTAAATTGTCCAAGCGTTGTACATGATTTTAATTCAGGTCCAAAATCGTTCCATAATCTGACTCCTTGCACTGAAACACAGTGTTGCTTGGTGGTAGTTCTCACTGAAGGTTTCTGAAATATACATGTTCCTCTGAAATGATACTGTTTCTCCCTTATTTGGAACAACTTTTGGATATTTGCTGGCAGTGATAGATTCTTAGCTTTAAACATTATTACTGCAGTTTTAAAGTCAACCAGATCTTTCAACTTGTGAGCTTTTAATTTAAGAAAAAGTGGATTTGTTGGTTCCCTGTAAGCAGCTTTGTTTATTATTCTAATAGCTCTCTTCTGAAGCATAAAGAGTGGATATATGTTTGTTTTATATGTATTTCCCCATACTTCAGTACAATATGTCATGTATGGGAGTATTAATGAATGATACAAAGTATATAATATGGGTTGATTCAGCAAATATTTAGCTCTGTGTAGTATTGCAATTGATTTAGATATTTTACCTTTAATATAGTTAATATGTGACTTCTATGTCAAATGCTAATATTTGTTTGACACTGCGGCCCCTGGACCCCGGCTAGCTACTAGGCTTTTCAGGTTTGAAAGCTGAAGAAATATGAGGTTGTTAGCTACATTTAACTAGATTTAATGCTAATATAATAATAATGCTAATAATAATAATGCTAGCATTATTATTATTAGCATTAGCATTATTAGCGTTAGCATTAGCATCGGCCCCTGGACCCCGGCTAGCTACTAGGCTTTTCAGGTTTGAAAAGTTGGCAGGTATGTGAAAGACAGAGAGAGTCCAGATTTGAATCCAACAACAACGCCGAAATCTCATCTCTTTTGGGGATTATGCTCCGTATGTTTAAATGTCCGCCGAGGATCCCCTTTGGTTTAGCCTTTGTGTCCCAAAGAACTCGTGCATGATTAACAGTTTGGAAGAATAAATGTTGTTTTTGCTTTTGTACAGCTCGATTTTCAGATCTCACCTCATTTGCATTTTGTTTGACTGCTCCTGCTTCCAAAAGTTTGAACGTAACACAGCTGTTTACAGCAGGATCAGATATGTGGGTCTGTCCAGTGCAATTCGACTCACCCGACTCGCTATGTCCAACTGTACTAGGGCGAAGACCAGCATTATGCTGCTCCACCAGTTCAGGTGTTAGCCGGGCCGTTGACAGCTGCAGCCGATCAGCCGGTTCAGGTGTTAGCCGGGCCGTTGACAGCAGCGGGCGATCAACCGGTTCAGGTGTTAGCCAGGCCGTTGACAGCTGCAGCCGATCAGCCGATTCAGGTATTAGCCGGGCCGTTGACAGCAGCGGGCGATCAGCCAGTTCAGATGTTAGCCGGGCCGTTGACAGCAGCAGGCAATCAGCCGGTTCAGATGTTAGCGGGGCCATTGACAGCAGCAACCGATCAGCCGGCTCGAGTGTTAACGGGGCCGTTGACAGCAGCAACCGATCAGCTGGTTCAAATGTTTGTGCTAACCCAGTGGCCTGCTGTTTGATGGTGGCAGGTCCAGGGTTAAGGTGAATGTCCCCTGCCAGAAGTAGCAGTACTAACAGTACTTTAACTGTATAGCCTCTGCCATATTGTGTTATTTGCTTAACAGCCATGTTTACCTTATTTTTGATGCTTTTTCTCAGACCTTTTGAGAACCAGATAGAGTACAGGGTGAAATAACCATGTCCATATCCATATAAATAAAGCTTTGTAGAATCACCTTTAGTTGAATTGACCGGAAAACCCTTCTTGTTGCAAGTCCAGACACACAATGACAATAAGAAGAAGTAGATAAGCAAGAAAATATAGAGGTTAAAAGTGGAGCCCATCCAACCACTCATCATTCCAGTGTCAGCCTTCTTGGCAAACGCTGCACAATAATGGGCGCTGACATCACGCGGACACCATAGCCACTTGCTCATTCACAAAAACCGCCGTCAACGCCTCTGCTCACACACGTGAATAGATTGCGCAGCTGGACCAAACCGAACTGAGTCACGAACAGAAGTAAGTGCTTTCATACAAAAAAAGACACACTGGAAACTCTCCTCCCTGACTAACTAGTCACAGAAGCCTATCTATCTAACATAGACCCTAGTCTTCATGCAGTTACTGGCGGGAGGATCTTTACTCACAAACCCAGTGGGCTGCTGAGCAACTGCTATGCAGCGACTTTCCGAAATCACGTGGAAGTGGCCCCAGACCGTGTTCACCGCTGTAATAAACCAAAGACAGACAGTGAACCCCCTAATGGAATTCACTGTTAAGCCTAACAGGAGAAATTTCCAGTTATATCAATATCAAATAAATGGAACACACTTACCTCATTTAACCCAGCTAACACACAAATGGACAAATCCGCCAAACAAACAAATGAGCTCATATTTCCACACACAGGTCCACTCTAACACAGATGAGTAAATGAGTCTGGATTCACAAATAGATCTAGCAGATGAATCGCGTTCAAACAAACAGACAAGCTCCCATTCTCTCACAAATAGGCCAAATCTCAAACAGACAAACAGACGAGCCCCCCCACTTTGTCCTTTTACAAATGGGTCTAAGGCTCAAACAGACGAACTAGGTTCACACAGACAGACAAACCTCTATTCTCTCATAAATGGGCCAAAGCTCAAATAAACAAACCGGAATCAGACGGAAGGACAAGCTCCCATCTCGTCTCAAACAGACCACAGCGGAAACACACGGTTCCAAGTTCAAAACGGCTGGACAAGCTCCCATTTTGTCCTGTTACAAATGGTTTTAAGGCTCAACCAGATGCAGATTCAAACAGACAGACGAGTCCCCCATTCTCTCACAAATTGGCCAAAGGCTCAAACAGACTGGGTTCAGACGGACGGACGAGGCCCCATTTGTCCTATTAAAAATGGTTTTAAAGCTCAGATGGACCGGGTTCAGACGAGTGAACGAGCCCCCATTTGTCACAAGCTTGGCTCGAGGCTTGGACAAAAAGGGAGACCACACGGAGGTGCCAATTTAAACACAAGTTTATTGTTTAAAAAACAAAATAAAAGTGTGTCTGTAATAATCAGTGGTGCATGAGTGTTGGATGCGTGAGTCAAACAAAGAAACAAACCAGTCACTGGCCAACCCAGCGACCACATGTCTCTGTCAGGGCTGCAAATGCATCCAGCAGCAAACCCAAACCAGAAAGCCCACAGGCCACAAATAACACAGACAGGGGCCACCAGCACAGCCCTGACCAAACGACAGACAGCGGGCAGCAGGCAGAGCGCAAACAGACAGAAGGTGACCGGCCTCCAACGGGAGCAGAAGCTACTGACAGGTGTGCAAAGATGGTTTTTATAGAGCATCTCTCAGCCAGGGGCGGTCCTTCACAGCCCCACCTACAACACAGAAAAAACAAACAGAGGTCCCACTCCGAGAAGGAGCGGGACTATAACATTAAAGTGACAGGCCTTAAATCAGAGTATTTATAGAAAGCCAGGAGAAATACACAACAAATTAGGTTCAATAATTACAGAAAACCTGAACAAAATATGTCACAAACATTTCATTAAGATGTGTGAGCTATTAAAACGTGGAAAAAGTGCAAATGATGACCCCTTTAATCCCTGGCTTAACGTCAAGCAACATACTATTGCATGTATTTTCCTTCATGCTAACCCCTTTGACCAGGGGAAAACCCATCTTCTAAACTAACCATTGTGATCACAGTTCGCCTTAGATCATGCACCTCTGTGTATTCAAGGGAAGGGCAGGAGTGCTCTTCATTGTTGTATTGCATGTTACACCCAGAGTCTTCCTACTTTTTGTCAGGTTTAAAATTATTTTTGTCTTACTGTAATAGTGAAATGGCCTTGGATACACCCATAAATGCACCCTGTGCCTTAGGCAATAGACTGTTGACGACCTAACTGTATAGTCCAATAGTATCCAATAGTCAACAATTGGATACTGACACAAGTTTTATTATTTTAGCTGTTTACCAAAACCTATTCAAGATATAGGTATATAATCAATATAGGCGTAAAGTGCAGAATCACAGCTTTAGTTTGAGGGTGTTCACATCCAAATTGGAGTTGCAGTTTAGGAATTGCAACCATTTAAAAAATTATCCCCATTTCAGTGGCTCAAAAGTAATTGGACAAATTAACATTACCATAAATAAAATCCTCATTTTTAGTACTTTGTTGAGAATCTTTTGCAGGCAATGACTGTCTGAAGTCTGGAACCCATGGACATCACCAAACACTGGGTTTCCTCCTTTGTGATGCTTTGCCAGGCCTTGACTGTAGTTGTCTTCAGTTGTTACTTGTTTGTTGGTCTTCCTGCCTTAAGGTTTGTCTTAAGCAAATGAAATGCATGCTTAATTGGGTTGAGATCTGGTGACTGACTTGGCCAGTGCAGAATATTCCACTTCTTTGCCTTACAAAAAAGTCCTGGCTTGCTTTTGCAGTATGTTTTGGGTCATTGTCCATCTGTACTGGGAAGTGCCATCCAATCAACTTTGCCGCATTTAGCTGAATCTGCGCAGACAGTATATCCCTGTACCCTTCAAAATTCATCCGGATGCTTCTGTTTTCTGTCAGATCATCAATAAAAACTACAGACCCAGTGAAATTGGAAGATATGCATGTGCATGTATCACACTGCCTTCACCATGTTTTACAGAAGATGTGGTGTGCTTTAGCTCATGAGGTGTTCCAAGCCTTCTTCATACTTTCTTCTTCCCATCATTCTGGTAAAGGCTGATCTTGGCTTCATCTGCCCAAAGAATGCTGTTCCAGAACTTTGCTGGCTCTTCAGATGTTTTGTGTAAAGTCTAATGTGGTCTTTTGATTTTTGAAGTCGATTCATGGTTTGCACTTGGTGGTGAAGCCTCTGTATTTGCTCTCGTGAATTTTTCTCTTTATGTTAGACTTAGATACTGATACACCTTCTTTCTGGAGAGTGTTCTTCACTTGGATGGATGTTATGAAGGGTTTTTTTTCCCCCACCATGGAAAGGATCCTGCGATCATCCGCCACTGTTGTCTTCCGTGTATGTCCAGGCCTTTTTGAGTTCCCATGGCCTTTTTGAGTTGTCAGTGTGCTCTTTTTCTTCTCAGAATGTACCAAACTTCTAACATTTCCACTGTCTTTTCTGATGGATTTCTTCTTTTTTTTCCAGCCTAAGGATGGTCTATTTACTTCCATTGAGAGCTCCTTTGACCGTATGTTGTGGGTTCACAGCAACAGCTTCCAAATGCAAATGCCACACCTGAAATCAATTCCAGAGCTTTTACCTGCTTGATTGATGATGGATTAATGAGGGAATAGCCCATGCAGCCCATGAAGCCCATGAAATAGCTTTTGAATCAATTGTTCCATTACTTTTGAGCCCCTGAAATGAGGAGATTTTGTATAAAAATGTTTACAATTCCTAAACTGTAACTCCAGTTTGGATGTGAATACCCTCAAATTAAAGATTCAGCACTTTGAGCCCATATTGATTATATAACTGTATCTTGAATATGTTTTGGTAAACAGCTAAAATAACAAAATTTGTGTCAGTGTCCAAATATATATAGACCTACAGTGGGGAAAAAAAGTATTTAGTCAGCCACCAATTGTGGAAGTTCTCCCACTTAAAAGATGAGAGAGGTCTCCAATTTTCATCATAGGTATACCTCAACTATGAGAGACAAAATGAGAAAAAAAAAAATCCAGAAAATCACATTGAAGGATTTTTAATGAATTAATTGGTAAATTCCTCGGTAAAATAAGTATTTGGTCAATAACAAAAGTTCATCTCAATACTTTGTTATATACCCTTTGTTGGCAATGACAGAGGTCAAACGTTTTCTGTAAGTCTTCACAAGGTTTTCACACGCTGTTGCTGGTATTTTGGCCCATTCCTCCATTCATATCTCCTCTTGAGCAGTGAAGTTTTGGGGCTGTCGCTGGGCAACACGGACTTTCAACTCCCTCCAAAGATTTTCCATGGGGTTGAGATCTGGAGACTGGCTAGGCCACTCCAGGACCTTGAAATGCTTCTTATGAAGCCACTCCTTCATTGCCCGGGCGGTGTGTTTGGGATCATTGTCATGCTGAAAGACCCAGCCACGTTTCATCTTCAATGCCCTTGCTGATGGAAGGAGGTTTTCACTCAAAATCTCACGATACATGGCCCCATTCATTCTTTCCTTTACACGGATCAGTCATCCTGGTCCCTTTGCAGAAAAACATCCCCAAAGTATAATGTTTTCACCCCCATGCTTCACAGTAAGTATGGTGTTCTTTCTCCTCCAAACACGACAAGTTGAGCTTTTACCAAAAAGTTCTATTTTGGTTTCATCTGACCATATGACATTCTCCCAGTCCTCTTCTGGATCATCCAAATGCTCTCTAGCAAACTTCAGACGGGCCTGGATATGTACTGGCTTAAGCAGGGGGACACGTCTGGCACTGCAGGATTTGAGTCCCTGGCGGCGTAGTGTGTTACTGATGGTAGCCTTTGTTACTTTGGTCCCAGCTCTCTGCAGGTCAGTCACTAGGTCCCCCCATGTGGTTCTGGGATTTTTGCTCACCGTTCTCATCATCATTTTGACCTCACGGGGTGAGATCTTGCGTGGAGCCCCAGATCGAGGGAGATTATCAGTGGTCTTGTATGTCTTCCATTTTCTAATAATTGCTCCCACAGTTGATTTCTTCACACCAGGCTGCTTACCTATTGCAGATTCAGTCTTCCCAGCCTGGTGCAGGTCTACAATTTTGTTTCTGGTGTCCTTTGACAACTCTTTGGTCTTGGCCATAGTGGAGTTTGGAGTCTGACTGTTTGAGGTTGTGACAGGTGTCTTTTATACTGATAACGAGTTCAAACAGGTGCCATTAATACAGGTAACGAGTGGAGGAGAGAGGAGCCTCTTAAAGAAGAAGTTAGAGGTCTGTGAGAGCCAGAAATCTTGCTTGTTTGTAGGTGACCAAATACTTATTTTACCAAGGAATTTACCAATTAATTCATTAAAAATCCTTCAGTGTGATTTTCTGGATTTTTTTTTCTCATTTTGTCTCTCATAGTTGAGGTATACCTATGATGAAAATTGGAGACGTCTCTCATCTTTTAAGTGGGAGAACTTGCACAATTGGTGGCTGACTAAATACTTTTTTTTCCCCACTGTAACTATACCATCATAGTATCGCCTTAAGAGTTACTTCAGCAAAAATAACATTATCTTTAATTAATGTTTATCTTGTTGACCCAGTCTGTCTCTTTCAAAAGTCAAGGTAATAGAAGGTACTAGAAAGATATTCACTCCGATAATTCTCAATAGCACACACATTTACTGAAGAGTTAAAATGTTTATACCACCCATTCTGTGATTTTTTCTTTTTTTTTTTTTTTTGCTATTTTCACCTTAGTTTGAAGTAGCTTGTTGTTTTTATATTATCATTTGTGTATCTTTGAAATGTCCTCAGAAAGGGTCCATTAAAATGCTTTTTTTGAGCACCTCTAATCCTGGTGTCTCTTTGGAGCTTTAATGTCACATTAGGCTCTTGAGGCAACACAATGACTAATGCTGTCATGCCCTCCTGTTTGACATTGAAAAGCTTGTCTCTGCATGAACATACTCACCTCTGAGCTTGTCTAAGTGTCTACCTTTGGAAAGAAACCGAATGCCATCTTAATTTCTGCTCCTCCTCTTATGTTATTAAAAAACAGTAGAAACCATTTTCAGAATAATCCTTATTAGAATAAAAACACACTAATGATTTAAGAGATAAGCTAAACCTTTATTACAGTACATAAGTTAGAACCACATTGGTTTCTTTTTGGAAATCATTAATCTCACTCTTAAAAATAATGTTTAAATATTCCATGTGAGTTTTTTTTCCTTTTTTGTTTTCCTTGCATGGCTTCAAACGAAACGGCTACTTTGTGTGATTAGATGAGGGAGTGACTAACTGTAGTATAAGCTACGAGACAAATGACTCACTTGTAATGTTTAATATGTATGTGGATGGAAGCTCATGCTATATGAGCCTTGGCCCAGGGCATCACAGCAATACATTATGCAGAAAAAGGGTAATAGTATCTGTTTTGATAGCTACAGGCTCTTTTCTAGGTGCTACGTATACTTTCACATCAGTGACCCTGCACGCATGCGGTTTTGCCAAAGGAGATAACCACATTGAAATATATATTAGAACTGGAGTGTGGCAAATTCCAAATAAGAAAATTCCTATTTGGCATCTTTGTGAGTCTCTTTTTGTGAGACAGGTGAAGAATGAGTAGTAATCACTGCTGACTGATTAATGCCTCATAACTGAATTATGCAGAGAGACATTAAAAATGCAACATTGTATCAGTTTCAATAAATGGTGTATGCATTTGTATATGCATGTAAAAAAAACAGTTTTGCTAACAGTTTCAAAGTACTTAATCATTCTAAAAAATATACAGGATTTAGTTTTCTTTGTGCTTAGTGGCATTTTTAATGCCTCTGTACAGGTGCATCTCAATAAATTAGAATGTCATTGAAAAATTGATATATTTCAGCATTTCAATTCAAAAAATGAAACTACTATATTATATATATAGCTGAGGTTGCTTTGATAGTGGTCTTCAGCTCGGCTGCATTGTTGGGTCTGGTGTCTCTCATCTTCCTCTTGACAATACCCCACAGATTCTGTATGGGGTTTAGGTCAGGAGAGTTTGCTGGCCAATCAAGCACAGTGATGCCATGGTCATTAAACCAGGTATTGGTGCTTTTGGTAGTGTGGGCAGGTGCCAAGTCCTGCTGGAAAATGAAATCAGCATCTCCATAAAGCTTGTCAGCAGAGGGAAGTATGAAGTGCTCTAAAATTTCCTTGCAGACGACAGTCCTGACTTTGGACTGACTTTGGACACAGTGGCCCAACACTAGCAGATGGCATGGTTCCCCAAATCATCACTGACTATGGAAACATCACACTGGACTTCAAGCAACTTAGATTCTGTGGTTCTCCGTTTTTCCTCCAGACTCTGGGAAGTTGATTTCCAAATGAAATACAAAATTAATTTTCATCTGAAAAGAAGTTATCGGCTGGTGTTGGTCCACTGTGTGTTATCAAGTCCAAAGTCAGTGTAGCCATCTACCGGGGAATTTTAGAGCACTTCATGCTTCCCTCTGCTGACAATCTTTATGGAGATACTGATTTCATTTTCCAGCAGAATGTGACACCTGCCCACACTGCCAAAAATACCAAAACCTGGTTTAATGACAGAGCTATCACTGTGCTTGAATGGCCAGCAGACTCTCCTGACCTAAACCACACAGACAATCTATTGTCAAGACAAAGATGAGAGACAGCAGACCCAACAATGCAAATGAGCTGAAGGCTATTATCAAAGAAACCTGGTCTTCTGTAACACCTCAGCAGTACCACAAGCTGATCCACCTCCATGGCACGCTACATTGATGCAGCAATTCATGCAAAAGGATCCCCAACCAAGTACTGAGTGTGTACATGGACATACTTTTCAGTTGACCAACATTTTTATAAAAAAATAAATAAATAAATAAATAAATAAAATTCTTTTTTATGTAATATTCTAATTTTTTTGAGAAACTGAATTTGGGGTTTTCATTAGCTATAAGCCACAACCATCAAAATTAAAAGAAATAAACACTTTGTCATAAATTTCCCTTTCTGGGCACGCTGAAGACACCAAACAAATGCAGGCTGGGAGTTTGCAAGTTTAATAACAAAACACAAATACAGCAAAACATTAAAACTTACAAATAGAAGCAGGAACAAAGGATAAACAGCACGGAGGCTGGGGTGTAAAGGAACCGCCGGTCAGAATGCCAAAAATAAGCAGGAATACTGACAGATTACTCATGTCTGAGAATCGAGAAGAGAGGGATGCAGAATTAGTGTCTGGACATGAGAAGGGCACTGCGAGGAGTGATCCAAGCAGTGTCCCTTAAATAGGCAAACAAAAATAATTGCACATACTGATGAGGTGTGGGTGACGTGAGCGCTGAGTAATTAGAACTAACCACTGACAGGTGAGACAGCCCACGACCAGAATTTGACACCCGGAAATAAACACAGACAGTTGTCAAACACCGAGGGAAATAATAGGAGCAGATGACTAAGAAAATAAAAGCACAGGAGAACAAAAAGATGAATGACTATAATTCTAAAACAGGAACAGACCAGAATACACAATGAGAAAATAATAACTGCCAAGATAAGGACAAGACAAAACATGAACCCAAAAGATGCAAATAATAAAATACCACTAGCAAAATACAAATGACTGGAGGTACAAGTGCAAATATAAACACAGGACTATAAGTAGAGATACAAGATAATACAGAGAAACATAAAATAAATACACATAACTAGTAACCAACTAAGGTATGCTACCAGGAAAACTCAGAACAGAAACAATGGACAAACTCAAATACCACAAACCCCAAACCAAATACACAATAACCCCGAGAGGAAAAAATACACACATAACAGAAATAACTGAAGCGTGCGCCCGGTGCTCCCCCCCCCCCCCCCCTTACACCCCGTGCTCCGCTTCATGACACACTTGAAATCTATCACTGTATGTAATGAATTTACATAATATGAGTTTCATTTTTGAATTGAATTACTCAAATAGCTCAACTTTTTTGATGACATTCTAATTTATTGAGATGCAGTTGTATATATTCTAGCACTTCCATGCTTCATGAACCCTATGTACCACAAAGCAGACTCCCAAATCAGATCATGTTTTGAGCCTTGCTCTGCCTTGCAAAGCTTAGCTTTCACACGGTGGAATGGATTCATGCACTAGAAATAATAATCTTGTGGAAAATTTGGCATGCACTCGTTTGTTGAATGTAAGCTTTTTAGAGTGCATTTGTAACAAAGGAAAGACTGGCATTATCACAAGTGTCTTCAATGCTTGTGCGAGGATAGCGCATCATCTTTGTGCATCACAGTAGAGAGCACGTCAGGTCATAGTCCCCCACACATAGGTGTAGAACTGACCTAAGCTCTCACTTAGGTCACTACGTGCATCACCTAACATGATTTAAGCTTCACCAGTCAGTGAGCCTTTGTTCAGTATGAATAGAGGCGGTGTCATCCTGGATCAGTGTTTTCTGCTTAGCCCTCAAACGGGTAAAACTATAACACAGCAGCACAGACATAAGTAGTCATATTTGGAGTTTAATTAAACAGATTAACAATGATATTCCAGCGATATATTCACTTATATTCACTTATATTATACTTATATTATATATTCACTTAAGGCCTTTTGTTGTACTGCTCTGTGTGTTGCAGGAAGTCTTCATTTGAGGAAGACATACAGTTTTCATGTCATCTGGTTTATGTTTTTCTACAGCGGCTGATAAGCAATTTTGGTTTTTCACCTTCATACTATGCCAGGCAGAACTGTCGGATGGTTGCCTGGTAACAATACAAATTAATTTGTATGCTGGTATTGCTTTGACAGAAGATGACTGTGTCCTACAATCTGTCAATTGTTATGCTTTTTTTAACTCTGCAAAAATATTTTGGTAAAAGAAGCCGCAGCTATTTGAAGATTCTGACGTAGCAAATTGTATCTGTTAATGTGTTTGTATACAGCATGAATCACAGCATTGTGAAACCACACAGCAGGTTTTAAAAGCGAGATGGGGCACATTTTTTCCTTTTCATTTTCAGTTGTCAAAATAAAAGAACAAATCAATTACCAGGAGTATTTATGATTTGAGTGTGAGGGTATATGACCCCACTAAACTGCTGATTGAGGGAGTTGTGAATTTAACAAAAGTTTTACTTTTAATTTCATCCCAGTAGATCACTGATAAGTAACACATAAACGTGTTGTCATCTCCCATCGTACTACTTAAAAGAGAAAGAGGGGAAAGAGTTGAATGGAAAAGGCCATTAATACATCAACATTTTACCCTAAACAACCATGGCAGGCATCATTAATCAGGTAAATTCTGTAATACATTTTTCATAAAGCAGGGAATGCAATTTGTTATAGTGAGTAAAAATTCAGAGTTCAGAGCAGTCTGATTAAGATTGTATTTTCTTTTTTCCTCCACTTTATTGTGTATGCTCTGATATCAGGATATCTACTGCTGTTCACAGCCACAGAGTAAAAGTTTAAACCAGTAAATTAAAGGGCCCATGGCATGCTTTTCTGTAGGTTACAACAACAAATTATCATCTTAAAATGCTAAAAATAAATGAGGCGCATTTATTTTTACCTCCACCAAGGGAGGAGGAAATGTTTTTACCGGCTTTGCTTTGTGGGTTTTTTGGTTTGTCTGTTAGCAACATAACTCAAAAATTATGAATAGATTTTGATGAAATTTTCAAAAAAAAGGTGTGTAATGGCACGGGGAACAGATGATTAGATTTTGGTGACGATCTTAGAGTGCATACCTCCACCAAGGGCTTTGTGTGTATTTGTGCAGGAGGATTACACAAAAACTACAGGATGGATTTGGATGAAATTTTCACCAGAGGTGCTTCTTGGGCTAGAGACGAACCCATTACATTTTGGTGATGATCTGAGAATGCATACCTCTGGCAAGGCTCTTTATCTTCTCACAGTGTGTTAGCAACAATACTCCAAAACTAATGGACAGACTTTGATGCAATTTTCACCACAAGTGGCTCTAGGCCTACACACAAACCCATCACGTTTTGGAGGTGATCCATGAGGTTACGGAAGGAGCCTTGGCGAAGGTATGCGCTCTCTGAGTGCTTTTCTAGTGTATTAATTCTTTTAAAAATGAAATAATTTCACCCAAGTCTCGTGTACTTTCACTCACAAGACTTTTCTGTGGGGTTAGCTTAATGGGCAGACTGGAGTTATTATGGCTTCTCTTCATAAAATCCAGTCACCCAGTCTTGTGTCATTCTGGCCTTTTTTTTGTTGGGGGGCTCAGCATGGCTCATTAAATTGTGCTGTTAAGGTAGGTGGCTTATCACTATGAAATGCTGGGACAGCTGCAATTTTCTACCCAGTGACCACTCAAACCGCACATCTTTGTCTCAGATAAAGCTTTTTTTAGGCTTTTACATTTTTGCGTTCAGCTAATTCTATGTTAGTCAGCTCTGGCTGTGTTCCACACTGCTACCAGCAGTGTGGGAGAGTGGGATAACTGTGGCTCATTAGCATTTAAAGAAAAATCCACAAAAAGAGCTTGTTCTGGAGAAGGCTTCTTCAACTGGGTATTTAAACCCTGTGGTATTTTGAGCAAAGCATGTCACAGACATTTCATTAACACCTCTTGGAACTGTATTAACATGTGGAACAAGGGCACACCATAAGGACTTACCCCTCGCTCTTCCATGGTTGCCTCACTGTAATACTGGACATAATACAGTATTAGTTTATTCTTTTAAGCACACATGGCAAAATGGCAAGGCATTTAGCTGGTATATGTTTGATGTCTCTGGTTACAAAAATAGAATAACTTGGAAAAGCAAGAATCTCTTTTTGCTTTTCTAGTTTCACTCCCCACATTCAGGTAAAATAAAACACCTACTGAGTATGCATCTGTTGAAATGTGTGGCATTCTAAACCCTCCTAAAACCACCATTGTGAGTTAGCATTGACAGGAATTGAATCAAATGAGAACTGGTGACAACTAAGTTTCATCCCTGCTAGGGATGATGGTAACACTTTGATCCATGCTTTCGTAGACTCCAGTCTTATTAAGGCACATTTGTAATGCCACCACACGGTTTATTAGGGAAATATGGTTGCATCATTATCAGTCTAGATTAACTATAGCAAGTAGGCTTTTATTTCAGATCATTTCACACTGTGAAACATGTTGTATCACACAATAGTTATGCTTCATTGTTGACCAGTTGTGAGTTAACTGTGTCATGTACTGTAATTCCAATATTTTTTTTTTTCACAGACTGGCAGAAAAGAGAAAGGTGACCCACTGAACTCAGCCATTGACAAAATGACCAAAAAGACCCGGGACTTGCGCAGACAGGTAAGTCAAAACCCACTACCTTTCCTTTCCATCACTATATTTATTATATGTTTGTGATATGTGTGTGTGTGTGTGTGTGTGTGTGTGTGTGTGTGTGTGTGTGTGTGTGTGTGTGTGTGTGTGTGTGTGTGTGTGTGTGTGTGTGTGTTTTAATGAAGCCTAACCTAGCCTTTCTTGGGTTAAATATAAGAGAAAGAACCTATCAAATGACCCGTTCACACCAATTAAAATAATGTGTAGGCATGATTGTTTTGGCAACTTTTTGCAGACACTTGTGTAACGAGTGTGGCTAGTGTGCAGTATTTATTGGGGCTGTTATTTGCACTTGACAGGTCACTTATTTGAGGAATACTGATAACTACTGATAATAATACTGATAACTACAGAAAGTTTTTGCCAAGGCTCACACAGGAAATATAGTAAAGGTACAACATCTGACCCCAAAACAGACAGGACCAGCACTAAGTGTCAAAACAAACAAGAGGTGCTATCCACCGACCCACCTTGGCACTGTATTTGATATGTTGTTGGTGATAATAGCTGTTTTCTCTTAACCTATTGACTGCAGATGGTACTCCGTTGCGCCGTCAGCCCCTAGTGGTGAAGGCTTTTCAAGAAAATAGTCAGTTCAGCTTTCAGAGATTTCCAAAGCTATAACTTGAAAGTGGTAAGAGATAATGGCTTACTATCAATTAGAAAGATGTAGAATATGATCCAAAGTTTGAGATGGGAGTAAATTTATAAATCTAATTTGCATAATGCTGCGGCAGCCATATCGGATTATATAACTTTCAGTCAAAAGTGGACTTTGGACATATTGACACAAACAATGGTTCTGTTTTTTGTCACCGTTTCTTGTTTTGGGCATTTTGTTCTTATCTTATCTTCAAAGTATATGAACCAGAAAAATCAGTACAATGTAAACAAAACAATAAACAAACACAGACATTCGTCACTTACCGCTGGCGAAGGCAGCTGGCTTCATCCTTTTTGCAGCATCTTGGCCTTTATTTTCTCTTCTGTCGGGCATTTTTGCTTTCTCTCCCACATCCAGACACTGTTATGATTACTCCACCTCAATTTCGCTTTTATTCCACCGCTATTTATTGTATATGATGACATTGGACCGGCATGATTGTTGTCCCGAGTCACATGGTGCTGGGGTCGCAGGTGAACACCAGTCAACATTTCGCTCCCTCTGTTATAACAAAATGTAAACATTTACCTTCATAAGCTAAATAATCTCTTTTTTGAATCATTGTTGGCAAATGTGGGAGCAAATGCTCCTCCATCCCCAACTGAGTACGTCCACAGCAATTGATAACATCCATATGTGTTTGTCTAAAAATTTCTTCCTCTCTGGTGTAAATAAGGATGCTTCTATGTCCGCCATAATTCCTCCAAGGCAAGAGCAGTAAGTTATACGTATCTGCCACCTTGTGAGGTGGAATTCTTAGTACAACTGGGATGTTTAGCACGTTACAGTCGCAGGTACAGTGTACGTCACAGCACTGTGCCTGTCACCGTGGTGGCACTATCCGTTCATGCAGTCAGCAGTGTTAAAGGGTTAAATCCAGAGCACTGCAACAGCAACTAAGCCAGATGTGTTTTTTTTTCTTTTACTGGCATGTTACTAGCTTGACTAGATGAACTAAATACTCTGCTGAGGCTCTTTGTCTATAATCAGGTTGATGCTATTCTTCATCTGTTTTTACATGATTAAGAAAAATCTGAGCAGCAGAAAATAATAATAAAAAAAGATTAAAATTTTAAAAACTGCCCTGGTATTGAAGAATAAGTAGATGATTCATGCTGTGAAACATAGTATCAGAAGTCAAAAGCAATATTGATGCATTTCTCATCTTTACTAAAGAGAAGATTAATCTAGCTTTGCACTGTTGGATGTTAGAGACTGAATTTGAGATGCTATTTCAAAAAGGGGACTCTTAATGAGCACGTATAAGCATCTGTTGATGCAATATTATCAGTCGAGCGTTCTTCTGATGTGCTCTTTCATTTTGAATCAAATTAAACTCAAACTCCTGTGATTTTTACTACGCCCTATCCTTTAAATTCTGGATTATATTTAAGGAAGCATTACCCAGAAAAAGCCCCATTCATAAACCATTATCACATCAGTTGTGTTGCCTGACATAATTTTACTTCAGCTAAGTCTTTAATTGAAAATAGCAGCTGTTTCCAAAGTGTATACGTTTGTGTTTTCCCTGACCTCTGAAAGCCGGGGATCATTCCAGATGGGAGGCTATAACTCTCCCTCCCGTTGGGCATTTGGTGGAGCTCCCTGACAAGCTGGCAGGCGGTATTCACTCTGACAGGATGTTCTATTGACTTAGGGGGTTGACTTGACAGAATAGGCGGTGTGTTTGAGCTTTGAGTTAAAATGGGAGGGCAAACCCACAGCACACATACAGGCATTACATACTGCTGTGATACTGTAATTATGCCAACAAAACGCACATTGACTTTTAGCAACGGTGTGACACTGCACAGAGACACAAGACTTTTCTGTGGGGAGGAGCACAGTTGCTTGTTTGAGCATCTCAGTCCCTGACATCTCCATTGTGAAAAGTGGGGATCAAATATCGCAGACAAGCACAGATGACAAACAGCATTTTTTTTTTTTTTTTTTTTTTTGAAATGGGAGCAGGTAAGACCAAAGATGCCTTGCGACGATGCCACTAGAGAGATGCAGCATTGTTTTCTCTTTCATGCTGTTGTGTATACATACAAGACAAAGATAAGCTGTCTGTAATCCAGGGCAAATTCACTACAGCTCAAGCTTGTCTTTACCATCCTCATTGGATGAAAAGTCTTTTCTTCAGTCATGCAAAAGCTAAGAGAATGTTCAGCAGCATGGCATTGGCATTAAGAGTGTATTTACTGTATATTTATATTTATATCTCCTTAGAAGAGACTGTTATCAACCCTTCAGCTTTTTAATTAAAACATTGCCCCTCATTCATTAGTTCTCTGCATCTGCACTGCCACAGGAACACAGAAGGCAGGTTGTTCATCCATCATTATGCTCCATTGTGGTAAATCTCTTAGTACCTCTTGATGAAATTTAGTGAAATTTGGCATGAATTTCAGATGGACCTTTTTGCCAAAAACATTGACTTGGTCTCATCTTTCATTTATGGAGTTACTGTGGATCATGTTTAATGTAGCCTCAAAAAATGACTACAGTTCACATCCAGAATGGGACGATTGTCTCTCTAATGGGACAACATTGAAAAATTCAGGGACAGTGTGACCTTAGTTTACATTTGGTCAGTTGTCAATTAATAAGATACCTTCCTTCACTACACTCCCATACATTGTAACTGGAGACAATTGTGTTCATTTGTGTTACAAACTTTAAAAAATACAGTTGCATAGAAGAGTACAATTAATTACAGAATTGCAGAACTTTGAGTTTTCCCCTTTTTCTTTGATTATGGTGATTTAACAAATAAGCTTAGAATGACAGTGAATCCCCTACAATAACTGAGAAGAAAATGAGTGGCAATACTTGCTTGTGATGACAAATTTGACCTTGAACTGTAGAAATTTTCCATGAACCACTTAGCTCTTGGTATACCATTTCAAAGCAAACCCTTGGGTACTGTAAATGGAGTTACAATGCTTACCCAAGTTATAAGTCTTTCTAGTCACAGTAAGAGGGCATTTCTGCTGTGCTGGTAATGTAAAATTAGTTATTTTTTTAACGTTAACTCAGAATACTTGATGTTTCTTAATGAATCAAGAAATCAATTAAAATAGAAGCTGCCTGACAAAGTGAAGTAGGCTAAAAGATCTCAAAAAGCAACACATCATGCTGCGATCTACAGAAATTCAAGAACAGATGAGAAACAAAAACCCAGAACAACATCTAAAGAACTGCAGGCCTCATTCGCCTCAGTTTAGACACTGGTCCATGACTCAACAATAAGAAAGAGACTGGGCAAGAATAGCATCCATGGGAGAGTTCCAAGGTGAAAATAACTGCTGACCAAAAAGAACAGAAAGGCTTGTCTCACAAAACTGCTGTAATTAAACCCTTACTCAAAAAGCCAACGCTGAATCCAGGAGTTTAAGCAAACTATAGACCAATCTCTAATCTGCCTTTCATTTCAAAAATCTTAGAAAGAGTTGTTGCTACGCAATTATTTGATAACTTGCAGGGAAAATGGTTTATTTGAAGAGTTTCAATCTGGGTTTAGAATCCATCATAGTACTGAAACAGCCTTAGTGAAGGTTACTAATGACCACCTTATTGCATTGATAATGGGCTTCTTTCTGTATTTGTCCTTTTAGAACTTAGTGCAGCTTTTGGTACTATCGATCATAATATTCTACTTGATAGATTAGAACACTATGTTGGACTTAATGGAACTTTGTTGCAGTGGTTTAGATCTTATTTAACTGATAGGTTCCAGTTTGTTCATGTCAATAATGAGTTTTCTTCCAACTCAAAGCTCAGTCATGGAGTTC
The DNA here is from genome assembly GCA_020510985.1 of Pholidichthys leucotaenia. Taxonomy (NCBI): domain Eukaryota; kingdom Metazoa; phylum Chordata; class Actinopteri; order Cichliformes; family Pholidichthyidae; genus Pholidichthys; species Pholidichthys leucotaenia. Next base: position 177,995,091 of record CM035848.1, read on the forward strand.
CACAGGGGTCTGTACTAGGCCCTTTATTTTTTAGTTTATATATGCTTCTGTTAGGCAACATTATTAGAAAGCACTGTATACCTGTCAATGAAACCAGATGATAGTGCTCAATTAGCCAAATTAGAAGCCTGTCTTAAGGAAATCAAAGCTTGGATGACTTGTAATTTCCTGCTATTAAATTCAGATAAGACTGAAGTCATTCTATTTGATCCCCCCCCCCCCAAAAAAAAACCTTAGAAATACCTTTCCAAATCAAACTCTTAGTCTGGATGCGGTTACTCTTTCACTGAATAGTTCTGTGAGGAACCTTGGAGTTATTTTTGATCAAGATCTGTTTTTCAATTCACATATTAAATTTGTTTCTAAGACTGCCTTCTATCATTTGCGTAATAATGCCAAGATTAGGATCACCTTGTCTCAGAGTGATGCTGAGAAACTGATCCACACTTTTGTTAGCTCTAGATTAGATTATTGTAACTCTTTATTATCAGGTTGTCCTAAAACATCTTTAAAAAGTCTTCAGCTGATCCAAAATGCTGCAGCAAGAGTTTTAACAGGTACTAGAAAGAGAGATCATATCTGTCCGGTTCTGGCCTCCCTTCATTGGCTTCCCATAGAGTTTAGAATTAAGTTTGAAATCCTTCTTCTCACTTACAAAGCTCTAAACAATCAGGCCCCTTTTTATTTAAAAGATCTGATACTTCCCTATTATCCTAACAGAGCACTACTCTCCCAAAATGCAGGATTACTTGTAATACCTAGAATCTCCAAAAGTACAATGGGAGGCAGAGCCTTCAGTTATCAAGCCCCTTTCCTGTGGAACCAGCTGCCAGTCTGGATTCAGGAGTCAGACTCAATCTCTGTTTTTAAGAATAGGGTTAAAACCTTCCTTTTTGATATCGCCTATAATTAGGGAGGGATCATGTGCCTCTGAACCCTCCCTTAGTTATGCTGCTAATAGGTTTAGACAACCTGGGGACCTCCAATAATGCACTGGGCTTCACTCCTTTCTTCACTCTCAATGAAATATTTTTGCTGGTCATTAACATTTGTTTGTTCTCTCCCATAGATTGAGTCCCCGTCATGCTGTTTGCTTTCTACATGTCTGTTCTTTTCTTGTTCTTCTCTATCCCCTCACCCCCCCAGCCAGTCGCAGCAGTTGACTGCCCCTCCCTGAGCCTGGTTCTGCTAGAGGTTTCTTCCTGTTAAAAGGGAGTTTTTCCTCTCCACTGTCGGCAAGCACTTGCTCACAGGGGATCACCTGATTGCTGGGGTCTTTCTGCAATTGTGGGGGTTTCCCCTACAGTTGAAAGTGCTATGAGATGACTGTCTGTTGTGAAATGGTGCTATATAAATAAAGTTGAATTGAATTGAATCTTGATGATCTGAAAGACTTTTGGGGAAAATATTCTGTGAACTGATGAGACAAATAACTTTTTGGAATGCGTGCATCCCATTACATCTGGTATAAAACTAACACAGCATTTCATAAAGAGAACATAATACCAACAGTCAAACATAGTGGTGGTAGTGTGATGGTTTGGGGCTGCTTTGCTGCTTCAGGACTTGGACGACTTGTGGTAAATGATGGAACCATGAATGCTGTTCTCTACCAGAAAATTCTGAAGGAGAATGTCTGGCCATCAGTTCGTGACCTCAAGCTCAAATCCTCCACTGTGGCTGTATTAAAACAATTCTGCAAAGAAGAGTGGACTAAAATTCCTCAATAGTGATACAAAAGTCTCATTGCCAGTTATTGCAATTACTTGATTGCAGTTGCTGGAGGCAGTTAATAGGGCCAGTTAATTTTGGATAGCTTTTTTTCCCTTAATAAATGAAATCATCATTTAAAAACTGCATTTTGTATATACTCGGGTTATCTTTTTCTAATATTAAAATTTGTTTGATGATCTGAAACATTTAAGTGTGGCAAATATGCAGAAATATAAGAAATTAGGAAGGGGCAAATACTTTTTCACAGCACTACAGATCTTTTTGTACAAAAGCAGTGCCTATCATGTTTCTCATTCATTCATTTTCTTAACAACTTAGTCCTTTTCAGGTTGTGGGGGAACTGGAGCCTATGCCCACATCACTGGGCGAGAGTCAAGGTCAACCCTGGATGGATGGCCACCACAGACAGACAGGCAACCATTCCTCTCATTCATACTTAAGGCAATTTACAATCCTCAGTTGATGCCAGTTAACCTAACGTCCATGTCTTTGGAATTTGGGAGGAAACTGGAATACCCCAGCAAAAACCCAAACAGACATGGGGAGAACATGCAGTCTCCACACAGAAAGTTCACTTCTGGCCAGCTCTGGGGTTGAAATGCATGGCTTTCTTGCTGTGAGGCGACAGTGCTAACCACTGCATCACCGAGGTGTCCATTCATCATGTTACTGGGCTTTTCAAATCATAGAAAGCAATAGTTGTTTAGCTGAGAACCATAAGAGCAAGTGGTCATTTTTTTTACAGTGGTGTTGAATTCAGAACAGGTGCAATATGTGTACTTGCACAAAAATACCGCAGTTTTGAGAAAGAATTTAGTTATAGCGCACCACATAAAATTTTAACTGAATTACCATATTTTACAGTATGGGGGTCTCACACAAAACAAAGTGAAGTGAGACAGTGCTATTACCAAGTGATAATCAATAATGCAAGTGCAGCAATGAAAGAATCATTTTTACTGAATATAAATGTGAGAAAGATGTGCTCTTGATATCTGGTGCAAGGAATCTGATTAAACAATTTATACCTTTCAGTAAAATCGGCATGTTAAAATCTTTAAACTTTCCCCACTACTGCAACATCCCACCCCTCCAGCCTCCTCATTATTAGAATTCACTCTCTAACCAAGCTAACAAAGCTGTTGGAAATGAGCCATGTGTTGTACCTCCTGTCATCTTGTCTGTAATGGATGCATCTGTCACGTCATCTCTGTGGGCCGTTTCTTGACTGATGGCTGATTCCAGGATTCCCTATAGCACAATTGAGTAGCATCTTCTGTCATATATATATATTTATTTTCTCTATTTGCCCTGACTTTTTCTGCTTTGGGATGTTGAAATCATTTCCATTTCTGCCATTATGTTGTTGATTAGTGCAGCTGTTTTTAATTGTTGAGGGTGTTTACATTAGGGAGAGGCAGCTGTCTCAAATCTTGTCAGTGGTATTAGTTTAGGAGTACAATTTCAAGTTGTTTTGATCATTTTTATGTAGAAAAGTTTAAGCTTTACATTAAAGATTTGTTAGCTATGTCCCAAAACTGTCCTGTTTTGAAAGACAGGAGAATAAAAAGAAATCCTGCAATATCAATCACATACAGTATATACGCAACCAAGTGTTTTATTAGCTTTGCCTTAAGTGCATGTAGAGTAAATGTGAGTTTGCAAGCATGTGCATATACTGCTTAAAAACATAAATTGTATAAATTATGTTTGAGAGTTTGCAAATGTAGAGCATTTCACATTCTTGTGCTTTCTTTGTGATCAGGTACTTAGTAAGTTTACTGGCTTCATATTTTAGGCAAGGTGGCCAACTGGAATTACCAACCTTTTGTGAATGGACTAGCAATTATGAAGTTGGTAAAACTCAAATTAATCATGAAGTCTCTATATTTAATGGTTTAGCCTCTCTTCCTCCTCATAATTTAAAAATTAAATGTGGTTTGTTAAATATTAGGTCTCTAACTCCCAAGTCTCTGCTAATCCATGACCTGTTAATTGATCATCAGATTGATTTAATATCCCTTACAGAGACTTGGTTAGGGCAAGAGGATTATGTTGTTTTAAACGAATCAACTCCCTCTGGTTATTTAAATTGTCAAAATCCGAGAAGTTCTGAGTAGCAATAATTTACCATTCCATATTACTAGTTATTGTAAAGCAAAAAACACGTTATAATTCCTTTGAGGGCCTGGTCCTCAGTATTGGGTATTTTAGCAATTTTAGGCTAAACCCAATTTTATTTGCCATAGTTTATCATCCTCCCTCAGCCTACTCAGAGTTTTTATCTGAATTTGCCAAATTCTTAGCTGATTTAGTGCTGAAATCAGATAGAATAATTATAGTTGGGGACTTTAATATACATGTAGATGTAGATAGTGATTGTCTTAATATGGAATTTATTTCAATATTAGACTTGATGGGGTTTTCTCAGAAAGTAGGAAATTCTACCCATTATCTCCACCACACGTTGGACCTTGTTCTGACATATGGCATAGAAATAGAAAATCTGGTAGCGTCTCCTCATAACCCTGTACTGTCAGACCATTGTCTGTTAACCTTTGATTTTACTATTTCTGACTATTTGGCTCCTAAAGAAAAATATTACTACAGTAGATGCCTCTCAGATGATGTTGTTACCAAATTTATGCAGATTGTCTCCTCTATGCCATGTGTCAACACAACGGAAATAAGCTATAGACAGCTTGCTCCTTCTGTAATTGATAGCATGGTAGATAGTGTTACAGCATTTCTGCATCAGACTCTAGACATGGTGGCCCCTTTGAAAAAGAAAAAGTCTAATCAGAGATTTCTAACTCCTTGGTTCAACACAGAAACTCATAGCTTAAAACAGAAGACTCGTCAATTAGAAAGAAAATGGTGCTCCAGTAATTTAGATGAAATCTGTTTAGCTTGGAGAAATCATCTTTTAATTTATACAAAATCTCTCAGAAAAGCTAGAACAAGTTATTATTCTGCATTAATAGAAGAGAACAAGAATAATCCCGGGTTTCTTTTCAGCACTGTAGCCAGGCTGACAAAGAGTCAGGACTCTGTCAATCCTAGCATCCGAGCATTCCCTTAGAGCTCACTAGTCAGGACTTTATGAACTTTTTCAATAATAAAATTTCATCTATCAGAGATAGTCAGTCAGATTCTTCCCACCGTTAACTTAAATACAGTAACTACTACAACTCCTTCAATTGATATCTGTTTGGATGAGTTTACTCCAATTGACCTCTTAGAGTTAGACAAAACAATTTCCTCATCCAAGCCTTCAACTTGTCTTTTAGACCCTATTCCTACCAGGTTATTTAAAAAAGTCTTCCCATTTATTGGTAGCTCTATTCTTCAAATAACCAATTTTTTGTCAATATTAGGCCATGTACCGCAGGCTTTTAAAACTGCTGTAATTAAACCCTTACTCAAAAAGCTAACGCTGGATCCAGGAGTTTTAGCTAACTATAGAGCAATCTCTAATCTCCCTTTCATTTCAGAAATCTTAGAAAGAGTTGTTGCTACGCAATTATTTGACCTCTTGCAGGGGAATGGTTTATTTGCAGAGTTTCAATCTGGGTTTAGAATCCATCATAGTACTGAAACAGCCTTAGTGAAGGTCACTAATGACCTCCTTATCGCATCTGATTGTCTCATGGGTTGGGCTGTCGGTGACTCAACCGGCAACCCCACCCTTCCGAGGGTGTGGAGGGTGAAATTTGGCATCCTGGTTGAACTAAAAACAATATCTGTCACAGGTCTGTGGTGGACCACTCCTAGTTACATGGGGTGAGACTGAACATCCTGGCAGATAAGCACATCTGTCGCAAAGTCTGTGGTGGACTTTTGCCAGTCGGTGCATTGTGACATACACTACATAAAAAGCAGAGATAAACAAACCTATCATCTGGTCAGTCACTGCAACAGATACTGGAGTCAGTTTGTCTTGGCCTGTCCTTGCCACTGATAATACCTCTATCTGCCAAGAATGTGCCGCTAGTCCAGCAAAAGCTAGCGGTACTCAAATACTTTGCAGTTTCATGAAATGGTCAGTCAGAAAGCAACTCATACTGGCTCGGACGTCACCCGGGTTAACAAGGTCAGGAGTTCCTGGCAGCAGAAGGCAAAGGACAGAGCTGCGTGGAGGAATCTGATCAGACCTAAATGAAACATTGTTGCCCCCGACAGACTGCTGTGATGATGATGATGAATGGACCTGTTTCTGTACTTGTCCTTTCAGACCTTAGTGCAGCTTTTGATACTATCGATCATTATATTCTACTTGATAGATTAGAACACTATGTTGGACTTAATGGAACTTTGTTGCAGTGGTTTGGATCTTATTTATCTGATTGGTTCCAGTTTGTTCATGTCAGTAATGAGTTTTCTTTCAACTCAAAGCTCAGTCAAAGAGTTCCACAGGGATCTGTGCTAGGCCCTATTCTTTTTAGTTTATATATACTTCCGTTAGGCAACATTATTAGAAAACACTGTATATATTTTCATTGTTATGCAGATGACACACAATTATACCTGTCAATGAAACCAGATGATAGTGATCAGTTAGCCAAATTAGAAGCCTGCCTTAAGGAAATCAAAGCTTGGATGACTTGTAATTTCCTGCTATTAAATTCAGATAAGACTGAAGTCATTCTATTTGATCAAAAAAAAACCTTAGAAATACCTTTCCAAATCAAACTCTTAGTTTGGATGCAGTTACTCTTTCTCTGAATAGTTCTGTGAGGAACCTTGGAGTTATTTTTGATCAAGATTTGTTTTTCAATTCACATATTAAATTTTTTTCTAAGACTGCCTTCTATCATTTGTGTAATAATGCCAAGATTAGGAGCATCTTGTCTCAGAGTGATGCTGAGAAACTGATCCACACTTTTGTTAGCTCTAGATTAGATTATTGTAACTCTTTATTATCAGGTTGTCCTAAAACATCTTTAAAAAGTCTTCAGTTGATCCAAAATGCTGCAGCAAGAGTTTTAACAGGTACTAGAAAGAGAGATCATATCTCATGTGTCACAATGTAACGTCCTTTAAAAATGAGAGAGCTTAGAAAAACCTGAGATCACACAGAGAACAGATGCTGAAAGAAAAAGAAGCCCCATGCTTCATTTTTACACACCTTCTTTAGTACATTTCCATGTAGTACACTGTGTATACTATGTACTGGTTGGCATTCAGGATTTTTGAGTTCCCCTGGTTAATGTTTCTGTTGCTAAGAGTGCCTAAGTGAGCAAGAAATGGCCTGATTTCCCAAAAATATATATACTTATTATCTTGTAGCCTTCTCTTGCTTTATGGACAGCAATTATTTAGATTTTCAGAGTGCTATGCAGTTGTTTAGAGGAGTCTGTGGCTGCAGATTTTAGGACAAGGCATGTGGGGTATTTGGACAGCCTTGTAATGTATATTTACATGTACTAGCCAAACATAGTGACTTTTAAAAATTAAAAAAACAAAAACAAAAAACTAGTGGTGTTGAATGATTAATATTTCTCATTGCGATTAATGTTTTGGAATGTTGAGTTCAGAGCCAACAAGTTGAGAGCCAACAAGACCACTGCAAAGTCATCACTTACTTTGGTTTTACTATTTATATGTATGTGTTTGAGTAAAATGAACCATTTTGTTTTAGTCAGTAACCTACTGAAAACAACTCACCCAAATTCCAAGTCAGAATATCATCATTTAGAGCATTTATTTCCAGAAAATGACAACTGGCCAAAACGACAGAAATTATGTTCCTTTTAGAAGTGCTTTGTGATGTGTTTTTAGATCAAAAAATGTAAAGAAGGCACATTTATAGTCATTCTTAAACCCTGCAATACTTAAGTTTTAACTTCAGAAGAACTCAGAAATCTGTATTTGTGTAATAACTCACACTTGTATGATTTCTATTCACAGCTTTCATGTGTCTTACCATGCTTAGATGATCACATAATCAGTGTCTCCTTAAGTAGATTGAGGTGTCCTTGTGTTGGCAGGCATGGCTGCCATACCTGTAGAGATGCTATTTTAGGAAAGATTTTTTCAGTGGTCTCTTACTTTTTTCCAGAACTGTATATAACGAGTTTTAATCTTAATTCTAGTTAGTCAAATTACAAGTGTTTCAGGAGAGAACACACATAATCAAATTATTTTCCATCCATCCATCCATCTTCTACCGCTTTTCCGGAGGTCCGGGTCGTAGAGGCAGCAGTTCAAGCAGAGAAGCCCAGACTTCCCTCTCCCCAGCCACCTACCCCAGCTCTTCAGAGAGGATACCAAGGCGTTCCCAGACCAGCTGGGAGACATAGTCTCTCCAACGAATCCTGGGTCTGCCCCGGGGTCTCCTCCCAGTGGGACATGCCTGAAACACCTCAAGTGGGAGGCGTCCAGGAGGCATCCTGATCAGATGCCTGTACCTCCTCAACTGGCTCCTTTCAATGTGGAGGAGCAGCGGTTCTACTCTGAGCCTCTCCTGAGTGACTGAGCTCCTCACCCTATCTCTGAGGGGGAGTCCAGTGATCCTTCAGAGAAAGCTCATTTCAGCCGTTTGTATCCGCAATCTCATTCTTTCGGTCATTACTCAAAGCTGGTGACCATAGGGGAGGGTAGGAACGTAGATTGACCGGTAAATCGACAGCTTTGCCTTAGAACTCAGCTCTCTCTTCACCACAACAGACTGGTACAACGTCCGCATCACTGTAGATGCTGCTCCAATCCGTCTGTCAATTTCTCGCTCCATTCTCCCCTCACTAGTGAAAAAGACCCCAAGATACTTAAACTCCTCCGCTTGGGGCAGGAGCCTGTCCCCAACCCGGAGAGGACAATCCACCTTTTTGACGCCCTCCGTTCCCTCGCTGCGCCTAGAAATCCCGTCCATAAAAATTATGAACAGGATCAGTGTAAAAGGGCAGCCCTGGCGGAGTCCAACTCTCACTGGGAATGAATCCGATCGAGTGTTGGCAATACAAATCAAACTCTCACAACGGTGGTACAGAGACCTAATAGCTCATAACAACAAACCTGATACCCCATACTCCCGAAGCACCTCCCACAAAAAACCACGAGGGACGCGGTCGAATGCCTTCTCCAAGTCCACAAAACACATGTAAACTGGTTGGGTAAACTCCCACGAACCCTTGAGGATTCTTGAGAGGGTAAAGAGCTGGTCCGATGTGCCACGGCCAGGACGAAAACCACATTGCTCCTCCTGAATCCAAGGTTAGACCAACGGCTGGACTCTCCTCTCCAGTACCTTGGCATAGACCTTCCCATGGAAGCTGAGGAGTGTGATCCCTCTAAAGTTGGAGCACACCCTTCGGTCCCCTTTTTTGAAGAGAGGAACCACCACCCCGGTTTTCCATGCCAAAGGCACTGCCCCCAACCTCCACGCAGTGTTGCAGAGGTGTGTCAACCATGACAGCCATACAACATCCAGGACCTTGAGGTACTCAGGGCGAATCTCGTCCACCCATGGGGCCCGGCCACCAAGGAGATTTTTAACCACCTTGGCGACCTCAGCCCCTGTGATAGGTAAGTCGTCCCCCTCTTCCACAAGCCCTGCTTCCTCTATGGAAGGCATTATCGGTGGGATTGAGGAGATCCTCAAAGTATTCCTTTCACCACCCGAAGATATTCCCAGTCGAAGTCAACAGTGCCCCATCTGCATGATACACAGTGTGGACAGGGAGCTGCTTCCCTTTCCTGAGCCACCGGACAGTTTGCCAGAATCTCTTCAAGGCCGACCGAAAGTCTTGTTCAATGCCCTCACTGAACTCCTCCCATACCCGAGTTTTTGCTTCAGAAACCACCCGAGCTGCACTCCACTTGGCCTGCTGGTACACCTCAGCTGCTTCAGGAGTCCCACAAGCCAACCAAGCTTGATAGGACTCCTTCTTCAGCTTAATGGCCCCCCTCACCACTGGTGTCCACCACTTGGTTCGGGGTTGCCACCACGAGATGCCCCAACGACCTTGCGGCCGCAACTCTGGGCCGCCGCTTCAACAATGGAGGTGGAGAACATGGCCCATTCAGACTCCATGTCTCCAGACTCCCTCGGAATGTGGTTGAAGTTCTTCCGGAGGTGGGAGTTGAAGACCTCCCGGACAGGGCCCTCAGCCAGATGTTCCCATCACACCCTCACTATACGTTTGGGTCTACCAGGTCTGAATGGCATCTTCCCCTGCCATCGGATCCAACTCAGCACCAGGTGGTGATCAGTTGACAGCTCTGCACCTCTCTTTACCCGGGTGTCCAAGACATACGGTTGCAGGTGTGATGACATGACAACAAAATTGATCATCCACCTGCGACCTAGGGTGTCCTGGTGCCAGGTCCACATATAGGCACCCTGATGCTTGAACATGGTGTTCATTATGGACAAACTGTGGTTAGCACAGAAGTCCAATAACTGAACACCACTCGGATTCAGACTGGGCAGGCCATTCCTCCCAATCACCCCCTTCCAGGTTTCACTGTCGTTGCCCACGTGCGCATTGAAGTCCTCCAATAGGACAGTGGAGTCTCCAATAGGAGCACCCTCCAGCACCCCAGAGACTCCATAAAAGGTGGGTACTCTGAACCATCATTTGGTGCATAGGCACAAATGATGGTCAGGACCCATTTCCCAACCCAAAGGTGCAGGGAAACAACCCTTTCGTCCACTGGGGAAAACTCCAATATAGAAGCAGCAAGGTGGGGGGATACAAGAATACCCACCCCTGCTCATCGCCTCTTGCCCGGGGCAACTCCAGAGTAGGCCAAGCTCCAGCCTCTCTCCAGGAGACTGGTTCCCGAACCGGAGCTGTGTGTTGATGTGAGGCCGACTATATCTAGCCGGTATCTCTCAACCTCATGCACCAGCTCAGGCTCCTTCCCCACCAGAGAGGTGACATTCCATGTACCAAAAGCAAGTTTAGGAAGCTTGGGATCAGTCCGCCAAGGTCTCTGCCTTTGACTGCCACCTGATCCACATAGCACCGGACCCCCATGATCCCTCCTGCACGTGGTGAGCCCACTTGAGGGCGGACCCATGTAACTCCTTCAGGCTGAGCCCGGCCGGGTCCCATGGGTGGAAACCCGGCTACCAGACGCTAGCCATCGAGCCCCTCCCCCGGGCCTGGCTCCAGGGTGGGGCTCCGGTAACCCCATACTGGGTGGGGTACACTGAATCCTTGTTCTAGTATTTATCATGAGAGTCTTTTGGATCGTTCTTAGTCTGGCCCTTCACCCAGGACCGGTTTGTCTTGGGTGACCCTACCAGAGGCGAATTGCCCCGGACAACATAGCTCCTGGGATCACTGGGGCATGCAAACCCCTCCACCACAATAAGGTGACGATCCATGAATGGAAATTATCAAATTATTTTGCCAATTCCATACAAATGAAATAGATAATATAAAGGTATAATAATAAGTATAAGTTTATTGTCATCATCATTTTTTCCCTTTGATAAAATACTGTGATCCTTTTGTCCTCAAGTACTACCCTCAGACTAAAATTAAATATATTCTGATGTGGCACAAATTGACTAGACTGCAAGAACTGACTCAGAACTTTGTCACATTTATGCTTACGCCAGACAGTGTATGACTCTTGGCAATGTTCTCTATAATTTTAGGTGTAGCTGCTTTTGAAATGTCAGCTTTGGCACTAGAATAACAAATAAAGAATTTGAAACCTGAAACCACCTCTTTCTAGCTGTTGCAGCTGTCACCATCTGTACCAATCGGGAACTCCTTTTGCCCTCATTTGACATATCATAGAGATGCATGTACTAATTTAACTGCTTACATGCTCATACATGGAGTCTGGCTGTGTTGTGTACACAAGGTTAAAGAAATCAGCATACAGCAACAGCTATATATTTGTTTGTGAAAAAAATACAAATATCGGCACAAGAGTTCTCTTGGTGTAAGTAGAGAGATCTCAGAGAGTGCATTCTGCCACCAAGGCCCTATCTCTCAGAATGTTGGCGTGTTTGTCTGTCCATCTGTTTGTTAGCAGGATTGCGTAAAAACTACTTGATGGATTTTCAAGAAATGTTCACCAGTGGCTGCTCTTGGGCTACTGACGAGCCCATTAAATTTTGGAGGTGACCTGGATAAAGAAGTGAATTCTGGATCAGTTTTCATTTTCTTTAACATTGTGAGATATGGCTTTGGCAGTGGTATGTGCTCTCTGAGTGCCGTCTATTTCTTTACATACCATGAGTGCATACCTCCACCAAGGCTCTTTCTCCCAATGTTAAAGAAAGTGAAAAAGTTATTCAGAATCTGCATCCTGACCTGGATTACCTCCAAAATCTTATGGACTCATTCATAGCCCAGGGACCACCTTTGTCAAAAAAATTCCAACAAAATCCATCCAGTAGTTTTTGCATAATCCTGCTAACAGACAGATATGAAAACATGAGGTAATAATTAATTTCACTGATCTCCTCTAATGCAAACTACATAATGCATCATATGTGTATATGCAGTATAGCCTCGGTCACAACAGGCTGTATGGGCTGCTATGGCCTGTCTGCATGCAGATTTGGGGCCGAATGTCACGTCCCACACAAGTGGGACGTGCTCTTAAAATTTCTTGTGAATTTTTAGAGCACTTAAGCACATAGAGAGGATGTTGGACATGTCCAAGAGACTCCACAAATTCTGTGTGACCAAGAGCTCGCAAGTGTGATGTGCTACACCTGCAAGGAGTTTGCATGTTAGATGTATGATTTTTAAGACCCCTGGGAATCAAAATCTTGGTATAACATGATAATACTATGTGTTATAATACTATAACACATAATACTGAGTGTACAGTACAGAGTGTACATTGTAATATTTTTCTAAATACTAAAAATGACAACACCAATATCAAATTGAAATAAACAATATACTCACCTAGGTCCCTTGGTTATACATGGTGAGATGCGTTGCAGCAATTCAACATGGAGGTTGTGGTCTATCCGGATGAAGGCCATGTAGTCTTCTTGACATTCTCCTTGGCAGTGTCTTATACTGGTCAAACAATTACCTTTTTTATTGAAAGAATGAGCTAGTCATAAATAAATAACCAGTACAAATAAATAACCTGTGTACATTGCAGGCAGTAAAAAGAAAATGGGACTTACTGACAGCTTGTTAGTATATTTGATAAGGAATCTTCAGTCAAAACTTTTAGAAAAGGCTTAGCTTACAACTAAAAAAAGGTGATGTGAGGAGCTGCACAAAACTGGATTTAAAATGTTTTTATTTCTGCTGCTCCGTTGTGATTTTTTTTTTTCATCATTCAGCAAAGGTAAGCACAATTTTAGGGATGCCTTTCAGTCTGTAAAAACCTCCTTGGTTATAAATTTGATGATTATTTATAAGGCTTACTGGTTGCATTGAAAGCCAAAGCCCCTGCAGCAGCACTTCAACAGCAGATCACCGCTGAGGTTGTCCATCGGTCAGTGGGGAGAAAAACAGGGCAGCAGTTATAATATGATATTATCTGATACAAACTGATTGTTTCCGTTTATAATAAATTTTTTTCTAATAAAAATACTTGTAAATCACAAAAAAATTGTTAATGTAATTCCCACCACAAAAGGGAAGGCCTAAATGTTTAAACCTCTTCCACTCTGTGATTCCGTGGGCAGGCAGGCCATCTCAGTGTGCAATGAAAAAAAGCTGTATTTCTGGTCTTCCGGTACAGACACAGCCGTAAACAGAAAGCCAAAGGAGTGTTTGATTGGTTTAGAATGAGATTGATATCTCATTCGGCCAATAAGAGCCTTGATTTGGGTTTTTAAACCTTGAATAACCAATGACCGAAAACCTAATGAGAAGGACCTGCCCATCAATGACCGCGAATACAACAAGCCAATTGAAGCTGAGTAATCTGACGATGGACGTGTTGTTTAGCCAATCAATTTCTGAATTCAATGATACCCTACATGCACTTGTTCCGTGTTTATATTTCCGTTAAAATGCCATGCGTTCCCGTGCGTAAAATCTCTTTTGACTGAGCCGCTGTGTGACGTGCGGTCCTACGTGACGCTGTGCGGAAGGGTAAGGATAACATTAGCCATTATTGTACTTGTTTTGAAAAATTGTTCACAAATTAAACTGAAAGTGCATGCATGGAAGCGTAGATGGCTTGACCGGGTCGGGTGACCGGGACGACAAATCAGTAAAAGAACAATTGGAGGTTGCAACAACGGAACAATAGCTTGTCTGACGATGAGGAACCTCATCGTCAGATGCCAGCAACAGTGCCAGCGACAGTGCGGTTGTGGACAGGTAAGTCTTATAATATAAATTATTCTTTATCGATAAAAATAGTAATAAAAATAACTTTTGACCAGTCGGTAATTTCAAGGGTCCCACATGGCCACAAGTTTTTGTGTGCGGCGTGTTCCTCTGTAGCGGGGGGGAGGGGTTATTTGTTACTGTGTATATTGCTGAAAAATGTAATAATTTTTTAGTATAATTTTTATTTCACTGTAGGCTAATTTTTCCTGTAAAAAAAGGAACTGTACTGTGTATGTCTGGGTTATTATGCCTTTGTTTTACTGTGTAAACGTGATCTGGTGAAATGGACCCCTGACCATGTGAGCACACTAATGTGAGCACCCCAGGTGAACCTCGGTATTCAATCCGTACATTTTCAATCCAATGATTTACAAAGTGATTCATAATTTTCTAAAGCCTCATTCAGAACATTATAGTCCCACAGACTGGTTTTCATCTGGGGCAGCATTTATAAATCACTGGATGGAGAATGCACCTGTACATGTACAGATTGGATTCCGTGGTCCACTTGGGGTGCGCACTTGGTCAGGGGTCCAGTTGACCTGTATCTGTGTAAACTAGTGAGATAGTGAACTCTGGAAAAATTGGAGGGGGGAGGGTTGTTTTTGTGTATACTTTAGTGAAATGTATTAATTTTTAGAATTTTTCTTACACTGTAGGCTATTTTTGCCTGTAAAAAAAAACAGGAACTGTGCTGTGTATGTCTGGGTTGTTACCCCTTGGTTTTACTGTGCAAACTACTGAGATAGTGAACTCTGGAACACAGTTTTCCAAACTGTGCACAGTTTGGCACAGTTCAAGAACACCTTGTTACAACCTGAGAAAAAAGCTGTGTAATATATTCATTTTTTGTGGTATTGTTACAAAATTTGGGCCTGAGCTTGAAAACACCTGGTTCTACATTTCTGTTGTGTTTTTCAGCAAGTATCTGACACGTGTGTGTTATTTGCAAGCATTTGTATCTAAAAAAACACCCAGGCGAACTCTATTTTCTTCAAATTCAGTATGTTTAGATGATTGTTACTCAGTAGCAGGAGCACTTAGAGAGATTATGACTGTTTTGCCAAAAAATTCAGAGTGTTTTCTTTTAAATGAGACCAACCCCATGAAGATGCTGCAAAGGGTTGAAGAACAGCTTTTGATTTACTTTGGGTATGTTATTTTTAGGCGTTTTTTGGGAAATTGAACAGAGTGGAAGAGGTTTTAAACCACCCATTTGCCACAGAGGCAGGCAACATAAATGTCTGTTATTTTCCCCCATCTCCCTACATTGGTTTGGCCAGAATTTGTGAGAAAATATTGAATTATCCTGTTGTCCTTTTCCTCCCTGTAGCTTCTCAGGTGAGTTTGTTAAAATGTGCAAGAATATACATCCTCATGACAATATTGTTTGACTAGTTAGCTAATTAATTAGAAAGCATTAAATTTCAATTAATTTAAGTTGTATTTAACAGTAGAGAAACCATATCAATATGATGTAAAAAGACTTGTTTTCTTTCATTTTGATTTTTAATCGTTAACTTTAAGAACAAGAGTACAGATTAAACACTGGTTTCTGATCAGACAGATGAACAACACAATGACAAGATAACATCACTCTATAAATTCAAGAAATCACTGTTTGTGTGTGTCTGTCACGATCATAGGACTCGCTAAAAGATCATAGGACCGCCTATGATGTTCCTGTGATGTCTACATGATTTCCTTTGATGTTCCTATGATCTTAGGCATCATAGGAGTCGCTATGCCATCATCAGAGATTAATGGCAGTCACTATCTATAATTTAAGAAATCCGTGTCTGTGTGTTTGTCTGTGTGTCTGTCTGTCAGGATCATAGGACTTTGTGTGTGTGTCATGATCACAGGACTCACTATGACATCATCAAAGATCAAAGGCAGGCATCACTGAACAAGTGGTGACGTCAAAGATCAAAGGCAGTTTTCACCATGGTTACTGTTACCATGATAACAGTAACTTTCTACGGGCATGCATAAATGTTTGCGTACACCTGCTTTCTACAGGCAAACAGAAATACTTGCTTATACAGTGGTACCTCTACTTACGAAATTAATTCGTTCCGGAAGTATTTTCGTAACGTGAAAATTCCGTAAGTAGAGACGCGTTTTACATGTAAATGCCCTAATCCGTTCCAAGCCCCCCAAAATTCGGCCATAAATTTTTTATAAATCATAAAAACGCATCAAAACATGTAACAAATACATGTTACAATTAGATTACTGCACAATAAACATAAAATGAGAGTTGTAATTTAAAAAAACAAAGAATAAAGTATAAAGTAAAGAATAATAAAAATTATGTTCATTTACCTTTTAACTGCTATCGTCGTCGTCGTCACCTTTTGCCTTCTTTGGTTCATGTTCTCTCTCATCAGTGGTTTTTCCTGACGTTTTGTGAAGAACCGATCCAAGGACGTTTGCTTTTGTCGGCCTAGCACTAGCATAGCATTGGCTATGCTAGGCAATAGCCAATGGCAGAGCAGCTACAGGTATGTTTGCGTTCGGTAAACTACGGGAGCTGCGAGGAGCGCGTACTTTTTTGCCTTTCGTACCCTGAAATTTCTTTCGTAACAAGAGGCAATATTTTCCCGTTGAGGCGTCTCGTAACTTGAAAATTCTGTATGTAGAGACGTTCGTAAGGAGAGGTACCACTGTACCTGGTTTCTACGGGCATGCGCGGGTATGCTCTAGTTATAATAAAAATATTAAATGTGTAAAAATGAACACAACCTGATCTCAATCGACTTTTATGTTGTCTATAGGCCTGCATTCAGATTTTCCTCCAGGTGCACGCAGATGATCTGGGAATTACAGTTAAATACCATTAATGCAATCTGTCAAAATGACGGATGGCTTTGGAAATTTTCCTGGCTTGCTAAAAATTTCCTGTCAATGATGGAGAATTCTCGGTTAACCCAACCTCAGTCTGGCACATACCTATACCGGAAAATCCAATGTACACCATTCATCTGGTCTGTACAGACATCTCATGTGTAATGCAAGTGTAGCTTACTTGTGCCATGCGTCCCTTCTCACGCATACACAGTGAGTGCATCTGTGTTATGTAGGTAGTAAGACTATCTCAAGAAGTGAGTATAAATTCAATGGCTGTCAAACAATCCCTGTTTGTAAGGCCATCTTATGTGGACCCTGTGAGGTGCAAGACACACTTAAGACTGTCTCAAGAATTCCTTGCAGCCTGTCTGAAACCCCTACGACATCCACGTCCTCCACGGCCCCAGAAAATCACAGCTGACATACGATATTTAAATTTGTAACTCGGGCTTATATAAGGAATGAATAACATAGTTAATCTTATTATTTTGCACCTCTGACTGTTTTTATATCTGACTTTTAACTGTTTCTGTATATTCAAATGGGTTTTTGTTTGCTTTTAAGTTCTTCTTCTTTTAGATTTGATTGGCGGTTGGCAACCAGCTTACAGGTGCATTACCGCCACATACTTCACTTTATATCACTCACAGATTATTTAATGATTTTTTCTTCAACCATGTTTTTCACTAACAGTTTGTTGTTTCAGTGACCAATTGCTGACTTGTATGTTGACTCAGCGGGTACAGTGTTGCATCTATTAGACTTTGTTTTTTATTGTTGTTTTTTTCTTAGAAAGAAACTTTTTTGACTTAAGGTCATGGCTTTATGACCCTGCACTGAATGTACCCATCTGTCGACCCTTCTGTGATATGGTCTCAACAAACTTTGAAAACACAATAATACTGCCTTGTTTCCTCATCTTGAACAGAGTCTGCTATGGTCTCATATTCTAATCATATAGTTAAGCAGAAACAAATGATGCAGAAGTTTAAACACTGGAAAAAAAAACCCCACTAGGATTGATAATACCTTACATATATTTGACATTCACCAAAATTGGTTAATTTTTAATATGTGTTACAGCCTTGATCTTTTCAGATCTCTTTGACTAGATAACCTCATATATGTATACTCAGTGACTGCACCAAAAGAACAAAAACAGCCAGCTGCTGCAGTTTACAGTGGTGTGAAAAAGTGTTTGCCCCCTTCCTGATTTCTCATTTTTTTGTATGTTTGTCACTCTTAAATGTTTCAGATCATCAAATAAATTTAAATATTACACAAAGATAACACAAGTAAACCCAAAATGCAGTTTTTTAAATGAAAGTGTTTATTATTATGACCACAGGATCTCATCTCTGCCGTTTGCGGATGATGTTGTTCTGTTGGCTTCAATCAATCAATCAATCAATCAATGCATCAGATTTATATAGCGCTTTATCATAGACACTCAAAGACGCTTTACAGAAATTAAGGGTCATCCACCACCTAGGTGGATGAAGCAGCCACAATACGGCGCCATCCCTTTTTAACTATTCACACACACATACATTCACACAAAGGGCTACTTTAGAGTCTCCAATTAACCTAACCTGCATGTTTTTGGGATGTGAGAGGAAACCGGAGAAATCCCGGGGTAAACCCACGCATACACGGGGAGAACATGCAAACTCCACACAGATCACTGTTGGTCGGGGGCTGGGATCGAACCCACGATCCCCACAATCCCCCGGCCAAGGGTAAACTGTGCTGCCGCAGTGCTAACCACTGCGCCACCGTGCAGCCCACGGCTGCAGGCTGCAGGCTTCATCAAACAATGACCTGCAGGTCTTACTGGGATGGTTTATTACTGACTGTGAAGCGGCTGGGATGAGAATCAGCACCTCCAAGTCCGAGTCCATGGTCCTCAGCTGGAAAAAGGTGGATTGTCCTCTCTGGGTTGGAGACAAGCTCCTGCCCCAAGTAGAGGAGTTTAAGTATCTCGGGGTCTCATTCCCGAGCGAGGGGAGAAGGGAGCACGAGATTGACAGACGCATCGGAGCAACATCTGCAGTGATGCGGATGTTGTACCGGTCTGTTGTGGTGAAGTGGGAGCTGAGCTCTAAAGCAAAGCTGTCAATTTAACAGTCAGTCTACGTTCCTACCCTCACCTATGGTCATGAGCTTTGGGTAATGACTGAAAGAATGAGATTGTGGATACAGGCAGCTGAAATGAGCTTTCTCCGTAAGATTGCTGGACTCACCCTGAGAGATAGGGTGAGGAGCTCAGTCATCCGGGAGAGGCTCATAGTAGAACTGCTGCTCCTCCACATCGAAAGGAGCCAGATGAGGTGGTTTGGGCATCTGATCAGGATGCCTCCTGGACACCTCCCACTTGAGGTGTTTCAGGCACATCCAACGGGGAGGAAACCCCGGGGCAGACCCAGGACACGCAGGAGACACTACACTTCCCAGCTGGGCTGGGAATGTCTTGGTATTCAATTCAATTTAACTTTATTTATATAGCGCCATTTCACAACAACAGTCATCTCATAGCACTATCAACTGTAGGGGGAACCCCCACAGTTGCAGAAAGACCCCAGCAATCAGGCGATCCCCTGTGAGCAAGCACTTGGCGACGGTGGAGAGGAAAAACTCCCTTTTAACAGGAAGAAACCTCCAGCAGAACCAGGCTTAGGGAGGGGCAGTCATCTGCTGCGACTGGCTGGGGGGTGAGGGGATAGAGAAGATGAAAAGAACAGACATGTAGAGAGCAAACAGCACGATGGGGACTCAATCTATGGGAGAGAACAAACAAATGTTAATGACCAGCAAAAAAAAATATTTCATTGAGAGTGAGGAAAGGAGTGAGGCCCAGTGCATTACTGGAGGTCCCCCGGCTGACTAAACCTATTAGCAGTATAACTAAGGGAGGGTTCAGAAACACATGATCCCTCCCTAATTGTAGGCTATATCAAAAAGGTAGGTTTTAGCCCTATTCTTAAAAACAGAGATCGAGTCTGACTCCCGAATCCAGATTGGCAGCTGGTTCCACAGGAGAGGAGCTTGATAACTGAAGGCTCTGCCTCCCATTGTACTTTTGGAGATTCTAGGTATTACAAGTAATCCTGCATTTTGGGAGCGTAGTGCTCTGTTAGGATAATACGGTAGTATCAGGTCTTTTAAATAAAAAGGAGCCTGATTGTTTAGAGCTTTGTAAGTAAGAAGAAGGATTTTAAACTTAATTCTAAACTCTATAGGAAGCCAATGAAGGGAGGCCAGAACCGGAGAGATATGATCTCTCTTTCTAGTACCTGTTAAAACTCTTGCTGCAGCATTTTGGATCAGCTGAAGACTTTTTAAAGATGTTTTAGGACAGCCTGATAATAAAGAATTACGATAATCTAATCTCGAGCTAACAAAAGCATGGATCAGTTTCTCAGCATCACTCTGAGACAAGATGCTCCTAATCTTGGCAATATTACGCAAATGATAGAAGGCAGTCTTAGAAACAAATTTAATATGTGAATTGAAGGACAAATCTTGATCAAAAATAATTCCAAGGTTCCTCACAGAGCTATTAAGAGAAAGAGTAACCGCATCCAAACTGAAAGTTTGATTTGGAAAGGAATTTCTAAGGTTTTTTGGACCAACAAGAATAACTTCAGTCTTATCTGAATTTAATAGCAGGAAATTACAAGTCACCCAAGCTTTGATTTCCTTAAGACAGGCTTCTAACTTGGCTAATTGATTACTATCATCTGGCTTCATTGACAGGTATAATTGTGTGTCATCTGCATAACAATGAAAGTGTATACAGTGCTTTCTAATAATGTTGCCTAATGGAAGCATCCTCTCTGAAGAGCTGGAGCAGGTGGCTGGGGAGAGGGAAGTCTGGCCTTCTCTGCTTGAGCTGCTGCCTTTGTGACCCGGACCTCCAGAAAAGCAGTAGAAAATGGATGGATGGATGGATGTTTATTATGAAGGGAAAAAAATCCAAACCTCCATGGCCCTATGTGAAAAAGTGATTGCCCCTAAACCTAATAACTGGTTTGGCCACCCTGAGCAGCAACAACCGCAATCAAGCATTTGCAATAACTGGCAATGAGTCTTTTACAGCACTGTAGAGGAATTTTAGCCCACTCATCTTTGCAGAATTGTTGTAATTCATCCACATTGGAGGGTTTTTGAGCATGAACTGCCTTTTTAAGGTCATGCCACAGCATCTCAATCGGATTCAGCTCAGGACTTTGACACTTCACCCGCATTGCCTCCAGTGCCCATAACACTGGGTATGAATGTGTATAAATGTATAAAATGTTCGGTGGTGGCCGGAAAGGCTGTTGGCGCAGATTGGCTGCCACGTTTCCGTCAGCCTGCCCCAGGGCAGCTGTGGCTGCAGAAGTAGCTTGCCACTACCATTGCCTGTCTGGAGTGAATGAATAATGTACCTATTTGTAAAGTGTCTTTGAGTATATATGATAAAGCGCTATATAAAACCGATGCATTATTATTATTATTATTATTATTATTATTATTAGGCCACTTGAAAGTCTTCATTTTATTTTTCTTACCCATTCAGAGGTGGACTTGCTGGTGTGTTTTGAATCATTGTCCTGCTGCAGAACCCAAGTACACTTCAGCTTGAGGTCATGAATAGATGGCCAGACATTCTCCTTTGGGATTATTTGGTAGACAGCAGAAATCATGGTTCCATTTACCACACCAAATCTTCCAGGTCCTGAAACAGCAAAACAGCCCCAGACCATCACTCTACCACCACCATATTTTACTGTTGGTATGATGTGTCTTTTCTGAAATGCTGTGTTACTTTTACGCCAGATGTAATGGGACACACATCTTCCAAAAAGTTCAGCTTTTGTCTCGTCAGTCCACAGAGTATTTTCCCAAAAGTCTTGGGGATCATGAAGATGTTTTCTGGTAAAACTGAGACAAGCTTTTATGTTCTTTTTGCTCAGCAGTGGTTTTCGTCTTGGGTCCCTGCCATGCAGGCCATCTCTTTCTTTTGGTGAAGTCATGAACACTGACCTTAACTGAGGCAAGTGAGGCCTGCAGTTCTTTGGATGAGTTGCCACTGCGCTCTTGGAGTAATTTTAGTTGGCCAGCCACTCCTGGGAAGGTTCACCACTGTTCCATGTTTTTGCCATTTGTGGATAATGGCTCTCACTGTGGTTTGAGCGAACCACAGTGAGAGCCATAGTGCCATAGTGCATAGAGTCCATAGTGCACCCACAGTGCTTTATCTTTTCCAGACTGATAGATCTCAGTTACTTTGAAGCCATCTCTATTGTCTTTCAGTCCATACAACCAATCATGTACACTCGAACAATATTATGTTTCTCCTATCTACAATGTTAATCACATGTAGAAATAGAGGGGTCGCTGCCATGCAAGGCACCACCACAAATGTTTCTCATTTGTTCCTGAATTTCTTTGGATCGCAGCATGATGTCTTGCTTTTGAGAATCTTTTGGTCTACTTCACTT
The DNA here is from genome assembly GCA_020510985.1 of Pholidichthys leucotaenia. NCBI lineage: Eukaryota > Metazoa > Chordata > Actinopteri > Cichliformes > Pholidichthyidae > Pholidichthys > Pholidichthys leucotaenia. Next base: position 178,017,442 of record CM035848.1, read on the forward strand.
CTTCTTCTTCTTTTAGATTTGATTGGCAGTTGGCAACCAGCTTACAGGTGCATTTCCGCCACTGACTCGATTCTCATCACTCTATATCTTTGTATAAGGAGTTCTGAACAACTCCTTATGTGTGAAAAAATGATCTGTCCTTGGACTGTGTCCGAGGTGCTGGTGGTAAGTTAACCAGCTGAGAGTGTCAGGCAGGTCCTGTTTAAGTGATTTCTTGATTGAGAACAGGTGTGGCAATAATCAGGCCTGGGTGTGGCTAGAGAAATTGAACTCAGCTTTCCAAAGATGTGATAAACCACAGTTAATTTATGTTTTAACGGGGGTGGGGGGATCACTTTTTCACACAGGGCCATGTAGGTACAGATTTTTTTTTTACTCTTAATAATAAACACCATTTAAAAACTGCATTTTGTGTTTACTTGTGTTATCTTTGTCTAATATTTAAATTTGTTTGATGATCTGACATATTTAAGTGTGACAAACATACAAAAAAATGAGAAATCAGGAAGGGGGCAAACACTTTTTCACGCCACTGTTACAGGCTTTACTTGAGACAATAGCTATCAATAAAAATAATATACAGCGAGGAAAATAAGTATTGAGCACATCAACATTTTTCTCATTAAACATATTTCTGATGGAGCCATTGATTTTAGCCCATTCTTCCGCACAAACTGTCTTCAAATCTTCTAGGTTCCATGTGTGTCTTCTATAAACTCTGATCTTCAGTTTGTTCCATAGATTTTCAATTGGATTCAGGTCAGATGACTGACTGGGCCATCCTAACATCTTTATTTTCCTTCTCTGGAGCCATTTGAGTTTCCTTGGCTGTGTGTTTTGGATCATTGTCTTCCTGAAATATCCATCCGCATTTCACCTTCAGCATCTTGGCAAATGGTAGCAGGTTTTTATCAAGGATGTCTGTATACATTTGTCTATTCATCTTTCCTTCAATTATATGTAGTCTGCCTGTACCATGTGCTGAAGAACACCCCCACACCATGACGCTCCCACCTCCAAACATGCTGTGTGTTGTGGCATCCAAAAAGTTCAATTTTGGTCTCATCTGACCAGATTATATTCTCCCAATATTTTACTGGCTTTCCCAAATGTGCAGCAAACTTTAAACGAGCTTCAACATGCTTTTTCTTCAGCAATGAAGTCTTCCGAGGAGCTTGTGGTCGTGGCCGATTTATGGTAAAATGATGTTCCTTCCACTTCCGAATGATGGCTCCAACAATGCTCACTGGAACATTCAGCAGTTTAGAAATGCGCCTGTAACCAATGCCATCATTAAATTTTGCAACAATAAGGTTGTGAAGGTGTAGAGAGTGCTTTTTACTTTACCCATCATGAGTTCTTTGTGGTGTGATAATCTGATATTCACAGACCTTTTTAAAGGCTATCAGTCAGGACATAACCAGCTGAAATTAATTTGCGCTGATGGAGGATGGCATGGCTTCCTAAATTCTGATGGATTTCAGCTGGTCTCTTGGCTTTCTATGCCTTTTTGTACCTCTTTTTCTCTCTTTTTTCTTGTTCTATACTTAGTCCCTGTGTCATTCCACTTTATTAAATAGAACTTGTTTTGTGAACACAGTTGCCTTGATTTCTTAGTATGTATGGATTACTTGGGTTATTACTGATATCAGGTGAGAATCTCAGGTCAATGGAATGGAATGAAATGTTGTGTTCAATACTTATTTTCTCCACTGGATTTTTTTAAAAGTCATATTGTCAGGCTTAAAAAAGGGTAAGTATTACAATATCAAATGGAAGCAAGTTTGATATTGTAATATTGAACTGTAAACAAGTTCCAAGTCTTTTTTTAATATCCTGGGGTTCTGATAATTAGATCCATCCATCCATCCATCTTCTAGCGCTTTTCCGGAGGTCCGGGTCGCTGAGGCAGCAGTTTAAGCAGAGAAGCCCAGAATTCCCTCTCCCCGGCCACCTGATCCAGCTCTTCAGAGAGGATACCAAGGCATTCCCAGACCAGCTGGGACACATAGTCTCTCCAGCAAGTCCTGGGTCTGCCCTGGGGTCTCCTCCCAGTGGGACGTGCCCGAAACACCTCAAGTGGGAGGTGTCCAGGAGGCATCGTGATCAGATGCCCAAACCGCCTCACCTGGCTCCTTTCAATGTGGAGGAGCAGCAGTTCTACTCTGAGCCTCTCCCAGATGACTGAGCTCCTCACCCTATCTCTGAGCGTGAGTCCAGCGATCCTACAGAGAAAGCTCATTTCAGCCACTTGTTTCCACGATCTTATTCTTTCAGTCATTATCCAAAGCTCGTGACCATAAGTGAGAGTAGGAATGTAGATTGACTGATAAATCAACAGCTTTGCCTTAGAACTCAGCTCCCTCTTCACCACAACAGACCGGTACAACGTCCGCATCACTGCAGATGCTGCTCCGATCCGACTGTCAATCTCTTGCTCCATTCTCCCCTCACTTGTGAATAAGACCCCAAGATACTTAAACTTCTCCACTTGGGGCAGGAGCTTGTCCCCAACCCGGAGAGGACAATCCACCTTTTTCTGGCTGAGGACCATGGACTCGGACTTGGAGGTGCTGATTCTCATCCCAGCCGCTTCACGCTCAGCAGCAAACCATCCCAGCAAGAACTGTAGGTCATTGCTGGATGAAGCCAGCAGGACAACATCATCTGCAAACAAGTCATTGCTGGATGAAGCCAGCAGGACAACATCATCTGCAAACAACAGAGATGAGATCCTGTGGTCACCAAGCATGACACCCTCCATTCCCTGGCTGGGCCTAAAAATCCTGTCCATGAAAATTATGAACAGGATCGGTGACAAAGGGCAGCCCTGGCGGAGTCCAACTCTCACTGGGAATGAATCCGATCAAGTGTTGGCAATTCAAACCAAACTCTCACAACGGTGGTACAGAGACCGAATAGCTCGTAACAACATGCCCGATACCCCATACTCCTGAAGCACCCCCCACAAAAAACCACGAGGTATGCAGTCAAATGCCTTCTCCAAGTCCACAAAACACATGTAAACTGGTTGGGCAAACTCCCACAAACCCTCGAGGATTCTCAAGGGGGTAAAGAGCTGGTCCGATGTGCCAAGGCCAGGACAAAAGCCACATTGCTCCTCCTGAATCTGAGGTTCGACCAACTGTCGGACTCTCCTCTCCAGTACCTTGGCATAGACCTTCCCAGGGAGGCTGAGGAGTGTGACCCCTCTAAAGTTGGAGCACACCCTCCGGTCCCCTTTTTTGAAGAGAGGAACCACCACCCCGGTTTTCCATGCCAAAGGCACTGCCCCCAACCTCCACGCAATGTTGCAGAGGGGTGTCAATCATGACAACCCTACAACATCCAGGACCTTGAAATACTCAGGGCGAATCTCGTCCACCCCCGGGGCCCAGCCAGCAAAGAGATTTTTATCCACCTTGGCGACCTCAGCCCCTGTGATAGGCGAGTCGTCCCCCTCGTCCACAAGCCCTTCTTCCTCTGTGGAAGGCGTATCAGTGGGATTGAGGAGATGCTCATCAAAGTATTCCTTCCACCGCCCGATGATATCCCCAGTCGAAGTCAACAGCGCCCCATCCCCACCATACACAGTGTGGACAGGAAGCTGCTTCCCCCTCCTGAGCCACCGGACAGTTTGCCAGAATCTCTTTGAGGCCGACCGAAAGTCTTGTTCCATGGCCTCACCGAACTCCTCCCATACCCGAGTTTTTGCTTCAGCAACCACCCGAGCTGCACTCCGCTTGGCCTGCCGGTACACTTCCGCTGCTTCGGGAGTCCCACAAACCAACCAAGCTTGAGAGGACTCCTTCTTCAGCTTAATGGGCCCCCTCACCACTGGTGTCCACCACTTGGTTTGGGGGTTGCCACCATGAGATGCCCCGACAACCTTGCGGCCGCAGCTCTGGGCCACTGCTTCAGCAATAGAGGTGGAGGACATGGTCCATTCAGACTCCATGTCTCCAGACTCCCTTGGAATGTGGTTGAAGTTCTTCCGGAGGTGGGAGTTGAAGACCTCCCGAACAGGGGCCTCAGCCAGACGTTCCCAGCACGCCCTCACTATACGTTTGGGTCTACCAGGTCTGAATGGCATCCTCCCCTGCCATTGGATCCAACTCAGCACCAGGTGGTGATCAATTGACAGCTCTGCACCTCTCTTTACCCGAGTGTCCAAGACATACGGTCGCAGGTGTGATGACACAATAACAAAATCGATCATCCACCTGCGAGCTAGGGTGTTCTGATGCCAGGTCCACATATGGACACCCTTATGCTTGAACATGGTGTTTGTTATGGACAAACTGTGGTTAGCAAAGAAGTCCAGTGACTGAACACCACTTGGGTTCAGCTCGGGCAGCCTGTTCCTCCCAATCACCCCCTTCCAGGTTTCACTGTCATTGTCCACATGTGCATTGAAGTCTCCCTGTAGGACAATGGAATCTCCAAGAGGAGCACTCTCCAGCACCCCAGTCAGAGACTCCAAAAAGGGTGGGTACTCTGAACCATCATTTGGTGCATAGGCACAAATGATGGTCAGGACCCGTTTCCCAACCTGAAGGCGCCGGGAAACAACCCTTTCGTCCACTGGGGAAAACTCCAATATAGAAGCAGCAAGGTGGGGGCACACAAGAATACCCACCCCTGCTCGTCGCCTCTTGCCCGGGGCAACTCCAGGGTAGGCCAAGCTCCAGCCTCTCTCCAGGAGACTGGTTCCCGAACCGGAGCTGTGTGTTGAGGTGAGGCCACCTATATTTAGCCGGTATCTCTCAACCTAATGCACCAGCTCAGGCTCCTTCCCCATCAGAGAGGTGACATTCGACGTACCATTTTGAGAATTATAAAGATTCGGAAAAAAAAAATACAGTACTCCAATACCAGAAACAGTGCTATAAAGGTGTTTAGTTAATCCCTTCCACAGCACGTGGGACACTATGTGGTGTATAGGGTGGCACTTATCTCCATTTCACTGACCCTAGGCTACACAGCTGTTGTAAGTAGTGAAAGCTACAATGAGGGGGGTCAGTCCTCTGGTAGCTTTGTGCGTTAACTTTCCTTTCCCCATTCTGTTATGCTGAGCACCAAGCTAGAAGGCGGAAAGTGCCATTTTTATATGGTCTTTGGTATGACCCGACCAGGGTTTGAACCCACGACCTCCCGGTTGTGGGATGGATGCTCTACCAACTAGGCCACCACTCCGGTTATAAAGGTGTCAAACTTATATTTAATTTCATACATACTTAGCTATGTGTTAACTCATTAGACATTAAAACATTATATATGACTTCCGGTTATGGCTGCCACGTAGGACGGATGTGTCTCGCTCTGCTCTGCTCCTGGAGAAAAAAAATCGGCAAATAACTCTCTCATTTGGGACAGAACGTATCCCAGCATTTGGGCGAGGATATGTCGGCGAAGCCTAAGGCTGGAAAACCAGGAAAAGGAAAAAGCGAGCCGCCGAAACAGTCCAAATTAACGGACTTTCAGGTCTGTGACGCAGCAAACAAAACTCCATATATGGCGGAGGAGGCTGGCAACGGTGCGATATCTGCGGGGAGCGGCGCAGATGCGCTGATGGCTGCCATGAGTTCAATGAGAGCGGACTTTTCCTCTAGATTTGATGGGATTATGACAGCGTTGGAAGGAATAAGAAAGGAATTGGGTGACTGTGTAGAACGAACGGCGCAGATGGAGCTCCGTCTCGCTAGTGCTGAAGATGACGTCACCCGTCTTCAATTAAAGGTGCGCACTTTGGAAAAAAAAAATAAATCTCTGGAAGATAATATTTTGGATTTGGAATCTCGGTCGAGACAGAATAATTTGAGGCTGGTGGGTCTTCCAGAGGAATCAGAAGGTCGGGACGTATGTTCCTTTCTGGAAAAGTGGATTCCGGAGGTGCTGGGCAGCGAGGAGTTGCAATCAGCAGTGGTTCTGGAAAAAGCACATCGTATTGGCCCACGGAGAGATAAGGGACCGCCGAGGACCTTAATTATGAAGTTTCTTAGCAACAGAGACAGGATGAAGATCTTCAACGCTGCACGTGCTAAAGGAGAGATTAAACACCAGGACCAGCAGGTGCGGTTCTACCCAGATTTGGCCACAGGAATCCAGCAATTGAGGAAGCAGTTTGATCCCGTACGTAAGGAGCTGCGCAACCTTGGGATTCGTCATGGTGTAATCTATCCTGCGAGACTGCTGACCACGTATGAGGGCAGAACCCACATCTTCAAGACCCCAGAGGAGGCGCAGGAGTTCATCAAGAAGATCAAAGAAGAAGAAGAGACTGGTGGGAGCTAAGCATGAACAAAATATAAGGTAGAATAATTAAGCATTTGCACAGGCATCTGACTGACTTGAAGTAAATAGTAAGTTTACAAAATATAGATTGTATTATATATTAAAAAAACAAAACAAAAACAAAACAAACAAACAAAAAAAAAACTATGATGTACAAAGTTGTTAAAAATTTTGGAGTTAAGTTGGAAAACTACAGAGGAGAGTTAATGTTACGTCATTAAAAGCAGTAGAGTTAGGGTGATGGGAGGATGAAGAAGGAGTGGCTTAGGCTGTTCCCCGTGGGTGTGGAACGGTCGATGGCTATATCGGGAGACGGAATTTTTCTTTTGATTTTGGGGGGTTTGCCACAAGTGTGGGAAGGGGAAATTTGTTTGTGTGTAGTTTGTAGGATGAATGTTCAACCACTCATGTTTTTGCTTCTCTGTATGAGCATGTTTACACTGCAAGGTAATCCCAAACTCTCTATTGATCATGGACCAAAGTGTTAATCTTAATTTAACTTCATGGAATTGCAGAGGTCTACAAAATTTAAAAAAACTTAAACAAGTTATGAATAAAATAAAGGACATGGGTTCAAGAATTGTGTTTTTACAAGAAACTCATCTGATAGAGGAGGATGTTAAAAGAATTAGGAGTAGATGGCAGGGAAGTGTATTCACCTCTTCATTTTCATCCCGAGCCAGGGGAGTTATGACTCTCATACATAAATCAGTTCCTTTTCAAGTGAAAAATGTAATTGGAGACAAATTTGGAAGATATGTAATCATTCAAGGTTCTTTGCTATTAGAAAATATAAATCTTGTGAACTTATATGGTCCCAATATAGATGATCAGAAGTTCTTTGCTAATTTATTTCTCATCTTATCATCACTTACAGGGCAACATATAATAGCAGGGGATTTTAATTGTACATTGAATCCAGGTGTGGATAGATCAACAGGACTGGATTGTACGCACATTGGATGTAGAATGACTATTAATCATTTTATGAAAGAATTGAGATTGTTAGATATATGGAGAGAAATGAAACCACAAGTTAAAGCCTATTCTTGTTATTCCAGTACCTACAAGACATTCTCACGTATTGATTATTTTTTGATTTCCACAGAATTAAGGTCCAAGATTCAAAACTGCTTTTATGATAACATCGTGATCTCTGATCATGCACCCTGTTGTCTAATATATGTAGATAAAAAATTGACAAAGGAATCAGGCAGATGGCAATTTCAGCATAAATGGCTTCAGGATGAGGAATTTGTCAAGTATATAGAAAAACAGATAGACGAGTTCTTTGACATCAATACTACACAAACATCAGCATGTGTAAAGTGGGAGGCTTTCAAAGCTTTTATTAGGGGACATATTATTAGTTATACAGGATCAAAATCTAAGAAGACTCCAGAGGAGAGAGCTAAATTGGAACATAAAATAAAAAGTCTTCAGGAAAAAGTGTATGCAGGAAGAGATCCAAGGTTGGAGAATGAATTACTGATTTTGAGAGCTGAATACGACAAAAAATCAGCGAATAGAGCTGCCTCGAGTCTTCTAAGATTGAAACAATCTTTTTATGAACAAGGTGAAAAATCAGGAAAATTATTAGCATGGCAGATTAAACAATTGGAAATTAAAACACCAATAACCAGTATTATAAGTAACGGACAGGTAGTTATAGATCCTTTAGAAATTAATAGAGCCTTTAGAGATTACTATGAAAAATTATATGATACCAAAAATGAACCTGATTTAACAAAACTAAATGGGTTTTTGAACAAACTATCTATACCGTGTATTCCAAATGAAAACAGGGAGATATTGGAGTCTAAAATTAGTCAAGAAGAAGTTGGGCTAGCCATTGATAATATGAAATCAGGAAAAAGTGCAGGACCAGATGGTCTTCCAGTTGACCTTTATAAAAAATTTAAGAATAAATTAATAAAACCTTTTTTGGAAATGGTTTTAGAAGCATTTCAAAATAATAATTTACCATCATACATAAATAATGCCTTAATTATACTGCTGCCAAAACCAGGTAAGCCCTCTAATAAATGTGAAAATATGAGACCAATAAGCCTATTAAACGCCGACCTTAAGATAATCTGTAAAATTTTAGCAAGACGAATACAAGAAATTTTACCAAATATTATTAATCGAGATCAGAATGGCTTTATAAAGGGTAGACAAGGCTTCCATAATGTAAGAAGACTATTTAATATTATTTATTTTAATAAAGAAGCACCGGATACAGCTCTCCTATCATTGGACGCCGAAAAGGCCTTTGATAGAGTTGAATGGCCCTTTCTTTTTGAAGTCCTACAAAGGTTTGGACTTGGAAATAATTTCATAAAATGGGTTCAAATAATATACAATAATGCTACAGCAGAAATCCTAACAAATAACAATATTTCAAAACCAATAAAAATCAATAGAGGATGTCGACAAGGCTGTCCACTTTCACCTTTACTGTTTACTATGGCAATTGAACCTTTAGCGATAGCGATACGTTTACATTCACAAATATATGGAATTAAAGTTGGACCAACAGAACATAAAATCTCCCTGTACGCCGATGATATAATTTTGTTTATGTCGAATCTAAAAAAATCAATTCCAACCTTGTTGAATTTAATAAAGAATTTTGGGGAAATATCAGGATATAAAATAAATAAAACTAAATCTTCAATATTAATGCTAAATGAGACCCAGAGAAATTACCCAGCCCCTGAGGTAAATCAATTCAATGTTGTAAATCAGTTTAAATATTTAGGAATCCAAATTATGCCTAAGCTAGAATCAGTCGCCAGTGTCAACTATGAAGCCTTAATGTCAGATATCAATGAGTTAACTCAGAGATGGATGTCACTACCAATGTCGATGATCGGGAGAATCAATATACTTAAAAGTAATATTTTACCTAAAATACTTTATTTATTTCAATACATTCCCTTATCACCACCTTTAGATCTATTCTCAAGAATAAAAAAAAAAGTTAGTGGAATTTATATGGAACAACAGGAGGGCTAGATTACGTTTGTCTTTATTATATTTACCATTTGATCGTGGAGGTCTGAAATGTCCAAATTTTATGTTGTATTATTGGTCGGCACAACTGAGGTCTATGACATATTATTTTTCATCAAATGATCTCCCTCACTGGACTGAAATGGAATCATACAATTTACCTTTACCTCTTCCCATATTCATATACTCAGACTCGGCAAAAAAATTACAAAAACAAGTTAAAAATCCATTTGTAAAGCATATGATCAAAATATGGTGTGAAGCTAAAAACTATTTAAAAGAACCACAGTTATTGTCACAATTTAGTCCAATATGGGGTAATCAATATTTTAAACCAGGGAGAGTGGACGCTGTATTTAAAGTATGGAATTTAAAAGGGATACAAAAGATTCAGGATTTATATTTGCCATGTGCAGACAACATAATGTCTTTTGAAGAGCTGAGGATCAAATTTAATCTCAATAGAACACATTTTTTTAAATATCTTCAACTTAGAAACTTTATTCGATCAAATCAAAATAAAGCTCTCACTCGACCTATTTATTCATCCTTGGAAAAAATGATGATGAAAGATAGTAAAAGAAAGGGTATTATTTCAGAGTTTTATAACTCATTGACACTATCTTCAAGTGAAAATTCACTGAAAAGATTAAACTACTGGAAAGAAGATCTGCAAATTGAAATTTCAGAGGAACAATGGGAATTGGCTTGTACAGAAGCTCAAACCAAATCAATAAATGTACGCCTTAAATTGATACATTTCAAATGGTTAATGCGGATGTATGTTACACCGGAGGAGTTAAATAGATATAACAAAAATATACCAGATACATGCACAAAATGCATGGAAAGTAAAGGAACCCTATTTCATTGTTTATGGGAATGTAGATTAATAAGAATGTTTTGGGAAGAGGTGAGGGTAACAATTGAAAAAATAATCTCAAAACAAATCATATTGAATCCTAAACTGTTTTTGTTGGGTCTGTACCCAGAAAAGCATAATTTTAATAAAAGTGAAAGAACATTCATAGACCTCAGTTTGCTTAATGCCAAAAAATGTATTGCACTATTATGGAAAAAGACTCATAGACCAGATGTGACTCAGTGGTTAAGACAGATGTTAACAAACCTTCCATTAGAAAGAATAACATATATACTGAAATCAAAGGAAATTGTGTTTGAGAATATATGGAGACCTTTTATTGATTATGTAAAAAAATTAAACATAACTCTTGAAGAAGAAGGTGAATGATGTGTGTGGACCTTGTAAATTCCAAACTGGTGAACATAATATGTATACTTATGTATTGGATTGTCTAGACTAAACAGAGGAGCATTGTTGAAGACTTGATTTTGTTGGTAGTTGTTGGTGTTTTTAGTGCATTTTTTTTTTTTTGTAGTACTTTAGTGTTAGTGTTTGATTGTTTGTATCATGTTTGTTAAAAAAAAAAAAAAGGTTCAATAAAGATATTGTGGAAAAAAAAAACATTATATATGTTTGATATGAACTCTGCTATGGTCACAAATATTTATAGTGATTTTATAACTATCAAATATGCCACAGTATATTTGGTCCTTCTGTTCATTCATGACTTGTATGGGAAGAGAGCTCACCATCATAATAAGTAAAATATTCTCAAATTCTTCAGCTCTGCTACACATACAGTATCTAACTTACTGTAATCGCTTTAAGTAGTGCTGTAACAATTAGTCTACTAATCAACTTGTCTATTGACAGAAAATTAATCAACAACTAATTTGATAGTCGGCTTATCGCCTGTGTACCCTTTTCCAGGAAAAATTCTGAAAAACATTAAAATCTGCCTTTTTGCTTGTTTTTGCAATATAAGCTGAATAATAGTTGGTTCTGTGTTGTTTGTTTACCAAAGCAAGACAGTTGATGAAGTCACCTTGAGCTCTGAGATATTTTGATGGACATTGATGACTGTTTTTATAAATATTTTATAGACCAACTAGACACCATCATTCTCAATGGTCAACCACTAGACCAAACGATTAGTTGAAAATAATCGTCAAATTAGTATGTAACAAAAATAATTGTTATTTAAAACTGACTTAAAATTGTCTCATTTATTGAGAATATACTTTGACACTTTGAATGAGAGGAATTTATAGGCAATGGGCAAAATTTTTGGAAATAAGTGAGTATTTGCTGAAATGTAATCAGTGAATAATAATTGTATGAGCATTTAACTGTTTACCAATATATTCCTTTTTGCTGCTCATTTAACTTTCTATTCAAAAATTTTACTAGTTCACAAAAACATAAGATGAGCCTTTATTAAGGAACTATACAGTAAACAATAAAAGACCTGTTAGGCATCCTTTTGTTTTTTCGTTGAGCTCCATTCTCTTAGAGTTGAAATTTGCCAGATGAATTAAGGCTCTGGAACAAAGCATCTAAAGTGTTTATCTGTACACATTTTATGGTCAATCACTCATTCTTTCCCCCTTTCATCTCCATAGTGTCCTCTCACTCATCATCGTCCAGTGCTCACTGATAGATATCATATATAAGAGCTATTACTTAATTTTTGATTTGCTCAGGCTGTTTCCCCTCAGCTATTACTCTAGCTGTTTTTTGCTGTGATTGCTCTTGACATTTTAATAAGAAACTTTGCTGCACTGACCCCAAGGTACCCACTGCAATGTGTTCTGAATTGCAAGTGAAACGCTGAAGTGCAACAGTAAACATTTAAAAGAACACAACAGTGCTGTCTTCCAAATGTATTGCCACATTGCATTCCATTGCATGTGGCAGAGACAATATTTTATATTTTTAATTTTACAAAAAAGTAAAAAACATGATGACCTTGATTAATAATAATATATTAGATAACCTGAAAAGGGAATATAGTTTTACACCTCCTTTAAATTTCAGTCCTGGAGAATATTATGAGTGTGACATGCCAGTAAACAGACCTTCTAGGGTTGGGTTTCTACTCATAAACTAGAGGTGTGCACTTCTTTTCAGATTGTGGATAACAGGGGGTTTTTTTCCCTTAATCTCACGTAATGCTGCTTTGGATTACAAACCACTCAGATTTTCAGAATTTTTGAATACATATGCACATAATTATTTCTGCAGTTTACATCTGTTTGTGCCTAATTCAACTCAATGCTGTAGAGTTGAGTAAGTGGAGGCAAAAATATCCCTGTAGGCATTGTTTTTGTGATGAAGCAGGTGTTTAATCCTAGAAAATGTTTTCCAGATTGCAGTTGTTCAAATTAATGCTAATTTATGATGGTGCTATAGAATACCCATTTGAAAGTGAGCCCCAGTGGTATTAATATATCACATCTGGATAAACTTAAGCACGATTCTATTTTATAGACCTTTTTGTTGGTCACTTAAGCAACAAGTATAATGTTGACTGTTTCTTGAATTTGTTTGATTTAAATAAGTATCATAGACATAAGGTGACAACACTGGTCAACACCAAATTTATTGTCTAAGGTTTTTTTAGCTGATTTAGGACAATTTTGATGTGCTGAATCCAAAAATCACATTGGTTTTGCTCAATCAGGTCAACTTTTTGAATTATGGCCACATGTTGTTTTATACGTTTTTGTTTACATGTACAGGTATTTTCGCTTTATATGATGCAAAATTCTTTTTTATTTCTTGAAATTTTCTGAATTTTGAACAATGATGACATAACATTCAATTTACATGTACTTACATTTATATAAAGGTAAGTACATGCACAGTACATACTAAGTAAGTACAGGTTTTTACTTAGCACCTGATCGAGAGAAACAGATGTCATTTGCGGATTCAGCGGTGCAAAATTGTCTTAAATCAGTTGAAAAAACACAGACAACTTACAAAAAAATTATTTTTGTAACCCTGTGCAATATTTACTTTTACAGGTTTAGGGCCCTATTACAATGTTCAAGATAACAATCTGTTGTTGACAGGTTTTGTGGTTACAGACCCAGATGCAGAAACAGCGAGGAGACAAAGAGCAGTTTTAAAGTGTTTATTTACAATATTTACATGTGGTATATTGTGCGCAGCAAAAATCTCCCAACCCTGCTGGGAGAACAGAGAAAATGGTGAGTATGCAGCTTGGGGAATTTAGTGAGTTACTGAAATAATTTGTTTTTGTACAGATGCTGTTACAGCAGGTTATTTTGACTGTCTGCAGGTAGTTGCTGATTCCAGCCGCGTGAGTATCAGCTGCTACCGTCCTGGTACGAATCTTCCCGGTTGGAGGACACACAGCTGAGGGGGGCGGACAATTGAGCCTGAGGCTTTAGGTAAGTACAGTTAATATTGCAGTTGGTGATGGAGATGGAACTTACGGCCGGAGGGTGAAGATGATGGAGGTCATGTATCCGTCAGGAGGGAAACAGTCCACCTGTGCACAGGTAGGATTTCCTGGAAGAGACTGAGGCAGAGTTTATGGACAATGAAGATTAGTTTGTTGACTGCTTACAAGGTCCTGCGTTGGAGGAGGAGGAGGAAGAGAGCACAGAAAGATTCTGGCTGCACGCAAGCTGGAAGAGCTCCCCTGAATGCCGGTTGTGAAGTCTGCCATCTCCGTGTAGAGGTGAGATTGGCTTACTCTAAAATAATCAGGATGCAATCACTGCAGGTGACATCAGTTAAGTGGGCTGCAGGAGATGAAGAAACAACAACGTGCAGAGCCAGAATACTACAATTATCTAAGGCGCAGGGTGCATTTATGGGTGTGTCCAAGTCCATTTTGTTATCTCGACAGCATTTGATGTAAAGCAGTAAGAGGCTGATATGTTTATTCTGAGGTGTGTTTTGGGAAATCCAATCCAAGGCTTTCCTTCCCTTCTCTTTAATGAGCAGAGGCACATGTTCTAAAGTGACCTGTGATCATGATGGCTTTTTTAGAAGACCGGTTTTGCACTGGCCAAAGGGCTTGTGTGTGAGTGAAAATGTGCACTATAGCAACACTGCTCAGCATTAAGCCAAGCATTAATTACAGTCGATGCCCAGTCACGTATTTTAGAAGGAAGTGGTTCATATGAATGAACAAATGGGTTGAACAGTTGAGCTGAATTCAAATTAATTTAGGTTTAACTTGGCGCTTAAGGGTGCACACCTTGTTGCACTCCATGCACTAAGGCTCAGTGGAGAGTGTAACTGAATGTTACAGTTTATGGTAAAGAAAAAAAACACTTCCTGTTCATTCATTCGTAAATAATCTATTGGCAATATTCCCCTGTAATTTTGTGGTGAAGATGAAAATGAAAATGTTGATGGAATTTACAAAAAAAAAAAAAAAGACTATTTGGTGTCTCATGATATTATTAAACTGATGGTTAACAATAGTTTGATTAGATTAGAACTGTTATAATTCTGTCTAGTAGTACAGTGAAAAATCCCAGTGCATGCTGTTTTCTTGTGTGCCTCTGACAGTAGGAATGCACCCACAATTATAAGATGTGCTGCTGAAATGACTAACAATGTGCTTCTGACAACAGACCTGCATTTTGGAGATCAAAAGTGCAGTGACATGAAATGCAGAGAAATAGCAATGCACTGAGATTTTGCCAGTGCCACACCTTGTCACCTTGCAGCGTAATGTGGGCGCACATTCTACAGGTTTTTAGATGGCATGACACAAAGTGTGAAAGCCAAACTATGCGCTGTCATGAACTAACAAATCTACTGGTGCAACATAGTAAGCGTGGGGCAAATGCCCACCTTTGACCGTCGTAATAAGGCCCTTAGAGTTTAGAGAGAAAATTTTTAATAGCCGACATTTTGACTTTAATGGAAATTAACTGCTCAAAATTGGCACCAAGTTATACACATTTGTTCTTTAAATTAAAATGTATTTTCTATTTTTTCTGTACAAATATCATGGTAGCAGTCCTACTTGTACCTCTGTTTCGTGTGTGTCAATTAATTAATTAATTAATGCCAGCATGCCTAGAGCATTTCGGGAAAACAAAGTATTTGCCCATGAATGATAGAACTGGGCAGTACGGCCTTAAATTCACATTGTGATATAATTCAAAGCATTAGTAGTAATAGTATGATAAAGGTTTATCTTATCTTATCTTATCTTATATATTGTGACTAATTCTTTGATATATAAATTTCAGTATAACTGTTTCTGTCATGATGCCGAGCGCGGGTCTGTGCCGCTCTCAGATCTTTTTGGTTACTACTCTTTTTCTGTATATGTATTTGTTCTTGATTTTCTTCCATTTTGGTTTGTGCTTTTATTTTGACAGTGCAGTCATGTGACTTACTCCTGTCAAACCTTTTCGTGGGTTGTCACAGCTGTTTAGTTTTCTTTTTTTTTTTTTTTTTTTTTTTTTTTTTTTTGTTACTTATTTGTACCCGTAGGTAGACTTGGTTTGCAGTCTGGTGACAAGCCACCGGCTGCTGGTCGCTGTGTGCGCGAGCGCCCTAAACCTACATGTTTTTGGTATGCGGGAGGAAACCGGAGAAATCCCGGAGTAAACCCACGCAACACGGGGAGAACATGCAAACTCCACACAGCTCACTGTTGGTCGGGGGCTGGAATCGAACCCACGATCTCATGATCCCCGCGATCCCCCGGCCAAGGGTAAAACTGTGCTGCCACAGTGCTAAACCACTGCGCCACCGTGCAGCCAATTTAATTTAATTGGCTTTAATAATTTAATTTAATTTAATAATCTTTAATTACTTTCTCACTCATGCATCCACACCTGAGTCACATTTTGGTTTTTCCCCCTATGATTTTTTTTAAGCTTGCTCGCAGGGTTCATTCCTCACTGCGACCTCGCATTGTGCAGACAGGAATCCCCCCCGTCTGATTCCTGTTTTATTCTCAACTCAGTACTCAGCCTCACCTGTTTAACTGTAAGTTACCCTTTGTGGTTTTCATTGTTTGTATTTTTCTGTAAGTCACCCTTTATAATCCTCTTTGATTGCCTTTTTGTAAGCTGCCCTTCAATGCTATTATTTGTGTTCTTCATTATTAAATGTGCAAACTCACAGCAGGCGAGTGGTGCCTTATTCCTGCCCTGAAAGGGACGATTATGACAGTTTCAGAATGGGTCCATACTCCCATCTGAATGACAGTTCCTGGTAAAATATAGCTTAAAAATACTAGAGCCTTCAGTGGAAAGTGTGGCCTCTAAAGCTAGAAAAATTAAATGTATTTATTTTTAAAGATGCACTCCCGTGGCTATAAATGCCACAATAAAAACAAATATACATTGTGTAAAATGGTATCTTATGCCCTTTTTCTACAAACAAAGCCTTTCATTGTCTTACAGTTTCATGTCAAAATCTTTTCACTGCTCCCCAACCCCCCATACAGAATCGGTGACTAGACACAACCCACACACCACAAGGCTAATAGTGGCTAGCGCTACATTAAACAGCATGGCTGTGTGTCCAACAAATGTGGTTTTTTCCGCTGTGGATGACTAATTTCTGTTCATTTTCTATG
This sequence comes from Pholidichthys leucotaenia, assembly GCA_020510985.1. Taxonomy (NCBI): domain Eukaryota; kingdom Metazoa; phylum Chordata; class Actinopteri; order Cichliformes; family Pholidichthyidae; genus Pholidichthys; species Pholidichthys leucotaenia. Next base: position 178,034,208 of record CM035848.1, read on the forward strand.
TAGTCTGACATTTAATGCACTCAGCACCCTTGCCGCTAAAACGCTCTCAGCGGTCAATGTTTTTTGTCGCTGCACTCATGGCACTGAAAGTTGACTCCAGAAGTCAACTTTTGGAGCGCTGCAGCACACCTCTCTTCCCAGCCAATCAGAATCGGACTAAAAGTACACCATGATCAATGTTCAACAGCAAAAGCTTGGAGGGCCATGTATTTTCTTACCAGTTTGATGTGGTTTAGTCCAGTGAGTGGATTGTTTCTGAGTGAAGTGTATGAAATCCCCGCCACGCTTTGAGTGACAGGTCAGGCGGTTGCTAGGCTACCGGGTGGAAAGCCTTTTTTTAATGAGTCCATGTAAAGCACCCAGGAAAGCAGGTTGAGAGCATTTTTACGTTCCTTGTGAACACACAGCCTAAATCCTATGATAAAAAAGACTTAACACTTGAAGGACATGTCCAGTTGTATGCACAGTGGCCCAGGATAATGACTGAAACTGTATCAGTCTTTAAAAGCAGTTTAATGGTAAATGCATCTTTAATTTGGTTCAAGTTTTCAAAGCAGCTGCCCAAAAATGCTAACTGGCCGGAGCTTTAACTCCTTTGGGCAGTGAGGGAGAGGCTGCATGCAGCCTCACCGGATAAAACAGACTTTATTTTAATCAAACAAAATACTGCTGTTGCAGTTTAAAATTGTAACAATAAACATCAGATTGCACACAATTTAATTGATCAACAAGTGCTATTGTGGTAGACCAGTATATGTGGAATCTCTATCATTGGACAAGTTTCTGATGTGCATATCATCTGTCTTTACTCTGCCCACTCATAGTAATTGGATTTTAGAATGCAACGCATGCACCTGTAAATGATCCCAAGAAACCCCACATTAATATGTTCAGCCAAATCATGTTTCTTTAACAACTTCGATCATTATGGCACTGTGCTGCTTATCTGTGGAGACAGATTGCTTCTCTGGTAACATAAAGACCAGAACCTGTGTCATCTTTTAGAATTCCATTTCCTTTAAGTCTTAGTAAAATACATAGGGAGTGTTGGAGGAGAACTTGTGGAGGTGGAGTGTGGAGGGAGGTGAGATCTAAAAGATTGAAGATGGATTACAGTGGGAGTGGTGTGTAGGCATTATAGTGCTGATGGTGCAGGAGAAACTACAACTTGGAAAATCTGTCATCTGTGTAATTTCTCCACTTAAAGTCAACATCAGAATCAGACTGTATATTCATGAGCATTCTAAAGCCTTGTACACATTTTTCCCCCGTATCCCATTGACATGTTCATTTAACTTATGACTCAGTAACTTCAGTGCAAGCTACTTTATAACACAAAGGAATGGTTACAGAGATCACAGTTTTCTCTTCAGTCATCACCATTTCTTTAATTTTTGAATATTTTAAAGGTCAAATTTAAAATAATAGGGCCTTTTTTTAAATAATACTGGATTTAGATGAAACCATGTCATTATCTGCTCGTCGCCTCTATTACTGGCAGATGTTAATTTACAAAGCCATTCTAGGTCGAATTCCTTTGTATTTATGTTCACGTTTAACATGGAAACAAGGAAGCCAGTGGTGGACCTTCAGGGCCAGCAAAGCCTTCTCTGCTGGCCTAAACACTATCAGAATTACATTTACAACCTACATTCTTATATTTGTTCCATGAGGATGTATTAAATTATTCCCAATAGTCTCTTCTCTTCATTTTGTAGCTTTTCTCTTGGTTGCACTCCTTCCAGTAGTGTAATGCATGTTAGAGTTTTTTTTTTTTTTGTCCAATCATATTTCAGCCATCTGTGTTGCCAGGGTCAAGCAAATCTGCCTTGGGCCTTCAGGAATTAACAGTGCGGCTCTGCAGGTTAAAGTAGCTGTTAAACTTATCCTGTTGCTTCAGTCAATCAGATGTCTTCTGTATGTCCAAGGGTACGCATAGAAGGCATCTGAGAATGTCGGTATTTTCACGTATTTTGATTGTTGGTTAGACTCCTCCACCCACAATGCAGAGGATTCTAGCTAGCAAAATGCCAGTGCAAGGACTTGCTTAAGCAGCTACAATATAGATAGATAGATAGATGTACTTTATTGATCCCAAACTAAGAAATTACAGTGTAACAGCAGCATGACAGTAGACAACCAAACAACAGAAACACACACATGACAGACAAAGGGATTACCCATGGAAAGTAAAATTAACACGACTATAAAACCTATCTACATCATAGCTTAATATATGATGACCCGTATAAACACATGAATCACCCCATTGCACAAAGAAGGACTATCAGGAGCAGAGTGAAAATGTGAAGTACCAGTTAGTGTGTAAGGTGCAGTGTGGCAGCATAGCTATGACCAGAATACAACATCATAGTGAGTTATTGTACAGTGAAATTGCATGTGGCAGGAAAGATTTCCTGTACCTGGCCATTTGACAATGAAGCTGTAGTAGTCTACTGGAGAAAGTGCTTCGCTGACTATCTAGTGTGTGGTGGAGGGGGTGATCAGGATTGTCCATGATGGATCGTAGTTTATTTAGTGTTCTTCTCTCCACCACTGTCTCAAAGGTCTCCGGTCTGAAACCAATTACAGAGCCAGCCCTCTTGATAATCTTGTCAAGTCTGTTGGTATCTCTGGCCCTGATACTGCTACCCCAACAGACAGCAGCAAAGAAGATGGCGCTGGCGACAACGGTCTGGTAGAAAAGCTCCAGCATCCTGCTGCACACGTTGAAGGATCTCAGCTTTCTCAGGAAGTAGAGTCTGCTCATCCCCTTCTTGTGCGCAGCATCGGTGTTGGATCTCCAGTCCAACTGTATCTGTTTAAATATACTGTAATAGCTGTTTTTCCACCCACAATGGCTGACAGGGGACAGGAAAAGGATTTGGTCACTGATATTTTAAAAAAATTAATTTTCCAGACGGACTTTTCAAGAAAAACTGGTCATTATGAAGACAGGTCGGCCAACCCCGAAGCTAGCAGTCCTGTCTCAGCCGAGGAAAGGATTTGTCAGTCACTTCCATATTAGCAACGAGCGGTATCCTTTGATTACAGGTTCCAAGGAGTGCTGCAAATTATCAAAAATCAAAATCAAAAAATCAAATCAACCTTTATTGTCATATTGCTGTACATACAACTGTAGTGCAGGCAAGATGAAATTGCGTTTCTCTCAGCATCCATATAAGTAAAAAGAACATAATTTAAGACACACTCACACACCCCCTCACCCCCCACCCCAACACAGCCATTCACACATCCCTGAGACATACTTGAAAACTAACTAGAACTGTAATATACAAATAATATACATAATGTCCATAAGGTGCAGTAGTATATATGAAAGATTCCAGATCAACTGTTCAGTATCCTAACAGCTTGTGGAAGGAAGCTGTTAATCAGTCTGGTGGTTCTGCCTCTGATGCTCCGGAATCGTTTGCCAGATGGCTGAAGTTCATAGTGTTTATGCAGAGGGTGAGAGTGGTCCTTGACAATGTTCAGTGCCCTGCTCCTACAACGGTTCTGAAAAAGTTCTTGAACAGAGGGGAGGGAAACTCCAGTTACCTTCTCAGCTCCCTTGACTATCCTCTGCAGGGCTTTTTTGTCTAACATACTGCAGCTGGAGTACCATGTTGCAATGCAGTACGTCAGAACACTCTCCACCACACCTCTGTAGAAGGTCCTGAGGCTGCAGATGGGGAGAGAGGCCTCTTTGAGTTTCCTCAAGAAGTACGGTCTCTGCTGGGCCCGGTTCCTGATCCCCAAGGAATTCTTGCTCCAGGTCAGGTCCTACGAGATCTGCATTCCGAGGAACTTGATGCTCTCCACTCTCTCCACCAAACAGCCGCTGATGCTGAGAGGGACATGTTCAGGCTGTGACCGCCGTAAGTCAATTATCATGGCTCTGAGTGTTGCTATCCCTGTGCTGTTGCAATCCTGGAATTTCCCCATTGTGGGACTAATAAAGGCTTATCTTATCTTATCTTATCTTATCTTATCTTATCATCTCCTTCGTTTTGTCCACGTTGAGCACCGGGTTGTTCTCCCTGCACCAGCCCTCCAGGACTCTAACTTCTTCCCTGTACATTGATTCCTCATCCCTCTGAATAAGTTCCACCACTGTGGTATCGTCTGCAAACTCAATAATCTGGTTCCCCTCGTGTCTGGATACACAGTCATGTGTTAGAAGTGTAAACAACAGTGGACTGAGTATGCAGCCTTGAGGGGATCCGGTGCTCAGCGTGATAGAGTTGGAGATGTTGTTTCCAACACAGACAGACTGAAGTCTCTCAGTCAGGAAATCCAGGATCCAGAGACATGTGGCGGTGTTCAGACCGAGAAGGAGTAATTTCTCTATCAATCTCTGGGGAATAATGGTGTTGAATGCTGAACTGAGATCAATGTACAGGAGTCTGGCGTAGGTGTCTTTCTGATCCAGGTGGATGATGACAGAGTGCAGGGTGGTGACTATAGCATCCTCTGTGGAGCGGTTTGAACGATATGCAAACTGGAGCGGGTCATGTGATGCAAGGAGGCAGGCTGTGATGTGTGGTTTGACAAGCCGTTCAAAACACTTCATCACAATTGGTGTCAGTGCAACAGGACAATAGTCATTCAGGCAGGACACAACTGGTTTCTTTTTCACCAGTACTATGGTAGAGGTCTTAAAGCATCTGGGAACGATGACCTGACTGAGGGAGATGTTATAAATGTCAGTCAGGACATCCGCCAACTCGCTCGCGCAGTCTCGGAGCACAATGTCCCGGGATGTTGTCCAGACCTACAGCTTTACGTGGGTTGACCCTGATTAGGGTCCTCTGTGTGTCCGCTGCGTTGATGATGATAGCTGGCCCAACAGATGGTGGAGATGGGCCAGCCCTCCCTCTGATTGTCGGGTTTGATCCTTCAAAACGTGTAAAGAAGTTGTTGAGCCTGTCTGGAAGCGAAGCGTCATCATCATCGACCCCCTGCCTAGACTTATAATCCGTCAGCGCCCGAACTGCCTGCCACATCTGCTTGGTGTTCCTAGTGTCACAGAGGTGTCCCTGGATTTTCTCCGCATAGGCGCGCTTTGCCGTCTTAATTCCCTTTGAGAGCGCAGACCTGGCTGAGCAGAGGGCGTCCTGTCCTTCACTCTGAAGGCTGCATCTCTGGCTGTGAGCAGCGAGCGCACCTCTGCAGTCATCCAGGGCTTATAGTTGCCCCGCGCAGTGATAGTCTTCACTATAGTGACATCCTCTGTGCACTTCGCGATGTAGCTGGTGACCGTTTCAGCATACTCTTCCACATCTGTCCTGTCTCCCTGGGAGGCTGCTATTTTGAAGACCTCCCAGTCTGTGTGCAGAAAACAGTCCTTAAGTACTGAGGCTGCACCCTCTGGTCAAATCCTGATTTGTTTCTCTACTGGCCTGCTGCGCTTCAGCAAAGGTTTGTAGGCAGGCACCAGCATCACGGATAGGTGGTCAGAATGGCCGAGGTGGGGACGAGGGAATGCCGGTTGTTTGAACTGATCAAGTAGATACTTGAAGCCAGACAGGGTTTGCAAACTTTAGCTGTCTGTCACATCATGACGATTTAGGCAACGTTCACCAAATGTATAAAAATTAAATGCTGGGATATGCCGAAATTTTCACTTTTGGCCATATGCATCACGTATCCATAATGACTTGGACATATACATAACGTATTACTAACTTATATAGAATATTTCCATAACTTATAAGTAATTTAAACCAACTAATGCTTAGCATGTTGCTGACATTCACAACTTATGTGCAACAATAGTCTAACTTCTGCATAGCGTAGTCATGCCAAACTGCCATTGCCTCCCGATCCATGAATCTTTGGTGTGGGAGAGATTATCTCTGTTCAGCCGAGATGATTCTCCCCTCCAGAGACCACGGTTGGGGGTGTGACCGACCTGGCAGAGCTGTCAAATCTGTCAGGTCAGTCGTGCCTAAAACAACTGATGTGACACATCACAACCTGGCTCAAAGGCACGCGAACTGATGGCGATAAAAAAGTTTATTTTCAATAAAGTCCATTTCTAAGCAGATGGAGTTTCTGGCCTTGAATATGGAAATAGCCAAATCCCTTTCCATAACTGTTGTTGGTTGTTATAAACCTCCATCTGCCACCAAGGAGGCATTATCATCCTTAAAGCATCTTTTGTCCAAATTAAACTACAATGAGCTTTTAATAGCAGGAGACTTCAGTTGGGATTGGTTAAACGTAGCTTCTGAAGAATTTAAATCTTTCTGTGACTCTGTAAATTTTAGCCAGTTGATTAACTATCCAACTAGGCCAAATATTAAAAGTCCTGAAAAGTCCACTTTGATTGACTTAATTTTAACAAATGCTCCACATAAATTTTCATCTGTGGGTGTTTTCTGCAATGATTTGAGTGATCATTGTGTTGTTGCAGTGTGCAGAGATACAAAAATCCCCAAATGTAAACCACGCATTATTTTCAAGCGGAATTTGAAGAAATTTAATGAACAAGCTTATCATCATGATTTGTCCTTGGTTAATTGGGAACATATAGACCTGTTGCCAGACGTTGAGTTAGCGTGGACTTTCTTTAAAGAAAACTTTGAGAAAATTGTAAATAAACATGCTCCTAGAGGGAAATTCAGAGTCAAGGGGCGTGAAAACCCCTGGTTCTCTCCAGAACTGTCTGATGCCATTTATCAGCGTAATGTGGCTTGGGCCAAAGCCAGGAAAACTGATACTGCCAGTGATTGGTCCATTTTTAGACAACTGAGAAATAAATGCACTTTTTTTTATTAAAAAGGCTAAATCTGGAGGACTTCCGGTTATGGCTGCCACGTAAGACGGACGTGTTTCACTCTGCTCTACTCCTGGAGAAAAAAATCGGCAAATAACTCTCTCATTTGGGACAGAACGTATCCCAGCGTTTGGGCGAGGATATGTCGGCGAAGCCTAAGGCTGGAAAACCAGGTAAAGGAAAAAGCGAGCCGCCGAAACAGTCCAAATTAACGGACTTTCAGGTCTGTGACGCAGCAAACAAAACTCCATATATGGCGGAGGAGGCTGGCAACGGTGCGATATCTGCGGGGAGCGGCGCAGATGCGCTGATGGCTGCCATGAGTTCAATGAGAGCGGACTTTTCCTCTAGATTTGATGGGATTATGACAGCGTTGGAAGGAATAAGAAAGGAATTGGGTGACTGTGTAGAACGAACGGCGCAGATGGAGCTCCGTCTCGCTAGTGCTGAAGATGACGTCACCCGTCTTCAATTAAAGGTGCGCACTTTGGAAAAAAAAAATAAATGTCTAGAAGATAATATTTTGGATTTGGAATCTCGGTCGAGACAGAATAACTTGAGGCTGGTGGGTCTTCCAGAGGAATCAGAAGGTCGGGACGTATATTCCTTTCTGGAAAAGTGGATTCCGGAGGTGCTGGGCAGCGAGGAGTTGCAATCAGCAGTGGTTCTGGAAAAAGCACATCGTATTGGCCCACGGAGAGATAAGGGACCGCCGAGGACCTTAATTATGAAGTTTCTTAGCAACAGAGACAGGATGAAGATCTTCAACGCTGCACGAGCTAAAGGAGAGATTAAACACCAGGATCAGCAGGTGCGGTTCTACCCAGATTTGGCCACAGGAATCCAACAATTGAGGAAGCAGTTTGATCCCATACGTAAGGAGCTGCGCAACCTTGGGATTCGTCATGGTGTAATCTATCCTGCGAGACTGTTGACCACGTATGAGGGCAGAACCCACATCTTCAAGACCCCAGAGGAGGCGCAGGAGTTCATCAAGAAGATCAAAGAAGAAGAAGAGACTGGTGGGAGCTAAGCATGAACAAAATATAAGGTAGAATAATTAAGCATTTGCACAGGCATCTGACTGACTTGAAGTAAATAGCAAGTTTACAAAATATAGATTGTATTATATATTAAAAAAAAAAAAAAAAAAAACAAACAAAAAAAAACTATGATGTACAAAGTTGTTAAAAATTTTGGAGTTAAGTTGGAAAACTACAGAGGAGAGTTAATGTTACGTCATTAAAAGCAGTAGAGTTAGGGTGATTGGGAGAATGAAGACGGAGTGGCTTAGGCTGTTCCCCGTGGGTGTGGAACGGTCGATGGCTATATCGGGAGACGGAATTTTTCTTTTGATTTTGGGGGGTTCGCCACAAGTGTGGGAAGGGGGAATTTGTTTGTGTGTAGTTTGTAGGATGAATGTTCAACCACTCATGTTTTTGCTTCTCTGTATGAGCATGTTTACACTGCAAGGTAATCCCAAACTCTCTATTGATCATAAACCAAAGTGTTAATCTTAATTTAACTTCATGGAATTGCAGAGGTCTACAAAATTTAAAAAAACTTAAACAAGTTATGAATAAAATAAAAGACATGGGTTCAAAAATTGTGTTTTTACAAGAAACTCATCTAATAGAGGAGGATATAAAAAGAATTAGGAGTAGATGGCAAGGAAGTGTATTCACCTCATCATTTTCATCCCGGGCCAGGGGAGTTATGACTCTCATACATAAATCAGTCCCTTTTCAAGTGAAAAATGTAATTGGAGACAAACTTGGAAGATATGTAATCATTCAAGGTTCTTTGCTATTAGAAAATATAAATCTTGTGAACTTATATGGTCCCAATATAGATGATCAAAAGTTCTTTGCTAATTTATTTCTTATTTTATCATCACTTACAGGGCAACATATAATAGCAGGGGATTTTAATTGTACATTGAATCCAGGTATAGATAGATCAACAGGACTGGATTGTACGCACAATGGATGTAGGATGACTATTAATCATTTTATGAAAGAATTGAGATTGTTAGATATATGGAGAGAAATGAAACCACAAGTTAAAGCCTATTCTTGTTATTCCAGTACCTACAAGACATTCTCACGTATTGATTATTTTTTGATTTCCACAGAATTAAGATCCAAGATTCAAAACTGCTTTTATGATAACATCGTGATCTCTGATCATGCACCCTGTTGTCTAATATATGTAGATAAAAAATTGACAAAGGAATCAGGTAGATGGCAATTTCAGCATAAATGGCTTCAGGATGAGGAATTTGTCAAGTATATAGAAAAACAGATAGACGAGTACTTTGACATCAATACTACACAAACATCAGCATGTGTAAAGTGGGAAGCTTTCAAAGCTTTTATTAGGGGACATATTATTAGTTATACAGGATCAAAATCTAAGAAGACTCGAGAGGAGAGAGCTAAATTGGAACATAAAATGAAAAGTCTTCAGGAAAAAGTGTATGCAGGAAGTGATCCAAGGTTGGAGAATGAATTACTGATTTTGAGAGCTGAATACGACAAAAAATCAGCGAATAGAGCTGCCTCGAGTCTTCTAAGATTGAAACAATCTTTTTATGAACAAGGTGAAAAATCAGGAAAATTATTGGCATGGCAGATTAAACAATTAGAAATTAAAACACCAATTACTAGTATTATAAGTAATGGACAGGTAGTTATAGATCCTTTAGAAATTAACAGAGCCTTTAGAGATTACTATGAAAAATTATATGATACTAAAAATGAATTTGATTTAACAAACCTAAATGGGTTTTTGAACGAACTATCTATACCGTGTATTCCAAATGAAAACAGGGAGATATTGGAGTCTAAAATTAGTCAAGAAGAAGTTGGGCTAGCCATTGATAATATGAAATCAGGAAAAAGTGCAGGACCAGATGGTCTTCCAGTTGACCTTTATAAGAAATTTAAGAATAAATTAATAAAACCTTTTTTGGAAATGGTTTTAGAAGCATTTCAAAATAATAATTTACCATCATACATAAATAATGCCTTAATTATACTGCTGCCAAAACCAGGTAAGCCCTCTAATAAATGTGAAAATATGAGACCAATAAGCCTATTAAACGCCGACCTTAAGATAATCTGTAAAATTTTAGCAAGACGAATACAAGAAATTTTACCAAATATTATTAATCGAGATCAGAATGGCTTTATAAAGGGAAGACAAGGCTTCCATAATGTAAGAAGACTATTTAATATTATTTATTTTAATAAAGAAGCACCGGATACAGCTCTCCTATCACTGGACGCCGAAAAGGCCTTTGATAGAGTTGAATGGCCCTTTCTTTTTGAAGTCCTACAAAGGTTTGGACTTGGAAATAATTTCATAAAATGGGTTCAAATAATATACAATAATGCTACAGCAGAAATCCTAACAAATAACAATATTTCAAAACCAATAAAAATCAATAGAGGATGTCGACAAGGCTGTCCACTTTCACCTTTACTGTTTACTATGGCAATTGAACCTTTAGCGATAGCGATACGTTTACATTCACAAATATATGGAATTAAAGTTGGACCAACAGAACATAAAATCTCCCTGTACGCCGATGACATAATTTTGTTTATGTCGAATCTAAAAAAATCAATTCCAACCTTGTTGAATTTAATAAAGAATTTTGGGGAAATATCAGGATATAAAATAAATAAAACTAAATCTTCAATTTTAATGCTAAATGAGACCCAGAGAAATTACCCAGCCCCTGAGGTAAATCAATTCAATGTTGTAAATCAGTTTAAATATTTAGGAATCCAAATTGTGCCTAAGCTAGAATCAGTCGCCAGTGTCAACTATGAAGCCTTAATGACAGATATCAATGAGTTAACTCAGAGATGGATGTCACTACCAATGTCGATGATCGGGAGAATCAATATACTTAAAAGTAATATTTTACCTAAAATACTTTATTTATTTCAATACATTCCCTTATCACCACCTTTAGATTTATTCTCAAGAATAAAAAAAAAAGTTAGTGGAATTTATATGGAACAACAGGAGGGCTAGATTACGTCTGTCTTTATTATATTTACCATTTGATCTTGGAGGTCTGAAATGTCCAAATTTTATGTTGTATTATTGGTCGGCACAACTGAGGTCTATGACATATTATTTTTCATCAAATGATCTCCCTCACTGGACTGAAATGGAATCATACAATTTACCTTTACCTCTTCCCATATTCATATACTCAGATTCGGCAAAAAAATTACAAAAACAAGTTAAAAATCCATTTGTAAAGCATATGATCAAAATATGGTGTGAAGCTAAAAACTATTTAAAAGAACCACAGTTACTGTCACAATTTAGTCCAATATGGGGTAATCAATATTTTAAACCAGGGAGAGCGGACGCTGTATTTAAAGTATGGAATTTAAAAGGGATACAAAAGATTCAGGATTTATATTTGCCATGTGCAGATAACATAATGTCTTTTGAAGAGCTGAGGATCAAATTTAATCTCAACAGAACACATTTTTTTAAATATCTTCAACTTAGAAACTTTATTCGATCAAATCAAAATAAAGCTCTCACTCGACCTATTTATTCATCCTTGGAAAAAATGATGATGAAAGATAGTAAAAGAAAGGGTATTATTTCAGAGTTTTATAACTCATTGACACTATCTTCAAGTGAAAATTCACTGAAAAGATTAAACTACTGGAAAGAAGATCTGCAAACTGAAATTTCAGAGGAACAATGGGAATTGGCTTGTACAGAAGCTCAAACCAAATCAATAAATGTACGCCTTAAATTGATACATTTCAAATGGTTAATGCGGATGTATGTTACACCGGAGGAGTTAAATAAATATAACAAAAATATACCAGATACATGCACAAAATGCATGGAAAGTAAAGGAACTCTATTTCATTGTGTATGGGAATGTAGATTAATAAGAATGTTTTGGGAAGAGGTGAGGGTAACAATTGAAAAAATAATCTCAAAACAAATCATATTGAATCCTAAATTGTTTTTGTTGGGTCTGTACCCAGAAAAGCATAATTTTAATAAAAGTGAAAGAACATTCATAGACCTCAGTTTGCTTAATGCCAAAAAATGTATTGCACTATTATGGAAAAAGACTCATAGACCAGATGTGACTCAGTGGTTAAGACAGATGTTAACAAACCTTCCATTAGAAAGAATAACATATATACTGAAATCAAAGGAAATTGTGTTTGAGAATATATGGAGACCTTTTATTGATTATGTAAAAAATTTAAACATAACTTTTGAAGAAGAAGGTGAATGATGTGTGTGGACCTTGTAAATTCCAAACTGGTGAACATAATATGTATACTTATGTATTGGATTGTCTAGACTAAACAGAGGAGCATTGTTGAAGATTTGACTTTGCTGGTGGTTGTTGGTGTTTTTAGTGCATCCTTTTTTTTTTTTTTTTTTTTTTGTAGTACTTTAGTGTTAGTGTTTGATTGTTTGTATCATGTTTGTTAAAAAAAAAAGGTTCAATAAAGATATTGTGGAAAAAAAAGGCTAAATCTGAATATTATTTATCTGTCATAACTGAGAGTCTTAATAATCCACAGAAATTTTGGAAAGTGATCAAAGGTTTATTTGTGAACAAAAGCTCTCAGGTTCTTCCTACTTTTGTTTTAAATGGCTCAGTCCCAGTTTATGATAGAACTGAGGTTTTAAATTGCTTCAGTAAGCATTTTGTGTCATCTGGTTTTCTGTTTAACTCTACAGGAGCTACATCTGTGCCTCGCTGTACTAATTCCCAAATGTTTTTTGGAGAACCTTTTAGACTTGTACCTTTTACTGTACAGCAAGTTCATAAGGCTCTCAAAACTTTGAATCATAGAAAACCTCCTGGACCAGACTTGATAGAGCCTTACTTTTTAAAAATGGCTGCCAATTTTATTGCACAGCCTCTTACAGTACTTTTTAATTTATCAATTGAAAACAAAGAGATTCCTGTAGTATGGAAGTCAGCTTTTGTGGTTCCTCTCTTAAAAGGAGGTGACCCAGCAGTTTTAACTAACTACAGACCAATATCAAATTTGTGTGTCTTGTCCAAGATTCTTGAATCTCTTGTGTGTGATCAACTTAAAGAGTTTTTATACTCAAATGAACTTCTTTCAAAACTGCAATCGGGCTTTCGAAAAAAGCACAGCACTATTACTGCTGCTACAAAAGTGGTCAATGATATACTTGTTGCTCTTGATAAAAAGCAGCACTGTGCTGCACTTTTCATTGATCTGTCAAAGGCTTTTGACACTGTGGACCACACAGTTTTAAAGCAAAGACTCATCAGTTTTGGACTGTCGGAACATGTAGTCTCCTGGTTCGCAAATTATTTGAGTGACAGGACCCAATGTATTAAATATGATGGTTTGTGTTCTGAAATTGTCAGTGTCCACAAGGGGGTGCCACAGGGTTCTGTATTAGGACCCCTCCAATTCATTATGTACATTAATGATCTAGGACAAAATGTGTCTGATGCTAGTTTGCATTTTTATGCTGATGACACAATTATTTACTGCTTTGGCTCTTCCCCTGCTAATGCTGTTGCTTCTCTGCAGAAAGCTTTTAATGTGGTGCAGCACACACTTCTGCAGCTAAAACTAGTCCTTAATGCTGACAAAACTAAACTGATGTGGTTCTCAAATTTTAGGAAGAGTCCACAAATTTTTCCCACAGTGTCCACTTTTGAGGGAAATGAAATTGAGGTGGTTCACTCGTACAAGTATCTTGGTATCTTGCTTGATGACGCTCTGACTTTTAAGCCCCATGTTGAAAATCTTGTGAAGAAACTTAAACTGAAACTGGGTTTTTTATTTTGAAATAAATGTTGTTTTTCTTTTGAGGTTAAAAAGTGTCTTGTTACTGCAACTTTTTTATCTATTTTAGATTATGGAGACCTCTTGTATATGAACGCTTCAGCTCAGTGTCTGAGTAAGATTGACTCTGTATATCATGCTGTTTTGAGGTTTGTTACAAACTGTAGAGCCTTGACCCATCACTGTGAACTGTATTCTAGAGTGGGATGGCCCTCTTTGTCCACCAGGAGGTTGACTCACTGGTACTTTTTTATTTACAAGGCCATGCTTGGACTGTTGCCCCCTTACATTTGTCATTTGATCACACTGAGAAGTGTTGATTCTTATGGTTTGTGTTCTAATGATCATTTTTTGCTTTCTGTTCCATTTGCCCGTACTGAGCTGGGAAAAAGAGCTTTCATGTTCTCAGCCCACTCTACATGGAACATGTTGCAAAAAGACTGGAAACTAACGGAACTTGTTTCATTGAACGACTTTAAATCCAGATTGAGAACACTTGAGACGGCCTCACTAATTTGTAACTGTTTTATATGATTTGTATGTCATTGTAAGTGTATTTGTGATTTTTTTTGCTGCCTCTTGGCCAGGACTCCCTTGAAAAAGAGGTTTTTAATCTCAACGGGTTTTTTTCCTGGTTAAATAAAGGTAAAAAAAAAGTGAAAAAAATAAAACCAAAATAATTCATAGATTGTGCTTTTGCTGGGAGGTGCAGCCAACAGCAAAGTAAACAGCTGCGCTCTGAGCTTCAGGTGATCAGCTGATCCCTCCTCCTCCAGTGTTCTGACATTTTGGCATATCTATCACAACAACACTGGACAGATGATCGTATAGACTTCAGTTAAATGTAAAAAAAGCCCCTACAGGTCTCATTATACAAATATGTACGTGTGTTTAGCTCTCTCTCTCTCGCTCTCTGTCTATGTATGCGCTGCAGGCAGAGCTCTGAACGGGTTTTTCCTGTGAACCAGCACTGCAAATATTTAATACGTTTTGCAAACACTGCCTAAATCATCTAGGTGTGACAGGGCCTTAACCAAGACAGCAGTGGGACACCGAAGTATAGCCACCAGCTGGACAAGCAACAGTAATTTTAAACCTTTGGGGAAACAAGAGTGGATCTGCAACTCAACGAGCAAATGCGCAGGGAAATGGAGCTCTACAATGGAAAGGTCAAGACTTTTAAAACTATAATTTTATAGTTAAAGTTATCGTTAACATGCTTTGTGTGGACGGCTATTTTTTATGGTGTTTGGTATGAATGGCACTTAAATTAGGTAGATCATCACTGAAGGCCTAGTTGTAAAATACACGGTCCGCCACTGAAGGAAGCCACAATCTCTGCTCAGTGGATTATCTGCAGCTGGTTGTTCCAAAAATAAGAACATAATTAGGAAAGAAAGCTTTTAGGATTTCGGCTCCTGATGCATGAAACAAGATAAACTCTGAGCTCCATCTATAAAACCTCATACCTTTGACTGAATTTAAATCTCTAGTGAAGTCAGTGGAGTCCAGGCTTTCTGTATGCAAGTGTTTTATATGAGTATGTTTTTACAGTTAATTTATTTATTGTTTGTCAGAAGATAATATAGGCCAGCTTCCATCAAACTGCTTTTGACAGGTTTATGACCCCTATCCCCACCGAAGCCCTGCCCACACTCCTTTCACGCTCCACCCCTTTCCCCGCCCATGCTCCGCCCCCTTTGACTTTACCTGCCTTTGACTTCCCCATTGATCTGTAATTATCCTTTGATCAGCGATGACCTTTATGACCCGTAATTATCCTTTGATCAGCGACAACCTTTATGTCCGGTAAATTATCCTTTTAATTTCATAAGGGAATAATTAAATAGATAAATAAATTAAATTCATAATGATAATACATAAAAACACAACAATTATACATGTGGGAACAGAGGGGTGGGGTGGGGTGTGTGTGTGTTTGAATAGCTTGATCTGTAAAGCCCCTTCTTGTTCATGAGAAAAAGCGCTATCACCGTTTACCATTTTCTTTTGTTAAAATTTAAAGTTTATTGTTTAATGTTTAGTTCTGCAATTTTGTATTATCTTTTTTTTCTGTGCGGTGTTACTTCACCTGTGTGTATAAGAGAGATCATTTATCAAAAGAAAACATAAAACTACAACACGCGCCATCCCCAGCGTTTCCCCGTATGTTAACATTCCATTCCCGTGCTCAGCCCTCAGGGTAGGGGTCAAAGGTCGTCATGGATCAAATTATAATTGCGGATCAAAGGTTGTCGCTGATCAAAGGATAATTACGGGTCATAAAGGTCATCGCTAATCAAAGGGTAATTACGGGTCATAAAGGTCATTGCTGATCAAAGGATAATTACAGGTCATAAAGGTCATTGCTGATCAAAGGATAATTACGGGCCATAAAGGTCATCGCTGATCAAAGGATAATTACGGATCAAAGGGGAGGTCAAAGGCAGGTTGGGTCAAAGGGGGTGGGGCATGGGCAGGGTTTGGGCGGGGCTAGGGGTCATAAAACTTTCAAAAGCAGTTTGATGGAAGCTGGCCTATATTATCTTCTGTCCTTTTATTTTAATACTGTAACTGTGTTGCTGCTGTCTTGGCCAGGTCTCCCTTGTAAGGGTGGATTCACACTACAACGTTTGGACTGACTTTTACTGATGTTTTGGCAAACGTCTTGCTCTGCTGGCAAAAGTTAATGATTGCTGGTGTTTGTTGGCAAACACTGGTGAAAGTTGTGTTCTTTGAAAATTTTCAGCCTGCTGAAAATTTGCTGTTGTTTGGAAATACACGTTGGTGAAAGTTTTGCTCAATTTGTAAAAGTTCTGGAGCACTGGGCTGTTACGCTGAGTTTACCTATGTTGGCCTAAGTTATAGCTGGTTTCACACTATAGCGTGTGGACCTGTCTTGTTTGCCCTTGTGGGGCAAAGAGGGGGACCCAATCACCAAGCGAATCTGGTAAGCCATTATTTATTAAAGACAAAATAAACACTGCACATGGGCAGAAATAATAAGAAACTCAATCCAGGCATCATGGTAGGAAAAGCAACAATAATCCAAACGGCGTGATGACAAGGTGAGGTTAGCACAAGAATGCAGCAAAGAACACAGACTGAAAAAGAACATATAAAGATGGGAGAGTAATCAGGATAAAACAGAACAAGTGAGGAGAGCAATCAAAACCAATGGCTGATAAATGAGGAAAACAGCTGACTGGAGGGGTGGGGCTGACAACACAGTAGGGATGCACACCAGACATAATCAGTAAGTAACATATGGCATGGACAGGGGCTGCAGACCTGTCCAGAACACTACAGTACCTCCCCTTAAAGGGTCGGAACCCAGACAACCCTAGGGTCTCCACAGGAGAACAGGAGAAGAACATAAATGAAAACCCAAAACCCTCACACCTCACACCCTTTGGGCAGGATTCCCTTGCCCAAAAGAAAACAACATAGAGGGTTCAAACTCAAGAGATGTCAAGGAAATTTTACCCTCAGGAACTGGCAGCAAAGAATCTTTACACTCTAGCTCATAAAAAATACAGAAATTACAGGCACTGGGAACACGGGTGCAGAAATCTCTGGCTCAGAACACACAAATGCAGAAATTTCTGATGCAGAATACTCTAATGCAGAAATTTCTGATGCAGAACAGTAATGCAGAAATCTCTCATTTTGGAGACACGGATATGGAATTTCTTAGCTCAGGGGACACAAGTACAGAAATTTCTGGTTCAGAACACACAAATGCAGGAATTTCTGATGCAGGACACACTAATGCAGAAACTTCTGATGCAGGACACTCTAATGCAGAAATTTCTGATTTTGGAGGCACAGATGGAATTACTATGCTCAGCGGACATAGATGCAGAATTATTGAGTTCGGGGACATAAATCTTTCAGTTCACAACCCGGTGACAAGGGTGCACTGGCCTCTGGAACAAACAACGGGTGTGCACCGGATTCAGCAATGATGGTTGGAGGTCTCCTGACCTCTTGCACGTTGGGTGGAGGTCTCCTGAACTCTTGCACGTCGGGTGGAACGTGCAGCTTGGGTGATGGCGGAGCGTGGTGTGTGCTTCAGGGACAGCAAGAACTGTTGCGTGCACTTCGGGGACGGCTGAAGCAGTTGCGTGCACCTTGGGGATGGGTGAAGCAGCTGTGTGTACCTCGGGGGCAGCTGAAGCAGCAGTGTGCACCTTGGGAACAGCTGGAGCTGTTACTGGAGCTGGGTAGCGCTGTGAAGCAGGCACTGGAGCTGTTGTAGATACAGATGAAGAAGCAAGTATGGGCCCTCGTGCAGCAGTTGTGGAAGCCAGCACTGCAGCTGCCGTGGGAACTGGTGTAACAACAGTCCTAGGGTCGGCTTAACTGAGCTCCGTGGAGCTGCAGCAGAAGGAAGGGAAAAGGCTGGAGCTGAAAGCGCCAGAGCCAGGGGACGCTTATTTGTCGGTACAGTCTCCAGTGTTGCAGACAAACCCTTCTTGTACCTATGGTGTGGCCGCGAGGCCGATGAGTGATGGGAAGAAGAGGAGGTTGGAATCAGGGGACGCTGCGTCGGCATAAACTTACGTGTCTCAATTAATTTCCCCACCAGCCCGCGATATGTCCTATGGAGGTCGGAGACGATGGCCAATAGTTCCACCAGCTCGAGATAATTCCGCAGACCAGGATGCACCTCCACTATCCCAGTAGCTGAATCCAGGCTCTCCAGGGCTTCCTCTGGAGTGTGGGAGGCGCGGGCTTCCGAGACAGAGTCCTGGATAAACTGGGCTGGCCAAAGCCCATCCACACTGGGACCACCGGCTGCCAAACTCCCTCTGCTTGCTGCGCCCTGGCATGCTGATGTCCTGCTCCTACCAGATTCGCCCGCTGGGTCCATTTCTGGCTGCATTCTTCTGTCATGTTTGCCCTTGTGGGGCGAAGAAGAGGATCCAATCACCAAGTGAATCTGGTAAGCCATTATTTATTAAAGACAAAATAAACACTGCACATGGGCAGAAATAATAAGAAACTCAATCCAGGCAATGTGGCAGAAAAAGCAACAATAATCCATACATACGGCATGGTGACAAGGTGAGGTTAACACAAGAATGCGGCAAAGAACATGGACTGAAAAAGCACATATAAAGATGGGAGAGTAATCAGGATAAAACAGAACAGGTGAGGAGAGCAATCAAAACCAACGGCTGATAAATGAGGAAAACAGCTGACCGGACGGGCGGGGCTGACAATATAGAGGGGATGCACACCAGACATAATCAGTAAGTAACATATGGCATGGACAGGAGTTGCAGACCTGTCCAGAGCACTACAGGACCGACTTTTACAGACGTTTTGAAAAATCAGAGAAATACTCAGCGCAGGTCAGCTGACATCAGAGTTAGGCGACACTCATATAAAGAGCAGCGTTTGGGGAGGCTTCCTGCCATTCTAGACCTGCTTTTGGGGTGAACATATCTCCCGTGGGCATATGTTTCAGTATTTATTTTCGTTTTATATTCCTAGGTAGTTACTTCTGCATACCCCTTTCCCCTGTTCATTCATTCATTCATTCATCTAAAATAATGCTAACTCCAAAACTAAGTCCACAATTAAAATGTGAGTATGGATGGAATAAAAAAAACTATTTAGTGTATCATCATATACAGTGGTGTGAAAAAGTGTTTGTCCCTTCCTGATTTCTCATTTATTTGTATGTTTGTCGCACTTAAATGTTTCAGATCATCAGACAAATTTAAATATTAGACAAGGATAACACAAGTAAACACAAAATGCAGTTTTTAAATGAAGGTGTTTATTATTAAGGGTAAAAAAAAAAGTCCAAACCTACATAGCCCTGTGAGAAAAAGTGACCCCCTGTGGCACATATGTTGGGTACATATTTTCCACAAATGTATTGCTGTATGTTTATCGTGTGCTTCACGTCTCGAGGGACAAAAGGACTGAGTCTGCAGGAGATATCGAGAAGGTGTGAGATTTGGCCTTTGTCTCAGAGAGAAGTCCTGGAGGAACTTCGGGGCCATCAAAGGCTAAGAGACAATGGTGGAAGATCAAAAGGGTTACAGCGTGACTGGGATTAAGTACCATGTGACTGTATGTTTGCTTAGACACCATGTGACTTGAGTTTCGATGTTCCGGAGTATAAAAGAGCGATGTGATATTGATCTGTCTCTTTTCTTGCTTGGAGATTCTTAGAGTATGTGTTCTGTTAATAAAGCTGAACATGAGAAATAAACTCAGCCTCATCCTTGAGCACATCCTCTACACCCCCCCTTTAAAACATAAATTAACTGTGGTTTATCACATCTTTGGGAAGTTGAGTTTAATTTTTCTAGCCACACCCAGGCCTGATTACTGCCACACCTGTTCTCAATCAAAAAAATCACTTAAATAGGACCTGCCTGACAAAGTGAAATAGGCCAAAAGATCCTCAAAAGCTAGACATCATGCTGTGATCCAAAGAAATTCAGGAACAAATGTGAAACAAAGTAATTGAGATCTATCAGTCTGGAAAAGGTTATAAAGCCATTTCTGAAGCTTTGGGACTCCAGCAAACCACAATGAGAGCCATTATCCACAAATGGCAAAAACTTGGAACAATGGTGAACCTTCCTAGGAGTGGCCGAGCAACCAAAATTACCCCAAGAGTGCAGCGATGACTCATCCAAAAGGTCACAAAAGACCATACGACAACATCCAAAGAACTGCAGGCCTCACTTGCCTCAGATAAGGTCAGTGTTCATGACTCCGCCATAAGAAAGAGACTGGGCAAAAAGGGCCTGCATGGCAGAGTTCCAAGATGAAAACCACTGCTTAGCAAAAAGAACATAAAGTCTTATCTCAGTTTTGCCAGAAAACATCTTGATGATCCCCAAGACTTTTGGAAAATACTCTGTGGACTGACAAGACAAAAGTTGAACTTTTTGGAAGGTGTGTGTTCCAGCGCACTGCAATTCCAGAGGCACACCCCTGAGACAGCAGCAACCTGGGGAAAGAGTAGGAAAAGGAAGATTAAGTTTGGGTTTCAGTTACAAAGAGCTTGACCACAATCAACGGCGGCAATACTCAATGGTCCAGCGCTGGAGCATTTACAAACTGATCCTTTTATGCGCTGGCAGCGAGGAGACAGCAGATGCGTCCACTCACGCGGGTGCACTGACAATCTGCGGAGCCGGGAGACAGACAAGGAACCTCCCACAGGAAGGGAGGGGGAGCCTGCTCACCCAATCATCACAGTGCCCCCCCCCCCAAGGGACGCTTCCTGGCGACCCTCTGGGCTTGTTGAGATGTGCCTGGTGGAAGGCTCGGACCATCCTCTTGTCGTGGAAGTTGGAACTGGGGATCCATGATCTCTCCTCCAGTCTGTAGCCTTTCCAATGTATGAGGTACTGTAAACCCCGGCCCTGATGGCGAACGTTCAGAATCCTCTGCACAGTGTAGGTGGTCTGGTCGTCGAGGATCCAGAGAGGGAGCGAGGCAGAGAGGGCTGACAGAGAGGGGCTTAATCCAGGAAACATGGAAGGTAGGATGGATGTGGAGTGTCGGCGGCAATTTGAGGTGAACCATCACGTCATTGAGGACCATTGTGATGGGGAAGGGACCCAGGAAGCGGGCTGACAGTTTCCTAGATTCAGTCTTCAGTGGGATTTGGTCCACCAACAACCACACCCCCTGGCCGACGAAGTACTGAGGAACTGGTGCCCGCCTGCAGTTGGCAGAGTGGCAGTTCCTCTCGGTAGAGCGGAGAAGGGCAGCCCGGATGGACCTCCACAACCGACGGCAGCGGTGAGCATGGGCCTCCACAGAAGGAACAGCAACCTCTCTCTCCACCATGGGCAGCGGTAAGGGGGGTGGGGGGGGTGGGGGTATAGCCCATAGAGGCCTCGAATGGCATCAGTCTGGTGGCAGAGAAGATGGCCGAATTATGGGCATACTCCACCCAGGTCAGGTGGAAGCTCCAGGTGGAAGGGTTGCAGGAAGCCACGCATCTCAGGATGGCCTCCAGGGATTGGTTAGCATGCTCAGCCTGCCCTTTGCTCTGAAGGTTGTAACCGGAGGTGAGACTGACCGTGGTGCCAAGAGAGTGACCGAAGGATTTCCAAACTTGTGACGTGAATTGGGGGCTTCAGTCAGACACAATGTCCAAAGGTATGCCATGAAGGCGGATGACATGAAGAGTGACCAGGTTGGCTGTCTTGGTGGCAGAGGGCAATTTGGGAAGGGGCACCAAATGGACGGCTTTGGAGAAGTGATCTACAATAGTGAGGATGATGGTGTTGCCTTGTGAAGGAGGGAGGCCCGTAACAAAGTCCATGGCGATGTGAGACCAGGGGCGGCCCGGAACCGGCAGGGGGTACAGGAGACCAGCTGGTGGTGAAGAGTCCAATTTATTAGTGGCACACACCTGGCAAGCTCTAATGTAGTCCTGCACATCTGTTTGCAGAGTGGGCCACCAAAAGACTCGCCATACCAGACTGATGGTGCGGTAGATGCCGGGGTGGCAGGTAAAGTGACTGGTGTGCCCCCACCGGATGATGTCACTAAGTAGGGCAGAGGGGATGAACGGGTGATCACTAGGGCCTCCCTCGGGCATGGGCTCTGTGGACTGGGCCTGCCGGACCCTCTGTTCAATCTCCCAAGAGAGGGCACCGACTATGCAGGAAGAGGGTAAGATGGACTTGGGGGGAGTAGAGGAAGGTGACAGGTCGGAGGCAAACTGGCCAGAGAGAGCATCGGGCTTAATATTATGGGACCCAGGTGGGTAGGTGATGGAGAGATTAAATCTGAGAAAAAATAAGGCTGAACAGGCCTACCTGGAATTAAGCCTGCAGGCTGATCTTAAGTATTCTAAATTTTTATGATCAGTCCACACAATGATGGGATGAATGGCTCCCTCTAGCCAGTCCCTCCATTCCTCTAATGCCAACTTAATGGCCAAAAGCTCTCGATCTCCTACGTCGTAATTCCTCTCGGCTGGGGTCAACCACCGAAAGAAATCGCGCATGGGTGTAGCTTCTGATCGGAGGCTCAGCGCTGCAAGAGAACAGTGCCCACCCCCAAATCAGAAGCATCCACCTCCACTACAAACTGGAGCTGAGGGTTGACCTGCGCCAGGATGGGCGCGTCAGAGAACAGGGCCTTCAGTTCAGCGAAGGCCTTCTCCACTGCCTCAGACCATTTAAAGGGAACTTTAGTTGAGGTCAGATGAGTCAGGGGCTTAGCCACCTTACTGTAATTTCTGATGAATTGGTGGTAGAAATTTGCAAAGCCCAAGAAACACGGAGGTGTTTCCTGGATTGGGGGGTTGGCCAACCTAACACCACCTTCACCTTGGCTTGGTTGGCCCTCAACTCACCCTTAGCCACAGTGAAGTCCAGGAAGGAAGTGGAGCGGGTGGAAAACTCACACTTTTCTGCCTTCACGGAAAGCTGATTCTCCAGGAGCCGTTGTAACACGGTCCAGATGTGGACTGTGTGCTCCTCCGGCATGTGGGAAGAACTTAAAATGTCATCCAAATAAACAAATACAAGTTGGTTCACCATGTCGCAGAGGATGTCATTAATCATACGTTGGAAGACGGCAGGTGCGTTGGTGAGCCCATAGGGCATCACAAGGTATTCATATTGGCCCAAGTGAGTTTTGAACGCCGTCTTCCATTCGTCCCCTTCCCGAATACAAACCAAGTGATACGCATTGTGGAGGTTGAGTTTAGTGAACACCCACGCACACTGAAGGAGCTCGAAAGCTGAATTGATCAAGGACAGAGGATATTTGTCCTTAACTATTATTGCGTTGAGCTCACGGTAATCAATGAAGGGCTGCAGGGAGCCGTCCTTCTTTCCCACAAAAAAGAAACCCGCTCCGAGGCGAGCCGACGAGGGCCGAATGAGGCCAGCGTTCAGAGAATCTTTAATATAGCTTTCCATCGCCTCCCTTTCTGGCCCAGAAAGGCTGTAGAGCCGACTGGACAGCAACCACATGCCTGGAAGGAGATCTATAGCACAGTCGTAGGACCGGTGAGGTGGTAACGAAAGGGCCCTCGACTTGCTAAAGACCTCCCCAAGGTCATGATAGACCTTGGGCACGAGGCTGAGGTCCAGCGGCTCGGCCGGAGGAGAGGAGATGGGGAGCGTGGGTGAACAGGCAGTCGAACAGAGGCATGAGGATAAATAGAAAGAGCTCCACAAGGAAATGGAGTTCTGTGCCTAATTAATAATAAGATTATGTTTTTGGAGCCAGGGATGACCTAGGACCACTGGAGAGGAAGAGCTGGGGAGATCAAAAAAAGAGAGAGCCTCTCGATGATTCCCGGAGAGAAGGACAGATACCAGCTTGGTCTGGACAGTCATGGAGGCTAACATACAGCCAGAAAGGGCCGCGACTTTCAACTGAGCCGGAAGTCTTTTAGTAGGAATTCCTATCTCCTGAACAAGCCGCTGCAAAATAAAATTTTGTTCGGCCCCTGAATCAATTAGCGCCGAGACCTGCTTTCCGGGCCCCACTAACTGAATGAGGGCCGGCAGCGAAAAGTTACCAGGGGGATTGATGGGCAATCTGCCCACGGCTACTGATGGGCCCAATCTTTTGGCTTAATCGGGCAATTAGGTAATTTGTGCTCCATAGAGCTGCAATACATGCAGGCGTTGGCCTTCCTACGGCGCTGGTGCTCCTCTGGAGTCAAACGGGTCCGGCCCAGGACCACTGGCTCGGAGGAGGGATCCAATTTAGCGGAGAATGTAGCCGGGAGGGGCGGGGGTGTGATCTTGCAGAGGACGGAGCGAAGAAGGCCTTCTGCTCCTTTGCGTGCTTGTGGTATCGGTTGTCCAAACTCACAGCCTGTTCGATCAGCTCATCCAGAGAGGAGAGGCTGGCATGAACTGCCAGGTCATCGCAGAGGTTTGAATTTAGTCCCCGGAGGAAAGTGTTGCGCAGGGCAACGTCGCTCCACCCAGAGTCTGCCGCGACAACCCAGAATTCAACCGAGAAATTGGCTGCGGACTGATTTCCCTGTTGAAGCAACATAAGCCGGCTCATGATGTTCCCCTCACTCTCTGAATGGATGAAGGCCCAGGAGAACTCCTGAACAAAACGTTTGAGCATGTAGTTGGGACCCTCAGAGCTGCTGAGGATGGACTGAGCCCAATTGAACGCTCGGTCCCAGAGCAGGAGGGTCATAAAATGAATTTTAAATGTGTCGTCCGGGTATTCCCTTCCCACCTGCTGCAGGTAGAGACGAATGTGGAGTAAAAAACCCTTACCCCCCCCCCCCCACGCATACGGGGCAGGTGACGGAACAGTGATGGTCCGGCGGGTGGTTGACACCGCCAGGGCAGCAGGAGGAGGGGAAGGGCCCGGGTGAGACAGATGGCAGAGATGTTCGGAGACAGTGGCCAACTGTTGCGTAATTGTTTGTAATTGCTCAGTGAGCACGGCCATCTGACGCTCCGTGGCATCTAACCGGAAGAGCGCGGAGTGCTCCCCTGATGTAGTGCCCACTGAGCCTCAATTCTGGCTGGACCGTTCTGTCATAATTAGTAGCTGGAGGCTCAAGTGCAAGGCAACAAACACCAGAGGAAGCACTCAGACCCGGGAAAGGATGTTTTACGCTTAATTTATTGAAAACACACAACTGTACCAAAAGCAGCACACGCCGAGGAACGCACAGCCTAGAGAGAGGGGAGAGAAAGAGAGCTGATTAGAGCCTCATGATGATACTGGGATTGAGAAGTGTGTGCTGGGGGAATCTTACTGAAATGAGCAGAGGACCCGGCAGTGAAACCCAGCGACGGCAGGTGAAGGTGCCAGCGGGGCAGAGCTGGCGGGAGGAGCTGGAGAAAGGAGAGGTGACGGGATGGAGCAGAGGAGACGACTGACCAGGTGGAGTAGGAGAGCCGCTGATTGAATGATGAGAACAGGTGAGCACACTGCAATCCCGGGGACACACCACTGAGATGGCAGCAACCTGGGGAAAGAGGAGGAGAAGGAAGATTAGGCTTGGTTTTCAGTTACAAAGAGCTTGACCACAATCAACGGCAGCAATACCCAACGGTCCAGCGCTGCAGCATTCACAAACTGATCCTTTTATGCGCTGGCAGCGAGGAGACAGCAGGTGCATCCACTCACGCAGGTGTACTGACGACCTGCGGAGCCGAGAGACAGACAAGGAACCTCCCACAGGAGGGGAGGGGGAGCGCGCTCACCCGATCATCACAAATGTGGCTGAATTACAACAATTCTGCAAAGATGAGTGGGCTAAAGTTCCTCTACAGTGCTGTAAAAGACTTATTGCCAGTTATTGCAGACGCTTGATTGCAGTTGTTGCTGCTAAAGGTGGCCCAACCAGTTACTAGGTTTAGGGGGTAATCACTTTTTCACACAGGGCCATGTAGGTTTGGATTTTTTTTCACTTAATAATAAACACCTTCATTTAAAAACTGCATTTTGTGTTTACTTGTGCTATCTTTGTCTAATATTTATATTTGTTTGGTGATCTGAAATATTTAAGTGTGACAAACATGCAAAAAAATGAGAAATCAGGATGGGGGCAAACACTTTTTCACACCACTGTATATAAAATGACAGGTGATTATATTTTGATTATTACAACTCTCTCCATTAAAATAACATAAAATCCCATTAAATGTCATTTACTTTTTGACACCACATCCGCACTGTTTGATTCTCAGTGAGGAGATTTTTTTTTTCTTTTGGGCTGTCACATTTTTGGGAGAGACAAATAAAAACCCAATGAGTAAAGATACCAATGAACAAATCTCAACATCCATTACAAAATCTTATAATAGAAATTCACAAATGAAACACAACAAGTTAACTTCCCACTAATCATACACTCCACTTGTGACTCTCAGACTTTCACCCAGACAACCCTAGTGATTATCAGAACCATCTTCCTCCCTATATTTATCTAATTTCTCATTTTTATACTTTTTTTTAATTCAAAATGCTTGGACATTGTTTTAACCCCATATTTAAACCATTCCATAATTTAACCCTACAAATCGAAACACAAAAATTTCTCTTAGTTGTTCATACACCCACTGTCTTTAGAAGTAACTCCCCCCTTAAATGATAACCATTTTGTCTTTCAACGAACATGTTTTGGATGTTAAATGGCTGTAAATTGTTCCTTACTTTGTACTGTGGTGACACTAGACACTGCGGGTGGACATTCTCTCACACCCAGAACCAGGAAGAGGGGTTGAACAATGGACTGAAGGGGGTAGCCCCCCAGCGGGGTAATTAGACCAGACTATGAGGCACCTTCACCTCCTGCTCCTCCAAGCTGTTGCATGTGGCGCAGGGAGGCGAATGTATGTGATGAATGTAACTGTTAGAATAATTTAAGCTCAAAATTATTCTAAGTCAAAAAACAAGCGGAAAGTTGGATTTATGTACATTTATTACAAAAATTTAAGGAATCACCCCAATGGCCACCTTGGGGGAGAGATTACAAAGCATGACATTCAGACACACCTAGAATCTCTAAAGGATCCATTCTTCTAAGTCTGATCTATATAGGTAGGGGAGGATGGGATGAGAGGAGGAAAGGAGAGGGACAGACAGAAAGTCCTGATAACTGAGCTTATTCAGGCGGACGTCACAGACACTCTGGAGACATGGGGTCATGGAGACATGAGATCCATAAAACTAACAGAATGTTCATAAAACACTAATCTATGTTAGCTGAGGAGTTCCTGTGCATTCCTGTGACCCGAAACAGGACATGTCAGAGAGATTATAAAAGTGGCTTAGATCATTCCTTACGCATGTAATGACCCTGTACTGCTCTCCAGTCTGATCTCTCTGAAATTGCTCACAGAAACATGCCAAGAATATATGAACTTATCCTATATGGAATGCACATATAAACATTAAACATGGCATATGAATGGTATGATACTTCTCAAATATAATAATACATTATTAATATCAATAATAATGTAGATAATTTGGAATTTTTCTATTAGTAGCGTGTTATGATAATCGTGCCACACATTGCCTTTGTTCATACCCATGCATAATGCACCACCCCAGTCTCTATGCGAGGTAATAAAGCTATATAAAGAGAACGCAGAGAGACTGGGGAAGCTCTCCTAGGCTTCCAGGCTTTTAGGTTCTTCTACAGAACTGGGCCCCAGCGGCCACGCTGGGGGCCATATGCTGTACATTTATGTTACAGGGTCAATAAAGAATCTGTGTCGTCCTACGCTCATGCTTCGCCTCCACATCTTCCCTTTTACCCTCTACAGTGCATTATTATGGCAATTTTATATTCCACCAGATCAAAGAATTTCAAACTTTTAGACTGTAAAAATAAACCATTTGTGTGATCACGGAAACCAGCACAATGAATGGGTCTTGTTACTCTTTTTTGTAAAATAACGAGTGGGTGTAATGAACTTTTATATGTATTTCCCCAAACTTCTGAACAGTAATTTAAATATGGTAAAACCAGTGAACAATACAGTATGGCGTGATCTCTGATCCAGTATGTGCTTTGTTCTGCTCATGACCAAAATACTTCCAGACAGCATAGCTTGTACATATTTAATGTGAGGTTTCCAGCAAATTTTTTTCATCTATAATCACAACAAAAAATGTATTGTCTTGAACTCTTTCAGTATTGATGTTATCTATCTATATCTTTGTTTGAATAACATGAACTTTGTTTTGCTTAGATTTAATGATAATTTATTTTTATTAAACCATTCTTTTATTTTACTGAATTCACTAGTGACTGTATTCAAAAGTTGCTGTAGATCACCGCCAGTACCCAGAATAGTTGTATCATCTGCAAGCATCACAATCTTCAGAACAGTTCAGAAACATTACAAATATCATTAATATATAAAATGAAAAGTTTAGGTCCCAACATTGACCCTTGGGGGACACCACAAACAATGTCCAAACTCTCAGATTTACTGTATATTGTCCCATCTTCACAAATTGTTGCCTGTTTTTTAAATAGTTTCTGACCCAATTTAATACCACTCCCATAAGTCCATATCATTCCAATTTATTAAGTAATATTTCATGATTTAATGTATCAAATGCTTTTTTTCAAATCAGTAAACACTCCCACTGTAAATTTCTTTCTGTCCATAGAATTAGTAATTTCTTCTATAGCATCCATCAAAGCTGCTGATGTAGAGTGGTTGGTTCTAAATCCATATTGGCTGTCTGTATGTAATTTGTATTTAGCTACAAACTTGTCTAATCTGTCATTAAAGGGTTTTTCCAGTATTTTTGAGAATTGGGGCAGAAGAGAAACAGGCCTGTAATTTATGAAGTGGTGTTTATTTCCAGTTTTGTATAGAGGTATAACTTTAGCTATTTTCATTTACTTGGAATTGTACCAGATCATCCCGATCATCTCTATCTGGAGCTGTTATGGTTTTTGTTTGAGTCTGTTTCTTGATTCTCTCTGCCTATGCTTCCAGTTCTTTCTTCTTCTCTTTTTTTCTCACTGCCATAATTAATCTGCTTTACTTTTCTTCTGCAACTCACTGGGTTATTACAATGAGCTAAAGCACAAATTTGTGTTGAGCTTTGTGCCTTCTGTCAGTGGCTTTTTTTTTTTACATTTCTGGTAACTCATTGCCCATTTTCACACATTGTGCCCCAGTTGTCCAAATAAATGACTTCTACGATGCCATGACCCAGCAATCGCAACATTCTTGAACATTCCTTAGCATTCACTGCTACATGAGTTACTAGCTTGATTTTCACCACCAATCATCAGAAAAGTTAGTGAATCCAAAAATTATGTTCATCAGCAGTTATGCCGCTCCATGAAATCCTACCCTAACTCAACAGGGAATAAGGCTATAGCCACCAAACTTAGTACATAGGTTGACCTTGGGACTAGTATGGGTATACTTTCAGGGTCAGAAGGTCAAACACCAAGGTCACAGGGTCATAAAAGGTCAAAATCCATTTAAGCCCATAGCGACCAAAATAAAACAAACAAAACAAAAAAAAATAGTATTATTTTTTTCACATCCAAAGGAAGTCCAGCAAAGAGATTTAGGTAGTGATTCCAGTTATGTTTTGAATGCTATATACATTCTGCAAATCTACAGCTTAATGTTCAGTTCTATAGAAAATATGTTAGAATGGATTTTGTATTTAAATTAATTCATTCATAAATTATTGAAGCCATTTGAATGGCACCACTACTGACATTTTACTTTTACAGTTTATTTTGATAATTTTCTGTTAGTGTTGGAATCACAAAAGTACAGTGCAATAGTAATTCATTAATGATGTTTATTAAAACTGAGCATTGTTATTAATACTGTATTGTTGTTTCATGAGCAGAAAATGTATTGTTAATTTGACAGATGCTTTTAGAACTGAAGGCAAATTCACCACGTGTGGGAATCCCTACCAACCCACCCACCCTTAGGTCTATTCTTGTTTGTCTTAGCACTGGCCTCATGTGAATAATACCCTCTTTGTTTGAGATAAAGGACTTGTCTGTAGCAGCTTCTATACCATTTCCTCTGGCATCTCATCTGATATCCCAGAGAGTTGGATCAGGGTCCATTTACTGTCTTATAAAACAACCAATCCCTTGCCAGTTTAGTGCAAAATGATTCCATAAACAAAGACGCAATGTCTGCCCTAGTAAAAGGCCTTATGGGAAAAATGACACCTTACAAGCAATTTACACTGCTGCCCATTGGGAATTATTCTCCTTTTTCAGTCGTTCCCTTGTAATGCCCTTTCACTGTGTCCTTTCTCTCCATTAAATTACTACATCATATTCATTACAATGCTAAGTGATATGTAATCATAGCCAAATGTAATACAGTGAAGCCATCTGCAGTATTATTAATAATATAACCTCTTTTCCATCTCTCTCCTTCTCATTCTAGTTGAGGAAGGCAGTGATGGACCACATCTCAGACTCATTCCTAGAAACCAATGTTCCTCTGTTGGTGCTAATTGAAGCGGCTAAGAGTGGAAACGAGAAGGAGGTCAAGGAGTATGCCCAGGTGTTCCGTGAACATGCCAATAAGTTGGTGGAGGTCAGTCATGAATTATCCATCGAGGCAGACACACTGTGCACATTCACCAGACTATTGTGTTTCCATTGTAAAGTGATTTAAAGGGGGAAAAAGATTTCATCTTATATTAATTACACTGAAAGTGTTTTCATTAGTGCACACACTCTTACTGTCACAGGATGTACAAACAGAAATGCATGGAGACATTGAAATGTTATTTGATCATCATGCAGAATGAAGAAGCTTTAATTCAGTATTTTATATTTAAAAGCAAGGAAGAGATGTGTCCTTTTCCCCAAATTCATCCTGCTGTAGAAATGTTCTACCCTAATTCTGGGTTGCAGTTGAATCTGTGACTTCCTGATTTAATTTGAAAAAAAAAAAGTAGTACTCATTGTTGCTTCACAAAACAAGACTTGCATTATTGTAACCAGTTTAGCATGCTGACATTGCCCAGCTCTTGTTTTCATGGTTTTTTTTATTGGCCATCACCTCTGCAGCAGGAAAGTGGATGTGGTGCTGTGATAAATTTGCCTGCCCTTTGATGGGAGTTGTCTTTTGTTATCATGGTCCATTTAAAGAAGCCTTTAGAACCTTTACAGCCTTTATGTGGTCCTCTTCTAAAATACTGTTATTTAAAACAGCACTCTTTGCATTCTCTGACTTCATCTGAGCAAGTAAGTGGTATGTGTGCCCTTTTGGTTTCCCCCAGTTGTTTGCTGATGAGAGAGGGTCTGACTGATGCCACGCTCAAAATCTCTTCTTGGTTTACAGCAATGTTAAAGCTTCATTTAGCCCAAAGTCATTTTATGCAGATGAATTCTGTTCCTTTCATAAAGAAAAGGAAAAAAAAAACAGGAGATGTCTCATTGTTTCTGATCAGCAACTGTTTGCGTGCTATGGAGACTTAATGTAAACTACATTTGCAGTAGTTACTGTATGTTCTTTGGCCATATAAGCATAATTAGGATAGCTGACTACATTCTATTCATCTTAATTTGAAATCTCAATCACATACCTTGTCTCAGTCCACTGCTTGTGCGTGAAGTGGCTGGATGCCGTCTGCAGAGACACTGTAACATCGACGATGTGGTATGCTAGTTCGCCGCTCAGCTTTACAGTGTACACACTGCACAATGTTTTCCTTCAATTTGAGCTTGGAATGATGTCAGACTTGAGATACTTTTTGTTGTTTTCTTTGACTTTCTTCCTTTTTGCCGTCGCTCTGTCGCCATGCCATTAAATAAACCCGTGTCTTGTTTACATAGCATGACCGAAGGGTCATACCAGAAGAAGGTCATATAGACCAGAAGTGTTACGTTAAACAAAACTTTGAATCATAGATTTTTGAATCAAGGAATTTTTGTAATCGTATTACTTAAATTATTTGAGTAATTGTTGTAGCCCTAATATGCATATCACTTGGGAACTGCATTTTCTGTTGCATTGACCCAATTTAAGTTCTTGTAGTTGCATACACAATATTTACAGTGATACAAATTATGTTTAAAACGTTTTACCTTTTTTGGCCATATAAAATTAAAATAAAAATACATTCAGAACACAGCATTGTTCACATGTCACATGTTATAGCCCTATAAATTGATATAGTTGTTGCTCATTTACACATTTAAAATTGTGGTAATGTCAGCATTAATTTCACTTTGGCACTATTTGGAACCAGGTGACAAATTCCAGTCTAGTTCACAGAACAGTTTTGTTCCAAATGTTTTGAAACATTTGGAAAAGGTGAAAACTGCTCTCCTTCAGTAAGATATTGGGATCTCCAGAGAAAACAGAGACAGGGGATATTGCACTCACCTCAAAATGCCTTTTTTTTTAGGCAGTTGTCACAGTCAGTCAATAGCTACCCCAAATTAGTGAAATTGCAAGCTAAAGGGTTTGGGTATTTGTTTTGCTAAAAAGGTGATGATGTAGTGATCTGAGTAATGACTTGTGAAACATGAGTGTCCAAGTGTTCTGTAGAGTTACATGGGTTCATTATAATGAAGAAAGGAAGAGCAGCATGTCCATTGATGATTCACTGGATAATAAGGTGCTTTGTCAATAAAGTTCTATTAGCCTGCTCAGACTATGATTGTAAACCCACAGTCATTGGGTCTTGTGAGTGACTTAAATGGCTAATCAGTGTGGTTGAACATGAACTTAGCTTTCGTACATTACGGAATTAATTCTTTTAAGTAAACTTATTAACGGGGGCTTCCAGAATCTGGGTCACCTCATTAGAGAATTTCATCTTTTAATATTGATTCACAAAAGAACTGTTAAATTTGATGCTTGAATGATAAATGCTGCCTCCATTCATGCCAGAGCCACACTGGTGGAAAGTGACACAGATAAGAATTAAGTGTTAAATGCAGTTGACAGTTTCAAAACAGTGCAACACAGTTTTGCACATTTGCAAGTCATCTTTTTAAATGACTGTATTGTTACAGAAAAAAGCTTGTAATAAAGCAATAAAAGCTAAAACAATAAGCACGCCTACAGAGCCACCCCCCTCCCCTACCCTGGACAATCAGACCATCTCTCTCTGCTACCTGCCTACACCCCCCCCCCCCCCTCAGGAAGAGCCCCCCCCCAACCAAACAATCAGTTAAAACCTGGCCTGAAAATGCCCTCCTCCAACTACAAGACTGCTTTGCCTGCACTGATTGGAGCATCTTTGAACAGCAGGACCTGGACTTCTACACAGACTGTCCTTTTCTACATCAAATACTGTGTAGAAAATGTGACATTCACCAAACACATCCGGGTCTTTCCAAACCACAAACCCTGGATGACCAGTGAAGTTCAGGCTCTGATCAGAGCCCACAACTCAGCCTTCAGCCAGAGGGACAGCTCTCTCTACAGCACTGCCAGAGCCAACCTGAGGAGAGGCATAAAACTTGCTAAGAACGCCTATAAGAGGAAGGTGGAGGGCTTCCTCACAGACAACAACCCACAACAGATATGGAGAGGCATCCAGGCCCTCAGCAACTACTGGGGCCAGGGCCCCCCAATATCAGACAGCAACCTCACTCTGGCAGAGGAGCTTAACAGCTTCTTTGCCCGGTTTGAGCACACCTCCTCCCCAAAGTCGTCCCCCCTCCTCCCCTCTACCCCCCCACACCTTCTCTCTCTCCTCCCCTCCCCCCTCTCTCTACAGGTGTACGGGGTGAGGAGGCAACTGAGAGCAGTGAACCCAGCAGAGCTGCTGGTCCAGATGGCATCCCAGGAGCGGTGGTCAAATCATGTGCAGACCAACTGGCAGAGATCCTCACCAAGCTGTTCAGCCTCTCCCTGATGCACACCACCGTCCCCTCCTGCCTCAAGGCCTCCACCATCATCCCCATCCCCAAAAAGTCTGCTATTGACAGCCTGAACGGCTACAGACCCATAGCACTCACGTCTGTAGTCATGAAGTGTTTTGAGCAACTGGTATCCCAGCACATTAGGGTCTGTGTTTTGCAGAGGCATGAATGAGAACAAAGTTTGAAATACAAGATCACGTGAGAATTATACAAAATAATGCAAGATCTCGAGAAAGACCCGAGAGTGACCAAAATGAACCTATCGCGATAACATGATAACAACAAGGAAGTGTGATGTACAGTAGCTGCTCTCCACCTGGAGTTCTGGGCTCTAAATAAAATGTAAGTAGCCTGTTAATTTTACTTCTATGAAGCATTTCTATGTTAAGTCAAGTTTTTACCTTCTTTGACGCAGTGGTGGAGGAGTAGACCTCAGAAAATAATAGACAATCCTTAAATCGAGCGATGGCCAGATGAGGCTTTCTTGAAGGCTTGAAGCCAGCCATCCATCTATCCATCCATCCATCTTCTACCGCTTTCCCAGAGGTCCAGGTCACGGAGGCAGCAGTTCAAGCAGAGAAGCCCAGACTTCCCTCTAACCAGCCACCTTTTTACCATCTTCATTGCTCTCCTGTTTTGTGTCAGGTCAGGCATTGGCTTGCTTGCTACCTGATAACCATGAAAACCGGTACTACCTGTCTCATGGGTCGGGCCGTCGGCGACTCAATCAGCATCCCCGCCCTTCCGAGGGCATGGAGGGTGAAACAGGGCATCCTGGCAGAACTAAAAACAATATCTGTCACAGGTCTGTGGTGGACCACTCCCAGTTACACAGGGTGAGACTGGACATCCTGGCAGATAAACACATCTGCCGCAAGGTCTGTGGTGGACTGTGCCAGTCGGTGCATTGTGACATGCACTACACAAAGAGCAGAGATAAACAAACCTATCATCTGGTCAGTCACTGCAACAGATACTGGAGTCAGTTTGTCTTGGCTTGTCCTTGCCGCTGATAATACCTTTATCTGCCAAGAAT
Source organism: Pholidichthys leucotaenia (assembly GCA_020510985.1). Classification (NCBI taxonomy): domain Eukaryota; kingdom Metazoa; phylum Chordata; class Actinopteri; order Cichliformes; family Pholidichthyidae; genus Pholidichthys; species Pholidichthys leucotaenia. Next base: position 178,069,214 of record CM035848.1, read on the forward strand.
GTGCTGCTAGTCCAGCAAAAGCTAGCAGTACTCAAATACTTTGCAAGCAGTTTCATGAAATGGTCAACCAGAAAGCAATTCATAACGGCTCGGACGTCACCTGGGCTTACAAGGTCCGCGCTGATCTGTTCACACTCCAACAGTCAGCGAAAAGTAAGCTAGGAGCAGGAAGACAAAAGAAGAGGAAAACAGCAACCTTGTGTGTAGCAGAATGGAATGTACGCACTCTGTTGGACAGAACAACATCACAGCGCACAGAAAGACAGACCGCGCTTGATGACAGGCTGATACTCGTTGGAGATTTTAATGCCAGAGTTGGTTCGGACACCGAGAAATGGAAAGGAGTGCTAGGCAGTCATGGAGTAGGCAAGTGCAGTGCTAATGGAGAACTTCTACTTGCACTATGTTCAGAGTACAACCTTGTGATAACCAACACTCTATTTAAGCACAAGGACACACACAAAAATGGTGCACACACAAGGACACACACAAGGACACACACAAGAATGGATGCACCCAAGATCCAAGCACTGGCACTTATTAGACTACATCATAGTCAGGCAGAGAGACAGAAGGGATGTATTGGACACCAGAGCAATGAGAGGCACGGACTGTGGCACTGATCATGTTATGCTGAGATCTAGATTAAGGATTTGGAGACGAAAACAGCACTGCAGGATGGGTGCGAAGCCACCACGGAATCTAAACACTAGTGCACTGAAAGGCCAAAAGAAGCAGGAAGAACTTACACAGGAAATGGATGAAAACTTGAAAGACTGGGACAGCAACAACTCAGAGAATGACATAGAAGAGAAATGGGCAACACTGAAGGATACGGTCTGTCAGACTACGAGTGATGTATTAGGCTACCCTGAGAGGAAACATCAAGATTGGTTTGATGAGCATGATGAACACCTGAATAAACTACTAGAAGCGAGGAATACAGCTAGGCAGGAAAACCTACAGTGTAACACAAGGTCGAAGAAGAAGAAATACTCAAAGGCTCAGAGTGAGCTACAGAAGTACACCAGAGAGATGAAGTCCAACTGGTGGGATGAAAAAGCGGAGAAACTTCAAACTGCAGCAGACAGGAAGGACATGAAAACATTCTTCACAGGTTTGAGAGAAATCTACGGCCCTAAACCAAGAGGACTGATCCAACTAAAGGCTATGGATGGTGAAACTGTTTTGCAGGAGAAAGACAAGATCCTGGACAGATTTGCAGACCACTTTGACCAACTACTAAACAACCCTGGAGATCTCACTGAAGAGGCTAAAGAAGCTCTAGTGCAGCGACCAGCTGTATCAAGTCTGGATGAACCACCAAATTTTGATGAACTAATGGCAGCTATCAGGACAACACAGAATGGTAAAGCTCCAGGAAGGGATGGAATTCCAGCAGAAGTGTGGAAATTTGGTGGTGTTCAGCTGACCAACTGCCTGCACAAGCTCATCCAAGAGATATGGGATGCCCAGAAAGTACCTCAAGACTGGAAGGATGCAAGTATTGCGCCTTTGCTCAAGAAAGGTGACAGGAAGGATTATGGAAATTACCGAGGTATATCACTGCTAGCCACTGTTGGTAAGATTCTCTCACGTGTACTACTTAACAGACTCAGTGAACACATCTCGCAGAATGTACTACTGGAAACCCAGTGCGGCTTTAGAAGTGGAAGAAGCACAATGGACATGATTTTCTGCTTGAAACAGGTTCAAGAAAAGTGTATTTAACAGAACATGCTGCTTTATGTAGTCTTCACAGACTTCAGTAAAGCCTTCAATACTGTTTCGCGACAAGGACTTTGGCAGGTACTCAAGAAATATGGTTGTACAGAGAAGTTTGTCAGCCTGATCGAGGCACTCCATACAGGTATGCAAGCAAACGTGGCAATGAGTGGTTCAGTATCTAAAGACTTTTTAGTAAGCAACGGGGTGAAACAAGGGTGTGTGCTGGCACCTACACTCTTCTCACTATATCTGGCAGCTATGCTTGAGGTGGCCTTCAGAGACACTTCAGAAGGAGTATACATTCAAACAAGGAAAGAAGCAGACTTATTCAATGTGGCACAGTTTAAAGCCAAGAGTAAGACATTGATAAAGGTAGTAAGAGAAATGCTCTTTGCCGACGACCATGCTCTAGTTGCACACAGCATGGAAGATATGCAATTTTTAGTGGAGAAATTTGCAAGAGCAGCTAGCCAATTCAGCCTCCAAATCAACATCAAGAAGACAGAGTGCCTTTATCAACCACCAAAGTTCCAATTATCAACATCACTACCAGAAGAGATCAGCATTGGTACAGAGCCACTAGTCAAGTGCAAGACTTTCAAGTACCTAGGGAGTACTGTTTCAGAGAATGCTAGGCTGGAGGATGAACTATGTCTCAGAATGGGAAGAACGAGCGCTGTGTTTGGAAACTTGAGGGAGAGACTGTGGAACAATCGACATGTGTCTATCCGTTTGAAATGCAAAGTGTACAGAGCGACAGTACTGGCTACTCTATTGTACGGTGCTGAAACTTGGACTGTCTACAGAGTGCAGGTGAAGAAACTCCACGCGTACATGATGAGACACCTTCGAGCCATAATGAACATCTCATGGAAAGACAAGATAACCAACATAGAAGTGTTGAAACGAGCTGGTCTACGATCAATGGAGGACATGCTAATACAGATGAACCTGAGATGGCTCGGACATGTTGAGAGGATGGACCACCAGCGTCTCCCTCGGCAGTTACTCTACTCAAAGTTATGTGAGGGCAAACGCAATCAGGGTAGACCAAGGCTCAGATTTAAAGACACTGTAAAAAGAAACTCGAAGAAGTTGGACATAGACAGGAGTTCCTGGCAGCGGAAGGCTAAGGACAGAGCTGTGTGGAGGAATCTGATCAGACCTAAATGAAACAGTCATTGTCGCCCACAACAGACTGCTATGATGATGATGATGATGCTCTCCTGTCTCTTCTTACCTCAAGTGGCTGATCAAGATGGGTGTTCTTTTCATTTGTTCTAAATAAAACAAATGCTCATCTCCATCAAGAAGAAATGGGTTGGTCTCAACATTATATTCATTGCACAATTTTGACTAGCAATTAAGGTTTAACAAAAACATAATTTGTGTGTTCAACAACCTGCTTTAAATTGCACACTAACACCTGTTTTAAATCTGCAACTTTTTTTTTCTAATCCAACAGCTCATTATGTCATTTTGGAAGTCAGACAGAAGATAACAGTACTGCACCCATTATATCCATCATATACTGTATTGCTTCTGAAATGATTGCCAGTCAGACACAATATAATTTAAACTGCACCTGTTTGTTCTGGAAAATTGGTTTGAAGTAGGGGAGGTACATTTAAAGCAAGTATAAACACTGGGTGGAAGCAAAGGAACAAGGTGTTAATTAATCCTCAGGCTGATATGTAAAATTCTTGTTTTGTTATAAACAGGCTGTTTTATGGCATATTGCTTAAAATGTCAGAGAGCTTCAGCTCATCCCACCCTCCCTCTTTCATCATTTCTCTGAGATCTCTGTTTTCATGGCGATGCCATGTTTGAGGCTAATGTTAGCTTTTAGCCTCAGTTGTCAGACAAAGTAACATACTGACATATACTGGTTTAAAAGCCCAAATGAAGCATTATTGGAGACAGGGGTGTTTGATTTGAGTGTCCAATAGCATGTGACCAGTCCCTGGGAGCTAATAAACACAGAATCAACCCTGAATGACTAAATGATTAATGGCAGCTAAATCCAGATTAGAGCTACGGTTTAGGAAATTACAACAATTTTTATACAAAGTTTCTTCATTTCAGGGGCTCAAAAGTGATTGGATACTGTATTTGACTCAAAAGCTGTTTCATGGGCTGCATGAGCTATTCCCTCATTAATCCATAGTCAATCAAGCAAATAAAAGGTCTGGAATTGATTCCAGGTGTGACATTTGCATTTGGAAGCTGTTGCTGTGAACCTACAACATGCAGTCAAAGGAGCTCTCAGTGGAAGTGAAAGATAGGGTAAATGCTAGGAGGAGCCAAATCAACAATTTGGCTCATTCTGAATAAAAAAAGACTGCACTGGTGAGCTCGGAAACGCAAAAAAGGCTGGATATTGATGGAAGACAACAGTGGTAGATGATTGCAGGATCCTTTCCATGGTGAAGAAAAACCCCTTTAAACATCCACCCAAGTGAAGATGTAGGTGTATCAGTATCAAAGTCTACCATAAAGAGAAGATTTCATGAGAGCAAATGCAAAGGGTAGGTGAAACAAGCACATACAAGGTGCAAACCATTAATTGGCCTCAAAAATTGAAAGGCCAGATTAGACTTTGCCAAAAAATCCTCTAAGGAAGCCAGCAAAAGGAAAAAAATATGAAGAAGGCTTAGAACTGCTCATGATCCAAAGCACACCACATCTTCTGTAAAACATGGTGAAGACAGTGACATGCATGCCCATGCTAATGCATGGGCATGTATGTCTTCCAGTGGCACTGGGTCACTAGTGTTTATTGATGATGCGACAGAAGACAGAAGCAGCCAGATGAATTCTGGTGTATAGGGATATACTGTCTGATCAGATTTAGGCAAATGCAGCAAAGCTCATTGGATGGCACTTCACAATACAGATGGACAATGACCCAAAACATACTGCAAAAGCAACACAGAAGTTTTTTAAGGCAAAGAAGTGGAAGATTCTGCAATGGCCAAGTCAGTCACCAGGTCTCAACCCGATTGAGCATGCATTTCACTTGCTTAGGACAAAACTTAAGACGGAAAGACCCACAAACAAGCAACAACTGAAGACTGCTGCAGTAAAGGCCTGGCAAAGCAAAGGAAGGAACCCAGCATTTGATGATGTCGATGGATTCCAGACTTCATTGCCTGCAAAGGATTCTCAACAAAGTATTAAAAATAAACATTTTGTTCATAGTAGTGTTAATTTGTCCAATTACTTTTGAGCCCCTGAAATGAGGAGATTTTATATAAAAGTCAGTCCTTCCAGGATTTTGCGGGATGTTTTTATGATTGTTGCAGCCACAAAAGCCTGAAATTGCAGGAGCTTTTTTAAAAAGTTGCGATAAAAGTTGCAATGTTTTAAGAGGTTTTTTTTGCACTAAAAGTTGTGGAAAGAATTACAAATTTTAAAGCAGATTTTTTTTTTCAGTTTACTACAATGATATTCTATATAACAATACAAGAAAAGCAGATTGTCAAAAATTTCCTAATACAGTGATTTGTAAATTAAGCAGAAACTTCTGTTATAGAGAAAAACTCTTTTGTGCAACAGCCCAAATACAACAAGTGCAACAGCAAATACAGACTTTAACACAATATTCATTACAGCAGCTAAATTACATTGAATGCATGTTAAAGAGTATAGATTTGTAAATTATTTGCAGCACCTTCATTTGCAAACTCCCTATGGTCCCCAACTACTCAGTACCGAGCGGAGAGGAAAAAATAAATAATTTATTCTGTTGCTCTGTATTGTCTATTGGAGTCTGTGTTTTACTGAAAATAGAGACAATATTCTCTCTCTTTCCATACCTAACTCCTACATGTCTGTCTGCTGCGGATCTTGACACACACACTTGTTGTCTGTTCAGACACACATCTTTCATTTAGGGAGGGGGAGGTGGCATTTGTCCGTGTCCAGACCAGAGATTCACAGCTTTAAAGCTCATTGACAAGATGTAGTAATGATTTTACCTCTAAAGATCTAGAAAATGTTCAGACACTGGCTGTAGTGTTAGATTTGCTCATTTTGTTTGTGGTTTTATGGCATCTCTCCTCACGCGCAGTCCTGTGACGGGGTGCTTTTGGGGCAGGCGGACGTTTTTCAACACAAAGCACTTCGTACACGCAGTCAGGACAGAGACATAGCGAGATGTCCACCGGCAGGCAGGCTGACAGTGTTGGAAACCTCATGGGTGAGTGTTTTTTTTAAAATCACACACTGTGTTTGCTGATGTGTTTCGTTAACACTCAGTGTAAACACGAAAGTGAATGCGTTACAGTGATGCATTTGATTGGTTAGACTGAGAGTTTGAGCGCCACTCAAAGACAAATTTAATTTGTGAAATTGGCGGAAGTTGATGAGGATTGGCCAAAATTGCGGGAAAGTTGTGGTGATTGGACAAAGTTGCAAGGTTGCGCAATAGTTTCGCTGATTGGCTGATTTTGCGTGAATTGACACGATTGCAACATCACAAAATCCTGGAGGGACTGAAAAGTGGTTGTAATTCCTAAATCATTACTCCAGTTTGGATGTGAATGCACTCAAATTAAAACTGATAGTCTGCACTTTAAGCCAATATTGACTATATAGCTGTGTCTTGAATGTTTTGGTAAACAGCAAAAATAACAAAACTTGTATCAGTGTCCAAATAAATATACAGTGGAGATCAAAATTAGACAACTTGATTTATTCTAACATACGTTATTCTTCATTATTCAGAATTTGACAGAATATCAGCTATGGCTATACGACTGCTGTACTAGCATGTTTTTTTTAAATAACCAAGGCACTTCAACACAAACATTTATTTTGTAAAAAAACAAACAAATACAAAACAGTGAGCAAAATTAGAGAACAGTGACCTCTGTGTCAGAAGAGAAGACATAAACAATGTTTTTTTTAGGGCTATAGGATTAAAAAAATTCATAGGAAGTGTAGAGGCCCTTGCTTTGAATGACTTCAGCACATCTGCTCCCACAGGACATCACTCGGTTCTCACACTGCTCTGGTTTGGGGGACAGAATTATGCGAAGACTCTCAATGGGGAATTGGTTCAACATGGCAGCTTGAATTACTTGCCAGTTCACTGCTGAACAGGGCAAGGATCTGTCTAGGCGCACAGTGTCCACCGTTTAAGACAGTTTGGACTCAAAGATCAGTCTGCAGTGACCGGACCTCTCATCAGCAGAAAGAATAAAAAGGCTAGACTTGCCTTTGCTGAGGAGCATGTTGTGTTGACAGAGGAGAACTGGTCCAGAGTGCATTTCAGTGATGAGAGTAAGTTAAACTTATTTGGATCTGATGTAAACAATATTTTTGACATCAAACTGTGGAAATACTGAACCCAAAGTGTGTAAAGTCAGTTAAATTTGGAGGAGGAAGTGTTGTAGTTTGGGGGATGTTTTGTGCAGCAGGAGTTGGGCCTCTTGTATAGCTACATGGCAGGGTGAATGCAAATGTTTATGTGAAGCTCCTTCAGCAAAGTGCAGTTTCTTCACTGCAGTTGTCTTTCAATCAGCCCACAATTTTCATGCAAGACAATGCTCCCTGTCACTCTGCAAAATGGGTTAAACAGTTCCTTGAATCTAACAATATTGTAACAATGAAATGGCCAGTCCAGAGTCCAGATCTAAACTCCACAGCGAATTGAGTGGAAAAAGGAGCTTCTGCGCTTCCTCCCCAATCATCTGAAGATGTAGCAGGTACCTCTCAGCTTAAGGACATCAGTCTCACATACAGCTGAACAAAATGGCTTCCATTAAATAGACACTAGACCATGTGTGAGAAACTCAGTGGATGGTTAAAACCATAAAAGTTCAACTCCATTGGTTGGAGTAGGATGGGTGTTGCCACACACTTGATCCACCCCAACCAATGACTGACACACACCTAGCAACAAAAATAACATGACATAGCATGACACCTATAAGACGTTTTTAAATATTTTTAGAGAATCTCTGGAAAATCCTTGGTGACAAAGGAATGGCTAAGAGACTGCAAGAAGAATGGACCTCGATCAAACCAGAGCAGTGTGAGAAAGTAGTGATGTCCTGTGGGCACAGATGTGCTGAAGTCATTCAAAGCAAAGGGTCTCTACAGTTCCTATTAATTTTTTAATCCTATAGCCCTAAAAAAAAAAACCAAAAAAACGTTTAAATCAGGGATGGGCAACTTTGGTGGTAGTGTCACGCCTCGCCGCCCATCTGCGGCGCCAGCTGCACGCACACCTGCACGCACACCTGCACCTCATCAGCGGCGAGGGATTTAAGCCGCCTCGCCCTGGGCTTCGGCCTGAAGCCGTCAGTCTTCACTCGCTACTCTTGCTGGAAGGAATCTCAACCGCTCAGCAAATCATCCAAGTAAGAATCTCTTACCTAATTCTTCTCCTAGTCTGCTCCCCTGTGCACAGGTGGATTTCCCGGCGGCGGACCACTCCTCTCTGCCACCATTCCCTCGCTGCTGCACCGGGCGCTCCAGGTCGCTGTCTTCCAGGTCTCACCCTTGCTGTGCCAGCCACCTGCCATTCTCAAGTAAGCCAGTCATCATTCTCATATCTCCTGTGTTGGCGTGGTGCCCGTTACCCTTCTCCCTTTGCTTCTCCCATAGGGTTGTCCGGCTGTATGGCCTCCTGCCTCCGTGCCCGACGCAGACGCCACCACCAACACATTCACATCCCGCAGACACACATTCATACACACTTGTTGTTAATAAAGCTATTAGATCTACCCTGAGCCTGCGTGTGTGTCTCCTGAGCCGTGCATTATGTCAGTATGGCTTCAGCAGAGCGGCTCGGCAGACGGCGGGCTCACACGCCGACTTTCCACCCTCGAGGCTCGAGTGGACCTAATAGCTCACCAGCAACAGGTGATTCTTAATCAATTATCCATCATCACTAACCGATTGGACCGCTTGGACCCCCAACAGCCGTTCCCCCCGGCTCGTCAGGGCGGCGCGGCTTCTGCTGCTCCAGCGGCCGTCCAGCCAGCTCCGGTAGCACCGGTTCGGCTCACACCCATTCCGACCCCCGCCCGCTTTAGCGGTAAGCTCGGCGGGGCACGGGGGTTTATAATGCAATGTGAGTCCGTGTTCCACCATGTGCCCGGAGATTTTCCCTCAGACCACAGCCGAATTGGCTACATAGGGAATCTCCTGGAGGGGCGAGCGCTTACTTGGGCTTACGCCGTAATGGCGAGGCCCAGTTACGCCACCCTCACCTATGGCCAATCGTGAGACAGTTCCTGGAAGTCTTTGATCATTCTCGTACTGAGAGCGTTCAGGTCGATCGGCTTCTCAGCCTCCAACAGGGAAGCCGGTCGGCAGCTGATTACGTGATCGACTTCCGGGTAGCGGCGGAGGAGGTTGGCTGGGATGAACGTTCATTCTGCGGCCTCTTCCTCCGCAGTCTCAATGACAGTCTGAGGGACGAACTGGCTGGGCGGGACATCCCGGAGACTTTAGCGGAGCTAACGTCCCTAGCCATCAGCCTGGATAACAGGTTGCGTGAGCGCACCTAGGAGCGGAAGTCGTCTTCTTCTCGTTCTCATGGTGCCTCGTCGCGCCTGTCCCAAGCTCGCCCCCTGGCGTTGCCGCCACCATCGCGCCCCGAGGAGTTGGAGCCGATGGTGACGGGCTGGACAAAGCTCCCCCCTGCGGAGAGACGACGCGAGTTAGGTCTCTGCATGTATTGCGGAGACAGCCAACACACGGTGGAGCTTTGTCCACAGAAGCCAAACGGCGGGGTCCGCGAGTCACTGTAGGGGGCCTCGCGGACGTCAATCGGTTAAATCCCCTCTCCCAATTGAAGCTGCCCGTCCGGTTTTGTCACAACCCCACTGGGCACCTCACCCACGCACTGGTGGATTCGGGCGCGGAGGGCAGCTTTATTTCACAAAGCCTGGCAACCCGATTGGGCATCCGTTGCCAAGCCCTCAAATCCCCTCTCGCCCTGGTCAACCTCTCCCATGTCTTCCTGGGGAGAGTCACACACCAGACTGTCCCGGTACCTGTGATCATCTCTGGGAACCACCGGGAGGAAATCACCTTCTACGTCCTCCCCAACTCTGTGTCGCCCGTCATCCTGGGGTACCCCTGGCTTCGCCTCCATAACCCCGTCCTGGATTGGAAGTCTACCAGGGTATCGGCATTGGAGTTCCTTCTGCATGAGCACCTGCCTGCAATCCGCTGCCTGCTCTCCGTCCTCTTCTCCAACTCCTATGGACGCTGCGCCCCCGGATCTCTCCCTGGTGCCATCAGAATTTCACGACCTGGGCATGGTTTTCAGCAAGTCCAAGGCGATGTCTCTTCCTCCACACAGGCCCTACGACTGTGCGATAAACATCCGCCAGGGGGCACCCTTACCCTCTGGGCGACTCTACAGCCTGTCGGCGCCGGAGAAGGAGGCTATGAATTCCTACCTCAAGGAATCGCTGAGTGCTGGAATTATCCGTCCCTCGTCATCACCATTAGACGCAGGATTCTTCTTCGTGGGCAAGAAGGACGGTTCCCTCCGTCCTTGTATCGACTACCGCGCCCTGAATGATATCACGGAGAAGGATCGCTACACCCTGCCACTTATGGACACCGCCTTCCACTCCCTCCAGGGGGCGACTTGGTTCACCAAGCTGGATTTACGCAGCGCATACCACCTCGTCCGGATCTGGGAGGGAGATGAGTGGAAGACAGCCTTCCGTACCCCGAACGGCCATTTTGAGTACCTGGTGATGCCGTTCGGGTTGACCAATGCTCCAGCCGTCTTTCAGCGCCTAATAAATGACGTCCTCCGGGATTTCATCGGCCTATTTGTGTTCGTCTACCTGGATGACATCCTCATCTTCTCCAAATCCAGGGACGAGCACCGGGTCCATGTGAGGCGGGTCCTCCAAAGGCTGCTGGAGAACCGGTTGTATGTGAAGGCAGAAAAATGTGAATTCTACGCTAAGACTACGTCCTTCCTCGGGTTCGTCATCTCCCACGACCAGGTGCTTCCGGACCCAGTGAAGGTGAAGGCGGTGGTGGAATGGCCTACACCTACATCAAGGAAACAGGTGCAACAATTTATTGGGTTTGCAAACTTCTACTGTCGCTTCGTCCCGAATTTTGGCACCATTGTCGGCCCGCTGACCCGCCTCACGTCCCCTAAGGTCCCGTTCCGGTGGACCGAAGAGGCTGCAGCTGCCTTCCAGGCGCTGAAGGCGGAGTTCTCCTCCTCCTGGGTCCTTAGCCAAGTCGACCCGTCGCTGCAATGCATCGTGGAAGTGGATGCTTCGGACACGGGAGTGGGGGCGGTTCTATCTCAGCAGTCGCCAGATGACGGAGTCAAACGGCCCTGCGCTTTCTTCTCTCGGCGCTTGTCCCCGGCGGAATGGAACTACGACGTGGGGGACAGAGAGCTCCTCGCCATCAAGCTCGCGCTGCAGGAGTGGCGTCACTGGCTAGAGGGGGCGGACCTGCCGTTCGTGGTCCTGACTGACCACAAGAACTTGGAATATTTGAGATCTGCCAAGCGCCTGAACGCCCGCCAGGCGCGTTGGTCCTTGTTCTTTGCCAGGTTCCGTTTTAACATCACCTTCAGGCCTGGCTCCAAGAACGGCCTACCCGACGCCCTCTCTAGGCAATTTGCTCCTGAGGCGTCTGAGGACACGGTCCACACCATCCTGCCCAGGTCGTGCATCGTGGGAGCCGTCACTTGGGACATAGAAGGTAAGATCCGGAAGGCGCAGGAATTGGAACCTGACCCTGGCGGCGGACCGGAGGGGAGGCTTTTTGTGCCGTCCACGGTTCGGGGGGAGGTCATCCACTGGCTGCACACATCTAAGCTTACCTGCCACCCTGGTTCCTCCCGGATCCTTCTTCAACGGTCCTTCTGGTGGCCGGGCCTGCGGAAGGACGCTGCCCGCTACGCCCGGGCCTGCCCTGTATGTGCCACCAGTAAGTCCGGTAATGCCCCTCCAGCGGGTTTGCTCCAGCCTCTGCCCGTCCCTGGCAGGCCCTGGTCGCATATCGCCCTGGATTTCGTCACCGGACTCCCAGTCTCTAACACCTTCGACACTGTCCTGACCATTGTAGACCGTTTCTCCAAGGCGGCGCACTTCATCCCGCTACGAGGTCTTCCATCTGCCCTGGAGACGGCGGACCTCCTAGTCCAACACGTGGTCAGGCTGCACGGGATTCCGGTGGACGTGGTCTCGGTCCGGAGGCCCCAATTTTCCTCAGAGGTTTGGAGGTCCTTTTGCAACGCCCTGGGAGCCAAGGTAAGCCTCTCCTCCGGCCATCACCCCCAAACCAACGGGCAGTGTGAGCGGACCAACCAGGAGCTGGAGGCTGCGCTCCGCTGCGTCATTGCATCCAAGCCTGCGTCCTGGCGTAACCATCTCGCCTGGGTTGAGTACGCCCACAACACCGCCCGCTCTTCTGCCACAGGGATGTCTCCCTTTAAGGCGTCCCTGGGCTACGACCCCCCTCTGTTCCCAGCACAGGAGAGCGAGGTAACTGTCCCCTCAGTTCGGGCGCACCTCAGGCAGTTCCGTTCCATCTGGGCGTCGGCGCGCAGTGCGCTTTTATGCACGGCAGAGCGCAACAGATCCACGGCGGACCGGCACAGAAGACCTGCCCCAGCGTACCAGGTGGGTCAGCGTGTCTATGTGTCTACCCAGGATGTCATTTTAAAGGGTGAGAGGAGGAAGCTGGCACAGCGTTTTATGGGCCCATACCCCATCACCAGGATTATCAACCCGGTGGCTGTGCGTGTAGGTATTCCCCCCTCCCTCCGCATCCATTCCACCTTCCACGTTTCCAAGGTGAAGCCGGCAGTCTCCGATCCCCTTTGCCCTCCTCCTGCTGCGCAGCCCGCACCCCGGATGATTGATGGCCATCCGGCCTAGCCTGTCTCCTCTATCCTGGACTCCCGGCGCCGGGGTCGCGGGTTGCAGTACTTGGTGGACTGGGAGGGTTATGGGCCTGAACATCGGCAATGGGTACCCTCGTCATTTGTGTTGGACCCGTCCCTCATTACTGAGTTCCACCGAGTGCACCCGGAGAGACCATCGCCAGGAGGCGCTGCTAGAGGGGGGAGTACTGTCACGCCTCGCCGCCCATCTGCGGCGCCAGCTGCACGCACACCTGCACCTCATCAGCGGCGAGGGATTTAAGCCGCCTCGCCCTGGGCTTCGGCCTGAAGCCGTCAGTCTTCACTCGCTACTCTTGCTGGAAGGAATCTCAACCGCTCAGCAAATCATCCAAGTAAGAATCTCTTACCTAATTCTTCTCCTAGTCTGCTCCCCTGTGCACAGGTGGATTTCCCGGCGGCGGACCACTCCTCTCTGCCACCATTCCCTCGCTGCTGCACCGGGCGCTCCAGGTCGCTGTCTTCCGGGTCTCACCCTTGCTGTGCCAGCCACCTGCCATTCTCAAGTAAGCCAGTCATCATTCTCATATCTCCTGTGTTGGTGTGGTGCCCGTTACCCTTATCTCTTTGCTTCTCCCATAGGGTTGTCCGGCTGTACGGCCTCCTACCTCCGTGCCCGACGCAGACGCCACCACCAACACATTCACATCCCGCAGACACACATTCATACACACTTGTTGCTAATAAAGCTATTAGATCTACCCTGAGCCTGCGTGTGTGTCTCCTGAGCCGTGCATTATGTCAGTAAGGGCCATAAAAAAAATTTTCCTCACTTCCCGAGGGCCAGATTTACATGTAAACCTTTTGTGTGTGGGTGGGTGTGGGTGTGGGTGTGGGGGTGTATTATTTCCTGCAAAGTCAAAAGTTTCACAATTAAAACTGAAAATGCAAATGAAAATAAAAGCTACTCAGTGTTTTATCATATTAGCATTAAAATTACTGATAAAATTATATCTGCCCAGCAATGGACTGGCGATCTATCCACCTTGTACCCTGCCTCTCGTCCAAAGAGGATAGGCTCCAGCCCCCTCCCCAACCCAAAAAGGATTTAGCAGTAGAGGATGGATAGATCAAATTATAGCATCCTTACCTAATTTTTAAAACTCTCTTCATCAAAATGACGACCAAAGAGCAATTCCAGATAATAATTAACAAAAAAAAAAGCCAAGAAGAAAAGGAAATATGATGAGGCTTTGCTTGCTCTTGGATTCATTGTGGTTGTGGACTATGGAGGGGCAGAGAAATAGCTGTGTGTAGGTGGGCTTGTTAATGGCTCCCCAATATGGGGAATAAAAAGTTTGAGCCACTGTTATAAATGAACAAAAAAAGATCAGCAGATTACAACGACCACAGTCTCTGAACTTTTACTGCTGACATGGGATTGAAACTTTTAGTGCTTCAGTCGCACTCTTTAGAAAGAAACCTCAAAGCTTTGAATATTTTTCTGTACAACTACAAGAAAAGCCTCCGAGCTCCATGAGGCTTCACCTGCCAAACAAAAATAAATTCTACAGCTCCTTAATAGTATTTATTCTTGTTTAAAAGCAGCCTACTTTGTACATTTACTGCTGTTTACAGCCTGTTAATGCAGTCTTAGCAGGCAACATACCTTAAAAACACGTTTTCCGCTGGTGCACTTTTCCCTCTGGCTCCCTCACTCTAGCTCTCTCGTTGACCATTTGCACGCAGAGCGGCACTTAGGTTTCACTTAGCGCTCCCTTCTGCTGGTGGACTCTATAATTGCATTTAAGAATGTGGTTACAAATACGGCCAGTGTGATATAAATAAATGATTGATTTTTGGAAATGGACTGGTGAGCCGTAATGGATGTGGGCTGCGAGCCGCCAGTTGAACATCCCTGGCTTAAATCTTCTCTTCTGACACAGTGGTCACTGTTCTTTAATTTTGCTCACTGTTTGGGCAGCACAGTGGCGGAGTGGTTAGCACTGTGGCAGCACAGCAACTCACTCTTGGGCGGGGATCCTGGGTTCAATCCCAGCCACCGACCAACAGTGATCTGTGTGGAGTTTGCATGTTCTCCCCGTGTCTGCATGGGTTTACGCCGGGATTTCTCTGGTTTCCTCCCACATGCCAAAAACATGCAAGTTAGGTTAAATGGCATCAAAACTGGGGATTCTAAATTGTCCTTAGGTATGACTGTGAGAGTGAATGGTTGTCTGTCTCTCTGTGTTGGCCCTGCGATGGACTGGCGATCTGTCCAGGGAGGACCCTGCCTCTCGCCCAAAGATACTGGGATAGGCTCCAGCCCCCCCGCGACCCGAAAAAGGATTAAGCGGAAGAAGATGAATGAAATGAATGAAAGGGTTTTTTTTGTTTTTTTTTTACAAAATACAGTAAGTGTTTGTGTTGAAGTACCTTGGTTATTTAAAAAAAAATCATGCTGGTACTGCAGTGGTATAGCCACAGCTGATATTCTGTCAGATTCTGAGCAGTTAAGAATTACATATGTTAGAATAAATCAAGTATTAATACATTGTTCTCTAATTTTGATCTCCACTGTATATGGACCTAACTGTATATAGTGAAAAGGTGGGAATTTTGGAGCATCTTTCACATTAAACTAAATGCAGCTCAACATAAACAGTAAAATAAATCAGCCAGTGGTATCGTCCTCTTTTAATAAAATAAATCCAGAATAAATTCAGTTCAAAATGAATAGTGCAAAATAGAGCCCATTCACTATAATCCAACATAAATTGTACAAAAGTGTAAAAAATATTTTAGGGCATTTTTTTTTTCATTTTACAGTCCATATAGATAAAAGGGCAAAATATCAGTTAATGCACTTTAAAGTCCACTCTAAAGTGATCCCAACATAAATGATAAAAGATTTTATGGTGTGTTTAAGAAAAATGTTGAATCAGTTCAAGTAGCCATGGGGGGGGGGCGGGGGGACTCTTCAGCACACTACTGGCATTATTCTCAATACTGACTTTTCATTATACGCCTGTGCTTAAAGACGGGACTTTTTATGGTATGATGATGTCTGTCTGGCCGTCCGTACATACGACTTGTCCGGCAAACTCCTCCCACAGTTTTCAAACTATGACTTTATATTTCACATGATATTTGTACACGTACTAAAGATGTGCTTATGACAACAATTTTAATTTTGGATATTTTTTGTAAAAATTACAGGTTTTAGAGCTTTGTCTTTTTTAAAAGATGTAGTTTCAATACAGGGATCTTGGATTGTCCGGCTAACTCCTCCCAGTTTTCATGCTTGGATATTTTAATTTCACACAATGTTTGTACATTGATTGAAGATGTGCATATTGTAGGGAGTTAAATGATTTTCTGACATTTTTTTTTTCTAAGTTTGTTCCACATGGAATTGTAGATTGTTTGCTTTGCTTAAACTCCTTGCAATTACATGTTTATTAGTTTTATTACAGATCTAAAGTATATTGAATCCTAAATTTGTAATCAATTTTCTAGTTGTTGGTGTGCTAGCTATGGACTGTCGATAATGGCTATGGATGGGGGTATAATGTACCGTGTGCAGTGCTCTTGTTCTGAGAACTAAAAGGGACAACAAGCTTGGGTTCATAGTAGAGGAATGTTCAGTGCTGTGCAAAAGTAATTGCCCGCTTCCTGATATATATTTTATTTTCCTGATTTATATTTTTACATATTTGTCACACTTAAATGTTTCAGATCATAAAAACATTTTAATATTAGACAAAGATAACCCAACTAAACACTAAATGCCGTTTTGAAATGATGATATCATTTATTAGGGGAAAAAAGCTATCCAAACCTACCTGGCCCAGGTAAATACTTTATCGCAGCACTATAAGCATGTCTATACTGTCTGTTGTTAGGCCTGCTCTATTCTTCATCACAACGTTTCAGCTGTTCAGACAGAATTGAAGTTGCAGGAACAGACAAATAAGGTTTTGCCAAATTGCAAAGGTTGGAAACCTTGCTTCATTCTCTTTCCACCATTTATGTTTGTTCTCGTCTTTTGGGGATAGGTGGTTCTCTAAATTATAACAGCAATTTAACTCACCCTTGGCCGGGGAATCCTGGATTCAATCCCAGCCCCCGACCAACAGAGATCTATGAGGAGTTTGCATGTTCTCCCCGTGTCTGCGTGGGTTTACTCCGGGATTTCTCCGGTTTCCTCCCACATGCCAAAAACCTGCAGGTTAGGTTAATTGGCATCAAACTGGGGATTCTAAATTGTCCTTAGGTATGACTGTTAGAGTGAATGGTTGTCTGTCTCTCTGTGTTGGCCCTGCGATGGACTGGTGATCTGTCCAGGGTGTACCCTGCCTCTCGCCCAAAGTTGCTGGGATAGGCTCCAGCACCCCCCATGACCCGAAAAGGATTAAGCGGAAGAAGATGGATGGAATTTATTCTTTACTCTGTCACTTTTATCATCATCATCATCATCACTTTGAAAACGTGTCGTCTGACTCTGAGCCAAGCAAAGTGTCCAGCAAAGACACTGGCCTCCTGTCTGAAACAGGTGGTTTAGCTGAATCATCCTGTTCCATGCTGTGATGTTGCTGAGTTTCATTTGTCTTTCAATCCAAGGGCTTAAACTTTGGACTGTACTATGATGGTGTCCTCTGCTACAAGGAATTTTAATTTGCAAAGTCTTGGATCCAGGGCAGCTGCAATAATGCATATATTTTGTACCTCATCTTTAAATGTGGTCCCCAGCCCCCATCTTAAAGCAATCTCCTGTGCTGCACATGCCTGCACAGCATACAGTGGGTTTGTCTCAAATGAATGATGTGCTCTGCATGGACTTTTGAAGGCCCTTCTGCAGTGATTGAAGAGCAGAAATAGTGACATAAGATCATCCACACAGAACGACAGTGGCACATTCAAAGGGTTTTAGGTCCTCTTCCAATACTTAAAGGAGGCTCCACTATTCACCTTTGAGATCCAGAAAGAGCTTCCTTCACTGAGTGACTTCAGGGCATGAAAGGGTTGCGGTCACAGGCCACCTCTGCTCCAACAGGCGGTTGATCATGTGTGATAAACTTTTCCATCTTACTGAAACATTTTGTATTAGCTTTTGCTCGGGAGCACACATTGCTTTTAGCTTGGTGCTGGTCAGCTCACTTTGTTGAAGTGTTCTACTAGGCACCATGCTGCCCCAAGGGCCTTGTATATCTGGCCATCCGTTAGAACATGGTTAACAATTGCGGTGTATGGCCAGTGAACCTGAGAAAAGTAGCCCAGTATTTCTCTTCCAGCATCTCGAGGTCTGCACCAGCATTACTAGCATTATCTTGTACAACAACCAGTACTGTAGTCATTGTTAGACCAGATCTCTCGGCTGTTTTTTTTCCAGTGAAGCAGCAATATTTTTAGCTGTATGCCGTTCTTCCTGTGGCATTGTGATCAGGAGGCAATACTTGTCCATGCATCTGTGGTGAGTGTGACCTTTTAGAGTGATACTTTCATTTTTTTTTTCAAGATTCTCTTCCATCATCCATCTTCATCCATTGAGTCCTCCAACGCATGTCTGCCACCTTCTGAAACTGGCAGATCAGTACAAATCGGTACAAATCCTCAATGGAGCCGGCGATGTCAGAGTGTGATGACGGGCGCAGCGACGCGCTCTGCCACTAGGGGCACGCAAATTCTCACACTCATAACAATCATGTTGAGGATGCTGTCAGAGAGCACAGTGGCCATGTGGAATCTGCATACAGTCACATCCTTTTCATGAAAGAAATCTTGTACACAGCTTTGCTACTACTTAGAGACATATTTAAGCGGTACCTTATAAATGAACGAACAATGTCAAGCTTTAACCTCATAATACAACCCCAATTCTGGTGAAAACAAAAAAGGTTGATCAGTTTGAACATTAAATATCTTGTCTTTGTGGAGTATTCAATTGAATATGTTTAAATGGATTTTTAAATCATTGTATTTTGTTTTTATTTATATTTTACACATTGTCCCAAATTCACCAGAATTGGGGTTGTTGGGGTTGTGCTATTCATCACAAAAGTTAAGATTTATTATTATTTATATAACACAATTACTCTCTGACTTTCTCTGACCCCAAATAAATGAATAAATTCTGTCCTTTCAAAAACAGATTTTCCCAAATTTTAAATTGGCTTAAAAACAAAGGTAAATTACTGACAAAATGACATTGTTTAAAAAAGAAAGAGATCAAGTGGGTTGCTGGAGGTGATTGACAACACATACAGTAGTTATAGTTCAGGAGTGAAGCCCATAATATGAGTGTTTGTGATTGTTATACTTCAATGACCACTGCCTCCACTGGGGGAGGTTTGCAGGTACAGATGTGAAAAGGTGCAAAGGGTGAAATAAAGGGATTTATATACAGTATAATCTTTATGCTCATAATCTATATTCACATAGATACTCTACAACTTCCAAAAACAAAAGAAAGCAGTATGTAACAGCATACAAGAGAGTCTTGGTCAGGTTAATGTTTAGCTAGTTTTAAGCACAGCAAATAACTAGAATGCACTCAACCAAGATGTAGACCCACACCTTTTGCAACCCTATAGATTTAAAACCTTGACCTTTGGCCTTTTGACCCCAAACTCATAGTCAGAGGTCAGGGTGTCAGGGTGAGTCTGTCTACCAAGTTTGGTGACCCTAGCTTTCATTGTTCTTGATATGTAGTTTATATTGCACTTTGACTTCAGCCTTTGACTTTGCTATCCCAAAACCATAGTCACTGTTCAGGATCCCAGGGTAGGCTGTGTACCAAGTTTGGTAGCACTAGTTTTTACTTGTTCTATAATAATAGGGCATAGAAAATACTAACGTTGACCTTTGACCTTTTGGCCTCAAACTGATAGTCAGAGGTCAGGGTCTCAAAGTGAACCTAAGTACAAAGTTTGGTGACTCTTGCTTTCTTTGTTCTTAAGATATTGTTTATATAGCATTCTGACCTTGACCTTTAAGTGCTAGTCCCAAGGTTGACCTACATATGTACCATGTTTGGTGGCCATTTCCTCATTCCCTGTCAAGCCAGAGGATGGACATAGCTGGATAACCGCAGACAACACCAACTCTTCTACTCACATGACTTGTCAGTGTGGATAATAATTATACAATGACGACTTTGAGGCATTAAGACCAAACAACAGCACTCAAAAACACTCTGCTAGTTGATCAATGTGAGGATGGAGTGCCCTAATATGTTTTATTTTTAGATGTCCATGTACTGTATAGGAGTTGTGTCTCTGTGGTAGGCTGTTTATTTTTTGCGAAGGGTGAAGAATATCATTTTACCCGATCTCTGTTTAAAAAAATTCCCACACTTTAGAAAATTGTCTCCAAATTTTTTGAGGGAACTTTCATCATGCCGGAGATTCATAGCCACCAATTTGGATACTAATATAAACTTGTCACCTGTGTCCTGTGTATTCATGGTGGTCTGTGACAGCAATACGTTGTTGCAGCCCTGGTAGTATCATTTTCTTTCATGTGGATTTGTAATGCAATGGTAAAAACTATTACAATGTTAGAAACTGTTTTAATCCTCAGCAAAGCCTGTACCTTGTTACAGGTCTTCTAATCTCACTGCCCACTAATTATCCGTGTACGATTTTCTTCTCTTTTTGAGGATTTCAGTTTTTATGTTCTTTTTTTTAAATTTCCAATCCAACAGCTTCCAGTACATGCACATATGCAGTTCTCCATTTTTACTGAATACGTTTTTCTTTCATTGGCACTGCAGACAGAACTCAGAATTAAATTAGTACTGCCCAACACTGATGAGTTCCTGTTAATTCCAACACAAGATGACTATCCAATCTTTTAAAGTTACCATAGTTCCCTTTTTTATTGCCACTGCAGTGAGAATATGTATACGTGCCAGCAATTCTTGGACATCTAAAGGACGTTCCGCTCCATCACTATTCTAATGTCAGAATGGAATTTTCCTCTGACCTTGACTCCATTTTGGAGCAGTTTTCTCCAGCAGCTGTGGTTTATGAAGGGTACTTGTACATCTGCCTTATCTCTAAAACACCTTCACAATGCTTTGTAAACCATAAGCTGCCATAATGCTCTTTGCTTATTGTCTTGCCTTATTTTATACTGATTATAGCTTCTTCTCTAGTCATGTTCCATGAGTGAAACATTTGGCATGTCTCACTACTATGTGTAATGATTTTTTTCTCATCCTCACCTTATTTTTATTTACTTTTATTGATAACTGAAATCTTCAGAAATGAGAGGTATATATTTTCTGTCACAGATGCTCCAACAGCTTAATCTGCAAGCTGTTAATGTACTAATTAGTCACAACAAATGTACAGTCGTATTTTTTTCAGGATTATTGCTGTATTTGCTTTCAGCGAGCTTTTTACTATACATAGCTGCACTATTACATTCTTGTCAATTCATTCCCATCAGTTCATTAGTTCCTAGTTTGGATTTACAGCAGTGACCTTACTTTGGGCATGAGCAGAATGAAATTGAAAGACGTACCCTCTGCAATTATGCATAATCAATACTAAGTTGAATGTAACAAATTCTGAATTGGCCTTCAGGGCTCAGCGACATGAGGGGGACTGCAGCAGTAAACATTATTCTGAGGGCCACTGCATTAAGCACTTTACTGGGTTGTTAACTTGAAGGTGGATTGATCACTGTTTGAACAAGCCTATTTGTAATGATCCAAACCATAGTCACCTCTCAGTTATTTTCATTCAAAGCTATTAGTTTCATAAGAAATTTGCCTTTTGCCCCCCCACATAAAAACTTATGGTACATTAAATGGGTACATTGTCCACTGCAGGAATTTCCATTTGGAGTTATTTTTAGATAAACTTGCAGTTGAACAGTGTTTCAAAGGAAGAAATGAAATGTTCAAACGTTGCCATAACATGGCTTTTTTCCCCCTTTTTCATACAAACGCAAACAAAAAATACACATTCTTCATTTTAATTTTGCTTTGATTGAAACCTGCGATGGACTGGCGATCTATCCAGGGTGTACCCTGCCTCTCGCCCAAAGATGCTGGGATAGGCTCCAGCTCCCCGCGACCCAAAAAGGATTAAGCGAAAGAAGATGGATAGATGGATGGATGAAATCCAATCCAATCCAACCATATTAATCTTATGCACCTTAAAAGCGACCAAAGTTGACCAAAGTGCTGTACAAGAGCGTGGAAGACATGAATAGAAGACACAACAGCTTACATAATAAAAAAAAATTAGATTTAAAAAAAGTAAGAATAATTGTGCGGTGGTGGAGTGGTTAGCACTGCAGCAGCACAGCAACTCACCCTTGGCCGGGGGATCCTGGGTTCGATCCCATCCCCCGACCAACAGTGATCTGTGTGGAGTTTGCATGTTCTCCCCGTGTCTGCGTGGGTTTACTCTGGGATTTCTCCTGTTTCCTCCCACATGCCAAAAACATGCAAGTTAGGTTAATTGGCAGCAAACTGGGGATTCTAAATTGTCCTTGAGTATGACTGTGAGAGTGAATGGTTGTCTGTCTCTCTGTGTTGGTCCTGCAATGGACTGGCGATCTGTCCAGGGTGTACCCTGCCTCTCGCCCAAAGATGCTGGGATAGGCTCTAGCCCCCCCACGACCCGAAAAGGATTAAGCGGAAGAAGATGGATGGATGGATGGAGTAAATAAAGTTATCGTCTTACGAGTTGTCAAAGGCCAAGGAAAAGAGGTGGTTTTAAGAAGAGATTTAAAAACAGACAAGAAGGAGGCCCATCTAATATGGTGAGGAAGAAGGCCCTCTCCCCTCTGAACTTCTGCTTAGTTTTAGGTGCAGCTTACCAGCCGATAAGAGAAAATGGAAGGGTGTAAAATGGTGTATCAGCTCAAGTAAGGTTGGGTGGAGTGAGACCATATAGAAATTTAAAACAAAATTAAAGGATTTCAGACACAGATAGGGAAACAGGTGTGGGAATTTTTTAGTAGGCAGCAGCCTACAGGTAGTGTGGGAGGTGGGGCGCTGAGGAGATCATGATATGAAACCATGAGGGCCAGAGACTTAACCAGATTGTGTCCATCATGTGTTTTTGCACACCCTGTTCTGAATTTTGGACAACCAACTTCATGGATGTGTTGAAGTTAAAAAGAAATAAATAATTAAAATTAAAAAAACTGGGAAATGTGGCTTTTATAAACTTTCCTAGAATTCATCATAATAACTGCAGGCCAAAACAAAGGGAAGACTCCCTAAAACAGCAATAATATACTAACAGTGTGTTAGTATATGCATGATAGTCCCCCATTGCGGATCACCTCGCTGGGGGCTAGCGAACAATTCGCCTCGGTAGAGTGTGCCCCGCCAGGCGGCTCGCCTCTCTTTGCAGCGAGTTGGGGAGAGCGCTCCAAAGGAGCTGAGTGCTCCTCGGATCCTCCCTCTTCCCCTGAAGGAGCAGCCTCTGGTTACCCACTCATCGCGGATCACCTCGCTGAGGGCCAGCAAGCAGTTCGCCAGGGAGAGCCTTGGAGGTGAGCCAGCTGGCGGGCGCACCGGACCGAGGCGAACAGCTTGCCAGCCCCCAGCAAGACAATCCGAAGTGAGCGGGTAACCAGAGACCGTTCCTCCAGGGGAAGGGGGAGGAACCAAGGAGAGCTCTTCCCGACTTGCTTGTGGAGGCTGGAAGGCTCTCCGCCGGGAAAGGCAGCGACTTCGCTCCACCGAGAATGATCCTTCCAAAGGTTCACCTATCGAAACCTTGTTACCAATGTCACTTCCTCAAGTTGGATCGCCTTCTCGGAGTCCTCACCTTCTTCCAGTTGCTGGTGGGCGGAAGTATGAGTGGAGCTAATTAGAATATTCATAGACCATGCATGTGTAATTAGGTGGAAGATATAAAAAGCTCTTTCCAAGCAATTCTAAGGCAATGACATTTTTTTTGTGTGTATAAAAAGCCTTAATATACTATTTTGGGCAATACACATTTGATTTGGTTTTAGAGCATTGGTTTTAGAGCCGCCGGAGTGCATCTTTAATGCCAGTTAGCAATAAGGGCTGTATTTTGATGGTCATCAGCAGACTTTTCTGCTAGACTTTCCACTATATGCCAGTGTTTTTTGTTAGTTTCTGTCAGCACATTGTCTGTTTTTTACACTTTGAATCACCGCATCTGTTATGCACCCCTCCATAAGGAATTAGTCAGTGGTGCAGTCCCTGACACCTTAGGGTACACCTCCGCTACTAGCCAAGTGCTAGTAGAGGAATTCCTCTTTGGCTCGGTGGTAGAGTAAGAGGTTTTCAGATCACAGTGTCATGGGTTTGAATCTTGGCCTGGGACACTAAGTGTTAGTCTACCTTGCCTGGGGGGTGAAAAAGACTTTGTGGGTGTTAAATCTACCTTGCGTAAGTGTGGAAAAAGACTTACTAGGTGCTAGTCTTCCTTGCCTTCTTCTTTCAGCTGCTCCCTTTAGGGGTTGCCACAGCGGATCATCTATCTCCATCTTACCCTATCCCTTGCATCTTCCTCTGTAATACCAACCCTCTCCATGTCCTCCTTCACTACATCCATGAATCTTCTCTGTGGTCTTCCTCTTTTCCTCCTGCCTGGCAGCTCCATCTTCAACATCCTTTGTCCAATATATCCACTATCCTTCTTCTGCACATGTCCAAACCATCTCAGCCTTGCCTCTCTTACTTTGTCTCCAAACCGCTCAACCTGAGCTGTCCCTCTGATATACTCATTTCTAATCTTGTCCCTCCTAGTCACTCCCAATAAAAATCATAAGCATCTTCAACTCTGCCACCTCCAGCTCCATCTCCTGATTTTTTCGTCAGCGCGACCATCTCCAAACCATACATCATAGCAGGTCTCACTGCCGTTGTGTAAATCTTCCCTTTCTGTTAGACTGTTAGACTCGGACCCCATTCCTCCTCTACAGTCATGCTTAACACAGGCTCGCCACAGGGCTGTGTGTTGAGCCCCACTTTGTATTCATTGTACACATATGACTGCATACCTGTTCATCCCACAAACATTATAGTGAAGTTTGCAGATGACACAACAGTAGTGGGGCTCATATCAGGAGGAGATGAGTCCGCATACAGAGATGAGGTCCAGAAACTGGTGAGATGGTGCTCAGATAATAATCTGCTATTGAATACAAAAAAACCAAAAGAACTCATTATTGATTTTAGGAAGCATAGCAGTGAACCGCCTCCTCTATATATAGGTAAGGAGCGTGTGGAGAGGGTGGAGGCTTTTAAGTTTTTGGGTGTACATATTTCTCACAACCTTACCTGGGCAGTTAACACCAGAGCTACGATAAAAAAGGCTCAACAGCGTCTACACTTTCTGAGGCTCCTCAAGAAGAATGGCCTGAATGCACAGTTGCTGGTTTTATTTTATCGCTCTGCTATTGAGAGCATTTGTCATATGGCATCACGGTTTGGTATGAGGGCTGTTCAGCCGCAGACCGCAAAGCCTTCCAGAGAGTGATCGAGACTGCGCAAAAAATCACTGGCTGTTCTCTCCCTTCTCTGGAAGAGATTTCCAGGTCTCGGTACCTCAACAAAGCTACTGCCATCATTAAAGACTGTGCTCATCCAGGCCATGACTTCTTTCACTTGCTCCCCTCGGGAGAAGCGGTACAGATCCCATAAAACCCGGACTACCAGGTTTAATCATAGTTTTTTCCCAGCAGCAGTACGTATTTTGAACGGATTTATGTAACACGCACAGACTGCTGATATTTTTTGTTATTTTAGGTTATTTTGTAGCAACAACCCTGTGTGCATAAGCTGGTCTTTTGTATTTATCGCTCAGTATGTTTTTCATTATTGCTACATACACATTGTATTCAACTTTTAGGTAATTTTGTTTCAAGCATTATTTATTGTTGTAATTATAAGAATGTTAAATGCATGAGTGAACTGTGAGTGTGATAGTTTGTTTATAGTTTGTTTTTAGGGAGCAGCATCTCAATTTCGTTGCATTGTTCATTAACAATGGAATGACAATAAAGGCACTTTGACTTTGACTTTCATCTTGCTGCTACCCTTTTGTCACAAATCACCCCTGACATTCGTCTCCACCCAGTCCACCCTTCCTGCACTCTCTTCTTCACCTCTCTTGTACATTTTCCATTGCTTTGGATGGTTGACCCCAGGTATTTAAACTCATCTACTTTCACTACCTTTACTCCTTGCATCTTCACTGTTACACCTGCCTCCCTCTCATTCACGCTCATGTATCCTGTCTTGCTTCCACTGACTTTCATTCCTCTTCTCTCCAGAGCATACCTCCACCTTTCCAAGTTCTTTTCACCTGCTCCCTACTCTCACTACAGATCACAATGTCATCTGCAAACCTCATGTTCCACAGAGACTCCTGCCTGACCTTATCTGTCAGCCTGTCCATCACCATGGCAAACAAGAAGGGGCTCAGAGCTGATCCCTGATGTAACCCTACCCCCACCTTGAACCCATCTGTCACTCCTACAGCACACCTCACCACCATCTCGCTGTCCCCATACATGTCCTGCACCACCCTCACATACTTCTCTTCCACTTCTGACTTTCTCATACAGTACCACGCTTCCTGTCTTGGCACTCGATCATATGCTTTCTCTAGACTAGAGCCACAAAGACACAGTGCAACTCCTTCTGACCTTCCCTAGAATTCTCCATCAATACTCTTAGAGTAAATAATGCATCTGTAGTACTTTTTCTTGACCTGAAACTGTACTGCTGCTCACTGATTGTCACCTCTCCTCTTAACCTGGCTTCAACAACGCTTTCTCATATCTTCATAGTGTGACTAATCAACTTTATGCCTCTGTAGTTACTACAGCTCTGAGCATCACCTTTGTTCTTGAAAATTGGTACCAAAACATTTCTCCACTCCTCCGGCATCCTCTCACTCTCCAAGATTGTGTTAAACAATCTGGTTAAAAAGTCCACTGCCATCTCCCCTATACATCTCCATGCCTTCACAGTTATGTCATCTGGACCAACCGCCTTTCCATTCTTCATCCTCTTCAAAGCTGCCCTCACGTCTGCCTTGCTAATCCTCGGGACTTCCTTGTTCACCAACTTTCCTTCATCCATTGATCCATCCATCCTCCTCTCTCTCTTATTTTCTTTATTCATCAGCTCTTCAAAGTACTCCTTCCACCTTCTCAACACACTCTCGTCAGTTGTTAGTACATTGCCATTTCTGTCCTTAATCAGCCTAACATGCTACACATCTTTTCCAGCTCGATCTCTCTGTCTAGCCGATCGATACAAGTTCTTTTCTCCTTCCTTAGTGTTTAGCCTCTCATACAACCCACTATATGCCTTTTCCTGTGCCTTTGCCACCTCTCTCTTTGCCATGCACCTAGATTCCAAATACTCCTGTCTACTTTCTTCATCTCCCTGACTATCCCACTTTTTCTTTGCTAGCTTCTTCCTTTGGATACTTTCTTGTACCTCCTCATTCCACCACCAAGTCTCCTTGTCTTCCTTCCTCCAATCACTGGATACGCCACATACCTTTCTACCCATTTCCTTCAGTACTTTTGCTGTACTTTCCCAGTCATCTGGTAATTCATCCCTACCACCCAGAGCCTGTATCAACTCCTTCCTGAACTCTGTGCGACCTTATTCCTTCTGTAACTTTCCCCACTTATTGTTTGGCTCTGACTTCACTCTCTTCCTCTTCTTGCTTTCCAAAGTCATCCTACAGACTACCATTCAATGCAGTCTAGCTACTTTTTCCCCTGCCACCACCTTGCAGTCTCCTATCTCTTTCAGATTTCTCCTTCTGCATAGGATGTAGTCACCTGTACGCCTTCCTCCACTCTTGTAAGTCACCATATGTTCCTCTCTCTTCTTAAAGTATGTGTTCAACACAGCCATTTCCATCCTTTTAGCAAAATCCACAACCATCTGTCCTTCCACATTTCTCTCCTTAAGATCATACCTACCCAGGACCTCCTCCTCATCTCTGTTCTCTTCACCTACATGCCCATTAAAGTCCACTCCAATCACCACTCTCTCCCTGCTGGGAACACTTTCTACCACTTCATCTAACTTACTCTAGAATTCCTTTCTCTTCTACCTGACATTCAACTTGTGGGGTATATGCACGGACAACATTCAACATCACACTTTTGACTTCTAGCTTCAAACTCACAATCCTGTCTGACTTCCTCTTTACCTCCTGAACACTCTTCACATACTCTTCCTTCAAGATTATTCCTACGCCACTTCTCTTCCTATCTACATCATAGTGGAACAGTTTAAATCCATTTCCAGTGCTCCTAGCCTTGCTTCCCTTCCATCTGGTTTCTTGAATACACAGTATATCTACCTTTCTTCTCTCCATCAAATCAGCCAACTCTCTGCCTTTACCAGTCATAGTCCCTACATTTAACGTCCCTCCTCTCACCTCCACACTTCTTACCTTTCCTTTTTCTCTCTCCCTTCTAACACGCCTTCCCCCTCTCCTCCTCCTTAATCTTTGATCAGTCTTCTTTGCCTGTGGGGTGAAAAATGACTTGGGTCTGTCCACCTTGACTGAAGGTCAAAACGGACTTTGGCAATCCCAGAATTAGTTGGCGTTTCTGGCCTTGGCCCAGAGAGTGGGTCGTAACACCATCTAATTACCAGCAGATGGTGTTCACGCTTTGCTCTGAGAGGAGGCTCATTTCAAAGAGCGGCATGCAATTTCAAGTACATCACTATTACGGTACATGTTATGCCATTGCACTTTTGATCAGGAAAAAGGAGGTCTGTTGTCACAAGCGCATTGTTTAATACTATTTCAGTGGCATGTTTTAAAATTGTGCAGCTCCAGAGCTCATGAGGAAACAGCATGCCCTGGGTTTTTCTGTTATTTTAATGGAGAGAGTTGTAACAGTCATAATACAATCACTCACCATTTTAATTATAACTAGTGCATACCTGTGCATGCCTGTAGAAACCTGTGCATGCCCGTAGAGTGGATACATTGGAACAGAATTCTTGCCAGTTCCAGGGCAGTTGGTATAGCAACACAGCACTAAGTGGCAATCACATGTGATGGCTTTTGTATGCAGCAAAACATAAAAATCACACAAAATATGCCCTGCCATCTGGGACTGTTTGCCCCTGCTTGTTATTTCTTCTCCTGCCTGTCACTGTTCTGTTATGTTGCTTTCCTGTGTCTATATACAGTATACAGTATATGTCTTGTAGGGAGTCATGTGCTCTGTCTATGTGGCGTCATATAGACATCATCTGGTGGGTCTTCTTTGTTCAGACCACTGAAGGGTCTCCTCCTGTCTCAGACGGCTGTGTTGTTCACAGTCATGCCTGTGGGATACTGCTGGAACCTGAGGTGTTTCATGTTCACGGCATCCTTTCTGACGTGCAGCAGTTGTCCTCATTCTATTGCTGTCCATCTGGTGGGTCTTCTTCTTCTTCGTTCAGACCACTGGTTGAGGGATAGGTGCGTCGTAATACAGTTCATGGGCACGATCCTGAAAAAGTGGCTTTCGACCCTGTTCAAGAAGGCCCGTGCATGCCTGTAGAAACCAAGAAACCGGAGCACCCAGAGAAAATCAGCGCTTTGCTTGGCATTTTACACATTTGTAGTGTAGACTGACATTGGTCAAGGTTACACATTTGCCGTCATGTAGGCATGGCAAATCATCCTATGATGCCTGAGGTCATAGGACACGCTATGATGATGAGGCAGAGATCATAGGCCGTCCTATGATGTCTTAGAAACGTGCTTTAAAGTCTGTCATACCCTATGCTGGTGAAGGGTGTCCGCCTGTCTCAGACGGATGCGATGTCCTGCTGGAACCTCAGGTGTTTCATCTTCATGGCATCTTTTCTGACGTGCAGCAGTTGTCGTCATTCTATTGCTCTCCATCTGGTGGGTCTTCTTCATCTTCTTTTAGATTTGATTGGCGTTTAGCAAACAGCTTACAGGTGCATTACCGCCACTGACTTGACCACCATCACTCTATATCTTTGTATAAGGAGTTCTTATAAGGAGTTCGGAACAACTCCTTATGTGTGAAAAAAATATCCATCCTTGGACTGTGTCCTCGGCAGCGTCAATAGCTGTGCCGGCCAGCTGGCCAGCCAGCCGGCCTCTTCTTCTTCGTTGAGACCACTGGTTGAGGGATAGGTGCATCGTAATTTCAGTTCATGGACAGGATCATGAAAATAGATCTGAGCAAAAAGAGGCTTTCCGGCATGGACTCACTGTATATGACATCATGCAGACATGAAGGCAGGCTTGATGTATATGACATCATAAAGACACATTTGTCTTTGTGCCGTCATATAGGCATCGCGAGTCATCCTATGATGCCTGAGTTCATGGTCTATATGACATCATAAAGACACATTTGTCTATGTGTCCTATGATGCCTGAGTTCAAAGACACATGGTCTATATGACATCATAAAGACACATTTGTCTATGTGTCCTATGATGCCTGAGTTCATAGGACGTCCTATGATGTTCAGGCAGAGATCATAGTCGTCCTATCATGTCCTATAAACGTGACAGACAGACACACACACAGAGATTTCTTGCTTTGATAGAGTGATATGATCACACACTAAATAGTTGTTTTATTTCATCCACATTCTCATTTTAGTTGCGGACTTAACATTGGAGTCTGTAGATTTTTTTTTTTGTATTTTGTATACTTTATTGATCCCCAGAGGGAAATTCAGGGCATCCACGTGGATGGATGAGGCAACCATGGTACGGCACCAATCCCTTCACCATTCACACACACATTCACACCTAGGGCCACTTTCGTGTCTCCAATTAACCTAACTAGCATGTTTTGGGCCTGTGGGAGGAAACTGGAGTACACAGGGTAAACCCACGCAGACACGGGGAGAACATGCAAACTCCACACAGAAGGGTCACCGATGGTCAGGGGGCGGGCTCGAACCCACGACCTTCTTACTGTGCTGCTGCAGTGCTAACCACTGCACCACCGAGTTGCTCCATTAGGCATTAATGTATTAATTTTTTAGGTGTATGAATGAATGAACAGGGATTGTGTGTGCATTCCGGTGTGGGTGTGCGACACATGGGGGGGGGGGGGGGGGTTGGTAAGGCTACTGTCAGGCTGAAGATTTTAAACTACAGACCTCATCTTTGAAAACGTTTTGTCCACTTAACTGTTGTGTGTTGAGTCATATCACATCATCATATCATGTGTCCGTTTGTGCTCACGTGTTCCGATTAGTTGAAAAACACACTCAACCAGTGTTTTCTGTTAAATGAGGACAGTTAACCCTTTAAATGCAAGTTTCACATCTACACACCTGTTCTGCACACACCCTCTAGTGGCCAAGATTTTTTTGAAGGAAATATTCAATTTAGACATCAGAAATTCCAAAGGCTGTAACTTGAAAGTGGTAAGAGATAATGGCTTACTGTAAATGAGAAAAATGTAGAACATGATCCAAAGTTTATGATGGGAGTAAGTTTACTCATCTAATTTGCATATTGTTATGGCAGCCATATTGGATTACATAACTTAAAACTAAGGTAGCTACTATCGTAAACATAAACTAATGTAAAACTGAACTTGGAACATATGTCCATAGAAGATTTTTTTTGTTTGTTTTTTGTTTTTGTTTTGTTTCCTGTTTTTTTGTTATGTAATCTTCAAAATATATGAACCAGAAAATCAGTAGAATGTAAAAAAAAAACAGCGATAACAATATCAGACTGACCGCGCTTCATGCGTCGCCATGCGTCCGTGTGCTCATCCTGATCCCTTATTTTGTCTTCTGTCAGTCATTTTCACTTTCTGTCCCACATCCAGAAACTCCCACATTTATCTTTTGATTTATTCCACCTCCATTTTGGTTAGGCGACGCTGCTGAACCGGCAGTATCCCCCTCTCTGTCACATGCAGCTTCATCGACGGCGGACAAAGGGTGTACATGTGCTGGTCCATCTTGCGCTGTTAGAGAAGGTAAATATTACACTTCAGAATCATCCTCAGAAGCTAAATAATCCTATTTAGAATCATAGTTGGCAAAATTCAGAGCAAATGCTTCCTTCCTGTTGAAATACACGTTGTGCAATCGCTTGTGCATCTCTTCTTCTGCGCTCCGGAAGTGACATCTGGTTCGAGGAAGTTCTGGCAGATGTGGGCCCAGTCCTTCAGAGTGGAGGAGTGCTAGGATTTAAGCTATACATGTCTGCTCCCTAATGATGTGAAATGGTTAGTACAACTGGGATCATTTTTGGAGGGTTTTTTTTTTACATACTTTTTGACCTACCATCTGACAGGCGTGTATCTGTGACCTTTTACGCAAGAGGGTTGTATCATGTAATCAAACTGGCATTTAAAGGATTAAATATAAACTATTTGAAGACACAACAGGGTTTTTCAGTACACAGAGGGAAAAAAGTTATGTGGATTTATGATTCAGTTCTCTACTGGACCGCAGTGAGATCAGTCTGTTCTAGCGGGAAAACAATTGTCACCACAACCCAAGAGAAGAGCAGGTATGAGTGCCCAAAGTCAATATTCATTATCTAATGACTGTTTTTACAATTTTAACGTCATTCACTGTCATTATTTTAAAAGAATGTTTCAAAATTAAAACATCCCAACAGTTGTTTTGAATTAAATCTACAATTTTTCATTCACTTGAGCAGATTAATACAGCTCAGGGCATGATGAGCAGCTCCTCTTTCTTGGTGTAAAAGAGAAGCTTTGGTGAACTATAATACGTTTTTTTTAGTGAGGGTGGGTTGACAGTATTATAACTGAAGGAAACTCTGTCAAACTTATGGACAAAGAGAAAGACTGGCATGATCTCTGAATTGTAGCAGACAGCTCTCATCCATGGGTAAGCAAGGCTGTGGAGTTTAAAAGCTGCTCCTTACTTTTAAATGCATTTTCACTTTGTGAATGAGCAAGCATTGGCCTCAGCACAAAATGGAATTATCCTCCTACTTAAGCCTCTTTCGTGTTAGCATCATGTCATTGATTTCACTCCTATGTCTATTAAAGGGGAAGAGAGCAAAGGCAGTGATTGGTTTATTTCACACTACACCCCAAACACCCCTCTGAATAATTAAGAGCATTAGGACAACCCTTTTTGACTTTGCATCCAGCGGAAAATTCATTTCTGCGCTGTTGTGATAAGGAAATGAACTTGGAAATGCCCATAAATGCGTTCTGCGTCACTGACAACTGACTGTATCCTTGTAATATGGCCCTAAGACTTTGATACATTCCCAGTACTTAGCTATTATTGTTGTATTATTTATTTATTTTTCTTGAAATGTTTTCGTACTTTTGTGTTTCTCTGTGGCACTGTAGTATGTTGTTATTGTTCGTCCGTCGTTCTCGACGATGACCAAGGACATCACAGGGAAGGGGACTGGGTGTGGTGTGTCTGGCTGTGTATGATCAGTCCAATGCGGGCACGGAAGGCTCTGCCACAGGTCGGGCACAGGTGGTCTGCGTAGGCAGAAGATACAGGGGTGGCTCTGGACTTGCAAAGCTCACATTTTCTCTGGGCCTTGGCAATCGTGATCAGCTCAAAGGAGGCAGCACCTTTGCTGGTATGGCTATGCCAGACTGGTCGGTCTATCACTAGGGTCTCCCAGGTGTCAGGACTGATGTCAAAGCTTTTCAGGGAGGCCTTAAGAGTGTCTTTGTAGCGCTTCTTCTGACCACCTTGTGAGCACTTGCCCTCTGCTAGTTCACTGTAAAACAGTCTCTTTGGTAGGCTTGAGTCAGTCATATGAACAAGGTGGCCAGCCCACCTAATCTGGGCTGTCTTGAGCAGGGTGTGGATGCTAGGCAGCTCAGCTCGGGAGAGGACCTCTGTGTCAGGGATTTTGTCCTGCCAGGTGATCTTCAGGAGCTTTCTGAGCATGTCGCTCGTAGACTGTCCAGGTCTCGCAGGAGTACAGTAGGGAAGGCAGGACATCTGCCTTGTACACCTTCAGTTTTGTGGTCAGCCTGATGCCTCTCCTTTCCCACACTGTTGCACGTAGCCAGCTGAATGCTGAGCTTGCCTTGGCAATGCACAAATCAACCTCGTCGTCGATGTTGACAGGCCTGGAGAGTGTGCTGCCGAGGTACGTGAACTTGTTGACAGCCTTGAAGGTTTCCCCGTTGACAGTGATGGCTGTTCCACGTGTCTTCTGCGGTGTGGGTTGGTGCAGGACCTCGGTTTTCTTCATACTGATTGTGAGCCCAAAGTTGTCGCAAGCAGTGGAGAAGCAGTTCATGCTCTGCTGCATCTGGGCCTCTTTAGCAGCGTTGAGTGCGCATTCGTCTGCGAATAAGAAGTCATGCACTGAGTCCCCTTCCACCTTGGTTTTGGCTTGGAGCCTCTGCAGGTTGAAGAGCCTGCCGTCCATCCTGTACCTCATCCTGATGGCGCTTTCTTCATTGTCACAGAAGGCATCAGGCAGCATGGCTGTGAACATCATGCTGAAAAGTGTGTGCGCGAGTACCCAGCCCTGCTTGACTCCATTGGTGACTGGGAACGCTTCGGAGGAGTCTCTATCATCCAGTACTCGAGCAAGCATGCCGTTGTGGAACTGGCGCACCATGCTGATGAACTTTTCCGGGCAGCCGAACTTCACCATGATCTTCCACAGCCCCTCACGACTGATGGTATCAAAAGCCTTGGTCAGATCTACAAATGTTGTGTAGAGGTCCCTGTTCTGCTCTTGACACTTCTTCTGAAGTTGGCGTGTGGCGAAGATCATGTCAGCAGTTCCACAACTCTCTCTGAAGCCACACTGGCTCTCCGGCAGGTGACCACCTTCCATGTGCTGAATGAGGTGGTTGAGAAGGACTCTTGCGAGGATCCTGCCAGCAATGGCGAGGAGAGAGATCCTATGGTGGTTGTCGCAGGACTGCCTGTTTCCTTTTCTCTTGTAGAGATGGACAATGGAGGCGTCCTTGAGCTCCTGGGGGATAACTTCCTGCTGCCACATGGTCTGAAAGAGCTTGGTCAGTTTCTGAATTAGAACTGGTCCTCCTGCCTTGTAGATTTCACCTGCGATGGAGTCAGAGCCTGGTGCTTTGCCATTCGAAAGGAATTTGATCGGTTTTTGGACTTCTGATTCCATTGGAGGTTCTGCCAGAGACATGTTCACCTCTATTTGGAGCATATGAGTGATGGATTCTGCATTGATGGACGAAGGTCTGTTCAGGACACTGCTGAAATGTTCTGCCCATCTTTCCAGGATTGCGTTCTTGTTGGTGAGGAGAGTGGACCCATCAGCACTGAGCAGTGGTGATGTTCCAGAAGACTGAGGCTCGTAGATGGTCTTAAGGACATCGTAGAAGCATTTGGAGTTGTTGCTGTCAGCGTACTGCTGTATTTCATTTGCCTTTTTGCTGAGCCAAAAGTCCTTCATCTCTCTGAGCTTTGCCTGTACCTTTCCTTTGATGGCGTTGAAGGTTGCCTTCTTAGAGGCAGATCTGCTGTCTTGCTGGTACGCTCTTTGGGCTTCACGCTTCTCGTCAAGCAGCTTTTGGATGTCCTCATTGTTTTCATCAAACCAGTCTTGGTGTTTGTGCGTGTTCTGGTCCAGATGAGTGAGTGAGGTGTTGTACACCATGTCTCTGAAAGCTGCCCAGTCTTCTTCTGCTCTGTACGTCTTGAGGTCGAGCTGACTAAGCTTGCTGTCCAGGTCCTCACTGAAGTTCTGTTGCACAGAGTGCTGTTCTAGCTTGCTGACATTGAGTCGCTTGTTTGCCTTTTTCCCTTGTGGATGCTGTTTGGGCTGGATGTGCATATTGAGCTTTGAGAGAATGAGTCTGTGATCCATCCAGCAGTCTGCGCCACACATTGCCTTTGTCACTCTAACGTCCTGCCTGTCTCTCCTTCTCACAATGACGTAATCGAGCAGATGCCAATGTTTGCTGCGTGGATGCATCCAGGAGGTCTTGTTGCGGTTAGGCAAGCGATAGACGGTATTAGTGATCAGAAGGTCATGAGAGGGGCACGTCTTCAAAAGGAGAAGGATGTTGCTGTTGCACTTTCTAGCTCCATTTCTCCCAAGGACTCCCTCCCATGTTTGTTAGTCTGTACCAACTCTGGCGTTAAAGTCTCCAAGAACAATGAGTTTGTCCTCCTTCGGTACGCCTTCAATGAGAGTCTCTAAGTCCTCATAAAACTTGTCTTTGATCTCATCTGGGTTTGTCATGGTGGGGGCATATGCACTGATGAATGTGGGATGGCGTTTTCCTTGGAGGGGGAGCCGCAGGGTCATGAAGCGGTCGTTGGTTCCTTTGGGGAGGCTGATCAGATTGGATCTGATTGTGAAACCCACTCCTGCTTCACGGCTTTCTTCGCTGCCTTGGCCGCTCCATAAAAAGGTGTAGTTGACTTCTGTCAGCTGACCTTCATCTGCAAACCTGGTCTCGCTCAGAGCTGTGATGTGGATGTTGTACCTGCTGAGTTCTCTTGCGACAAGTACTGTCCATCTCTCAGGTCTTTCCGCTTTGGAGCTGTCCATAAATGTTTGCACATTCCAAGTGCCAGTGGTGAGTGATGTCACCTTAGTTGATTTCTTCTGATAGTTGATTTCGACTGCTAGGGTGGGATCCCCACCAGCCGCAGCTTGCTTGCCAGGGTGCAGTGAAGCAGGTTATGTTTAGGGCACCTTTTCTAGCCCCTTCCTCAGGCCATGGAGGTGAGCAGAGCGAATCCTAAAGAGGGCTGCTCAGACACCCAGGGGGCTGCCAAACTCCACTGCTGCTTTGGTCCAGTAGAGAGTGACCGTATGCCCTGGGCCGCCTGTGTGTGGGATTGTGGCTACAGCTTCCAGTGTATCTACGCCTGCTGCATGCAGCAGACTTAATTGTTTCAGATCATCAAACAAATTTAAATATTAGACAAAAATAACACAAGTAAACACAAAATGCAGTTTTTAAATGAAGGTGTTTATTATTAAGGAGAAAAAAAAAATCCAAACCTACATGGTCCTGTGTGAAAAGTGATTGCCCCTAAACCTGATAACTGGTTGAGCCACCCTGAGCAGCAACAACTGCAATCAAGCATTTGCGATAACTGGCAGTGAGTCTTTTACAGCGCTGTGGAGGAATTTTGGCTTACTCATCTTTGCAGAATTGTTGTAATTCAGCCACATTGGAGGGTTTTCGAGCATGAACCACCTTTTTAAGGTCATGCCACAGCATCTCAATCAGATTCAGGTCAGGACTTTGACTAGGCCACTCCAAGGTCTTCATTTTGTTTTTCTTAAGCCATTCAGAGGCCTCTCATCTTCCTCTTGACAATACTCCATAGATTCTCTATGGGGTTTAGGTCAGGAGAGTTTGCTGGCCGATCAAACACAGTGATGCCATGGTCATTAAACCAGGTTTTGATACTTTTGGCAGTGTGTGTGTGGGGGGGGATGCCAAGTCCTGTTGGAAAATAAAATCAGCTTCTCCATAAAGCTTGTCAGCAGAGGGAAGCATGAAGTGCTCTAAAATTTCCTGGTAGACAACTGCAATGACTTTGGTCTTGATTGTCCACTGTTTTTTATCAAGATCAACGTCAGCACAGTCATCTACCAGCACTTCATGCTTCCCTCTGTTGATAAGCTTTATGGAGAAGCTGATTTCATTTTCTAGCAGGACTTGGCACCCCCCCCCCCCCACACACACACACACATACACACTGCCAAAAGTATCAAAACCTGGTTTAATGACCATGGCATCACTGTGTTTGATTGGCCAGCAAACTCTCCTGACCTAAACTCCATAGAGAATCTATGAAGTATTGTCAAGAGGAAGATGAGAGACACCAGACCCAACAATGCAGACAAGCTGAAGGTCACTATCAAAGCAACCTGGACCTTCAAAACACCTCAGCAGTGCCACAGGCTAATCACCTCCATGCCACGCCACATTGATACAGTAATTAATCCAAAAGGAACCCCGACCAAGTATTGCATGTGTACATGGACATACTTTTCAGTCGGCCAACATTTCTATTAAAAAACTATTTTTTAAAATTAATTTTATGTAATATTCTAATTTTTTGAGAAACTGAATTTGGGGTTTTCATGGGCTGTAAGCCATAATCATCAAAATTAAAATAGACACTTGAAATATATCACTCTCTGTGTAATGACTATATAATATAGAAGTTTAATTTTTTGAATTAAATTACCTCAATAAATCAACTTTTCATTAACATTCTAATTTATTGAGATGCACCTGTATGTTAAAAATGTGTTTAATGATGACAGCATGTCCTGTAGCAACATTTTGTACAACAAATGAGAAAAAAGAAGATTGTTAGAATTACTTTTACTTTAATTTCTCTCCCGGCAGTATGAACTAAAACCTTTTATGTTTTGTCTGGATACCTTGATTTCACTTGTTAGCATAAATCAGTTCCTGTATTACAGGCCTCCAGCACATTCCCAAAAAGTTAGGACAGGAGCAATTTAGAAGTAATAAAGAGGTTCCAAAAGAGTTACAAAATTAAATTACAAAAGATGGCAATGATGTGATTTGAAACAGGTCATTATAATCACAATTTGGTACAAAAACAGTATCTATAAAAAGTCTTTGAAGAGTAAAGATTTGGAGGGATTTCCATATTCCTCCCTTTACAGTGCCTAATATCATTAAAGGATTTAAGGAATCTGAAGAAATCTCAGTGCATAAAGGACACTGGCACCAGCTTAAACTGAACACCCACGATCTCTGATCCCTCAGACACCACTTCATCTGTACCCTTCCATCATTCATCAATAGCTGCTATAACCATATGGGCAAGGGATTACTTTGGCAAACACTTATTAAATACTGCAGTACAGAGCTACCTTTACTGATGTCACTAAAAAATTTATTGTGCAGAAAAACAACCTTATATTAACGTTGGTCGGTAGGAGCTCTCTGGTCTTGGAGGCATTTGTGGAAATGTGAACTGTGGACTATTCAGAATGCCATCAGTAACAAGTCCAGCAACCAGGGTCTGTCACAGTATGGCTATTAATTGTCAATTAATTGAATAATTTTAGGGAATTTTTAGGACAACCTGCAATACAATAATTACATTTATTTTATCTAGAGTGTTGTCTAGAATTTGAAAATGAAAGAAATCAAGACAAAACAAAATATTTGGGATTTATACTGTTTATTTAAGAATCTCCTTTTCCCATTTTTTTGTTGTTGTGCATCACTTTGACTGCACCTTAAAGTAAGTTTGTAAATGTGATTTGTATGCCCTAATGCTGGATGGAATTAGATTGGACATAAGTTGAGGACAGTCAATAACTGAGCTGGCTGAAATTGTTTAATTGAAAACTAAACTAATGAATTTTGAAGTCAGCATCACAGACAGCAACCCACCTTGCCAAAAGAGAGAGTGTGTGCGTGCATGTGTGTGTGTGTTTAAACAAAGAATTCCTGAGATTACATATTCACACTGAAAGTCATTCAACTCAGTAGCGTGCAAAGAAACTAGCCAAACTATGCAACCCCAGCAAGCCAAGAACATTTGTCCAAAGC
Organism: Pholidichthys leucotaenia; assembly: GCA_020510985.1. Taxonomy (NCBI): domain Eukaryota; kingdom Metazoa; phylum Chordata; class Actinopteri; order Cichliformes; family Pholidichthyidae; genus Pholidichthys; species Pholidichthys leucotaenia. The sequence goes on from CM035848.1 coordinate 178,108,304, forward strand.
ACTCAAATATTCCAAAGGCTTTTTTCCTTTTGAAGGAAAAGAATGAGAAAAAACATATTTTGTAATTAAAATATTTGAAGCGTATAAAAAAAATAATAAAAACACTTTCAATTTAATATATAAAAGCCCAGTCTAACCAGGTTCATCTTGATTGCCAAAAAGAAACTCATTTTCAGCTAAACTAATCATTGTCTTCATTTCATATTTGGAATTTTACTGCATAATTGCTACATTTGCATGAATATAAGTGCGTACCATGTTGTACCACTCCTTACCTAATCCAATGACAGACCATTACACAAGATGAATTGAGTGAAAAAGAAAAAAGTGCTTATTTTTGAAAAAAGCCTTGGGGTCACTTTAGCCAATATAACAACCAATATAATGCAGGGGGAAAAAGAAATAATTACCAGGGCTGTACATTAACTTTTTTGCTCATTGCACTGGTGCTACAGAGTCATGTTGCACAAGACAAAAATTTGTTGCATAATAAAAACATCTTTTACTTATCTAAAACTCACTGCAAGTAGTGCAGTTGAATTATTACAAATGTAGTATTTCAATTTATGATAAAGATAACTTGTCAAGATCTAGAAGTTATTTTAAATTTGCAGACATTTCCACATCAGTCATCAATCTTAACTCAACTTAACCCCCTGAACTCACCACACCATACAAACTAATGGGCCAGTTTTGGCTGTGGGCCTTATGTTTGACACCCCTGGACTAGCCTGTAAAAATAGTCTCAGTGTTTGGGGTTTGACCTCAGAAGAGCTTTCATTTGTTCTTCACAGGAATATATAACTAATCAAAGTGAGGTCACTCTTTTCTCTGTCGTAAGAAAACTTACATTAGTGCAACTGCATGCGGCTGAGGGCAGGAGTCGGTGTCTGCTGCCGGCTGCATTTGTTCGTCACCCCATGGAGCTCACTTTTTCTCTGTCACGCTCCTCTTCCAGAGACTGGCCGCAAAATGAACCCGCCTTGAACAGAGTTGGGCTCTGCTGTGGGCCCAGTACAGGAGAAGCCGTCGACAGTCTCCACCGTGGGTCAGTTCCTCTGTTCTTCACACCACAGCCTGGGGTGAAATGTGTGGTGAGGGACAACAGAGCACAATCCAGATATATCCAGCATTTTTTTCCCTTTTTTTAATTTGTTTTAAAAATCACTCTTATTTCCAATCATTCAGATTAAATCTTGTCTATGGAGCATTTTTGTTTCATTTTTTTTCATTGACGAAAAGTGTAAATACTTTTAGTCAGAATTTTAGCTTCATCAATCACTTTTTATTTAGTTAACATCTCGTTTTTGTCAGAAAAAAAGATGTCATTGATGAAGATTATGACAAAAATTATTCATCAACGAAATTAATACTGCAGAAGACAACTGTGTGTACCACAAATACACAAATATGAGAGGTTTCTTAAGAGCATTTTTTCAGTCACTCCCTCAGAGCCTGAAGCAACTCTGACCATCCCCCAGCTGCTGTGGAGAAGAGGCCAGTCTCTCCTGGTTTGGCAAGGAGTAATCTATGCATCTTCGTTCACTTAAATTAACTAACTAAACATGACACACAAAGGTGCAGCTTGCGCACACAAACACACAGTGCAGTGCCAACATGAAAAAAAATTAAAAAAAAAACTGTCATGGCAAAAGCCAAAAACTTATATAAACCTGTATTACATAAGTGTTTTTCAAAGTCTTATCATTATCTTTTTGGGAGTCTAGAGGGATATGAAACCCCACCACCAGCCTAGCAGGCTGACATCACACACCAGCCAGGCACCAGGGAACACCTAGAACTCAAAGGGACACACACTCCCACAGATTGAACAGCACCACCCCCAGGAAAAGGAGAGAGGACCACAAAAACATAAAGAGAATTCACAAAAGAGAATTGCCCAGGGTAATTAAAAATTCATATAAACCCTATATTTACTTTTGTGATTGAGCAAACGTTAGACTTATTCCAAATTTAGTATTTCTTATAATAATAATCCTTCTTTTATGCAGTAAAAAATATGTACTGATTACTGTTGGCACTCAGTTAAAACCAACCCAGAATAAGCTTTTAAAGCTATGGTAAAATGCATACCCAATAGGTGATGTAAAAATTAATTTTGGACAGTTTGTCATGATTAAGCTGACAGCTCACGTGCATGATGCTAGCACAGGACGGAACCACACAAGGGGGAAACGTTCAACAGTTTATTAAATGTAGAAAACAGCGCTCAGTTAATTAAACAGTCACTCGCCAGAAGAATCAGTCCACCTGTGGAGAGAAAGCGAGAGCTGTCAGTGGAGAAGCAGAGTAGGGAATAAGGGCGAGCCAAATTGCCACTTACTCGGGACTTCGAGGATGGACCGGAAGGACTCCAGCGGGGAATAGACAAACCAGTAGGGAAGGGGGAATGAGATTGAAGTGCCTGACCGGGTGAAAATTCGTTGCTGGGAAAGTGATGAGGTTGCAGGAGAGCGCACGCAGTCACGAGACACACCCACACGATGGCAGCAACCTGTAAAGGGAGAAAAGAGTACAGTTATACGATGTGTCAAAGCCAAGTACAAACGACCTTCTTGCCTAAATTAGGGCAGTATACCCAGACAAGCCAGCGTTGACTACGCGGAGGAGGCCTCCTTAAATATGCTGGCTGATGAGCGGGCACAGGTGTGTCCTCTGCCTCAGGTGCAGTGATGAGTTAGTGAACGTGCGGCAGGAGGGGAGGGGCACGCTCTCACTGCCCATGACAGGCCCCCCCCTTCTAGGAGCGCCTCCTGGCAGTCCAGAGGGCTTTTCCAGGTGAGTATGATGGAAGGCCCAGAGCATCTCCTTATCCAGAACCTGCAACGAGGGGTCCAGGATTGTTCTTCCGGGCCATAGCCCTTCCAGTCTGCCAGGTACTGCAATCCCCAACGCCGACGGTGAACGTCCAGAATCCGGCGGACTGTGTAGGCGGGGTGACCGTCGATGAGTCAGAGAGGAGGAGGTGGCTTGGAGGGGGGGGGGGGCAGAGAGGACTGACCGAGAGGGGTTTAATGTGAGACATGTGGGAAGTGGGGTTCACCTGTAGAGTAGGAGGGAGGCTCAGCTGAACTGACGCATCAATGACAATCCAGGAGATGGGGTACGGTCCCAGAAAGCGGGAGACAGCTTCTTAGATTTCTCCTTCAGAGGGATCTGACTCGCTGCCAGCCAGACTTGCTGTCCCACGGTGTACTTGAGAGCCGGGACCCGCTTCCTGTCAGCGGCGGCCCAGTTGCGTTCCATGGTGCATGGCAGGGCAGCCCAGGTAGCTCTCCATATCCGCTGACATCGACAAGTATGGGCCTCTACGGACGGAACTGCCACCTCCCTCTTGGTCATAGGAAGACGAGGCGGGGTGTAACCCAAGGACGCCTCAAATGGAGTGAGTCCGGTGGCCGTGGAAACGGCCAAGTTGAGGGAATACTCCACCCAGGTCAGGTGTTAGCTCCAAGAATCCGGGTTCTCGGCTGCTACGCACCGCAGGGTGGCCTCCAGGGACTGATTGGCGCACTCTGCCTGCCCGTTGCTCTGAGGATGATTCCCGGAGGAGAGACTTACTGAAGTGCCCAAAGTTTGACAAAAAGCCCTCCAGATCTGGGACGTAAATTGTGGACCCCGGTCAGACACAATGTCAATGGGGATGCCATGAACCTTGATCACGTGGTCTGTCAATAGGACCGCCATCTCCAAGGCTGAGGGGAGCTTGACATTCCGGGCGCCAGGCCAGTAAGTGATAGTAAAATTAAACCGCTGGAAAAATAAAAACCAACGAGCCTGCCTGGTGTTTAATCGGCGGGCCAACCGCAAGTATTCTAGGTTCTTGTGGTCGGTCCACACAATGATGGGGTGAATGGTACCCTCCAACCAATGTCTCCACTCCTCCAGTGCCAACTTAATGGCCAGCAGCTCTCTGTCCCCTACGTCAGAAATATGCGCATGGGTGGAGCTTCTGATCCAAGGATGTGTGCTGTGACAGCACAGCGCCAACCCCCGTGTCAGATGCGTCCACCTCGAGGACGAACTGGAGCTGCGTGTCAACCTGTGCCAAGATGGGTGTGTCCGTGAACAGGCATTTTAATTTGTTAAATGCTTGCCCCACTGCCTCGGTCCAATGAAAGGGGACCTTAATGGAGATCAGCTGAGTTAAAGGCAGTGCCACCCCACTATAGTTCCTTATGAACAGGCGATAAAAGTTCATGAACCCAAGGAAGCGTTGGAGCTCCTTACGGGAGTGAGGAGTTGGCCAATCCAGCACTGCCTTCACCTTGGCCGGGTCGGCAATCAGTCTCCCCTTGGCTGCTATGAAGCCCAAGAAGGTGGTAGATGTAGCTGAGAACTCACACTTCTCGGCTTTGACGTAGAGCCGGTTCTCCAAGAGCCGTTGCAGAACAGCCCTTACATGGGCTTCATGTTCTTCTGGCGAGTGGGCGAAGATTAAAATGTCATCAAGGTACACAAACACGATTTGATACAGTATATTGTGGAAGACGTCGTTAATTAACCGCTGGAAGATGGCGGGGGCATTAGTGAGCCCAAAGGGCATCACAGGATATTAAAACTGCCCCTGGTGCGTCTTAAATGTCGTCTTCCACTCATCGCCCTCGCGAATGCGGACCAAATGATACGCGTTCCTGAGATCCAATTTGGTAAACACCCGTGAACACTGAAGGAGCTCAAATGCTGAATTGATTAAGGGTAGAGGGTACTTGTCCTTAATGGTAATAGCGTTAAGCTCCTGGTAGTCGATACATGAGTGCAGTGAGCCATCCTTCTTTCCAACGAAAAAGAACCCAGCTACGAGAGGAGCCAAAGATGGCCAAATAAGGCTGGCATTCAGGGACTCCTTAATAGACCTCTCCATCGCCTCCCTCTCCGGCCCAGAAATGCTGCATAGCCGACTGGTCGGCAGCCTCGCCCCTGGGATGAGGTCTATGGAACAGTCATAAGAGCGGTGAGGCGGCAGTGACAGCACTCTAGACTTGCTAAAGACCTCTCCAAGATTGTGATAAACCTGAGGAACGCAGCTGAGGTTCGATGGCTTGACCGGGGAGAGGGAGACGGATAGAGAGGGGGAGCACTCCACTGAGCGCATACAATGGGCCATACAAAAGGGGCTCCAGGAGGAGATGGTGTTTTGGACCCAGTTAATCATAGGGTTATGCTTCCGGAGCCATGGATACCCAAGGACCACCGGGGAAGATGAAATAGGGAGAACTAAAAGTTAGTTCCTCCAGGTGGTTCCAGGAAAGGAGGATGGAGATCGGCACCATGCTGCGAGTGACTACTGCGACCTCCCAGCCAGATATGGTTGTGCTTCTCTGATCACGGGGCAATTTAAGTGTGGGAATACCCACCTGCTTAACGAATTCAGCAGATACAAAATTACCCTCCGACCCTGAGTCAACCAGCGCCTTGACCCTCCTCTCGACCCCCGGCAGCTGTATGAGGGCCGAAATAGACAAATTACCGGGGGGAGTGTTTTTAGTCCCGCCCACCAGACCCCCCATGGTTACTGATAGGCCATGTCTTTTGGCCGCTGGCGGCATTCGTCCCGGCTGTGGTTCAACGAACCACAGTGCGGGCAAGCGCCGGCCCTTCACCCTTGCTGGCGCTCATCATCGGTGAGATGCCAAGAGAGCTTCATCGGCTCGGGCTGAGAGACGGCGCCGCCAGTATCAGTAGTCATGGCGGGTCCGCACGTGGCGCGTGGGCGAGAGGAGGCCTCATGCTCCCTTGCGCGCACATGGTGCTGGTTGTCCAAACTGACAGCTTGAGCTATTAGATCGTCGAGGGTCTTAGGGACAGGGTGAACTGCCAGTTCATCCCGTAGCTTTTCGTTCAACCCGTGGAGGAATGCACTGCGCAAGGCAATTTCATTCCACCCCGAGTCTGCAGCAACAACAAGGAACTCCACCGAGTACTCAGCCGCTGACCGGGTGCCCTGGAGGAGTGTCAATCGGTGGCTCATCACATTGCCCTCACTCTCGGACCGATTGAACGCGCAAGTGAAGGTGTCAATAAATTGGCTGAACGTATAGCGCCGCCCCTCGGGGTTGTCTAATGTGGAGCGTGCTCAATCAAGGTCCTTCAACAGCAGCACAAAAAGCTGTATCTTGGGTACTCCCCAGGTACTCCTCCCTGACCTGCTCCAAATACGTATATCTGAATTTAAAAACTCTTACATTTCCCCACCTCCCCCGCGTATGGCGTAGGCATGGGAATGGTGATGGTATGCTGCACCGTAGTGCCGGGAGCAGGCTGAGAAGGTGGAGCCGGGGGAGATGATTGAGACCAAAGCTGGATTAAGGTCATTACCTGCTGCATCAGCACAGCGAGCTGGTGCTCGGTTGCTGACAGGCGATCCAGAGCTGACAGCTCCTGTGATGAATCACCGGCTGCGCTATCGTCCCGGCTGGCTCGTTCTGTCATGATTAAGCTGACAGCTCACGTGCACGATGCTAGCACATGGCAGAACCACACAAGGGGGAAACGTTCAACAGTTTATTAAATGTAGAAGACGGCACACAGTTGTCGAGTAGACAACTGTGTTTGTCTGGTATCAGGATCAGTTTAACCTCCGAAGCCGTACAGGGTTCTTCCCTGCCTCTTCAGGGCGTACACCACGTCCATGGCGGTGACAGTCTTCCTCTTGGCGTGCTCGGTGTAGGTGACGGCGTCCCGGATCACGTTCTCCAGGAATACTTTCAGCACACCGCGGGTCTCCTCGTAGATCAGGCCGGAGATACGCTTCACACCGCCGCGGCGAGCCAGACGGCGGATAGCTGGCTTGGTGATTCCCTGGATGTTATCACGGAGGACTTTACGGTGACGCTTAGCGCCTCCTTTACCGAGTCCTTTGCCGCCCTTACCTCTTCCACTCATTTTGCAACGTTGTTTTCCTTTGAAACCACATTTGTCGAGTAGAAAGTAAATTAAGTTTAGTTTGTAATGTCATACGTTCCTTGTACAGAGCAGGTGATGGAGATTTAGCATATTGTCTGTCAATGTCCAAGATTTGCTCTAAAATAGCCTTCTGTTCCTGTATTGTGGATCGTCTTTTAAATGCTGCCAATGAAATAAATTCCCCCCTAAGAAATGCCTTCATGGCCTCCCATATCGTTTTGTTTGGCATACCAGGAGTTTTATTTTCTTTCAAAAAAAATTAATTTTAGAAGAAATATTCGCAACCAATTTTTCATCTGTAAGTAATAATGGATCCAGTCTCCAGTGCTTTCTCATGGAGTCACATCCATGGAGGATCATTTTAAGTACAAGAGGGGCATGATCAGAAACCGAGATGCTATCATAACTGCAAGAGCTAAGGTTATTAATTAATAAATTGTCAACAAAAAAATAATCTATTCTGGTATAAGTATGGTGTACATGATTGAAAAAAGAATAGTTCCTGCCATTAGGATGTAAAAAACGCCAAGGGTCTGTAAGGTTATATTCCTCAAGAAAAGACTTAACATAAGTTGCAGATTTATTAAGACTAGCAGGTTTTGAAGATGAGCGGTCTAAGATCGGATCCATATACAAATTAAAGTCACTCCCAAGAATTAGAGAATGAGTATTTAAATCTAGAAGCTGCGAAAAAAGGTTGCGAAAAAAGTGTACATCATCAAAATTCGGCGCATACAGATTAGCTAGGGTGACATGTTTATTGCCAAGTTTGCCTGATACTATTACAAATCGTCCATTTTTATCTAATACAACATTAGAGGGAATAAATGGGATATTTCGATCAATAAGAATAGCAGCGCCCCTGGCCTTAGCTTTAAAATTTGAAAGAAAAAATTGTCCTGACCAACATTTTGACAAGCGCAAGTGGTCGGAATCCTGCAGATGGGTTTCCTGCAAAAACAGTACCCCAGGCTTAAGTTGCTTTAGACGTGACATGACTCTCTTTCGTTTAATTGGATGGTTCAACCCCTTCACATTCCAGCTTACCAAAGTAAGATTACTATTCATTCAAAGAGTAAAATTTATATATTGTGTTGTGTAGCCCAAAAAAGAATGGGGTGAGGTACGGGTAAAAAAAAAATAAAAAGGGGAGGGGGTGAGGGGGTGTAAATAAATCCATAACAAAAAAAAAAAAAAAAAATTCAACAACCAAACCAATAACAACACTCCAGCCGGTTGCAAAAAACAGCAACCGCTCCATCTCCTGCTCAATTCTCATCCTAACAAAATACTCACATACAACTGGCTTCAATCCTGCATAGTATGAACATTTTACCCTAAAAAAAAAAAAAAAAAAATGAAGTAAACAACAACGTATAGGGAGCCAATTTTACCTTGTTTTGAGCATCTAAAAATACATCAATGTCCAGTCAGTGCAGCTTTAATAAAGTAATAATCAAGTAGTCCAGTGTGGTAGTTGGTCAACCCAGGAATGTCCAGTTCAGGGCGAAAATCGCTGATTTCTCTCCATGGTTTGCATGAAGCGGGTGGCCTCCGGAACGGACGCCAGCCACTGGTTTTTGCCGTCTGGAAGAGTTATCCGGAGCCTGGCGGGGAAAAGAAGAGAAGGACGAAAACCTCTCTTGTACAACTTGGACATAACCTCCTTATATTCGGCTCGTTGCTTCTGAACGTCGGCGTTATAATCCTCATAGAACTGAAGTTTATGTCCACGATACTCCAAAGTCCCACGGCGTCTCCGCCCTTCTCTCATCACCAAGTCTTTGGCCCGAAACCAGTGGAAACAAATAATGACAGCACGCGGCTTCCCGTTCAGACCCGGCTTGGGCATGAGGCTGTGGTGGGCTCTATCCAGCTCTGGGGGAGATGGCAAAGTTTGTGTGTCAAAGACGTCCACCAACAGCCGAGAAAAAAATTCAGATGGCCGTGGACCCACATCAAAGGACTCCGGCAGAACCACCAGACGAATATTCAGCCTCCTGCTTCTTCCCTCCAGGTCAGAAAGTTTGTTTTTCAAAAGCATGTTCTCCTCCTGTATTGACTCACATGTAAGTTCAAGTGCCACTAGGCGCTGGCTGACGTCCTCCGCGTTGCTTTCAAGGTCGCCAATGCGTTGCTCCTGGTTCGCCACATCTGCTTGAATCTTGTCCAGCTTACCATTAATAAGTTCAAATGAAGCTTTAAAATCAGCAGCTATGGACATTCTGTGTTGCTCAAGCAAGGCAACAAGTGCAGGGTTAAGGCTTATATTAGCATCCTCAGGTAAGCTGGTGTTAGCATTATTCACTGCTGCCTCCTTTTCAGTCTGCTTTCTTGTTTTGGACATATTTTCTCAACTCAAAACAGATTCCGCACGTATTAAACGTCCAAAACGTTGACAGCTTACAGCAAAGTAGGGTTTAAAAAGTAAGACTGAAAAAAAATATAGCAGGAGCCAGCAACGCACACACCTACTCCATTACCAGCCATCTGGGCACTTTCCCCAAATGTGAAATAATCTGTTTTACAGAATGAGTACCATTATCTGAATAAATCTTCTCTTGGATTCCATACCTTGGAATAATGTCTGTTACAGACATGGACAAAATTGTTGGTACCCCTCTGTTAATGAAAGAAAAACCCACAATGGTCACAGAAATAACTTGAATCTGACAAAAGTGCTAATAAATAAAAATTCTATGAAAATTAACCAATGAAAATCAGACAGTGCTTTTGAATTGTGGTTCAACAGAATTATTTTAAAAAACAAACTCATGAAACAGGCCTGGACAAAAATGATGGTACCTGTGGTCTATATTAACCATATATTCCATAACCTACATATGTTGAAGCATGTGGAAATGTTTAGTAATTACATATGTAAAGGACTTCACACCTCTGAAAGGACAAAGGCTCTCAACCGCCGAGTGAAGAACAAAGACATTCCCAGACGCGGCGGAGGAGACCGGAGGAGCCACCCTCACCCCCTAAGGCGAGGAGAGGAAATACCAAGACAATGGGGGGATTAAGATAATGAGGGATGTCAGCCTTTGTTATGCATGTCTTTTGTTGTGTGCACGTATAAAGCCAGTGAGCCGGAGAGATTCTGCCTCTTTTCCCTTCTGCCACTCTGCACCAGATGAGACTTGTTGGAAGAGCTGATTAATAAACTTTGTTTATAAATCACATCGCCTCTTCATTTCCAAGCTCTTCTACACTGGTGACCCTGACGCGAGTATGGACCTGAGGCGTTCCCCCGCAATTGACTCATCCGTGGCGACCCACGCAGACGAGGGAACAGATGGACAACTGTTCCCCCCGGCAGAAGAGATTGAGAGGGCTCAACCGAGCACCAGCACTGCCGTGAGAGCCGAGGCAAGGCACTCTCACCCGGCGGGCACAGCAGTGATGGTATGCACGAATGCCGTCGCCGTCAAGCTGCCAGACTTCTGGCAAGAAGACCTCGCCTCTTGGTTTCAGCAGGCTGAAGCCCAGTTTACACTGGCGGGCATCACGGCTGACGATACCAAATTTTACCATATCGTCTCCAAACTCGACGCCGCCACTTCGAAGTGTGTGCGGAGCATGATCCGGCGACCACCGGCCCGGGACAAATATGAGACGCTCAAAGCAACCATCGTGGCGAACTACGTCCCATCAGCGGAAGAGAGAGCCGAGAAGATCCTGGCGGTCTACGGCCACAGAGGGTGCAAACCGAAGGCCCTCATGGAGGATTTGCTACAGCTCAAAGAGGAGGACAATGACAACTTCCTCTTACAGTTTATATTCCTCAGCACGCTGCCGCCACACATGAGAGGGACACTCGCCAGCATGAAATGCAGCAACCACCAAGACTTCCGCGCACTGGCCAACGAAGCCCATCGGCTCGTCAATGCCTGCAATGAGCTGACACCCACAGCAGCATCCGCAGACCTCAAAGCTGACGCCCCGAGCCACGAAGAGCCACAACCCACCGAGCAGACCCAGCCCACGGTGACAGCGACTCGCCCAAACGTAACAGGCAGAGCGACGTCTGTTATTATCACCACCGCTTCGCCGAGAAGGCCCGCAAATGCGTTCCCCCCTGCAAATTTGCGATTTCGGGAAACGCCAAAGCCGAGAGCCGTTAACAGCAGCGGTTCTCGGCGAGAAGAATAAGCTGTTGTACGTGACGGATGGACACACAGGCAAGCAGTTCCTCATCGACACAGGAGCCCAGCTGAGTTTCGTCATGCCCTCCCACGCAGATCGAGCCACGGGCACCCGGGGCAACGGAGCCGTGGCAGCCAACGGCTCTAGCATCGACACGTTCGGCGAAAAGAGCCTGCACCTCCTCATCCACGGCCACAGCTACAGATGGACATTTGTTGTAGCGGCGGTGAGGTTTAACTTGTTAGGCGCAGATTTTTTGTGTGCACATGGGTTATTAGGGGATCTAGCAAATAGGCGCCTGGTTAATGCACTGTCCTTTGCTTCTATTCCATGCTCAGCCCGAGTTTCTCCACCACCTGTGCAGGCCAACGCCACCACGGCAGGAGGTAAGTTTGAGCAACTCCTCACCCAATTTCCAGCACTCACAATTCCCAAATTCTCAGCCACTGTGGCTAAACACGGGGTTGAACACTTCATTCCCACAACGGGACCTCCCGTTTTTGCCAAAGCACGCCGCTTAGACGCAGCCAAGCTCAACATAGCACGGGACGAGTTTACAACTCTTGAAAAATTGGGCATTGTTAGACGCTCGAAGAGCCCCTGGGCCTCACCACTTCACATGGTTCCGAAATCCGACGGTTCTTGGAGACCGTGCGGAGATTACCGCAGATTAAACAATGCTACAGCGCATGACCGTTACCCAATTCCTCACATTCAAGATTTTTCACTACATCTGGCGGGTGCACGCATTTTTTCAAAAATAGACTTAGTCCGCGGTTATCACCAAGTCCCAGTCCGAGCAGAAGACATTCCTAAAACAGCGGTAATAACCCCTTTCGTCCTTTTTGAATTTCTGCGAATGCCTTTCAGCCTCAAAGGCGCTGCCCAAACTTTTCAACGAATGATGGACGCGGTCCTACGCGACCTTCCTTTTGTCTTCGTCTACCTCGACGACATGCTGGTAGCCAGCTCGTCTGAGGAAGAACACAAGCAGCACCTCACTACAGTTTTTCAGAGGCTAGAAGAGCACGGGCTAATAATCAATCCAGCCAAATGCAAATTCGGCGTGTCACAAATTGATTTTTTAGGACACAAAGTCTCTCCGAAGGGGGCAGTTCCACTTCCAGACAAAGTTCACGCGATAGAAAGTTTCCCACGGCCACAAACGGTCAAATCGCTACAGGAATTTTTAGGGATGGTTAATTTTTACAACCGCTTCCTCCCCCACGCAGCTCAGCTCATGTAGCCACTATATGACACGCTCAAAAAAAAGAAAGCTTCCAACGCGGTCGAATGGACCCCGGAGCGCGAACGCGCTTTCGCGGAAGTAAAAAGCGCCCTAGCTAACGCCACATTGTTAGTTCACCCAGATCCCTTGGCCCGCATCGCGCTAACCACAGACGCTTCAGACCTAGCTATAGGGGCAGTTGTAGAACAACTTGTCAGCGGGGTCTGGCAACCTTTAGCATTCTTCAGCAAATCGCTAAACCAAACTGAGCGTAAATACAGCACTTTTGACAGAGAGCTGCATCCATCCGCCACTTCCAGTTCTGGTTAGAAGAGCGGAGTTTCACGGCTTTTGTAGACCACAAACCGCTCACCTTTGCTATGGCTAAAATTTCAGAACCATGGTCAGGCAGGCAACAAAGACAGCTAGCTGCGATTTCAGAGTTCACCACAGACATTCAACACGTGGCAGGCAAACTTAACGTAGTAGCAGACTGTCTCTCTTGCGCTGTGACACCTCCAGAGCGTGAGGAGACAGATTATACTGCCTCAGCAGCAGAGCTCTTCACTAATGCAGACACATACGCAGCACCTGTCCATGCAGGGATAGATTATGCAGCCATGGCGGAGGAACAAAGCGGTGACGCGGACGTGCGTGCACTCCTGTCTGGACCAACAGGGTTAAGGCTGGAGAAAAAGGGTTTACGCGATGGCGTACCCCCCCCTAATATGCGATGTTTCAACCGGCTGACCTCGCCCGTTAGTACCAGCTACATGGCGCCGCCGTATTTTCGACACAATTCACTCCCTCGCACACCCAGGTGTGCGCGCCTTGGTTAAAATGGTCGCTGAAAAGTTTGTGTGGCCAGGCCTGCGCAAAAACGTAAAAGAATGGGCGAAAACTTGCATTTCTTGTCAACGCGGCAAAATACACAGACACACAAAAGCCCCTCTGGAGCCTTTTCCAATCCCTGCTAGAAGGTTCAACCACGTTCATGTCGACCTCGTGGGGCCACTACCTTCCTCCCAAGGTTTCACACACCTGTTAACAATGATAGACCGCACCATACGCTGGCCAGAGGCAGTCCCTCTAGCGGCAACCACAGCGGAGGAAGTCGCTCGCGCTTTTTTGACAAACTGGGTGGCACGTTTCGGTGTCCCATCGGACATCACGTCCGATAGGGGGCCTCAATTCGTCTCAGAGCTCTGGTCAGCCATGTCCAACAGCTTAGGGGCAACAATTCATCGCACCACCGCTTATCACCCTCAGGCTAATGGGTTATGCGAGCGTTTTCACAGGTCTTTAAAGGCTGCCCTCAGAGCCTCACTAACGGACACAAATTGGGTAAATAAACTTCCCTGGGTTTTATTGGGGTTGCGTGCTGCACCTAAAGAGGACCTAGACGCCTCTCCCGCAGAATTAGTCTTTGCACAACATCTCAGACTTCCAGGTGAATTTTTACCAGAGAGCCCAGAGCCAGGGCACCTTCCAGTCCCAAGGTTTTTAGGCAGCAACGGACTGGGCTCTCTCCCCGGTCCAGCTCATCACTCCTTCCCACGGGTTTTTGTCCCTCAAGCTTTAAAAAACGCTGAGTTCGTTTTCGTTAAGCATGAAGCTTTAAAACCAACTTTCCGACCAGCATACGATGGGCCATTCAGAGTGCTGGAATATGGTGATAAACACTTTGTGCTTGATTTTGGGGATAGAAAAGAAACAGTCAGCATTGACAGACTTAAACCTGCCTTCCTGTTGAAAGACGAGCCTGCACAGTTGGCGAGAGCACCTCGGCGGGGTAGACCCCCCAAGAGAAAAAACTCAGCCCCCCGGCAGGGAACAGTTAGCCTCTCTCCTTCCCACACTGCAGATTCCTCACAAGAATGTCCCAGCAGGGCGCCTAAACCAACCTACAGCAGTTTTGGGAGAAGATTGAAACCCAGACAGCACAGGGACTGATACCAACCACTCCACAATTGTTCACTAATTGTGCTGCAACAGTTTAGGGCTGACTCATGATTTTACTATGCTGTTATGATTACCACTGAACTCTCTTAGACGCATGGCTGCTAGAAAGTTTCTTCTGTGGCAAGAGATGTAACACTTAGTATGTCATAGTAACTATCCTAGACTGTGAACCGTTCTATTGTCCTTTCTTAGTTGTTTGGGGGGCCTGTGGTCTATATTAACCATATATTCCATAACCTACATATGTTGAAGCATGTGGAAATGTTTAGTAATTACATATGTAAAGGACTTCACACCTCTGAAAGGACAAAGGCTCTCAACCGCCGAGTGAAGAACAAAGACGTTCCCAGACGCGGCGGAGGAGACCGGAGGAGCCACCCTCACCCCCTAAGGCGAGGAGAGGAAATACCAAGACAATGGGGGGATTAAGATAATGAGGGATGTCAGCCTTTGTTATGCATGTCTTTTGTTGTGTGCACGTATAAAGCCAGTGAGCCGGAGAGATTCTGCCTCTTTTCCCTTCTGCCACTCTGCACCAGATGAGACTTGTTGGAAGAGCTGATTAATAAACTTTGTTTATAAATCACATCGCCTCTTCATTTCCAAGCTCTTCTACAGTACCCCTAGAAAAGATTGAAAATAATGTGACCATAGGGACATGTTCAACCAAAATGTGTCCTCTAATTAACATCACAGGTGTCTACAAACTTGTAATCAGTCAGTCAGCCTATTTAGAGGGTGACAAATAGTCACTGTGCTGTTTGTTGACATGGTGTGTATCACACTAAACATGGACCAAAGGAAGCAAAGGAGAGAGTTGTCTCAGGAGATTAGAAAGAAAATTATAGACAAGCATGTTAAAGGTAAAAGCTATAAGACCATCTCCAAGCAGCTTGATGTTCCTGTGGCTACAGTTGCACATATTATTCAGAAATTTAAGATTCACGGGACTGTAGCCAACCTCCCTGGACGTGGCCGCAGGAGGAGACGGATAATACGAATGGTAACAAAAGACCCCAGAACAACCTCTAAACACATTCATGGTGAACTCCAAGGTCAAGGTACATCAGTGTCAGATCGCACCATCCGTCGTTGCTTGAGCCAAAGTGGACTTCATGGGAGACGAACAAGGAAGACACCCCTGTTGAAAACAAATCATAAAAAAGCCAGGCTGGAATTTGCCAAACTGCATGTTGACAAGCCACAAAGCTTCTGGGAGAATGTCCTATGGACAGACGAGACAAAACTGGAACTTTCTGGCAAGGCACATCAGCTCTATGTTCACAGACACAAAAATGAAGCATACCAAGAAAAAAAACACTGTCCCTACTGTGAAACATGGAGGAGGTTCTGTTATGTTCTGGGGCTGCTTTGCTGCATCTGGCACAGGGTGTCTTGAATCTGTGCAGGGTACAATGAAATCTCAAGACTATCAAGGTATTCTAGAGAGAAATGTTCTGCCCAGTGTCAAACAGTTTGGTCTCACTCGCAGGTCATGGGTCCTGCAACAGGATTATGACCAAAAACACAGCTAAAAACACCCAAGAATGGCTAAGAGCGAAACATTGGACTATTCTAAAGTGGCCTTCTATGAGTCCTAATCTAAATCCTATTGAACATCTGTGGAAAGAGCTGAAACATGCCATCTGGAGAAGGCACCCTTCAAACCTGAGACAACTGGAGCAGTTTGCTCATGAGGAGTGGGCCAAAATACCTGCTGAGAGGTGCAGAAGTCTCATTGACAGTTACAGAAATTGATTGCAGTGATTGCCTCAAAAGGATGTGCAACAAAATATTAAGTTAAGGGTACCATCATTTTTGTTCCGGCCTGTTTCATGAGTTTGTTTTTTTAAAATAATTCTGTTGAACCACAATTCAAAAGCATTGTCTGATTTTCATTGGTTAATTGTCATAGAATTTTTATTTATTAGCACTTTTGTCAGATTCAAGTTATTTCTGTGACCATTGTGGGTTTTTCTTTCATTAACAGAGGGGTACCAACAATTGTGTCCATGTTTGTAGTAGTTTTTTTAGCTACTGTAATTGCATCTGGATTTTTACAAGGAAAACTAAACAATATCTCTTCCCTTCACATTTGTTTAGTTCAATGAAGTCCATGAAATCTTCTGAAATGGGTATGTTGATGATGGAGAACTACCCCTCTGTAATGGATTTATGGGTTTTTATAGGTAATTTAATGTTGGTACAAGTAATAATGTAAATATGAATGTGAGTAGGAATGAAGATCTACTTTCATTACACTGAAATCCTCGTTAGGGGCACCAGTCCATATAATGGACAATTTTATTAACAGTTCTTTAGTTGTACCCATTATGAATCAGTCTCAAAATAAATCCTTGTGAGTTCTTGTCTCTGGATAATCAAGAAGATGGACATGAAATCACACAATAACTCCCATATGTCTTTCAGTGGTTTAATAAGAAATGTCAGAATAGGTTAACCCTTTAATATTGTTGATTGCATGAACGAATAGCACCACCACTGTGACAGGCGCAGTGCTGCGCAGCACTGCACCTGCGACTGTGATGTGCCACACTCCCCAGTTGTACTAAGAATTCCACCTCATAAGGTGGCAGACACATATAACTTACTGCTCTTGCCTTGGAGGAATTATGGCCGACATAGAAGCATCCTTATTTACACCAGAGAAGAAAAATTTTTTAGACAAACACAAATGGACATTACCAATTGCAGTGGACGTACTCGGTTGTGGATGGGGGACCATTTGCTCCCAAATTTGCCAACTATGATTCAAAGAAGAGATTATTTAGCTTATGAAGGGAAATAATTTGCCTTTTGTGACAGGAGAAGACAGTCTGGAGCGTGTACACTTTTGTCTGCCATCAATGGAGCTGCACGTGACGACAGAGAACAATAGCACCAGTTTGGCGGCGTTATGTAACCGAAATTGAGGTGGAATAAATCTCAAGATTCATATGAGACTTTCTGGATGTGGGAGAGAAAGCAAAAATGACTGGCAGAAGACGAAATAAGGACCGTGGATGACGAAAATGGACAAATAAAGATGCAACGAGCAGTAGGTCTGATTGTTTTTTATCGGTTTGTGTACATTCTTCTGATTTTCTGGTTCATATGCTTTAAAGATAAGAAAAAACCCAAAACAAGAAATGGTGACAACAAACAAAACCATTCTTTGTGTAAATATGTCCAAAGTCCGCTTTTGACTGAAAATTATGTAATTTGACATGGCTGCCGTGGCATTATACAAATTAGATGTGTAAATTTACTCCTATCTCAAACTTTGGATTATATTCTACATCTTTCTAATTGACAGTAAGCCATTATCTCTTTCCACTTTCAAGTTATAGCTTTGGAAATCTCTGACATCTGAACTGACTATTTTCTTGAAAAAACCTTCACCACTAGGGGCTGATGGCACAACAGAGTGCCATCCACAGTCATCACGTATTTGTGGAACCAAATGAAGTATATTTTGGTTTTGTCAGTATACTGGAAATTGGAAAACCGTAAAATAGCATTGGTTTAAAAAATGGATGTAATTTTATTAAGAAAATGATGATTAACTATTTAAAAAAAACTTAGAAAATTTGTGTTACTCTGAAAAAGAACATAGATTAATAAAAGGACCACATGCATTTTGAAATTCTGATGGGGGTTTGCATGAAATTAAGTTAAAAGAACTTATACCAGGAATAGTCTCAAGAATTAAGGTAAATTAAACAGCAGACCATCAGCCGCAGAAACTTTGCGTCCCTGTGGGTAGCAAGCGGGTCCACTGGATTCTGTTTCAACTGGACCAGCGTAAGTTCTGTTGGGAGACTGACAGACAGGCTCCTTACCACAGTTATGGCCTACTCCCGAGATCACAAAGGCTGTTTTTCAGCATGCTGGGTGAGGTCTCCTCTGATGCACTGAAGAAGGACTTAGTTTGTTGTGCAAAGTCCAATCAGAAAGTCAAATTGGGACAAGACACATCACAAAACCGTTTCTTCTGATGTTGGTGGTTTAAATGAGTTGACTTTAAGCTTAGAAAAAATCAAACAGAATCTTCTTGCACGGTGATTTAAAGAAAAAGAAGATTGAAATAAGAAAAATGAATTTTAAAGAAAAGAAAAAAGATTTTTTCTCAGAGCGTGACAGACTCTGGGCCTTACTTAAAGAGAGAGAGAGAAAAAAAAGGGAGATCAGAAAGGGGCACCTTACAGCTTGACCAACGCCCCAGAACTGAACAAAGGAAAGTTTTGTCCTAGGTGTGGCAGAATCTCATAGAATTTCATGAAATCTGAGCTGGCCCAATTACATTTGAGCTTGGTTCAACAAGGGTCATAAACTCAACCTAAAAAGGAAAATGCAGTGAAGTCTGGAGTTCTATTGGTCAGTTAAGTGCCGCTATGATGGGGGGGAGAGGGTCTTCCACAGAGCAGAGAGCGACATTTGATATGAAGAGTGAAAACCTCCTTAAGGTATGTGTGCTGAATCAAGCATAAATACCTTAAACTTTAGTGACTAAGATATTCTACTTGATAAAGGAGCATAAAATGCATCTACATTGTAACTGTAATTAATTTGTGATAGTAAGCATGCAAACATTAATTTCTTCCTGAAAATAAGCAGAACATATCAAAATCATATCAAATCATCTCAATAAAAGCATTTGAAACCACATTGTCTGTCCCCAGTGTTCAACCATGTCTTCAGGAGCAGGTACTGTCTTAAGAGAAAGAATATGAATTAGTTCATTGTCCATCATGCATAAAATCCACTGCAAAGTGAAAAATTAAATATTCCTGATTTGTCTACCAGATGGCACTGTAAAACTGTCTAGTTGTTTCCCCAAACGTCTGGATTATGTCAGCCATAAATCTGCCGATTTGGAAATATTCCTTTTGCCAAAGAGAAGAGGGAGGACGACTAGATCTTGGAGAAGGGATTAACTTCCACTTTATGGCTGATGGATAGTGTTACAGCTCTAGTCCTTCGGTGAGAAAAGCAGTTCATGTCCAGATCTATGTGGTGAAACAATTTTCCTTCAGCATAGAATGATTTTAATAAATTGGAACTCAAGGTCACGCTACACTTCTCTGGTCTTAACATTGCCCCGGGCATTATTTTGTGCACAAATTAGACATCACTGGCAAAATTTTGTCGCAGAATAAATTTTTAAACCCATAGGCAGTGATAACTAATAACCAATATCACCATCCCCCCCTTGGACACCTGACAAAGTCCATGTGTTCAAGTAGCAGTATAGTGAAATAATTTTTGTGGGGGGATGGGTTTACCCTTTGGTTAGGTATAAATTTGGGAACCTTGATTAAAAACAGCACCTTTATTTAGCCACCTATAGACCCCAGCCTACGGAAATATGTTTTATTTGCATATTTCTTCATCAGGAGATGTCAGCAATATGTCATAGAGGAGCAATTGGCTCCTATTAGGAGGTATAAAATGTGCAAGATTTGCTGACATTGCCTAAGGAAAAATTGTAGAGGACTCATAGTAACCCTGTGTTTGTCTGGTGAATGTGTAGTTTTTGTTCTCAGATATGAATGCAAACCAGAATTGATGATCTGGGTGTACTGGTATGCTGAAAATGCATTGCTAATGACTACCACTGTGGAAAAATTGCATTTGGAGTTCTAGTTCATTCAACAATGTGTGTGATCCTGGTACACAATGAGCAGAAAGAGTTATAGCTTTGTTAATTCCTGCAGGTCCTGCATCATTAGGATGGTGGAGCTTTTCCAACAGGAATGGGGAGGCTGAGCATGACACTATGACATCTGGTGCCTTTAGCTCTTTTATGACTTGTTTAACACCATTTTTTAGCTTTGAGGCGGAGAGGATATTATCTATAGTGTGACTTTGTTGTTACACGACATACTCTGCTCCCTTTTGTTAGACCAACATCTGTTTTATCTTTTTACCATAATGAATTTGGAATTTGAACTTCAAATTTGTTCATCCTCTCTTCTGTTAATGTTAAGATTGGTCATGTAGGAGATTTCTGGGTGTCAGTGTGCACAGCCTATTGTGCTGTGGTTACCTAGTTAAGTGACAATGCATATGTTTCTAATTTATCTTAAGGTCAGATGTTGGCTTCCCATGGATGGCTATAGAGTATTCCTCAGCAGAGGTGACAAAAAGTCCAAAATTTTCCAATCCACGTGTTTGGGTCTGACCAGTGAGATGTGTGGACCCCCCCCCCCCCTCCATTGTTTAAAATGTCTCTTATCTTCATCCGATAGGACAACGGATGCTCCCACATATCCCCTTGGTGACCAATACAGGTTTTTTATGACCAAGCTGGAGGATGGATTTGCAAAAAATGTTTGTTCATAATTTGGATCAGATCCATTCAAATGCCTATAGTACATGGTACAATGATATTGATCTGGAGATTACCAGTCAGTAAGAACTGTGGATGTAAAATGCTGTGTAGCTCTTTTACACAGGTCTGATTTGACTGAACATTGTCCGGCTGTGACCAGGTCGAGTGAGTATCAGTATTTTGGTTTAGAAGTCTCATAAACTATGTTTACTTCCTCAACATGTGGGTAGCCTCTGACAAAATGAACCACCCTTCAACAGTGTTACCGGTAGTAGGATCCTTTACTTTCACAGATTTGACAGATATAGTTTGCCATTTGGAAATTTAACTGTTTCCTTTTCTTCTGACTTTGTCAAGCCCTGAATGTCATTACCTGAAGTTACTGATCTACATGCACTTGCGTCACACAGATTTAGTCGGAGTACCTTAAACTTCCAACATTACTTCTGGTAAACACTGTATTGTTAACATTAGATCAAAGTCAGGTGAATGGAAAATGTCTGCTGTGTCAGTTTCCTGTATATGTGTAGAGGTGAGTCCACTTATCTGTTTTAGTCAAACATGCAGTCCAATTTTGTCATAGTGGAGGTGACTCATGGGCTCCTCCCCCTCCCAGCGGCCGGTCTTGCCTTTGGAGACATTCTTTTTGCCAGTGACCTCATTGTCCACACTGATGACACACATCACTCATTTCCACTGTGGGGGTGTGTTCCCTCCTCAGCCACGGCCCCTCTTCCTCCACTGCTGTCCTCCTCCCACTCCTCCTTCTCCTCCTCAGCTTCCTTAATAAAAGACAGATTAATGGGGAGCCCCAGCCCCCCGTGGGTTAGCAATCACATAAATAGGTGCAGGTTTTCTTTAAATTTTTTATTTTCCTTTCATACCTAGATTCCCAGTCTTCAAACACAGTACACCAATCTCTTAATATCTTGAGATTTAGTACAATGTCAAGCAAAATTTACAAGTGATCCAGACCAGCTAAGAGTTTTGTATAACTAGTTTGCTGTTAATTAATATAATTATATTAATATAATGTATTTTACTTACGTATGGTCAGTTTGATCATCTTTGTCCCATCACTCGATGTCTCTTCCTTTTTTTTAATCCTTTCTTTACTATAGTGCGGAGGGAGGAGGGGGTCGTCAGTGATGAGGGGAGGAGCCGATTTCAGTGGGTCCGGAGAGGAACACACGCGGTCGCTGGGGTAGGGAGGTGGATCCAGCTCAGGACCACAGCCATGTCATCGTCTCGGTTTAATGGAAAAAGAGACAAACCATTATACAGCGTCTTTTTTCCCTTTGGTTCTTTTTTTCATGCTTATTATTTTTTCATCTCACCGTTGCAGCGTCTCAGTCTTATGTTTTTTCTTCCCTTCTTCCAACCACTTCTGCGCCTCGGTCAATCCATACTTTTCCCTTATACCTTGGACAAAACTTCCACATTCATCAGCCTTCAATTTTCCTCTAAAACCAAAATTCCTTCTCCATTTCTGTCCACTGTCAGCACACAAACTTTACCATACACACACAACAATAACAATCTCCGCAACATTTATTTCTCTTCTTATTTTTCCATTTTTTCTTCAGTACTGTTTGAATTGCCCCTATTTTATATTTTCTTCACCTAGGATTTTCACAACAACATATTCCCTTTTATAATTAGGAATAAATCTACTTATCCTTTCCTCTGCCCAGATTAAATTTGAACTTCTTCACTCTCCCGCTGATTGGGGCAGCCTCTCTGTTGCCTCACTACTTCAAGCCTGTTGTTGAGCAGGTGTGGGAGGACTTTCTTTGCTGTGGACGGTCTTAGAGCAGTGGCTCCCTTTCAGCCAGAGAGATACTAAGGTCTCCAAAATTGTTGGAAAAATTTCCTTTGAAGCTAACTTGGAAGCTCGGTTTGGTTTTATAAATTGGCTTAATAGATTTGCACTTTGTTTAATTTGGAGGTAAATTTATGAAAGAATGCAGTTCTTATAGTTGAGCACAAGATGGACGCAGTTCCTTCTGCACTCAAGGAAAAGGAGACAGTGACGTTGCTTGGAGGCGGTCTAGCTACCTCAGTTCCAGGATGACTCACCCTGGTGATTTTCAAAATGGCACATGTGCAGTTCTCATGCAAAGGGAATGTTACATGGCCATTTTGGTCACACGCAAATGTGAATGCGCAACTTGGCCACAAAGCCTGTTGACCACAAACCACGCCTTGTTTTTTTTTTTAAAAAACAGGAGAGTTGTCCCCTTAAATTCAGTTTTATTCATGCAAGAATAATCTTACAATTTTAACTTTGTGTACAATTCAGCGCTATTACCTCAGACAATTTCCTCTCAGTAACTTTTATCATGCTTTAAACACAATTTCTCAGTTCATCTCAGGCGAGTGGGTGAATTACCCCCCCCTCCCCTTCGTGATCAAAAACACACAGACTTTCCTCTGTTTCCTGCACGGTGAAAAGTTAAATTGCCTATATATACTACGGGGGGAAAGAGAGTTAGTAGATATTTACAGCCCTGCAGTCCAATGTCCGACCCTTCTCTCTACACCAACCTTTATGCCTTAAATTGAGAGTTAATTTAATTGGTCAATCCATACTTTTCCCTTATACCCTGGACAAAACTTCCACATTCATCAGCCTTCAATTTTCCTCTAAAACCAAAATTCCTTCTCCATTTCTGTCCACTCTCAGCACACAAACTTCACCATACACACACAACAATAACAATCTCCGCAATATTTATTTCTCTTCTTATTTTTCCATTTTTTCTTCAGTACTGTTTGAATTGCCCCTATTTTATATTTTCTTCACCTAGGATTTTCACAATAACATATTCCCTTTTATAATTAGGAATAAATCTACTTATCCTTTCCTCTGCCCAGATTAAATTTGAACTTCTTCACTCTCCCGCTGATTGGGCCAGCCTCTCTGTTGCCTCACTACTTCAAGCCTGTTGTTGAGCAGGTGTGGGAGGACTTTCTTTGCTGTGGACGGTCTTAGAGCAGTGGCTCCCTTTCAGCCAGAGAGATACTAAGGTCTCCAAAATTGTTGGAAAAATTTCCTTTGAAGCTAACTTGGAAGCTCGGTTTGGTTTTATAAATTGGCTTAATAGATTTGCACTTTGTTTAATTTGGAGGTAAATTTATGAAAGAATGCAATTCTTTTAGTTGAGCACAAGATGGAGGCAGTTCCTTCTGCACTCAAGGAAAAGGAGACAGTGACGTTGCTTGGAGGCGGTCTAGCTACCTCAGTTCCAGGATGACTCACCCTGGTGATTTTCAAAATGGCACATGTGCAGTTCTCATGCAAAGGGAATGTTACATGGCCATTTTGGTCACACGCAAATGTGAATGCGCAACTTGGCCACGAAGCCTGTTGACCACAAACCATGCCTTGTTTTTAAAAAAAAAACCAGGAGAGTTGTCCCCTTAAATTCAATTTTATTCATGCAAGAATAATCTTACAGTTTTAACTTTGTGTACAATTCAGCGCTATTACCTCAAACAATTTCCTCTCAGTAACTTTTATCATGCTTTAAACACAATTTCTCGGTTCAACTCAGGCGAGTGGGTGAATTACCCCCCCCTCCCCTTCGTGATCAAAAACACACAGACTTTCCTCTGTTTCCTGCACGGTGAAAAGTTAAATTGCCTATATATACTACGGGGGGAAAAAAGAGTTAGTAGATATTTACAGCCCTGCAGTCCAATGTCCGACCCTTCTCTCTACACCAACCTTTATGCCTTAAATTGAGAATTAGATAGGCTAAGCCGTCCACAATTTCACACATACAACCTCAACATGCACAATATTTACAGAGCTGTTGTGTATATGTCCCTGCCGCTCAATAAAACCAGCTTAACTATATGTAGCGGCTATTTACATTGAGCTACGTCCAGTCATCAATACCAGTGATAGCTTATCATATAGATTAGTCCAACTAATTTTACCAAACTGGCCGACACAATTACTCACTATTTGTTGATACTTAAATTTCTTGTATTTGTGTCGTATATTCCTTATAGTCCTTATGGTGACACAGTTCACTCAGTATTTGTTTTTACTGTCATGATCTGAGCATGGGGGGATTCCGCCGTGCTCAGTCTCTTTACCTTTTTTTTCATATTTGTATAGTGTTGTAGTTTTGAGTTGTAATTCCTGTTATTTTATCTTTGGTTGGTTTTCGCATATTCTGTGTTTCTTAGTACGATTTATTTTCCTGTTTACGTTCATTGTAGTTTTTGTATTTGGGTTTACTGGTCTTTGTCATCTCATTATATTCATATTCTGTTGTGTTTTCTCTCCTCCCAGGGCTACAGCTGTCAGTGGCACTTCTGGGTTTTTTGGTCCATTGTGGGCGGTGTCCCTGTCAGTTGTCAGCCCCATCTCTCCCCTCTCATTGTTCCCAGCTGATCCGAGTCTCTAATCATTGTTTCCCCCTGCCTGCTGATGGTATCCACACCTGCCATCATTTGTGTTCAATTGTCTCTAGCTCTATTTAAGGATTATTATTTATCCCCCTTATTGCTGGAGTCTGAAAGTATTGTGTCAGAACCCTGTACCCGTTATGGCATTTCCTATCCGTGTGTATCTTGTGTTCTGTGTGTCGTTCGTAAGTTTGCTTTGTACACTATTTGGATTTTGTATTTGTGCACAGTTTGGACTGTCACGCCCTGAACGCCCTTTCTCTGCGTTCAGGTTGTCCAGTGTCGCTCCTGCTCCGGGGTAGTCCGTGCCGGGTCTTCCATGGCCCTCTCTTTGACAGCGCCCAGCTGATTGCCAGCTGTCTGGTCAGCTGCGCTGGGACAGCTGTCTCCCATTCCCAATCATCTCCCCCATTTAAGCGAGCAGCCGAGAGTTACTCGTCGCTGCGACCTCGCTATGGGAAGACGTTCCTTGTGTTTCCCACGACTGTTAGCTCCTACGACTAGCTTCAGTCCGCCATTACCTCGGCGCTTCACCCAAAGTAAGTGTTGCGACTCGGCGTGTATTTTTCCCTCGCCGCCTCTCTAGCCTTTCTCCCTGGGTGGTATGTTACCCTTAGTTCTGTGTGTGTTTTAGCCCCACGTGGCTCTTTACTTTTCTGTTCGTTATTTTGTGTAGTGTGTGCTTTGTTAATAAACTACGCTAACTCACTGGTCGCCCTCGTATCTCCTTTCCTGGCTCGTGAGAGCCAGAGTTATGACAGTAGGTCGCAGCCATAGTGAGACGGCCGCGACCGTGAGTTGGCTGTAAGGACTCAACGCCTTTTTTTCTCTTCCTCTGGGTACGGGCGAGCCAGTATCATGTCTCCTTCCAAGAGACTCATGCGGCACCCAGGCCACGATCTCTCGGAGACTCTGGACCTTGTGGACGGAACGTTGTTCACCACGGACCTCTACGATGCCCCCAGCGAGATACGCTTGCGCCTGGAGCTCGCCGAGGGTATGCTTAACTGCTTTTCTCGCTACTTCCTTCTCCCCGAGGTTAAGGCGAGGAGGGCAGACATCTCTGTGGCCTGGGAGAGGCTCCGTAGGCTGGAGGAGAACTCCGGCAGGAAGCCGAGGACAGGACGCCTTCGCTCCTCGCTTCGGAATCCCGCTCCTGCCGCCGATCCAGTCCAGGAGTTCGCCTCACTCAGGGGTGATCCCCAGGATAGAGTGACGTCAACCGGGTTTCCCCCGGAGAAGATGAGAATGACAGCGATGCACATTGCGGATCGAGTGGCAGCCGCTTCTTCCGCCGCCGTTCCCCCCGTAGCCATGAAGAACGTGATTGCGGTGGTCAGGCTGGTCGAGAAGAACCCGGAGCTGAACGATTATCCGGAATACGCTGACCTGTTGGCTTCGCTCATCGCACAGGAGCGGCGTTTTCCCGACCTCACGTTCAGAAGACGTCGCTCCCAAATTCCCCACTCATCTCAGCGAGAGTCCCGTCCGGATCCCACTCCAGGAAACCACACGAATTCCGCCTCCCAGCCTGCTGTTGCTCCCGTGTCTCGCCGAAGAAGTGAATCAGCTGCTCCCGCTCCTGGGCCCGCTCTCCCCGCTGTCCCGTCAGCTTTGGGCCCCCAGCTCTCCTCAGCTGTTTCACCCCCCTCTTCGTCATTCACTCCGGCCGCTGGGAGAAGCGCAAATTCATCTCCAGGTGTTCCAGGTCCCGATCCGGTGCGGGTAGCACCGCCTCATCTGTCCGGGGGGTTCCCCACTTCTATCCGGTTGGGAGAAGAGAGACTCGAGTCCCTTGTAGCGGGTTCCACCGGCCCTCCGGGAATCAGGCAAGTGTCCTTTCATTCTCCTCCCATTATGAGTGAATTGCCTTGTTTGATTCCTGGGGGAGGAGTTCAGGGTTCACAGTCCCCTGAGCTCTCTCCTCCCGCTGCAAAAACTGAATATGAACCTGCGTCCTCTGTGTCTCTTCCCCTTGAGTGTGCCCCGGTGCCAGGTGTACACCGCTGCGCGAGGAGGAGGCGGCCTGCGGCCCTGGAGGGTTTTGCCCCAGCCCCGCAGCCACGTTTTGGGCAGAGGAGAAGGTCAAACTGCCTGTTGGAGCCAGCGCCGACGATTAAGCGTCCCCGGGTCTCCACGGAGGAATGGTTCGGCCCAGCAGAGTCCAGATCTCCTGCCTCCACGCCAGGTGGGCTGTCGACGCGGTCTTCGGCGTTTGGAGGTCGTTTGACTGTGGAAACCATCATGCCGGCTGCGGAGCCATTCGCAGTCGAGTTGGAGCCGGAGGACGGAGTCCTGCACGCTGAGCCCGGAGCATCGAAGTCCTGGATGGCGGTAGAACTCGAGATCAGGCAAGTGCTCTGTTTTGTTTTTCTCTTCTCTATTCTGGAGCATTATTGCCTGTCTCTCGGGGGGGGCGGGCCGGGTGCAGCCGTCTGCTGCGCTCGAGCCTGTTCCGCCGGGCTCTGCCGCTGCCGGTGATCCTGATCCCGGTTCCTTTTGTCCCTCTGAGCCTCTCCCCAGGGCCATCGGGAGTGCTGTCTCGGTCCAGCTGGAGTCCTCCGGGAGTGTTTCGCCGGTCCAGCTGGAGTCCACCGGGAGTGTTTCGCCGGTCCAGCTGGAGTCCACCGGGAGTGTTTCGCCGGTCCAGCTGGAGTCCACCAGGAGTGTTTCGCCGGCCCGATCGGGGTCCACCGGGGGTGCTGCGCCGGTCCGGGTAACAGTTAGTGTGGGAGCTGGAGGATTGTGTTCGCCTGACATCAGGGTGACTTCGTCCCTTGCCTCCATCATTTCTCCTCCTGCCGCTGTTGGGGTTCCTCTCACCCGGGCCAGTTTCCCCCTACCCTTGTTGCCATTAGATGGCAGGCTAACTTTGCCCCTGGCCTCCATCTCTTCTCCCCCTACTACTGTGGGGGTTTTTCTCACCTGGGTCAGTTTCCTCCTGCCTTTTCCCTCAGGGAGGAAGCTGCACCAAGACTTCTCCCTCAGCTCTCCGTGGTCTGAGGTCACGGGACGACCGCCTGGGAAGCCATCTGGCTGGTTCGGTGATCTGGGTCGGCCTCCGGAGAAACTGTGTCTCCTAGCCTGGGACTCGGGTAGGCCACCCGAACTGGTGTTGTGGTTCCTGGCCTGGTGGAGTTCGGGCCGCCCGCCGGACAAGCTCTCATCGCCTGCTCCACCTGCTGTCGTTCCTGACATTGTCTGACTGTATATAGCCTTGTATTTTGTATGCCCTCCATTATTTAGTTTCATTCAGGACATCAAGGAACTTTCTTTGCTAGAGTCCTTATTGTGATGTCATTTCAACGAAGAATTTTTCCTTAGACAATTTTCTGTTTTACGGTCCCTGTATGGATCCTTATTTTAATCTGTCCTTTAAGTTGCTTCCGCCTCACATTGCCTGGCCTTATTCAGAATAGTTTGTTCTTCTGCATTTATATCCTCCTCCAGACTGTTTGATTTTCTGTGTTGCGTTAATTCATGTTTGAGGAGTTGATTTTTTTTTTTTTTTTGTATCCTTATACCAGTTAGCGGCCTCAGGCTTTGTTTTTAGGTCTTGTGCCCGGTTTGTCCCTTTATACTTTCTGTTTTTGGCCGGGGTTACATGTGTAGTCTTCTGCAACTTTATGTTTACTGAGTTTTGTAGTCTCTTTGGTCGCCGGGACATGAGTTTTGCATTGTCCTCGCCCTGAGTTGTTGTGAACCTTTTTTTTTTTTTTTTTCTCCATGATTATGTCGTTGTTTTTCTGCAGGTTGTTCTCCCCACCTCCTGTGGTCACCTGCACAGACCGTCTGGCCTCTGCAGAGGAGGGGGTGATGGTTTTCTTTTGTGTTTGAAATTATTGTGGTATCTGACCCTATACTGTATCTAGGTTTTTTTTCCCTTCCCTGCCTCCTTTGTCTGGTCCCTCCCTTTCTCCCAGATCTGGCCCCCACCGCCCTCCCTGGTCTTCCCTCGGAGGGGGGGGGGGTTAGCCCGCTCCAGGAGGCGCGGCTCGGGGGAGGAGTACTGTCACGACCTGAACGCCCTTTCTCTGCGTTCAGGTTGTCCAGTGTCGCTCCTGCTCCGGGGTAGTCCGTGCCGGGTCTTCCATGGCCCTCTCTTTGACAGCGCCCAGCTGATTGCCAGCTGTCTGGTCAGCTGCGCTGGGACAGCTGTCTCCCATTCCCAATCATCTCCCCCATTTAAGCGAGCAGCCGAGAGTTACTCGTCGCTGCGACCTCGCTATGGGAAGACGTTCCTTGTGTTTCCCACGACTGTTAGCTCCTACGACTAGCTTCAGTCCGCCGTTACCTCGGCGCTTCACCCAAAGTAAGTGTTGCGACTCGGCGTGTATTTTTCCCTCGCCGCCTCTCTAGCCTTTCTCCCTGGGTGGTATGTTACCCTTAGTTCTGTGTGTGTTTTAGCCCCACGTGGCTCTTTACTTTTCTGTTCGTTATTTTGTGTAGTGTGTGCTTTGTTAATAAACTACGCTAACTCACTGGTCGCCCTCGTATCTCCTTTCCTGGCTCGTGAGAGCCAGAGTTATGACATGGACTTTATGTTCATTAATAAATTTCACAACTAGCAGTTTAGCGCCTGGGTCTCTCCCCTCTTTGCCCCAAGGGGCATTCCATGACATTTACTTAAGATTCTTGTGTTGTGTCTCTTAAATTTTCATTATTATCATTCATATATTACTCAATTGTTGATTAAAATTGATATTCTTGTAATATGTAGTGCTTCATAAATGTATCACTCAGTCGCTGATTAAAATAGATATTCTTGTAATACATAGTACTTCCTTTTCTGTATTGATACTTATTTCTCTATAAAAGGCGGCTCATTGATCTGCCCCTAAAATGTGAATGCATACGTGCTTCATGAGACTCCCTGCGTATTCTTACAATCATAAAAAATAGCCATAAAATATAACCCTATCTTTATATTAAGTTTTTCCAATAGAATTTAAAAAAACAGGGCAAAAGACTTTGACTGAATGTCACCGACAATCCTACAGAGATTTTTAGAAGACGTTCTGCTCACTTTCTGATCAGTAGGGGCACTGGATTGTCAGTGACACCTAGACAAAGGCTTTGTATCCCGACGGCCATCGTCAATGACATTGGCTAACTGCCCGCATCCTCCACCATTGAAACTGTAAAAATTAATTTTGGACAGTTAGCAGAATCTTTTCTGTTAACCAATCAATAATCACAGAAGAAATACTATTCCTCAGCTTGTCTTTTTATTGAAACACGCAGGGAGTCAGAGAACACGGCCGTGGGTCTTTCCCAGCCCCTTCTGGTGGAAAGCCCCAGAACAAAGAAATTCCCTTCTACATATAGCTTCTGGTTGCTGGGCATTCCCAGGCAACTTTCCAACAAGAGTCCCCAACAAAAGTCTGGTGTTTGTCCAAAATGGTATGAACTGGTCCTCTTGGCGTCCAGATTATGGCTTTAAGCTTCCTCTCAGCATCCATATGTCTCCTCTTTAGTCCTTTATGGCATCTACCTCCTCCTTATGTGGCCCCTATGCCCATATATGGAAGCAGGAACTTTGTAGAGTTTGTGTGTATAAGATAAGATAAGACAAGGTAAGATAAGATAAGCTAAGCCTTTATTAGTCCCACAATGGGGAAATTCCAGGATTGCAACAGCACAGGGACAGCAACACTCAGAGCAATAATTTAGAAGATAAGAAAATAAGGGCAATGAGTATACATATGTACAGTATATAGCTCGGCGAACTATGCCATGTACCAGCATGCTTCAGGGTGCTCTTAATTTAGATAACACTTAGCCATAAATGATTCGACTTACGCCAGCGTATCATATTATAATGCAAGGAATCTGTGTGTGTGTGTGTGTGTGTGTGTGTGTGTGTGTGTGTGTGTGTGTTTTCCGTGCATATATCCCGAACTGTTCGTCAGATTGGCCTCAGATTTTATACGTGCTGTGCTGAGGTTACAAGGGTGTGCATCCCCGAATTTCAATCTCCCCGGATATGGGGACGTTTAAGAGGGGAAATCTTTAATGAACATCCCTAGGGGAGCTATGGGCATTCATAGCTATGACATCACAGATGCACAGATGTTGCAATGGTTATTGTTGCCAGGCAGACACATCATCAAAGATCAAAGGCAGACATCATTGAATGAGTGGTAACATCAAAGATCAAAGGCAGGTTTCACATGGTTACTGTTGCCATGATAACCATGTCAAAGATCAAAGGCAGGCATTACCATGGTTCCTGCTGCCATGGTAACAGTAACTTTCTAAGCGCATGCAGAAATGCTTGCTTACACTTGGTTTCTACGGGCATGCAGAAATACTTGCTTATACTTGGTTTCTACGGGTATGCACTAGTTTAAAATTAATTGCTCAAGCTAGGGCAGCTTAATCATCACAAAGTAAATAAACATCAAGGAACCACAAACATTTACATTTTGCAGAACTAAAGTACCTGTCAACACAATTGGCAATGCCGATATTTAATTTTAAATTAAAATACAGACATTTTCAAAAGAATAATAATACTTGATTACCATTGTGGATGGAATGCTTGGTTTTATTTACTTTAATAGTGCTGTGTGATATCTAAAAGATGTGGGTAGCACATTAAGCTGTGGGATTTAAATAGATTACACCCCCACCCCCCATCCTGCCAAGCAGCTAGGTAAGCAGAACTGAGATCTGTTTCCCATATTGTGCTAAACAGATTTACTTTGCCAAAAGGAGCTTTGCTCATATTTGATATGTACTGTATATACTGTAAATAGTATTTATAGATTCCTCTTGTAATAACTTTAATACTTTATTTAAATTGTTTTACTTATGATGGACCTGACATGGGATTGGGGGGGGGCAGATTTGAAGTGGTTGGAAGGGGTGGCAGGTGAAGGGGTGGGGAGGGGGAGGAAAAGAGAGAGGAACAAGTAGAGAAAATACAAACTGTCATAGGTCTGCCTCCCAGGCAGATTATGGTAGAAAGGAGGACCCAAGGCGCGGACAGAACTCCAGAGCGTCATGCTTTAATGATAAACAAAAAACACTGAGAACACAAAAAAACAGTACGGGGGCTGAAACACAAAACCGTTAGAGCTAAAATAATAAGTTCACAAGGAGAACACTGGGGAAACACAACAATGACGCCACACAGACTGACACTGAAACCGAACATACAGCGGAGAAAATAAGTATTGAACATGTCAACATTTTTCTCATTAAACATATTTCTGATGGAGCCATTGACCTAAGATTTTCACCAGATATCAGTAACAACCCAAGTAACCCATACATACAAAGAAATCAAGGCAACTGTGTTCACAAAATAAGTTATTTTTAATAGAGTGGAATGACATAGGGAATAAGTATTGAACACGCTTGGTGAAATTCATTTAGTATTTAGTAGAAAAGCCTTTGATGGTAATAACAGCTTCCAGACACCTCCTGTATGGAGAAACTAGGTGCAGGCATTGCTCAGGGGTGCATTACTTATTGTTTTCTTTGAAACAGCAGTACCTGCTAACTCCAGGGGCCTCATGTATAAAGGATTGTGCAGCTTTCATACTGAAAGATGGCGTACTCACAAAATTTGAAGTGAGTGCACAAAAATTTCAGATTTATAAAACTGTGCGCACGCCCAATTCTCCACTTCTTTTCTTTATACATCCCACCTCACTTGAAAAGTTAGTGCATGTGCACGTTCTCTTTACATCGCCTCGGTTCCTCCCACTAATGACTATGTAAATGAAGAAAAATGCCTCTTCCGTCACTCTTCTGTTAAACTATGATCATCTATCCTGCAGGAAAGCACAACATAAAAAAATAATAACTTAATGAAGTGTGATGCTGAGTGTTGATAATGGAGGTGGAGGTCAGAAAAAAAAATTTATTTTGTTCTGATCCTCCGGAATCAACGATAAACCTAAGTTTTCTGAGTGGACCGTGTTACAATGACAGTTAATTCATTCATTCATTTTTTTTTTTTTATTTCTGTTGGATCATAACAAGACAAAAAAGAAAAGGGAAGAGAAAAAGACAGCATTTCAGACAGAAAGGGTGTAGGCTGAAGCAACAGCTTGTGCCTACACCTCAGTTAATACAGCTGACACAGACTGAAATAAAATGAAATGGCATTAAAGTTATAGAAGGATCACTATATGACAGTGTGATGTCATGGGGGGCTGCCACATGGAAAAAAATGCTGTGAAAGAAAGCCCTCGGTAAACAGATGTGATGTTACTGAGTAAAATAAGTAAATAAAATAAAGTAAATAAACACTACTGAATACCACTCCAGTCTTACAGCTGAATTTGTAGTTACAAAACAAATCTGTCAGAATCCAAATTACACACGACAGCCAGGTAGAAGCCTTTTATTTCCAGACAAACAGAGATATTTTAGACTGGAAACATCTCTTCACTCTGATACAGCTGCAAATGTCACCGCTGCAGCGACTGGGGTTCATCTGCAGGGATCCGCAATCCAGGTGCCTCCAAGTAGTCTGCAGTCAGGGGCTTCTCGTTGCCTTGGCACATATTGTGCTGGAGCTGGGGCTTGATTAAAGGACATCATGCAGAACAGAATTCTCCCAGGAGAGATGGATCTGTGAGCGTTGCCCTGTGAGTCAACTGTATAGTCTCCGGTAATTTTTTTTTAATCTCTCTGTCACATTTACAGAGACGGTATCCAGTTTCTAGTGGCGCTGGTTTTGGACCATGAATGAGGCAGGTTATATCTGAGGGAAATTAGTTATTATTCATTGGGGTTTCACTGTGCTCAGTAAGCCGAGTTGTGGAGCTAAATCTTGTAATAATAATAATCATGTTTTTTAACCACTGATTTGTAGACAGTCATTTTAACTGAAGTAGAAATGTTATTTTAACACATTCTGTGAGTTTCAGGTGCTTTGTAGTTTAACACACCCACCTGATAGAGTCAAACAGAATTTTGAGGAGAGCCCACAACTTCTCACAGCAGGTGAAAACTTTGCGGCTCAGCCCACAAATTCTCACATCACGTTTGTTTTTATACATCCCGCTGCGTGCGTGAAAATTAGCATATGCCGTGTTTTTGTGCATGCGCACTGTTTATACATGAGGCCCCTGGTCTTTCTGGAGCTCTCCACAAGTGGGCTTTGGCTGTTGGATAACTCTTCTGATAATTCTTTTGACTCTTCTGTCAGAAATCTTGTGAGGAACTCTTGGTTGTGGCCAGTTTTTGGTAAAATTATGTTTTTTCCACTTCCGAATGATGGCTCCAACAGTGCTGACCGGAACATTCAACGGTTTAGAAATGCGCCTGTAACCAGTGCCATCATTATGCTTTGTAACAATAAGGTTGCAAAGGTCTAGAGAGAGCTCTTTGCTTCTACCCATCATGAGTTCTTTGTGGTGTGACAGTCTGATGTCCACAGACCTTTATGAAAGCTATCAATCAGAACTTAATCAGCTGAAATTAATTTGCACTGATGGGGGATGGGATGGCTTCCTAAATTCTGATGGATTTCAGCTGGGTTCTTGGCTTTCTATGCCTTTTTGTGCTTCTTTTTCTTCATGTGTTCAATACTTATTCCCTCTGTCATTCCACTTTATTAAATAGAACTTGTTTTGGGAACACAGATGCCTTGATTTCTTTGTATGTATGGATTACTTGGGTTGTTACTGTCATGGGTTGTTACTGTCATAATTGCCTTTCAGGGCAGAGAAAATGGCTCCATACGCAGGCTGTGAGTTTGCAAATTTATTGGAAAAAAACACTGAGCTACAAAAAACTCTTGGACAGGAAGAAATACAGGTAAGCAAAATAGCTAAAGCTAAGGCAAGTGAAATCGCCGGCTAAACCTGGTAGACTGAGCTAAAACAACTCGTGAACAGGCAAGTAAAATAGCAGAAGCTAAGGTGAGGGGAATCGCCGGCTAAACCTGGAGACAAACAGGAACACACGTAGCAAAATAACAAAGAACTTACGTGTATAAGTAGCGAGCAAAAGTGTGCAGCCCCTTGAATAAGGCTAAACACAAAGTAAAGTAAGTGATAGGTGTGGTAAACGTGAGTGGGTAGGAGAAAACAAAGAAACAATTTAGATCAACTGAAAATGATGAGAGAGGAGGAAGTAATCGGAGTCGACAGCTGACAGGGCCACGCCCATGCAGAGCAAAACCCCAGAAAGCCACTGACAGCTGTCAACCCTGAGAGACAGAGAACACAACAGAAAACAAGCATAAAGATATGGCAGAAATGGCGACTGACAACGTCAAAAACACGAAAAAACAAACTATAACAAATGTAAACAGGAGAATAAATCGTACTGACAACTCAAAATGACAACACTGTACAAAATATGAGAAGAAAAGCCGACAACCTGAGCCCAGTGGGGTCCCGCTGCATGTGACAGAGCCCCCCCACTCCCAAGGGATGAATACCAGACACCCTGGGATAACACCAAAGGAAAAGAACTGCCCCACACAGAAATCCCAGCCCAACAAGAAAACAACCCCACCTCGGGTGGGAGGAGGGGAACCCAGGCACGGAGGGACCGAACCAAACTAAGGAACAAGAAATAACCCTTAGGACAGCTTCCCAGCAAGGTTCATGCTGATGGAAAACAAAACAAAACCCACTCAGGACCCACACAGAACTGGGCGCCTGGGCCCCCCTAAACCAAAGAACCAAGCAGTTAGGGTGGTCGGCCGAAGTCCCAGTCCTGACAGACAGCGAGGTGGTACGAGTCGGGTGGTCTGCCGGAGAATGAAAATCACCCAACCTAACGGCGACACCTGTCAGGCGGTCAGCCAGAGTTTTTAGCCACCACCACAGAGATGGTGGTCCAGGGGGTGGCCGCCCAACCGGGATGATCCACGATGAGGAAGGATGAAGAGTAGAGGGGACCTTGATGACGTCAGGCAGAGGACGAGGCACCACAACGATGACTGGCAGAGGATGGGGGACCGCAACGGCGTCTGGCACAGGAGGAGGAACCATGACGGCATCTGGCAGAGGAGGAGGAACCACGATGGCATCTGGCACAGGAGGAGGAACCACGACAGCATCTGGCAGTGGAGGAGGAAACACAACGGTGTTTGGCAGTGGCGGAGGAACCACGACACCGTCTTGCAGCGGAGGAGGAACCACAACGGTGTCTGGCAGAGGAGGAGGAACCACAACGGCGCCAGTCAGAGGATGGTGAACCATGATGGTGTCCGACAAGGTAGCGGGGACCATGACGCCTGTGGACTGTCCAGCAGCACCCTTGGAGGCCCCGGACTGGGACACAGTTGCACCTTCAGTGGCCCCGGACTGGGGCAAAGTTGCACCTGCGGGGGACCCAGACTGGGGCAAGGTTTCACCCACGGGGGCCCCAAACTGGGGCAAGGTTGCACCCACGGTGGCCCCGGGCAGGACCGGAGCTGCACTCTCAGTGGCTCTGGGCAGGAGCAGAGCTTCACCCTCGGTGGCTCCAGGCTGGAGCGGATCTTCACCCTCAGTGGCTCTGGGCTGGAGCAGTGCAGCACCCGCAGTGGCTCTGGGCTGGAGCAGTACAGCACCCGCGGTGGCTCTGGGCTGGAACAAAGCTACACCCGTGGTGGGCCTGGACTGGGCCACGGCTGCACTCTCGGTGGGCCTGAACTGGACCAAGGCTGCACCCTCAGAGGCCCTGGGCTTTGGCAAAGCTCCCATGAAGTCCCCGGGGTGGGACGAAGCATCCATGGTGTCCTCAGGTAGACAGGCGGGTCCCCCGGAGACCTCAGGAGAAGAGTCAGAAAAAGGACAGACACAGACCGGGTCAGAGTCACCGGCAGCAGTGGAGCTCGGCGGGGGAAGCTCAAGTGTGGCTGACAGCTGCACTTTGTTCCCCCAACCAAGAGCCAGGAAAGACCTCTATAAGCTAAATAAGGAAACTAGCCTGAGCTCGAGCTCCACCGCCGTCCAGAACTCCGGTGACTCCAGCTGGGACGTCTCAGCCTCCACTGTTTGGGCTACCTTCCCCGATGCAGCCACCTCGGGAGAAGGAAAAAAGACACCGCAGAAGAGTCACTGGTAGCAGTGGAGCCTGGTGAGGAGAGCTCAGGAGCAGAGGATGTCTGCACCCAATTCTCCCCACCCTGAGCCAGACAAGGATTCTCTGAATCTGGCAGTGTTAAGGCAGAACAGAGTGCTTGCCTGGACTCGAGTTCCACCGCCATCCAGGACTCCAGCGACTCTGCTGCGCCGGCCCAGGCAGTAGGCATGGTGACTGAAGAAACTGGCTACCCTCCAGGTGTGACGGCTGATACTGGCGGGTCTCTGGATGAGGCGACAGGTGCTGGTGGACCTCCAGGCATGATGGTTAATGCTGGGGAACACAGGACTCGCCTCACCAATGCCACCGGGTCCCGCAACTCCGAAATCAGGGGACTCCTTGTCAGGTCAGTTTTCGGCCCTTGGGGCACGCTCCTCTTCCTTTCAGGGTATGGCTGCACAGTTGTCACCGCGTCCTCCGGAACCACTGAACTCTTCTTTGCTCAATGGCTCCCTTCCGAGACCGACGGACAAACAGGGAGAACAGGAGAGGACTCAGGAGAGGCAGGTGAAGATAAGGAGATGGCTGCAGCAGCAGGCAGGGGAGGCTCAGCGAAAAATGGGTGACTGCTGCTGAGCCCCTCCCCCACCCACCCACCCACTGGCAATAAGGCAAGACAATTCATTTTTAGATATAGAAGAATGAAAAGGTACTTGCCTGTGCTCCCTAGGTATAGTGGTGGCTGCTGCAGATGGCCCAGAAGATTTCTCACTACTGGCTGCGGGGGCTGGGGGCACCAGTGCATGCACTGGCCGATCCGGCCCTGCAGGCAAGCTGACAGGCAGAGCTAGACATCCTCCCTCTGCTTGGGCCACGAGTTCAGGGAGGAGCCATGGTTTATAATCTAAAAGCAGATCCACTTCTTCCGCCAAAACCCGTTGGCGTTCCTCCAGCTTCTCCACCGAAGGTTCTGGCCACAGTTCAAGAGGAGAAGGCGGGGCTGCTGCTGTTGGACAGCGGCACGAGGCTCGGGGCTTTTGCGCCTGGGACCGCTTCTTCATAGACACAGGGGGAGGTTCGGAGGGGTTTTCCCCCAGCCCATGGAGCATGGATGATGAGTTCATTATGGAGAGGAGAAGGTCTCTTAGCTCTGGATGGCTCCACAGGCTGCGGCATACTTCCAGCACTTGTGCAGCTCCAACCCGGCACTCCTGGGCCACCTCGGGAGTGCAGGAAACATGAGCCTCCAATAAGATGTTATGTACGAGGTTTAGTCCAACACTCCTCCTCGCTGAACCCACACCGACTATAATCGGGAAACGCTGCCATGCCAGCAGAAAAACACAAAAAACACGGGAGAGAAGAAAAAAAAGGCAAAACTCACAGCTGCTGGTGCCCACACTGGCAGCACCCTTCTCTCATAATTGCCTTTCAGGGTAGAGAAAAAGGCTCCACGCGCAGGCTGTGAGTTTGCAAATTTATTGGAAAAAAACCCACTGAGTTACAAAAAACTCGTGGACAGGAAGAAATATAGGTAAGCAAAATAGCTAAAGCTAAGGCAAGTGAAATCGCCGGCTAAACCTGGTAGACTGAGCTAAAACAACTCATGAACAGGCAAGAAAAAATAGCAGAAGCTAAGGTGAGGGGAATCGCTGGCTAAACCAGGAGGCAAACATAGGAACACGCATAGCAAAATAACAAAGAACTTACGTGTATGAGTAGCGAGATGAAAGTAGGGTGCTGTGCCGGACAAAAGTGCACAACCCCTTAAATAAGGCTAAACATAAAGTAAAGTAAGTGATAGCAGGTGTGGTAAACCTGAGCAGGTAGGAGAAAACAAAGAAACAATTTAGAACAACTGAAAATGATGAGAGAGGAGGGAGTAATTGGAGTCGACAGCTTGACAGGGCCACGCCCACGCAGAGCGAAACTCCAGAAAGCCACTGACGGCTGTCAACCCCGAGAGAGAGAGAACACAACAGAAAACAAACATAAAGATATGGCAGAAATGGTGACTGACAACCTCAAAAACATGAAAAAACAAACTATAACAAACATAAACAGGAGAATAAATCGTACTGACAACTCAAAATGACAACACACTACAAAATATGAAAAGAAAAGCCGACAACCTGAGCCTGGTGGGGTCCCACCATGCTCAGAACGTGACAGTTACCGATATCTGGGGAAAATCTCAGGTCAGTGGCTCCATCAGAAATATGTTTAATGAGAAACTGTTGATTATTTTCTCCACTGTATATACGGTAGACAGGGGGATAATCACAGAGACACAGAACAGGTGGGGATAATCAAGGACAGCAGGGAAGTGGCTACAGGTGAGGAGAACAGTACACATGAGGGAATGGATATGGGTATGAAAAGATGAGGAGCTGGGGACAATAGGGAGA
This sequence comes from Pholidichthys leucotaenia, assembly GCA_020510985.1. NCBI lineage: Eukaryota > Metazoa > Chordata > Actinopteri > Cichliformes > Pholidichthyidae > Pholidichthys > Pholidichthys leucotaenia. The sequence continues at coordinate 178,147,722 of CM035848.1, forward strand.
CAAATATACACACAAGACCACCAAAATGACAATAAAGACAAACTGGGGGTGAACACAACAGACCTGGGGAGACACAGGAGGAAATACATGTAACAGGGGATGATAAAACATGATTAAAGACACAAAGGATAAACAATAGCACTAATAATGATACAGTAATCAAAGGGAAAACCAGGAAAACCAAAATGAACATAAAGCGTGGACCGTGCCCAGAACCTGACATAGACTATCACAACTCAAACAAACAAACAAACAGCAAGCAGATTGTTTCTTACTTAGTTGCTTCTTTACTTGTTTAAGTTGATTAAATGCAATTTCTGTAACATTAAAAGCGATTTAAATGACATGAAACAGTGTACAGTTATGCAGTAATGTAAAGTACTGTATGTAAACCCACTTACTTGAATAGTTCTCACTACCTAACATCGTCAGTCCATCTCATGGCAGTGCCACAAGATGGTGCAGCACACGGATTAGTCATCAGATTGTTCTGAAGTGGTTTAGTCAGAAGAGGTCATTTGGAAAAGTAATGTTGCTGCAGAAGTGTTTCTTTAGGAGCTATAATCCAAAACAAGCACTGGGAGGCTGTGGCTGGGACCCAAGAGTCTAGATGCTGAGGATGGAGGAGCAGAGTAGATAGAGTGTTGATGCAGACTTGATAAGATGCTCTGGACAACACAGATGAGGTTTAGATGGGAAGTGGTAGTTCAGTCTGAAAATTAGTGACAAGAATAGCATTGTTAAATGAAGTAAGTTTGAAGAAGAGCAGTCTATCCAGGAGCTGTTGAGATCGAATGTCATATGTAATACTTTTAATAAAAACATGCTATTAAAATGAATTTTATTGAGGCTGCAGTTGGCATGATGAAAACTTGAGTTAAGGTAATCTGACCAATATTGCTACAGGACACAATCAGTATATTCCAGATAATGCACGCTTATTCCTTCCTTCCTTCATCCATCCATTCATCATTCAATCAACAAATGCTGCACTATTGCTATTCTAATTAATTCAATAATTTCTAGGTTGTGATATCTGAGTAGAGGACGTTCTAAAAAAAATCATCAAATAACAATATGGAAAAGAGTTTTATGCTAGTAAAATGTCATGCAGTTAAACAAAAAATCTAAAACTTGTATATAGAATATATGAAGCTTAGATTCTAATAACAACAATATCTGTGCCAGCTATCCCTCTTGGCTTTTTTTGTTAATTTCTTTCTGACTCAGTCCACGTGTCTGTGAGGAAATTTGTCATCAGCCCTTTTCTGAAGAATTACTGCTGTGCCTCGGGATAGAATCAAGCAATCTTTTAATCTTGAGCTGACATTTATATTCTTTGTGTTACATCTCCACTGTCCCTAAAAGGGGAAAGGAGAGATAAACAAATGGAAATTATACCACCATCAAAGCATGTATTCACAAAAGACGGCCCCCAACCTTCGCCTGCAGGCTTAAGGGAGTCAACTCAAGAGTCTGTTATCTCACCCAGAATGCAGGTAGTGGTGGTAATGTGACCGTGGCACATCTTACCAAACTGTGCCCAAGCAAACTGCCATGGAGATAAGCTTAGCTCTGAGACAACAATGTCAGCATTCCTGCAAACAGCTGGGATTGCTTCTCTAAAGGTGCTACATGGCAAGGAGTGTTGGAATTCCTGTCATGTTTTTTCAGATATGACAGTAAGTGGATTACACAAGATTAAGTGTGACAAAAGAGAAATCAAAAGACGAATAAGACTTGACATAGCACCATGGTTGCATGCTTTGAACAAGTACATTTCCTATGGTAATATGATATATAGCCTGGCATAAATCCTTAATTATGTCATGTGCCCGTGGGGGCTTAGTCATATCACTCTAGATGCCCCATAATGCCTCTTTGCCTCTGATTCATGTATCATTTTCTCAGGATATGAACAATACAGCATTTTGACGTACAAGGCATTGAGACATGTCCCATTTTGTCTCTAATGTAGAGATACACAAAATGGATTTTATCTCATTAGTCATGAGATGATTAATGTTTGGTATGCCTTCTGTTGACATTTTTTTCTGCATATCTGGTCAGGTAATGATTTGATGATAACCTTGAACTTCTGTGTCATGTTCTTGAACAATATTTAACATTATATTAGATTAGATGGACTACTGTTGTAGATTAATCAAAGAGGGGAAACGGCAAATAAAAATGGGTGCATTCGCGGTTTGGCTGTGCAGCAGAATAGAACTGAAATCTTTGTATCTGTGGGTGTTTAAAGAACAAAAGCTTTGTTGTTCATACACCAATAGAATATGAAAATTATTATTTTATAGATTCTATAAAGGGCATATTGTACACTTTATGAATGCATCTAATGCAATACTGTATGTTACCTTTAAAATCAATGGTATATTTTACATGCATACACAGTACAGCATTAAATATGAGCTCTCAAATAAAGGTGAATGTGAAGCAGACTATAGCTGGATTTATTATCCCAGGCCAAATCCTTCTGTTCTTGCATGCTATGTAATTTCAATTAATGTCTGTCTTTATTTCATTCTTAGTGAAGGAAATGGAATGCATAAAAGCACTTTTATCCTTCTCACATAATCACACTGTGTAAACACAGATGCATTCAACTTCTTAGCATTGTTATTTTACACATTATATTGTGCATATATGTGAAATTATGACAGCCATTCTTATCATAACGAGATTTTCTTAATTGTTCCAGAAGTTCTGATGTGAATAAAAGAGTTGATAAGCTTTCAGCTATGTGTTGTTTGAAAGTAGTGTGCCTCTTGGTAGAGATACTGTGCTACCATTAAAGAGATGATAAATAGGTTATTACCATAAATAATTGCACAGTGTTGGTTCAATGAACCACTTGCATTATTGTGCACAACTCAATTATCATCTGTCTATCTATCTATCTGTCTGTCTAATTATATCTTTATAATACAGGATATTTAAACTGTTGTGCTCTAAGTCATTGGACTTTGTGTGTGTGCATGTGTGTGGGTGTATTTTTCCATTCTCATTTTTTCTTCTTTGTTTAGTCAAAGGATTTGGGTTACAATAAGTGATGGTGATTTTCAGGTGGCACTCAAGGGGGCAGTGTTCATTTGGACAGGTGTGGTAGCAGCTCAATCTTCTGGCAGGCAGGTAGAGAGAGTGTTGATTAGGAAGCCAGGTGTGTGGGTCTTTGGTTCAGCATGGCTCCTGAGGGCATGAGCTTCAATGTGTAGATGTCCTTGGAGATGCTATTGGTATATATAGATGTAGTAATTTCATTAACTGGGAATAATCAGTTGTGTGGCAGTAAATTTTGTTCAATATTGGTGATGTGTTCTGCAGATTTTGTGCCTAATTACTTAATTGACTAATTGTTTGTAGAGAGTTTGTGTTGTGTATTTTTGGTCAGTCGACTGGATAATTTGCTGTTTACTTTTCTTAATCTTGATTATAATTTAGAAATGTAGAAATATGATGTGGATGTTATATTTGTGGGTGCAGTATATGGATGAAGTTGAGTTTAATTTGTCAGAGTAAACTGGGTTGCCATTTTGGTTATGAGTGGTTCATTTCTGGTCTAGAAGCATGGGAAAGCTTATTTAAAAACAGTATTAAAACCTTTGCTACAATAAATAGGTTAAAGTTGTAATAAAAAGGTTAAAGTTGTAAAAAAAAAAAAAAAAGGTTAAAGTATCATAGTCATGGAAGCCAAAGATGGTCATATATTTGATTTAGCTCAAAGGTGGTTAAAATAAGAGTGAAATATCGTGTGTGGATGAACTGATTTCATTGATATTTTTTCTTCCTTTTTTCCTTTTAAAGGTTATCAACCTACTTCCTATTGCCTACTTCCAACCTGAGTACAGCCACTAAGTTTGATTAATTTCATTTTTAAGGAATAAAATAAAGAAGAAAAAAGAGTGGAGTTGTCCAGCGTCCTCCATTGACACCTAGGCCGAGTGGAGTTTAGGCAGACATTGAAGCCAAGACCCAAATAACTCAACAGTTGATAACCACAGTTGTTAACCACCCTGTGTGCAGTGTGGAAGTGGTCAGGAAGATAAAATGCTTCAAAGGTCCAATAAAGAGCTGCAGACGTAAGGGTGTAGAGCTGGTGAAATCCTTCAGTTCAAGCTGGCAGAAGATGTGCTGGGAAAGACTGTTAAACAGCGCAAGAGGGAGAGGACTACAGCCAAAAGTAATTTCACCAAGAAAGCCAACTTCCTCAGTAAGGAGGCAAACAACTTGGTTGAAACTGAGTTGAAAGAAGAGTTCAGCACACTCACCAGTTACTTCAGGAAAGTCCTCGAAGCAAGTGATGATTACAGGATGGGGCTCTTGGCTGAGGCTACAAAAGAAGAGGAAGAAGTTGCAATTCTCGGGGAGGCACTAGAGAATGACACTGAGAAGACTGCAACTGAGGCTGAAGCAAGATTCAAAGAATTGAGAGATGTAGTCCAAGTGAACCTGTGGTCAAGATATGGTCAGTGCAAACTCACCACTGCAATCCTAGAAGCAGAAAAAACTGGCGATGAAGCAGCTAATGTACCTATTGGAAGTACTCACTTGGAGGGGTATGAGGTGCATCTGGTACTCCTGGAGAAGAAAGTACAGTAGGCCGTTAGACTGATGTCAGCCTGGGAGCAATGGATACCGCTGCAAGAAAGGATGTAGAGGACAGAGTTAAAAATCTGGAAGTAACCAGCAGGAGGCTTAAGTTAAGGAAAGTTGAATTTGTCACCGCACGTAGGGTTGCAGAGGAAACACAAACTGCAGAAGCATCTGGTAGGAGGGAAAGCCCACTGTTAGCACCTGCAGTACCAGTACCTGTTGTGAAAATTAAGCCAACAGCTCTTCCCATCTTCAATGGCAATAAGAAAGAATTTCACAGATGGAAGAAAGACTGGGAGAGTCTACAAAGGCAGGGAGAGTCATCAGGATCAGCGGAAGCCAAGAAAATTCAACTCCTGAGTAGCGTTGATGAGAAAATATTAAAGTATCTCAGGCTATCAACATACAGCACTGCTGCAGAAATTGTCAGTCTTATAGAACAGGTATGGGAACAAGTTAACCATCACTGTCGAAGTACTCGAGGACCTTGAGAAATTATCTCCTGTCAAAGGCAATCAACCTAGAAAAGTCATCGATCTCATACAGTTGTTAGAAAAAGCCCTGGCGGAGCTTTCAGAATTAGGAAACTCTGGTGAAATGAAGAACCCACTGGTGATTAGAGCAACAGAGAGCAAATTGCTCGACTTTATTAAAAGAGACTGGTTAAATTTCATGGTTGAACCCAACAATAATGTAACTTCAGGCAACCACTTTGATGCACCACTGAGGTTCCTGAAAAATCAAGAGGAGATTCTGGAGAGACTTGAGGAACAAGGTTGTGGAGAAGGCTGAAAAGTCAGACTTTGATCCATTAAGGAAATATGAGAAAAAATATGCCTCTACAAAATCCATCAAGAAAATGTTGAAGGATGCATGTGTTGTATGTGGTGATGAAAGACAATGACAAATTTTTCTTCTGCAAAAAGTTCAAGGGATTGAAACTTCATGGAAAAAATTCTGTTGTGAAAAAGCTGGGAGTTTGCAGATGGTGCCTTGGTTGCCATGAGGATGGTTACTGCAGAGACACCTTATGCAGGAATAAGACTTGCAGACGTTCTCTGGGACCTTCCTGTGGTCTCACTTCTGCTTATAAAGCCTCTTGCACCTGTGTGCGCACTCAGTGTCACCTAATCACTGGGGCGGTGGTGGCGCAGGTGTAGTGTGACCGACTACTGATCGGAGGGTCATGGGTTCGATTCCCACTGTGTCTGCTGTCCGCTTATCAAAGTGTCCTTGAGCAAGACACTGAACCCCCAGTTGCTCCTGGTGGCCTGGTTAGCGCCTGTGTGTATGGCAGCTCTGCCGCCATCAGTGTGTGAATGTGTGTGTGAATGGGTGGATAGCAGGATCTGTAAAGCGCTTTGGTCATCCTAGATGAGAAGAAAAGCGTTATATAAGTGAACACCATTTAATCACCCTCTTTAGCCTTCTGTTCACCTTTCATCGGTGTTTTTGTTAGCTTCGGGTTAGCCACTAGCTATGGCTACTAGCTCTCCTTCTCCTCTGGTGTGTGCTCTGTCAGATGTTTAGCTACACTTCTGCCTCTTAGTGATAATGGTAAATGTAACAAATGTTGTCTTGTTGAGGCGCTCAAGGCGAGGTTGTCTGATTTGGAATCCCGGCTCCGCTATATTGAAACACCGTCTGCGCCAATTAATCATGACGGACGTTCCCTAGCTGCAGCGGAGCTCCCTAGCTTAGGGCGGCCTGCTAGTGGTCCTCTGGTCTTCAGCAGCGAGGAGACTGGGTGGGTGACGGTGAGAAGGAAGCCTAGCTGCAAAGCCCTGGTACACCGCCAACCTGTTCATGTTTCTAATTGTTTTTCCCCGCTCAGCGACACACCCGCTGAGAAAAAAACTCTGATCATTGGCGACTCTGTAGTCAGAAACGTGAACCTAGAGACTCCAGCGGCCATAGTCAAATGCATTCCTGGGGCCAGAGCAGGCGACATCGAGTCAAATTTGAAAATGCTGGCTAAAAGTAACTGTAAATCACAATTGTTATCCATGCCGGCACTAATGACATCCGACTCCGGCAGTCGGAAATCTCAAAACTTAACGTGGAATCGGTGTGTGACTTTGCCAAAACAATGTCTGCCTCTGTAGTATTCTCTGGGCCCCTCCTCAATCTGACCAGTGATGACATGTTTAGCCACTTGTCATCCTTCAACCGCTGGCTGTGTGGTGTGCTGCAAATAATGTGGGCTACATAGACAATTGGAGGTCATTTTGGGGAAAACCTGGTCTTATTAGACGAGACGGCATCCATCCCACTTTGGATGGTGCGTCTCTTTTATCTAACAATCTGGCATCATTTTTATCCAAATTTCCAAAACACTGACAACTCAGAGTTGGGACCAGGAAGCAGAATCGCAGTCTTACACGCCTCTCTGCAGCTCCTCTTCATCCGCCACCCCTCAACTTAGCCCTTGTCTTCCCCATCAGAGAATCATTGTCTGCTCCCTCTAAAGTAAATAAAAATATAATGTATAAACATCTCAAAGTGATTAAACAAAAAGTTGGTAAAACTCAAATTAAACATGAAGCCTCTAAATTGAATGAATTGGCCTCTGTTCCTCCTCATAATTTAAAAATTAAATGCAGTTTGTTAAATATTAGGTCTCTAACTCCCAAGTCTCTGCTAGTCCATGATCTGTTAATTGATCATCAGATTGATTTAATATCCCTTACAGAGACTTGGCTAGGGCAAGAGGAATATGTTGGTTTGAATGAATCAACTCCCTCTGGTTATTTAAACTGTCAAAATCCCAAAAGTTCTGGTTGTGAAGGAGGAGTGGCAACAATTTACCATTCCAAATTACTAGTTAATGTAAAGCAAAAAACACGTTATAATTCCTTTGAGGGCCTGGTCCTCAGTATTGAGCATTTTAGCAATTTTAGGCTATACCCAATTTTATTTATTTATTTTTGTTGGATACTTTATTGATCCCCAGAGGGGAAATTGAGGGCATCCACCTGGATGGATGAAGCAGCCACAGTACGGTGCTATCCCTTTACCATTCACACACACATTCACACCTAGGGCCACTTTAGAGTCTCCAATTAACCTAACTTGCATGTTTTTGGCCTGTGGGAGGAAACCGGAGAAATCCTGGAGTAAACTCAAACAGACATGGGGAGAACATGCAAACTCCACACAGATCACTGATGGTCGGGGGCTGGGATTGAACCAGGGATCCCATGGCCAAGGGTGAGTTGCTGTGCTGCTGCAGTGCTAACCACTGCGCCACCGCCCGTCTGTTTGCCCGTCTATAAACTATTTGCCATAGTTTCTCGTCCTCTATCAACCTACTCAGTTTTTATCCAAATTTGCCAAATTCTTAGCTGATCTAGTGCTGAAATCAGAATAATTATAGTAGGGGACTTTAATATACATGTAGATGCCTTGTGATTGCCTTAATTTGGCATTTAATTCAATTTTAGACTCGATTGGGTTTTCTCAGAAAGTAGGAAATTCTACCCATTATCTCCATCATACGTTGGACCTTGTTCTGACATATGGCATAGAAATAGAAAATCTGGTAGTGTCTCCTCAGAACCCTGTACTGTCAGACCATTGTCTGTTAACCTTTGATTTTACAATTTCTGACTATTTGGCTCCTAAGAAAAAATATTGCTACAGTAAATGCCTCTCAGTTGATGTTACCAAATTTATGCAGATTGTTTCCTCTATGCCATGTGTCAACACAACAGAAATAAGCTATGGAGAGTTTGCTCCTTCTGTAATTGATAGCATGGTAGTTTTACAGCTTCTCTGCATCAGACTCTAGACATGGTGGCCCCTTTAAAACAAAGTCTAATCAGAGATTTCTAACTCCTTGGTTCAACACAGAAACTCGTAGCTTAAAACAGAAGACTCGTCAATTAGAAAGAAAATGGTACTCCACTAATTTAGGTGAAATCTATTTAGCTTGGAGAAATCATCTTTTAATTTATAAAAAATCTGAGAAAAGCTAGAACGAGCTATTATTCTGCATTAATAGAAGAGAACAAGAATAATCCCAGGTTTCTTTTCAGCACTGTAGCCAGGCTGACAGAGTCAGGACATTCCCTTAGAGCTTACTAGTCAGGACTTTATGAACTTTTTCAATAATAAAATTTCATCTATCAGAAATAAAATCAGTCAGATTCATCCAACTGTTAACTTAAATACAGTAACTACTACAACTCCTTCAACTGACATTTGTTTGGATGAGTTTACTCCAATTGACATTTTGGAGTTGGACAAAATAATTTCCTCATCCAAGCCTTCAACTTGTCTTTTAGACCCTATTCCTACCAGGTTAGCTAAAGAAGTCTTCCCATTTATTGGTAGCTTTATTCTTCAAATAATCAATTCTTCATTAAGTTTAGGCCATGTACCGCAGACTTTTAAAACTGCTGTAATTAAACCCTTACTCAAAAAGCCAACGCTGGATCCAGGAGTTTTAGCTAACTATAGAGCAATCTCTAATCTCCCTTTCATTTCAAAAATCTTAGTTGTTGCTACGCAATTATTTGATCACTTGCAGGGAAATGGTTTATTTGAAGAGTTTCAATCTGGGTTTAGAATCCATCATAGTACTGAAACAGCCTTAGTGAAGGTCACTAATGACCTCCTGATCACATCTGATAATGGACTTGTTTCTGTACTTGTCCTTTTAGACCTTAGTACAGCTTTTGATACTATCGATCACAATATTCTACTTGATAGATTGGAACACTGTGTTGGACTTAATGGAACTTCATTGCAGTGGTTTAGATCTTATTTATCTGATAGGTTCCAGTTTGTTCATGTCATAATGAGTTTTCTTTCAACTCAAAGCTCAGTCATGGAGTTCCACAGGGATCTGTGCTAGGCCCTACTCTTTTTAGTTTACATATGCTTCCGTTGGGCAACATTATTAGGAAGCACTGTATACATTTTCATTGTTATGCAGATGACACAATTATACCTGTCAATGAAGCCAGATGATAGTAATCAGTTAGCCAAGTTGGAAGCCTGTCTTAAGGAAATCAAAGCTTGGATGACTTGTAATTTCCTGCTATTAAGTTCAGAAAAGACTGAAGTTATTCTTGTTGGTCCAAAAAAACCTTAGAAATACCTTTCCAAATCAAACTTTTAGTTTGGATGCAGTTACTCTTTCTCTTAATAGCTCTGTGAGGAACCTTGGAGTTATTTTTGATCAAGATCTGTTTTTCAATTCACATATTAAATTCGTTTCTAAGACTGTCTTCTATTATTTGTGTAATATTGCCAAGATTAGGAGCATCTTGTCTCAGAGTGATGCTGAGAAACTGATCCACGCTTTTGTTTGCTCTAGATTAGATTATTGTAACTCTTTATTATCAGGTTGTCCTAAAACATCTCTAAAAAGTTTTCAGTTGATCCAAAATGCTGCAGCTAGAGTTTTACCAGGTAGTAGAAAGAGAGATCATATCTCTCCAGTTCTGGACTCCCTTCATTGGCTTCCCATAGAGTTTAGAATTAAGTTTAAAATCCTTCTTCTCACTTTCAAAGCTCTAAACAATCAGGCACCTTTTTATTTAAAAGATCTTTTATTACCCTATTATCCTAACAGAGCACTACGCTCCCAAAATGTTGGATTACTTGTAATACCTAGAATCTCTGAAAGTACAATGGGAGGCAGAGCCTTCAGTTGTCAAGCTCCTCTCTTGTGGAACCAGCTGCCAATCTGGATTCGGGAGTCAGACTCAATCTCTGTTTTTAAGAATAGGGCTAAAACCTACCTTTTTGATATAGCCTACAATTAGGGAGGGATCATGTGTTTCTGAACCCTCCCTTAGTTATGCTGCTATTAGGTTTAGACAGCCGGGGGACCTCCAATAATTGCACTGGGCTTCACTCCTTTCTTCACTCTCAATGAATTTTTTTTTTTTTTGCTGGTTATTAACATCTGTTTGTTCTCTCCCATAGATTGAGTCCCCATCATGCTGTTTGCTCTCTACATGTCTGTTCTTTTCATCTTCTCTATCCCCTCACCCCCCAGCCAGTCGCAGCAGATGACTGCCCCTCCCTGAGCCTGGTTCTGCTGGAGGTTTCTTCCTGTTAAAAGGGAGTTTTTCCTCTCCACTGTCACCAAGCGCTTGCTCATCGGGCTCGCCTGATTGCTGGGGTCTTTCTGCAATTGTGGGGGTTTCTCCTACAGTTGAAAGTGGTATGAGATGACTGTTGTTGTGAAATGGTGCTATATAAATGAAGTTGAATTGAATAAGGACTGTAAAAAAGAAGGCGGCTCCAATCACCCCTACTTTATCTGCCCAAAAGGAAATCCTCCGTGGGGCAATGAAGAGGAAAGGGGAAAAGTCACCTAAAGCAATCTGACAGGTGAGCAGGAGGATTTCTTGTCTGAGCTTTCACCAGAGATGGCAGAGAGGTGTGAAAATGCCTTCATCAACAATACTGCAAGAACAACCCAGACCAATAAGAACCAGTCTGATCTTCAGGAGAGAAATGGAGTGTGTGAACTTCCTGTTATCATGATGCTAATGGAGGTCACTGCTAATGCAGGTCAAAAGATCGGGACTTTAGTAGATCTTGCATCTGATACCAACTACATCACCCACAAGGCTGCTGACAGGCTGAGGTTGCAAAGCGAGAAGGTGACCTTAGTTGTACAGTGGTGATGGGATGACCATGAAGGTGAACACAGAAAGGTACTTCCTTAGAGTCAGGATCAAGACATCCAAAGGCAAGGAAATATCCCATGAGCTCATCTGTTATGGTCTGGGTGAGATCGCCAAAGTACACAAAAATGTCAGTCCTGAAAAGTTAAAGAAATTCTTCCCAGAGGTCACGTTAGAAGAATTGAGGAGGCCAAAAGAGATTGAGCTTATCAGCCACAGAGAGGAAAGACTTGCTCCACAAAGGGTGAGAGTTGTTGGAGATCTTGTCCGATGAGAGAGCCCACTGGGGAAAATGGTCGGTGGAGCGCACCCTGATATGTTTGAGGAAGTGGCGATGGCAACACACAGATCAAAAACCCACTTTGCCCGCTCCATGAGGGCAGTTGCTGTCAAGTATGAGGAGATTGTCAGTCACCTGAAGATTGAGTGCCTCACTGCAAAGGGGAAATATAATCAATGCAAAGTTCACAGCCACATCAAACCATGAGTTTCTTGAATGGTGGAGGTGGGAAAGCATAGGAGCAGCTTGCGTACCAAGATGTAGAGGATGCCGATGTGGGAACTGCCAGGCTGAACAGAAAAAAATGACCCTAACAGAGGAGAAAGAACTGGAAATCATAAAGGCAGGACTTACCTATGTCAACGAGGATGCTCACATAAATTCTCCACACTGGGATGCAGAGTATCCTTGGACAGAAGATCCTTCCTCACTCCCAAATGACAAAAGTGCAGTGAAGGCCACATTCCTAAGAACAGAGAGACAGCTGGAAAGAGAGCCAGAATGGAAGGCTGCATATACAGCCCAGGTTCACGAAATGGTTCAGCGAGGAGCAGCCATAGAACTCACTGATGAAATCAAGAGATGTTGGAAAGGGCCTGTGTGGTATGTAAGTCACCTGGTGGCACCAAACCCACATTCAGTAACAACTCCAGTTCGGGTAGTGTGGAATAGTAGTCAGAAGTTCAACGGGCTGAGTATGAATGATCTTTTGCTGAAAGAACCAGATGTATTCAACCCAATCAGAACTGTTCTCCTGAGGTTCAGAAGAGGGATACACGCAGCCCTTGGCAACATCAAGAAAATGTATAATTCAGCGTGGGTGGAAGAGCATGAAATGCACTTGCACAGATTTCTCTGGAGGGATAAACCTGAGGAAGGTGTAAAAGAAAATGCCATCACCCGGGTCATCATAGGAGATAGACCAGCTGGTTGCATTGCTCAGCTAGCTATGCGCAAGACAGCAAAACTTCCTATCTTTGCACAACTCGAAGAAGAAGGTAGGGTCCTCCAAGAGGACGGTTATGTCAACAACATCTTGACCTCTCACAACGACAAGGGAAAACTGGACAAGATGACAGAAGGGGTGGAAGAAATCCTGTGAGCTGGAGGCCTGTTCCTTAAACCTTGGGTCCAGTCAAGGCAAAGTGGGAGGCAAAAAGCTGCAAATGAACTGGAAAGAAACGAACAAACTAAAACCATCATTCTCCCAAATCAGATGAGATGAGGACAACAAAGCCCTGGGTGTTGGGTATCAAGTGGAGGAGGACAAACTGTACATATTCACCTTAATCAACTTTTCCAAAAGGAAGAAAAAGATGAGAATAGGCAAAGATCTTCTCAAAGAGGAAGTGAGACCTGGAACACCTAATCCACTGATGAGAAGAGAGCTACTAAGCCAAGTAGCTGGACTTTATGATCCAATTGGCGTAGTAACACCTGCCAAGTAGCAGGGGGCAATCTTTGTTAGAAAAGCTTTTCAAGAAGTGGGTGGTGGAAAACTAACCCACGAAACATGGGATACACCACTCTCAGAAGGCCTCAGAAAAGAAGATATCACTCTTTTTGAAGAGTATGTAAAGCTTGGGCAAATTAAATTCCACCAAAGCCTTACACCAACTGACTGAAAAGGAAGACCATGGGGAATCACTTTTTCTGATGGGAGTGATAAAACCTATGGGACTGCAATGTACTTGTGGTGGAACACCAAGCAAGGAGTTGAGATCCAGTTTGTTGAATCTAAAGCCAAGCTGACACCATTAGATCAGAAAGGGGATGCCGTTAAAGCTGAGATGTGTGGTGTGATCTTTGCAGCCAGGCTCAAGAAGTATTTTGAGAAGCATGGAGGAATGGAGGTGGAGAGATGGATTCATTTTGTTGACAGTCAAACAGTCGTTGGAGCCATCCAAAGAGAGAGCTATGAGTACCAAAACCTTTTTTGCAAACTGCTTTGGTGAGATCCAGAAGGCTGGGCCGGGGGGAAGACTGGTGGTGGATCCCTGGGGAACTAAATATTGCTGACATCATAACAAGAGGAGCCTCTCCTGAAGAACTAAAGGAGAATTCCACATGGCAAAATGGACCAGAGTTTCTCAGATGGCAGGTGGAAAATGGCCCAAAAAGTCAGCTGGAGAAGTTGCAGCATATGCTAGAGAAAGTGTGAACCAGCTTCAAAGAAAAGCCTTCACAGGGGCAGTAACCAGAGCCCAAGCAAAACAAAAGGGCAACGGCAGTCATAGTCATGCCTCGCAGGAAAGCTTTGAGAAGAGCGATAAAATGGATGGGAAACCATTTGCTATGACCCCACCTGCTGTCTGGAGTAAGAACCTTGTGGAGATGGAAAGGTTTAGTAGCCTGTCCAAGCTGATCAATGTCATTGTCTTTGTGTATTAAGCTGCCAGAAAGTGGTTGGAGCTGAAGAAAATTGGCAAAGGATGGGTGGAAAACAAGCTAACTGGTTTGACAGCAAAAGAGCAGGAAAACTCACTAAGGGGCCAATACAGTATAGGTTTGCCAGAGTCACCAGTGTCAACACAGACAAGAACGGCACAGTGAGAGATGTGAATGTGAGAACCTTCCCCAGCTACCCTGTCCCAGTCAAGAAGCCAACCTTAAGGAATGCATCGGATGAGCGCAGTAGGAGACACTCAACTAAGATCCCTGCAACCATCCTTCTCAGGGATGTTAGATGCCTGGTGGTCCTGCTTCCCATTAAAGAACAAGCAAGAACTTAAAAGGACTAAAAGACTTGCATGACCTCCTTGGGTTCAGTAACCAGGAGCTCAAGTGGGAGGTGTTGCGCCCTAAGTCACTGGACTTTGTGTGTGTGCATGTGTGTGGGTGTGTTTATCCATTCTCATTTTTTTTCTTCTTTGTTTAGTAAAAGGATTTGGGTTAGGATAAGTGATGGTGATTTTTAGGTGGCACTCAAGGGGGCAGTGTTCAGTTGGACAGGTGTGGTAGCAGCTCATTCTCCTGGCAGGCAGGTAGTGTTGATTAGGAAGCCAGGTGTGTGGGTCTTTGGTAGTGATGGCCAAATGAGGCTTTCTGGAGGACTTGAGGCCTTTCATCAAAATGGCTCATATAGACGAGGCCTTATGTGAGACTTCATTTTCTCTACCAGGCCATCTAGTGGACAAAACGTATACAACATGCAGATTTTTGCAAGGGCATTTTTTTCCGTTTCAGTAAATGCAAATAAATGACTACGGTGAATGTGGTTGTGGTACACTCATACAGGGCACAATAGTGCCTCAGCATGATGTGTTATTGTTATATCCAAGCTCTTTGAAACACAACAGACACTTCACCGTGAAAATAAAAATAAATTAGAATGACCCAGCTGGGACTTGAACCCCATCTTCCCAGTTGCAGGACAGATATTTTACCTCCAAGCTACTACTTAGTCTTGGGTAGCTGAGGTTTTCTTGAACACTTGAGCCATTCATCAAAATGGTTCATATAGATGAGGCCTCATGTAAAACTTCATTTGCTCTACTAGGCCATGTAGTCAACAAAAAGTATACAGCATGCAGATTTTTACAAGGGCATTATTGGTTTAATGTGCATTTTTTTTTTCAATTTCAATAAATGTGCTGTCTTTTAAGAAATATCAATGATCATAAGGTAAAAAAGAATAAAACTGGGGTGACTACAGTGAATGTCCCGTGTTACTTGGTGTGCTTGTACTACTTAGCCATTTTTATTAAGAAATAAATTTTCACCAGCTTATACTGTCCCACTATATTCAACTCTGGCCTTATTTTCATACAGGGCACAATAGCAATAGTACCTCAGCATAATGATGCGTAATAATAATCCAAGCTCTTTGAAACACAACAGACACTTCACCTTGCATATAAAAATAAAATGACAAGAACGACAGTTGGGATTCAGACCCAGGCCTCCCATTTATAGTGCAGATGTTTTACTGCTAAGCCATCACCTCAGCTACATTAAATAGCCACTATTTGTGGAAAATACATTGAGAGAAATGCGCTCAAAATGTTCCCAAATGGAGAAGTCCATGTTTTTGCTGCTGCCTCCATGTGAAAATTGGCTGTGACATATCCCTTACATCAGGGGTGTCCAATCATGTGCCATGGAGGGCCAAGATCCTGCAGGTTTTCTCTTCTACCCAGTTGCTTCAGCAGGTGTTTTCACTGATCAGCTATCAGTGGGAAGAAGTTCAGTGAAATCTGGTGCTGAACACACTGGTTGGAGGTAAATCCTGCAGGGTCTTGGCTCTCCATGGCACATGATTGGACACCCCTGCCTTACACAGTCAAACATGACAACACAAAACGTGAGGGATGGGGATTTCCATTGGGTATCGCTGCTCACTTTATTTCATGTTGCATGTAAAATCATGAACAGCTTCCTGCCCCAGTCACATGGTCCGACGTCAACACATATGTCACAATGTATGCCTCGAAACGCGCTTCGCCAAATATTTCCTGAATAAGCTCGGAGCACCCCTTGGAGCTCTGGAGCCTGCCTTCCCATCACTAGTCTTTGGTTCAGCATGGCTCCTGAGGGTGTGAGCTTCAATGTGCAGATTTCCTTGGAGACACTATTGGTACGTATAGATGTAGTAATTTCATTAACTGGGAATAATCAGTTGTGTGGCAGTAAATTTTATTCAATATTGGTGATGTGTTCTGCAGATTTTGTGCCTAATTACTTAACTGACTAATTGTAGAGAGTTTGTGTTGTGTATTTTTGGTCATTCGACTGGATAATTGGCTGTTTACTTTTCTTGATTATAATTTAGAAATGTAGAAATATAATGTGGGTGTTTTTTGTGGGTGCAGTAGTAAAATTATATGGATGAAGTTGAGTTTAATTTGTCAAAGTAAACTGGGTTGCCATTTTGGTTAGGAGTGGTTCATTTCTGGTCTAGAAGTGTGGGAAATCTTGATTTAAAAACAGTATTAAAACCTTTGCTACAATAAATGGGTTAAAGTTGTAAAAAAAAAAATAGGTTAAAATATCATAGTTATGAAATCCAAAGATGGTCATATATTTGATTTAGCTCAAAGGTGGTTAAAATAATGAATTATGTGTGGATGAACTGATTTAATTGATATGATTTTGTTTTGGTTTTCTTTTTTTCCTTTTAACGGTTATCGACCTACTTCCTATTGCCTACTTCCAACCTGATTACAGACACTAAGTTTGATTAATTTCATTAATAAGGAATAAAATAAAGAAGAAAAAGAGTGAAGTTGTCTAGCGTCCTCTATTGACACCTAGGCCGAGTCGAGTTTAGGCAGACATTGAAGCCAAGACCCAAATAACTCGACAAACATTTGGGGCATTTCCTATAGACTGGGTCAGTAGGCAGCTAGCAATACCACAGTGAGTCCAGGTACTGCATGTACACACAGAGCAGACCATGATTTTCATTTTTCCCTCTTCTCTTTTTCTTTGATGGAGAGACCTTCACTAGTCATCTTTTGTCTATTAAAATTTATCATCCCTAGAGCTACTCTAATGGATGGTGAGGAGACCACATAGAACTCTCTGGCAGCTTATTTCAAAGTGAAAATTGACTCTTTGTACCCACTGATGGATATTTTTAAAGGGGGATCTTAAACTCATTGCTGTGAATGCACAGCCCGGAGATAGATAAGTGAAAGCACTGGCTGACTAAATAAAACTTTTTGCAAAAAGGAAAATAGTTTAGCCAGCAGTACCAAATATATATCCATTTTCAGTAACATTTTTTTTAAAGAAAAAAGTGATAAAACCATGCTTCCAAAGAGATTTTAATTATTTAATTTTGTAATATGAGCTTTCCTTGATAGTAGTAGTAGATTAGTTTATTTGACAGGGACAGTGCAATAAACATAGACAATTAATCAAAGACAATCAATCTGATGTGTTGCACATAGAGTGTATAGCTATTAGCTAATTTGCAACTCTTGTCCCTGGATGGGCTTTAGAAAAAAGAATCAAGATAAAAAATATACACAATAACCACATACATCAATGCAGAAAAATTATAAATACACAATTATAAATATTATAAATACACAAATATAACAGCCTGATGAGAGTCAAGATCTGTTGTATTAGTTTTATCGATTTGGCCACAAGTGTAGCAATGATCCTCTGAAGGCTGAGCTCAATTGGGAGTATTGACTGTTCTTCCAATTGAAGAATTCGTTTGCAAAAACTGATAAATGCCACTTCCAAAAAAATTTCCCTCTGTACAACAAACGGCTGTTCACATTACCTACTTATAGAAGTTCAAATTGTTTTTTCTAAAAATCCGCTATAGCCGCTGTGGTATACGCTATGAAGTTCATGTTTTGTTTTGGTTTTTTTCAAAAGCCGATAAACACCAGGACCCTGTTTTTACAAATCCAGATAAGTCCACACACTGCAAATCAGCACTTGGTATTTGGGTGATGGGGCTCGATGCAGCGAGAATCAGCCAATCATGTGTTTATCTGCTGCAGCAGTGTTCTGCAGAGACCCCTATTTGGGTCTGCTCACTTTCCGTGATTTCCCTGCCAGTTTTTTTTTTTTTTTACAATTTTGTTGCATTTTAGGTCAAATATGGATAATTTTGATGAAGCAGATGAACCAGTGATGCATTCACCAGACAAACTAGCATGGTTTTCGGGAGATGTCTGTTTTTGCTAAAGTATGTATTGTGGACTTATCTGTTTTTGTGGCAAGAAGTACTTAAAAATTGCCAAAAAATAACGATGAGTTGATGTTCAATTTCTGGCTTTATTATGTCTGAGATACTCATATTTCAAGTGACCGTGTCTTCGAAGCTGAATTGGAAATGCTAACACACATAAACCAACAGATGAAAAATTGTTTTTCTCATTATTAAAACAATTGAACGTATCTGTTTTTGCAAACAAACTCTTCAGTTCCTCATTCAACCTGTTAACCACCAGCATTGCTAATACACCAAACTGGGGATATAACTCTTTCCCCGTGGTTCATCAGCTAAACGACCTCTTCATAAAAGGCTAAATTAAACCACGTCCCACGGCCATTTTACCTCACCGACAGCAGGTTAATGGCTCATCAAGAGTCTGTTCTCTCTTCTGGAACTGATCTCCTCCTCCTTACACCTGCACGTCCTTCTACGGCTCTATTGATGACTTTGTGCTGTAAATGTGTGAGAGTAGTGTTTTTGATTGTGTGTCTCTTTATATACTGCCATAAAGATTCTTGGTTAAATATTTTGGTTGCACAGTGTTAGTTGAGAAGCCAGCGTGTTAGGTTTCGGTGTGCGCGGTTGTCACAGAAAGACAGAAGCACGAGAAGCTGCAGCGAGTGGAGAGTCACAAACAAAGGAGACAATTTTCAGTCTCCATCATGAGCGAACTCCCCACTGAAAGCTGTGAGAGGTGTGGTATTACTGGAGGTTGTGCAGTTGTAACAGGGAGCAACTCCCAGTTGATATACTGACCATAGTCTCTTGATCAGCCGGGGGAATGAGGTCTAGCAAACAGGTGAAACACAAGAAAAGGAGAGATCACTGCATCCTGCACACTATAGACAAGATTGAATGGTTGCATGGTGATTGTCTTTTTCTTATTTTTCTTACCCACATTTGTATACACACACCGCATTCTTCGAGATCTAAAGAACAATTCTGAATACAAAGCACAGCAGTCATAAATTCCGCTTGTTTAACTTGCTCTTGTTTATCCTTATCTGTTGTTGTGAAATGGTTCCTTTCAACAGATCTGAGTTTACTTGTGCACCCACTGATTTGATATTCAAGTGTGTCAGAGTGAGCAAAGTTGTCGATCCCTGTTTAGAAATAACGATATAAGAAACTGTGTGCTGTCAGTTTTTTCCTCCCTATAGACATGCCTTTGATTTTTAAGTACAAGCTACTGTTGCTGCTCCGCAGCGTTATTAATTATGCCCAGAAAACTACCAAACACATGCACAGCCACTGTTTTATTACATGAGTTATCATTTGATACCCTCCCCTGAATTTTTAACTTCCCACATTTACATTTTGTATCATTGACAGTATCGCTATCTAGAACAATCCTCTTCTCTAATATGACTGCTGAAAAATATACCGCCCAACTCCTACCACACTGGATTGCTAATGCGGAAGTGAAATCTCGAAGGAGCTGCTCCACAGCCCCATCTCCACTTCCCCGAGGTGGAAAGCCCTAGTTTGAGTGTTCACTTACATCATCAAAGGGCCCTTCTGTCTCATGTAATATTAACATGTGCTAAATCAGTGGCAAACGGCAGCAGCAATGTTTACACAGCATTAGCACAGGCTTGCAAAGTCCTAGAGACGGTCTGTCTTTGTGTTTAAAGATGCGGCGACTCTGACACATCGGGGCGTGACAAGATTTTTGTATATATGGGTTCACGGTTTTACAAGGTGGTTAATTTAGGCACACTGCACTCCTTAGAGGGAGTCTTTTTGAGCAGGGAGACAGACTTGTCTGTAAACTGTGTGACTTTTTGACACTGGCTTAAATCTAATGATCAGAAAGCTTTCTAGGTGAAGTAGGCTGTCAAATCTACTGGAAATTAAGTCCATTAATCACAAAGTGTTTCATTTAGTCCTTTTCTATGTACAGAGCTGAAATGTGTCTGTGTGGGGGAGTAATAAAGACTGGTGCCTTCAGTCGGAAATACAGAGAGAGAAAAAAATGCTTGGTGAGGCAGAAGAAAAGCCATCAATTCTCATTATGGAAAACAGATCATCTCTCCTAATTAGAGCTATGGCTTTTTACCATAGTACAAATGCAGAGGAACACAAGCTAGCTATGGCAAGCACCACCTCCTGCTGATTAATTAGGTGCATGAATAAAACCCCATAATGACCCCGTGATTTTGCCCTAGATAGCTTGTTAATGGTAAGACATAATATATTGCAGGTCAAGTTCTTCTGGAAAATAGATGAGGAAATATATCTATGTGTAGCACCCTCACGATGTACCACTGATGAAACCTAACTTTCACTCTGCTACCTAAATGTGTCTTGTGTATCATTTAATAATTGTGGAGGGAGTAACAACTCCGTCTTGTACCACATAATGAGAGGGAAAAATGTGGAAATTAATCCATGTCAAGGGACTCTGTGCCTTAGAGTTATATAGTTTAGATTAAGAAACTGCTCTAGCACCACAGCTGATTGCTGTTAATACATTAAAAATACAAACTTGAACTCACTGGCTTTAGTCTCACTGATCATGAAACAATAGAATAGATTGGCAGAGTGCGTTTGGTTCTTCGTCAAATACAAAGTGATGCCTTTGGAAAGAGAGGGCATTTTGGCACTAGCAGAGAGGTATTGGTTGAGTGAGGACCACTATAGATAATTGGGATCTTCCTTTTTAGATGATTAAGATGGTGTTGCAGATTCAGTCTTAATAGAAGATAGGGAGGGGCTTCATTAAGGAAACAAATTAACCTTGTCCTTATGGTGAAACAAGTGCTGCCCCTAGATTTTTATTTATTTATTTTTTGACTCAGCAACAAGAGCTGATAGACTATCCAGTCTGACCAAATTTTTGGTTATTCGTTTTTTACATGATGCAAGGTTTTTAGTTATTTTATATGTAACAAATTAATTGCACAGTTTTCTATCATTGGGATTAATAGCAACATTGGAAGCTTTCATCTTTACACATTGATTCAAATGAAAGAAGAAAATGCCAGTTAAGTATATTTTACATAACTAGTACATACCCGTGCATGGCCATGCATGCCCATAGAAACCAGTATTTCTGCATGCCTGTAGAAAGCAGGTGTAAGCAAGGGTGTAAGCAAGCACGTCAGCACTCATTCAGTGATGCCTGCCTTTGATTTTTGATGGTGTCATAGTGAGTCCTATGATCTCTGATGATGTCATAGGGAGTCATGATCGTGAGTCATACCTGCGTTTGATCTTGGATGCTGTCCTATGTCCTGTGATCTTTGATGATGGCATAGCGTGTCCTATAATGCCTGCATTTGATCCTGGCTTAAATTAGTGTGTCCTGTTCTTAATCGGGTGATGAGTGTCTGTTCTTTCCTGTTTCTGGCAACTCCTATTCGGTTTCAAGTGCTGTGTCCTATTGGTAATCGGGTGATGAGTATCTCTTCTTTGGTGAGTGATGGTGTATATGACATCATAAAGACAAGAAGGCAGGTATCGTGAGTGATGGTCTATATGACATCATAAACACATCAAGGCAGGCATCATAGGAACTCATGCCTACATCATAGTTAGCCAGTCCTATTGTGTATATGGCGGCATCACGAGTCCTATGTTGCCCGATATCATAGGATCATCATAGGGCATCATGCAGATTTCATAGGACGTTCTATGATGCGCTCTCATCGTGACACACAGACATGATGTACTGCTGCAAATGGGTGTGGTTTAAAGTAGTGTGTGCTATTGTTAATCGGGTGATGAGTAAGATTTCCAGATTTACACAGAAACTGACAGAGATTTCTTGAATTTATAGAGTGATATTTTGGAAGATTTCCAGATTCACTGCTTTGAATGGGTGTACCTTAAAGTGCTGTGTCCTATTGTGTATATGACGGCATTGGCCTTTTGTTTATATGACGGCATCGTGAGTCCTGATGGTCTATATGACATCATAAAGACATCAAGGCATAGGGACATCATAGGAGCATCATAGGCTGTCCTATGATCACGACACGCTTGCTTGCTTGCTTGCTTGCGGTTGTCCATCGAGTCCGATGATGACGTCCACTTCTATCGGTGAGTCCTTTGATGGCTGTGTAGTCCTATCCTGGACCCACATGTCCTGTTGCAGGTAGGGCATATAAAAGTTGTAGTAGTGGCAGCAGGTGCTGCAGGTGCATTCCTCCTCAGTCTTCTCTCCTGTCTCCTGGCTGTTCTGTCCTCCTCCATCATACGGGTCCCCACAAGGCACTGCTGTCGCCAGGTGTTCCAGTCAGCAGCAGCCTCCTCCAGAGCCTCAGGTCTGATCCTGCACTTCTTTAAGGCCATCTTTAGCTGGTCCTTGTAGCGCTTCTTCTGCCCTCCAGCAGAGCGTCGACCATGGTGTAGCTGGCCATATTGAGCCGACTGCCTCATGACTGACAGACAGACAGACAGACAGACAGACACACACACACACACACACACACACACACACACACACAAACAGAGATTTCTTGAATTTATAGGGTGATGTTAATGTTTCTTCAACATTCCATATACCTGTGACCTCTGATTATTTTCAAATAAAATGCTACTTGAATACAGTATCTGAATCTCACAAAATCGGAGTTTCAGGAGGCAATTTGAATTTCAACCCCAAACACATTTCAGTTCCAAAAAAGTCACTATCCCAGTAAACCTTTGAATTTAAGTTCAGACTCACACTTTCCTTTTTATTTGGAAGGGTAGTCAACAGGAAGTTGGTTGGTCGTTCAGTAAGTAACTTTCCATTGAAACCAGAACAAAGAAACAATGGTGCCTTCCTACTCCAGTTTCAGTCTCAAACTAGTATCACATCCAAATCTGTGTTTCGGTGCAGTTAGAAATCTCTATCTCTCATGTTAGTCACTGCGTATTATGCTGGATTCACACTACAACATTTAGACTGACGTTTAGAAAATCAGAGAAACTGGTCCAAAAGTTAATGAAATTACATTAATGGGCAAGATTTTTTTTTTTTTATCCAGCGCACACCAACTTTTACAAATGTTTGCAAGTGTTTAGCAACGTTTGCCAGCATTGCATTCATTTTCTATTAGCGGAAACAAACTTTTGCCAACTTAGGCTAGTGTATGTGCAGCAGTTGCCAGCTTAGGTCAATTTAAGCAAACGAATACTCAGCGTAGGTCAGCTAAGGTCTGTGTCAGGCAACGCTCATATAAAGGTCAGCATTTGTGGAGGCTTCCTGACATTCTGAACCTGCTTTTTGACATCTCCCTGTCTCTCTTCCTGGGCATAAACTTTGTCAGTTTCATTGGATAATTTTAAGTTTGTTATTATTCCTGCTTGGACTGAAGTTGAAACTGCTCTGACATTTTTTTTGAGAGAGAGAGGGACTGAACGGCCTATATGGGGTAAGTCCTACATTTTCACTGAAGCAAAAAAAAGTTTAGAGTTTTGTTTAAAAAACATCTGAGAGCAACTCACACCGGCTCAGACGTCGCCCGGGTTAGCAAGGTCAGGAGTTCCTGGCAGCGGAAGGCGAATTACAGAGCTGCGTGGAGGAATCTGATCAGACCTAAATGAAACAGTCATTGTCACCCCCGACAGACTGCTATGATGATGATGATGGCTTCTGCCAGCATTTCAGTCAACATTCACATATGGAGCCCAACTTAGACTAGCTCTGCACAACTTAGCCCAGCAATCAGGAACTTTTACAAACTGAGCACAACTTTCACCGACGTTTATTTCCATACATTGGTAAATTTTCAGCATGTTTAAAATTTTCAATGAACACCATGTTCCCCAGTGTTACATTCCCACACTGCCAAAGGTAAAGGACCATAAAAACACAACAGTTAGGGCAGAGTCAAATACAAAAATGAATGAGGTTTACTGGTGCAAATTTGTTGGATTAACAAAACTCACATCAGATGGTGGGGGAGGGTAGGACCGGTGGTTGTGCCAAATCAAAGAAAGGAAGAAAACAAAACAGCACCTGTGCTACCTTCCCCTCTAAATATATAAACTAACCAAAATCCTCTCTGCTTAACTAAAAAAGATCTTTAGTAAAAATTACAAATAAGACACAAACCACATAACCTAGTGTGTTTAGACAGAGTAGAACTAAGTGAAGAAGTGTGCCAGGTAGTGATGTTATGCTTGACACCACCCACTCGACACTGACTCGAGCAATATAATGCGGAAGTGTCGTGAGCAGAGTGTTGAGAGAAGAGTGTCGAGCACTGTGTCAACATGCCCACAGTCACGTGACTGTAGCAAGTGAGGCCTCATTATGTCGGTCACATCACGTGACTTGAGGGCTTGTGGGAAGTTTGAGAGGGAGTTAGGTTTTTTGTTTGCTTTGTATTGTTTGTTCCTGCCATCCAATTTTGAATAGACCTCAGATAGCCAAATGCTCAAAAAGTATTGAGATTTTTTTCAGGTTTTTCAACTCTGACGCAGTTCTGACAAGCAGTCACCAGATGGCAATCTTTATTAGATGTTTCATAACACTGTGTTGCTCATGAAGCTATTGTCTCAAAGTTGCTCATTGTTTCATGAGGCCTTGGTTTTAACATCACTAGTACCAGGTACCCCAAACGGTCACCAACCACAACCTCCCACCAAATACTTTTACATATAAAGAAACTCTCCTATAGCTTAAGGCTGGAAGCTATCACACAGGCAGAGAGACAGAGAGCAAGCGGCTTCTTATGTAGCACAACTCATCAGGTCTTCTCAGGTGTGAAGCAATCAGGCCATTAACCAGGGAGGGAGAGAAGACAAAAAGGAGAAGGCGAATAGTGTCCCGGCTGGGCACGTAACAGCCAGCATTCGCCAAAGAGCAACAACTATCATTAACTTTTACCAACTTTTGTCAGCAGAGCCAGATGTTTGCCAAAATATCAGTAGACATCTGTCCAAACATTGTAGTGTAAATCCAACTTTAGCAACGCTGAATGAAAAGAATGCAGTGTGGGATAATTTACATATAAAAACATCATAGCAGGATGTTCGTGGATAGAAGTAGGGCAGTACTGTGGGTACAGATGACTAGAAGAGATGTAGTACATTTTTCACCAGTGTTGATGCATGTTCATGTGTACAGCCATTATGAATTCTTAAGTTTGTCCTACCCAAGCTCACTTGACTGCACAATAGTTTTTGTGCATACCCAAATCTGATTTATTGGGTGGAGAAGGAATGTCACATGAAAACTGGGAAAATGCTCATTTCAGTGTGAAAAAATAATCCAGAATGAGGAGAATTTGTTCTTCTATACATCTTCGAATGCAACCTGGTTACATCATCACTGATACTGTATAACCTGGGGTTATTGGGTGTTGCATGTCTTTCAACAGTCTTTCAAAGTCACCTAGATGCCTTCTCTGCAGCATCTGTGATGGTGTTGATTACTCTACTGAATTCCCAGATCCTTTGGTGCCCTGTAGAGGGACACTCCAGCGGGCATGCTGGAGTGAATGTTAGGCCCCAGCGCAAACGATTGGATGGTCTCAGGAGCATGTCATACACTGACTGCTTCAACAGTTTTACCCTGCATGGCTCACCCTTCCAGATATCTGTCCATGTTGCTTTCTGGTTCATCACCTGTTGAGTCCACACCCCCTGCTGCCACATCCCAGCTGTCCTGCAGGAGCATGCTTCTTCAACGGACCTCAACCTGGACCAGCTGTCTTTCTTTGCCTTGGACCTTGTTGTAGTGAGGTCTAGGGGTACTTCCTGTTGCCACTGCCCCCACCAGCTCACCATGCTGTAGCCGAGATTCAGCTTGGTTGACAGCCTCACATGGCTTCCATTTACCCCCTCCTTCATTTCCTTCTGGAGAATTTAGTGGATAAGGAATTCATGATCAAAACATGCAAGAGATAATTTGGTCCATTCACAGCTACATCTCTGCTCCCTCCTCCCCCTCAATTTTATTGGAGCTAGTGGTGCAACATCTTTGTGTGTGTGTGTGTTAGCAGATTGATTTAATTTTTGCAAATAAGTAAATCTTAATCAGAAAAATGTATTTAATTATCCCAGCCCTCCGTTATATCCATGTAAAACACTTAAAAAAGAAAGTCATCAAAAGGTAGGAAGGACCTATTAAACTTTTTTTTTTATAACCAAAAATGAGCATGGCATATATTGTATATAAATAATTGAGGCAATTTTGGTCTGGCACTAACAGTGTAAAGTTCTGATTCCCTGACTGTAAAGCAGACTTCTGTCCCCCTTTCAATATTTGTCCCAGTTTTGAACATAACATCCCACCTGGGTCCTAAGACTCTGCCTTCTGTTGTTTTCTATTTGACCATTCATTATCCTGTTTTTGGGCCATGTTCAGTCATATTTTATTTCTGCTTTTGAAATTCATGACCGCTGCTTTTAACGTCTCCACGTCTGCTACTGTGACAGCTTTTCTTTCTTGAATAAAACAAGTAAAGCGGGCAAATAAATTCAGTCAAGCACAAGCAGGACATATAACTAATTTCATTTCCTTTCTTCTCTGGCCCAGTGCAGCCTTATCTCTCTCCTCAGCACTTTTTTTGGCTTTATTTATTTTCTCTTCTCCATTTCCTGGATTCTTTAAGGACTTAAAAGCAGATAAGTTGTGGCTTGCTGAGCAAAGGTTTGGAAAGGTAAAAACACAACAATGCAGCTCAGCTCTAAATGAATAATAATGCAAGTAGAACATTTCCTTGTGCATATTCATTAGGAAGGTACTCTTTGATCCATATCAATTGAATATGCAAATGCAAGTGTGCACACAGAAGCACACGGCTCACTTTTAGCTGCCCATATCATCAGACAGACAGTACTCTGTGTTAGCCACACCTTTAACCTTCTTTATAGAACCATATACAGTGGTTTGAAAAAGTGTTTGCCCCCTTCCTGATTTCTCATTTTTTTGTATGTCACACCTAAATATTTCAGATCATCAAACAAATTTAAATATTAGACAAAGATAACACAAGCAAACACAAAATGCAGTTTTTAAATGAAGGTGTTTATTATTAAGGGTAAAAAAAAAATAAATCCAAACCTACATGGCCCTGTGTGAAAAAGTGATTGCCCCCTAAACCTAATAACTGGTACGCGGTGTTGCGGATTGTACGCGGTTGTACGTGGTGGTAGATTTTGACCCCCAGGCTGTCGGCCATCACGGACCAAAGTTCTGAAACAAATTGCGGACCCCTGTCGGAAGTGATGTCCGACGGGGATCCGAACCATGCGACCCAAGCTGACAGAAGTGTGCAGGCTACCTCGGCAGACGTGGTGGGACTCAGCGGAACCACCTCTGGCCAACGCGTAGTGCGGTCCACGATTGTTCAAAGGTGTTTGAACCCCTGTGATGGCAGAAGGGGACCCATTAAGACCACGTGTACGTGGTCAAACCTCCTGGCTGGAATTTGAAAAGGCTCGAGGGGGGGCTTTGATGTGCTTGTGCACCTTAGCCCGTTGGCACGCGACGCACGCTGCAGCCCATTCGTTCACCTCCCTGCGTAAGTGGGGCCAGATGAATTTGGACCCCACTAGTTTAACCGAGGCTCGCACGCCGGAATGTGAAAGGGAGTGAACGGACTCGAAAACACGGCGGTGCCAAGAGCTCAGAACCACGGGGTGGGTGCAGCCAGTGGAGATGTCACAGAGCAAGGGGGGGCACCCTTCTTGTACCACCCTACTGTCAAGTTTTAATCTGGTAACTGTGGAATGGAGCGCGCAAATGTCTGCGTCCCCGGTTTGGTCGGCAGCCATTGCGGAAAAATCAATGCTCATGTGTACTGGAGAGACCAGCCTGTGTGACAAGCAGTCTGCCACAACGTTCAATTTACCGGCTACATGTTGGATGTTGGTCGTGAGCTCCGGAATTGCGGCCAAGTGCCGTTGTTGCCGAGCTGACCACGGTTCTGAGACTTTGGACATCGCATAGGTCAGTGGTTTATGATCCACAAACGCGGTAAACTCCCAACCCTCGAGCCAGAACTGAAAATGACACGTAGCGAGGTGGAGAGCCAACAACTCTCTGTTGAAAGCGCTATACTTACGCTCGTTGTCGCGCAAAGTATGGCTGAAAAATTCGAGGGGCTGCCACGAACTGGAGACATACTGTTCCACTATGGCTCCCACCGCAATGTCAGACATGTCTGTTGTGAGTGCTATCCACGCTGACGGGACTCGGTGGGGCAGCAAAGCTGCATTAGCGAGCGTCGTTTTGGCATTTGTGAACACCTGGATCCAGTCGATGCTATCCGCAGGCTTCATTTTTTATTTAGTGCGCCGTAGAGCGGCTGCAGCAGCTGGGCTGTGCGGGGGAGTAAGTGGTTGTAAAAACTGACCATCCCCAAAAATTCTTGCAGCTCCATCATGGTCTGCGGATGCGGAAAATCTGATATTGCGTGTACCTTGTCCGGCAGCGAGATCGCGCCCCCGGCAAGATGCGATGGCCCAGAAAGTTGATCACCGGCAGCCCGAACTGACACTTCACTGGGTTAACAATCAGCCCGTGCACTTCCAACCATTGGAAAACTTGTTTGAGATGGGTGAGGTGCTCCTCCTCTGACACGCTAGCCACCAAAATGTCATCTAAGTAGACAAAAACGAGTGGCAGGTCACGGAGCACCGTGCCCATCATTCTTTGAAAAGTTAGTGCTGCGCCCTTTAACCCAAATGACATGCGCAAAAACTCAAAAACAGAAGGGAGTTATTACTGCCGTTTTGGGGACGTCCTGTGTACGCACCAGGACCTGGTGGTAACTGCGGACCAAATCCACTTTTGAAAAAATGCACGTCCCAGCCAGGTGCATGGAAAAATCCTGGATGTGCAGGATGGGGTAACAATCGTGTTCCGTGGCATTGTTTAAGCATTGGAAATGGCCGCACAGCCACCACGACCCATCGGACTTGGGCACCATGTGTAGTGGGGATGCCCAAGGGCTGTTGGAGTGCCTGATGATGCCTAAGCATTCTAAGTTAGCAAACTCCTCATGCGCGATAGCTAATTTAGCCGCATCCGGGTTGCGAGGGCGCGCAAACATGGGCAGACCTTTCATGGTGATAAAATGCTCAATCCCGTGCTTGGTTACCGTAGCGGAAAAAGTGGGCACCAAGAGTGCTGGGAACTCGGAAGGCAAACGCTGGTACTTACCCCTGGAGCTAGAACATTAGCACGTGTTGGTGGCCCAACTCCCCGAGCTATGCAGGGCAAGGAGGAAAAAGATACAGCATCCACCAAACGCCTTTTGGCAACACCAACAAGTAGTCCATAAGCACACACAAAATCAGCACCTAAGATGGGGACCGAACATGCAGCTTCCACAAAATCCCACTGCTAATTACGTCCATGTAAACATACAGTCACCGTCCTTTCTCCAAACGTCCTGATGCAGGATCCATTGGCGGCCGTTAAAGACAAGCCACAGCCTTCTGCTAGCCTGTCTGTGCTGACTGGCAAAATGAGGCTCTTCTGGGAGCCAGAGTCTACCAAAACACGTCTCCCCAAACGTGTGTCCATGATAAAAAGCAGCTTCTCCCTGTCGCCAGCGTTCGCAGCTGCTACTGATCGTTGGCTGTCCCGTTTCCCGGCTTCTTGAAGTGGCACGGTGGCAGACAATGGTGCACTTCCTTGCCAAAACAGTGGTGATAAAAACACAGCATCCCGGTCCTGTTTCTCCGGGTGGCAGTTCCAGCCACCACCATTGGCTGCTCGACCTCGCTGGGCTCCGCCAGAGATCCCGGTCTCACTGCCTGAACGCTGAAAGCCTTGTTTGCCAGGATGATGCGATCTGCCTCCTCTGCCAATGCACGGTAGTCCCTGGCCGCCAGCAGCGGTGAGTTAAGGACCAGTAGGTTTCTGAGGAAGAGGTGGGCGAAAAGGAAAGATCCGTCGTCCATGCCCATCAACACAAGCATACTATCCATCAGGTCCACAGCCGATCTGTCTCCTAGCTTCGAGCAGGTGAGGAGTTTTTCTGCCTTTTTCTGCATCTGAAAGGGTATAACGGCGCAGCAGCAGTCTCTTGAGAGTGCCGTATTTTCCTTGGGCTGGCGGGGCTTGGAGTAGACTCATGGTGCGCTGCGTGGCGCGCACATCCAGTGATGCCACCACATGATGGTACTTTGTGCCGTCTGCCACGACTCTGCGGAGGGCGAACTGGGCTTACGCATGAATAAACCAAGCGGCCGGATTGTGAAGCCAAAAGTCCGGGAGTCTTACTGCAACGGCGCATGCAGCAGTGGGACACTCCAGCGGGAGTGTCTCCATGGTGATGCTCGGTCTGTTTTCCATTTCACATCTCTAGGTCACCAATGTGGAGGATGAAAGCAGACGAGACATGAGCTGATGATGCAGAAGTTTATTTCTCCTCCAACACAGAACAGACTGACTCTGAGTGCCAAAATGATCTGCTTTATACATTTTCTTCCCACCACTGGCACTCAGGGTAAACACATTAACATACCAGTTACATAGCGTGAACACACTTCAACATACACATTAACATACACGTCACAGAGAAGGCTTAGTACAGTACATTTGCACCCCTGCGTCCTCAAGTGTGAGCCTGGCACAGTGGAGGCGAAAGGCACATCTTTATTTACTTCATACCCCCCAGTGCTCTGGCTCCCTTGGCTGGCACCCCCAACACCCCGAAGTACTGGTTGGAGTGTCATCTCCTTTGTGTCACCACAATAGTTTGCGCTGTGATAGTTGGTACATCGGACTGTTAGCATTACCATGGGCAGGTGATTAGAGTTGGTCTGTGTACCGGATTAGAGCTCACCTTGGCAGGGAGAGGTCACTGGAACAACCGCGTAGCACTAGCTTAGCTGTCAGATGATGGTCGGGCCTTGAAGCTGTTTTCTGTACCGTATATTCTTTCTACCCTCACTAGACATCTGTGTTCCCACCAGGTTCACTAATCCACAGTTGATCATGTCCCCTTCCTCTTTCCCACCTGTTTTTTGTGTCGTCACTATGATAGTTGGTAGATTGGACTGTTAGAATTAGCTTAGCTAGGCAGTCAAAAGAGTCGGTCTGTCTCCCACATTAGAGCTCGCATCAACATGTAAAGGCTGATGGGGCAGGCTGCCTCGTGCTAGCTTAGCTGTTGGATCACGATCATTTGACCATAAATGTCATTCTTGTATTTTAGCTTATTTTACTATAGTTTTTTATACTCTATCTAAGACTAAAACAGATAGCTGCCATTACAAATTAACTATCCCACTGACCACTTACATTTCACACCCCTGCACCCCAATGATGCTTTATTTCATTCATTCTTTCAGGCACTTCTGTGTTATTTAGTGCTGGTGGTGTTGATTACTGAAGCTGTGATGAAAGAGGTACTGTGGGGTGAACTGGAGCTCATAAGCATTCAAAGAGACATGCATTGAAATGATCTGTTCAGAGGAAGGCTGCAGAAGATGGGTCAGAAGGGTGCTGCTGTAGAAGATTGACAAGATGAGACACGAGCATTGCAGACACAGACTTTATTCCTCTATCATCAAGTCAGACTGAACTCCGGGTGCCAAAGTGAACCTTTTATACAGCTTACACTCCCTTCCCTGGCACCAGGAGTACATGCATTATAACAGAGCACATCACAACACAATACATTCACACCTGGGATGCCAGGTGTGAATGCACATCTTCACATAGTTTTCTCCCCCCTGGCACTCTGGCACCTACCTTTGCATCTTTTCCTTTCTCCTCCCGCATTTCCATTTCTCACCCCCTTCCTCCTATTCCCCAAGCCACTGGGTGGGAGTAAGACCACTCGTTGTGCCGCCACACAGCCCCGCCCCCCCGAATACCCAGAATGGGCCTTAACCCTCCGGTACCTTGGGCTTGAGCAATTCCCCATAACGGCTGTAACGTGGAGCCGCCGGGCTGACTGAAGTGCCTTCCTGTCAAGGTGGGCAGGAGAAAGACTCAGTTCCTGGTGGACAGTCCTCTGGAGGGGGAAAGGGTGGGGAGGGGAAAAATTTGGTCTCCTGGAAACAGTTCGCTGAAGGGGGAACACAACCCTGCGGACCTACCGCAGGTGGGCGTCCACACCAGGGAGCCTGGGCCAGCACCATCTGCTCATCTGCCAAAACATAAGCGGGCATAAGCCTGTCTATGCAGATGGTTTCCTTACGCCCCCCAAAATCTAACACAAAATGTTATGCCCCGTTTCCAAAATTCTGAATGGGCCGTCGTAAGGCGGATGCAGCGGGGTTCTGTGTGTGTTGTCTAACAAAAACAAATTTGGCATTCTCCAAATGCTTTGGAACAGAAGTGCGGGGAAAACAATGGTGCACTGGCCCTGGAACGCTGTCAGCCTCTTCCGTGGAAAAAAGGCACATGGACAAGTTGGTACCGGTCGTAGGACTTTCCGGCAAAAATTCACCTGAGATCCACAATGGTTGGCAAAAAACAAGCTCTGCTGGGGAAGCTGCCAAATCTTCCTTGAGCGCAGGGCACAACCCCAGTAGGACCCAAGGCAGGCGGTCAACCCAATTCGCGTCCGTTAACGAGGCTCTGAGTACTGCTTTAAGCAACCTATGAAACCTCTCGCACAGACCATTAGCCTGCGGGTTGTACGTGGTGGTGCAGTGGATTTTGAGTCCCAAGCTCTCGGCCATCATGGACCAGAGTTCCGAAGTGAACTGGGGACCCCTGTTCGAGGTGATGTCCAATGGGGAACCAAAATGTTCAACCCAGGATGACAAAAACATGCGGGCCACATCAGCGGACGTGGTGGAAGCCAGTGGAACAGCCTCTAACCAACTCGTGGTGTGGTCCACTGTTGTTAGAAGGTGCGTGAAACCCTGCGATGGCTGAGGGGGGCCCACCAAATCCACGTGTACGTGGTCGAACCTCCTGCTTGGAATCCGGAAAGGTTCGAGGGGGGCTTTGGTGTGCCTCTGAACATTAGACCGTTGGCATGCAGCGCACACTGCCGCCCACTCCTTCACATCCTTGCGTCAGCAGGGCCAGACAAATTTGGACTCCACCAGCTTAACCGAAGCCCGTATGCCCAGGTGTGACAGGGAGTGGATGGACTTGAAAACACGGCAGTGCCAAGAGCTTGGAACCACTGGGCGGGGGCGGCCAGTGGAGACATCGCAAAGCAAGGGGGAGCAACCCTCTTGTACGGCCCTGCTCTCCAGTTTTAGTCCGGTGTCCGCAGATCGGAGCATGCAAATGTCTGCATTCCCTGGTTGATCGACAGCCATGGTGGAAAAATCAATACCCACATTGACCGGGAAAACCAGCACTCGTGACAGGCAGTCTGGCACGACATTGAGTTTACCAGCGACATGTTGTATGTTGGTAGTGAACTCCGAAATTGCGGACAGGTGCCATTGCTGCCGAGCCGACCACGGTTCCGAGACTTTGGACATTGCGAAGGTTAGGGGTTTGTAGTCGACAAACGTGGTAAATTTGCAACCCTCAAGCCAGAACTGAAAATGATGCGTGGCCAGGTGGAGGGCCAACAACTCTCTGTCAAAAGTGCTATACTTACACTCGTTGTCATGCAAAGTACCGCTGAAAAAGGTGAGAGGTTGCCATGAACCGGAGACGTACTGCTCCACCACGGCTCCTACCGCGACGTCGGACGCGTCTGCCGTGACCGCTATCCGCACCGACGGGGATGGGTGGGCCAGCAAAGCTGCATTAGCAAGCACCATTTTGGCGCCTGTAAATGCCTGGACCTGATCGGGGGTCCAGTCAACACTATCCACGGGTTTCTTTTTCTTGAGCGCACAGTATAGTGGTTGCAGCAGCTGAGCTGCCCGGGAAATGAAATGGTTGTAAAAATTGACCATCCCCAAAAATTCCTGCAGCGCCCTCACGGTTTGCGGACGTGGGAAATCTGACACTGCCCGTACCTTATCTGGCAGCGGAACCGCACTCTCCAGTAAGATGAGGTGGCCTAAGAAATCGATCACCGGCAGCCCGAACTGACACTTTGCTGGATTAACTATCAGCCCTTGTGCTTCCAGCCGACGGAAAACTTGCTTCAGATGGGTGAGCTGCTCCTCCTCTGATGCGCTAGCTGCCAGAATGTCATCTAAGTAGACAAAAATGAACAGCATGTTGTGGAGCACTGCGTCCATCATCCTCTGAAAAGTTTGGGCTGCGCCCTTTAACCTGAACAGCATGCGTTAAAAACTCAAAGAGGCCGAAAAGTGTTATCACCACCATTTTTGGGACATCCTCGGCGAGAACCGGGACCTGGTGGTAACCGCGGACCATGCGCATCTAGGCCAGGTGCACCAAAAAGTCTTGGATGTGTGGGATGGGGTAGCGGTTGTGTTCAGTGGCATTGTTCAGGCAATGGAAATCACTGCACGGCTGCCACAAACCATCGGAAAAGTGGGCACCATGAGCGTGGGAAACTCGGAAAGCAAATGCTGATACACGTCCCCCGAGGCTAAAAAAATTGCATGTGTTGGTGGCCCATCTCCCCTAGCCATACAAGGCAGTGAGGCAAAAGACACAGCATCCACTAAACGTCTGTTAGCAACATCGACAAGGAGACCATAAGCACACAGAAAATCAGCACCTAAGATAGGAACTGAACAAGCAGCTACCACAAACTCCCACTTGTAATTGCGTCCATGCAAACACACAGTCACCGACCTTTCTCCAGAAGTCTTGATGGGGGATCTGTTGGCGGCTGTTAGTGACGGGCCGCAGCCCTCCGCCAGCCTGTCAGCGCTGACTGGTAAAATGAGACTCTTCTGGGAGCCAGAGTCCATCAAAAACCATCTCCCAGAATGTGTGTCCTCTATGAAAAGCAGCTTCTTCCTGTTGCTAGCGGTCGTAGCCGCTACTGACCGCTGGCTGGCCTGTTTCTCCGGCATCTTGAAGCGGCACGGTGGGAGACAGCACCACATGTCGGCGCCAAAATATTAATGGTAATAATACGCCGTCCCGTTCCGGCATCCTCGAGTGTCTGTCCCAGCCATAATCTTCGGCTTCTCAGCCTCGGTGTGTTCTGTCGAAGATCCTGGTCTCACAGCCTGGACTCCGAAACTCCTGCTCGCCAGGATAATGCGATCCACTTCCTCCGCCAGTGGTAGTCCCTGGCAGCCAGCAGCAGTGAGCTGGCCAAAATCATCCATGCCGAAACTGGAAGTTTCCTCAGGAAGAGATGGGTGAAGAGGAAAGATCCGTCACCTGCGCCCAGCAAAGCCAGCATACTCTCCATAAGCTCCACAGCCGATCTGTCCCTTCAGTCCGGGTGGGAGAGGAGCTTCTCTGCTCTCTCTCCGGCGGAGAGGGTGTAACGCTGCAGCAGCAGCTGCTTGAGAGCGTCGTACTTTCCCTGGGCTGGGGGCCTTGGAGCAGGCTCATGGCACGCTGAGTGGAGCGTGGGTCCAGCGAAGCCACCACATAATGGTACTTTGTGTCGTCAGCGGAGACTCCGTGCAGGGCAAACTGAGCTTCCACGTGAATGAACCAGGCAGCCGGGTCCTGGAGCCAAAAGTCTGGGAGTTTGACCACTACGGTGAATGCAGCAGGGGGAAACCCTAGCACGGATGTTCCCACGGAGGTGCTCGGTCCGTCTTCCATTTTCACGTCTTAGGTTCACCAGTGTAGAGGATTGACAAGATGAGACACAAGCATTGCAGACACAGACTTTATTCCTCTATCATCAAGTCAGACTGAACACCGGGTGCCAAAGTGAACCTTTTATACAGCTTACACTCCCTTCCCTGGCACCAGCAGTACATGCATTACAACAGAGCACATCACAACACAGTACATTCACACCTGGCATCCCAGGTGTGATGGCACATCTTCACATAGTTTTCTCCCCCCGGCACTCTAGTGCCTACCTTTGCATCTTCTCCTTTTTCCTCCCACATTTCCATTTCTCACCCCCTTGCCCCTATTCCCCAAGCCACTGGGTGGGAGTAAGACCTCCCTCCCGTTGTGTCACCACACTGCACTAATTAAACACTGAGGCATTATGACCAAAGCATGTCACAGACATTGCATTAAGACCTGTAGGAACTGTATTAACATGTGGAAAAAAAAGTACATCACTAATGAAAATGAATGAAATCATGCATATTTTTGGAATTTGACGTTGAAAAAGATAGCAGAATGGTGCACAAAGTCTTTTTAACAGGGCAAGGTTAAAAAATTAATTCAACAAAAGAACACTGCCAATGCCACACTGTATTGCTGCAAAGGCACATTTTATAATTGACACTATAATTGTAGGACGAAAAGAAATACCTGAAATCAAGGTTATCTTATGTTTTATTGTAAAACAGAATAAACTCCAGAAATGCATCACCAGCTATTCAGAGAGTAATAGTAGTATAACAGCAATTCATAATGTACCTAAAATGGAACAAAACTATAATTTCTCTTTCATGTTGCAGCACAGTACAAGACGTCATGACTTATTTTCAGTTTTTGTCCTTTAGAAGCCAGATTTTGGTGTATCTGAGAGTAAAACTTCAAAATACCTACACAGATATACAGTGGTAGATTAAACCAACTGTATCCTCCAATTCTCATTTGTCATTTTCCTTTTGAATAATACAGGTGCTTTAAATTGTAATCCATATTCTAAAACAAGGGCCGTTATAATTGCGGTATTATATAATTGAGGTAAGATTCATGCATTTTATAATTAATTAATAAAATCTTACTCATCATTTGCCAAAATCACTGACAACACCACAAATAATTGCAAACAAACTGAGAAATTCTAAAGGATTTTTTGATACTTAATTATTGTGCCCACAGTTTCTGGCAAATGACACAGCAATGTAAAAAAAACTTTTAATCCTTGCCTGTCTGCTTTTCAGAATGACAAATTATGTTTCATTTTTTTCTCTTTGTTCAGTCAGTAATGAAATACTGTACCAGCCCCTGCTTTCTCTGTCGCCATGGTAACAAACATCCTCCTTGGTAAAAAAGCAGAATGCTCAATCAAGACTGAGCCACTGAGGTGACAACATTTTACCCCAAAATAAAGGGGGGATTAAAATAATTTATTTATTTTTTGTGATATGTTTTATTTGGGAAATTAATTACTATTCACATGTAGAGCTTGAAAAGGTAATATTTAAAGTCTGTAATTTGGCAAGCATCCCGAAAACCTTCGATGTAAGAAATACTGTTGCAAGCCCATTAGGGCACTTGATCAACTTTTGCACACGGGATATTTATTTACTTCTGTGATGTTAAATTTTTGGTGTCATATTCCCTTTTTTACTTTTTTTTTTATTTGATACCAAATGAGTTTGACTTTGTTATTGCAAACTTTATAAGCCCCACTTCTTCCTAGGTCTTATGAAGCAATGGTAGGTTGTATAATAAAGGTGAACTGTCTTTAACTGTTTTAACCTGCTTTATGTGGCATTTTCACACTCAACCAGTTCTGTAGCATAAATTCTGATTATGAGTAAGAGCATTTGGCTGTTAGCTTGACAAGTGCTGCATATTTACTTAGGAAGCCCTGTGTGCTCTCGTTGTGAGGGATGCTGATTTTTTTTTTTTTTTTCCACACTGACCCTGTGCTATTCTGGGCCAGCAGCCCTGCTATTTGACAGCCAACTTCTGGTTGCTATTTCCCCAGAGGTAAGGCTGAAGCGGGCATCTCTCCTATGAGACGCTGGACTAACACACACACACAGTCTGTGCTCCTTATGGACATCAGCAAGCAACACATACACGTTCCCAGGGGTGTCGGATGGAAGGGGCTGTTTCTTCTTACTTCTCCACTGGGCTGAGCTACAAGTACATTGTAGTCATCTAAAGCATAAATTACAGTTGAAGGGACACCTATAGCCATGTTGTAGGTGAATTGCAAGTGGCTTGTGATCTGCATCCACTGATGGTTCACGACTCACGGCAGCAACTCTGTCACACAACACTTGCAGTTCTGTGCATTCATTCTGTTTGGAAAGGAGTAATTATGTAAATATATGTGCTGTATGATACAGGGTGCTTACTGTACCAGCACAGAGGCAGTGTGCAATGGAAGCCTTTTCATTGCAGATTGGTGAGAAAGTGTTGAGCATTATTGAGAAAGACAAGTTTATGACCTGTTATGGTTTTTTATTGTCATAAATAGAATGAGAAGCACACATAAACAAGGCACAACTGGCTGGTTGTAAAATAAAAAGTAATTGTTAACAGAGAGTGATGAAATAAATCTAACATTCAAAGTTGGATAACAGAAGAAAGACTGTGGTCACACACATGGATTAAACTTATACTTCATACAGTGATATAAATGTATTACTGGCATAGTGTGAAAAATAGAACATGGCAAGCTGTACGATTTGAAATAAAAATTGCAGTTGGCTTTGTGTGCTACATTGCTTCCTGAGTTTACAGTATTTGTGTTGAGCCTAAACTGAAAAGGACATTCACAACACTTGGCAAAAAGAAAATGCCACCAGCTTCCTAGAGTTGACCGTTATGTTACCACTGATGAAATGTCCTGAAATTGTTACTAACATGGCAACCATTAAGATTAAGAGTATACATTAATTCAGCCGCTCACCATCCACGTTCCTGAAATGTGCTACAGGTAGCCATACTTGTCTGAGTACATGAAATTCTGCACTCATAATGGCAGGTTTCAGTATGGGCATATGTAATTCAAGGCACACCAAAAGAATCAACTCATGCAAATATATGAAAGGTGAGAAAGAACCGTTGGCACAAAAACACCACAGGATTCAGAGAAAAGGCTAAGAATTAGACAGAACCCGTGGCACATACTAATGACAGTTCTTGTGGAGTCTGTCTGGAGTGCCAACATGACTCCTAACTAGGGATGCACGATAGTAGAATTTTTGCCGTTAGCCAATAGTTTAAAGCTAGCTTTGGCCACTGCTGATACCCATATGTTGTATGCGCATATTTTTTCCTTGCCTATTTGCATCTCCTTTGACTTACAGTGATGATTAACTGGCATGTAAAGACACATTCCCCTAGGAAAGTAAGATAACTACCCCAACTTCATCTGAACTTTATGTATTTTCAGACAAATGTGTGAGGGGAGGGGGGTCTGTATCCCTTTATAATATTAGAATATACACCGTCCGGTGACTTCCGGTCTGGACACCATGGTGATAGCAGCTTAACGCTGAAACTCCCAGATCCCATCCATGAAAATACCATGAAAATCAGATTTAACGGATTTATGGAAGGGTGAAAATCAAAAGACAAAGTCATTATACCTAAAGGAAAACAGAAGAGATCGACATTTACCAGGCCAAGACATGCATCGGCCGGAAAAACGGACCTCAAAGACAATAACCACTCGGAAATAGAGGAGCAAAATGAGGGTAGCAACACGGCTAGCTTAAAAACAATACTTCAAGAATTAAGAGAATTTCGCCGAGAGTGTTGGGCCGAATTTCGTGAACTTAAAGACGAAATAAAAAGGACAAACAACAGAGTGGACCAGGCTGAGGACCGAATCATGGAAGCAGAGGAAAGAATAAAAGGGCTGGAAGAAACCACGCTGGAATTACTCAAACGACAGACAAGACTGGAGGCTAAGCTAACCGACCTGGAAGGAAGACTAAGAAGGGACAACATAAGAATTCATGGTCTGAAAGAAGGAGTCGAGGATGGTTTCACCACAATGGCTGCATGCGTGGAAACCATACTGAGAGAAAAGTTGGAAATTCCCCAATCCACCGACTTTAAGATAGAAAGGGCGCACCATTCATTAGCCCCAAGGCCGTCGGCGGAAGCTCCCCTGCGATCGGTGGTGGTGAAGTTTTCCAACTTCAGAACAAAAGAAGAGGTTTTGAGACTGGCTTGGCAGAAAAAAGGATTTATGCACCAAGAAAGAAAAGTTTTTGTGGAGCATGACTACGCCCTGGAGGTCCTTAAAAAGCGTTGGGAATACAATGACACTAAAAAGGTACTAAGAGAGAAGAAACTGCACTTTCAAACTCCATTTCCGGCGAAGCTGAGGGTTTTTTACGGGGAAGAGACGTGTCTCTACAACTTGGCGGAAGAAGCAACCAGGGAAATGGCGAGAAGAGGACTCCCGGTAACCGGTAATAAGTCTTTAAAAAAAAATTTGTTAAAATAGAAATGTGACAATGAACCACATGAACTCTCCACACTAACAAATACTGTATTAACGTGATTATTTGCTGTGATGGTGGTGGGAGGTTGCGCACAATTTCATAGGGTATAGGCATAAAAAAAAAAAATCATTACAAGTTCGGATTGGGATCTGAAAATCATGTTAAAAACATGGGACAACATACAGGGGTAAGAGAGGGCCCTCAACACATAACAAAGTTTGAGGAATTTTCCTCAGAGCCAACACACCATCAAGGCTCTTCTAAGGTCGCTAAAAAGACCTCAGTTCAGGAAGATCTTTTGACAGTTTTTTTTTTCCACAATATCTTTATTGAACCTTTTTTTTTTAACAAACATGATACAAACAATCAAACACTAACACTAAAGTACTACAAAAAAAAAAATGCACTAAAAACACCAACAACCACCAACAAAATCAAGTCTTCAACAATGCTCCTCTGTTTAGTCTAGACAATCCAATACATAAGTATACATATTATGTTCACCAGTTTGGAATTTACAAGGTCCACACACATCATTCACCTTCTTCTTCAAGAGTTATGTTTAAATTTTTTACATAATCAATAAAAGGTCTCCATATATTCTCAAACACAATTTCCTTTGATTTCAGTATATATGTTATTCTTTCTAATGGAAGGTTTGTTAACATCTGTCTTAACCACTGAGTCACATCTGGTCTATGAGTCTTTTTCCATAATAGTGCAATACATTTTTTGGCATTAAGCAAACTGAGGTCTATGAATGTTCTTTCACTTTTATTAAAATTATGCTTTTCTGGGTACAGACCCAACAAAAACAGTTTAGGATTCAATATGATTTGTTTTGAGATTATTTTTTCAATTGTTACCCTCACCTCTTCCCAAAACATTCTTATTAATCTACATTCCCATAAACAATGAAATAGGGTTCCTTTACTTTCCATGCATTTTGTGCATGTATCTGGTATATTTTTGTTATATCTATTTAACTCCTCCGGTGTAACATACATCCGCATTAACCATTTGAAATGTATCAATTTAAGGCGTACATTTATTGATTTGGTTTGAGCTTCTGTACAAGCCAATTCCCATTGTTCCTCTGAAATTTCAGTTTGCAGATCTTCTTTCCAGTAGTTTAATCTTTTCAGTGAATTTTCACTTGAAGATAGTGTCAATGAGTTATAAAACTCTGAAATAATACCCTTTCTTTTACTATCTTTCATCATCATTTTTTCCAAGGATGAGTAAATAGGTCGAGTGAGAGCTTTATTTTGATTTGATCGAATAAAGTTTCTAAGTTGAAGATATTTAAAAAAATGTGTTCTATTGAGATTAAATTTGATCCTCAGCTCTTCAAAAGACATTATGTTATCTGCACATGGCAAATATAAATCCTGAATCTTTTGTATCCCTTTTAAATTCCATACTTTAAATACAGCGTCCGCTCTCCCTGGTTTAAAATATTGATTACCCCATATTGGACTAAATTGTGACAATAACTGTGGTTCTTTTAAATAGTTTTTAGCTTCACACCATATTTTGATCATATGCTTTACAAATGGATTTTTAACTTGTTTTTGTAATTTTTTTGCCGAATCTGAGTATATGAATATGGGAAGAGGTAAAGGTAAATTGTATGATTCCATTTCAGTCCAGTGAGGGAGATCATTTGATGAAAAATAATATGTCATAGACCTCAGTTGTGCCGACCAATAATACAACATAAAATTTGGACATTTCAGACCTCCAAGATCAAATGGTAAATATAATAAAGACAGACGTAATCTAGCCCTCCTGTTGTTCCATATAAATTCCACTAACTTTTTTTTTATTCTTGAGAATAGATCTAAAGGTGGTGATAAGGGAATGTATTGAAATAAATAAAGTATTTTAGGTAAAATATTACTTTTAAGTATATTGATTCTCCCGATCATCGACATTGGTAGTGACATCCATCTCTGAGTTAACTCATTGATATCTGACATTAAGGCTTCATAGTTGACACTGGCGACTGATTCTAG
Source organism: Pholidichthys leucotaenia (assembly GCA_020510985.1). Lineage (NCBI taxonomy): Eukaryota > Metazoa > Chordata > Actinopteri > Cichliformes > Pholidichthyidae > Pholidichthys > Pholidichthys leucotaenia. The sequence goes on from CM035848.1 coordinate 178,189,998, forward strand.
CTTAGGCACAATTTGGATTCCTAAATATTTAAACTGATTTACAACGTTGAATTGATTTACCTCAGGGGCTGGGTAATTTCTCTGGGTCTCATTTAGCATTAATATTGAAGATTTAGTTTTATTTATTTTATATCCTGATATTTCCCCAAAATTCTTTATTAAATTCAACAAGGTCGGAATTGATTTTTTTAGATTCGACATAAACAAAATTGTGTCATCAGCGTACAGGGAGATTTTATGTTCTGTTGGTCCAACTTTAATTCCATATATTTGTGAATGTAAACGTATCGCTATTGCTAAAGGTTCAATTGCCATAGTAAACAGTAAAGGTGAAAGTGGACAGCCTTGTCGACATCCTCTATTGATTTTTATTGGTTTTGAAATATTGTTATTTGTTAGGATTTCTGCTGTAGCATTATTGTATATTATTTGAACCCATTTTATGAAATTATTTCCAAGTCCAAACCTTTGTAGGACTTCAAAAAGAAAGGGCCATTCAACTCTATCAAAGGCCTTTTCGGCGTCCAGTGATAGGAGAGCTGTATCCGGTGCTTCTTTATTAAAATAAATAATATTAAATAGTCTTCTTACATTATGGAAGCCTTGTCTACCCTTTATAAAGCCATTCTGATCTCGATTAATAATATTTGGTAAAATTTCTTGTATTCGTCTTGCTAAAATTTTACAGATTATCTTAAGGTCGGCGTTTAATAGGCTTATTGGTCTCATATTTTCACATTTATTAGAGGGCTTACCTGGTTTTGGCAGCAGTATAATTAAGGCATTATTTATGTATGATGGTAAATTATTATTTTGAAATGCTTCTAAAACCATTTCCAAAAAAGGTTTTATTAATTTATTCTTAAATTTTTTATAAAGGTCAACTGGAAGACCATCTGGTCCTGCACTTTTTCCTGATTTCATATTATCAATGGCTAGCCCAACTTCTTCTTGACTAATTTTAGACTCCAATATCTCCCTGTTTTCATTTGGAATACACGGTATAGATAGTTCGTTCAAAAACCCATTTAGTTTTGTTAAATCAGATTCATTTTTGGTATCATATAATTTTTCATAGTAATCTCTAAAGGCTCTGTTAATTTCTAAAGGATCTATAACTACCTGTCCATTACTTATAATACTGGTAATTGGTGTTTTAATTTCTAATTGTTTAATCTGCCATGCTAATAATTTTCCTGATTTTTCACCTTGTTCATAAAAAGATTGTTTCAATCTTAGAAGACTCGAGGCAGCTCTATTCGCTGATTTTTTGTCGTATTCAGCTCTCAAAATCAGTAATTCATTCTCCAACCTTGGGTCACTTCCTGCATACACTTTTTCCTGAAGACTTTTTATTTTATGTTCCAATTTAGCTCTCTCCTCTCGAGTCTTCTTAGATTTTGATCCTGTATAACTAATAATATGTCCCCTAATAAAAGCTTTGAAAGCCTCCCACTTTACACATGCTGATGTTTGTGTAGTATTGATGTCAAAGAACTCGTCTATCTGTTTTTCTATATACTTGACAAATTCCTCATCCTGAAGCCATTTATGCTGAAATTGCCATCTACCTGATTCCTTTGTCAATTTTTTATCTACATATATTAGACAACAGGGTGCATGATCAGAGATCACGATGTTATCATAAAAGCAGTTTTGAATCTTGGACCTTAATTCTGTGGAAATCAAAAAATAATCAATACGTGAGAATGTCTTGTAGGTACTGGAATAACAAGAATAGGCTTTAACTTGTGGTTTCATTTCTCTCCATATATCTAACAATCTCAATTCTTTCATAAAATGATTAATAGTCATCCTACATCCAATGTGCGTGCAATCCAGTCCTGTTGATCTATCTATACCTGGATTCAATGTACAATTAAAATCCCCTGCTATTATATGTTGCCCTGTAAGTGATGATAAGATAAGAAATAAATTAGCAAAGAACTTCTGATCATCTATATTGGGACCATATAAGTTCACAAGATTTATATTTTCTAATAGCAAAGAACCTTGAATGATTACATATCTTCCAAATTTGTCTCCAATTACATTTTTCACTTGAAAAGGAACTGATTTATGTATGAGAGTCATAACTCCCCTGGCCCGGGATGAGAATGATGAGGTGAAGACACTTCCTTGCCATCTACTCCTAATTCTTTTTATATCCTCCTCTATTAAATGAGTTTCTTGTAAAAACACAATTTTTGAACCCATGTCTTTTATTTTATTCATAACTTGTTTAGGTTTTTTTAAATTTTGTAGACCTCTGCAATTCCATGAAGTTAAATTAAGATTAACACTTTGGTTTATGATCAATAGAGAGTTTGGGATTACCTTGCAGTGTAAACATGCTCATACAGAGAAGCAAAAACATGAGTGGTTGAACATTCATCCTACAAACTACACACAAACAAATTTCCCCTTCCCACACTTGTGGGAAACCCCCCAAAATCAAAAGAAAAATTCCGTCTCCCGATATAGCCATCAACCGCTCCACACCCACGGGAAACAGCCTAAGCCACTCCTTCTTCATCCTCCCAATCACCCTAACTCTACTGCTTTTAATGACGTAACATTAACTCTCCTCTGTAGTTTTCCAACTTAACTCCAAAATTTTTAACAACTTTGTACATCATAGTTTTTTTTTTTTTGTTTTGTTTTTGTTTGTTTTTTTAATATATAATACAATCTATATTTTGTAAACTTACTATTTACTTCAAGTCAGTCAGATGCCTGTGCAAATGCTTAATTATTCTACCTTATATTTTGTTCATGCTTAGCTCCCACCAGTCTCTTCTTCTTCTTTGATCTTCTTGATGAACTCCTGCGCCTCCTCTGGGGTCTTGAAGATGTGGGTTCTGCCCTCATACGTGGTCAGCAGTCTCGCAGGATAGATTACACCATGACGAATCCCAAGGTTGCGCAGCTCCTTACGTATGGGATCAAACTGCTTCCTCAATTGTTGGATTCCTGTGGCCAAATCTGGGTAGAACCGCACCTGCTGGTCCTGGTGTTTAATCTCTCCTTTAGCTCGTGCAGCGTTGAAGATCTTCATCCTGTCTCTGTTGCTAAGAAACTTCATAATTAAGGTCCTCGGCGGTCCCTTATCTCTCCGTGGGCCAATACGATGTGCTTTTTCCAGAACCACTGCTGATTGCAACTCCTCGCTGCCCAGCACCTCCGGAATCCACTTTTCCAGAAAGGAACATACGTCCCGACCTTCTGATTCCTCTGGAAGACCCACCAGCCTCAAGTTATTCTGTCTCGACCGAGATTCCAAATCCAAAATATTATTTTCCAGAGATTTATTTTTTTTTTCCAAAGTGCGCACCTTTAATTGAAGACGGGTGACGTCATCTTCAGCACTAGCGAGACGGAGCTCCATCTGCGCCGTTCGTTCTACACAGTCACCCAATTCCTTTCTTATTCCTTCCAACGCTGTCAAAATCCCATCAAATCTAGAGGAAAAGTCCGCTCTCATTGAACTCATGGCAGCCATCAGCGCATCTGTGCCTCTCCCCGCAGACATCGCACCGTTGCCAGCCTCCTCCGCCATATATGGAGTTTTATTTGCTGCGTTACAGACCTGAAAGTCCGTTAATTTGGACTGTTTCGGCGGCTCGCTTTTTCCTTTACCTGGTTTTCCAGCCTTAGGCTTCGCCGACATATCCTCGCCCAGACGCTGGGATACGTTCTGTCCCAAATGAGAGAGTTATTTGCCGATTTTTTTTCTCCAGGAGCAGAGCAGAGTGAGACACATCCGTCCTACGTGGCAGCCATAACCGGAAGTCCTTTTGACAGTTTTTTGTTTTAAAGTTTTATATGCTGTGTTCTTAATGTTTTTTATGTTCTTAATGTTCTTTCAGTTTCTGAGTAGCATAAAAGAGGGCCACTACACTGTTATACTAAATAAGACAATGCAATGGAGAAACAGGGTGCAACCAAAATAATCTCATATAATGTAAAAGGGATCCTGAATCCAGTTAAAAGATCCAAAATTCTAGGCAAAATGAAAAACGACAAAGCAGGAATAATATTTTTACAGGAGACCCACCTAACAGACTTGGAGCACACTAAACGTAATAGACAAGGGTTTAAACTGATCTCTTCGTCTTCATATAAGTCAGGGAGGAGGAAGGGGGTAGCGACATTGATCTCAACCAAAATTATACTGTGGGGTAAAAAAGTATTTAGTCAGCCACCAATTGTGCAAGTTCTCCCACTTAAAAGATGAGAGAAGCCTCCAATTTTCATCATAGGTATACCTCAACTATGAGAGACAAAATGAGAAAAAAAAAATCCAGAAAATCACATTGTCTGATTTTTAAAGAATTTATTTGCAAATTATGGTGCAAAATAAAGTATTGGGTCAATAACAAAAGTTCATCTCAATACTTTGTTATATACCCTTTGTTGGCAATGACAGAGGTCAAACGTTTTCTGTAAGTCTTCACAAGGTTTTCACACACTGTTGCTGGTATTTTGGCCCATTCCTCCATGCAGATCTCCTCTAGAGCAGTGATGTTTTGGGGCTGTCGCTGGGCAACACGGACTTTCAACTCCCTCCAAAGATTTTCTATGGGGTTGAGATCTGGAGACTGGCTAGGCCACTCCAGGACCTTGAAATGCTTCTTACGAAGCCACTCCTTTGTTGCCCGGGCGGTGTGTTTGGGATCATTGTCATGCTGAAAGACCCAGCCACGTTTCATCTTCAATGCCCTTACTGATGGAAGGAGGTTTTCACTCAAAATCTCACGATGCATGGCCCCATTCATTCTTTCCTTTACACGGATCAGTCATCCTGGTCCCTTTGCAGAAAAACAGCCCCAAAGCATGATGTTTCCACCCCCATGCTTCACAGTAGGTATGGTGTTCTTTCTCTTCCAAACACAACAAGTTGAGTTTTTACCAAAAAGTACTATTTTGGTTTCATCTGACCATATGACATTCTTCCAATCCTCTTCTGGATCATCCAAATGCTCTCTAGCAAACTTCAGACGGGCCTGGACATGTACTGGCTTAAGCAGGGGGACACGTATGGCACTGCAGGATTTGAGTCCCTGGCGGCGTAGTGTGTTACTGATGGTAGCCTTTGTTACTTTGGTCCCAGCTCTCTGCAAGTCATTCACTAGGTCCCCCCGTGTGGTTCTGGGATTTTTGCTCACTGTTCTCGTGATCATTTTGACCCCACGGGGTGAGATCTTGCATGGAGCCCCAGATCGAGGGAGATTATCAGTGGTCTTGTATGTCTTCCATTTTCTAATAATTGCTCCCACAGTTGATTTCTTCACTCCAAGCTGCTTACCTATTGCAGATTCAGTCTTCCCAGCCTGGTGCAGGTGTACAATTTTGTTTCTGGTGTCCTTTGACAGCTCTTTGGTCTTGGCCATAATGGAGTTTGGAGTCTGACTGTTTGAGGTTGTGGACAGGTGTCTTTTATACTGATAACGAGTTCAAACAGGTGCCATTAATACAGGTAACAAGTGAAGGACAGAGGAGCCTCTTAAAGAAGAAGTTACAGGTCTGTGAGAGCCAGAAATCTTGCTTGTTTGTAGGTGACTAAATACTTATTTTCCACCATAATTTGCAAATAAATTCTTTAAAAATCAGACAATGTGATTTTCTAGATTTTTTTTCTCATTTTGTCTCTCATAGTTGAGGTATACCTATGATGAAAATTGGAGACCTCTCTCATCTTTTAAGCGGGAGAACGTGCACAATTGGTGGCTGACTAAATACTTTTTTGCCCCACTGTATTTGAAAAAAATTCAGGACACAAAGATAAAGAAGGGAGATTTAGCATGGTACTTGGTCGGCTAGAGGGAGAAGATATCACCCTGTTGAATGCATATGCACCTCCAGGGGCTAACTGGAAATTTTATAAAAATGTATTTGACCTAATGATAACTAAAGCCCAAGGTTTAGTGATACGTGGTGGATATGTGTATGTACTCCCTCAAAAAACACAAAGACACATCCGAAGCCTTCCTAAATACATTAAATCTTCCCCAACTTACTGAGTCACAAAATAAAAAACTACTGTCAGAAATACAACCTAAAGAATTCGAAAAAGCAACTATGAAACTTAAAGCTAACAAATCCCCAGGAGCAGATGGTTATACAGCAGAATGGTACAAAACCTTTAAACAGCAACTATCTCCTCTCCCCCTGAAAACATTTAACTATGTCCTCCACACTGGGAAATCCCCCCTCCTGGAGAGAAGGGGTCATTGCAGTCATACCTAAACCTGAAAAGGATAAATTAGATTGCTCCAACTACAGACCAATCAGTGTGTTAAATCAGGACTATAAACTTTTTACCACTATCCTTGCCAAAAGGTTAGAAAATATACTGACAGACTTAATTCATTTAGACCAAACAGGTTTTATAAGACAAAGACAGACACAAGACAACATTAGACGCACTTTACACATAATTCATCATATAAAAAAATATAATTTAATGCAGCCATACTGGGATTAGACGCTGAAAAAGGATTTGATTCGGTTGACTGGTCTTTCCTACATAGAATCTTGTCCAGTTTCAATTTTCATAACAACTTCATTTGAACTATCCAGGCATTATATAAAAAAGCCAACAGCTAAAATAAGGATTAACGGTAAATTATCATCTTCTTTTGACCTGGAAAGAGGATGTCATCAGGGCTGCCCCTTGTCTCCACTGCTCTTTGCAATCTTCATAGAACCTCTGAGCCAATGGATAAGACAGAATCAAAAAATTCAAGGTATTACACTTGGTCAGAAGGAACATAAAATAGCACTCTTTGCTGATGACATTTTAATATACCTGGGGAAGCCGGACACCTCTTTTCCAGAACTAATCTCAGTTTTTTCAGAGTATGGAGAGTTATCGGGGTACGAATTAAACATGCATAAAACCCAAATTTTAACATTCAACTATAGCCCAAATCAATATTTATTAAGCAAATTCAAAACTAACTGGGAGATGGAATCTATGAAATATCTGGGGGTCAATATCCCAAAACAACTCAACAAAATTATAACACTAAACTATGATCCACTGATGGCAAAAATAAAATCTGATCTAGGAAGATGGAATACGATACCATTCTTGGGTACTGCACAAAGAATTGAAGCAGTCAAAATGAATATACTTCCACATCTTCTATACCTTTTCCAAACAATACTGGTAGAACCTCCCAAAAAAAACATGGCAAGAACTGGACAGAAGGATCTCAAGATTCATATGGCAGGGCAAGAGACCAAGAATCTGATATACTGTAGAACCCTACAGCTAAACAAAGACAAAGGTGGGCTCGCGCTGCCAAATATCAGGGACTATTTTAAAGCCGCACAAATTAAAACTTTAGTAGAGATATGTAACCCAGTCTACACTGCACAATGGAAGGAGATAGAATGCCAAATAACAAGTGACATTCCCCTACAAGCGATAATAGGGAATAATGCCTTACCTAAACTTTTGAATAACACTAACCCGTGGATAGAGACCCCGCTAAAAATTTGGTTTAAGATAGTCAGAGAGAATCAAACTAAAGAACCCTATCGATTATTGCAATGGATTTCCTATGATCAGGATTTTACTCCTAATAAAACAGACACTAGATTTAAAAAGTCGAAAGAGAACGGACTTTAAGAAGTTTTGAAGATTTGAAAAAAAACAAGGTCTAGTAAATCAAGACCTTTACAGGTTCTTTCAGCTTAGACATCACATAAACAAAATACTTAAAAAGGAGGATTTGGAAAGGGCCCAGTCAGGTGTTCTGAAGGTTTTCTTAATGGCATATAAAGGGATCCCAGGGATCAGATACATTTCTAAAATATACCATGGTCTTCAAGATTTAAAAGGAGACAACACATCATATATACAGTGGGGCAAAAAAGTATTTAGTCAGCCACCAATTGTGCAAGTTCTCCCACTTAAAAGATGAGAGAGGTCTCCAATTTTCATCATAGGTATACCTCAACTATGAGAGACAAAATGAGAAAAAAAAATCTAGAAAATCACATTGAAGGATTTTTAATGAATTAATTGGTAAATTCCTCAGTAAAATAAGTATTTGGTCACCTACAAACAAGCAAGATTTCTGGCTCTCACAGACCTGTAACTTCTTCTTTAAGAGGCTCCTCTGTTCTCCACTCGTTACCTGTATTAATGACACCTGTTTGAACTCATTATCAGTATAAAAGACACCTGTTCACAACCTCAAACAGTCAGACTCCAAACTTCACTATGGCTAAGACCAAAGAGCTGTCAAAGGACGCCAGAAACAAAATTGTAGACGTGCACCAGGCTGGGAAGACTGAATCTGCAATAGGTAAGCAGCTTGGTGTGAAGAGATCAACTGTGGGAGCAATTATTAGAAAATGGAAGACATACAAGACCACTGATAATCTCCCTCGATCTGGGGCTCCACGCAAGATCTCACCCCGTGGGGTCAAAGTTATCATGAGAACGGTGAGCAAAAATCCCAGAACCACATGGGGGGACCTAGTGAATGACCTGTAGAGAGCTGGGACCAAAGTAACAAAGGCTACATCAGAAACACACTACGCCGCCAGGGACTCAAATCCTTCAGTGCCAGACATGTCCCCCTGCTTAAGCCAGTACATGTCCAGGCCCGTCTGAAGTTTGCTAGAGAGCATTTGGATGATCCAGAAGAGGATTGGGAGAATGTCATATGGTCAGATGAAACCAAAATAGAACTTTTTGGTAAAAACTCAACTTGTTGTGTTTGGAGGAGAAAGAACACCATACCTACTGTGAAGAATGGGGGTAGAAACATCATACTTTGAGGCTGTTTTTCTGCAAAGGGACCAGGACGACTGATCCGTGTAAAGGAAAGAATGAATGGGGCCATGTATCGTGAGATTTTGAGTGAAAACCTCCTTCCACCAGCAAGGGCATTGAAGATGAAACGTGGCTGGGTCTTTCAGCATGACAATGATCCCAAACACACCGCCCGGGAAACGAAGGAGAGGCTTCATAAGAAGCATTTCAAGGTTCTGGAGTGGCCTAGCCAGTCTCCAGATCTCAACCCCATAGAAAATCTTTGGAGGGAATTGAAAGTCTGTGTTGCTCAGCGACAGCCCCAAAACATCACTGCTCTAGAGGAGATCTGCATGGAGGAATGGGCTAAAATACCAGCAACAGTGTGTGAAAACCTTGTGAAAACTTACAGAAAACGTTTGACCTCTGTCATTGCCAACAAAAGGTATATAACAAAGTATTGAGATGAACTTTTGTTATTGACCAAATACTTATTTTACCAAGGAATTTATCAATTAATTCATTAAAAATCCTTCAATGTGATTTTCTGGATTTTTTTTTCTTATTTTGTCTCTCATTGTTGAGGTATACTTATGATGAAAATTGGAGACCTTTCTCATCTTTTAAGTGGGAGAACTTGCACAATTGGTGGCTGACTAAATACTTTTTTACCCCACTGTAAAAGAGAAATGGGAAAAAGAGGAGAATTTCACTTTACAACTGGAAATATGGGAAAAGCTAAATAAACAACAATGGAAAAGTACTTCATCCCTGCTGTGGAGAGAATTTGGATGGAAAAATTTGGTAAGATTTTTCAGAACACCTGCACAAAACAAATTTACTCGTAAAGGGTTGAATTGTTGGCGCTTGTGTGGTGAAAAGACTGCAAATCATTTTCATGTGTTTTGGTCATGCCCAGTTATCCACCAATATTGGACCAATGTACAGACAATATTGGGGAAAATATTCAAAGTAACAGTTCCCTTTTCTTTTGTAACTTTGTATTTGGGTTTACTACCGGAATCACTGGAAAGACGAGGAGAAAAATACTTATTCACTGTTTTAATATTGGCAAGTAAAAAAACTCTAACAAAAAAATGGATGTCGAAAGACTGTCCTGCACCTGAAGATTGGATTAACGTGATTCAGGACATTTATTTGATGGAAAAGTTGACATTTGCACTGAGACAGGACATGGATGGGTTCTTGAACTTTTGGCAACCCTGGAACATATGCATATGTGTCTTCCATCAGATCTAATCTTGCACAAACACCATTTCAATAATGGCACCTCTCTTTGTTCCAATGCTACTCAGATTCTCTTTTATTTTTCTGCTCTTTTGTGGTTTTTTTTTAATTTTTCTTTTCTTTCACTTAAAAAAGGGTGTTGTAATAATTTTTTTCCAATGTTGTCAAAAAACAAAAAAAAAGGAATATGTGATGAAAATGTAAACAATGCAATGCTGTAATGACATGTATACCCTTTACAAAAACTTAAATAAAAAAAAAGAATATGCACCGTCGAGTGTGTTATCTCCTCATGTTGCACACTTGATGTTGGTCAAAACCATGTCTGCTGCTTGTCAGTGGCTGCTAGCACATAACGAAGTACTAAATTAGCATTAACATCTGGACCACTGGGGCAGCTCGGTGGAACAGTGGTTAGCACTGTGACAGCACAGTAGGAAGGTCATGGGTTCGATCCCACCCCTGACCATCGGTGACCCTTCTTGTGCTGAGTTTGCATGTTCTCCCTGTGTCTGCGTGGGTTTTCCCTGGGTACTCCGGTTTCCTCCCACAGGAAACCGGACAGGCACGTTAGGTTAATTGGCACCAACTGGGATAGGTTCCAGCCCCTGCCCCCAACCCAAAAAGGATTAAGCGGTAGAAAATAAATGTATGGATCTGGACCACTGTTACTACAGCAACAGAAAACTCTTACGGCAGACAGAAAACAGTTCCAGGTCAAGTGAGTAATACTTATAAATGACCACAGAGTTTGTAAACAAGCCCTTATTCACATATGTATATACTAAATCCACTTCCACAGCTGTTACCAGATTCCTCTGTCTTGCGCTTCAGTGTAGTTAGCAGCATGTTAGCTCAACCACGGCGTCTATGATCTTGGGGTGTAGCCAGCTTTGAATGATGGTCTGGGTTATATATATTGGGTTTTTGCTTGTCAGTCTTGTTTCCAAGGGACTGCACTTGCTACAAAAAGGCTAGGATGCATTGGTCTGTTTGGAACCCTCTTAGCTGAGCTGCTTACGCGTTTGCCTCTGCCTCCATCTAAGGAGAGCATAAATGCCGGTGCCGTAATGGGAACTTGGCGTATTCTCCTGATGGGCAGTAATTCCTCAAGAAGTAATACGAAATAACCACAGCTGAGGGAGTACAACGCAGCAGCCTGAAAGTGAAGCAGCAGCCATGTTAATTGAGATACCCTTGTCTGACGTAATGACGTCAGTCCATCGCACTGACGGAAAAGTGTAACAACACCAGCAGTGTGCCATTCGAGATTGTCTACCGTAATATTCTATCGGCTGTATACTGATAGCATGGCGATGTATAGTGTGCATCCCTGCTCCTAACCATAGGTGTACTCTGAAAAAGATGGACTTTGACTTTAAAGTCTTCTAGAAACAAAACTTATGGAATTTGTTCTGGTATGGGTTTTTTTTGCATTAATGCACCTACAGAATCAATAATTTATATCTTACCTGATGTTACTGTATATGATATTACTCATTCATTTGATCTGAATGATAATCAGAGATTAGAGTTTAGGGGAACCAGGACTTGGCTTGACACTGTTTTGACAGTTTTGTAAATACAATTCATCAAATCCCTTTATCAGTACTGGTATGAGACATCCTCTGGTAACCATGGACACCAGTGCAGTGTAATCTGGCCATTGTTTGTCTTCACTCTGTCTTCTCTTTATTTTCTTCCTCCTTCTCCTTTGCTGTCATTGCCCCTGTTGCATTCATGCATAGATGGCATGCTAAGTGAAAGAGGAGCCAATGGGGATGAGCAATGCCTGCTAAGCTGGTCTTAGTCACGGGGCATTGTCATTAGATTAATGGAGCAGAAGGAGCCATCCCTTCTCCCTCCAGAGGGGAGTTTTACTATTGGTGGGGTAGAGAATGGAGGAAATGAAGGGGAGGATGTACCTCAAATGGACGACACCTCATATCCCCCAATACACACACACACACACACACACCCCTCCTATTTAATGTGTTGAGCAACGGGGATGTTCTTGGTGTGTCCCCTTGTGAGTCTGATGGGTCTCTGTTGACTCTGTAGGCCACTCAAAAATACATTCATAAAAATATTAGGGGTTTTTTCTATACTTTTATTTACAGGGAAAGTAATCTGACACCGCAAACACGGACGCTGTGTTGTATGCATGTTCAGAAATATGTTCAAACCTGTATGTCTGTCAGATAATACACCATTTGTCAGAGAAAATGGCTGTAAATACAAATGTGTTGGCATGGTCATGTTTGTTTTGATTGCATTGAAAAGACACAAATAAGCAGAGAAAATAGCCAAATCAGAGATGTTCTACACAGAACTCCAATAAATGTGCTGCTGGACAAAATTATTGGCATCCTCAGTATTTGGACTGTTAATCACACTTTATGTATTTCATATCACAGCTTACTGTTATTAGTTTTTAGAATTAAACTGAATTAATTATCCAACATGTCACACTCTCTTATTTGCAATATTTACTATTTTCCACATAATTGTATTGGTGCAATTTTTATTCTTACAATGAATCTGTCCAAATGTGTTCGAGCAACAGTTTCATAGCTTTGCCCATAGCATATAAACTAATATCAGCATTCTTCTTGGAGTTTGGAGTTCAGTTTCTAGTGCTATTGAATTAATTCTGGCAAGAGGGAAAGTAATAAAGAGAAAAACCTGAGGAGAGTAAAGTTTAACAACATCGTTAGCTGAAGAGAAGAGACGATTGTTACTATGGCAAATAATTCACAACTTCTTTGCTTTACCGTTTCCAGCCAATTACCTTAAACCCTTCAAGTCATCTGGGAGGTTTTGGCTGAAGATTTCCTTCTAAGTCAGATCTGATGAGTAATTCAACAGAAACTATGTCTGAGTTTGAAATATTTGGTGTTATTGTTGTTCTTTTTATGTCTCACTTAAATCCCTGCAGTGCACACTTTAAGAAAACTTCTCTATTCAACATACGAAACAGAGATACGTGTTGTCCTGATTGCTTGAGGGAACTAGTGCTATGATGTCATCTACCAGTTTGCTTGACACTAAGTGATACAACACTACATGGCACTGTTCTAATAAATTGTTAAGTAGCCGCATTTTTAAGTGCTGTGAACAATGTTGCGGTAATTTGTAATAGGTATAAAGGTGGAGCACCAGGCATTGTAAATTAGTATTGAAGGTGAATTAAGGTTGGGGTATACATGAAAACCTTTCTTTGTATAGAGGTATTTTTGTGTTCAGGTAACACTTTTCAGTGTCTAAGTATACAGACCAAGGAACCTAAAATACTTGTGATCATGTGTTGTTGTATTTTAAGTTAAACTCTAAGACAAAGGCTGAAATAATATCACTCCACAGTCATTTGTCTCTATCATTTGGTGCCATTTGTACTGCTGCATGTTTGGTTATTTTATGATTTACAGTTAGATGTCGTGCTAAATTGCTTAGCTGATGGCAAACGTTTTTTTCTACATTTTATTGGAATGTTGATTGTTAAAAGCTACTTAGTTCCCCCTTTATGCATCATAATATGAGAGAAAAATACAATGCCAGCGGGATCATCTGCAGTGTTTTGAATAGGGTGTTGTACTTTTTATTTTATTTTATTTTTTATGGATGTTTTGATTATTGGACTGGCAAACCAGGAACTCTAATGAGAGCTGCAGTGTTAAAATTGAAACAGGATGTGTGATAGTCAGTTTGCCCCATTGGGACCAACAGTAATTAAGGCACATTCATAGATGATACAACTTAACACTATTGGCCTCGTTTTGTTTTTTCACAAAAGAAATGGGAAGAGAAAACTTGATGGAAATTAATTATTCATCTTGCCCAGACAGTAGTCTTTCTATCTGTATGTCTGTGGGTTTATTTTATTTTACTGTCTGTTGTTATCTGAAGTGGTGTGAACTATGTAGAGTATGTGTAGCTCTGGGTTTGGCCACTGACATGGGAATGTAACCTTTAAACACCTCACAACATCTAGTTTTTATGGGGGTGTCACTTGATCGACTGACTCATAGTGCTTTAAGCGTTGGACTTTGTCAGTATGGGTCATTGGAATTTTATCTAATCAGTTTGATTCAGCAAAGAAAATACAAACTTTCTTTCTGCCAGTTTAACTAGGAAGCAAAATCCTGGTGTCAGTCATGCAAGAGGTGTTAATGGTTAATGTGAGGGAATTGTGAAATGGTATACTGAAGGTTCATTTTAAGGTCATCAAGAAAGAGAAAATCAACCATCTGACAAATATCCAATTATACCGTTCAAGCAACAACACTCTAGAGAGGCCAGCAGTGGCTGTGCCCTAATGGTGACACTCTGTTTCTGCTTATTTCTGCTGTGGAAATAGCCATAAATGTAAACAGATGGACCCCAGTTGGTCATAACACAGGTATTTCCTAAAGTGGTTTAACGAGTTCTTTGTGAGCAAGTATTTTCAAGGTGGAAAATGGAGTGTGAACATTGTTTATTCTGGAAATGTCCAGACACTACTCCCAAAGGACCAATAGTTGTGCAAATGTTCAATTCACAACTATTAATTACACCAATTCTAAATGAATTGGCCTCACAATTTATAGTTTATCATTGCCATGTAGGGGAATGCTCTTGGTTTGTTCTAGGGTTCACATTAATTGACAATCAAGGGCAAACACTATGTCTATTCCTTAATTAGGCAATTAGCTAAAGTCATTCAATCACAGGCTGGCACTGACTGCAAATTTGACTTTGGTTGCTGGGTATTTAGGCTTGTTGCACTTCATTCGTGATTTAGGTGAATGTCCTTTGCCAAAAAATGTTTGCTGAAAAATTTCTGTCATGGTTTTAAATGCCTTAATTCATTTTAGTTGCATGGCTTCATTCAAGGTAAGATGTTGAGTTCCACTAACATTTTTTACTTAGCACTTAGCTGCTTGTGCCTTTGTGAGTGCGATTAAAAAAGAAAAAATTCTGTGACTTTATTCACACTTAAGCAACTAAAATTTTGCTCAAAGTAACATTAAAAAGTGTGAAGGTAAAAGGATTTGTGACAATGGTCCTGCAGTTTCCTTTGACCCTTTTTATAAAATAAAAATACATTTTTGCAATCAGTGGCCCAGGTTGCATGGTCACAATAAACCGATTACTGGGAATAAATTGATAATGGCAGTAAACAAATTTGTCATGTTTACATGCACTGAATAAATGGATTATTGGAGGATAAA
This sequence comes from Pholidichthys leucotaenia, assembly GCA_020510985.1. NCBI lineage: Eukaryota > Metazoa > Chordata > Actinopteri > Cichliformes > Pholidichthyidae > Pholidichthys > Pholidichthys leucotaenia. Next base: position 178,205,229 of record CM035848.1, read on the forward strand.
CCTCTTGAGTTAATGGCCCTGGTTACATGGCCTTTATTGGATTATTCTGTTTACATGGCCACTTGAATAATCAGATAACTCCAGAAATCCAATCGTAATTAGTTTATTTGTGTGCATGTAAACATGGTCATTGGGGAGAAAACTATTGCAAATTAATTTTTGCAGTACAGAAATTTTACCTAAAAAAATCTGCTAACGTAGCTCAAGCTTAGGTACACAATTTATTACACATGGATGGTTATTTATTAATATCTTACAGGATATAATTTTTTATGATGGGGAACAAATGGCCATTGTGTGTGTTTTAATCGTGCTCTCAATTCCACTTATGGCCAGTGCCATGATGGCCTTTCACACCTTCACACTTTTGTTCTCACCTGAGAGAAGAAATCACACATTTATAAGTACATGAATCAGTGTGACATTTCCACAGCCTCATTTAGACTGCTTAGTACACCTTATAGATCAGATCATGGAGACCCCCAATGGTGCTTATGGGACCCCTGAAGAACTCAATCCGTTGTTTTTTCATAAGATAAATGTTGAAAAGTAGGCTATTATTCAAAATTAGAAAACACAACAAAAAGGAGGAACAAGGTAATACAACACAAATAGATTAACTCTCTTCAGTTTTTCTTTGTGTTTTTTTCTTTTCCTTTATCCCTTTTTGATTTAGGCAGACTTATATGCTCTGCAGATGAAAGGATCAAGAGATGTTTTTTGGGCTTTTGTATCATGGTATTTACATTTCACTGTCTTGCTTTAGACATGCATGATATTGCATGCATAGTATTTTCCATAAACTCTGATCCACACAGTATTTTGTATGTATAAGATAAGATAAGATAAGCCTTTATTAGTCCCACAACGGGGAAATTCCAGGATTGCAACAGCACAGGGATAGCAACACTCAGAGCAACAATCAGAAGGCAAGAAAAAAAACAAAAAAAAACAAGCAAGAGCAGCTAATATACATATGTACATATTACTATAAAATATATATATACACACACACACACACAGACACACAGTGCAGAGCATTGTCGCTGGATGGAATAAATATGTATGCATAAATATGATGATGATGATGATATATAAATATGTATGCATGTATGCATGTATGTATGTATGCATACATGCATACAGTGGGGAAAAAAAAGTATTGAACACGTCAACATTTTTCTCATTAAACATATTTCTGATGGAGCCACTGACCTGAAATTTTCACCAGATATCAGTGACAACCAAAGTAATCCATACATACAAAAGAAATCAAGCCAACTGTGTTCACAAAACAAGTTATATTTAATAAAGTGGAATGACACATGTCTAGAAAGAGCTCTCTGCTTCTACCAATCATGAGTTCTTTGTGGTATGACAATCTGATATTGACAAACCTTTTTAAAGGCAGTCAGCATTTAACCAGCTGAAATTAATTTGCGCTTATGGGGAATGGGATGACTTCCTAAATTCTGATGGATTTCTACTGGTTTCTTGGCTTTCTCTGCCTTTTTGCACCTCTTTTTCTTCATGTGTTAAATACTTATTCCCTGTGTCATTCCACTTTATTAAATATAACTTGTTTGATGAACACAGTTGCCTTGATTTCTTTGTATGTATGGATCACTTGGGTTGTTACTGATATCTGGTGAAAATCTCAGGCCAATAGCTCCATCAGAAATACTAGTGGATACCCGTGCATGCCCGTAGAGGAGATGCATTGGAACAGAATTCTTGCCAGTTACAGGACAGTTGGTATAGCAACACAGCACTAAGTGGCAATCACATGTGATGGCTTTTGTATGCAGCAAAACCTAAAAATCACACAAAATCTGCCCTGCCATCTGGGGCTGTTTGCCCCTGCTTGTTACTTTTTCTCCTACCTGTCACTGTTCTGTTATGTTGCTTACCTGTGTCTCTATATATGTCTTGTAGGGAGTCATGTGCTCTGTCTATGTGGCGTCATATAGACATCATCTGGTGGGTCTTCTTCTTTGTTCAGACCACTGAAGGATCTCCTCCTGTCTCAGACGGCTGTGTTGTTCACAATCATGCCTGCGGCGTACTGGTGGAACCTGAGGTGTTTCATGTTCACAGCATCCTTTCTGACGTGCAGCAGTTCTCCTCTTTCTATTGCTCTCCATCTGGTGGGTCTTCTTCTTCTTCGTTCAGACCACTGGTTGAGGGATAGGTGTGTCGTAATTCCAGTTCACGGGCACGATCTTGAAAAAGTGGCTTTCGGCCCTGTTCAGGAAGGCCCATGCATGCCTGTTGGAACCAAGAAACTGGAGCACCCGGAGAAATCAGTGCTTTGCTTGATATTTTACACATTTGTAGTGTACACTGGCGTTCGTCAAGGTTACACATTTGCCGTCATGTAGGCATGGCGAGTCCTATGATGCCTGAGTTCATAGGACATGCTATGATGATGAGACAGAGATCATAGGCCATCCTACGATGTCCTAGAAACGTGCTTTAAAGTCTGTCTTACCCTATGCTGGTGAAGGGTGTCCTCCTGTCTCAGACGGGTGCGATGTACTGCTGGAATCTCAGGTGTTTCATCTTCATGGCATTTTTTCTGATGCGCAGCAGTTGTCGTCATTGTATTGGTCTTCTTCTTCTTCTTGTTGTTCTTCTTCTTGTTGTTCTTCTTCTTGTTGTTCTTCTTCTTCTTCTTCTTCGTATTCGTATTCGTATTCGTAGTTCCAGTTCATGGACAGGATCATGAAAATAGATCTGAGCAAAAAGAGGCTTTCTGGCATGGACTCACTGTATATGACATCATAAAGACATGAAGGCAGCCTTGATGTATATGACGTCATAAAGACATGTTGTCTGATGTCTGTCACTGTACATGACATCGTAAAGACATGAAGGCAGGCTTGATGTTTATGACATCATAAAGATACATTTGTCTATGTGCCATCATATAGGCATCACGAGTCATCCTATGATGCCTGAGTTCATGGTCTACATGACATCATAAAGACACATTTGTCTATGTGTCCTATGATGCCTGAGTTCAAAGACACATGTCTATATGACATCATGAAGATACATTTGTCTGTGTGTCCTATGATGCCTGAGTTCAAAGACACATGGTCTATATGACATCATAAATATACATTTGTCTGTGTGTCCTGATGCCTGAGTTCATAGGACGTCCTATGATGTTCAGGCAGAGATCACAGGCCATCCTGTGATGTCTTATGAATGTGACAGACACACACACAGAGATTTCTTGCTTTTATAGAGTGATAGAGTGATGTCTTGTAGGGAGTCATGTGCCCTGTCTATGTGCCGTCATATAGACATCATATCTTTATGATGGCACCGTCAGTCCTATGACGCCTGAGATCATAGGATCATCATAGGACATCAGGCAGGCCTATGATGTCCTATAAACGTGACACACAGACACACAGAGATTTCTTGAATGATTGTTCTGTCTTGTTTATTTCTTCCTAGGGCGTCCTGTGATGTGCTATGTCTATGTGACGTCATATAGACATATCTTTCTGATGGCATCGCGAGTCCTATGATGCGTGAGATCATAGGATCATCGTAGGACATCAGGCAGACATCATAGACCGTCCTATGATGTCCTATGATCGTGACAGACACACAGACAGACAGAGATTTCTTGAATTTATAGTGATGTTTAATGAGAAAAATGTTGACGTGTTAAATACGTATTTTCCCCGCTGTATACATACACACACACACACACACATATACTGTACATACAGTGCAACTGGAAAATATTCACAGTGCTTCACTTTTTCCACATTTTGTTATGTTACAACCTTATTCCAAAATGGATTAAAATCATTTTTTCCCTCAAAATTCTGCACACAACACCCCATAATGACAACATGAAAAAAGTTGGGGTTTTTTTGAGATTTTTGCAGCTTTATTAAAAATGAAAAATGAAGAACTCACATGTACATAAGTATTCACAGTCTTTGCTCAATACTTTGTTGATGCACCTTTGGCAGCAATTACAGCCTCAAGTCTTTTTGAATATGATGCCACAAGCTTGGCACACCTATCTTTGGGCAGTTTGGCCCATTCCTCTTTGCAGCACCTCTCAAGTGCCATCAGGTTGGATGGGAAGTGTCGGTGCACAGCCATTTTCAGATCTCTCCAGAGATGTTCAATTGGATTCAAGTCTGGGCTCTGGATGGGCCACTCGAGGACATTCACAGAGTTGTCCTGAAGCCACTCCTTTGATATCTTGACTGTGTGCTTAGGGCCGTTGTCCTGCTGAAAGATGAACTGTCACCCCAGTCTGAGGTCAAAAGTGCTCTGGAGCAGGTTTTCATTCAGGTTGTCTCTGTACATTGCTGCATTCATCTTTCCCTCTATCCTGACTAGTTTCCCAGTTCCTGCCACTGAAAACATCCCCACAGCATGATGCTGCCACCACCATGCTTCACTGTAGGGATGGTATTGGCCTGGTGATGAGCGGTGCTTGGTTTCCTCTAAACATAATGCCTGATATTCATGCCAAAGAGTTCAATCTTTGTCTCATCAGACCAGAGAATTTTGTTTCTCATGGTCTGAGTCCCTCAGGTGCCTTTTGGCAAACTCCAGGCATGCTGCCATGTGCCTTTTACTAAGGCGTGGCTTCCGTCTGGCCACTCTACCATATAGGCCTGATTGGTGGATTGCTGCAGAGATGGTTGTCCTTCTGGAAGGTTGTCCTCTCACCACAGAGGAACGCTGGAGCTCTGACAGAGTGACCATCGGGTTCTTGGTCACATCTTTGACTAAGGCCCTTTTCCCCCGATCGCTCAGTTTAGATGGCCGGCCAACTCTAGGAAGAGTCCTGGTGGTTCTGAACTTCTTCCAGTTATGGATGATGGAGGCCACTGTGCTCATTGGGACCTTCAAAGCAGCAGAAATTTTTCTGTACCCTTTCCCAGATTTGTGCCTCGAGACAATCCTGTCTTAGAGGTCTACAGACAATTCCTTTGACTTCATTCTTGGTTTGTGCTCTGACATGCACTGTCAACTGTGGGACCTTATATAGACAGGTGTGTGCCTTTCCAAATCATGTCCAGTCAACTGAATTTACTACAGGTGGACTCCAATTAAGCTTTAGAAACATCTCAAGGATGATCAGTGGAACCAGGATGCACCTGAGCTCAATTTTGAGCTCCATGGCAAAGGCTGTGAATACTTACATACATGTGATTTCTTAGTTTTTTATTTTTAATAAATTTGCAAAAATCTCAAAAAACTTTTTCTTTACATTGTCATTATGGGGTATTGTATGTAGAATTTTAAGGAAAAAATGAATTTAATTTATTTTGGAATAAGGCTGTAACATAACAAAATGTGGAAAAAGTGAAGCGCTGTATATATACGTATATACAGTATATATATATATATATATATATATATATATATATATATATATATATATATATATACAGTATATATATATATATACAGTGGGGGAAAAAAGTATTTAGTCAGTCACCAATTGTGCAAGTTCTCCCACTTAAAAGATGAGAGAGGTCTCCCAATTTTCATCATAGGTATACCTCAACTATGAGAGACAAAATGAGAAAAAAAAAAAAATCCAGAAAATCACATTGAAGGATTTTTTAATGAATTAATTGGTAAATTCCTTGGTAAAATAAGTATTTGGTCAATAACAAAAGTTCATCTCAGTACTTTGTCATATACCCTTTGTTGGCAATGACAGAGGTCAAACGTTTTCTGTAAGTCTTCACAAGGTTTTCACACACTGTTGCTGGTATTTTGGCCCATTCCTCCATGCAGATCTCCTCTAGAGCAGTGATGTTTTGGGGCTGTCGCTGGGCAACACAGACTTTCAACTCCCTCCAAAGATTTTCTATGAGGTTGAGATCTGGAGACTGACTAGGCTACTCCAGGACCTTGAAATGCTTCTTACGAAGCCACTCCTTCATTGCCCGGGCGGTGTGTTTGGGATCATTGTCATGCTGAAAGACCCAGCCATGTTTCATCTTCAATGCCCTTGCTGATGGAAGGAGGTTTTCACTCAAAATCTCACGATACATGGCCCCATTCATTCTTTCCTTTACACAGATCAGTCGTCCTGGTCCCTTTGCAGAAAAACAGCCCCAAAGTATAATGTTTTCACCCCCATGTTTCACAGTAGGTATGGTGTTCTTTCTCCTCCAAACACGACAAGTTGAGTTTTTACCAAAAAGTTCTATTTTGGTTTCATCTGACCATATGACATTCTCCCAATCCTCTTCTGGATCATCCAAATGCTCTCTAGCAAACTTCAGACGGGCCTGGACATGTACTGGCTTAAGCAGGGGGACACGTCTGGCACTGAAGGATTTGAGTCCCTGGCGGCGTAGTGTGTTACTGATGTAGCCTTTGTTACTTTGGTCCCAGCTCTCTGCAGGTCATTCACTAGGTCCCCCATGTGGTTCTGGGATTTTTGCTCACTGTTCTCGTGATCATTTTGACCCCACGGGGTGAGATCTTGCGTGGAGCCTCAGATCGAGGGAGATTATCAGTGGTCTTGTATGTCTTCCATTTTCTAATAATTGCTCCCACAGTTGATTTCTTCACACCAAGCTGCTTACCTATTGCAGATTCAGTCTTCCCAGCCTGGTGCAGGTGTACAATTTTGTTTCTGGTGTCCTTTGACAGCTCTTTGGTCTTGGCCATAGTGAAGTTTGGAGTCTGACTGTCTGACTGATTAAGTAAATAAAGTAACATTATCTCTGAATAACCATTTGATTTCACATATGACGTGATTTAAATTAATTTTAACAACTTTCAAAATCTGTCTCACCCAACTTTTCAATAATGGCATGTTTCACTTTACCAATTTCAGTATTTATTGTACAATATTTACTCTGACACATTTTGCATGTGATTGCATAAACTCTTTAAAGGAAAATGGCTCAAACCCTTTTGAGCTGAGAAAGTAATTTAGGATTATTTTCAATTAAAATGATATGGTAACAGGGTTGAAATTAGGGTAACAGGGTTGCATAAAGTAAGATGGATGACTAGCTACATAATTTTTGATTATAGATTATCATATAAAAGTGACAAATAAATGCCCAAGACACCAAAGTGTTCTTTGAATAACTTTTAATACCTTCTGATGCACTTTTCCTCAAATAACACCCAAAAAATAGAAGAAATAATAATAATTTAAGAAACTTTGCTGATACTTGCCCTTTGGTTCAGAACATTGCTATGAAACCTTTGATGGCTGGCTGCCCTAGCCTATCAACATATTCACTTTAACACTGAGCTAAAAACATTTCACTCTAACACTTAGCTGAAAACTTGTCATCTGCTTTAGAACATCGGTCTTCTAATATTCCACTTTACTCTTCATGGCTAACCACAGTGTTCCATTGGTCTTCTGTGATGGCCAGGTGGCGTGAGATAACATTTTGTGGCGGTGGAATGATGGTCAGCATATCCTCAAAGGGATACCAATGGACATCCTCCCTCAACAGCCAGAAAAAGCGGTTTTTCCCCACTCTGTGCATACATTTCACCTGGCAGTGGGTCTCATTCACCTCCTGGATGATTCCTGGGTAGATGTAGCCCTCATACAGCAGGGCACACCATTTACCCACAACCTCTGGAGTATGCCACTGCTCTTCTTCTGGTGTGCTGTGTGTTAGGTCTTCTGTGTGGTTATCTGTGGAATTAAAGCTGAAGCTTTTGGTTTTCTGGCAATTACATTCCAGATTCCCATTTGCAGAACACATGCAGCTGATGTCGCGGTAGAGCATTTTTCCGGGTGAAAGAGTAATCACCTGGCAAGGCAAGATCAATCATACATAAGTTAGTTCAAAGTGCTTTAACTAAATAAGAATCATGGAGAAATAGTGAAGTGAATACCTGGTGAAGCCTCATTGTGGATGGTACTGCTGGAAGGTCAGCTGGCATTTCCTTCACTGCATCATCTACATCTTGCTCCTGGATGTAAAACAATTTCACCTTTGATTGACCATTATTCAGAGCTTGGTAAAGTGACATTGCTGTGGGAATATCAACTCCTTGGCTGACAAGCCTGTCAGCCCCTCCTCTTCAGTGTGCCACCTATGCCATCTGGGGCTCCTTTGCCATGACTGGCTTCAAAGTAATTCCAGGTTCCTCTTGTAAACCTCTTCTTAAAAATTTCAGTGCAGAAAAGGTAAAAGTTTCCACGCTGTTTGTATTGTGTGCAGGGCCCATTGCTAAAAAAAATGCACAGTTGTCACATCTGGGAATTTTTCTCTGATTTCCTTCAGAATGGGCTCCATGTATTTCCATATTGCAGGTGGTCCCTTCAATCTTGATGCCGATATGGTGCAGAAGGAGGTAGGAGCCGATTCTCCCCCCACGTGGTAAACACCAGTGTGTAGAGTGGCCTGTTGGTGGGATGCACCAAAATGAACAGACTGCACTTCTGCACTGTATTTGCAAGCATAGTTTTCTGAGAAATCAACATGGACTACACATTGGTTGGCAGGGAGGTTCTGCTTCAGGGCCCGTGAGAAAGCATACTGCCGCCTGATGTAGAGATGATGCCTAAACTTCTGGAGCAAAGTAGCAAATGTTTCCACCAGCTCTTCTTGTGAGGATTCATATTCTTTTTTCAAAGTGACCTTTGAGGTTGCTCCAGAGTCATCTCTGTGCTTTTTGTCAACAAGGAAACGATTCAGTATGTAAAATTCAGAAATGTGTTTACAATATGTAGAGTAACTAAATTATATCTCAGATAATGTAAATTGTTGAATTGAATTACAAATAATAGTTTCTAAATTCTGAGTAAACTGGAGGAGATGCAACCCTGTTAATGTAGTGCAACCCTGTCACTCTAATCACAGCAACAGGTTGTTTTTTTTTTTTTTTGTGAATTTTGTGTACTTTATTGATCCCCAGAGGGGAAATTGAGGGCATCCACCTGGATGGATGAAGCAGCCACGGTACGGTGCTATCCCTTAACCATTTACACACACATTCACACCTAGGGCCACTTTAGAGTCTCCAATTAACCTAACCTGCATGTTTTGGGTTTTTTTTGGCCTGTGGGAGGAAACCGGAGAAATCCCGGAGTAAACCCACGCAGACACGGGGAGAACATGCAAACTCCACACAGATCACTGTTGGTCAGGGGCTGGGATCGAAGCAGGGATCCCATGGCCAAGGGTGAGTTGCTGTGCTGGCGCAGTGCTAACCACTGCGCCACCACACCGCCCAGGTAAAAGGGTTGCAAATCCGGACGAATGTTAGCTTTTTCTCAGGAGTAGAAGCTAGCTGTTTAGCTAGCTGTTACTGCTGACCAAGAGGACAAACTTACTTATGTAAATAAGTAAATAAAAAAATAATTGTCTTATTCTGATCATATGCATAACAGGGTTGCATGAGGTAGAGTGAGACATTCAATCAAGGCTAACTGTGTTATAAAAATATGAAAAATAGAAGAGAGGACATACCTTTGCTCTACCCATTCTTTTGGAAAACTGTTTGATGATGTCAAGTCCAGCGTATCATGTGAGTCACTGCTTTCTTCTTCTTCTACCATGCTAAAAAGGTTATGGTAACAGGGTTACGTGCATGTTGTGCGACACACGTTCCATGAATAATAATTATTATTTGAAATATTATGTTTATTAAAACTAATGTTCCCACAGTTACAAGAGACAGCAATGAAACAAATAATACCAAAAAAAATTAAATTTAAATTTCATTTTAACTGTTTTATTTGAGATTCAATTTGGTCATTGGGTGGTGGGACAAGAGAAAAATGGCATTTTAGGGGGAACTCCAGACTTATTTGGTATTTTTAAAACTATTTTCAAGCATTCTTTTCTCTTAGTTTTTTTAGATTTGGTCTCAGAACAAGTAAATTTACTCAGAAACTGCATGTTTTAGTATTTTGTATGTGGATTATTTAAAATTTGATGGGTGGGACGTAAAATGTCCTCCAATTCTGGAATGAATATATATATATATATATATATATATATATATATATATATATATATATACACACACATGTATTTCATCTCATTCCTCCATCCTCCAATTTAAAGGTTGAGGCATTAAGGACTGACAACTCATGACCTTTCCCACTGCATGCATCTATTATCTAATAGGACTAATCATGTTTTTTTGTTTTTTTTTGTGCCTTAGATAGATGTGAGAAGGCAGAGGGTTGTGATGTGGAGAAATGTCAAGGTCTTGCTGTCTGGGATTGGACTATGGTGCCATAGATAATATAGTTCTGTATGAAACTGATGCCAACTGCTTAAAAATTTAAATGTTTTAATAAAAAATATTCCATAACCCGCATAACAGTTGACAAAAAAAATCCTGTCTGTTCTGTTCTACAGTTGTAATCAAAATCATTCAACCCCCCCCCCCCCACTGCAAATTAGGTTTATTGGCAAAATGTACAAACTAGCAGCTGTTTGCAATAAACAAATCAAACAAGAACAATTTAAATAGCTCAGCACAACTATTAGTGCTATTACAAGTGGTTTCTCCAAATTCAACACAAAATGCCACTTTTAATGACTACTGCAGTCTCACAATTATTCAACCACTTCATGACAAGCGTCTTTAGTACTTAGTAAACCATTTTGTTACTGCTATGACCTGCTGCAAATGTGATGCATAGTCAGACACCAGTTTCTGACAGCATTCCTGAGGAATCTTAACCAATTCCTCATGAGATAAGGCCTCCAATTCACTAATATTCTTGGGCTTGTGTGCTGCAACCTCCTTTTTCAAATCCCACCAGAGATTTTCAATGTGGTTCAAGTCAGGCAACTGTGATGGCCACTCTAGTGTCTTCAGGACTTCTTCTGAAACCAAACCTCAGTGGACTTTGAGGTATGCTTGGGATCATTGTCCTGCTGGAAGGTCCCATGATGCCAAAGCTTCAGCTTCCTCACAGACAGGATGACATTTTTCCCCAGGATTTCCTGATACTTGATTGAGTAAAATCTTGCCTGCCATACCCTGCAGGTTTCCAGTGTCAGAGGAAGTGACGCGGCCCCAGAGCATCACTAAGCTACCGCCATACATCACTGTAAGCAGGGTGGTCTTAGCATGTGCTTCATTCTTCCTTCTCCAGACAGGACAGTCCCAAAAAGTTCCAGTTTTGTTTCATCACTCCAGAGAACAGAATTGCAAAACCTCTCTGGCTTATTTATATAGTTCTGAGCAAACTGGAGCTGACTTTTGTGCTTTTGGATCAGTAGCGGTGTACATCTTGGAGTTCGGGCATGCAGCTGTTTGGCGTTGAGTATGCGCCTTATTGTGGAAAATGAAACTCAGTGCCTGCTGCCACCAAATCTTGCTGCAGGTGTTTTGCAGTCAATCGAGGGTTTTTGACCATCTGCCTCGTCAGGACTTTGGAGGCAACCATTGATAGCTTCCTCTTTCTGCCACATCCAGGTAGCGTAGCCACTGTTCCTTTAACTTTAAACTTGTGAACTATACTTCCAACTGTATCTCAAAGACCATTCAGTGCCTTTGCTGTCTTTTTGTACCCTTTTCTTTGTTTGGGCAAGGCAATGATCTCTCCTGAATTTTTTGGACAATTCTCTTATGCCATGTTTCTAACATATAATCAAGGGTCACCGTCAACAGTCCAGGTATTTGAGGTGTTCTATCTCAAGCACACCTGATGCAACTAATGAAGCTCTTGAATGACTGCATCAGGTGTGCTTGAGATCACACCCGATATGCAAATGTGTGGTCTTATGTGGAATTTTATACAGGGGTTGAATAATTTTGAGACTGCAGTAGTCATTGATGGTAGGATTAGTGTTGAATTTGGATAAAATCCTTGCAATATTTGTTTTATTTAACTATTTAAACTGTTCTTGTGTCATTTGTTTATTGCAAATACCTGAAAAAAAATTGCCAATAAATCTAGAATGCAATAGGGGTTGAATTATTTTAATTGCAATTGTATTTGTTTGGATTCCTATTCAGTTTTCAATTAATATACAGTACAGTGGCACTCACAGCATAGTGGTTAGAGTGCCCAATTACAAAGCAGAAGGTCCCAGGTTCGAAACCAGCTGCAAGCTTTCTGTAATTTCCCAGTTTGGGGTCAATAAAGTACGTCTATATATCTATCTACAGCTTAATGAAACAATAAAGATGCAACTTGATTAGCCATGGTTCTTTTTAGTAGCAACTGAGAATTACACAACATAACAAAAATAATTTTTTTGTAAGTTGTCTCTGTGTTTTCCAACTGATTTAAGACAATTTAGCACCGCTGAATCCGAAAATGACATTCGTTTCTCTCGATCAGGTCAGGTTTTTATGTTAAGTTGTAAGCAGTTGTACAGCAGTTGTACAGTTGTACTGTAAATTGAATAGTAGACACTGATAAAGGTAAGTACATGTAAATTGAATGTTATGTCATTGTTGTTCAAAATTCAGAGGATTTCAAGAAATAAAAAAAGAATTTTGTATCATATAAAGTGAAAATACCCGTACATGTAAACAAAAATGTAATAAACATGTGGCCACAGTTCAAAAGGTTGACCTGATTGAGCAAAACCAATGTGATTTTTTGATTCAGCACATCAAAACTGTCCTAAATCAGCTAAAAAAAAAACTTAGACAATAAATTTGGTGTTGACCAGTGTTATTTAATGACGAAGATTTCTGCCCATGGGCCCTGACCAGGTTCAGCCTGAACAAGCCACATGGGTCTGCACTCCAGTAGGCAGTGTATATGGATGCTATGTGGATCAAGTAGCAGTGTGGGCTTCTGTGCTTTGACTGGTGCCCAAGGGAACTGGACCGATGGATGTGCCTTGTTCGTAGTCAAAAATGGCTGTGCATCATGGTGGATGAAATGTGATTGACTAGCCTTATCAAAGTTTATTGTAAATTGCTGTATAAGGACAGTGCAAGTTGATGAACATTGATATCAATCAATGTAAACTTGCCAGATTGTAGCTAGTGACTGCTTTCCACCTGTTATCCATGGGTTACCATAAAATACTATATGAAGATCTTCTACAGCTGGTGGGCTCATTTTCATTTTCTCTTTCTCCTGTTTGTGCAGTGACATCTAGGGCCCTATTTTTATTTATTTAATTTTTTTTTTGACGGTCATCCATGCACTTTTCCGACAGACTTTCTGCCATACACCAATGTTTTTGTTAGTTTCTGTCAGCACAGCGTCTGTTTTTTATACTTTGTGTCACACCATCAAATTACCATTACACAGTGCGCCCACTCTGTGCTGGGAGGAGGAGAGTCATTTCAAGGAGGTGTGGCGGCATGCAAAAATAATGTGCATTACTGTTATAGTGCATTCCATGGCAATCCACTTTTGATCAGGAAAAAGGAGCTCTAACGTCAGAAGTGCATTGTTTAATGAGCTCATGAGCTCCAGAGCTCATGAGGTACATATGCTGATCTTATTTTAATAGAGTTGTAACAGTCATCACATAATCGCCTGTCTTTACCTCCGCCAAAGGGGGAGGTTATGTGATCATCGGCGTTGGCGGCGTTGGTTTGTCTGTTTGTTTGTCTGTTAGCAAGATAACTCAAAAAGTTATGGATGGATTTTCATGAAATTTTCACAGATTGTCAGAAATGGGGTATCCTACAGATGATTACATTTTGGTGGTGACCCGGATCACCGTCCACAAGAAAACCGCCATTACGCAAAATGCCATTTTCGTGAATAACTACTAAACCACTAATCCTATCATTGTCAATTCAATTGTTGTGAATCCAATTGCTAGTCATATGTTTTCATGGTCAAGGAATCTGAAAACGTACACACAAACACTGTATGGGGGGAACTGTGGCGCTAAACCGCCATTACGCAAAATGCCATTTTCGTCAATAACTACTGAACCACTAATCCTATCATTGTGAATCCAATTGCTTGTCATATGTTTTCATGGTCAAGGAATCTGAAAACGTACACACAAACACTGTATGGGGGGAACTGTGGCCGCCATTACGGAAAATGCCATTTTCGTGAATAACTACTGAACCACTAATCCTATCATTGTCAATCCAATTGCTAGTCATATGTTTTCATGGTCAAGGAATCTGAAAACGTACACACAAACACTGTATGGGAGGAACTGTGGCCGCCATTACGGAAAATGGCATTTTCGTGAATAACTACTGAACCACTGCTTGTCATATGTTTTCATGATCAAGGAATCTGAAGACTGTATGGGGGGAACTGTGGCGCTTGGCGGAGGTCTGCGCTCTCCGAGTGCTTTCCTAGTTTTAATTATATGATGATCACACACTAGTTTTTTTTTATTCCATCCAATCCCATTTTAATTGCGGACTTACCCTTGGAGTCTATAGATTAGGCATTAAATTAGGATTTTTTTTTTTTAGGGGAATGAATAAATGAAAAGGGAGCATGTGTGCCAGTGTGATGCACGGGGGGGGGGGGGGATTTTGTTTTCATCACGGACTTATTAGGCATTAATGTGTTTATTTTTAGGGGAATAAATGAATGAACAAGGAGTGTGCAGCATTTTACTTTTCACTGTAACTCCCCAGGGAGACAGGAGATGAGTCCACATCTGCCTCAGCCGTGCGCCCTCCCAGCCCAGCAAGCTCCCCAACAGCCACCCAGCAGCGCCTGGCAGAGGCTGCCAAGAGTGGGCTTGCTTCGTGGCGGGGGCCAATGGCGGATGGGAAGCCGCACCAGATTGCCTTCCATGGGGAGATGGAGGAAAGGGAAGAAGGAAACGATGGCACAGAGCGACTTCCATGCCATTGTTTATGAAAGTTTATGACAGTTTGCCAAGGCATCATCCTCTTTTCCTGAAGTTTCAAACCCATTCATGTCTGTATGTTGCATCCGTGCACACTACATTTATTCATTTCATTTTACTACATTTATTCATTTCATTTTATTTACTGGTTTATTTGACAGGGATGGCTTCATCCACAGTTCCTGGACAGATGTTAAATTGTCATCCTAAAAAATAAGGCAAGGTTGCATTATTATTTACAAAAACCATTATACCATTCAGCTGATTTTTAAGATAAGATAAGATAAGATAAGCCTTTATTAGTCCCACAATGGGGAAATTCCAGGATTGCAACAGCACAGGGATAGCAACACTCAGAGCAACAATCAGAAGGCAAGAGAAAAACAAGAGCAGCGAGTATACATATGTACATATAAATATAAATATATATATATAGAGGCACACAGTGCGGAGCATTGTAGCTAGATGGAATAAATATGTAGATATATAAACACAGTGTGGAGCATTGTAGCTAGATGGAATAAATATATGAATATATAAACACAGTGCGGAGCATTGCAGCTAGATGGAATAAATATGTAAATATATAAACACACAGTGCGGAGCATTGTTGCTAGATGGAATAAATATGTAGATATATAAACACACAGTGCGGAGCATTGTAGCTAGATGGAATAAATATGTAAATATATAAACACAGTGTGGAGCATTGTTGCTAGATGGAATAAATATATAAATATATAAACACACACAGTGCGGAGCATTGTAGCTAGATGGAATGAAACAGCACAACCATCTACTTAGTTATCCTACATGGTATGAATATGTACCCATACATATTCTCACCCTCCATAGTGACCGGTATTTTCCTAGCTGTATACCGGAGGGGGCCATTGTGTAAGTCTATTGCGTCTTTTGCATTCAATACTATTAGGTTGTCACGTCTTTTTGCTATCTCTGCGAGCAGCCCTGCTTAGGTTGTACAGTCTGACAGCCGTAGGTAGGAAGGACCTGCGAAACCTCTCGGTTGTGCACCTAGGATGATGTAGTCTGCTGCTAAATGAGCTCCTCAGTGCATTCAGTATGTCCTGCATAGGGTGGAACTCGGACTCCAGCAGAGATGACAGTTTAGCCACCATCCTTCTCTCTCCCATCTCCTCCACTGGGTCAAGGCGCTGCCCCAGGACAGGTCTAGCTTTCTTGATCAGTTTGTTCAGTCTCTTCCTATCGGCTGCTGTAATGCCATTGCCCCAGCAGACCACTGCAAAAGTGATGGCTGATGCCACCACCGTGTCGTAGAATGTCTTCAGCAGCGCCCTTGTACACCAAAAGACCTGAGTCTCCTCAGTAGGAACAGCCTGCGCTGTCCCTTCTTGTAGAGTGCGTCGGTATTGTGTGACCAGTCTAGTTTATTGTTCAGATGAACGCCCAGGTACTTGTAGGATGTCACCATCTCGATGTCTGTTCCCTGTATATTTACTGGTGCTGTGAGGGGTTGTCCTTGCCTGCGGCAGTCCACCACCAGCTCCTTAGTTTTCCTCGCGTTGATCTGGAGGCAGTTCCGATGGCAACAGTCCACAAAGTCCTGGATAAGCCCTCTGTACTCAGCTTCATCTCCGTTGGAGATGAGGCCAACGATCGCAGAGTCGTCAGAGAACTTCTGTAGATGGCAGTGTGTTGTGTTGTGTGAGAAGTTCGCAGTATAAAGGGTGAACAGGAAGGGAGCCAAAACCATTCCCTGGGGGGCCCCCGTGCTACCGATGATCGTGTTGGACACACAGTCCAGGGTTCTCACAAACTGAGGCTGGTTTGTGAGGTAGTCCAGGATCCATGATGACAGGTGCTGGTCCACCCCTGCACACAGCAGCTTGTCCTTCAGGATCATCGGTTGGATGGTGTTGAAAGCACTGGAGAAGTCAAAGAACATGATCCTCACAGCATTCCCGGGCTTCTCCAGGTGGGACAGAGAATGGTGAAGGAGGAAGATCACCGCATCCTCCACCCCAATGCCAAGCTGGTAGGCGAACTGGAGTGGATCCATCACTGGTCCCACCAGGGGGCAGAGGTGAGCAAGGAGCAGTCTCTCCAGGGTCTTCATCATGTGGGACGTCAGGGCCACTGGTCTGTAGCTGTTCAAATCTTTGGGGTGAGAAGTCTTTGGTACAGGTACCACACAAGGTGTTTTCCACAGCTGTGGTACCCTCCCCAGCTTCAGGCTCAGGTTGAAGATGTACTCCACAATCCCACACAGCTGGTCTGCACAGGACTTGAGGAGCCTTGCGCTGATGCTGTCCGGTCCCAACGCCTTCCTCGCCTTGATCTTCCTCAGCTCCATCCTCACCTGGGTCTTAGTGAGGGTCAGGTTGGGGGGCTGTGTGTTGGGAGTGGGGGGGGGGGGGTGTTGGTGGAGTGGGGAGTGGGCAGCAGGACTTGATGTCTTTAGAGGCAGCAGTGGTTGTTGTGCAGTCAGGGGGGAGGGCGGTTGGTCAAACCTATTGAAAAACAGATTCAGATTGTTCGCCCACTCCCTGCCCCCCGTGGCCTGGGGGGAGGTATTCTGGAGCCCTGAGATGGTTTTAAGGTTTCTCCAGACCCTGCTGATGTCGCTCTGTTGCAGCTTGTCCTCCATCTTCTTCCTGAAGCTGTCCTTGCCTTCTCTGATCTTTCTCCTCAGCTCCCTCTGTACGGACTTCAGCATCTCCCTGTTCCCCGACCTGAAGATCCTCTTCTTCTCTCTCAGAAGTGTTTTTATCTCAGGGTTGATCCAGGGTTTGTTGTTTGAGCAACACCGTATGGTCTTGGTGGGAACGGTGTCATCCACACAGAAGTTGATGTAGTCCGTGATGGTGTGAGTGAGGCCATCGATGTCCTCACCATGTGGATCGCAGAGCTGCTCCCAGATGGTGGTTTCAAAACAGCCCTTTAGAGTGTCCATTGCCTCCTCAGACCATAACTTCACTGTGCGCATGGCTGGAGGTTGTCTGTGCACTAGGGGTTTGTTCACCGGCCGGAGATGAACCAAGTTGTGATCCGATCTCCCGAGTGGGGGGAGTTGTAATGAGGTGTACGCCTCCTTAGTGTTTGCGTAGAATAAGTCCATTGTTTTATTGTCTCTAGTGTGGCATGTGACATACTGGGTAAACGTGGGTAGAATGGGAGACTGTGAAACATGGTTGAAATCGCCTGAGATGAGGAGAAGAGCATCTGGGTGTTCTGTCTGCAGCCTGCTGGTTACTGAATGGATGACGTCACGCGCTGTCCCAGCGTTCGCCGTCGGATTTGCATAAACAACAATGCAGATCACGTGTGAGTATTCCCTTGGGAGATATGTAGGCCGCATGCTAACAGCTAGCAACTCAATGTCTTTGCTGCAGTGTCGTCGTTTAACAGTGATATGTCCCGGTCTGCACCAGTTGTTGTTAACATACATTATCACTCCACCGCCCCTTGCTTGTTATAAGGAAAAAGTAAAAAAAAAAAAAATACTACAGTCTGTTTCAAATTTATTAAAAAAAAACAGTTATTTTATTTTAAAAAACAGATAAATTGGCCATAAAATAATCCACAAATTTATAATAAACTCTCAAATTTACAAGAAAAGTCAATTTTGCAAGAGGAAACTACAAATTTGAAGAACATGGTTCAAATTTAGATAAATTTACAAAGAATAGTAGAAGAATATAAGAAAATTGTTATAAATTTTGGAGAAAAACCTCAAACCTTCAAGACTGAAGTTATTACTCAAGTTTTTAAGTGGGTGCTCTTTGTACCCTTAACTCAAGTAGATATTTTTGGTTGTCTACTTTTAATTATTAATTGCAAAGCACTGCTTTTGCATGAGTAGAATTTCTGGTTACTATACCCACCTGATCATATAATTTAAGTATGCATGAGTACATTGCTATTCTGAATGTTTTTTCTCTTCCCTACTCTCTCAATGGAAAAAAAAGAAACACTCGAATAAAAATACAAAAAATACACATATTTTTGTCATTTATGTACAGTGGATATAAAAGTCCACACGCTTGACTTGTCAGTCCAGGCAGGGTTAAACCGACGATTTTCATCACCAGTTTCACGCTTCAGCGTTGATAATGACAGGTTTTAGACTTGGTATGGTACCACCAGCACCGTCCGCCACAGTCACAGAGCCCACACTTCAGAACAAAGGCACTGCGTTGTGCTTTGACAGCTGATAGGCTACTAAGAAGTATTGCATTTACGCTCTGTAGTAATTAATGGATTTCTGCAGTTCTGTGAAACTTGTTGGCCTTTGCTTCTTTGGCTGGACCACAGACTGCGCCTGAGCCACTCACAGGTTGGTTCTGGCGCACACATGTGCGCCACATGTGGCCCGTGGCCTGCTAATTGAATAGGCCTGGTCTAATGGATAATTCATGAGGTGCATAGGTGTGTGGGGGGGCAGCTGAGACTCCCATTAACTGGGCAAGCTGGGCTTGGCTCCCTGGGAAGGACCGTGATCCACTGGTTCAGCTGCTGCTTCTCCAACACCGGTGTCCAACCGGCCACTCCACTATCCTTGGCGGGGAGACATGCCCAGCCTGCCCAGTCACTGGTAGATGGCAGTCCTGACTGCTGCTTTACCTGTGTGGTACCACTGTCCTTTGTAGGACCGTGAGTCCCCCCTCCTGCGAGAGTATCTAAAAATTAAAATTTAATAATGATGCCGCCATGATTGTGGGGCGGAAGGGCCAGATCAACTGCATATCGTATGAGAACACATGCAGGCTTTGACTGAATGACAAGACACAAAAATAGCCAAATAACCAAATAAAAATCATTTTTATTTAAATATTTACAGATGGGCAACACTGATGCAATAGTTGCAGCCAAACGGGTCATTCTGCTGGTTATATCAGTGTTTTGTACTGATAATATTGATGAAATATAAAAGGATGCACTAGAATGGCTCTGAAATATTAGTAATGTGTCCTGTTATAGTACTGCATGAGTTTATTGACCATAGACTATAAACTACACATAAACTAAATTGATGACTGAACAACTGCCATTCCCTAAAGTGGAGATTCACTATTATAAGTCATAAAAGATCACACAAATAAGTCATAAACAAATAAACAAGCGGTTCTTAAACAGTCACTAATACTGGATGTGCCATTCCTTTTCAATTAATCTGTAATTAACATTCACACAATCAAATAAATCTCATTTCAGTCCCTTTTATACTTGCCAGAGTCTAACATGTGACTGCTTCCACCACAAGGATCGTCACTTCCTTGTGGTAACGTATCGTCACTTCCTGTTTTGCTGTCTGCCTGTGTGGTTTGCTCTCCAGCTCTCCAGCTCTCGAGCCACTAGCTATGGCTACTAGCTCTCCTTCCTCTCCTCCTCTGGTGTGCTCTCTCTGTCAGATGTTTAGCTACACCTCTGCCTCTTTTAGTGATAACGGTAAATGTAATAAATGTTGTCTTTTTGAGGCGCTCGAGGCGAGGTTGTCTGATTTGGAATCCCGGCTCCGCTGCATTGAAACACCGTCTGCGCCAGTTAATCTCGACGGACGCCCCTTAGCTGCAGCGGAGCTAGCTAGCTTAGGTCCCCCTGTCACCGGTTCCCCGGCTCTCCTCTGCAGCGAGGAGACTGGGTGGGTGACGGTGAGAAGGAAGCCTAGTCGCAAAGCCCCGGTTCACCACCAACCTGTTCACGTTTCTAATCGTTTTTCCCCGCTCAGCGACACACCCGCTGAGGAAAAAACTCTGATCATTGGCGACTCTGTAGTCAGAAACGTGAACCTAGAGACTCCAGCGGCCATAGTCACATGCATTCCTGGGGCCAGAGCAGGCGACATCGAGTCAAATTTGAAAATGCTGGCTAAAAGTAACTGTAAATATTCCACAATTGTTATTCACGCCGGCATTAATGACATCCGTCTCCGGCAGTCGGAAGTCACGAAACTTAATATAGAATCGGTGTGTGAGTTTGCAAAAACGATGTCTGCCACTGTAGTATTCTCTGGGCCCCTCCCCAATCTGACCAGTGATGACATGTTTAGCCGCTCGTCATCCTTGAACCGCTGGCTGTCTGTGTGGTGTCCTAAAAATGACGTGGGCTACATTGACAATTGGAGCTCTTTTTGGGGAAAACCTGGTCTTATGAGACGAGACAGCATTCATCCCACTTTGGATGGTGCTTCTCATTTATCTAACAATCTGGCATCTTTTTTATCCAAATTTCCAAAACCATGACTACTCAGAGTTGGGACCAGGAAGCAGAGTCACAGTCTTACACGCCTCTCTGCAGCTCCTCTTCATCCGCCACCCCTCAGCTTAGCCCCTGTCTTCCCCATCAGAGAATCGTTGTCTGCTCCCTCCAAAGTAAATAAAAATATAATGTATAAGCATCCCAAAGTGATAAAGCAAAATATTGGTAAAACTCAAATTAAACATAAAGCCTCTAAATTGAATGATTTGGCCTCTGTTCCTCCTCATAATTTAAAAATTAAATGTGGTTTATTAAATATTAGGTCTCTAACTCCCAAGTCTCTGTTAGTCCATGATCTGTTAATTGATCATCAGATTGATTTAATTTCCCTTACAGAGACTTGGTTAGGACAAGAGGATTATGTTGGTTTAAATGAATCAACTCCCTCTGGTTATTTAAACTGTCAAAATCCCAGAAGTTCTGGTCGTGGAGGAGGAGTAGCATCAATTTACCATTCCAAATTACTAGTTAATGTAAAGCAAAAAACATGTTATAATTCCTTTGAGGGCCTGGTCCTCAGTATTGGGCACTTTAGCAATTCCAGGTTAAACCCAATTTTATTTGCCATAGTTTATCGTCCCCCATCAACCTATTCAGAATTTTTATCCGAATTTCCTGATTTCTTAGCTGATTTAGTGCTGAAATCTGATAGAATAATTATAGTAGGGGACTTTAATATACATGTGGATGTAGATAGTGACTGCCTTAATGTGGCTTTTAATTCAATATTAGACTCGATTGGGTTTTCTCAGAAAGTAGGAAATTCTACTCATTACCTCCACCATACATTGGACCTTGTTCTGACATATGGCATAGAAATAGAAAATCTGGTAGTGTCTCCTCATAACCCTGTACTGTCAGACCATTGTCTGTTAACCTTTGATTTTACTATTTCTGACTATTTGGCGCCTAAAGAAAAATATTATCACAGTAGATGCCTCTCAGATGATGCTGTTTCCAAATTTATGCAGATTGTTTCCTCTATGCTATGTGTCAACACAACGGAAATAAGCTGTAGACAGCTTGCTCCTTCTGTAATTGATAACATGGTGGATAGTGTTTCAGCTTCTCTGCATCAGGCTCTAGACTTGGTGGCCCCCTTAAAAAAGAAAAAGTCTAATCAGAGATTTTTAACTCCTTGGTTCAACACAGAAACTCGTAGCTTAAAACAGAAGACTCGTCAATTAGAAAGAAAATGGCGCTCTACTAATTTAGATGAAATCTATTTAGCTTGGAGAAATCATCTTTTAATTTATAAAAAATCTCTTAGAAAAGCTAGAACGAGTTATTACTCTGCATTAATAGAAGAGAACAAGAATAATCCCAGGTTTCTTTTCAGTACTGTAGCCAGGTTGACAAAGAGTCAGGACTCTGTCAATCCTAGCATCCCCTTAGAGCTTACTAGTCAGGACTTTATGAACTTTTTCAATAATAAAATTTCATCCATCAGAGATAAAATCAATCAGATTCTTCCCACAGTTAACTTAAATACTGTAACTACTACAACTCCTTCTATTGATGTCTGTCTTGATGAGTTTACTCCAATCGACCTTTGTGAGTTAGACAAAATAGTTTCCTCATCCAAACCTTCAACTTGTCTTTTAGACCCTATTCCTACCAGGTTATTTAAAGAAGTCTTCCCACTTATTGGTAGCTTTATTCTTCATATAATCAATTCTTCATTAACTTTAGGCCATGTACCGCAGGCTTTTAAAACGGCTGTAATTAAACCCTTACTCAAAAAGCCAACGCTAGATCCAGGAGCTTTAGCTAACTATAGACCAATCTCTAATCTCCCTTTCATTTCAAAAATCTTAGAAAGAGTTGTTGCTATGCAATTATTTGACCACCTGCAGGGAAATGGTTTATTTGAGGAGTTTCAATCTGGGTTTAGAATCCATCATAGCACTGAAACAGCCTTAGCGAAGGTCACTAACGACCTCCTCATTGCATCTGATAATGGACTAGTTTCTGTACTTGTCCTTTTAGATCTTAGTGCAGCTTTTGATACTATTGATCATAATATTCTACTTGATAGATTAGAACACTATGTTGGACTTAATGGAACTTCGTTGCAGTGGTTTAGATCTTATTTATCTGATAGGTTCCAGTTTGTTCATGTAAATGATGAGTTTTCTCTCAGCTCAAAGCTTAGTCATGGAGTTCCACAGGGATCTGTGCTTGGCCCTACTCTTTTTAGTTTATATATGCTTCCGTTAGGCAACATTATTAGAAAGCACTGTATACATTTTCACTGTTATGCAGATGACACACAATTATACCTGTCAATGAAGCCAGATGATACTAATCAATTAGCCAAGTTAGAAGCCTGTCTTAAGGAAATCAAAGTTTGGATGACTTGTAATTTCCTGCTATTAAATTCAGATAAGACTGAAGTCATTCTTGTTGGTCCAAAAAACCTTAGAAATTCCTTTCCAAATCAAACTTTCAGTTTGGATGCAGTTACTCTTTCTCTTAATAGCTCTGTGAGGAACCTTGGAGTTATTTTTGATCAGGATTTGTCCTTCAATTCACATATTAAATTTGTTTCTAAGACTGCCTTCTATCATTTGCGTAATATTGCCAAGATTAGGAGCATCTTGTCTCAGAGTGATGCTGAGAAGCTGATCCACGCTTTTGTTAGCTCGAGATTAGATTATTGTAATTCTTTATTATCAGGTTGTCCTAAAACATCTTTAAAAAGTCTTCAGCTGGTCCAAAATGCTGCAGCAAGAGTTTTAACAGGTACTAGAAAGAGAGATCATATCTCTCCGGTTCTGGCCTCCCTTCATTGGCTTCCCATAGAGTTTAGAATTAAGTTTAAAATCCTTCTTCTTACTTACAAAGCTCTAAACAATCAGGCTCCTTTTTATTTAAAAGATCTGATACTACCGTATCATCCTAACAGAGCACTACGCTCCCAAAATGCAGGTTTACTTGTAATACCTAGAATCTCCAAAAGTACAATGGGAGGCAGAGCCTTCAGTTATCAAGCTCCTCTCCTGTGGAATCAGCTGCCAATCTGGATTCGGGAGTCAGACTCGATCTCTGTTTTTAAGAATAGGGCTAAAACCTACCTTTTTGATATAGCCTACAATTAGGGAGGGATCATGTGTTTTCTGAACCCTCCCTTAGTTATGCTGCTAATAGGTTTAGTCAGCCGGGGGACCTCCAGTAATGCACTGGGCCTCACTCCTTTCCTCACTCTCTATGAAATATTTTTTTTTTTGCTGGTCATTAACATTTGTTTGTTCTCTCCCATAGATTGAGTCCCCATCGTGCTGTTTGCTCTCTACATGTCTGTTCTTTTCTTCTTCTCTATCCCCTCACCCCCCAGCCAGTCGCAGCAGATGACTGCCCCTCCCTGAGCCTGGTTCTGCTGGAGGTTTCTTCCTGTTAAAAGGGAGTTTTTCCTCTCCACCGTCGCCAAGTGCTTGCTCACAGGGGATCGCCTGATTGCTGGGGTCTTTCTGCAACTGTGGGGGTCCTCCCTACAGTTGATAGTGCTATGAGATGACTGTTGTTGTGAAATGGCGCTATATAAATAAAGTTGAATTGAATTGAATTGAATTGAATCTAGGCTCCACCCCTATGTTCCACGTTCAGACCCAGCCTACATCTGGGCCTGGAAACCTGACTGGATTCCTGTTTCAGACAGGAAGACTTGCTTCTACAGCCATGCACAAGTGCTTTCCCAATTAAAGCTTTTTCCACTATAAATTGACACATTTCTAATTGCACTCCATCAGATCTTTTTCAGCTTGTTGCCAGTCAGAGACCAACCGTCTGACTAGCCTTTGTTTGAACAAATGTCCAGTTGCATCTGTTTGCCATTATGAGTGTCAACACATCAGAATGACTAAAGTCCCTCAAACTAAACCCTGTTGATAAAACCTGATTAGAAAAATCTTACTGAACAAAGATTTTTGCCTGATCTGATTCTAAGTGGGAGGAAATCTGCCTTCGTCCTGATGTTGAGCCTGGAAATCCTTCAGTGAAGGTTTTATAATCTAGTTCAGGAGTGATTTTTGTCAAGAAAAATCTGCCTGGAGCCACAGCAACATGAGCCTGAAAACTGAGGTACAGTGGATGAGGAGTCTACACACCCCTTTTCAAATCCAGGTTTTTGTGATGTAAAAAAATGAAACCAAGATGGATCATGTCGGAACTTTTTCCACCATTGATGTGGCCTGTGGCCTGTGCAGCCCAGTTGAAGAACAGACTGAAATCTTTGAAGGGGAAAAATTTAAAAAACTTACAATAACCTGGTTGCATAAATATGTACACCCTTAAACTAATACTTTGTTGCAGCACTTTTGGCTTTCATTATAGCACTCATTCTTTTTGGGTAGGAGTCTATCAGCGTGGCACATCTTGATGTGGCAAAATTTGCCCACCCTTCTTTGCAAAAACGCTCCAAATCTGTCAGATTGTGAGGGAATCTCCTGTGCACAGCCCTCTTCAGATCACCCCACAGATGTTTGATCGGGTTCAGGTCTGGACTCTGGCTGGGCCATTCCAAAACCTTAATCTTCTTCTGGTGAAACCATTCTTTTGTTGATTTGGATGTTTGCTTTGGGTCATTGTTGTGCTGAAAGATGAAGTTCCTCTTTATCTTGAGCTTTCTAGCAGAAGCCTGAAGGTTTTGTGCTAACACTGACTGGTATTTGGAACTGTTAATAATTCCCTCCACCTTGACTAAGGCCCCAGTTCTAGCTGAAGAAAAACGGCCCCAAAGCACGACGCTGCCACCACCATGCTTCACTGTAGGTACTGTATGGTGTTCTGTTGGTGATGAGCAGTGTTGTGTTTGCGCCAAATATACCTTTTGGAATTATGGCCAAAAAGTTCAACTTTTGTTTCATCGGACCATAACACATTTTCCCACATGTGTTTGGGAGATTTCAAATGTGTTTTTGCAAAATGTAGCCAGGCTTGGATGTTTTTCTTCATAAGATAAGGCTTCCATCCGGCCACCCTAGACTGGAGATTGTTGTCACATGTACTAAACAGCCAGTACTTGCCAGAAATTCCAGCAGCTCCTTCAATGTTGCTGTTGGCCTCTTGGCAGCCTCCCTGACTAGTTTTTTTTTTCTTGTCTTCATCAATTTGGGAGGGACGTCCAGTTCTTGGTAATGTCACTGTTGTGCCATATTTTTTCCACTTGATGATGACTGTCTTCACTGTGTTCCATGGTAGATTTAATGCCTTGGAAATTCTTTTGTACCCTTTTCCTGACTGATATCTTTTAACAATGAGATCCCTCTGATGCTTTGGAAGCTCTCTGTGGACCATGGCTTGTGCTGTAAGATGTGGCTTCAAAGATGTCGGGAAAAGCCTACTAGAACAGCTGAACTTTATTTGGGGTTAATCAGAGGCACTTTAAATGGTGGCAGGTGTGTGCTGACTCCCATTAACATGAGTTTGAATGTGATTGGTTAATTCTGAACACAGCCACATCCCCAGTTAAAACAGGGTGTGCATATTTGCGCAACCAGGTTATTGTAAGTTTTTTTTTCCCCCTTAGAGGATTTCAGTTTGTTTTTTGGTCAGGTTGTGCAGGTTGTGGGTCGCATTGGTGGTGGAAGGGGTTTTGAGATGATTTATCTTGGTCTCTTTTTTACATCACAAAAACCTGGATTCGAACAGGGGGTTGTGGACTTTTATATCCACTGTAGTCGACAAAGAGCATCCTAATGTAGGAGTCTGTATCTTCCAGGTGGGAGAGAGATTAATGGAGTGGTGGAGCAATAGCATCTGAGGTGGACCTGTTGGGCCAGTAGGCATACTGTGGGGGGTCCAGGGTGCCCGGTATGCTGTCCTGAATGAGGGGCAGCACCACTCTCTCGAAGCACTTCATGATGTTTGGAGTGAGTGCTACCGGTCTAATCATTCAGGCAGGTTGGCGGGCTCCTTTTGGGGAGGGGGATAATGGTTATCGTTTTGAAGCAGGAGGGGCCTATGTTCTGGTCGAGGGAGAGGCTGAAGATTGATGTGAGAACGTCAGTCAGCTCGGCAGCACATGCTCTGATGGCCCGCCCAGGTATGTTGTCTGGTCCTGCTGTCTTGCAGGGGGTTGATATTCCTCAGTGCTTTGTTTACCTGGCCTGGTGAGACTTTTAGTGGAGGGGTGGGGGGGGGATGCGTGAGTGTATGTCTCTTCTCTCCCCTGTAGCTGGTGGTCTCAAAGCGGGTGTAAAAGATATTGAGATCATCCAGCAGGCTGTCTGTGCAGCTAGTGGTGCTGCTGTTGGTCCTCTTGTAGTCTGTGATGTGTTGCAGGCCTTGCCACATGCTCCCCAGTTTAGGAGTGGAGTAGAGGCTGTCCAGCGTTTCTCTGTACTCCCACTTGGCTGTTGTTATAGCTTTTCTCAGTCCAAACTTTGCAGCTTTGTACTTGACCTCACTGCCTGATTTAAATGCAATCGAACAAGCACGTAGCATCTGACATACCTGACTGTTGATCGAGGGCTTCTGGTTGGGGAACTTCCTGACCTGTGTGGTGGATATGATGGTATGGAGAGTTTGCTCCTTCTGTAATTGATAGCGGTAGATAGTGTTACAGCTTCTCTGCATCAGACTGTAGATATGTTGGCCCCTTTAAAAAAGAAGAAGTCTAATCAGAGATTTTTAACTCCTTGGTTCAACACAGAAACTCGTAGCTTAAAACAGAAGATTCATCAATTAGAAAGAAAATGGCGCCCCACTAAATTAGATGAAATCTATTTAACTTGGAGAAACATCTTTTAATTTATAAAAAATCTCTTAGAAAAGCGAGAACAAGTTATTATTCTGCATTAATAGAAGAGAACAAGAATAATCCCAGGTTTCTTTTCAGCACTGTAGCCAGGCTGACAGTCAGGACTCTGTCAATCCTAGCATTCCCTTAGAGCTTACTAGTCAGGACTTTATGAACTTTTTCAATAAAAAAATTTCGTCTGTCAGAGATAAAATCAGTCAGATTCTTCCCACCGTTAACTTAAATACAGTAACTACTACAACTCCTTCAATTGATATCTGTTTGAATGAGTTTACTCCAATTGACCTGTTTAGAGTTAGATAAAATAATTTCCTCATCCAAGCCTTCAACTTGTCTTTTAGATCCTATTCCTACCAGGTTATTCAAAGAAGTCTTCCCATTGATTGGTAGCTCCATTCTTCAAATAATCAATTCTTCATTAACATTAGGCCATATACCGCAGGCTTTTTTTGAGTGTGTGAATTTGCATGCCCCTAGTGGCAGAGCACGGCACTGCGCCTGTCGTCTCACTCTCACATGATCGCCTGCATTGGGGATTTGTACTATTTGTACTGATTTGCCAGTTTCAAAAGGTGGCAGACATCTGTTGGAGGACTCAGTTGATGACATGTAATACACCAAAGAAGAAGAACTCCTCATTTCCTTTTCCTGTTTTTAGCATTTTAGCCCAGAAAACTAATATTTCCGGGATCGGTCACTGTCACTTTTATCGGCTTTGTATGTGGAAAATAGCCACGGGATACAAGCAAAATGTATGTGGGATAATCATAAGACTTTGTAGATGTGGTAGAGACTTTAAATGACTGATAGAATGCAAAAAAACAACCATGATGGGTGAAAATGCAGCGACCATGCCAGCCAGCCAGCCAGCCCTCTTTGACAAAAGTAAGTGAGAATTTTCTGGATTTTTTTTTTTTTAATATTGTACTGATTTCTTGTTCATATACTTTGAAGATAAGATGGTGAGGTACCTCCGTACAAAAAACAGTGTCAAAAGACTGAACCATTCTTTGTGTAAATACAGACGTGGACAAAATAGTTGGTACCCCTCTGTTAATGAAAGAAAAACCCACAATGGTCACAGAAATAACTTGAATCTGACAAAAATGGTAATAAATAAAAATTCTATGAAAATTAACCAATGAAAATCAGACAGTGCTTTTGAATTGTGGTTCAACAGAATTATTTTAAAAAAACAAACTCGTGAAACAGGCCTGGACAAAAATTATGGCACCCCTAGAAAAGATTGAAAATAATGTGACCATAGGGACATGTTCAACCAAGATGTGTCCTCTAATTAACATCACAGGTGTCTACAAACTTGTAATCAGTCAGTCAGCCTATTTAAAGGGTGACAAGTAGTCACTGTGCTGTTTGGTGACATGGTGTGTACCACACTAAACATGGACCAGAGGAAGCAAAGGAGAGAGTTGTCTCAGGAGATTAGAAAGAAAATTATAGACAAGCATGTTAAAGGTAAAGGCTATAAGACCATCTCCAAGCAGCTTGATGTTCCTTTGACTACAGTTGCACATATTATTCAGAAATTTAAGATCCACAGGACTGTAGCCAACCTCCCTGGACGTGGCTGCAGGAGGAGACGGATAATACGAATGGTAACAAAAGAGCCCAGAATAACCTCTAAACACATTCATGGTGAACTCCAAAGTCAAGGTACATGAGTGTCAGATCGCACCATCCGTGGTTGTTTGAGCCAAAGTGGACTTCATGGGAGATGACCAAGGAGGACACCACTGTTGAAAACAAATCATAAAAAAGCCAGACTGGAATTTGCCAAACTGCATGTTGACAAGCCACAAAGCTTCTGGGAGAATGTCCTATGGACAGACGAGACAAAACTGGAACTTTTTGGCAAGGCACATCAGCTCTATGTTCACAGATGCAAAAATGAAGCATACCAAGAAAAGAACACTGTCCCTACTGTGGAACATGGAGGAGGTTCTGTTATGTTCTGGGGCTGCTTTGCTGCATCTGGCACAGGGTGTCTTGAATCTGTGCAGGGTACAGTGAAATCTCAAGACTATCAAGGTATTCTAGAGAGAAATGTTCTGCCCAGTGTCAGACAGCTTGGTCTCAGTCGCAGGTCATGGGTCTTGCAACAGGATAATGAGCCAAAACACACAGCTAAAAACACCCAAGAATGGCTAAGAGCAAAACATTGGACTATTCTAAAGTGGCCTTCTATGAGCCCTGATCTAAATCCTATTGAACATCTGTGGAAGGAGCTGAAACATGCCGTCTGGAGAAGGCACCCTTCAAACCTGAGACAACTGGAGCAGTTTGCTCATGAGGAGTGGGCCAAAATACCTGCTGAGAGGTGCAGAAGTCTCATTAACAGTGAAATTGTTTGATTGCAGTGATTGCCTCACAAGGTTGTGCAACAAAATATTAAGTTAACCTGATGTTCAACTTCCCTAAAAACGCCTAAAAATAACATGCCCAAAGTAAATCAAAAGCTGTTCTTCAACCCTTTGCAGCATCTTCATGGGGTTGATCTCATTTAAAAGAAGACACTCTGATTTTCTTGGCAAAACAGTCATAATCTCTCTAAGTGCTCCTGCCACTGAGTAACAATCATCTAAACATACTAAATTTGAAGAAAATAAAGTTCGCCTGGGTGTTTTTTTTAGATACAAATGTTTGCAAATAACATACAGCTGTGTGAAACTTGCTGGAAAACAACAGAAATGTAGAACCAAGTGTTTCCAAGCTCAGGTCAAAATTTTGTAACAATACCACAAAAAATGAATATATTACACAGCTTTTTTTCTCAGGTTGTAACAAGGCGTTCTTGAACTGTGCCAAACTGTGCTGCACAGTTTGGAAAACTGTGTTCCAGAGTTCACTATCTCAGCAGTTTGCACAGTAAATCCAAGGGGTAACAGCCCAGACATACACAGCACAGTTCCTGTTTTTTTGTCTTTTTTTTTTTACTGGCAAAAATAGCCTACAGTGTAAGAAAAATTATGCGAAAAATTAATACATTTCACTAAAGTATACACAAAAACAACCCTCTCCCCCCTCCAATTTTTCCAGAATTCACTATCTCACCAGTTTACACAGATACAGGTCAACTGGACCCCTGACCAAGTGTGCACCCCAAGTGGACCACGGAATCCAATCTGTACATGTACAGGTGCATTCTCCATCCAGTGATTTATAAATGCTGCCCCAGATGAAAACCAGTCTGTGGGACTATAATGTTCTGAATGAGGCTTTAGAAAATTATGAATCACTTTGTAAATCACTGGATTGAAAATGTACAGATTGAATACCGAGGTCCACCTGGGGTGCTCACAATAGTGTGCTCACATGGTCAGAGCTCCATTTCACCAGATCACGCTTACACAGTAAAACAAAGGCATAATAACCCAGACATACACAGCACAGTTCCTTTTTTTTTTACAGGAAAAAATAGCCTACAGTCAAATAAAAATTACACTAAAAAATTATTAAATTTTTCTGCAATATACACAGTGACAAATATACCCCCCCCCCCCACGGCGCACACAAAAATGTCTCCATGCGGGACCCTTGTAATTACCGCGATTGGTCAAAAGTTATTTTTGTTACTATTTTTATCGATAAAGAATAATTTAGATTATAAGACTTACCTGTCCACAACCTCACTGTCGCTGGTATTGTCCACTGGTGTCTGGATCGTCAGCTATTCCGTTATTGAAATCTCCACCGTTCATCGTCGACGTCACCTGACCTGGTCAAGCCATCTACGTTTTCATGCACGCCCTTTTGGTTTATTTTGTGAACCATTTTTCAAAACAAGTAAAATAATGGCTAATCTTACCCTGACCCTTCTGCACACTATCACAAAGGACTGCGCGTCACACAGCGGCGGAGTCAAAAGACATTTTACGCACGAGAACGCATGGTATTTTACTGGAAATATAAACACTGAACTAGGCATGTAGGATGTCATTGAAGTCAGAAATTGATTGGCTAAACGACACGTCCATCGTCAAATTACTCGGCTTCAATTGGCTCGTTGTATTCGCAGTCATTGATGGGCAGATACTTCTTGCTAGGTTTACACAGGGGTGTCCAAACTTTTTGCAAAGAGGGCCAGATTTGGTCAGGTGAAAATGTATGGGGGCTGACCATTCAGCCTGACATTCCTCGAACCATTACCATTGTAAATTACCATGTAAATATGTAACTATATCACTTTGCTGTCTGCAGTTAGGTTGACATTGCAAATGAGAATCTGTTGTCAGTTGCATTACCAGGATAGTTAAAGGTTAAAATAATAATAAATTACATACAAATAAACTATTTTATAAAATTTGACTCTGAATATTTTTAGAAACGTGTATTTATTGATTTTGTTTCAACAAATCACATCCCAGTGCATTTTGACAAAATAGTATAGTCAAATTAAATGGCAGAAATTTGACAAAACTGTGGTTTGATCATCACAAAAAATCAATTCACTGAGACTTTGGAATTTATTCTCCTCAGAAGAATAAAAAAAATGTACCTGCATTAATGTGAAGGGTGACACTGGTGTTTCAACTGCAGTAAGCAGGCCAGGTCTGGCTCAAAAGCAGTGGTTTTGATGTGCAAGATGTCACACAGGTGAGAGTCACTTAGTCTTGTCCTCACACGGTTCTTGTTAATGTTCATAACCGAGAATGTCTTCTCGCACAAGTGTGTCGAGCCAAACAAGCTCAGCATTTTCTTGGCAAATGTTCGAATCTCTTGGAACCTGTCTTTGTCCAGCTGCCGGTAAAAGTCGACGAGAGGGAGTTGTTGGTGGTGACTGTGACACTCCGTGCCACACTGCAGCTCAATGAGCTCCAGCTGCAGGTGGTCTGGAGTGTCATTAGGATCCACGGAAAAAGGAGTGGAAAAGAGTGTGATCTCCTTTTCAATAGCTGCGAAATCCCTGAAATGCTGTTGAAACTCCTCAATCAGAGATGAGATGTTTTCTGCATACCTCCTCATTTGCGCACTGATATTGTTTTCTGGAAAACTGGTCATCATTTCCTGCAGTGATGGGAAATGTGTGGTATTGGGCTGCGTTTGTGACAGGTGCCTTTGGAAAAGTAGCAGCTTTGTCCGAAAAGCTTTTATGTATGAATACAGTTGGCTCACCACTGCATTTTGCCCCGGAAGGCTCGTGTTCAGCGCGTTCAGATGTCGTGTTATGTCAACTAAAAATCCAAAATCAGCCAGCCAAACAGGAATCGCAGAGTTCCGGCATCGGTTGTCCGATGCTGGAAAGTTCACACAGGGGTCACACGACGAGAATGTGGCCACAGGTCTACTGCCACCCTCTGGTGAAATATAAAATTGCTGTTTTTGGTATGTGTGTATTGTTTACTGTGGGAAACTGTGCTGGTGGGACACATATTATTGATTTTATGACAGGACGCTTCGGGCCGGTGGAAATTTGGACACGGGCCAGATTTGGCCCGGGGGCTGGACTTTGGGCTTGCCTGGTTTACGATCATTGGTTATTCAAGGTTTAAAAACCCAAATCAAGGCTCTTGTTGGTCGAATGAGATGTCAATCTCATTCTAAACGAATCAAACACTCCTTTGGCTTTCTGTTTAGGGCTGTGTCTGTACTGGAAGACTGGAAATACAGCTTTTTTTTTCAGTGCGCACTGAGACGCACTAAGACGCACAGACGTGACCGCCCGCGGAATCTCCCGAGTTCAACCGGTTAAGGGTACCATCATTTTTGTCACGGCCTGTTTCATGAGTTTGTTTTTTAAAATAGTTCTGTTGAACCACAATTCAAAAGCATTGTCTGATTTTCACTGGTTAATTTTCATAGATTTTTTTATTTATTACCACTTTTGTCAGATTCAAGTTATTTCTGTGACCATTGTGGGTTTTTCTTTTATTAACAGAGAGGTACCAACAATTTTGTCCACAGCTGAAATATGCTTACGCTAGGCAAATTTTAGAAAGCACTGTATACATTTTCATTGTTATGCAGATGACACACAATTATACCTGTCAATGAAGCCAGATGGTAGTAATCAATTAGCCAAGTTAGAGGCCTGTCTTTAGGAAATTAAAGCTTGGATGACTTGTAATTTCCTGCTATTAAATTCAGATAAGACTGAAGTCCTTCTAGTTGGTCCAAAAAACCTTAGAAATACCTTTCCAAATCAAACTCTTAGTTTGGATGCGGTTACTCTTTCTCTTAATAGTTCTGTGAGGAACCTTGGAGTTATTTTTGATCAAGATCTGTTTTTCAATTCACATATTAAATTTGTTTCTAAGACTGCCTTCTATCATTTGCGTAATATTGCCAAGATTAGGAGCATCTTGTCTCAGAGTGATGCTGAGAAACTAATCCACACTTTTGTTAGCTCTAGATTAGATTATTGTAACTCTTTATTATCAGGTTGTCCAAAAACATCCTTAGAAAGTATTCAGCTGATCCAAAATGCTGCAGCAAGAGTTTTAACAGGTACTAGAAAGAGAGATCATATCTCTCCAGTTCTGGCCTTCCTTCATTGGCTTCCCGTAGAGTTTAGAATTAAGTTTAAAATCCTTCTTCTCACTTTTTCTTTTTAAAAGCGGTATCAATATTCATATTTTTATTCGTGTTTTTAACACTGGGTTACACAAAGCTCTAAACAATCAGGCCCCATCCATCCATCCATCTTCTACCGCTTTTCCAGAGGTCCGGGTCGCGGAGGCAGCAGTTCAAGCAGAGAAGTCCAGACTTCCCTCTCCCCAGCCACCTGCTCCAGCTCTTCAGAGAGGATATCAAGGCGTTCCCAGACCAGGTGGGAGACATAGTCTCTCCACCGAGTCCTGGGTCTGCCCCGGGGTCTCCTCCCAGTGGGACGTGCCCGAAACACTTCAAGTGGGAGGCGTCCAGGAGGCATCCTAATCAGATGCCCATACCACCTCAACTGACTCCTTTCAATGTGGAGGAGCAGCGGTTCTACTCTGAGCCTCTCCCGGATGACTGAGCTCCTCACCCTGTCTCTGAGGGTGAGTCCAGCAATCCTACGGAGAAAGCTCATTTCAGCCACTTGTTTCCGCGATCTCGTTCTTTCGGTCATTACCCAAAGCTCGTGACCATAGGTGAGAGTAGGAACGTAGATTGACTGGTAAATCGACAGCTTTGCCTTAGAACTCAGCTCCCTCTTCACCACAACAGACCGGTACAACGTCCGCATCACTGCGGATGCTGCTCCAATCCGTCTGTCAATCTCTCGCTCCATTTTCCCCTCACTTGTGAATAAGACCCCAAGATACTTAAACTCCTCCACTTGGGGCAGGAGCCTATCCCCAACCCAGAGAGGACAATCCACCTTTTTCTGGCTGAGGACCATGGACTCGGACTTGGAGGTGCTGATTCTCATCCCAGCCGCTTCACACTCAGCAGCAAACCGTCCCAGCAAGAGCTGTAGGTCATTGCTGGATGAAGCCAACAAGACAACATCATCTGCAAACAACAGAGATGAGATCCTGTGGTCACCAAGCATGACACCCTCCATTCCCTGGCTGTGCCTATAAATCCTGTCCATAAAAATTATGAACAGGATCGGTGACAAAGGGCAGCCCTGGCGGAGTCCAACTCTCACTGGGAATGAGTCCGACCGAGTGTTGGCAATACAAACCAAACTCTCACAACGATCGTACAGAGACCGAATAGCTTGTAACAACAAGCCCGATACTCCATACTCCCGAAGCACCCCCCACAAAAAACCACGAGGGACGTGGTCAAATGCCTTCTCCAAGTCCACAAAACACATGTAAACTGGTT
The DNA here is from genome assembly GCA_020510985.1 of Pholidichthys leucotaenia. Taxonomy (NCBI): domain Eukaryota; kingdom Metazoa; phylum Chordata; class Actinopteri; order Cichliformes; family Pholidichthyidae; genus Pholidichthys; species Pholidichthys leucotaenia. The sequence goes on from CM035848.1 coordinate 178,240,761, forward strand.
GGGCAAACTCCCACAAACCCTCAAGAATTCTGGAGAGGGTAAAGAGCTGGTCCGATGTGCCACGTCCAGGACGAAAACCACATTGCTCCTCCTGAATCTAAGGTTCGACCAACGGCCGGACTCTCCTCTTCAGTACCTTGGCATAGACCTTTCCAGGGAGGCTGAGGAGTGTGATCCCTCTAAAGTTGGAGCACACCCTCCGGTCCCCTTTTTTGAAGAGAGTAACCACCACCCCAGTTTGCCATGCCAAAGGCACTGGCCCCGACCTCCATGCAATGTTGCAGAGGCGTGTCAACCATGACAGCCCAACGACATCCAGGGCCTTGAGGTACTCAGGGCGAATCTCGTCCACCCCTGGGGCCCAGCCACCAAGGAGATTTTTAACCACCTTGGTGACCTCAGCCCCTGTGATAGGCGAGTCATCCCCCTCTTCCACAAACCCTGCTTCCTCTGTGGAAGGAGTATCAGTGGGATTGAGGAGATCCTCGAAGTGTTCCTTCCACCGCCCGACGATATCCCCAGTCGAAGTCAACTGCGCCCCATCTGCACCATACACAGTGTGGACAGGGAGCTGCTTTCCCGTCCTGAGCCGCTGGATAGTTTGCCAGAATCTCTTCGAGGCCGACCGAAAGTCTTGTTCCATGGCCTCACCAAACTCCTCCCATATCCGGGTTTTTGCTTCAGCAACCACCCGAGCTGCACTCCGCTTGGCCTGCTGGTACACCTCAGCTTCATTGGGAGTCCCACAAGCCAACCAAGCTTGATAGGACTCCTTCTTCAGCTTAATGGCCCCCCTCACCACTGGTGTCCACCACTTGGTTCGAGGGTTGCCACCACTCCAGGACAGGGGCCTCAGCCAGACATTCCCAGCACACCCTCACTATACGTTTGGGTCTACCAGGTCTGAATGGCTTCCTCCCCTGCCATCGGATCCAACTCACCACCAGGTCATGATCAGTTGACAGCTCTGCACCTCTCTTTACCCGAGTGTCCAAGACATATGGTTGCAGGTCTGATGACACGATAACAAAATCAATCATCCACCTGCGACCTAGGGTGTCCTGGTGCCAGGTGCACATATGGACACCCTTATGCTTGAACATGGTGTTCGTTATGGACAAACTGTGGTTAGCACAGAAGTCCAATAACTGAACACCACTTGGGTTCAGATCGGGCAGGCCGTTCCTCCCAATCACCCCCCTCCAGGTTTCACTGTCGTTGCCCACGTGTGCACTGAAGTCCCCCAGTAGGACAATGGAGTCTCCAAGTGTAGCACCCAATCAGGCCCCTTTTTATTTAAAAGATCTGATACTACCCTATTATCCTAACAGAGCACTACTGTCCCAAAATGCAGGATTACTTGTTATACCTAGAATCTCCAAAAGTACAATGGGATGCAGAGCCTTCAGTTATGAAGCTCCTCTCCTGTGGAACCAGCTGCCAATCTGGATTCGGGAGTCAGACTCGATCTCCATTTTTAAGAATTGGGTTAAAACCTTCCTTTTTGATATAGCCTATAATTAGGGAGGGATCATGTGTCTCTGAACCCTCCCTTAGTTATGCTGCTGATAGGTTTAGACAGCCAGGGGACCTCCAATAATGCACTGGGCCTCACTCCTTTCTTCACTCTCAATGAAATATTTTTGCTGGTCATTAACATCTGTTTGTTCTCTACCATAGATCGAGTCCCCATCGTGCTGTTTGCTTTCTACATGTCTGTTCTTTTCCTCTTCTCTATTCCCTCACCCCCCCAGCCAGTCGCAACAGATGACTGCCCCTCCCTGAGCCTGGTTCTGCTGGAGGTTTCTTTCTGTTAAAAGGGAGTTTTTCCTCTCCACCATCGCCAAGCGCTTGCTCACAGGGGATCGTCTGATTGCTGGGGTCTTTCTGCAATTGTGGGGGTTTCCCCTACAGTTTGTGCTGTGAGATGACTGTTTGTTGTGAAATGGTGCTATATAAATGAAGTTGAATTGAATTGAACTGAATCAGTGCACGTGCTGATGTACCCAGTCACATATTCAGCATATTCCTATATGTTTACAGAAGAGTCCTCTTGGGTGGCTGCAGCTTTAAACTCATCCCAGTCTGTGCAGGCAAAACAGTCTTGCAGGGTGCTCTCAGCCTCTAGAGTCCAGCGCTTAATTTACTTAATAACAGGGTTTGTTTGTTTCAGCTTTTGTCTGTAGGCTGGGTGCATAAACAGTGAGATGTGATCTGACTGTCCGAAGTGATGGTGGGGTGTCGCTCTGTAAGCACCACGTATATTGGAGTAAACATGATCCAATGTGCTTTTATTGCGGGTGGGAATGTCCACATGCTGGTAATATTTGGGGAGTACAGTCCGTAAATTACGCTGCTTAAAGTCGCTAGCAACAATAAAAACAGCATCCGGATGCTTTGTCTCTACTGCGCTGATGACTTCATGGAGTTTGTTTAGCGCTACTGTGTAGCTGCTTTGCGGACGGATGTAAACAGCAGCTAAAAACACAGCTGTAAATTCTCTCGGTAGAAAATAGGGACAACATTTCAACAGTAAAAACTCCACGTTGGGTGAACAGTGCTTGTAAACAGTCTCTACATCTCCACACCACGAGTTGTTTACAAAAACACACACTCCCCCTCCCTTTGTTTTACCAGGTGCTCCGGTTCTGTCTGCTTGATGTGTTGAGTGAGTCTGTAGTTGAGTGGCGGCCTCAGGATTCTGTCTGATAGCCAGGTCTCACAGAAAATTAGGGCGCAGCACTCTCTTATCTCCCGCTGGTCTTCAATCCTCGCTTTTAGTTCATCTAGCTTGTTTTCCAAAGACCGAACATTCGCCAGTAAGAGACAGGGAACTGATGGTCGACTGGTGCGGGCCTTTAGCCTAGCATGTAGCCCACATCTCTTGCCTCTTCTCCACAGCCGTCTTGAACGCGCTTTCTTGGGGTCAGCAAGCTCATGCGGGCTCGGTGCTTCGGGGCCTTCCTGGGGGTGGTGTTGATCGCTGCGTGGATGTACAATGCATTGCAGGTCGGGTGGAATGAAGCCAGTAAACTCTGTGTCACTGCTCATCTCGGTGATGTTCAATAGTGTCCGACTGTCATATATTAGCAGTGCATTACTTTTATGCACTGTAAAAAGAACAGCAATCACGCAAAAAAGGAGAAAAGTCCGCATTCGAGAGTAGAACGAGCAAAGACGTTCGCCATCGGTGGGCGCCATATTGCAATTGCACAAGTGCAAGGGCGCCATCTTGCACTTGCACATATTATACAATAATTCTAGATGTTTCTACCTTGGGCATGGAAAGTCTTTTGAAGCCGTACTATATCAAAAGGACATTATGTTTGTGTTCTGAATAGGCCTGATTTTGTCAGTGTCACTTGGATTTCACTGGCCCTGAACTGCAAGAGAGAGGAAAGAGCAGCATCTGCTGTCTTTGTCAAGGCACTTTAACATGGATGTCATTGTGTGGCTCTAAAATTACTGTCTGCACTGTTCATTTACACTGATGTTACTGGAGAGATGCTAAACTGCATTTCACTGCTTTATATTGTATGGCAATGTTATATAGTGACAATAAATCCATCTATGTATCTATCTAAAATGTCACCCCACCTTGGTAGTTAAACACCTGTACTTCTGCTAACAGAAAAGAGTGTTACTGTCTACAATATACTACATTTGTTTCTTTTAGATTAAAGTGGCAATGCATCTGTTTAGACTGATTTAGACAGCGACGAATGTCATGCTACCAATAAGTATACCATTCTTTACAGTACAGTGAGTTAAACATTTCAATTCCTGTGAAACAGTTTTTAAATGGCTTCTGTTGCAGAGGGACTGTGGAATGTACAGATAAATTAAAAGAAACAACCCAGAGGTCCATTTTCATAATTATGTTTTGGTGCCAAACCCAACTGCTTGGCCAGCACTCCTAGAGAGGGAGGGCAGGAGAGAGGGAGAGGGAAAGCAAAGTGAAATCAATACTTCAGTTGAAACCGCCCTGGCTGTATTTTTTCTGAAGAAAGGGGATGGAGAGGGCCTGTGAGAAAGGCAGTCTGGCCCCTGTGGCTACAGTACCAGCAAAAGAAAAGCCAAAAGATGTTGTATGAAGAACAAGCTACTGTACTGCCTAGCAGACACAACGTTTCAACTGTATAGGTGGTACCAGCTGCCCCCAACCTTCCCCTGAGTGCACAAAGCAAAAACAGGAGAGATCAGTCTAAATAGCCTTTGCTCCTTCACACTCTAGCACAGTGAAGCAGCAAGACACCAAGCCCAATAGGAAGTGTGAATAGTTGCCCTCTGACTAGGGTAAGTGAATCAGCTATTTGTTCTCTCCCTTCTATCTTTAATGCCCTGTCACTCACAGCAATGTGAACAAGATAATCCAATATCCAGGACCCTAAACTGAAACTGCACAGCAAGGCACTCATCTACAGCATGTGCAGACACATGATTTGATTTGTTTATATTGCTTTCAATTACCTTTCGCTGTCCCTTGTTGAACTCAGTACAATTTTATATTGTGGATATTTATCTCTAGGTGCCCATTCTGCTGTCCTATGGCATTTCTCATTTAGGCATTCAAATTACAATATAGATAAATCATGTTCTCGAGCCTTTGTGTATGTGGTCACTGAAGGGGCCACTTGTCCTGGACTGTAACAGAGTGAGCAAGCAAAGTACAGGCTGCAGCAAATAATTTTCTAGCGTCTCCTTTTGTATCACATTAGGTGCCTCCGGTTTCCTTTCCACTCTGTAAGTCTACGACCATGTACACGTGTCTGTACTTAAGTGTGTTGTGTCCCACCCCTGCTGTTGTCTCATGTCAATTATAACCTCATCCCGCTAGCAGTGCTGGTTCACCTCCCCAGGAGTCTGCAGCGAATTATCATATTTATCGAGAAGCCAGCCATAGTATTAGCAGGAATACACAAACCTCTGCTTCAGCACTAGAGAAACGACCACTGTAAATCACACTGTCAGCCTTTCATACAAGCTCCATCATGGTTGTCAAGGAGACTGTGATGTGATTGTGAAGGCTATTCTCTTTTCTGCAAGGTTCTACCACAGTTTGGCTTCAAAATTATACAGGCCCACAAGAAAGGATCAGGGAATAAAAATAAAAAGGAACGGTGAAAAAAAAATTAGCACTACTAGTGTATTCCTGCAACCTGGCACAGTGAGGGTGGATATTGCTTTATATTTGCTCTAAGTAAATAGACAAGGACTGAAAGATTTGCAGTAACATAAGCAACACACACTTAGGCCAGACCAGTGTTCCATAATGTTCTTTTTTCTTTCAGCTACATTATTTTTGAAAGATGTTATCTGTATTCCTTCTGTAGCTTTTGAGATCCACCAAAATCTACCTACGGGTACAAATACAGTAACCTGAACCTGAACCAAAAAGAACAGAGAAGAAATGGTAATCCCTTATGTTTTTTTATTTCCATTGTTTAAAGAAAGCATGTCTTACTGAATCATTTTTTGTTCCACCCATTAGGATGATTAAAGATTAGTACGTACTACTGCTTGGTAGTTTACAGATCTGTGCTCTCAAGTTTGAATGACCAGAAACATAAAAAGAAAGAGAACATGGCATATTGAGGGAGAAGTTGAACTTATTATTAATGAAAAGTAGGGCTGGGCAATTTAGGCTTCAATCAGCAGCATGGTTAGTTGAACCGTTCATGTTGGTTTTTGTGTTTTTATTTGTCTTTGTTTTTTTCTTCCCTTCTTCCTGCTGACAAGGTTCATAATTAAGCAGTATTACACAACAGTGTGGTATCATATCACTGCTTTGAAATAGTATAGCATAATGTGATAAAGAACAGGCCTATTGTCTATTGTTTCACACATTGCTCTTGAGGGTTTATGGATTTCGAGTGGTGTGTGGCGGCTAATTAGCTTGTTAGCTGCATTTGTGGGGTCCTTTACACACCCATGATTGTGTTACCACCACAGTGATTGTGAGTTGCTTATTGGGTTCTTGAATACAGCCTTCACTTTTCCATTCCGTCTGTAAAATAGCTGAGTGACTTAGCTTCTGCTTGTCTTAGTGTTTGTATCCACACACACTTTTTCTTGGCATCTTCAGATGAAATAAAGAGTCAATCATCACATGCTATGTATGTAGCTGGAGACCGCATTTGTTTTTGTTATGAGCCATCTTTAATTGTTCTGCTGCATCTGAACAGTGCTGACTGTGCTGCTTCTGGAGTTCTGTGCCAGCAACTGTAACTCCGTGGGCACATCTTAAAGGGGGCAGTACATGAAAAGACGGACACAACAGGGAGAAGGGAATAACAACAACAACAACAAAAAAAATCCAACATGAGCAAGATTATGTCGGTTCAACACCTTGAACATAGGTTCTAGTTTTAATTGGAATTTCCCCATTGTGGGACTAATAAAGTCTTATCTTATTTGTCTTATCTATTCTTATCTTGGTTTATTGCCCAGCCCTAATGAAAATTCATATAAGTCAGATTGGTTTTTGAGCCCTCTTACCCAAAATGCAGTGAAATGTCAACACCTTATCTAATTCAAAGTTATTTAACCCCTTGCACTCCGGTCAATTTCCCTAAAAACGCCAAAAAATAACCTGCCCAAATTAAATCTAAAGCTGTTCTTCAACCCTTTGCAGCATCTTCGTGGGGTTGGTGTCATAACTCTGGCTCTCACGAGCCAGAAAGGAGATACGAGGGGGACCAGTGAGTTAGCGAAATTTATTAACACAAAACACACACTACACTAAATAACGGACAGCAAAGTAAAGAGCCACGTGGGGCTAAAACACACACAGAACTAAGGGTAACATACCACCCAGGGAGAAAGGCTAGAGAGGCGGCGAGGGAAAAACACACGCCGAGTCGCAACACTTACTTTGGGTGAAGCGCCGAGGTAACGGCGAACTGAAGCTAGTCGTAGGAGCTAACAGTCGTGGGAAACACAAGGCATGTCCTCCCATAGCGAGGTCGCAGCAACGAGTAACTCTCGGCTGCTCGCTTAAATGGGGAGATGATTGGGAATAGGAGACAGCTGTCCCAGCGCAGCTGAACTAGACAGCTGGCAATCAGCTGGGCGCTGTCAAAGAGCGGGCCATGGAAGACCCGGCACGGACTATCCCGGAGCAGGAGCGACACTGGACAACCTGAACGCAGAGAAAAGATAGCGTTCAGGTCGTGACAGTTGGTCTCATTTAAAAGAAAACACTTTGAATTGTTTGGCAAAACAGTCATAATCTCTCTAAGTGCTCCGGCCACTGAGTTACAGTCATCTAAACATAGTGAATTTGAAGAAAATAAATTTGGCCTGGGTGTTTTTTTGGATACAAATGCTTGCAAATAACACACAGCTTCAGATCCGGGCTGGAAAATGGAACAGAAATATAGAACCAAGTGTTATCCAGCTGAGGTCCAAATTTTGTAACAATACCACAAAAAATGAATATATTACACAGCTTTTTCCTCAGGTAGTTCCCAGGCGTTTTGGAACTGTGCCAAATTGTGCCAAATGGCACAGTTTGGAAAAACATCTAACTTTTGAATGATTCAATGTAGAAGCTTCATTTTGGGCTCTAATGAAAGGTGACACTCAGGGCTGTGTCTGTGTGTGTGTGTGGGGGGGGTTGTCCCCCCCCCCCTCGCTACAGAGGGGGAGATCGGCCATTGCTACACAACGGATTAGCCTCATGTGGTGATGTGGCAACAGCGGCACAGTCACCGTGGCTCCCCCCCCCCTCGCTACAGAAGAATATCGGGGAGGGGGGGCGGCGTTCACGGTCTGGACGCAGCAAACGACCCGTGTACCGCAGCGCACGAACTTCAGACTTCGTGCGCCGCACAGTTGTAATTTACCGATCGGTCAAAAGTCATTTTTGATTACAATTTTCAGGGATAAAGAATAATTTAGCTTATAACACCTTACCTCTTCACAGCAGTGTCCTGGCGAACTTGTCTTCCTCATTGTCAGACGAACGCGACACTGGTCCGCTCGTGGTTCTGGTCTCGCGACCCGATCAAAACATAATTCCATTATTGCGGTTTTGTGCTTCCATGATTGCGGTTTTTGGCGAGCGAATTTTCAAAACAAATAACAGTAGTAATTAAAAAAAGACTGGCGAACGCGTGTGTGTCACTCAGCCTTCGTCGTCGGCCTCCGTCGGTCTATGACCATGGAAGTAAATCATAACGTCTACTCTGCTGGAACAAAAACAAAATAAGCACCGCCTGTGGCCGAACATGCCGATGCGCGAATGGCAGTCGCTGTCACACAGGTTGCACTTATGGGTGGTCTCCGTGCTGCTGGGTCTGTGACGGTTCTTCCTGCGGGTCCTTTTTTTATCTGCTGCAGCAGTCTGTCTTCACCCAGCCTTAAAAAAAAACAGCTCGCAAACTTCTCTGCTTCAGTTGGCTCACTGCATTCACAGCCTTGGTAGGCGGGTCCTTCTTGCTAGGTTTTCAGTCATTGGTTCTTCAAGGTTTCAGAAACCCAATTCAAGGCTCTTATTAGTCGAATGAGAGGTCAATCAGATGAACTAATCTGTTCGCGGCTGTGTCTGCAGCTTTTATTTTCAGTGCACGCTTGGACGCATCTCCATCATGCGTCCTAGAGCGCACGAGAGCGCCCTCGTGCGCTCTGGGACGCAGAGACTTGCCCGCCCGCGGTACAACGAAGTGCAAGAGGTTAAACTACAGCTTAAGCTGCAAACTTCAAGGATACCTGTGAGAAGTGGCTTTGCTTTTTTTTTTTATCCCCCATCAGTCGAAGACCAAAGGTGTCAGACTGGCAGGGGATTATTTCATGGGGCAGTCTGTCTGTCCCATTTTTGTGAAATCAACTCCTCCTACTGTTTTGTTATGATTGTTTTGAAAGTTTGGTACCAGGGTTTGATATACGCTGATGTTGCATATTGTAATTTGGCTCCGATCGGATGATTTTTGCAGGAGTTTTGGGGAAAAATGTCAAATGTCAAGGTTATTGCTATAAAACGAGTAAAGTTAGTTACCAAACTTGGTACACAGGTTCACCCTGGGACCCTCGACTGTGACTATAGGTTTGGGATCGCAAGGTCAAAGGTCAGTGTCAAAATGCCATGTAAACTATATCTCAACAACAAATAAAGCTAGGGTCACAAAACTTGCTACGCAGGTTAACCTTGGGATCCTGACCTACATCTATGGGTTTAGGGTCAAAAGCTCGACATTAACATTCCCTTTGCACTATTACTATAGAACAAGCTTACAAGGTGCACCTATGGTCACCAACCTTGGTACACAGGTTCACCCTTAGACCATGACCTCTGACTATGGGTTTGGGGTCAGAGGTCAAGGTTGGCATTCTCTATACCCTATTACTATAGAATGAGTAAATCTAGGGTCACCAAACTTGCTATCCAGGTTCACCTTGGCATCCAAACCTACAACTATGGATTGTATGCAGCCATTTCTGTTGTATATTCATGGATGATAGGCCTATCATAATTTGGTTCTGCCCCAGTAAGTATACAGAAAAATTGAAAACTGTTCTCCTTCAGTGACATATTGGGATCTTCAAAAAAAAAAAAAAAAAAAGCAGAGGTGAGGGGTATTGCACTCGCCTCAGAGTGCTCTTTTTTGAAAAATGTTATCAGACCTACATAACCTCACTTTGCTCTGAGGGGGCCTTCTATGTCTTTGTAGTAAACAATTTTATATTTCAGTTGAAGTTGCGTTTTTTTCAGCATTAACAAAATCACTCCTAAGAAAAGATTAAAGAGAATTTCCAAATGTTTGTTTATCCCTGTGAGTGCTTGATCTATACACAGTGCAGGTGGTATTGATTGTGAAAGGAGAGAATCAAAACATTTATGAATGTCAATTTCAAAAGGCTTGTCTTGACACAAACAGGAGAAAAAACTGAGCGGTCTATTAAAAGCAGTGCTGTCAAAAGACAACCTTAATCATCTAACATGCAGAGGAGCAGTATAAAACACATTACAATGTAATTAGTGGAGAAGTAGATGTTTATTCAAAGAAAGTCATGATCAGTTTACTCTAGTGGACTGTGTCAAATCCCCTTGACTTCTTTTGTACCCATGTACACCTAAACCTCAGCCCACGCACCTGCACATGTTCCTGTTGTAAACATTTACCCAAAGGAGATGTGAACAATTGCTCAAGCTGACTTAGTAGCAACTTTGTTAAGAATTCATTGACTGCATGGAATCGGGTCACTGAACTTCCACGCTACTCTCATGGCATCTATGTGGATGTTTTAACCTCAGTCAGCCACAGTTAAAGAGCACAGCATGTAAGGCAACTAGTTGGTATTCTTTCAATATTAAATGTAGATGAAAACCTTTTACATCATCATATCATTAATTATTGATTTGGCATATAAGTACTTCAGTTTCTTGTTATTTAGTTTCTTTGAGTTCATTTAGACTGTTTTAAACATTGTCTGGAATGGGAAGGAGCATTGTTTGTTTTCTGTTCATTCATCTAGAAGTTGCATCATAATACAGTATTCTTCTCATGGTTTTGGTTTTGGGTGTAGCAGTTTTGAATCTGCATGTAGATGTTCATAGCTTTGTCCACTGTCTGTGCTCACCGTTGCTCACCTGCTCTGAACATTTTCTACTACAATTTTTACTGTAGTGTTAGAAATAATAGAAGACTGTGTGTATACTTGGGTTTGAGCAAGAAGCTGCATATGCATGTTGAACCAGGTGTCTGCATTGAGACGGTTTGTATTGAGGAGGCTCTGTTCCAGTAAGCCACATATTAGTGGAACTGTCACTTAGTAAACAGGGACTAAAGCTTATTTCCATTCTGAGTTAGGAAGTGTAGAGAGAACTCCTAAGTGCTTTAGAGTTACTCACAATTTAGATCCACTTTGTCTTTCCGTTGAGGGTGAATGGGGGGGGGGAAGATTATTATTATCATTATTATTATTATAAATGTGCACTCACTAATGCCATACACTAATTGAAATTTTTTTGTAGGATCTTTTCTTCATCAGGCTTTGATGTTAGATTTGTTCTTAAAATTACAAATCTGTCAATCAAGAAGTGCTTTCACAGGAACAAGATCCACGTGTAAAACAGAAATCCCAGCCATTATTATGCTGAACATGCATTGAAATCTATTGCTTTTGCTCCTGTTATTTCACACTATTCTTGTTTAATATGCCGTGCGGTCTGGCATTCCTTTTGATGCTGTTGTGAGCCCGGTGGGCATTCTTCCTGAGGCAATATGCACTTCACTCCTTAATAAGGATTGATTTTCAGAGGTGTGGTTTGTAGCGACTCGCAGCAGGCCACAGACTCCTGCTGCTTGATAACCCCTGCAGATGTGAACCTCACACACCCTTGACGGCTTGTGTTATTTTAGGTCATGCACCCTAACCTGTTTCTGTCACCTCTCCTCCATATGTTGTATATACAGTCATCACCACTGGGAGCTGACAGCTCATGACTTAAGCAAGTAGATGTACTCCTGGGAGGGCAGGCTCATAATTGTTTCACAGTCTGCATAATATATTCCCCTGTTAGGGGTTCTACTCCATGTATGGTGACAGGCTGATTTATTTACCACTGTGTGAGCAACTGTGTATTAGTGTACATGCATATGCATAGAGGTGGGTAATTCTGGTGGCTCAGTGCATATTAAAATGGTTAGACAAAAATATTTAAGCCATGTCAACAGTGTCCTCATCAGCCCCATCCACAAAGACAAGCAGACTTTCGATAGCACAGAGCACTTGTGCCTTACATCACGTACAGTATCTTAAAATGTCATCCCCACTGATTGCTTCTTCCACAGCCATTTTTTTTTTACAAGTTCTCTTCTGCTTCTTCCTAGGGCAAAGCTGTTGTGCCTTGGCTGACACCAGCTCGATTAGTTGTTGTCAGGAGTTAGTAACTGTAAGGGTAATTTGTGAGGGGGAGCTGCTGGAAATGGTTGTCAAAACGACATGTTTTAAGGGGGCAGTGACCATCCTGAGTGAAGTAAGGAGTCTTCTGGCACAGCTTTCCTGCTCTTTGGCATACCCCCTTTTTGAAAAATGTCTGCCGTAGGTAAGAACAATCACAGATTAAAAAAGAAAAAGAGTAGATAACTTATATCTAGTGCATACAGAAGTACAAATAAGAGAATGTTCATAAGATTACACAGAGGCTGATTGATTATGGTGATTGTATACAGTCAGTACTGCAATAAAGGGAGATTGCCAAGACATTTTATAAAAAATAATTAACACTATCAGTACAATTTCCAGTTACTCAGCTCCATTTAGGTGATTTAGATGGCATACATGAGAATGCCCATCTCTCCAAGTGCCATGGAAACCTTCATCGAATTAGAATTGAAGTGATTATCCAGGGCAGAGCAAAAGGACAAAATCGATAGTTCTTTGTTCGAGGCTAAAATGAAGAATGGGCATTCAGTAGGGATCTTTTGCTCTCTATTGGTCCTTTTCTCTCTCTTACACACACAGATGCATGCTCACTCACACATGCGCCTCTTTGAATTGCGTATTCTGTTCCAGCATCCTTGACCCTATCAGCATTAGCCTTGCATGGAGTCATCTCAAACCTTCTGTCTTGGTTTTTTCCTCCCCTGTTTGGGAAAAAAAATCCTCAAAGGACAAGCACTTCCTTAGATAATTGCAATTAGTAGTTTTGGCTGGATTTTATAGCTTTGGCCCTGGCCTGACACTCTGTGTTGGATGAAAGAGAGTGGGAGTGGGCCTGTTGGGCATATTTCCAGCCTCTTAAAAGCCCTCTGCCCTTTTTGCCTCACATAGGCCCACTGCAGCAGAGGGATGAATCAAGAAGGAGATAAGAAGCTGTGTAAGTGAATAAAAGCAGGGAAGAAGACTTGCTTTTTGTTGGTCAGGTACTGAACCCATTCTTTAATTACAAAAAGGTAAATTGTACCTTTGTCCCACTAGTTGAATCACAACTTACTCAATACTTGGTGGGGGCTGCTTTTGCATGAATTACTGCATCAGTGTGGCATGGCATGGAGGCGATCAACCTGTGGTACTGCTGAGGTGTTATGGAAGCCCAGGTTGCGTGGACAAAAGAAGCAGAGCAGCGGTATAAAACATACAAAAATAAGTTAACATATACAGTATAATGAGATGTAGTAAAAGAGACTATTACGGTAAAGAACTGGAGAAAAACAGAGACAATATTAAAAATACATGGACAATACTTAACAATATTCTTGGAAATAAAAACAGAAATACAAGCTACCCAACCAATTTTTCAAAAAATAATACAACGACTCAGAGTGTGAATGCAGTTTTACATGCAGATGAATTTAATAACTTTTTTGTTAGCATTGGTCCTAATTTGGCTCGAGAAATACCCATTACGGCACCTACAGGTGATACAATAAGCAAAAACACTGCTATAAAAGACTCCATTTTTATAAAGAACACAGATGGGAGAGAGGTCATTGAAATTGTTCAATCGTTTAAATGTAAGACATCTACGGACTGTGATGGTATTGACATGCTCTTAGTCAAAACTGTTATCGAATGCTTAGTGAAACCACTGACGTATATTTGTAACCTGTCTCTCCAAACAGGTATATTTCCCAATGCAATGAAAATAGCTAAAGTAATTCCGATATACAAGACGGGTGACAGAGGGGAACTTTCAAACTATAGACCAATTTCACTATTGCCGCAATTTTCCAAGATACTTGAAAAAATATTCTGTGAGAGAATTGACAACTTCATAATGACGAATAATTTATTGTGTGAGCAGCAATATGGGTTCAGACACAAGAGGACAACTGCATTTGCTCTAATGGAATTTATAGAAAAAATATCAACTGCCGTTGAAAATAAAGAGTATTCAGTTGGGGTATTCCTGGATCTTAAAAAAGCATTTGATACAGTGGATCTCAATTTATTATTAAAGAAACTACAAAATTGTGGTATTAGGGGGGTAGCACTGTCCTGGTTAAGTAGTTACTTAAAGAATAGATATCAGTATGTATGTGTTGGTAACAAAAACTCACAGTTACTGAAAGTTACTTGTGGAGTCCCACAGGGTTCAGTTTTGGGGCCATTGTTATTCAATATGTATATAAATGATATATGTATAGTCTCGGAAAAAATGGATTTAATATTGTTTGCCGATGACACTAATTTATTATGCAGTGGAAGCAATTTGGAACAACTTTTGGATACACTCGGAAAGGAATTAGGAAAGCTTAAACTGTGGTTTGATTCAAACAAATTAACGCTCAATTTAAGTAAGACAAAATTTATAGTTTTTAACAACCATCACAACAACTTACTATCTAAACTCAGTGTAAATGGTCTAGAGATTGAAAGGGTATCTGAAACTAAATTTCTTGGTGTAATAATTGATAATAAACTGTGTTGGAAGTCACATATTAATTATATTAAAGGTAAAATATCTCAATCAATCGCAATACTACACAGAGCGAAATATTTGCTGAATCAACCCACATTATATACTTTGTGTCATTCATTAATACTCCCATACATGACATATTGTACTGAAGTATGGGGAAATGCATATAAAACAAACATATATCCAGTCTTTATGCTTCAGAAGAGAGCTATTAGAATAATAAACAAAGCTGCTTACAGGGAACCAACAAACCCACTTTTTCTTAAATTAAAAGCTCTCAAGTTGAAAGATCTGGTTGACTTTAAAACTGCAGTAATAATGTTTCAAGTGAAGAATCTATCACTGCCCGCAAATATCCAAAAGCTGTTCCAAATAAGGGAGAAACAATATCATTTCAGAGGGATATGTATATTTCAAAAACCTTCAGTGAGAACTACCACCAAGCAACACTGTGTTTCAGTACAAGGAGTCAGATTACGGGACGATTTTGGACCTGAATTAAAGTCATGTACAGCGCTTGGACAATTTAAACAAAAACTAAAGGGAGAAATACTCCAAACATATATCCAAGATGACATATAAAATCACATAAGGATTGCCATATCCAGTCTGTGTTGTGTTGTTGCTTAGTTTTTTTTTGTCACATTTTGTCTTAGCTTTGTTCCGAATTGTAATCGCTCTTGTTTTGTTTTTCTTTTGAATTCTTGGATGGAATATGGGTGGGCAATATAAGCTGTGGCTTCAGCCATCACCCATTTCGGATAACTTATGTTGAACTGTATAATCAGAGGAGTTATTGTTTAATTTGACCTTGTTGGATTTTTTCGCCTTTGTTATATTATTCTGTTTCTTTTTAATCTTTACTTTTAATCTATCCGAAAGATAAATAAATAAAAATAGAGGCCTTCAGCTCATCTGCGTTGTTGGGTCTAGTGTATCTCATCGATGCAACACCACATAGATTCTCTATGGGATTTAGATCAGGAGAGTTTGCTGGCCCATCAAGCAGAGTGGTACCATGATCATTAAACCAGGTTTTGGTAGTTTTGGCAATGTGGGCAGGTGCCAAGTCCGTCTCCATAAAGCTTGTCAGCGAAAGGAAGTATGAAGTTCTCTAAAATTTCCTCGTAGATGGCTATACTGACTTTGGACTTGATAAAACACAGTGGACCAACACCAGCAGATGTCATGGCTCCCCAAATCAGATGCCAAGTCCTGTCATTTGGAAATCAAGGTCCTAGAGTCTGGAGGAAGAGTGGAGAAGCACAGAATCCAACTTACTTGAGTTCCAGTGTGACGTTTCCACAGTCAGTGATGATTTAGGGAGCCATCTCATCTGCTGGTGTTGGTCCACTGTGTTTTAACAAGTCCCTGTTCATTAAAGACATACTGAGGTAAAGAAGGAAATGTACTGCAGTCTGACAAATTATAAATTGGAACCCAAAAGAAAGGAGCAAGGTTTTATTAAATTGAGGCCACAAAACCTTTTATTTATGTTTTTCCTTTTTTATTTCAAGGTACTTTGTATTGTAGGATAAAGACCATACAGTATTGAAGACGTAACTCTAACAGTTATAATCTTTGGTGGCAAAGCACTTAGTGATGGTGAGGAGGAGAAAGAACTATTTTTTACAGTAAGACACCTTGTGCAGGAGATGAAAAGAAAGATGGCATCGTGACCGGCTGTGTAGTTAAGAGCTCATATCAGTCTTTATATTCAAACGCCACTTAGAACACATAACTCGAGTCATACATACAAAAATTTTAGGAATGAGTGGCGGAAATACACGCAGAGTCTGCAAAAGCATCAAGAGGTTAGATACAGAACAACTTGAAGCGGAGGGAGGCACCGAGCGCAGCGAAAGTGAACCTGAAGATACCACAGCAGGGAAAATGGACCACGGCCACACCGAGGCCCTACAGAGACAGGGCTAGCTAGCATTAGCAAAGATATAAAAGAGCTGCAACAAAATGTTATTGAGGAACTGATACAATTTAAAGATGAAATAAAGAGGGAGGTGATGCAAGAAATTGCGTCCCTCAAACAAGATATGGACCATAAATTCACAGAATGCAACAAAGAAGTACAGGACCAAAAGGTGAGTATAGCCGAGGCCCAGGGTTGCATATCCAAGCTGGAAGAGTGGAACGCAGAGGTTAACGAGATGCTGCTAAAGATGTTAAAGCAGACAAACTACATGCAAGATAAAATGACAGACCTTGAAGCGAGGTCTCGGAGAAATAATGTACACATTTTTGGCATACCGGAAGAAATTGAAGGAAGCTTTGTGAAGGATTACCTGGAACAGTTATTAAAAAGAGAGCTGGAGATTCCTGTGGATTTCAGTCTGCAGATCCAACGCGCCCACAGAACCCCGCTGCGGAAACTGAGCACAGGTGCTCCACCGAGAGCAAGAGTGGTTAATTTTCAGAAATTCGAAACCAAGGACAAGGTACTAAAAAAAGTGTGGCAGAAGAAAATTAGAGTGGGAGATGCACGCATTCAGTTTGAGCATGACTATCCTGCTGAAATTGTACAGAAACACAGAGCATATTGTAACATAAAGAAGATGCTAAAAGACAGGAACATACGCTTCCAAACCCCATACACGAAAATACGAATCCACTGGAGTGTTGGAGTAAAGAGCTACAATGATGCCAGGGAAGCTGCATGGGACATGAGAGCGAGGGGATTCCAGCTGGACATGCCAAACAACACCGACGGCGACAGTGAAAGAGGGAACCACAGCGCGCCGGGATGGCAACGGGTGAGAGGTGGAGAGACAAAGAGAGGCAGCGTAACAGCTGTGTCCCCAAGCTGGGATACAGCACACTGAGTGAGGGAGAAACTGCGTGAGTTTCAAAGGAAACAGTAACGAGGAAGACGGAGAACTTCAGGGGTTAAGTAATGAACTACAAATGGTAAAACTCGTGTGTAAAAGTTAGAGATGAAGAATCAAAATCTCCAATATGGGATAAAAGAACAGTGTTCTCACCCACTGCTATACAGACTCATCTTTTCTCATAAAATCAAGGGAAATAAATTTTCATATGAATACATAATAGGAGCTTTGTAATACTGTATTTTTTTTTTTTTGGACTTATTTTGTACCCGTAGGTAGATTTGTTTTGCAGTCTGGTGACAAGCCACCCGCTGCCGGTCGCTGCGTGCGCAAGCGCCCCTTAACTCCCTAACCTGCATGTTTTGGCATGTGGGAGGAAACCGGAGAAATCCCGGAGTAAACCCACACAAACACGGGGAGAACATGCAAACTCCACACAGATCACTGTTGGTCGGGGGCAGGGATCGAACCCACGATCTCATGATCCCCGCGATCCCCCGGCCGAGGGTAAAACTGTGCTGCCGCGGTGCTAACCACTGCGCCACCGTGCAGCCCTTATGCTTAGTTGGCCTTATGTATGGCCTTATGCTTAGTTTCTTAATTCATAATAGACTGAGAGTTCATGTGTCAATGTAGGACTTTATTAGACTGAGGGGGGATCCATCAGTAGAATGGTTTTCTCAGTCTAGGGATGGGCCCTTATTGAAGATGAGGATTTCCTATCCACCTACCAACAGGGGCACGGGGGAAAACCGAGAGACCCATAGGTGGAAGTTACTTATGGTTTATGCTCTTATTGTGATTTTCAAATGTGTGCATAGTCTTGGTTCAAACTGCTTGGGGAAGCATATGAAAACATGGTTTAAGTGTTATGATAAAAAATAGTTTTAAAATTATATCGCTAAATGTAAATGGTCTAAATACACCTGTATCACCTGTAAAGAGAGCAAAAGTCCAAACAAAAGCGAAGAAGGAAAAGGTGGAAATGACATTTCTGCAAGAGACTCACTTATCCCAAAAAGAGCATGAAAAGTTTTGATATTAATGTCAAATACAACTAAGTTTGAATTTGGAAAAAAAATCAGGGATAAAGAGGGACGATATACTGGTGAAAGGGAAGCTGGAAAATGAACCTGTCGCTCTGGTAAATGTCTATGCTCCTCCTGAAAGTGATAAACATTTTTTTCAAAGCTCTCTTTGATAACATTGCAACAGAAACTGAGGGAATTCTGATCTGTGGAGGTGATTTTAACATAATTATGAATCATAGCCTGGACACAACAAGTATAAAGAAAAACAAAAAACATCTGACAAAATTTTTAAAATTGTCACTAGAAGAACTGGGTATGATTGACATTTGGAGGAGTCTCAAGCCATATGAAAAAGATTATACTCATTACTCGGCCACCCATAAGGTCCACTTGAGGATAGATCACTTCTTTATAAATATAGGTGACAGGTACAGAGTAGACAAAAGTAAAATGGGAGGAGCTGATATTTCAGATCACAATGCTGTATATTTAAAGATTCAGTTAAATGCCCGAAAAAGACAAACATGTTGGAGACTAAATGAGGGAATACTGAACAACAAAGAACTGGTAGAGGATATAGAAAAAGAAATCAAACAATATAGAGAAGATCAATCAATCAATCAATCAATCTTTATTTCGGATAGATTAAAAGTACAGATTAAAAGAAACAGAATAATATAACAAAGGGGGAAAGAAAATCCAACAAGGTCAAATTAAACAATAACTCCTCTGATTATACACTTCAACATAAGTTATCCGAAAAAAACTAAGCAACAACACAACGCAGACTGGATATGACAATCCTTATGTGATTTTATATGTCATCTTGTATATATGTTTGGAGTATTTCTTCCTTTAGTTTTTGTTTAAATTGTCCAAGCGTTGTACATGATTTTAATTCAGGTCCAAATATATATATATATATATATATATATATATATATATATATATATATACACAGTGCGGAGCATTGTAGCTGGATGGAATAAATATATGAGTATATAAACACACAGTGCGGAGTATTATAGCTAGATGGAATGAATATGTGAATATATAAGCACACAGTGCGGAGCATTGTAGCTAGATGGAATAAATATGTAAATATGTAAACACACACAGTGTGGAGCATTGTTGCTAGATGGAATAAATATATAAATATATATATAAACACACACAGTGCGGAGCATTGTAGCTAGATGGAATAAATATGTAAATATATAAACACACACAGTGCGGAGCATTGTAGCTAGATGGAATAAATATGTAAATATATAAACACACACAGCGTGGAGCATTGTTGCTAGATGGAATAAATATATAAATATATAAACACACACAGTGCGGAGCATTGTAGCTAGATGGAATGAAACAGCACAACCGTCTACTTAGTTATCCTACATGGAATGATTATGCACCCATACATATTCTCACCCTCCATAGCGACCGGTATTTTCCTAATTGTATACCGGAGGGGACCATTGTGTAAGTCTATTGCGTCTTTTGCATTCAATACTATTAGGTTGTCATGTCTTTTTGCTATCTCTGCGAGCAGCCCTGCTTAGGTTGTACAGTCTGACAGCCGTAGGTAGGAAGGTCCTGCGAAACCTCTCGGTTGTGCACCTAGGATGATGTAGTCTGCTGCTAAATGAGCTCCTCAGTGCATTCAGTATGTCCTGCATAGGGTAGAACTCGGACTCCAGCAGAGATGACAGTTTAGCCACCATCCTTCTCTCTCCCATCTCCTCCACTGGGTCAAGGCGCTGCCCCAGGACAGAGCTAGCTTTCTTGATCAGTTTGTTCAGTCTCTTCCTATCGGCTGCTGTAATGCCACTGCCCCAGCAGACCACTCCAAAAGTGATGGCTGATGCCACCACCGTGTCATATTTACATTGAACCGTTGGCCCAAGCTGTCCGACAAAAAGAGAAACTTAAAGATGTCACAATCAAAGGGATAGAGCATAAAATTGGACTTTTCGCTGATGATGTAATAGTCTTCCTCGAACAACCAAACACAACACTTCCCATAATGATGAAGCTCTTTGAAGCATATGGCCACATATCAGGATATAAAATAAATATTTTTAAAACTCAGATACTTACAATTAATTATACACCCTCAATAACAATTCAGAAATCTTACAAACTTAACTGGAGTATGAGGCATATTAAATATTTGGGAGTAACCTTAACAAAAGACCTCTCTGAACTATTCAATATTAATTATGAAAAGGTATATCAAGCTATACAGAAAGATACAGAAAGATGGGCGACCCTACCACTGGACTTTAATTCAAAAATCGAAATAGTTAAAATAAATAGACTACTACTATCTGTTCCAGTCGCTACCAGTAGAGGTCCCACCAGACCAATTTACAAAGTGGGACAAAACAATATCCAGGTTCATTTGGGGAGGCAAATGACCTAGAGTTAGATATCAAACTCTCCAGCTTTCCAAAGACCTAGGCGGAATGGCACTACCAGAATTAAAGGAATATTTTTATGCTGCTCAACTAAGACCTTTGTACTGCTGGTGCAATCCAAATTTTGTAGCAAAGTGGAAAGATATAGAAAAAGAAATATCAAATATGCCGATTCAAACTGTGATTTGAGATAAAGTCGTGTACAAGAAATACAAACATGAAATGGATTCAATTAGCGAGCATGCATCAGACACATGGTTTAAAATCTTAAAAAGATACAAGATTAAGGAAGACATAAAAATTCTGAATTGGGTAGGATATGATAAAATTTTAAACCAAATCAATACTACCAGAGATTTAAAAGATGGGTAGAAAAAGGAGCCACAGCTTGGTGTGTTCTAGAAAAGAAAGGAAAGTTGGAGAGTTATCAGAACTTAAAAGAAAAATATGAATTGGGGAGTTCTGTTTCAGATATCTCCAACTAAGAGACACTACACAGAAGAAATCCGGGTGGATCCCTCCAAGGAAGTGAATGTTGTGATAAAAGTCATAATCAAAGCATATAAAGAAAATGAAAAGAAATTTATATCATCAATGTATAAAGCATTAGACCTAAATAATAAATATACAACCAAGTATATAAAAAAAAAGAAGTGGGAGAAAGAAATTGGCATAGAAATCACAGAAGATGAATGGCAAAACATATGCAAGACTCACCCCTCATATACCAGTTTGCAGATTTGGAGGGAATTTGCCTGGAAAAACTTAGTGTGCTACTTTATCACACCAAAGATGAAAAATAAACAACTCAACCAACCTCAGAAATGTTGGAGAGAGTGTGGAGAATATGATGTGGATCTCACACACATGTTTTTTGGAAGTGTAAGAGAATGATTGTGTTTTGGGAAATGATAAGTGAAATGTTACAGAGAATAATAGGATACAAGATCCCTATGACATGTAAGATACTTTATCTTTGTGATCTAACAGATGCAAACATTTTGGGGAGTGATAGATATTTTGTCAAATACTGTTAGTAGTGAGTAAAAAAGCTAGAACAAGGAATTGGTTGAAGAAAGAACCACCTACAAAGGAACAATATTGGGCTATTGTAGAAGACATCTACACAATAAAAAAACTAACACACAAACTACGAATACAAGAAGCAGAATTCAATGAAAAGTGGGAAAAATGGACAATTCACAAATCCCAAAATGGCGACAAATAACTGGAATCCAAAAGAAAATAATATGGACTATAGGGCAAAAAAAGAGGGAATGCCAGACTCAAGCAGTGGATGTTATTGGTATATGTTTTTTTTTCTTTGTTGCTGTTGCTGTTAGTGTGTTTTTTTTTTCTTCTTCTTCTTTTTTGGTTGTTTAAATGTGAGAAACTAATAAAAATCTAAGTGACAAAAAAAGAGACCTTGTGCAGAACAAAGCACAGAGAGAGCCAGCCATCTGCCACAACAGCCTGAGTAGTGAGGGGAAATAAATGAAAGAAAAGAGCATATAGAGATGACAAACAACATATGGAATTTTGGTATATTGCCTGATGGAAAGTGGTGCAGAAGTGTTCAGTACCTTATGGTCAAATTACATTTTAGGCTCAGAAATATCCAGGATAAGATGGCAGACCTCTGTACTTGTGAATCATGTAAAAGCCAACATAAGTTGTGTAATGATGGGGTTTCACTGTGAAGTGCGGTGTGATGACACCGCCTTCCGGTTGTGTCATCACACCACCCTATAATAGGGGGCATCCGCCATTAAGGGCTCTCTTGCGCGGACGATTCCGTACACTGTAGTATAAGCTGTATTGTACCCAGTTCTTATTAAAGCTCAGTTCCAGTGCAACCTTATCATCCGCCTCCTTTATGCCAGGTTTGGGGATGTAACAAGTTAAGATAAGATAAGATAAGATAAGCCTTTATTAGTCCCACAACGGGGAAATTCCAGGATTGCAACAGCACAGGGATAGCAACACTCAGAGCAACAATCAGAAGGCAAGAAAAAAAACAAGCAAGCAAGAGCAGCTAATAAACATATGTACGTATTACTATAAAATATATATATATACACACACACACAGACACACAGTGCAGAGCATTGTAGCTGGATGGAATAAATATATGAATATATGAACACACAGTGCAGAGCATTGTAGCTAGATGGAATAAATATGTAAAGAGTTGATTCTCCTCTCACTGTTTTGTTTTGTTTTTTTCCGGTTCCGGCGCCACACGAGTTGGCTGCCTTTTGCAGCAGCGGCTCAATTCTGAGTCTTTTTATCTTCCTTCTTCTTTCTGATCCGGTGATAACTTTCTGATCCGGCACACCTTTCACTCTATATATATCACGGACACACAGATCGCCCCAAAGGTCTCCCGAGTCGGCGGACGGAGCCACTGTTTACAGCAGGAGACGATACAGCAGGGAAGAGCTAGCTAGCACTCAACCGCCACCCGGTGCTAACGGAGAAACTCGACATACCGGGAGAACTGAAGCAAAAACGACGCGGGTGCCGGGCTGGAGTTTAGGCGGCGTGCAAGAAATATAAGACAGAATAATAAAGAGCGATGGCAAGAACCAAGCAGACCGCCCATAAATCTACTGGAGGAAAAGCCCCCAGGAATCAGCTGGCCACCAAGGCTGCTCGGAAAAGTTCTCCGGCCACCGACAGAGTGAAGAAGCCTCACCGTTACAGGCCCGGTACCGTGGCTCTGAGAGAGATCCGTCGCGACCAGAAATCCACGGAGCTGCTCATCCGTAAGCTGCCCTTCCAGCACCTGGTGAGGGAGATCGCTCAGGACTTCAAGACCGACCTGCGCTTCCAGAGCTCCGCCGTCATGGCTCTGCAGGAGGCCAGCGAGGCCTACCTGGTGGGTCTCTTCGAGGACACCAACCTGTGCACCATCCACGCCAAGAGGGTCACCATCATGTCCAAAGACATCCAGCTGGCCCGCCGCATCCGCGGAGAGAGAGCTTAGACTTTCTGCTGCACATCCACCAACCACAATGCTCCGCACAGTGTGTCTATATACAGTATATATATATATACACTACCGTTCAAAAGTTTGGGGTCAGTTAGAAATTTCCTTATTTTTGAAAGAAAAGCACTTTTTTCAATGAAGATAACTTAAAAACTAATCAGAAATACACTCTATACATTGCTAATGTGATAAATGACTATTCTAGCTGCAAATGTCTGGTTTTTGGTGCAATATCTACATAGGTGTATAGAGGCCCATTTCCAGCAATTATCACTCCAGTGTTCTAATGGAACAATGTGTTTGCTCATTGTGTCAGAAGGCTAATGGATGATTAGAAAACCCTTGTGCAATCATGTTAGGTCTGCAATGCTGTAATTGCTGCAAATGGAGGATTCTTTGACGAAAGCAAAGTTTGAAGGAAAAAATTATTATTTCAAATACAAATCATTATTTCTAACCTTGTTAATGTCTTGACTATATTTTCTATTCATTTTACAACTCATGGTGGTAAATAAGTGTGGCTTTTCATGGAAAACACAAAATACTTGTCTGGGTGACCCCAAACTTTTGAACGGTAGTGTATATATATATACGATGGGGAAAAAAAGTATTTAGTCAGCCACCAGTTGTGCAAGTTCTCCCACTTAAAAGATGAGAGAAAATCACATTGAATACATACCAAATACTTATCTTACTGAGGAATTTACCAATTAATTCATTAAAAAGCCTTCAATGTGATTTTCTGGATTTTTTTTTTCTCATTTTGTCTCTCATAGTTGAGGTATACCTATGATAAAAATTGGAGACCTCTCTCATCTTTTAAGTGGGAGAACGTGCACAATTGGTGGCTGACTAAATACTTTTTTGCCCCACTGTATATATTTATATTAATATGTACATATGTACTGTATACTAGCTGCTCTTGTTTTTTTCTCTTGCCCTCTGAGTGTTGCTATCCCTGTGCTGTTGCAATCCTGGAATTTCCCCATTGTGGGACTAATAAAGGCTTATCTTATCTTATCTTATCTTAATAATAACTTCAGTTTCTTCTCATTCTTCTCTCATTCTTCTTCTCTTCAGAATAGCTTTAATACAGAGAGTAATTTTCCAACACAGATAATTGAAGAGTTTCTTTGAATTTAAGTTCTTTGTCAGTGATGGTCTTGTTTTAGCAGGCATAGACACATAAAGACATAGGCAGCTCGGTGGCGCAGTGTTTAGAGTTGTGGCAGCATAACAAGAAGGTTGTGGGTTCAATCCCACCCCTGGTGGCCAAAGTTTATTTTGTTTTGCCTTCATTTATACCGGGGAGGTCCACTGAGAGGCAACCTCTCTTTTTCAAGGATGCTCTGTTCACATTCACACAGTTACACATTCACTCCTGGAAGCTGTCCAGTACAGCCACAGACTGGCCTGTGGCCACTGAGCAGCTCCACTGGAGCAGTTGGCCTTGCACAAGAGTTAATGAGGGTGGAGCAAACACTGCTATGTCATCTGTTTCACACAAATCTGATCCTGACAGTCCACAAATTGAACTGGCAACCCTCCAGTCACTAGTCCACATCTCTAACCATCAGGCCACCACTGCCCACGATAGATAGAGTGGGTCTTCCAATAGCTGGAGGGTTAAGGCGCTTTTCCACTAGCCCAGCCCAGCTCCGATTGAAAACCCGACTCTACTCACTTCAGTTCGGTTCAGCCTCAGTTGCTTTTCAACTACTGCTGGCACACCTGCTGTGGGTGGGATTTGTTGAACAGCAGGTGGCGCCACACCCTCGTGACATGAAACACGCGACCGAATCCTCCACAACATACAAAATGGCTGATGATGAGGAGAAGGAAGGAGGAAGGAGAGAGGAATGACTGTGACATGAAACTGGTTAAATCTATGGTGCTGATTGTTGTGCTCTGCACAATCTGTGTGAGAGTCATGGAGAGACGTTTGACACTACATTGGATGATGCAGTAGATGAACCAGTGGTGGCAGCGGCACAGAGAGCAGAGGAGCAGGGTGGTGATATTGTAGCGAACTCAATATAAGCACCCTACTTGGCTTGCCAACTGGGTTGACCCTATTGGCGACACAGGTAGAATGCGGGACTCCGGAGCGGGAGGCGTGAGTTCGAACCTGCCGGTGGAACGTTGCCATGTCGAGCTGCACGTTACAATATAATACGAGATGCTGTGATGCAATACTTGTCTATTTCGTCCACATTTATGTGCATACATATTTCAAAAATGTTTTTTGTAAATAAAATGTTGTGCATGGTCCATCTACCTGTCCTCTTGTTCATAACGCTTATCTGTTAAGAAGGTGCAAAGCCATCAGCCTAATGATGAGTCCACACTTCTCACTGTTGTGATAATTGCTCACGCTGAGCGCTCTGACAGCCCCGTACGCTGTGGGGGTCACACACGACGTGTTCCTCCCCACACTCTCAATAATTTTTTTTCCCGTATATTTTTCTCTTTGGCGTACAGAAATGGCAATACGCCCGTATTTGCTAAAATTGCATTTTCCCCGTATTAAAATACGGTGAAACCGTATCACTTGACAGGTATGTAATTACATGCAGAAACACCGCACAGGCCATCTTCACAAAAATCCAGCTCGACAAGCCAATTTTGCTTAGGTGGAAATGCAAATTGAACTATAAATCATGTGCTGATACATGTCATATTTTCCCATGTAAAGGTCTCCCACTTTTACTTACAAATTGATTTTTAATTTTTGGGAAAAGGGAATATAAATTTTGCACTTGTTGGTAACAACAGTTGTGTGCAACAAAAACACAGTTGTGTATCCTTGTCCGATTTGTCTACTGTTATTAGTGCCAAATTTTTGCTAGATTCCTTCTTAATTTATTAAATTTTGACTGGTGATGCAACATTCAACTTACATGTACTTACCTTTATCAGTGTCTACAAGTTCAAGCACACCTGTACAACTGCTTATAACATAAAAAATGTACCCGTTCAAGAGAAATGGATTCCGCATTGCAAATTTGTTTAAAATAAAAAAAAAACTACCAAGACATTACGTTTCATTGTGTTGTTAAAAATTAAATTACCATTAGAAGGCTATACGCCTGACCTGATGAACAGCAGCATGTGGAGTGAACAGAGAATGGAATGTGTATGTAATTATTGACTTTTCTCATACGGTGTCATAACAGATAAACCAGACTTTTGATGCAAACAATACAATTTTATTCCAGAAGCAAAATTTACAAACAAAAAAACAGACTGGGCATGGGGAGACATGGTTAGACACGCCGACTGCTAAATGCGTCCACAAGCCTGCCAAATAGGGTCATGAAATCTCTGTTGAATGCTGACATCTCTGCGAGCTCTTCCCTTCGTAACACAGCGTCCTGCTCCAGGGCTTCACGCGCATCTGCCCGCACATCTGCGGCCACCTGTCGCAAATGCTGCATGTACTCCTGATTCTTGCCGCTGGTCATGTTGCCGTTCCAAGAGCCGCATCTCTTCGTCATGCATGTTGGCCATCGCTGATGTAAGGTCAGCGATGGGAGTTGTCTGTTTTCCTCTTGCCTAGATGGAAAGACAGAAAGGCATGGTCGTTAAAGCTGGATCACTACATATATTATGGAATTACACAGGTGAAAGTCTGTGGTGGAATGTCACTATTATATTATGCTTCATTGCTGTATATAAGCTGAACTGTCATGTTGCTGCCCCTCAGTAGAGGAACACGCAGGGTGCTGTCTTCGGCTGCAGCCCCCCTGCAAAACTAAAAAGGATTAAGATTAAGAATATGGATGGATGGATGGGTAATGTTTAAACTAGTTGCTTGTAGTGTGGCCGCAGAAATCTGAATGGGTTAATACAGTCAGCTGACGCGAAGCATTTCAATGAAGCATGTTGATTTCAACGGCAGTTCATCAGCTTTAGTTGTTTTTATAAAACAGGAATTACAGCACTTCAATCACCACACCTAAAAATAGTTGTGGAACACCGATAAGTGAAGACCAAAGAATAACCTTTTTGTACATTTAAAAAGACATCCATCCATCCATCCATCTTCTACCGCTTTTCCGGAGGTCCGGGTCGCGGAGGCAGCAGTTCAAGCAGAGAAGCCCAGACTTCCCTCTCCCCAGCCACCTGCTCCAGCTCTTCAGAGGGGATACCAAGGCGTTCCCAGACACCAGCTGGGAGACATAGACATAGACATTTAAAAAGACATTTTCAACTAATTAATATGCAGCTACAGGAAATTGCATTAATCAATTTGGGACATAACTTGTTAGGCTCCAGCCCCCCCGCGACCTGTAAAGGATTAAGCGGTAGAAGATGGATGGATGGATGGATGGATTTTCGACCCTGGTTTCCGCTGGACCTGTTTCAACCAAAAAAAAAAATCGTGGTTATTGTGCCTTACCGGCACTTGAACGTGATCCAGATGTTGCTGGTGATGTGGAGTCGATCCAGCTGGCGCTCCGGCAGACGCACACTCAGACGCAGCGCCAGGAGAGTCCGGTGTGTCCATCATGTCCACTGAGGTGGACCCCTGTGATATGAAATGCGATTCTAGAAAGAAAATGCACGCAATTTAAAACTTAACACCAAAGTGCAACATGTACACAACACTCTCAAGTTTTTATCCGAAATACAATAAACGTAATTCAGCGTTTTGTTCGCGCTAATACTTAACACAAAGCAAGTGTGAATCTGCAGTTGGCTGCAAAACAAAAGGCAAGCCTCAGTAACAACCATTACCCACAATCTAACAACCTTCCTATTTCTTAAAAACAGTGAGCTTGGCACAGAAAGGATAAAGTGGCGAAAAGATGCGCAATATCAAAACAACACTCACCATCCACGGTTTCCAAGGCCGTGACCGTGACAGTGACGTGTCGAGCCCAATGTCTCTCAGCAAACCACTTCCACTCCTTCCGATCCGCTCAACTTCGAGCATTGTGGTCCTTCACTGCTCCGTAATCGCTTTTCAGCTTTTTCAGCTTCTCCCGACACTATTTGGCAGTACGGATGTGCCCTTGGGAAGCCATCTGCTCGGACACCTGCATTTCGAGTAGATCCGTCCAACTCGCGCTGGATGCGATCGTCGCCTAATATAGAAAGAAAATTGCGCACCTCCTAATATATAATATTAGGAGTATATTATTATATAAATATATTATACAGTATATTAATATAATATACCGTATTAAAGGGGCGCACTGTGTTCACTGGCTGAACAATTACAAATGGCGGTCGTGGAGTAAAGTCAGCAGAAAAAGTCGCTTTCGTGACCTTACGACCTGACCAATCAGCGGCGACCAGTCTCTTAAAGTCATATCACACACATACTCAGCCCTACTCAGCTCGGTTAGACCCTGCCCTGGATCAGGTACGAAAAAAGTACCTGCTAACCGGTGCTGGGGCTAATGGAAAAGTGCCTTTAGTGGGCTGAGTGGTGCGGTGTAGGGCTAAGTGAGGCTAGTGGAAAAGCGCCTTAGTGGATCCTGCTCCCTCCAGCCATCCTGCAATTGTGTCCTTGGGCAAGACACTTTACCCACTTTTCTTCCAGTGTCCGTGACACTGGTGAATGAATGTGAATAAATTTTAGCAGCAACATTTCCGTCAGTCTGCCCGAGGGAAACTGTGACTACAGAGGTAGCTTACCACTATCAGTGTCTGTCTGTGGAGTGAATGAATAATGGATCCACTGTAAAGCACTTTGGGTGTCATGAAAAGTGCTGTATAAAATCCAGTCCATTAAAAAACCTTTCTGTGTGTGGTTTTTATGTTCTCCTCATGTCTGTGTGGGTTTTAGTTGTGCCCTCTGGTTTCCTCCCACAGTCCAAAGGCATACACATTAAGTTAATTGGTATCAACTGGGGATAAATTGTCCTTAAATACGAATGTGAGATTGAATGATTTTCTGTCTCAGTGTCAGCCCTGTGATGGACTTGCACTCTGTCCTCTAGTCCATACAGACTGGGATAGGTTCCAGCCTTCCCTATGACCTGAAAAGGATTAAGCAGCTGAAGGTGCTAAACAGGCCAATTTACAGTCCAAACCAAATTCATATATATACAGTCATGTGAAAAAATTAGGACACCCTGTATAAGCCTGTGGGTTTTTTTAAACACATATTTGGACATATGGATATTTAATATCAAATGTTAAAAATACTGGGAGATTCATGTAATACAACTAAACAATTAAGAATGAATTAAAGATTTTTTTCAATTTTTCTGTAAGATGTAATTCTAAACAAATAGTGAGGAATAAATTTGGAAACCCCACCCCCCGCAACCTTTTTTAGGACACCCCCACATTCATCCAAACTTAAAATGGTTAAAATAAATGTTAAAAAAAATGCAAATAAAAACAAAAGCAATTTTAGACATAGATACTGTACGTGAACATTTTTTTTAAATAAAGAACTGAATATTTAATGGGGTATCATAATTTTTTCATATGACTGTATGAAACAGAAAATCAAGCAAAAGTGAAAGTTTAAGAAAAAAAGTTGTCTATTTTGGCAAAGTTCAGGCTTTATTTGAAATATTTTGAACATGTCAGATTCAAAATGATGCTATATACAAGTGAATCCCAATAAATTACAATATTATCAAAACATTAATTTATTTCAGTAATTCAATTCAGAAAGTGAAATATGTTTATATTTCATATGTTGTATAGATTCATTACACACCGTGATATAGTTCAAGTGTTTATTTCTTTTAACTTTGATGATTACGGCTTTCAGCTCATGAAAACCCAAAATTCAGTTTGTCAAAAAAATAGAAGAAGATAAGATAAGTCTTTATTAGTCCCACAATGGGGAAATTCCAGGATTGCAACAGCACAGGGATAGCAACACTCAGAGCAATAATTAAGAAGATACGGAAAATATAAGTAAGAGCAGTGGATATACATACATACACATAAATATATAAATATATATACAAAATGCGGAGCATTGTAGCAAGATGGAATAAACAGCATAACCGTCTACTTAGTTATCCTACATAGTATGAATATGTACCCATACATATTGTCACCCTCCGTAGCGACTGATATTGTCCTAGTTGTATACTGGAGGGGACCATTTGTGTAAGTCTGTTGCGTCTTTTGCATTCAATACTATTAGGTTGTCACGTTTTTTTGCTATCTCTGCGAGCAGCCCTGCTTAGGTTATACAGTCTAACAGCCGTAGGTAGGAAGGACCTGCGAAATCTCTCGGTTGCGCACCTAGGATGATGTAGTCTACTGCTAAATGAGCTCCTCGGTGCGTTCAGTATGTCCTGCATAGGGTGGGACTTGGACTCCAGCAGAGATGACAGTTTAGCAACCATCCTTCTCTCCCCTATCTCCTCCACTGGGTCAAGGCGTTGCCCCAGGACAGGTCTAGCTTTCTTGATCAGTTTGTTCAGTCTCTTCCTATCGGCTGCTGTAATGCCACTGCCCCAGCAGACCACTCCAAAAGTGATGGCTGATGCCACCACCGTGTCATAGAATGTCTTCAGCAGCACCCCTTGTACACCAAAAGACCTGAGCCTCCTCAGTAGGAACAGCCTGCGCTGTCCCTTCTTGTAGAGTGCCTCAGTATTGTGTGACCAGTCTAGTTTATTGTTCAGATGAACACCAAGGTACTTGTATGATGTCACCATCTCAATGTCTGTTCCCTGGATGTTTACTGGTGCTGTGAGGGGTTGTCCTTGCTTGCAGCAGTCCACCACCAGCTCCTTAGTTTTCCTCGCGTTGATCTGGAGGCAGTTCCGATGGCATCAGTCCACGAAGTAATGGATAAGTCCTCTGTATTCAGTGTCATCTCCATTGGAGATGAGGCCAACGATCGCAGAGTCGTCGGAGAACTTCTGTAGATGGCAGTGTGTTGTGTTGTGTTAGAAGTCCGCAGTATAAAGGGTGAACAGGAAGGGAGCCAAAACCGTTCCCTGGGGGGCCCCCGTGCTACCGATGATCGTGTCAGACACACAATCTCGGGTTCTCACAAACTGTGGCCGGTTAGTGAGGTAGTCCAGGATCCATGAAGACAGGTGCTGGTCCACCCCTGCGCACAGCAGCTTGTCCTTCAGGATCATAGGTTGAATGGTGTTGAAAGCACTGGAGAAGTCAAAGAACATGATCCTCACCGCATTCCCGGGCTTCTCCAAGTGGGACAGAGAACGGTGAAGGAGGAAGATCACTGCATCCTCCACCCCAATGCCATGCTGGTAGGCGAACTGGAGTGGATCCATCACTGGTCCCACCAGGGGGCGGAGGTGAGCAAGGAGCAGTCTCTCCAGGGTCTTCATCATGTGAGACGTCAGGGCCACTGGTCTGTAGCTGTTCAGATCTTTGGGGTGGGAAGTCTTTGGTACAGGTACCACACAAGATGTTTTCCACAACTGTGGTACCCTCCCCAGCTTCAGGCTCAGGTTGAAGATGTGCTCCATAATCCCACATAGCTGGTCTGCACAGAACTTGAGGAACTTTGTGCTGATGCCGTCCGGTCCCGAGGCCTTCCTCGCCTTGATCTTCCTCAGCCCCGTCCTCACCTGGGTCTTAGTGAGGGTCAGGTTGGGGGGCTGTGTGCTAGGAGTGGGGGGGTGTTGGTGGAGTGGGGTGTGGACAGCAGGTCTTGATGACTTCAGAGGCAGCAGTGGTTGTTGTGCAGTTGGGGGGGAGGGCGATTGGTCAAACCTATTAAAAAACAGGTTCAGATTGTTCGCCCACTCCCTGCCCCCCGTGGCCTGGGGGGAGGTATTCTGGAGCCCAGAGATGGTTTTAAGATTTCTCCAGACCCCGCCGATGTTGCTCTGTTGCAGCTTGTCCTCCATCTTCTTCCTGAAGCTGTCCTTGCCTTCTCTGATCTTCCTCCTCAGCTCCCTCTGTACGGACTTCAGCATCTCCCTGTTCCCCGACCTGAAGATCCTCTTCTTCTCTCTCCGAAGTGTTTTTAACTCAGGGTTGATCCAGGGTTTTTTGTTCGAGCAACACCATATGGTCTTGGTGGGTACGGTGTTGTCTACACAGAAGCCGATGTAGTCCGTGAGGGTGTGAGTGAGGCCATCGATGTCCTCACCATGTGGATCGCAGAGCTGCTCCCAGGCAGTGATTTCAAAACAGTCCTTTAGAGCGTCCATTGCCTCCTCAGACCATAACTTCACCGTGCGCATGACCGGAGGTTGTCTGTGTACTAGTGGTTTGTACACCGGCAGGAGATGAACCAAGTTGTGATCCGATCTCCCGAGTGGGGGGAGTGGTGATGAGGTGTACGCCTCCTTAATATTTGCATAAAATAAGTATAATGATAATAAAATAATAAATAGTAATATAATAATAAAAAGTGGATTTTTTTTCCCACAATATCTTTATTGAACCTTTTTTTTTTTTTTAACAAACATGATACAAACAATCAAACACTAACACTAAAGTACTACAAAAAAAAAAAAAATACCCTAAAAACACCAACAACCACCAACAAAATCAAGTCTTCAACAATGCTCCTCTGTTTAGTCTAGACAATCCAATACATTAGTATACATATTATGTTCACCAGTTTGGAATTTACAAGGTCCACACACATCATTCACCTTCTTCTTCAAGAGTTATGTTTAAATTTTTTACATAATCAATAAAAGGTCTCCATATATTCTCAAACACAATTTCCTTTGATTTCAGTATATATGTTATTCTTTCTAATGGAAGGTTTGTTAACATCTGTCTTAACCACTGAGTCACATCTGGTCTATGAGTCTTTTTCCATAATAGTGCAATACATTTTTTGGCATTAAGCAAACTAAGGTCTATGAATGTTCTTTCACTTTTATTGAAATTATGCTTTTCTGGGTACAGACCCAACAAAAACAGTTTAGGATTCAATATGATTTGTTTTGAGATTATTTTTTCAATTGTTACCCTCACCTCCTCCCAAAACATTCTTATTAATCTACATTCCCATAAACAATGAAATAGGGTTCCTTTACTTTCCATGCATTTTGTGCATGTATCTGGTATATTTTTGTTATATCTATTTAACTCCTCCGGTGTAACATACATCCGCATTAACCATTTGAAATGTATCAATTTAAGGCGTGCATTTATTGATTTGGTTTGAGCTTCTGTACAAGCCAATTCCCATTGTTCCTCTGAAATTTCAATTTGCAGATCTTCTTTCCAGTAGTTTAATCTTTTCAGTGAATTTTCACTTGAAGATAGTGTCAATGAGTTATAAAACTCTGAAATAATACCCTTTCTTTTACTATCTTTCATCATCATTTTTTCCAAGGATGAATAAATAGGTCGAGTGAGAGCTTTATTTTGATTTGATC
Organism: Pholidichthys leucotaenia; assembly: GCA_020510985.1. NCBI lineage: Eukaryota > Metazoa > Chordata > Actinopteri > Cichliformes > Pholidichthyidae > Pholidichthys > Pholidichthys leucotaenia. Next base: position 178,274,722 of record CM035848.1, read on the forward strand.
GAATAAAGTTTCTAAGTTGAAGATATTTAAAAAAATGTGTTCTATTGAGATTAAATTTGATCCTCAGCTCTTCAAAAGACATTATGTTGTCTGCACATGGCAAATATAAATCCTGAATCTTTTGTATCCCTTTTAAATTCCATACTTTAAATACAGCGTCCGCTCTCCCTGGTTTAAAATATTGATTACCCCATATTGGACTAAATTGTGACAATAACTGTGGTTCTTTTAAATAGTTTTTAGCTTCACACCATATTTTGATCATATGCTTTACAAATGGATTTTTAACTTGTTTTTGTAATTTTTTTGCCGAATCTGAGTATATGAATATGGGAAGAGGTAAAGGTAAATTGTATGATTCCATTTCAGTCCAGTGAGGGAGATCATTTGATGAAAAATAATATGTCATAGACCTCAGTTGTGCCGACCAATAATACAACATAAAATTTGGACATTTCAGACCTCCACGATCAAATGGTAAATATAATAAAGACAAACGTAATCTAGCCCTCCTGTTGTTCCATATAAATTCCACTAACTTTTTTTTTATTCTTGAGAATAGATCTAAAGGTGGTGATAAGGGAATGTATTGAAATAAATAAAGTATTTTAGGTAAAATATTACTTTTAAGTATATTGATTCTCCCGATCATCGACATTGGTAGTGACATCCATCTCTGAGTTAACTCATTGATATCTGACATTAAGGCTTCATAGTTGACACTGGCGACTGATTCTAGCTTAGGCATAATTTGGATTCCTAAATATTTAAACTGATTTACAACGTTGAATTGATTTACCTCAGGGGCTGGGTAATTTCTCTGGGTCTCATTTAGCATTAATATTGAAGATTTAGTTTTATTTATTTTATATCCTGATATTTCCCCAAAATTCTTTATTAAATTCAACAAGGTTGGAATTGATTTTTTTAGATTCGACATAAACAAAATTATATCATCGGCGTACAGGGAGATTTTATGTTCTGTTGGTCCAACTTTAATTCCATATATTTGTGAATGTAAACGTATCGCTATTGCTAAAGGTTCAATTGCCATAGTAAACAGTAAAGGTGAAAGTGGACAGCCTTGTCGACATCCTCTATTGATTTTTATTGGTTTTGAAATATTGTTATTTGTTAGGATTTCTGCTGTAGCATTATTGTATATTATTTGAACCCATTTTATGAAATTATTTCCAAGTCCAAACCTTTGTAGGACTTCAAAAAGAAAGGGCCATTCAACTCTATCAAAGGCCTTTTCGGCATCCAATGATAGGAGAGCTGTATCCGGTGCTTCTTTATTAAAATAAATAATATTAAATAGTCTTCTTACATTATGGAAGCCTTGTCTACCCTTTATAAAGCCATTCTGATCTCGATTAATAATATTTGGTAAAATTTCTTGTAATCGTCTTGCTAAAATTTTACAGATTATCTTAAGGTCAGCGTTTAATAGGCTTATTGGTCTCATATTTTCACATTTATTAGAGGGCTTACCTGGTTTTGGCAGCAGTATAATTAAGGCATTATTTATGTATGATGGTAAATTATTATTTTGAAATGCTTCTAAAACCATTTCCAAAAAAGGTTTTATTAATTTATTCTTAAATTTTTTATAAAGGTCAACTGGAAGACCATCTGGTCCTGCACTTTTTCCTGATTTCATATTATCAATGGCTAGCCCAACTTCTTCTTGACTAATTTTAGACTCCAATATCTCCCTGTTTTCATTTGGAATACACGGTATAGATAGTTCGTTCAAAAACCCATTTAGTTTTGTTAAATCAGGTTCATTTTTGGTATCATATAATTTTTCATAGTAATCTCTAAAGGCTCTATTAATTTCTAAAGGATCTATAACTACCTGTCCATTACTTATAATACTGGTAATTGGTGTTTTAATTTCCAATTGTTTAATCTGCCATGCTAATAATTTTCCTGATTTTTCACCTTGTTCATAAAAAGATTGTTTCAATCTTAGAAGACTCGAGGCAGCTCTATTCGCTGATTTTTTGTCGTATTCAGCTCTCAAAATCAGTAATTCATTCTCCAACCTTGGGTCACTTCCTGCATACACTTTTTCCTGAAGACTTTTTATTTTATGTTCCAATTTAGCTCTCTCCTCTCGAGTCTTCTTAGATTTTGATCCTGTATAACTAATAATATGTCCCCTAATAAAAGCTTTGAAAGCCTCCCACTTTACACATGCTGATGTTTGTGTAGTATTGATGTCAAAGAACTCGTCTATCTGTTTTTCTATATACTTGACAAATTCCTCATCCTGAAGCCATTTATGCTGAAATTGCCATCTACCTGATTCCTTTGTCAATTTTTTATCTACATATATTAGACAACAGGGTGCATGATCAGAAATCACGATGTTATCATAAAAGCAGTTTTGAATCTTGGACCTTAATTCTGTGGAAATCAAAAAATAATCAATACGTGAGAATGTCTTGTAGGTACTGGAATAACAAGAATAGGCTTTAACTTGTGGTTTCATTTCTCTCCATATATCTAACAATCTCAATTCTTTCATAAAATGATTAATAGTCATCCTACATCCAATGTGCGTACAATCCAGTCCTGTTGATCTATCCACACCTGGATTCAGTGTACAATTAAAATCCCCTGCTATTATATGTTGCCCTGTAAGTGATGATAAGATGAGAAATAAATTAGCAAAGAACTTCTGATCATCTATATTGGGACCATATAAGTTCACAAGATTTATATTTTCTAATAGCAAAGAACCTTGAATGATTACATATCTTCCAAATTTGTCTCCAATTACATTTTTCACCTGAAAAGGAACTGATTTATGTATGAGAGTCATAACTCCCCTGGCTCGGGATGAAAATGAAGAGGTGAATACACTTCCCTGCCATCTACTCCTAATTCTTTTAACATCCTCCTCTATCAGATGAGTTTCTTGTAAAAACACAATTCTTGAACCCATGTCCTTTATTTTTTTCATAACTTGTTTAAGTTTTTTTAAATTTTGTAGACCTCTGCAATTCCATGAAGTTAAATTAAGATTAACACTTTGGTCCATGATCAATAGAGAGTTTAGGATTACCTTGCAGTGTAAACATGCTCATACAGAGAAGCAAAAACATGAGTGGTTGAACATTCATCCTACAAACTACACACAAACAAATTTCCCCTTCCCACACTTGTGGCAAACCCCCCAAAATCAAAAGAAAAATTCTGTCTCCCGATATAGCCATCGACCGTTCCACACCCACGGGGAACAGCCTAAGCCACTCCTTCTTCATCCTCCCAATCACCCCAACTCTACTGCTTTTAATGACGTAACATTAACTCTCTTCTGTAGTTTTCCAACTTAACTCCAAAATTTTTAACAACTTTGTACATCATAGTTTTTTTTTTGTTTGTTTTGTTTTTGTTTTGTTTTTTTAATATATAATACAATCTATATTTTGTAAACTTACTATTTACTTCAAGTCAGTCAGATGCCTGTGCAAATGCTTAATTATTCTACCTTATATTTTGTTCATGCTTAGCTCCCACCAGTCTCTTCTTCTTCTTTGATCTTCTTGATGAACTCCTGCGCCTCCTCTGGGGTCTTGAAAATGTGGGTTCTGCCCTCATACGTGGTCAGCAGTCTCGCAGGATAGATTACACCATGACGAATCCCAAGGTTGCGCAGCTCCTTACGTATGGGATCAAACTGCTTCCTCAATTGCTGGATTCCTGTGGCCAAATCTGGGTAGAACCACACCTGCTGGTCCTGGTGTTTAATCTCTCCTTTAGTACGTGCAGCGTTGAAGATCTTCATCCTGTCTCTGTTGCTAAGAAACTTCATAATTAAGGTCCTCGGCGGTCCCTTATCTCTCCGTGGGCCAATACGATGTGCTTTTTCCAGAACCACTGCTGATTGCAACTCCTCGCTGCCCAGCACCTCCGGAATCCACTTTTCCAGAAAGGAACATACGTCCCGACCTTCTGATTCCTCTGGAAGACCCACCAGCCTCAAATTATTCTGTCTCGACCGAGATTCCAAATCCAAAATATTATCTTCCAGAGATTTATTTTTTTTTTCCAAAGTGCGCACCTTTAATTGAAGACGGGTGACGTCATCTTCAGCACTAGCGAGACGGAGCTCCATCTGCGCCGTTCGTTCTACACAGTCACCCAATTCCTTTCTTATTCCTTCCAACGCTGCCATAATCCCATCAAATCTAGAGGAAAAGTCCGCTCTCATTGAACTCATGGCAGCCATCAGCGCATCTGCGCCATTCCCCGCAACCATCGCACCGCCGCCAGCCTCCTCCGCCATATATGGAGTTTTGTTTGCTGCGTCACAGACCTGAAAGTCCGTTAATTTGGACTGTTTCGGCGGCTCGCTTTTTCCTTTTCCTGGTTTTCCAGCCTTAGGCTTCGCCGACATATCCTCGCCCAAATGCTGGGATACGTTCTGTCCCAAATGAGAGAGTTATTTGCCGATTTTTTTTCTCCAGGAGCAGAGCAGAGCGAGACACGTCCGTCCTACGTGGCAGCCATAACCGGAAGTTCCAAAAGTGGATTTTTAATAGAAATGTTGGCCAACTGAAAAGTATGTCCATGTACACACTCAGTACTTGGTCAGGGCTCCTGTTGGCTGAATTACTGCATCAAATAAACATTAAACTTAAACTTAAAGAGGTTTGGCATGAAGACGATCAGCCTGCGGTACTGCTGAGGTATGATGGAAGCCCAGGTTGCTTTGATAGGGGCCTGCAGCTCATCTGTATTGTTGGGTCTGGTGTCTCTCATTTTCCTCTTGACAATACTCCATAGATTCTCTGGTGTTTAGGTCAGGAGAGTTTGCTGGCCAGTCAATCATGGCATGTCATTAAACCAGGTACTGGTATGTTTGGCAGTGTGGGGAGGTGCCAAGTCCTGCTGGAAAATGAAATTAGCATCTCTATAAACCTTGTCAGCAGAGGGAAGCATGAAGTGCTCTAAAAATTTCCTGGTAGATGGCTGCACTGACTTTGCACTTTATAAAACACAGTGGACAAACACCAGCAGATGACATGGCTCCCCAAATCAGGTGCCAACTCCTATCATGTGGAAATCAAGGTCCCAGAGTCTGGAGAAAGAGTGGAGAGGCACAGAATCCAAATTGTTTGAGGTCCAGTGTGAAGTTTCCAGTCAGTGATGGTTTGGGGAGCCGTGTCATCTGCTGGTGTTGGTCCACTGTGTTTTATCAAGTCCAAAGTCAGTACCGCCATCTACCATTTTAGAGCACTTCATGCTTCCCTCTGCTGACAAGCTTTATGGAGATACTGATTTCATTTTCCAGCAGGACTTGGCACCTGCCCACACTGCCAAGGTACCAATACCTGGTTTAATGGCCATGGTATCACTGTGTTTGATTGCCCAGCACACTCCCCTGACCTAAACCCCATAAACATTTTATGGAGTATTGTCAAGAGGAAGATGAGAGACACCACACCCAACAATGCAGACGAGCTGAAGGTCACTATCAAAGCAACCTGAACCTCCATAACACCTCAGCAGTACCACAGGCTGATTGCAATGCAGTAATTCATGCAAAAGGAGCCCCATCCAAGTATTGAGTGTGTACATGGACATACTTTTCAGTCGGCCAACAATTCTATTAAAAATAATTTTTTAAATAGATCTTATCTAATATTCTAATTATGTGTTAAATTGAATTTAGCATTTTCATTAGCTGTAAGCTGTAATGATCAAAATTAAAAGAAATAAACTCTTGAAATATACTGTATCACTCTGTACATAATGAATCTATACAATATGAGTTTCACTTTCTGAATTGAATTACTGAAATAAATTAACTTTTTGATTAGATTCTAATTTATTGAGATGCATCTGTATTTATGAAGACAGCAGTCCACAGCAATTTGCACACTGCCTCTACGCGCTGTGTTGTTGATACTCTCACTTGTCATAAGGTGTGTTCAGACCAAACGTGAAGCAAATTTTTTTACGCAGCGCAAAGACTTACAAGGTCAATGGAAAGAGGTGAGCACACGCAGCTCTTACGCACTCTCATATCTGAGGGATAGCACTAGCTAGTAATGGCCTTGAGATTCTGCCATCACCGGAGTAAACGTATCAACACTGGAGAGTAAACTAATCTGAAAATGAGACTGCCACTCATCTGGAGACAGATGGACTTGGAGCTATGCAGCTGAATCGGATTGTCAGAGTTTTTTTACCCACAGACTCCTGCCATGGACGTGCTAACAAGGCTAGCAGGCTAGCAATGTAAACAACCCATCATCCAGGTGAAATTTAGGAGGGAGGGGCAATTTTTTTTCAGGTGACACCCCGTTGGATATTGTAAACCTAAGCATGGCGGTGTTTTGTGAATTTCCACAGCAGGTTGAACACAGCTGTAGAAGTTATAAAGGCAACGTTGCCCATCTGCAACTCACTCAGACAGTGAATTCATGCCTATTCACATGTTTACTTTGAGTTAAAATGTAATTGTGCCGCACAAAAAATTAGCCCGTTCACGTTTGGTCTGAACGCACCTTTAGATTCCTTAAATTAATCTAATACCAAAACTAGGCCTGCGAAGTTAAGGCTACATCAAGGAGGACAGGATTTTAGCAAAAGGACAACTGTCGCAATTTTTTGATGTGAACAATCTCCATGACCTAATTATTTTAACACACACTTGCTGTTCTTGGTAGGGAGTTACATTTTCTCAGCACATCCCTGTACCCCTTAACATGTGTGTGTATTTGGATCACAGACTCTGCTTGTTTGGATCTTCCAGGCAGCAGAACGTGTGACCTATTTTAACCTCTGGGTCTTTATCTTGATGGTAATACATTTTTACATTTAAGTGTGGAGACACTATTTTGGGCTATTCCAGTGGATTACATGTTTGCTTAAAATATAAAATGAACCTTTAGACTTCCTTCTTGTACCTCTGACCCTAGTATCTTAAATTAAGTCAGAACAAGAAAGGATTTACTCACTCAAGAATCAGAAGATGAAACCGGTCCCAAAGTTTTAATGCCACAAAATGTGACTTTTATTTAAAAGCACACATAAGGAGAAACAAAAAAAAGATAAATGAAAACTCTCTCGTTCTTAAAAAACTAAACAAAAGGAGAACTCTCTCTTACATTTAGAAATGCAAAGCTGTCTGATTTATCTGCTGAGATAAACACAAGGCCATTTTACTGCGGCCTGTGTTTCGCTCACAATTATAGAGTGAAACACACAATAGTGATCTTGAAAAAACTTAGTGACATACAAAAATTAATTTAAATCAAGATCACATTACAGGAAAATCAAAAGATCAGTACTTACTTTGTGTATAAATGACAAAATTCACTAAATTAGGAAAGAATAAAAAAATACGTCACAAAAAGCAAAGCAAACCAAAAGTGGGTAAAATACTGTAGATGAGCTGAAGTCCATGGAGGGCCTGGCACATGGGGAGCAGCATGACCCCCAGCAAAAAGGCCCAAAGAAGGTCTTCCATGAACTTTTATTGACGAAGATCCTCAAGTCACCACCCCTCACACTGAAGAGACTCTTCCTAGAAATTGTATGATGCAGCTTGAGTGGATGCACTGTCCATATTTGGAATTGTCGTCCGGCTATTTTGTTGAATCTTGCTCCAACTGAGTCTAAGATTTCTTCGGTACTTTCCAATTGGTACTTCAGTACCTTCTGATTGGCATAGCAGGAACAATGGGCCCTCTGTGGAACACAGACCTGAGTTCCTGGCGCAGGAAGTTGCAAAGTAGGTTGTGCCACCCTGGTGAGAGACCGGAGGAAGAAGGAGGGGGTCAAGCAGTGGTCATAGTGAAAGGACCTTTGACCACATGCTTGTTGCAGTCTAAGGATTTGTGCGCCCAACCTTAACAATTTATTTTGAGAAAAAACATGTTTTAGCGGTTATTAATGGAAAAAGACTGATATGCAAATCACTGCATTATTTTTGTCTTGAACAGCGTTGAATACAAAATTATATAAAACAGTAATACTGGAATGTAGATCTAGTCGCACTAGGACAAGAGCTGTACTTAAAAAATAAGTAGAAAAAGAAAAGGAAATGACAGTCTTGCTTTTAATATTAGAAGCCACATGTTGAAACTATGACTCATTCGTTTCAAATATACTTTGCAATGACGGCAATAAATTCAACAATATCACAACTTAATAAAGATTCAGGGAAGGGGGAGAAATCAGCTTTTTGAGAAATTCACCGCAAACAGCCACTCAGTTATTTGGTACGAAGGCTCTCAATCACTCTCTGTCACACAAACACACACACTTTAAACACATACACACCCTGCTTCACATAAAGGACTGTAATCCATCAACATGCTCATTGCTGTCATGAGTAAAGAGACAGAGCTCTAAGCAAGAGTCCTCTAACTCAAATTTGATTTACCTCAATTTGCTTCAAACAGTGACATGTGAGTACTAGAAGTGCTAATGCAGACTGGCACCTTTTGCTGCCAACAGGCATGTGTCTGTTTAGCTCAGTTTCAAAGCTCACGTTGAAATATGATTTGCTTAGGGTGGTATTGGCTCTTAAAGAGTTTGAAGTTATGAGAATTAGCTGTTAAAGTGAGTGATACCATGGAGAAAATAGCCTCACACGACTGTAAGACATTGGATATACTCAGTGTGTCAAAATATAAATCCACATGAGATGCTACTATCCATCCATCCATCTTCTACCGCTTAATCCTTTCGGGTCGCGGGGGGGCTGGAGCCTATCCCAGCATCTTTGGGCGAGAGGCAGGGTACACCCTGAACAGATCGCCAGTCCATCGCAGGGCCAACACAGAGAGACAGACAACCACTCACTCTCACAGTTATACCTAAGGACAATTTAGAATCCCCAGTTTGATGCCAATTAACCTAACTTGCATGTTTTTGGCATGTGGGAGGAAACCGGATGAGATGCTACTAAATAGTATTAAATGACTACACTGTGACAATTGGTTTTAAAGGAGATATCCATAAGAGTATTTATGTAATGTCGTAATGTAAATTGGGTAATGACCGAAAGAATGAGATTGCGGATACAAGCGGCTGAAATGAGCTTTCTTTGTAGGATTGTTGGACTAACCTTTAGAGATACGGTGAGGAACTCAGTCATCCGGGAGAGGCTCAGAGTAGAACCGCACCTCCTCTACATTGAAAGAAGTCAGTTGAGGTTGTTTAGGCATGTGATCAGGATGCCTCCTGGATGCCTCCCATTTGAGGTGTTTCGGGCACGTCCCACTGGGAGGAGACCCCGGGGCAGACCCAGGACTCACTGGAGAGACTACGTCTCCCAGATGATGTGGGAACGCCTTGGTATCCTCTCTGAAGAGCTGGAGCAGGTCGTTGGGGAGAGGGAAGTCTGGGCTTCTCTGTTTGAACTGCTGCCTCCGTGACCCGGACCTCCGGAAAAGCGGTAGAAGATTGATATTTATGTAATGAACCATATAAACCACAAAAAAAAAAAACTATGAAGTGTAAGATTAATTAGAGATTGATTAAAAATTCAGTCTTCTCCAGCAACCTTACAGCCAGGACATTCCCATTGCCAAATTTCACAATCCTTCCTGGAAAGCTTTGTTTTTGTTCCGAGTTGGACTACTTCCTTGAACTAGAGCCAATCACTTTTCAACCCCCTGCAATGCCAGGCAAACTTTTATGGGAGACAACATGATGTGCTGTACTCATGGAAGCAAGCAAGAGAATATGGCTAAATGTAATTTCTCCCCAACCTGAAAAGAGCAGCTTACTGTATAGGAGTAATCATCCCTTGCCACGGAGTGCTATAACTCTCATTTGCTCTGTCTTCAACTTGGCAGCTACTTGATTCGGGTCAGGAAAGGAGGTGGAACAACCCTCTCCACTCGTTTAAATTTTTGCTGCAATACCTTTTTAAAACATTAGTTGCCAGGATTACATTATGATCCTTTAAACTGTCCTGCCAATGTAAGCAGTCTTTGCTTGGAGTTCTGCTTCTCTGCTCCTCTCCTCTCCACCTCTCACAGATGGCAGCACACTCCTCCACCCATCCAGAAAACTACAGTAGGCAAGCTCGTTTTTGTATCAGGGGAAGAGACTAGAACGGTTGCCAGTTAAGCTTGTTTCATGTGTTTTCTTCTTCTTTTGAAGCCACTTGGTTTGGCATTGCTTTCACAGTTTAGAGCTGCTTGTTTGTCGTGCACAATCTGGCAATGGGGATCACAGACAGTAATGAAAGCTGGAGATGGACTTGTTCATTCCAAAGAAGCACTCTATCATCTGATAGTGGTTTTCACACAGTGGTGTTTTTTTTTTAATTTTTAAATACTGTTGTTATACACTCAATCAAACACAAGTGTATTTTAACTTTTATAGTTTTAAAAACGTTTGTGGGTATTCTTACTGAATTTACTTTTTCAGATTTTAACGTTCTTTGAGAGCTAGGCCATAGTAGTAAGGCCTACTATGCAGTTATTATCATTTGTTAAAAACCTGAGTGCAGCTGTGTGGATGGTTTAAAATAAAATGTTTGGAAATTTTAACTTGATCATGATTCTCACCATTTTTTCATTAAAAAAAATCAAATCAAAGAGTTTGCTTGCATCATCATACTGGTGTTATTTGTGTAGTCAAGGGTTGAATTTTTACATTAATACACTGACTGAGGAAATTTCAAAATATGGAGATACAGTTGAAACCAGAAGTTTACATACATAAAAGTTAACATACACAAAAAGATATATAACTTTCTTTTTCCTCACTATCTGACATTAAATCAGACTACACTTTTTTAAAGAATTTTTTTATTAGTTTCTTCAAAGTGAGAAGTTTACATAAATTTCCTTAGAGTTAAATATGCTCCATGTAAGCTACCGCCATCAGTTAACTAACTTAGCACAAAGAACAGAAATGCTTTAGTTCAGAATTTGTGGTGATTCCGATAAATTTCCTTAGTATTTGGTAGCATTGCCTTTAAACTGTATGACCTGGGTCAAATGTTTTGGGCATCCTTCCACAAGCTTCTAACAACAGTTTGCTGGAATTTTGGCCCATTCCTCCTGACAGAGCTGGTGTAACTGAGTCAGGTTTGTAGGCCGCCTTGCAAGCACTCGTCTTTTCAACTCTGCCCACAAATTTTCTATGGCATTGAGATCAGGGCATTGTGATGGCCACTCCAAAACACTGACTTTGTTGTCCTTAAAGTGTCTGTGACACGATTTAGGAACTATGGATCATATTCAGTATGAATTTATCTTCAATCGTCCATATAGTTGGTTCTGTTGACTTAGAACGCTAAATAAGTGGGAAAATATTTCCAAGTGAATTCAAATTTAGCGTCATGTTGCACTAACGCAATCTCCTGAGACTCACCTCGTTTCCGGATATGATGTCATGAGGTGAAGTTCCTCTCAGCTGATCCGTGTGCTGTCAATGTAAACAAGCTGTTTAGTTTCTGTATCAGCGAAGAAATGCCGAACCGTTGTGTGGCAGCTGGGTGTTCTAATTGCTCCAGTGAATGTATAAGCCTGTTCTCATTCCCAAAAGATCCAGATCTTCTTAAAAAATGGGCGAAGCAAGTACAGAGAACAAGGAACAAATGGCAGCCATCGGCATGTTCTGTACTCTGTAGCGATCATTTCACTGCAGACAGTTTTGAGGAGGCGCCTGCTATACAGGAATCTTTAGGCTTGAAAGTTCGTTACAAACGGGTTCTAAAACCAACTGCCATACCTACAGTTTTTAAATGAAAACCCACAGCTCAAGACGATATCAACATATCAAAACAGCGCAGAGAAGCAACAGTGTCAAAACTCGCCCGGAAAAGAGTTTGTGTAATTGATTTTTTTTTCCACATTAGGCGATCATGATTTTATTATATTTTTTCTGCGGAAAGTAAAATCGTCCCCTATGAATTTTGAAGCCGAGTGTTGACTTTACTCCAAATGGAACGACTTTGTGTTAAAAATGTATTACTTTTTTCAATTTTCATTTTTATAAATCTCATTGCCTATCAAAACTGAATATCTGAGCTTTTTTTTTTTTTTATTTCCCCCCACCCGATCATTGAAATTTAGATCTATCTGTATATTACCATTCAGGGTTTTGGAGGCGACCAATGTCCATCTCTAACCCTTCACCGTCGGACCCTTCATCCTCTGAAAAGTGTGAGTCATCTTCACTTCCTGAACGATATGGTTGAAATAAATAGGGTTGCAGTCCTTCGTTAGAACCAACTCGCTCTTCATCACTCGATCCTGTTTCTTCCTCAAAAACTATCGACAAATTGCTCAAACCGTCGCTGAAATCGCTCACAACTTCCTCCGCTTCAGTGTATTCAGCCATGCTTGTTTACATCTTTGGTTCACCTCATTACGTTACAAAATGGCGGCGGCGTTTGACCCAGTTTCGACAAACGAACATCGCAATAGTCTGCATCACGATGTAATTTATGGTAGAATATGGAAACAAAATTTTATTGATTTTTTTTGTCTACACAGAATAAAAACACAGTAGTTCTTCTTTCTAATGATGTCTTGGTTGAATTATGTCACAGACTCTTTAAGCCACTTTGTAACTAATTTGCCAAGATGCTTAGCCTCCATTTCGTAGACCCATTTGCACCCAAGCTTTAACTTCCTGACTGATGTCTTGAGATGTTGCTTCAATAATTCCACGTAATATTCTTTCCTCATGATGCCATTTATTTTGTGAAATGCAGCAGTCCGTCCTGCAGCAAAACACCCCCACAACATGATCCTGCCACCCCCATACTTCACATTTGGGATGGTGTTCTCAGGCAAGCAGGTTTCCCCATTTTTCCTCCAAATGTAATGATGGTCTTTATGGCCAAACAGTTCATTTTTTTTATAACTTCATTTTTTGTGTGTGTTTTTAATATTGAAAAAGCAGACAAAACAACACTTTAACATATAACTGTATAAATGTCTCTGAAGAGTTGATTATTTATATCCTTTTCTATCTTTATAATTAAACCATTTCTCCCAGTCTGTTAAAAAGTTATTGTCTTTCTATTTTAGTTTGTAAGTGAATCTTTCTATCACCAGGATTTCCTCAACAACAGTTGTCCACTGTTTATGTCCAGGTGTCTCAGTCTTTAGCCAATTCTTCTTCGCTGCTGCAATTCTTCTTCGCTGCTGCAAGAAGAATCTTACAAAAGTACTGATCCTCAGCGAGTACCTGTTCTCTGAAATGTCCCAAGTATAATGTCAAACAAGACTGTGAAATCACATAACCAAGAAGGTAGCATAGAGCTGCGTGAATACTTTCCCAGAAGGGTTTGTTTTTAACACATGACCAAAACATATGTGTATGATTTGATTCCATATTCTGACACAATCTCCAACATGTTGAAACAGTTAAATTTTAGTTTCATCAGACCACAGGACATGTCTCCAGAAATTAAGGTCTGTGTCCCTGCGTGCATTTGCAAACTGTAATCTGGAATTTTAACTTACTTTTGGAGTATTGGCTTCTTCCTTACTGAGAGGCCTTTCAGCCCGTTAAACCATTCAGCTGATTTTTTTCAGCCCATTCTTACTTTCAAAAGGAAGTAAGATGGCGCCTGTGTTTGGCCTGGCTGCTGCTTCACTTCATCTGTGTTGTCTTTCACTGTTTGTCATTTTTGTTGTTATATCAACCCTATCACTAAATGAATGTGTCTTTGCTGCACTGAGTTATGATTGACAGTCATACCGGATTAAACTGTCTATAGAAAGGTCATTTGACTCTTGGGAGGGGTACAGACAAATCTTTCCACCCCCTTTTGTGTGTTCTCCCTCTTCACCTGAGTACCAGCTTCTCTTCACGGCCTGGTGTCCTGGCAAACCTGGGAAGAAACCCAGGAGACAGGGTTGCAGAGCTGGCTGTCAAGCTAAGAAGAGACGAGCACACCAGATCGAGGGTTTCTCATTTGGTCGCTATGATCTCACCCGGTGTCTGCTGCCGGTTTCCCTCCAGAACGTGACTACGGATGCTCCTCTGTAGCTGCTGGATTGCTTTCCTGTCTCACAATCCCTTTTGCCCAGGACGCTTGTGGAGGGGATCACTGTTTTGCCACCAGGGCCTCAATCTGTCCTGCCTGACCAGAGACTGACCACACAGCACAGCTGGAAATCATGTGACTGCGACAGGTGCCTGCTTTCAGTTCCACTTTGATCAGCTGTGAACACAGCTGAGCTATTGTTGTCCATCTGGATGGCGTTGCATAACACTTGCTCCATTTCTAACACATCCCTCACTCTTAATGAACTTTTTTTTGAGGGAGGATATGGATTTTATGTTCCTGGTGGAAACGTGGGAGAGAGAAAATGAGTTTTTCCACCTGAAGGAGCTCTGTCCCGCTGGCTGTTCTGTTATCGGGACTCCCCAGATTGTGTGACATAGTGGAGGACTGGCTGTCATATACCAGGAAAGCCACCTGTGCAGACTGGTAAACTCTGAGCCCTTCTTCTCCTTTGAATCTCAGATAAAAAAAAGTCTGGACTTTTAATGCCTTTTATTGTGTTTTAATTTATCATCCTCCTGACTCTGCAGGTGTCTTTCTTACCGATTTTACAGACTTTTTAATCTTCTTTTATTAAATTGGAGAGGGTTTTAATCATTGGTGATTTTAATATTCATATTGATGATGTTCCGTGTAACACAGCTGTTGACATTTTATCCATCACTCATTTTTTTAGCCTCATCCAGCATGTCTCAGGCCCTACACACACTAAGGGTCATACTTTGGACCTTTGTCTTTTTACTGGGCTTGAATATCTAAAATGTGTGTGTGGATGACTTCCATATCAGTGATCACAGCTGTGTTCTTTTTAATGTTAATTTCCCGGTGAATCCTCCCCCTCTGAAAATGGCAGCAAAAAGGTGGATTATTAACGAGGAGGTTGCTAATGATTTCTCTGCTTTGTTTCAGCCACACTTACTGATGGGAATTAAAGATCCTGATGCTTTCACCCAGACATTAAACAGCCACTGTATGGCTATTTTAGACTAAGGGGAGCCAGTGAAATCTGTTCTTGCCTCTCCTAGAAAGAGGAGGCTCTGAGGTTCAACCAACGGCCAGACTCTCCTCTCCAAAACTCTGGCATAGACCTTCCCAGGGATGCTGAGAAGTGCGATCCCCCTAAGGTTGGAACACACCTTCCGGTCCCCCTTCTTAAAGAGAGGAACCACCACCCCGATTTGCCATATGAAAGGTACTGTCCCCAACTTCGACACAATGTTAGCGTGGGGTTTTCCAGTAAAAACTCTCCAGGGATCAGCAACGGCTGAGAAAAAAAACAAGTTCTGCTGGGGGAGTTGCCAAATCCTCCTTAGGTGCGGAGCGCAGCCCTAAAAGAACCCAGGGCTTGTGGTCGACCCAATTTGTGTCTTGTATCGTCCATGTCCACTCACCAAATGTCCTGATGGTGGATCCGTTGGCGGCCATAAGCTCAGGACCACTGCTTCCTGCCCCCGTCTGTGTTGACCAGCAGGTTGAGGCTCTTCTGGGAGCCGGAATCCACCACAGACCATCTCCCCGAACGTGTGTCTGTGACATACAGTACCTTGTTTCTGTCTCCAGCAGTCGCAGCTGCTACTGACTGCTGGCCATGCCGTTTCCCGACTTCTTGCATTGGCATGGCAGCACGCATCGCTGGGCGTTTGAGCTGAAATGGCGATGATAGAAGCAGATTGCCCCGTTCCTGCATCTCCTGGCGTCTGCTGCGGTTACCACCAACTGGTCCTCAACCTCGCTGGTATTCTTTCAGGACACTGGCGGCTCCTGGAGCAGGCTTGTCACCTGTTGCGTGGGACGTGTCCGGCGCCGCAACCACGTAGTAGCATTTTGTGTCATCCATAGTTATCCCACAGAGTGCGAACTGGGCTTCTATGTGCGAAGACCACGCTGCCGGGTTGTGAAGTCAGAAGTCCGGGAGCTTGACTGAAACAGGGCACGCAGTGCTGGTGCTCTCCCTCCAGGTAGTCTCCGGGGCGGTGCTCGGTTCACTTTCCATGGCACGTCAGGGTTCTGATGGCCTGATGAACAAAGTTGTTTAGCAGTCTTGTGGTTCCGGTACCTTTTCCACAAGGGCAGGGGGCTGAAGAGGGAGTGTGAGCGGTGGGAGGTGTTGCCTGCGATGTTAATGGCTGTGCGGGTAGGCGGGTGAGGTAGATGTCTGAGAGGGTGTGCAGAGGGGTACCAATGATCTTGCTGGCTGCTTTCACTGTGCGTTGTAGTGTCTTCTGGCAGGAGGCGGTGCAGTTTCCATACCACACCGTGATGCAGCTGGTGAGGATGCTTTATTTGTCAGAGACAATGCAAAGAAACATTGTGACCAGTTAAAATTAACACATCACAGATGCATTGCATATAAGATTTCTAGCCAAGGCTAATTTGCAATTTTAGTCTCTGGTTAGGCTTTTCTACTATAAAATTATCAAAAATACATCACTAAGTCAATACATAAATATAACATTTACATATGTGCAATATAAAACATCAAAGAACATGTGCATAGTCCATGATCCACAATCAGTGATCACAAATTTGGTTTTGTTTCAGCCAGATTTTCACCTTTTCATTAAATATTTTCAGGTCAGTTAGTGTTTTCAATATCTGCTTGTATGGCATTCCAAAAATTAGTCCCTTTAACTTAAAAAGATGACTGACCAAAAATAGTTTGGCGCTTTGCCGCTATGCAGTTGCCTTGTGCTGACTCACCACCAGGGAGTCAGCACAAGGCAACTGTCTGTGAGACTTAGCTAGGTCTGTGAGACTTAGCTCCATACAGTCACACAATAAGACAGATGTGAACATATCATGGCATGCATGAAAAGTTTAGCTGCCTTTAAGGGGATGTGTTGCCATACCAGTCTGAAGCAGTTCAGATTTGTTTTTACTTTCTTGCAGAGTTTAAGTTGAGGGCCCAAGATGACACCTAAGAATTTAAATTCACAGACTTCCTTCATTTCCTCTTGATCTAATTTAGCTATAAAGGTATCTTTTGCTTATGGAAAAGCACATTGACACAGTCTTATTAATATTCAGAGTTAGGTGATGGCTTTTGAGTCATCGAGATATACTCTGCATTTCATGTGTTAATGTCTCTGCTGCTAAATGAAAAGTTTTAGCTGATGCATAAATGATTATGTCATCAGCATACATTTGAAAATTTGCTATTTTACAGCATGTTGGTAGATCATTTATGCATATGCTAAAGAGCAGAGGCCCCAAAATCGAACTTTGTGGGAGGCCCATTCTGGATTGTTGGGGAGAAGAGTTTATCCCATTAATTTTAACACATTGCTCTCTACATTTTAGATTTGATTCAAACCAGATGGCTGTTGTCATGTCGGTAATAAGGAGCCAAGGATGAGGCCAGGTGTTGAACTAAGCACACGTTTATTATAAGGCACTTCCTAGCACACGAGCGCATCCGCCAGGCAGAGAGATGGCCAAGAGACCGCCCCTCCTGCCCACTGCCCTCTTATAGCCGCGGGTGCCGGCAGAACCGGTACCACACAAATAAAAGCCCAAACTTTAACACAACATTCTTCCCTCCCTTCACAAAAGCCAACAAAACCACTCACACAATTCGGACCCACCCCAATCTGGAACCCAAATCAGATAACACAATACAAATGGCCTAACACAGTCATTCCAAAATAACTAAACTAGGGGGAGATGGGTAGACTGCCACCTCACTCCACACGGCGAAGCAGATTATTCTGCCGCTCATACTCCAAACAAGTCTACTTAACACAAAATACCGCCACGTCCTAATCTAAACATAACATCAAATTAATCCCTTTGAACATATACGAATATTAGATACATAGGGCACAACAGTCTAAAACACCATAACTAAATCAAATACCAACCGTAAGAACAAGTCCCCCCCCCCCCCCCTCCCCGGACTGTCCTCCCATCAGTCCGCCCCAGGAGGGAAATTGCCTCCCGGGTCGCCACTTGATGTCTCGACCCCAGTGCGCCTCCTCTTCGACACCACCGGAGGAGTCCCATGTTCAGGCCCAAGCCCACCAATCTTCTCCCGGGCACACCGCAGCTCATTCGGGTGCCTGCATGAGCCTTCCAACAGTTGGAGATAGGTGTTCTCCCGTGTGGCCACCACGTGCAGCTGCCCCTGGTGCTCTTCCATCTGACGCTTGGCCCGAATCCGCCGCGACCGTGCCTCCTCCCAGGCCCGGACCACATCCGTGACCCCCAGAGGGGCCCTATTCAGCTTGCAGTGTCTCTGACACGTCGTTCTACCGTGCCAGCCGGTCCTGCCCCGACCGCTTTTACCTTCGCCGCTGCCCTCGCCGTTGTGACCCCCGTTCACCGGTCCCTTCCACCTGAAATCTGGGAACAGATGGAGCCAGCCTCTCGACATCACCCGCTGTCACAGGCGTCCCGCTGTGCTGCCCAGTACCCTAATCCAGGGCGACTTGAGCTCTGGCACAGGAACCCTCCCGTGATGGCACTGGGTGATGTTGGTCCTGCTCACTCTCCAGGGTGCCAGGCGAGTTCTCATCCCACACAGCTCCGTCTTCCATTCTTGGGACTGGCCGGTCCCACAAACCGTAGCCCGACCACTCCTCTCCAGCACCGCTTTTAAAGGTGAAGCACAGGCCATAAAACAGATCACATCCCACTATATTCTCACCACAGGCAGTCACGATGAACCTCAGGTCACACACCTCGGCCAACTTGTACTGGGCCATCAGTCAGCGTTCCCACCGTAGCTAGTCTCCCTCCACCATAACCACAAAGTGATGCCGAATCACCTCCAATCCTGTAATGTGGGGAAAAAATTCCTCACGGTCTCCCAATTCAACACGGAGCCCACCGCTCCCATGTCAGTCAATAATGGCACCACCACCCCGTCCAACTCCACCATACAGTACGAGCGTCCGTAGGTACTCGGGGACACAGCATGGACAACCGTGGGGGCAGGAGAGTCCTCTTTGCGTCTTGGACTTCCTCACTCAAACTTGCGGCATACCCTGGCGAAATGATGCAAGTGTCCCCACTTGCCGCAGCGCTTCCCTCTCGCCGGACACTCTCTGGCCTTAAAACGGTGCTTCATGGACCCACTACCCATACACATGGGCGTTCCCGGGGCAGACCTCATTTTCACAGCATTGACGTAGTCCACATCACTCTCCACGCTATTGTTGCTGTCCAGGTCCACTGCCTGCACCGTCGACTGTGACCCAAGTTGTCAGTTTAGCACACTCCCACTCACCTCCTGTGATAGTTTATCCACCACCCCCAACTGCTGAGCTAAATCGATGGCTGTAGATAGCGTCAGTTCGCCCGAGAACGTAAGCAGTTTCGACCTCATAGCAGGACAGTTGGTATGTTCCGCCAGTTGGTCGCGAACCATCTCCTTCTCCAACGGTCCGAGCTGGCAGTCACTGGCCAGCAGTCTCAGGTCTGCCACAAACCGCTGCACAGACTCGCCAACCCATTGGCAGCGCTGTCGAAACTGGATTCTGCGGACAATGATGTTTTCCGGGGTGCGAAAATGGCATGCTATTAACGCAACCACTTCTTCAAAACTATCACAGTCACCCAACGTGCTCAAAATTCACTGTCCCTCCATTCCGAGATTTTGGACCAACAACGCACATGCCCTCAATTTCTCCAGTCTCCCAAGGTTGCCAAGCTCCCAAGGGAGTTTTTCCTCTCCACCGTTGCCAAGCACTTGCTCACTGGAGATCGCCTGATTGCTGGGGTCTTTCTGCAATCGTGGGGGTTTCCCCTACATTTGAAAGTGCTATGAGATGACTGTTGTTGTGAAATGGCGCTATATAAATAAAGTTGAATTAAAGGTGCAGCGCCACCAAGTACGTCTGGAACGTGGCAAACCATCTTGACCAAGGGACGGGTCGCTCACCGGGAAGCTCCAAAAATGGCCAAGCAGATGTAACACATGTGTCCATATCTGATTTTATCCTCGTTGCCAAAGGTTATGTCAGTAATAAGGAGCCAAGGACGAGGCCAGGTGTTGAACTAAACACATGTTTATTGTATGGCACTTCACAGCACACGAGTGCATCCACCAGGTAGAGAGATGGCAAAGAGACTGCCCCTCCTGCCCACTGCCCTCTTATAGCCACGGGTGGCAGCTCCACCTTCCGGTTCCGCTGCCATTCATACCACACAAATAAAAGCCCAAACTTTAATACAACATTCGCCTGTTCCGAAAATTTTTAATTATTAGTTTATTCAGAAGTATGTCATGGTTGACGGTATCAAAGGCCATTTTAAGGTCTAAGAACACCGCTCCCACTATATTACCTTCATCTAATGTGCTCTTGATGTTTTCAGTAAGGTAGCAATTTGCCATTTCTGTTGAGTGACCTGGTCTAAAAGCGAATTGTTTATGATGGATGAGTTCATTACTTTTAAGGAAATCCAGTTGTTCTGCAATAACTTTTCCAGGACTTTTGAGAAAATGGGTAAAATAGAAATCGGTCTATAATTGCCTACTTGATCTGGTGCTCCTGCCTTAAAAATCGGTGTGATGATTGCTGTTTTCCGGCTTTGTGGGAATTTACCAGCTCTAATGGATTTATGAGATGTGTTATTGGTTTGATTTGGGTGGTACTATGGTTTTTAATAAGGGCTGTGTCCAATCCAAACAGATCCTTTGCCTTTGAATTATTTAATTTATTAATGATTTTACTCACTTCCTCTTGGTCAGCATCCTTGATATAGAATGGTTGCAGTGAAGCTTTCAAAGCAACCTGTGGTAATTTTACTGGTTAAAATTTTTCAGCAAGTTCCTCCACTGACTGAATAAAATAATTGTTAAAACTGTTTGCAATTTCCTTACTATCAGTACTGATGACTCCATTTATTTCTAGCTTTGTTGTTAATTTTTGGTGCCTGGGTTTAAGTTTAATGATGCTGTTCAAGTGTTTCCAAGGAGAGGTGCTGTTTCCTTCAGATTCCTCAGTCAGTTGTGTAAAGTATGTGGTTTTTGCTTTACATAGTTTCTTGATGACTTTATTCCCCAGACCCTTAAAAATAAGATGGTCTGTATTCAGTTTGGTAGATAATGATTTTTTCAGTGCACAATCTTTTTTTTCATTAACTGATGAATATCATTACTCAGCCAGGGCAGAGAGACTGTTTTCGTTTGCATTTAAAGACTCGTATATATTTTTCAATCAATTTTGTGAGTGTTCTTGTCAAAGTATTGTAACCGTTTTCTAAATCATTCATTTGTAAAATGTCATTTCAGTTAATACTATGTAGTTCATTTTCAAACAATGGCTTTTTATTTTTAGAAATAATTGCACTTCCTGGTTTATATTTATTCAAAAACATTGGTAGATGCTGTTTTGTTAGTTTCCTGAGAGTCAGGGTCATATTATGATCAGAGAGGGCCGTCAATAAATTATGTCCTTTTGACTTGTTCAGGTTTGTTAGTGAGTATCAAATCAATCATGTTTTTACTTGTTCGAGTGATTCTTGTTGGTCCATTTCCCATCTGTTGAAAATTGTGTTTTGCCAATATCATTTTCAACTTTTGTTTGCAAATTTTGTCTAAACCAGTTTATATTAAATTCTCCAAAAAAGAGAGATTCTGAGTTAAAATAATTCATCCAAGTCATGATAAAAGGAAACGTCATGGGATGGTCGATTATACAAAACAGCAATATTAAATTCCATTTTAGGGGACTGTACTATGTTTAGGGCTAAACATTCCAAAGGTGTGTCCAATTCAATTTTGTTACATTTAAAAATGTCTCTGATATAAAACAAAACTCAGCCATGTCTCTTGAGCACCACACTAATCAATTAATTGGAAACTGTTTCTTCCATCTGAAGAATATTTCTAAGTTGAGAACCCTGGTGTCGAAGGTGGAACTTGAGATGATTATTCATGCTTTTATTTCTTCTCGCTTAGACTACTGTAATAGTCTTTTTACTTGTCTGAGCCAAAAGCATCTTCACTGCCTCCAGGTTGTCCAAAATTTGTCTGCCAGACTTTTAATGCACACTAAGAAAAGGACACACATTACACCAGTTTTAGCAGGACTTCACTGGCTCCTGGTTGATTTTAGGATTCAGCTTAAAATTTTAGTCCTTGTTTTTAGAGCCATTCATGATCAGGCCCCCAAATACATCACTGAGCTGCTTAAAGTGTATAACCCCTCACGGTCTCTGAGGTCCTCAGATCAACATTTACTGGCTGTCCCTTGAACCCATTTTAAAACTTAAGGTGATCGAGCCTTTCAGGCAGTTGCACCAAAATTGTGGAATGGTCTACCACTGTCTTTCCTCTTGGTAAACTCTGTTGACTCTTTTAAAAAGCAGCCGAAGACCCTACTATTCAAACAGGCTTTTTAGTTTGGTTATGAGTTTTTTGATTGCCTTGTGTTTTTGTCACTAGCCACAGTTACATGTGCAAAATTTCATCAGTCTGATTACAATTCAGATCAGAACTTTACTGTTTACATGGATCCTGAAAAAATTGATCCGATTAGGACGTGCATTTCCATGTGTCACACGTTTGAACAGACTAAATCATTTTGACATGCGCACAATTAGCCGATATTCCGGAAATAGTACAAGAAGAAGCAACTTCCGATGTAAACAAACCCCGCTTCGTGTCTTTCTCTTTTTGAAATGGACCTGTATTGTGTTATTCAGACTGTACTTTTGCTTCTGGTGGTCTCCGTAATGAAGCTACAAGCCCAGCAGTACATAATTCTGCATATGACGAACAGAGGGGGACAGCAGAACGATACAGACCAGATATGTTTAACTCCTGCCATGTCGTCCACTAGCTGCAGTAAAGACAGAAATACATCACGTCGACATGCAGCTGACTTACAGACATGAGCAGTAAACATATTTTCTACCCAAACTGAGGAATTGTGGGCGACCCCCACAGCCTACGGACAAGCAGAGCGCTCAGCTGGAGCAATTAGCAGAACAGTGAGATGTATGGACTGATATCAATAGGCAGCCTCTCTTTGTCTAATCCCTGCACCAGTAATCCTGCTATTGATATGTGTGACTTTAATGCAAATGTCCATGCCTTCCTGCAGTTACTGTGATGCTAATTTGCCATGCATGCATTGTCTAGCTGGGTATATAAGTCAACCATATCGCTTGCTCTCTCTCTCTGGCTGATCACATGCATTGCCTGTTTGCTGACTAGAGACACAGGGCCAGCACTGCGGGAGCGCGCTGGAGCGAGTCTCGTGATGGAGGATGTAATAAACACCCTTTTAAACTTCAGTTCGCCGTGTCCTGTCTGCACTTATTCCGTGCCTCCACACTGGGTACCCTTATTTTATCCGCCACAGAATAAGTGTTTATATGCGCACCAATCGGATTAAAAATTGGCATAACCCACCCGTCTCAATCAGAAGGAAATTTTGATCCAAATGAGTGTGATCGGGTCAGAATATTCAGATTGGCGTGTTTACATGAAGCATTTTTATTCCGATCGGGTTTTTAATCCGGTTACTTGTGTCCATGTAAACATGCCTGTTGTATTTGTGAATGTGTTTTATTTTACTGTGAAGCACTTTGTGATTCTTTATGTGAGAGGTGCTATATAAATAAACTTAACTTGCTTGTTTATTCTTACTAACATAACTAACTGTGCCTCAACTGTGATAGATGTCTTCCTTACACCGCGTTCCAAATTGTTATGCAAATAGGATTTTAGTGTCATAAACATTCAGTTTTTTGTTTTTCAATTAAACTCATGGATGGTATTGTGTTTCAGGGCTCTTTGGATCACTGATATCAATCTCAGACACCTGTCATAATTAGTTTGCCAGGTTTAAAGGAAAACTACTTAAGAAGGATGTTCCACATTATTAAGCATGCCACAGGTTTCAAGTAATATGGGAAAGAAAAAAGATCTCTCTGCTGCCGAAAAGCGTCAAATAGTGCAATGCTTTGGACAAGGTATGAAAACATTAGATATGTCACGAAAACTTAAGCGACGATTATCGTACTATGAAGAAATTTGTGGCTGATTCAGAGCAAAGATGGGTTCCTGCAGATAAAGACATAATGAGGAAGGTTTCTGCCAGACAAATCCATCACATTAAGTGAGCAGCTGCTAAAATGCCATTACAAAGCAGCAAACAGGTATGTGAAGCTGCTGGTGCCTCTGGAGTCCCACGAACCTCAAGGTGTAGGATCCTCCAGAGGCTTGCAGTTGTGCATAAACCTACTATTCAGCCACTCCTATCCAATGCTCACAAGCAGAAACGGTTGCAGTGGGCCCAGAAATACATGAAGACTAATTTTCAAACAGTCTTGTTTACTGATGAGTGCCATGCAACCCTGGATGGTCCAGATAGTGGATGATTAGTGGATGGCCACCATGTCCCAACAAGGCTGCGACGTCAGCAAGGAGGTGGCGGAGTCATGCTTTGGGCCGGAATCATTGGGAGAAAGCTGGTAGGCCCCTTTTGGGTCACTGAAGGTGTGAAAATGACCTCGGCAAAGTATATAGAGTTTCTGACTGACCATTTTCTTCCATGGTACAAAAAGAAGAGCCGTGCCTTCTGTAGCAAAATTATATTCATGCATGACAATGTACCATCTCATGCTGCAAAGAATACCTCTATGTCATTGGTTGCTGTGGGCATAAAAGGAGAGAAACTCATGGTGTGGCCCCCATCCTCCCTTGACCTCAACCCGATTGAGAACCTTTGGAGCATCCTCAAGCAAAAGATCTGTGAGGGTGGGAGGCAAGTCACATCAAAACAGCAGCTGTGGGAGGCTATTCTGACATCTTGCAAATAAATTCAAGGAGAAACTCTCCAAAAACTCACGTTCAGTGGATGCAAGAATTGTGAAGGCTATATCAAAGAAGGGGTCCTATGTTAACATGTAACTTGGCCTATTAAGATGTTTTTGATTGAAATAGCTTTTGGTTTTAGTAAATATGACCTCCTAATGCTGCAAATTCAACAAATGACCATTTTCATTTCTTTACAACCAATAAAATGTTGTGAAACTCTGTTGTGCATAATAATTTGGAACAGTGCATTTTGAGTTTTTAATTTTTGTAAAAAAAAAGAGTTATTGGGAAGTTTGTTCAATAAAATTTGAATTATGCTCTAATGGTTGATGACTTGAAAATTATACTGACTGTCATGTGCATTGACTATTTAGGAAAATCAGAGACAAATATCATTTGCATAATAATTTGGAACACAGTGTATAATTACTAAAAATTTCCAAAGGCTGAATAGATGCTCTTTTGCATTTAATTAATGCCTTTCTTGATAAACCTATTAAAAAGTGAACAAGGACCATCCATGGTGTGTCACATAAAGAAGTCAGATACAATATGTACCATCAGATATAAAGCTATAAAGAGACAATCCGTAAATCAATTCAAGGGTTGTTTGTTCCATAAAAAGACAGTTGGAAACCTAATTATATAATAAATAACCTCTTACAACCTCAATATTTGAGGCATCCCAGCTGTAAATTACAGTTATGCTAAAAATGTCACTGTATTGAGCTCAGCTTATCATATAAACATTGTGGAAACTCATACATTTTGTATCTAATTAAATCTAATTATCAATATTTCATCCTATCAGCACTGTACTGCTCCACAATGTCACAACTTCTCAACACACACCATCCACTGGTTGTCCAACACCGGAATGACTATGCACCTTTGCCTTCAGGTCTATTACCGGCTAATTTCTCTTGTTAAAAACAAAACAGTAATTGGTGAATTGTATCATCGTAAAGGTGCAAATAACTGAGCAGGCCACAACCATTGACACATTTGTGCAACATTCTTTAACAGTACACTAGTGCTGGGCAATGATTAAAATTCCTAATTGCGATTAATCTCCAAAATTGTGATTAAAAGTGTCCTTTATTTCAGTGTTATGTACCCGGAGCTTGTTATTTTTCAAGTTTTTCATGCGCTTGTTAACATGGAAGTGGACAAATATGCAACCACCATTCAGAACATTCTCTGAAAAAACCTCATAAGTACTGCAGAAATACTGTCTATGTGAGAAAAAAAACAATGACCACTTCAGCACAACCACACCAGCCATCATCACCAGCTGTCACACCAGTTGCATCTCTTACCTCCCCCTTCGATGTGATCTCCAGTAGTAGATAGTCCAGTCCATTCTCCAGGGAACTGACACCCGCAAACTGAACTGATGGTGCAATGCTTGGCCGGAGCCAGCCCCTAGCTTAGCCTTTAGCGTAGCTGTCAGCCCCTTTCACGCCTGCTTTTCACGGCAGACGTGCCGTTCTCGGCTTTGCTGCTTTGATCATGGAACAGTTCTTCTCTTCTAAGAGATGAACCACTGGACCAGTGCTGTTCACAAGCCAGTACCAAACCCAGAGAATTGGTAGTAGTTGTTGGGTCCTGCAGCAGCTGAGAATCGCACCACACAGAGCCCCCCCGTCATCCCCCGCAGCGGCCAGCCAGAAACAGTAACACATTTCGAGAACAGGTCTGTGCATTGATACGGTCCATGTAGCCACTTATTATGACAGCGATACTCCAACAAACTGATATGAACAGGAATCAGAATTAGATATTATGTTTTTTGGGGTTTTTTTTTTGTATTTTGTATACTTTATTAATCCCAGAGGGAAATTCAGGGCATCCACCTGGATGGATGAGGCAGCCACGGTACGGCGCCAATCCCTTCACCATACACACACATTCACACCTAGGGCCACTTTAGAGTCTCCAGTTAACCTAACTTGCATGTTTTTGGCCTGTGGGAGGAAACCGGAGTACCTGGGGTAAACCCACGCAGACATGGGGAGAACATGCAAACTCCACACAGAAGGGTCACTGATGGTCAGGGGGTGGGATCGAACCCATTGCCTTCATACTGTGCTGCCACAGTGGTAACCACTGTGCCACCGAGCTACCAAGGAGTTTGTGAAATGAACTGAGCTTTATGCACATATTTAAGTCACGCCATAGACTGTTCGACTCGAAACGGTACCCGCGATTTGAAAGATCTGCTTTTTTTATTCTGCTAACTGATTTTAAAAAAATTGTTTGTGATCAACAGGGGCATTAATTTGTGGAGCACTACAGTACACATAATATAGTGACTTACTTTACAATTTAAGGAGCACTGAGAGGACTGATGTTGTGAACTGGTGCTATATTGTATAAATAAATGCTGGTTAAGTATTTTGGTATTTTTTTCTTTTTTTTACATTTCTGTCTCAGAGTAAAGTGGCCATACAGCATTACACATTTAGGGTTAATTTTAAAGCAGCCCTTACCTCCCTCAGTTCTGAGGAAAGTAGACAAATGGAGACATTCCTGCAAAAGAGCACTGGGCTGTACAGGACGGTCATTTTAGAAGAAGCCCTTTTTTATTGTTATATTGAAGATTGCAGGTGTCATTACTTATTAAGGCATTTTTGTACAGGATGTGTCAGTGGTGTTGCCTTATAAATAAATTGCAAATGGGTTAGAAAAGAATTTGAAGTTAGCCAGAACTTGGGGAAAAACATTACCCTATTCTTTCTCTGCACAGACTGTGCCAACTTGGAACATGAACAACTTTTTATAGCTTCTGACCTTCAGATAAAAAAAAGTATCCAGGTGTATGCTGTATTGATTGTCTCTTTTTCCATTTCATTCAGGTGGCCAACCTGGCATGCTCCATCTCCAACAATGAAGAGGGTGTGAAGTTGGTACGAATGGCTGCAACCCAGATTGACAGCCTGTGTCCACAGGTATGCAGAGAAAAAATATTTTTCATATAGCAATCTTTAAACAAAACAGTGATAATTATTTGCACTTTAAGAAACTGGAATAGCTAGTAATGACAGAGAAACAATTATGGTTGGCAAGACTGGAGGAAAAGCTATTAATAATAATAGGACTTTGTTGTACTGTGTTTGAATGAATCTGTTGTTTCCAAGGTTAACCATGAGCTCAATTCACACGGGACACAACAGGGAAAAGGATGAAAGAATAGTGATGAGGTGCTGCATTTAAGATTTACTATGCACACCTGCTGAGACTCACTAACTTAGAAAAGTTGGGCAGGAAGTGTCCCCTGATACTACTTGGAAGTGCTTAACACAGAGGGATTAAAAAACATAATAGACAAAAGCTTTGAGACTGAGAAAGGGGGAACAAAGAGGGGGAGGAACAAAGCAAGATATTCCATCTGCTCTTGCTTGAGTTAACACAGGTTCCTATATTTTTACACATGCAAACACGCACATTTGCAGTCCTAATGGCCACCACATTCAGATCATAATCTACATCAGAATAATTTAGCTGCAACAAAGTATTACAAGTAAGAAGTGATAAAGAACAGGGTGTTGGTTGTTAAAGTGGGAGTTATATTTGCTATCCTGTAATTATAAATCGGATGTTAATTGGGCAATAAAGAGCATGTGAGTTAGGATTGGTTGCCTATAAATGTCTTTTTACAGTGGAGTGTATCGCTTCTCTGTGAACATGAATTCTCACGGGTAAATGAAGAGGAGGGCACTTACTTTCTCTCATAGATATTAGTCGCTTTCCCCAGGTAGCTGAATAGTGCAACAGTTTTAAATTAACTATGGCCCTTGGAAAATTGTTCAGTGAAGGCAAAGAATGGCGCGTGTGATCATTTCCATCACTGCATCCCTAGGACACTATTTCTATTACTTTACAATGTTTATTACCATTATAACGGCTATTAGTTGTTTTTATTTTGTTTTTTGCTTTTGCTGTTTAAAATCAAATGTTCTGCCCTCCACAAATCATTCTTAATTTCATTTTTTTTTCCAAAGAAATTGCAAAGCTCTCTCTAAACTGTAAGAAGTTATCCATACTTTTACTATATGGGTGGGCTTTCCAGACAGGACTCATATATGTTAACATACAGTAAGTGACTGACAGTGTACTCATACTCAGCCCAGTGATCTTCAGTACAATGCTGCTGTTCTGCTGTACCAGCTACTAACATACTACAGTGCAGACTAAATACCTTAATGAAAACAAGAGTGAATACATGTCTCACCTAAATCTTGATGAGCTGAGCGCCCATACAACAGCTGCCACACTGATCACCCTGACAGTGGTGGGTGACCAGTGGTTATCATTTACGATTGTCAGTCGTCCCATCAAATACTGTCTATAAACTACCGAGATGCATACAGGAGCCCCACATTTGCACGCTGGGATTTTCAGCTGCCATTAGCAAGAAAACTTACACTTTAAATCAGTCCCACAAGCTCACCAGTATGTGAAATATGTGTAAATAACATACACAGACCGTACAGTGTTATTTGAGAATCCTGTGGAAATTGATGCTGCTGCTTCTTTCAAACTGAAATTTGAAAGAAGCAGCAGCATTTTTTTCTGCACTTTAATAGGTGCTTTTGTATTAATAAAAAATGGGCCTAATACCTTAATATGAACATAAGATTGTGATATTGCTGTTTTTCAGTGTTGCCGATAACAAAAAGAACCACATGGCAAACAGCAGAAGTACTGTATTTACATGTATGAAGGTTCTACTGTATAGTTTGTGTTAAGACCTAGGTTTAAAAATTGAATAACTGAGGATAGAAGTCTGGTACGTAGTTATAGTTGCAACTCTTGTTCCACACCAGGTTATCAACGCTGCACTCACTCTGGCCGCCCGCCCCCAAAGCAAGGTGGCCCAGGACAACATGGATGTTTTTAAGGATCAGTGGGAGAAGCAGGTGCGCATCCTCACCGAGGCCGTGGATGACATCACTTCTGTGGATGACTTCCTTTCTGTGTCAGGTATGAACCAGATGGCTTGATTGAAGGATGTGAACCACATGCTCCTAATTTTCCCTGACTGGAAGCAACAAGAAATAAAATGCTTTCTCTAGCTTTCTCAGGTTGTGAAAAGTGAAACCAAGAATAACAGTTTAGGAAATAAAAAATTAAGAAAATGACAACATTTCAAAAAGCAAAACATGAGAGGGAAGCAGAAAACAATTAACTTATTTTTTACTTGGGGTTTTTGGTTTTGTTTACCACTTTTCTCTTGGCCTACTGTTTTTTTGTTGTTTTTTTTTTGTCCCAGTCGTTCATTTGTCTTTTTCTTAGAGTTTAATTAAAAGGGCAAGAGTAATTTCAGCTCTTTCATGGCCACCACATTAGAACAGTTTGCTAATAGGGCTCACTCACTCATAATGGCAGGTTCACATGCTGCTTTTGGTTCAATTAATAAATTTTACTGCTTGTCTTCTAGAATGAATAGAACTGAGTAGCTTTTTCGCATTCAAGGATAAATACACGAATCATTACCTTTATGTTTTGCAATCATGCATGGGGCATGATGTTAAAATGGGAAAAGTGGCTGATATGAATCATTCCTTTGTGAATAATCCAAACATTTAATAACAATTATTTCTCAAAAAAAATAAAGCCTTGGATCCTTCCAGTCCCAGCCACTGTAACCCTCTTCTCTTTCTCTCAAGAAAACCACATCCTTGAGGATGTCAACAAATGCGTAATTGCTCTGCAAGAGGGGGATGTGGACACTCTTGACCGAACGGCTGGAGCTATCCGGGGCCGAGCTGCTCGTGTGGTCCACATCATTAACGCTGAGATGGAAAACTACGAACCCGGAGTCTACACTGAGCGTGTGCTGGAGTCCATCAAGCTCCTGTCTGAGACTGGTTAGTGCACCATACCAAGAGTTAAAGTCATAGTCTAATGCATTTCTGTTATGATACATAGTCCTTCACCCTTATCCTGTTTTTGCCTCAAGCCTTTTTGCCAAGAGAAGCTATTTTCAGCAGTCATCTAGCAAACCCATGAGCATACTTATATGAGCTTCCCAGTTTGGTCTGTGACGTTACAGGTACACTTTAAATGAATGCTCAGTGTCCCACGGTTTTCATTAGTGCCTTGGCTCCAACCCAAACCCTGGACACCACCTGTTCATTCTTCTGCCACACTCGTCTCTCATCCATTTTTGCCAAATAATATTTTTTCCATCACAGTGTAGCAACAACACACGTTCCAGGATAGCTGAATTTATCTCTGTGGCAGACCAGACATAAGAGAAACACATTTCTGAGTCCCAGCTAAATTCACACCCCCAAAGTTTATACTGTCAGGGTGGTTTTAAATGCTAGCTCTCTGTACTTTGTAAAAAAAAAAAAAAACCAAAACATTCTGCTTAGACCTCAGCAGTCAAAAGGGATTTATTTTTTATTTTCTTTATAGAGTTAGTACTTGAGCTTATTAAAATAATTTTGCTGATTTACTATTGCAATTTCTACTGTTTTTGCTGGAATATATAGTATGCTCTGTTATTATTTAGGTCAGATCTTGCTACCAGGAACATTGGTAAAGCGACGGTCAAAAATACCCTGACGAACAGCTGCGAACACCATATGAATGATTTCTGAACCATTTCGTATGGCCTTCTTAAGGCAGCCATAGGAGAATCCAGCATTCTTAGACCATTCATAAGTTCATGGCCAGGTCAATGGTCTTGTCCAAGATCTCTACCAACGCCCCACGAAAACCCCTCATTGTAGGGCGGCCATACAAATGCCATAGGAACAACGTAAGAACTACGCAAGAAGTTGGCTGTAAGTATGCCTGAAGAACACCTTAAGTTGTTCTTGGGGCCCCCTTACAGCGGTCGTAGGAAACACTGCACGACTCCCCGTCAGTATGGAGATTCGTACAGCGTGCGTAAGGCGGTAGTGAGGTGCTCATAAGTGAGTGAGTGAGGCGACATTTGTGCCGACAAAATGTGCCGAAAGCCGTAAGATCTTCCTACCAACAACTTGAGAGTGCCATGAGTTGCACAAAAATGTTCATAAGATGGTAGTAAATATGCCGTAGGAAGATCACAAGGCATCGTTACAAAGGACATAAGAACTCTAGGGCCATCATACGACAGAAAAGCACCTCATTTCTCAAGAATGCTCAACTTGCTCTTACAAATCGAATGACAGCTGTATGAAACTATGCCCCCCTCAACAATGGGTTTGGAAGAATCTCCCAATTCCTATGAATTCTGGAGTTCGCAGACATTCGTGGAGGGGGGCATAGTTTCTTACGGCTGATGTTCAATTCACAACTGCAACTTGAGGTATTCTTGAGAAATGAGGTGCTTTTCTGTCGTACAATGGCATTAGAGTTCTTATGTTCTTCGTAAGGGTACCTTGTGATCTTCCTATGGCATACTTACTGCCATCTTATGAAAGTTTTTGTGCAACTTATGGCTCTCTCAAGCCGTTGGTAGGAAGATCTTATGGCTTTTGGCACATTTTGTCGACATAAATGTCATTATTTGTGTGACCTTGAAGTTGCCTTGTAAGGCAACTTGGCGCTGCCTTGCTGTAAAAAAATCCCACCCACCCCAGGTGTACCCAGCTGTAATGGAAACAGAACAGAACCAAGTAGAGTAGAGTAAGGCCGACTGGGTACTAGTGGAAAAGCGCCATAAATTGTCTTTAGGTTTGAATGTGAGAATGAAAGGTTGTCTGTAACTCTGTGACGGACTGGCAATCTGTCCAGGGTGAACCCTGCTTGTCGCCCAAAGACAATGGGATAGGCTGAAGCCCCCCCCCCATCCCCCCGACCTGAAAAGTATTAAGAGGTTCTATAATCTATGATGGTATTGTGGGTATTTAAGATGGGAAATGTTCTATTTTACTGTGATAGGAGTCAGAGGAAGGATGGTGGCCTGAAACGTTACGCTTAATAAAAAATTACTATATGTGAGCTTCTCCGTGTGGTGATCTTTTCTCAGTTTATAGATTCCTTATAAATTCCTCAGCATTACCAGAATTCCTCCATATACTGGTACTATCACTAAAGTGTGCAGTGTCTTCTGCGGTGGCACATCCAACAATACAGTCTTCAGTAAATTAATTGTGTTGGTTACTTTTTCTTAAAAATGAGCCATTATTTTCAAAGTCACCGACAAATGGTTTGTACTGTTGACTCTTTTCCCACCGGTGCCTTAACAGACAAAATAGAAAATCATGATGCAAACACAAGTCACTAAATTGTTTATTACAATCAGCAGCAACTTCCAGATTATTCAGAATGTGCAAAATTCAACTGTAAAAAAACCCAACTTAGAATGGGTCACACACGCCGACCACGCTGCCTCATTGAGAAGCAACTGGGATGTACCGCTTAAGCTGGTGCCAGTTCAGGAGATCTTCAGCCTGCATCTCTGTAAATAGTGAGGCAAGGCCCAGTTTGGGTGGATCATTTCCCTCTTGCCTAGACAAAAGACAGAAATGGGTGGTGGTTAATTAATGCAAGTTTAGAACATATTTGGGAAATACACTTGTTGTTAAAAGCCAGTGGTGGAATGTGGCAATAAAGTACTTTGTTGTTGTATTTAACCACAATTTTTATGTAGCTGCGCTTCAGTAGATTTTACAAGGGTTAGGTTACATTTAAAATCAATTGTTTTTACTGTGGCCTCAGCAATCAGAATGAATTAATATATTCACTTGAATGGAATATAATACTTTAACTGAGGGTGTGCATCACTGAGTATGAAGTTACTCAGTCAAAATATGGAATTTTTATCAAATAAAAGTTTAGCCACCGCTCTGTCACCGCTGTGTCTCTTCTTGCCCTGGCTTCAAGTGTGGGCGGTGTTTTGTACTTGTATTGCAAAAATATAAAAGGATGCACTACAATGGGTTTCAGATATTTGTAATGTGTCCTGCTATTATAATACTGCGTTAGTTTATTGATTCCACGTACCAAAAGCCAGTTTAGAAAGCTTGGGATCAGTCCGCCAAGGTCTCCGCCTTTGACCGCCACCTAATCCACATAGCACCGGACCCCCATGATCCCTCCTGCAGCTGGTGAGCCCACTGGAGGGCGGACCCATGCAACTCCTTCGGGCTGAGCCCGGCCGGGTTCCATGGGTGGAAACCCGGCCACCAGACGCTAGCCTTCGAGCCCCTCCCCCAGGCCTGGCTCCAGGGTGGGGCGCGGTAACCGCATACCGGGCGGGGTACACTGAATCCCTGATGTAGAATTTATCATGAGAGTCTGTTGGATCATTCTTAGTCTAACCCTTCACCCAGGACCAGTTTGTCTTGGGTGACCCTATCAGAGGCAAATTGCCCCGGACAACATAGCTCCTGGGATCACTGGGGCACGCAAACCCCCCCACCACGATAAGGTGACAATCCATGAGGGGGCTAATGGTCAAGAGGACCATTAGCCCCCTCATGAGGGGAAAATGGAGCAAGAGATTGACAGACGGATTGGAGCAGCATCTGCAGTGATGCGGACGTTGTACCGGTCTGTTGTGGTGAAGAGGGAGCTGAGTTCTAAGGCAAAGCTGTTGATTTACCAGTCAATCTACTGTATGTTCCTACTCTCACCTATGGTCACGAGCTTTGGGTAATGACCGAAAGAACAAGATCGCAGATACAAGCGGCTGAAATGAGCTTTCTCCGTAGGATTGCTGGACTCACCCTCAGAGATAGGGTGAGGAGCTCAGTCATCCGGGAGAGGCTCAGAGTAGAACCGCTGCTCCTCCACATTGAAAGGAGTCAGTTGAGGTGGTATGGGCATCTGATTAGGATGCCTCCTGGACGCCTCCCACTTGAGGTGTTTCAGGCACGTCCCACTGGGAGGAGACCCCGGGGCAGACCCAGGACTCGGTGGAGAGACTGTCTCCCAGCTGGTCTGGGAACGCCTTGGTATCCTCTCTGAAGAGCTGGAGCAGGTCAAATCAAATCAAACTTTATTGTCATATTGCTGTACATACAACTGTAGTGCAGGCAAGATGAAATTGCGTTTCTCTCGGCATCCATATAAGAAGCAGCATGATTTAAGACACATTCCCACATAGCTCCCCCCCCCACCTCCACCCCCCCATCCATTCACACATCCCTGAGACATACTTGGGGAAAAAGAAGAATAACTAACTATAATATACAAAATGACCGTAGGTGCAGTAGTGCGTATGAGAGATTCCGGGTCAACTGTTCAGCATCCTGACAGCTTGTGGAAGGAAGCTGTTGATCAGTCTGGTGGTTCTGCCTCTGATGCTCCGGAATCGTTTACCAGATGGAAGAAGTTCAAAGTGTTTATGCAGAGGGTGAGAACGGTCCTTGACAATGTTTAGTGCCCTGCTCCTACAACGGTTCTGAAAAAGTTCTTGGACAGAGGGGAGGGAGACTCCAATTACCCTCTCTGCCCCCTTGACTATCCTCTGCAGGGCTTTTTTGTCTGACATACTGCAGCTGGAGTACCATGTAGCAATGCAGTACGTCAGAACACTCTCCACCACACCTCTGTAGAAGGTCCTGAGGATGCAGATGGGAAGAGAGGCCTGTTTGAGTTTCCTCAAGAAGTGCAGTCTCTGCTGAGCCCGCTTCCTGATCTCCAAGGAATTCTTGCTCCAGGTCAGGTCCTGCGAGATCTGCACTCCGAGGAACTTGATGTTCTCTACTCTCTCCACTAAACGATCGCCGATGCTGAGGGGGGCATGCTCAGGCTGCGACCGCCGGAAGTCGATAATCATCTCCTTCGTTTTGTCCACGTTGAGCACCAGATTGTTCTCCCTGCACCAGCCCTCCAGGTGTCTCACTTCTTCCCTGTACATTGATTCCTCATCCCTCTGGATAAGTCCCACCACCGTGGTGTCATCTGCAAACTTAATAATCTGGTTCCCCTCGTGTCTGGATACACAGTCATGTGTTAGAAGTGTAAACAACAGTGGACTGAGTACACAGCCTTGAGGGGATCCGGTACTCAGCGTGACAGACTTGGAGATGTTGTTTCCAACCCGGACAGACTGAGGTCTCTCAGTCAGAAAATCCAGGATCCAGAGACATGTGGCGGTGTTCAGACCGAGAAGGAGTAATTTCTCCATCAGTCTCTGGGGAATAATGGTATTGAATGCTGAACTGAAATCAATGTACAGGAGTCTGGCGTAGGTGTCTTTCTGGTCCAGGTGGGTGATGACAGAGTGTAGGTTGGTGACTATAGCATCCTCAACATCCCATATAGGTGGCTGGGGAGAGGGAAGTCTGGGCTTCTGTTTGAACTGCTGCCTCTGCGACCCGGACCTCCGGAAAAGCGGTAGAAGATGGATGGATGGATGGATGGATAGTTTATTGATGATAGACTATAAACTAAATAATATTGATGACTGAACAACTCCCATTCCCCAAAGTGCAACATACAGTTATGAACAGAACTCACAAAGGATCACACAAGTGATTTGACAAAAAAAAAAAAAATACTGTACATTAACAAGCGGGCTATTTTACAGTTGATGTGCCATTCATTTTCACTTATTCTGTAATTAATATTCACACAATCAAATAAATCTCAGTTCAGTCCCTTTTATATTAAGTGGAAATTGTGCTACTTTGGTTTTGGCACTTTACCAATGAAAGCAAAGGATTTCAGTACCTTCCACAGTGGCAAGGTCCGTTGTGGGGTGGCTGCTTTTCCTTTCCTCTTGCCTAGACCAAAGACAAATGGATGGTGGTTAGTTAAAGCAGGTTCAACACACATACAGGTACATCTCAAAAATTAAAATATCACAAAAAAGTTCAATATTTTTTGTCACTCATTTCAGAAAGTGAAACCCATATATAGATTCATTACATGGACAGTGATATACTGCAAGTGTTTATTTTAATTTTGATGATTATGGCTACAGCCCATGTTAACCAACATTTCAACGGCCAACATTTCTATTTAAAAACTATTTTTTTTAAATTAATTTTATAATTTTTAATATTATAATTTTTTGAGAAACTGAATTTGGGGTTTTCAGGGGCTGTAAGCCATAATCATCAAAATTAAAATAAATAAACACTTGAAATATATCACTGTCTGTGTAATGAATCTATATAATATATGGATTTCACTTTCTGAAATGAGTGACAAAAAATATTGAACATTTTCATGATATTCTAATTTTTGGAGATGTACCTGTATTAGGGAAATACACTTGTGAAAGTCAGTGGTGGGATGTGACAAAGATGCTTTGTTTCCCTGACCAGTGAGCACCCCAGGATCCACTCTGTACAGGTACAAGTACATTATCAATCCAGGGATTTATGGTGGAACAGAAACAGCAAGAAAACACTGTTCCAACACTTTTTTGGGAAAATCCACAGAATAGGTGTGTGGGTCTATTCTGAGGCTTTAGAAAATTATATGAGTCACTTTATAAATCACTGGTTTGACAATGCACTTGAATATGTTGAGATTTTGGATCCTGGGGTCCCCTTGACCTGTATCCACAATATAAATTCAACATGCTGAGGGCGGCGGACCCCTGGTATGTGGAAACAGATTCTAGAAAGAAATTACACACAACTTGATGCACAGCACCAAGTACAACACGTACACAAACCAGAACTTTAGCCAGGATTAGCATATTTCATCGTTTTGCTCTCACAAGCGAATACTTCAGACAAAGCAAGTGCAAATCAGCAGAGTTGGCTACTAGCTAGCTAGCTACTAGCTAACATTCGCTAGCCAGCACAGGACGGCGTTGTATTGCTCAAAAAAAGTGAGCTTACTACCAACAGGATAAATAAGTGAAAAGATGCACAATATCACAAATCACTCACCATCGATGGTTCTCTCACTTTCATCTTCAGCTTGTCCGTAGTCTGGTTCTATGCTGGGCTGCCATCTGTTTCGGTGCGGGGTAACTCCATGTCGCTGCGGATACTGATATCTGCCACTAAGCACAGAAAACTCCGCACCTCTTCGTTGGACCACAGTGTAGATTTCCGCAAAACCTACAACGCCATCTCTATTAATATCGTGTTTACTCGGTGACCGAGTTTATTCCGTGAACTTTTGCAAATGGCAGTGTGGAGATTCTTCAGAAGACGGATGCTTTCATGATGTTACACCGTGACCAATCAGTGGCCTGCAGTCTGTTGATGTCACATTTTCGGCCCGACTTAGCGCAGCTGTACCCTGGCCTTGAGTCGGTACTAAAAAAGTACCTGGTACCAGGTACTAACGGAAAAGGCTACAAACCGAGCCGAGTAGAGTCGAGTAGGGCCGAGTGGGTACTAGTGGAAAAGGGGCTTTAGAATCCCCAGCTGATGCCAATTAGCCTAACCTGCATGTCTTTGGCCTGTGGGAAGAAACAAGAGTGTCTGGAGAAAACCCACACAGACAGGGGAAGAAATGCAAACTCCACACAACAGGATCACCGCTGGCCAGGGGGTGGGATTGAACCCACAGCCTTCGTGCTGTGCTGTCACAGTGCTAACCACTGTTCCACCAAGCTGCCCATCACAAATTATTAAGTGATTTAAATCACCTTAAAGATTCACACATTGAGAAAATTAAATAATTATCCAAAAAAGGCTATAAAGAAACATTGTAGTAGTATCCAAAAATATGATATCCTCTATAAAAAAAATCATCTCAAAGTTGAAATATCAGTAATCCACAGTATCAAAGAAGTCATAATTCTAAACTGCAATCAATAAATAATCCAAAATATTCCCCTTGATCAAAATATAGCAGATATTTAAGGTATAAATATTTTTTAGTGTCAAGAGTATTTAATTAAAAATCCATCCATCCATCCATCCATCCATTTTCTACCGCTTTTCCGGAGGTCCGGGTCTGCTCTGATTCGTCTGTCAATCTCTCGCTCCATTCTCCCCTCACTTGTGAATGAGACCCTGAGATACTTAAACGCCTCCACTTGGAGCAGGAACTTGTCTCCAACCCGGAGAGGACAATCCATCTTTTTCCAGCTGAGCACCATGGACTCGGACTTGGAGGTGCTGATTATCATCCCAACCACTTCACACCAAGTAGCAAACCATCCCAGACTGGAATAAAACTGTTATAAAAACACGTTTTTATCACAGTTTTTCCTCGCCACAGTCAGACTGATGGCGGACATTGGCAAAAGGACAACCTAAAGCACAACCTAAATAGGTAAGCACTGCAGTTTGCAGTGGCCTCTTTTTATAGTATTATTGGGTACTTGGAGTGTGTGTCTTAAAACTAGCCTCATTCTAAATGAATTCATCACTGATAATAAACTGGATCTCCTCTGTCTCACTGAAACTTGGCAAAAACCCCTGGATTACATCGCACTTAACCAAACCACCCCTGCTGGATATTCATACCTGGATAACCCACGCCCTGAAGGCCATGGAGGAGGCATTGCTGCTATTCATCTTCATGACCTCAATCCACGACCTCTCTCCATACCCTCTGTTTCCTCTTTTGAACACCTGACTTTTAAACTCCCCGGCCCCAAACCTCTCCTCATTGCAATTATTTACTGCCCTCCCAAACCAAATCCATCTTTCTTATCAGATCTTTCAGAACTCATTACAGTACTGTCTGCAACCTCACCATCTGTCCTACTGCTTGGCGATTTCAACCTCCACATTGATTCCCCTGACTGCAAATACGCAAACGATTTTCTGGACTTACTAAAGTGTCTAAGCTTCACCCAACACATAACTTTCCCTACCCACAGACGTGGACATGTCCTGGATCTGGTTTGCTCCACTGGTCTCCACATTCACAACATCTCCAGCACTGACCTCACCATCTCGGATCATCTCGCCATCACACTGGACATTGACATCCCGGCCCCTCAACCCAAACAAGACCGAACAATAACCTTCAGGAATCTTAAGTCCATCTGCTCAGTTTCTCTCTCCACATGCATATCTAACACTCTCTCCAACCTCACCTTCCCTGTAAACCCAACCCCTACGGACTTAGTAAACATCTACAACAACACATTGTCTACCTCCCTCAACAAACTGGCCCCCATGAAAACAAAATCCGTCACTTTCATTCATTCGGCCCCCTGGTACACCTTAGAACTTCACAAACTCAAAAAACAACTGCGACAGCTTGAACACCTGAGCTGCAAAACTGGTCTGACTGTACACACCCTCGCTCACATAGAACTGATGCACCTATATCAATCTTCACTCAATGAAGCTCGCTCTGCCTACTACTCCAGCATCATTCACTCTGGATCCTCCAACCCCCGCACTTTGTTCTCCACCATCAACAAACTCCTCAAACCCCAGGACATCATTTCATCATCCTTCACTCCTGAAAAATGCAATAGCTTTCTATCGTTTTTCCATTCCAAAATTGACAATATTCACAACCAGCTTGCCTCCTCCCCAGCCATCACCCCTGACTCAGACCCCACTTTTTCTCCACCCATAGATAAACAGCTCTCCCTTTTCTCACCCATAACCACTGATGAACTTTCCGAAATACTCTCCAGCATGAAATCATCTACATGCCCCCTGGACCCCATCCCTTCCCCCCTTATCAAAGCCTGTCTCACCCCTCTTGCCCCCCTTATCATCGACACCATCAACTCCTCCCTCACCACTGGCACTGTCCCCCCATCACTTAAGATTGCTGCCATCACCCCCCTCCTTAAGAAACCTGGCCTGGACTCTGACGACCCCAACAATTTCAGACCTATCTCCAACCTCCCATTCCTGGCTAAAATATTGGAAAAAGCTGTTGCCACTCAACTCAAGAAACACCTCCTCTCCAACAAACTCTACGAAACATTTCAATCTGGATTCCGCTCTCACCACAGCACTGAAACCGCCCTCCTCAGGGTCACCAATGACCTCCTGCTCGCCTCTGACTCTGGCTCCCTCACCATTCTTCTCCTCCTCGATCTCAGCGCTGCTTTCGATACCATCAATCATTCCATCCTGCTCCGTCGTCTGCTTTCTATTGGCATCACTGACTCCGCCCTCTCTTGGTTCACCTCCTACCTGTCTGAGAGATTCCAGTACATCTCCATCAACAATCATAAATCACGCACCACCCCCGTCTCACACGGTGTCCCTCAAGGCTCTGTGCTCGGTCCAACCCTTTTCATTCTCTACATGCTTCCGCTTGGTCACATCATCCGTCAACATGGTCTTCACTTTCACTGCTACGCCGACGACACCCAGCTGTACATCTCCTCTAAATCCATCACCCCCGCCATTCTC
Source organism: Pholidichthys leucotaenia (assembly GCA_020510985.1). Classification (NCBI taxonomy): domain Eukaryota; kingdom Metazoa; phylum Chordata; class Actinopteri; order Cichliformes; family Pholidichthyidae; genus Pholidichthys; species Pholidichthys leucotaenia. Next base: position 178,315,706 of record CM035848.1, read on the forward strand.
TCCACCATCACCGACTGCCTTACAGACATAAAAACTTGGATGACTAACAACTTTCTCAAGCTAAACAGCAATAAAACAGAAATCATCATTTTTGGACCAAAATCTCTTCTACCCTCTTCCCAGAACTTTTCATTCCAAATCGATGGTCACTCAGTCACCCCCTCCCCCCTGGCCAGAAACCTCGGCATTATCATGGACCCCACCCTCTCCTTCAAATCTCACATCAACCATATCACCAAAACATCATTTTTTCATCTTCGTAATATTGCACGCCTCCGTCCCACCCTCTCACCCTCTGCTGCTGAAATACTCATCCACGCCTTCATCACCTCCAGACTTGATTACTGTAACAGCATTCTGTATGGACTTCCTTCCACCATCCTCCAAAAACTACAGTATGTCCAAAACTCAGCCGCCCGCCTACTTACTCACTCCCGCTCCAGAGACCACATCACTCCTCTCCTCCGTCAGCTCCACTGGCTCCCCATTCAACAGCGCATCAACTTCAAGATCCTCCTCATCACCTATAAAGCTCTCCATAACCTCGCCCCTTCATACCTAACGGACCTTCTGTCTCGTCATTCTCCCACTCGTCTCCTCCGCTCTGCTGATGCTCACCTTCTTACCCCCATCACCAAGACAAAATTCCGCACCCTGGGTGATAGATCATTCGCCATCGCCGCACCAACCCTCTGGAATTCCTTGCCCCTTCACATCCGGTCTGCCAACACACTTGCTTCTTTTAAAAGTCAACTCAAAACCCATCTTTTTAAATCTACCTATAAAAACTGACTGCCTCTTCTACCTTTGTGTACCTATGTGTATGTGTTTACCCGTTCTCTGTATGTTTGTCCCTATGCTGCTTTGTAAAGCGTCTTTGAGTATTTAGAAAAGCGCTATATAAGACTGATGTATTATTATTTATTATTATTATTAAAACTAGGATAGCATTGCTTCTTATTGGAGTATTTTATTTTTTAATTATTTATTTATTGACCTATGGCTTTGCACAATTAATTCCTATGAGCCTGAACTGTATGTTTGAGTACAAATGGCAAATAAAGTTCTTGATTCTTCTTGATTCTTGCTCGATGAAGCCAACAGGACAACATCATCTGCAAACAGCAGAGATGAGATCCTGTGGTCACCAAACAGGACACCCTCCGTTCCCTGGCTGCGCCTAGATATCCTATCCATAAAGTTATGAACAGGATCAGTGACAAAGGGCAGCCCTGGCAGAGTCCAACTCTCCCTGGAAACAAGTTTGACTGGGTGTTGGCAATATGAACCAAACTCTTACAATGGTTGTATAGGAACCGGATAGCTCGTAACAACAAGCCCGATACCCCATACTCCTGAAGCACCCTCCGCAAGAAACCACAAGGTACGCGGTTGAATGCTTTCTCAAAGTCCACAAAACACATGTAAACTGGTTGGGCAAACCCTCAAAGATTCTCAAGAACGTAAAGAGCTGGTCCAATTTGCCACGGCCAGGACAAAAAGCACATTGCTCCTCCTGAATTTGAGGTTCAACCAGTGGTCGGACTCTACTCTCGAGTACCTTGGCATTGACTTTCCCAGGGAGGCTGAGAAGTGTGATCCCCCTAAAGTTGGAACATACCCTTCAGTCCCCCTTTTTAAAAAGAGGAACCACCACCCCGGTTTGCCATGCCAAAGGTACTGTCCCCAACCTCCACGCAATGTTGCAGAGGCGTGTAGGCCATAACAGCCCTACAACATCCAGAGCCTTGAGGTATTCAGGGCGAATCTTGTCCACCCCCCGGTGCCCGGACACCAAAGAGTTTTTTTTAACCACTTCGGTGACCTCAGCCCCTGTGATGGGCAAGTTATCCCCCTCGTCCTCAAACCATGCTTCCTCTGTGGAAGGTAGTGTCAGTGGGAATGAGGAGATCCTCAAAGGATTCCTTCCACCGCTCAACGATGTCCCCAGTTGAAATCAGCAGTGCCCTATCTGCACCATACACAGTGTGGACAGGGAACTGCTTCCCCCTCCTGAGCCGACGGACAGTTTGCCAGAATCTTTTCGAGGCTGACCGAAAGTCTTGTTCCATGGCCTCACCAAACTTCTCCCACACCCGAGTTTTTGCTTCAGCAACCACCCAAGCTGCATTCCGCTTGGCCTGCCAGTACACCTCAACTGCTTCGGGAGTCCCACAAGCCAACCAAGCTTGATAGGACTCCTTCTTCGGCCTGATGGCCCCCCTCACCACTGGTGTCCACCATTTGGTTCGAGGGTTGCCACCACGAGATGCACCAATGACCTTGCAGCCACAGCTCTGGGCAGCTGCTTCAACAACGGAGGTGGAGAACATGGCCCATTCAGACTCCATGTCTCCAGACTCCCTCGGAATGTGGTCAAAGTTCTTCCAGAAGTGGGAGTTAAAGACCTCCCGGACAGGGGCCTCGACCATACGTCCCCAGCACACCCTCACTATACGTTTAGGTCTACCGGGTCTGAGTGGCGTCCACTCCTGTCATTGGATCCAACTCACCATCAGGCGGTGATCAGCTGACAAACCTGCACCTTTCTTTACCCGAGTGTCCAAGACATGGTCACAAGTCTGATGACACGATAAAAAAAATCGATCATTGACCTGTGACCGAAGGTGTCCTTATGCTTATGTCTTGATGACACCCTTATGCTTGAACATGATGTTTGTTATGGACAAACTGTGGTTGGTGCAGAAGTCCAATAACTGAACATTTGGGTTCAGATCGGGCAGGCCGTTCCTCCCAATCACACCCCTCCAGGTTTCACTGTCATTGCCCAGGTGCACATTGAGGTCTCCCAGTAGGACAAATTTAAACCAAATGCACTAAGTAATCTTTCATCCAAAAGAGGATTCAAGTTATTAAAAAAATCATAGCAATCAAAATATTCATGTTTCAAAATATCACAGATGACACATTTATATATAATAGAGAACCACCTATAATAATGGTTGAAAATAAATATTAGATCCCACTACAACAAGCGGTAACAATAATTTATCCACTTTGATCTGCAAAATCTGTGTGTAGCTGAGATGAGAAGCTTCATAAAAAAGGCCTAATATGAAACTCTTCAGGTAAACCCTTCGGAGCAAATGTGCCCAAGGTATAAATCCAAAATGATTCCCGTTTTTAAGGAGTAAAGAATTCAGATTGCCTCCTCTGTGGACGTTTAACAGCTTCAATAGCAGTAAAGCGTAAGGTAGAAATGTTTCTCTCTTTGAAAGTGCCAAGGTACAGAACATGAAGTAACGTCTTCTTGTACTTCGATGTTCAATTCAATTCAATTCAATTCAACTTTATTTATATAGCGCCATTTCACAACAACAGTCATCTCATAGCACTATCAACTGTAGGGGGGACCCCCACAGTTGCAGAAAGACCCCAGCAATCAGGCGATCCCCTGTGAGCAAGCACTTGGCGACGGTGGAGAGGAAAAACTCCCTTTTAACAGGAAGAAACCTCCAGCAGAACCAGGCTCAGGGAGGGGCAGTCATCTGCTGCGACTGGCTGGGGGGTGAGGGGATAGAGAAGAAGAAAAGAACAGACATGTAGAGAGCAAACAGCACGATGGGGACTCAATCTATGGGAGAGAACAAACAAATGTTAATGACCAGCAAAAAAAAAATATTTCATAGAGAGTGAGGAAAGGAGTGAGGCCCAGTGCATTACTGGAGGTCCCCCGGCTGACTAAACCTATTAGCAGCATAACTAAGGGAGGGTTCAGAAACACATGATCCCTCCCTAATTGTAGGCTAGATCAAAAAGGTAGGTTTTAGCCCTATTCTTAAAAACAGAGATCGAGTCAGACTCCCGAATCCAGATTGGCAGCTGATTCCACAGGAGAGGAGCTTGATAACTGAAGGCTCTGCCTCCCATTGTACTTTTGGAGATTCTAGGTATTACAAGTTCTGAAATACAAGTCTTGAGCGGTCGGCTAGTTTTACAATGTATGCCAATCCACAAGGACAAGAAAGCTTGTGGATAACGTGCCGTGGAACAAGAAATAAAACCTTATTTTTATATTTCCTTCCTGAGTGTGGATGATTGAAAATTTTTGTTTTATAAGTAAAATTCCATTGTTGACAATGCAGATATAGAAAACTTTATTAATTCCCTAGTGGCAATTCAGTTTCTACAGTCCACCGAGTACTATTCACACAGCTCAGTTTTTGGGTATCAGGGAAGCACCCTACAAACAAAACAGCCCTGAATGTGGAAGCCCTTAAGACATATTACAAAGCAGAAATGGGCAGGGGAATGTGCAAAAACAGTGCAAGAATAAGTATGTTGAGGGGAAATAATTATCTAGCAACAATGCTCCACACTGTGTGTGTTTATTTATTTACATATTTATTTCATCTAACTACATTGCTCCGCACTGTGTGTTTATATATTCATATATTTATTCCATCCAGCTACAATGCTCCGCACTGTGTGTCTATGTATACACTACCGTTCAAAAGTTTGGGGTCACCCAGACAATTATTTTGTCTTTTCCATGAAAAGTCACACTTATTTACCACCATGAGTTGTAAAATGAATAGAAAATATAGTCAAGACATTGACAAGGTTAGAAATAAGGTAAGATAAGATAAGCCTTTATTAGTCCCACAATGGGGAAATTCCAGGATTGCAACAGCACAGGGATAGCAACACTCAGAGCAACAATCAGAAGGCAAGAAAAAACATCTAGTAAACATATGTCCATATTACTATAAATGTATATATATATATATATAGACACACAGTGCAGAGCATTATGGTTGGTTGGTGAATGTGCAGCAGAAAGTCTAAGCTCTTTCTCCGTGGATGCGGCGGGCCAGCTGGAAGTCTTTGGGATGTAATAATGAATGGATGAAATAATGATTTGTATTTGAAATAATAATTTTTTCCAGATACTCAACCTGCTCAAAGGAAGGTCAGTTTTATAGCTTCTCTAACCAGCTAAACTGTTTTCAGCTGTGCTAACATGATTGCACAAGGGTTTTCTAATCATCCATTAGCCTTCTGACGCAATGAGCAAACACATTGTACCATTAGAACACTGGAGTGATAGTTGCTGGAAATGGGCCTCTATACACCTATGTAGATATTGCACCAAAACCCAGACATTTGCAGCTAGAATAGTCATTTACCACATTAGCAATTATATTAGATATTAGAGTGTATTTCTGATTAGTTTAAAGTTATCTTCATTGAAAAAAACAGTGCTTTTCTTTCAAAAATAAGGAAATTTCTAAGTGACCCCAAACTTTTGAACGGTAGTGTATATATATTTATATTTATATGTACATATGTATACTTGCTGCTCTTGTTTTTTTTTCTCTTGCCTTCTGATTGTTGCTCTGAGTGTTGCTATCCCTGTGCTGTTGCAATCCTGGAATTTCCCCATTGTGGGACTAATAAAGGCTTATCTTATCTTATCTTATCTTAAAATACAAAACAATGACCACATGGATAGTTACCTGCTCTATCAAAGCTGAGAAACTATAAAGGTAATATTAGCCCTCACCAACCAGTTTGTCAGATTAGGGGGATTAGAAAAAAAAACAGTCCTTAAACTAGGTTGTGAATCTGTAATGTGCCACTGTTATTTAATAACATTTTCAATAGCTCTAGCTAGACACAGGTGAAAACTAAATGGCACTAATAATCCTCTGCTCTGTTTTTTGTTTAAGATTTTTTCTTTTTGTTTTTTTCTTTTTAATATTTGACAAGCACTGAGTTTGTGTCACATTTGCAAAGCCCACCAAAGCATCTTGGATCCATGCGTTCTTGTAGCCTCTTTGTTTAAAACACACCTCCATTATTTTGCTTTTAATTCAATTCAATTCAACTTTATTTATATAATGCCATTTCACAACTACAGTTATCTCATAGCACTTTCAACTGTAGGGGAAGCCCTAACAATTGTAGAAAGACCCCAGCAATCAGGCAATCCCCTGTGAGCAAGCACTTGGCGATGGTGGAGAGGAAAAACTCCCTTTTAGCAGGAAGAAACCTCCAGCAGAACCAGGCTCAGGGAGGGGCAGTCATCTGCTGCGACTGGCTGGGGGGTGAGGGGATAGAGAAGAAGAGGAAAAGAACAGACATGTAGAGAGCAAACAGCATGATGGGGACTCAATCTATTGGAGAGAACAAACAGATGTTAATGACCAGCAAAAATATTTCATTGAGAGTGAAGAAAGGAGTGAAGCCCAGTGCATTGTTGGAGGTTCCCCGGTTATCAAAACCTATTAGCAGCATAACAAAGGGAGGGTTTAGGGGCATATGATCCCTCCCTAATTATAGGCTATATCAAAAAGGAAGGTTTTAACCCTATTCTTAAAAACAGAGATCAAGTCTGACTTCCGAATCCAGATTGGCAGCTGGTTCCACAGGAGAGGAGCTTGATAACTGAAGGCTCTGCCTCCCATTGTACTTTTGGAGATTCTAGGTATTACAAGTAATCCTGCATTTTGGGAGCGTAGTGCTCTGTTAGGATAATATGGTAGATCAGATACTTAAATAAAAAGGGGCCTGATTATTTAGAGCTTTGCAAGTGAGAAGAAGGATTTTAAACTTAATTCTAAACTCTAAGGGAAGCCAGTGAAGGGAGGCCAGAACCGGAGAGATAAGATCTCTCTTTCTAGTACCTGGTAAAACTCTTGCTGCTGCATTTTGGATCAGCTGAATACTTTTTAAAGACGTTTTAGGACAACCTGATAATAAAGAGTTACAATAATCTAATCTAGAGCTAACAAAAGTGTGGATTAGTTTCTCAGCATCACTCTGAGACAAGATGCTCTTAATCTTGGCATTATTATGCAAATGATGAAAGGTAGTCTTAGAAACAAGTTTAATTAGTGTGTGTGTGTGTATATATATATTTTATAGTAATATGTACATATGTATATTAGCTGCTCTTGCTTGCTTGTTTTTTTTTTTGTTTTTTTTTTCTTGCCTTCTGATTGTTGCTCTGAGTGTTGCTATCCCTGTGCTGTTGCAATCCTGGAATTTCCTCATTGTGGGACTAATAAAGGCTTATCTTATCTTATCTTATTTCTAACCTTGTCAATGTCTTGACTATATTTTCTATTCATTTTACAACTCATGGTGGTAAATAAGTGTGACTTTTCATGGAAAAGACAAAATAATTGTCTGGGTGACCCCAAACTACATTGTGGGACTAATAAAGGCTTATCTTATCTTATCTTATCTTAATATGTGAATTGAAAAACAGATTTTGATCAAAAATAACTCCAAGGTTCCTCACAGAACTATTAAGAGAAAGAGTAACCACACCCAAACTAAGAGTTTGATTTGGGATGGTATTTCTACAGTTTTTTGGACCAACTAGGATGACTTCAGTCTTATCTGAATTTAATGGCAGGAAATTACAAGTCATCCAAGCCTTGATTTCCTTAAGACAGGCTTCTAACTTGGCTAATTGATTACTGTCATCTGGCTTCATTGACAGGTATAATTGTGTGTCATCTGCATAACAGTGAAAATGTATACAGTGCTTTCTAATAATGTTGCCTAATGGAAGCATATATAAACTAAAAAGAGTAGGGCCTAGCACAGATCCCCATGGAACTCAATGACTAAGCTTTGAGTTGAAAGAAAACTCGTTATTGACATGAACAAACTGGAACCTATCATATAAATAAGATCTAAACCACTGCAATGAAGTTCCATTAAGTCCAACATGGTGTTCTAATCTATCAAGTGAAATATTATGATTGATAGTATTAAAAGCTGCACTAAGGTCTAAAAGAACAAGTACAGAAAGAAGTCCATTATCAAATGTGGTAAAGTGGTCATTAGTGACCTTCACTAAGGCTGTTTCAGTACTATGATGGATTCTAAACCCAGATTGAAACTCTTCAAGTAAACCATTTCCCTGCAGGTGGTCAAATAATTGGGTAGCAACTACTCTTTCTAAGATTTTTGAAATGAAAGGCAGATTAGAGATTGGTCTATAGTTAGCTAAAACTCCTGGATCCAGCGTTGGCTTTTTGAGTAAGGGTTTAATTACAGCAGTTTTAAAAGCCTGCGGTACATGGCCTAATGTTAATGAAGAACTGATTATTAGAAGAATAAAGCTACCAATAAATGGAAAGACTTCTTTAAATAACCTGGTAGGAATAGGGTCTTAAAGACAAGTTGAAGGCTTGGATGAGGAAATTATTTTATTTAACTCTAAAAGCTCAATTGGAGTAAACTCATCCAAACAGATATGAAGGCAGTGTTTCCTCTGGTAGCATTTCTGGGTGGTGGCCCGCCTCACCAGAAAAATTACCGACACTCTAATGAGGGGATATGAATTTACGAAAAATATATGAAGCAATGACTTTCCGCAAGTGTGCACATGAACAACGCGTGTGGCCGTCATCCGTGCGGAGATTAAAAGTGCCCCGCCCACGCAAGCTTTCCAGTCAGGCAGAGTGTCTCTCTAGCGTGACTGTCCGACAGAAAATGAGTTTATTAAAGTACTTTAAACGTGGAAAAAAATCAGAAGAGGTATGTAAGCACTGGAAGCATTTATCATGGTTTTAACCTGCTGAAAACGGGAGCAATAATGGAAGAGTTGCTTAGCTAAGAGATGTGGTTAGAATTCATATGCACCCGGCTTCATATGAAGGGAAAGAAAATGGGGACCGATGAATTGCTGAGTATATATTTCACCAGCCACTACAATATTGTTATGTTCCCTATTATGTACCTGATAAGTTAAGATGACCGAAATTCACGAAGTCAGTGACTTTAATCCATCAGCAGCCTTCAGACAAACTAAACATGCCAACATTTGGATTTCAAGATAAGGGAGGTTTTTCCTGCTGTTGGATTGGTGAGGAGATTTCTAAAAAAAAACTATAAATATATAGAAATAGTATAACAGAAATAACTGCATATTTGGTCATTTAAGTTAATTTATTTCTTTAAATATAATTTTAATAATTATATTTCTTTGAATTCAGAGTTAAAGTTATTGTTCTGTTCTGGCTCTACAAAATTATGGTCAAAAGTTTAAATTGTATGAGGAAAAAAGTAAAAATAAAATCTCACATTCTGTTTCAAATTTATTAGAAAAACAGTAATTTTATAAAAAATCTGCCTTTGTCCATCAGATAGGCTTCTTCACACTGTCCAGTTTTAAAACTCCTCTTAAAACCCATTTTTATTCTCTGGCTTTTGACCCAGTTTGAGACCTTGATTTTATTTGTTCTTATTGTCTCTATTGTATGACTATTGTTTTGTTTGTGCTGTTTTGTACTTTAGCTGTATTTTATTGATTTTATATTTTATTTATCATTGATGTACAGCACTTTGTGTCAACTGTCATTTTTAAAAAGCTTTATAACTAAAGCTGGATTGGATTAAAAAAAGATAAAAAGTAGCCATGAAATAATTCACATTTATAATAGTCTCAAATGTACAAGAAAAGTCATAATTTTACAAGAGAAAATTACAAATTTGAGGAAAAGTTTTGCAAATTTAGATAAATTTACAGAGAAAAGTAGAAAACTATAAGAAAATTGTTATAAATTTTGGAGAGAAACCTCAAACCTTAAAGACTGAAGTCATTACTCAAACTTTTAAGTGGGTGCTCTTTGTACCCTTAACTCAACTAGAAATTTTTGGTTGTCTACTTTTAATTATTAATTTCATAGTACTGCTTTTACATGAGTAGAATTTCTGGCTATGATACCCACCTCTGATCATATAATTTAAGTATGAATGAGTAAATTATTATTAAGAATGTTTTTTTTCCCCTTCCCTTGCCTACTCTTCGTCAATGGAAAAAAGAAACACTGTGGAGGAAAAATAAGTTCAGGCGAGGTACGACAAGCTGAGAGGTTGCAGAGTTTTATTTTACTCCAACATCATGAAACACACTGTAGCGCTTTGCGCTGTAGTGTGCTGTGTGTGCTGTGTGTGCTATTGAGGCATGTATAGCAAGCTCTTTTATACATGTTATACAAAGAGAGAGAATGCATGGCACATTTGCATATTGATATACATATCAGTCAATACATATCAATCGTGTGACCAACTGGCGCCCGGACTTCCTGTCCTTAATCCAGGGATGTATAACAATAGTCCATTGTTCTGATTGTCTCCTAGGGACTCTCTGTCCGTATGCAAATTGTCCTCTGCTTCCTGCCGGCTAGCTGAGTGTGAAGATTGAATGTCCATGTAGATTGTGGTGGGTCACCACAGTTTTAAAAAAAATCCACATTTTGGTTATTTATGTAAACCATGAAAAAAAATCCTGCAGGACAAAACATGACACTTGGTATTTTCTGACCTGTTTGTATGCCACCATAGACAGAGAGAGAACCCAAATTAGACAGGGCTCAGAGAGGGAAAGATGAGACAGAAGAGAAGAGCCAAGGAGAGGAAAGTGTTCAGGCAGAGGGTCCAGGAGAGGTGAGAGCAGAGGAAGGAGAGAAGGATGATGCCTGTAAAAAGTCCAAACACAGGACATCTGGGTGGGACCCCAACTGGCCCAGTATTCCAACATTTAAGCCTTGGTTGTACAATACTTCAAATGGTACGTTCTATTATGCAATATTACTATGCAAAATTTCAAAAAATAAATAGTGTAAAATTAACATATTCTGGTCACAACTGTGTAATGTGTTTTCTGCCCCCCCCCTCCGAAAAATATGTTGCCACCACGCCAAGATCTTTAAGCCAGAGGAAACACTGGAAGGAGTTGTAGTAGTTACTGTATTTAAGTTAACGGTGGGAAGAATCTGACTGATTTTATCTCTGATAGATGAAATTTTATTATTGAAAAAGTTCATAAAGTCCTGACTAGTAAACTCTAAGTGCTAGGATTGACAGAGTCCTGACTCTTTGTCAACCTGGCTACATTGCTGAAAAGAAACCTCAGACTTTAACAATAAAATCCTTATCTGAGCTACAGATGTGTTTGACCTGATTCTTTTGAAGCATTTTTGATGGTATGAATCCACACGTAGAAAAGAATTTCTATCTGTAGGTTTGTGATACAAGTCAGTTGTCAGTTTATCTCTGGAAACTAAAACATCCAAAAAATTCACATGGTTTAAACGAGAAGACAGTGAATTTTAGATGGTAATTTTTTGAATTTATAAAATTCCAAAGCGTCTCCAAAAGAGCATCTGGACCACTCAAAATAAAAAAAAAAATGTCTTACAAATATTTCCTCTCATAGGAAATATAATGAATAAACAGATTAATCTGGTGATTAAAAATCACTTCATATTCATACCATCCAACATATAAAGAAGAAAAATTCAGAGACATTTTTTGATCACATCGCCACCCCCGATATCTGAAGAAAAAAGTCATTACCATACAAAAACTAATTAGATGTGAGTATTAACGGAGTTCCAAGTTCTAAAATACAAGAAGTACTGGGAACACTATCAACCCCATGATCCAGAAGACCTTCATCACAAGGGACATTTGTATACAGAGACTCCATATCCAAAGAAATTAAGATATGAAATTTCTCAACATTTTCTTTTGCTAGAATATATTTAATAAAATCCTTTGAATCTCTAGTATATGATGGGAGTGATTTAACTTCCATCTAAAAGCATCAATAAATGGTGTACAAATGCACCCCAACAACACATGATATTTTTTGGCTGTGATGTCTGTGTGTCATGGATGAGAAAATCACGGGCTCTGAGAGATATGTTACTACATCTCAAGTATACCCTAACATGCCCTAAATGCACTATTATAAAATATGGCCAAAACAAAAACACAGGATGAAAGGAAAGAAGTAATTTACCAATTACCTGTCTACAAGAATAAAATCTGACCACAGTCCCTATTTTACACCAGCCAGCACCCCTCGCTCTGTTTCTTCTCCATTCGCACCCAGCCTTCCCTCCACACTCTCTATCTCTCCCATTAGAGCCCATTTAGCGAGGTGGTATATCTATTGTTTTGCTCGTTACTTTCATCTGCCAGGATAATTGAGAGACACAATCAGCTCCCCTCCCTGCTAGCTGATAAGTCAAAAGCATTAGGTGAGGCATGCGCGTTCACACAGCCATCTGTCTGAGTCCCTTTTCTGGTTCTTAACTCCACCATAATGGACTACTTACACTACTAGTTATATGGTTTCTTTAGCATATTCTGTTCTGTCATTACGTAATTCAGTCTAATTGATTGGGGTAATTAATTGATGAGCACAGTGGCAATTATCTCATGGACACTTAAGGTCAATTCCGTATGACCATAACCTTGTCACACACTAACACAGTATAATTGCGCTGCAGTTCTGTCAATCCTCCATGGAGCACTGATCTTGTTTCAACAGTCGGCACAACTCAGGACTATTATGTCAACGTTACCAGGAGCAACAAATGGAGAAGTGTTGATGTTGTTTAGTCACATTAATTGTCCCCAAATTTTTGCTATTTATATGTTTTCTCTTTCTCTCTTTTTTAAGAAGTAGCATCATATTGTCAACTTAATAGCTTAACACTGAAAGGTCCACAGCAAGAAAAAAATAAGAAAATAGTTTTAATTATTTGTCTGACTTATACAGGTACATCTCAAAAAATTAGAATATCATGAAAAAGTTCAATATTTTTTGTCACTCATTTCAGAAAGTGAAACCCGTATATTATATAGATTCATTACACAGAGAGTGATATATTTCAAGTGTTTATTTATTTTAATTTTGATAATTGTGGCTTACAGCCCATGAAAACCCCAAATTCAGTTTCTCAAAAAATTAGAATATTACATAAAAATAATTTTAAAAAATTGTTTTTAATAGAAATGTTGGCCGACTGAAAAGTACCTCCATGTACACACTCAGTACTTGGTTGGGGCAAATTTTGAATTAATTACTGTATCAATGTGGCGTGGCAATGGAGGGGATCAGCCTGTCGTACTGCTGAGGTGTTTTGAAGGTCCATGTTGCTTTGATAGTGTCCTTCAGCTCTTCTACATTGTTGAGTCTGATGACTCTCATCTTCCTCTTGACAATACTCCATAGATTCTCTATGGGGTTTAGGTCAAGAGAGTTTGCTGGCCAATTAAACACAGTGATGCCATGGTCATTAAACCAGGTTTTGATACTTTTGGCAGTGTGTGGGGGGTGCCAAGTCCTACAGGAAGATGAAATCAGCATCTTCATAAAGCTTGTCAGCAGAGGGAAGCATGAAGTGCTCTAAAATTTCCTGGTAGATGACTATAAAACACAGTGGACAAACACCAGCAGATGACCTCTGTTCAGATAAAAGTAAATTTTGCATTTCATTTGTAAATCAAAGTCCCAGAGTCTGGAGAAAGAGTGGGGAGGCACAGAATCTAAGTTGCTTGAGGTTTAGTGGGAAGTTTCCACAGTCAGTGATGATTTGAGGAACCGTATCATCTGCTGGTGTTGGTCCACTCTGTTTTATCAAGACCAAAGTCAGCACAGTCATCTACCAGGAAATTTTAGAGCACTTCATGCTTCCCTCTGCTGACAAGCTTTATGGAGAAGCTGATTTCATTTTCCAGCAGGACTTGGCACCTGGTCACACTGCCAAAAGTATCAAAACCTGGTTTAATGACCATGGCATCACTGTGTTTGATTGGCCAGCAAACTCTCCTGACCTAAATCCCACAGAGAATCTATGGAGTATTGTCAAGAGGAAGATGAGAGACACCAGACCCAACAATGCAGACGAGCTGAAGGTCACTATCAAAGCAACCTGGACCTTCATAACACCTCAGCAGTGCCACAGGCTGATCACCTCCGTGCCACACCACATTGATACAGTATTCAATCCAAAAGATCCCCGACCAAGTATTGAGTGTGTACATGGACACACTTTTCAGTCGGCCAACATTTCTATTTAAAAACTATTTTTTAAATTAATTTTATGTAATATTCTAATTTTTTGAGAAACTGAATTTGGGGTTTTCATGGGCTGTAAGCCATAATCATCAAAATTAAAATAAATAAACACTTGAAATATATCACTCTCTGTGTAATGAATCTATGTAATATATGGGTTTCACTTTCTGAAATGAGTGACAAAAAATATTGAACTTTTTCACAATATTCTAATTTTTTTAGATGTACTGTACCTGTAATTAGATACTATATCTAAACTTGTACATTCAGAGTGACGGAAGGGATTAGATTCAAAGATTTTATTTGTCAATACTTCTAATTGTACAGGACAAACAGTAGAAATGAAATGCCGTTTCTCTCTCTCTTAGTGGTGTGTGCAATATATAAGACAAGAAGGAATAAGAATGGAAAACAACAACAATCTATGTACAGTAATGCTACCCATAGTGCGAAAAACAATAAAAACACAGCAATCCTATGCACAGCAGTGTTGGGCAAGTTACTAAAAAATAGTAACTAGTTACAGTTACTAGTTACTTCTTTTCAAAAGTAACTAAGTTACTTTTGAGTTACTGCATGATTAAAGTAACTAGTTACCTGGAAAAGTAACTTTCGCATTACTTTTAAATGCATACTTAAATCATCTTGCACACATAGCAAGATCAAGGGCCCCTTGTTCTCATCAGAAAAAAGAAAAAGAAAACTGACGAGGAAAAAGTCTCATCTTACAGAGAAAAAATGTCTCAGATTTACATAAACTATTGTAATCAGTAGAAAGTTAGAAATTTACTAGAAATAAAATTATAAATTCACAGTTGGACCCCCTGGTGGGCCTTTTTTGGTCCACAAGCCCTATGTTTGACACCCCTGGACCAGCCAATTAAAAACGCATATTTAGAGGATTTACTTCCATGAAATAGTTGCATATCACAGCAGCATGTAACTGAACGAGATAAAATAAAACAGAAAGCCCAGATAAATGAAAGTTCACTGCTTACAAGAACCTGTTCTTTACTGCAACAAACCGAGTCACTTTTTCTCTGTACGTAAGAAAACTTACACACAATTACTTACACAACTTACACATTTACACAACTGTGGACAAATGCAAGCTTCTTGCTCAAAAAATACTCATGTTTAACCACAGAGGTAGGAGCTGTTGGGGGGGCTACTCACCACACGGACAACAGGTGATCAGGGCTCCATATACTGTAAGAAGTCGCCACGGCATTTCCTCCCACCGCGGGACAGGAAACCAACCCGCGGGGGAAGAGACTGACGGCTGCGCCAGCTATGGTAGAGTCAGTTTATTTGCGCTAAAATGTCTATCCATATTAATAAAACGAGTAACGCATCTGATCAAATGTCAGTAACTGTCACGCATTACTGAATTTTTAAACACTAATTTCGTTACAGAGTACGTTACTGCAACAGTAGTGGTGTTACAGTAATGCGTTACTTTGTAACGCGTTACTCCCATCACTGATGTACAGTAAACTGTAATGCCGGTAAACTGCAAGTTCAATGCGGTAACGGGGTGTAGATAGTGACAGATTGGTCTGCGCATTATCAGTATTGCAATAATAGACAGCAGTAAATATGTCATTTGTGCAAATGGTTGCAGTAAGGTGCAAGACATACAGCAGCAGATGTGGTATTGTTGGTGTGCTAGTCTTTCTGTGCCAACAGCTGAGGTAGTTAATTGTGCGGGTGAGTGCATTACAGTCTGGGGAGGGGGGAGAAGGAAGTGGACAGAGTTCAGGGTCCTGATGGCCTGATGAACAAAGCTGTTTAGCGGTCTTGTGGAGCAGGCCTGGAGGCTCCGGTACCTTTTTCCCGAGGGTAGGGGGCTGAAGAGGGAGTGTGAGGGATGGGAGGTGTCGCCTGCAATGTTGATGGCTCTGCAGGTGAGGCGGGTGTGGTAGATGTCCGAGAGGGAGGGCAGAGGGGCACAGATGATCTTGCTGGCTGCTTTCACTGTGCGTTGTTGTGTCTTCTGGCAGGAGGCAGTGCAGATTCCATACCACACAGTGATGCAGCTGGTGAGGAAGCTCTCAATTGTGCCCCGGTAGAATGAGCACATGATGGGGGTGAGACTCGTGCTCTCCTCAGTTTGCAGAGGAAATAGAGGCAAGTTTGAGCCTTCTTGGCCAGTGATGTGGTGTTGTTAGACCAGGAGAGGCCCTCGAAGAAGTGCGTCCCCAGGAACTTGGTGCTGCTTACCCTCTCCAGAGCTGCTCCATCAATGATCAGAGGGGGATGCTGTGTGTGTCCTCTCCTGAAGTCAACCACAGTCTTCTTTATTTTTCCCACGTTCAGGAAGAGATTATTGTCTTTACACCACTGCACCTCATTTCTGTAGTTGGCCTCTTCATTGTTGGTGATGAGACCCACCACTGTCGTATCGTCCGCAAATTTGATGATGTAGTTGGTGTTGTAGGCTGGTACACAGTCATGGGTCAGCAGGGTGAAGAGCAGTGGGCTGAGCACACACCCTTGTGGGACCCCTGTGCTCAGTGTGATGGTTTTGGAGGTGGTGCTGCCAACCCGCACATTCTGTGGCCTCCCTGTGAGAAAGTCCAGCACCCAGTTACAGAGAGAGGTTTTGAGTTCCAAGTGTCTGAGTTTTTGTATTAGGTACTGGGGGATGATTGTGTTGAATGGTGAACTGAAGTCCAAGAACACCATTTGCATGTAATAGCTCTTTGAGTCCAGTTGGGTGAGGGCTGGCTGGAGAGCAGCAGAGATGGTGTCTTCTGTGGATCTGTTTGATCTGTATGCAAATTGAGATGGGTCGTGGGAGGGAGGGTGGACTTGATGTTCTGTATGACCAGCTGCTTGAAGCACTTCATTATGATGGAGGTCAGTGCTGCTAGCCAGTAATTGTTGTAGCTGGATGGGACAGGCTTCTTTGGGACTGGTATTATAGTAGCAGTTTTGAAACATGTGGGGACAACAGCTTGACTCAGGGAGATGTTGAAGATGTCGGCCAGGGCATTCATGAGCTTCTCCGCACAGTCCTTCAGAACATGACCTGGTATGTTGTCTGGTCCAGCTGCCTTGCATGGGTTGATCCTGGAGAGGGTCCTCTTCACGGTAGCCGGATCCAGAGTTATAGCTTGCTTGTCTTGAGGAGAAGTGGTCTTCTGTGCTGTTTTGTACTTCAAAGCAGCCAAAGAAGTCATTTAAGTTGTTAAGCAATGTGATATCGCTCGCACGGGTCTGAGGTGGAGGTTTGTAGTTGGTGAGGGCCTGTACACCACACCAGAGAGACTGTGCATCTCTGGTGTTGCTGAAGTGGCTGGATTTTTTCTTGCTGTACTGTCATTTTGCCTCCTTGATACCATGGGACAGGTTGGCCCTAGCCGTTGTTATTCCTGCAGCGTCACTGGCCCTGAAGGCTGCGTCCCGTGCCCTGAGGAGCCTGTGAGCCTCTGCTGTCATCCATGGCTTCTGGTTAGCATGAACAGTGACAGTTTTGCAGTGAGTGACATCATCAGTGCATTTAGCTATGTACCCTACAACAACCTCAGTGTACTCCTCTATGTTTGTGTGTCCATTGCGAGTGGCTGCATGCTTGAAAGTTTCCCAGTCTGTAGTGCTAAAGCAGTCTTTCAGGGCATCGGAGGTCCCCTCTGGCCACACATATACCTGCTTTTTAGTTGATCTGATGGCTTTCACTCTGGGTCTCTATGCAGGCCTTAGCAAGATGGTGATGGGATCAGAGAGACCCAGGCGGGGGAGGGGGGGGCTTGTATGCGTTCTTGTGAGTTGTGTACACCAAGTCCAGCAAGTTGTCTCCTCTTGTTGGAAAGTCCACATGTTGGTGTAGTTTTGGTAGGAGGGCCTTTAAATTTGTATGGTTGAAGACTCCTGCTGTGATGAATCCGTCTGGATGCACTGTTTGTGCCTCACTTATAGCCTGATACAGTTCATTCAGTGTCTGACTCCTCTCGCTGGTGGTGATGGGAGGGACATGCAGCGGAGAAAATGTGACCTGTGCTAGCAAAATGAGTTGGAATGCGCACCAGGTAATTACGAGCTACAGGCACGAGAGGTCATAAATCATGACTCTTTCTTTGTTTACTGGCGGCAAGTCCCGGGAAATCCCCCATCAGTGCCTGGTATCATTGTAAAGCTTGGAACTCCTACTTTCTAAAAATACACGTTTTTGCGGAAGTCTTAATTCAGGACGGCTCAAACGAGAGTTTTTAAACCAGCCTAAATATAAACAAAATCAGCTTGTTGCTGGTCCGCTTTTGCACAATTCATACAAATTAAATATCATTTTGAAGGTTTTTCAATACAGAATATGAAAATAATGTTACCTCAGTTTTGAAAATTTCCTCGAGACTCATTTTGCTAGCACAGGTCACAAGTAAGTATTGCACACGTCAACATTTTTCTCACTAAACATATTTCTGATAGAGCCATTGACCTGAGATTTTCCCCACATATCAATAACAATCCAAGTAATCCATACATACAAAGAAAGCAAGGCAACTGTGTTCATAAAACAAGCTATATTAAATAAAGTGGAATGACACAGAGAATAAGTATTGAACACATGAAGAAAAGAGACGCAAAAAGGCATAGAAAGCCAAGAAACCAGCTGAAATCCATCAGAATTTAGGAAGCCATCCCATCCCCCATCAGTGCAAATTCATTTCAGCTGATTAAGTCCTGATTGATGGCCTTTAAAAAGGTCTGGGAATATCAGATTATCACAGCACAAAGAACTCATGATGGGTAGAAGGAAAGAGCTCTCTCTAGACCTTCGCAACATCATTGTTGCAAAACTTAGTGATGGCATTGGTTCCAGGTGCATTTCTACTCTGCTGAATGTTCCAGTGAGCACTGTTGGAGCCGTCATTTGGAAGTGGAAAGAACATCATTTTACCATAAACCGGCCACAACCATGAGCTCCTTGCAAAATTTCAGACAGAGCAGTCAAATGACTTATTAAAGAGTTATTCAAGATCAAAGACCACTCGTGGAAAGCTCCAGAAAGACCTGGACATAGCAGGTACTGCTGTTTCAAAGAAAACAATAAGTAATGCATGCAACCAACATGGGCTCTATGCCCACTCACCGTGCAAGACTCCATTACTGAAGAAAAAGCATGTTGAAGCTTATGCTGCACAACAGTAGCCAGTAAAATACTGGGAGAATATAGTCTGATCAGATGAGACCAAAACTGAACTTTCTGGATGCCACAACACACAGTATGTTTGGAGGAGAAATGGCACTGCACAGCCCATCATGGTGTGGGGGTGTTTTTCAGCACATGGTACAGGCAGACTTCATATAATTGAAGGAAAGATTAATGGACAAATGTACAGAGGCATCCTTGATAAGAACCTGTTGCCATCTGCCAAGATGCTGAAGATGAAATGAGGGTGGACATTTCAGCAAGACAATGATCCCAAACACACAGCCAAGGAAACTCTCAACTGGCTCTAGAGAATCAAAATAAAGCTGCTAGAATGGCCCAGTCAGTCACCTGACCTGAATCCAATTGAAAATCTATGGAATGAACTGGAGATCAGAGTTCATAGAAGACACCCTCAGTACCTTCATGATTTGAAGACAGCTTGTGTGGAAGAATGGGATAAAATCACTCCTGAGCAATGCCTGCACCTAGTTTTTCCATACAGGAGGCATCTGGAAGCTGTTACCACCAACAAAGGTTTTTCTACTAAATATTAAATGAATTTCATCATGTGTGTTCAAAACATTCCACTTTATTAAATATAATTTGTTTTGTGAACACAGTTGCTGTGTGGATTACTTGGGTTGTTACTGTTATCTGGTGAAAATCTCAGGTCAATGGCTCCATCAGAAATGTTTGATGAGAAAAATGTTGACGTATTCAATACTTATTTTCTCCGCTGCACACGGCGACTAGCAGGATAGATGTAATTTCCCTCGGTAAGTAGAACGGTCGGCACTTGATGGTCATAAACTCCACCAACGGAGAACGGTGTTTGTGCACAACAGTCACATCTCGGCACCGGGTGTCATTGGTGTAAACACACATGGCTCCTCCTCGGGTTTTCCCTCCTTCCGCGAACACCTAATTGGCACGGAGGCATGTTAGCCCTTCTAGCTGAATAGCAGAGTCCAGGATATTGTCATTTAGCCATATTTCTATCAAGATAAAACCACAGCAGTTCCGCTCATCACGTTGCGTAGCTCTCAGGAGCTGTATGCAGTCTATTCTTTTGTCTAGTGAGTGTACGTTGGCCAGAATGAGGGTTGGAATCGGGAGTCTGTATGGGCTAGCGGCTAGCTTTGTTCGGATTCCTCCATGCCTACCTCGTTTCTGCCTTCTCTCAAACCATCTACGGCATTTCCATTTGGGCTGAGACACAGTGGTCAAGTCCAGGGGTGTGGAAGTCTGGCAGAGAAGTCCTAGGCCACGGAGTTCCTCTGTAACGCTCTGGTCCAAGATGTAATGTTTGGTCAGATTCCTTATCTCCAGAAGATTGTGGTGACTGTAGCTTGTGCGCAACATCATATGTGGACATTAAACACATGAATATACACTTAGGCGTAGCTTAAAACAACACTAAATGGGACAAACACGAAGAGAGAGGGGAGGCCGCTGCATTTCCATGTGTCACCTAGTCATTATTTATCCATATTCATTTTTAATATGATGCCACTTTATTGGTGTATCTGAATTTTTTTCTCATAGATTATTAAATATTTAATGGATTTTAGGTGACCACTTTCACTTGGAAAACTCACAACTTAAGTGACTGATCGTTTCAATTATAGGCTTTACTAGTGTAAATTAATTATTGATTATTTCAGTACTTTATACATGAAAATATAGTTTGTACTGTAACTTACTTTAATACATTGATGACATTTAACAAAGATAAACTCAGATTTAATCAGAGGACGGCACTAAAGTAGCAGCATGCTGTTATGTGACTTTAATTTCCAGATATACTGTGTTTCTGTGTCTAGAACATATTAATTTTGACACTACCACTCATATCTAGCTGGAAAAGGCAAATAATTTTGTTTGTACCATTTCCTCTTTTACAATTTACCATCTCAAGTTAATGCCTGTACATTTAACACTAATGACACCTGCAGGTAATGACTGTTACAGCTGCATAGTTTCTCTTTTTAAATCACAGTTTATATGTTTCTGTGTATATGTTGTTCTAGATTTTACATTCCCATTCTGCAAAATGTAACTATTTGGTTGACTGGGTTGTTTTCTTAGCGTATACTAGGCGTAGGAGATAGTGTTATAGTCAAGACCTTGTCAAAATCAGAGTCTCCAAAGATGAACCCAAGATAAAAGGTCAAGACCAAGTCCTTTATACACAATGGTCTTGGTCTCGACTTGGTCCTTGGCGTGGTCTTGGTCTTGGCTTGGTGTAAACCCCTTAAAGTCTTGGTTTTTGTATGCTCTGGTCTTGGTCTCGTCACGACTACAACTCTAGTCGGAGAGTGTACATATGCACTATACATAAGGGTAAGAGAAGGGAGAAAAGAAAAGGGAAAAGTAAACAAAATTACTGGTGTATCTTGGATTTATTTATTTTTTTCCTGCTGTATATCTCAACCACAGTCTTAAAGGTGGATGAAATAATTTATATTTTTAATAGGAAGCAAAAATAACAGCCTGGATAATTTCAGGGTTCCTTAAAAACATATCACTAAATCATAAAACAGCCACTTTCAACCTCTGTAATTATGACAAGTGCTCAGAAGGAAGTTTTCTAGCATTCCTGGTGTATTTATTATTTTTAGTCCTTTGTAATTGGTGTCACTGTGTAGTAAGAAAGAAAGACCATGTACTGTATAGTTTACTGTAAGAAAGAAACAAGTTATCTGTAGCTCCAAACAGCAGTAACATTATTTAGCTCTATTGTATGTGTTAGCAAAGACATTTCAACATGGTCTCTTCTAAATTACTGCCATTTCTTGCTTTACTGTGGTTCATAATCATACATGCAGCATGCATTTAACACCCTGACTTCTATCTGAAGTGTATAAATGTTACACATTACTACACTAAAATCAGTCACTTTGCAGTTATTACCTCCGCCAAGGAGGTTATGTTTTTACAGGGGTTTGTCTGTTTGTTTGTTTCTATTCAATTCAATTCAATTCAACTTTATTTATATAGCGCCATTTCACAACAACAGTCATCTCATAGCACTATCAACTGTAGGGGGGACCCCCACAGTTGCAGAAAGACCCCAGCAATCAGGCGATCCCCTGTGAGCAAGCACTTGGCGACGGTGGAGAGGAAAAACTCCCTTTTAACAGGAAGAAACCTCCAGCAGAACCAGGCTCAGGGAGGGGCAGTCATCTGCTGCGACTGGCTGGGGGGTGAGGGGATAGAGAAGAAGAAAAGAACAGACATGTAGAGAGCAAACAGCACGATGGGGACTCAATCTATGGGAGAGAACAAACAAATGTTAAAGACCAGCAAAAAAAAAAAATATTTCATAGAGAGTGAGGAAAGGAGTGAGGCCCAGTGCATTACTGGAGGTCCCCCGGCTGACTAAACCTATTAGCAGCATAACTAAGGGAGGGTTCAGAAACACATGATCCCTCCCTAATTGTAGGCTATATCAAAAAGGTAGGTTTTAGCCCTATTCTTAAAAACAGAGATCGAGTCAGACTCCCGAATCCAGATTGGCAGCTGATTCCACAGGAGAGGAGCTTGATAACTGAAGGCTCTGCCTCCCATTGTACTTTTGGAGATTCTAGGTATTACAAGTAATCCTGCATTTTGGGAGCGTAGTGCTCTGTTAGGATAATACGGTAGTATCAGATCTTTTAAATAAAAAGGAGCCTGATTGTTTAGAGCTTTGTAAGTAAGAAGAAGGATTTTAAACTTAAATCTAAACTCTATGGGAAGCCAATGAAGGGAGGCCAGAACCGGAGAGATATGATCTCTCTTTCTAGTACCTGTTAAAACTCTTGCTGCAGCATTTTGGATCAGCTGAAGACTTTTTAAAGATGTTTTAGGACAGCCTGATAATAAAGAATTACAATAATCTAATCTCGAGCTAACAAAAGCGTGGATCAGCTTCTCAGCATCACTCTGAGACAAGATGCTCCTAATCTTGGCAATATTACGCAAATGATAGAAGGCAGTCTTAGAAACAAATTTAATATGTGAATTGAAGGACAAATCCTGATCAAAAATAACTCCAAGGTTCCTCACAGAGCTATTAAGAGAAAGAGTAACTGCATCCAAACTGAAAGTTTGATTTGGAAAGGAATTTCTAAGGTTTTTTGGACCAACAAGAATGACTTCAGTCTTATCTGAATTTAATAGCAGGAAATTACAAGTCATCCAAGCTTTGATTTCCTTAAGACAGGCTTCTAACTTGGCTAAGTGATTAGTATCATCTGGCTTCATTGACAGGTATAATTGTGTGTCATCTGCATAACAATGAAAATGTATACAGTGCTTTCTAATAATGTTGCCTAACGGAAGCATATATAAACTAAAAAGCGTAGGGCCTAGCACAGATCCCTGTGGAACTCCATGACTAAGCTTTGAGCTGAGAGAAAACTCATCATTTACATGAACAAACTGGAACCTATCAGATAAATAAGATCTAAACCACTGCAACGAAGTTCCATTAAGTCCAACATAGTGTTCTAATTTATCAAGTAGAATATTATGATCAATAGTATCAAAAGCTGCACTAAGATCTAAAAGGACAAGTACAGAAACTAGTCCATTATCAGATGCACAGATGCAATGAGGAGGTCGTTAGTGACCTTCGCTAAGGCTGTTTCAGTACTATGATGGATTCTAAACCCAGATTGAAACTCCTCAAGTAAACCATTTCCCTGCAGGTGGTCAAATAATTGCGTAGCAACAACTCTTTCTAAGATTTTTGAAATGAAAGGGAGATTAGAGATTGGTCTATAGTTAGCTAAAGCTCCTGGATCTAGCGTTGGCTTTTTGAGTAAGGGTTTAATTACAGCCGTTTTAAAAGCCTGTGGTACATGGCCTAAAGTTAATGAAGAATTGATTATATGAAGAATAAAGCTACCAATAAGTGGGAAGGCTTCTTTAAATAACCTGGTAGGAATAGGGTCTAAAAGACAAGTTGAAGGTTTGGATGAGGAAACTATTTTGTCTAACTCACAAAGGTCGATTGGAGTAAACTCATCAAGACAGACATCAATAGAAGGAGTTGTAGTAGTTACAGTATTTAAGTTAACTGTGGGAAGAATCTGATTGATTTTATCTCTGATGGATGAAATTTTATTATTGAAAAAGTTCATAAAGTCCTGACTAGTAAGCTCTAAGGGGATGCTAGGATTGACAGAGTCCTGACTCTTTGTCAACCTGGCTACAGTACTGAAAAGAAACCTGGGATTATTCTTGTTCTCTTCTATTAATGCAGAGTAATAACTCGTTCTAGCTTTTCTAAGAGATTTTTTATAAATTAAAAGATGATTTCTCCAAGCTAAATAGATTTCATCTAAATTAGTAGAGCGCCATTTTCTTTCTAATTGACGAGTCTTCTGTTTTAAGCTACGAGTTTCTGTGTTGAACCAAGGAGTTAAAAATCTCTGATTAGACTTTTTCTTTTTTAAGGGGGCCGCCAAGTCTAGAGCCTGATGCAGAGAAGCTGAAACACTATCCACCATGTTATCAATTACAGAAGGAGCAAGCTGTCTATAGCTTATTTCCGTTGTGTTGACACATAGCATAGAGGAAACAATCTGCATAAATTTGGAAACAGCATCATCTGAGAGGCATCTACTGTGATAATATTTTTCTTTAGGAGCCAAATAGTCAGAAATAGTAAAATCAAAGGTTAACAGACAATGGTCTGACAGTACAGGGTTATGAGGAGACACTACAAGATTTTCTATTTCTATGCTATATGTCAGAACAAGGTCCAATGTATGGTGGAGGTAATGAGTAGAATTTCCTACTTTCTGAGAAAACCCAATCGAGTCTAATATTGAATTAAAAGCCACATTAAGGCAGTCACTATCTACATCCACATGTATATTAAAGTCCCCTACTATAATTCAGATTTCAGCACTAAATCAGCTAAGAAATCAGCAAATTCGGATAAAAATTCTGAATAGGTTGATGGGGGACGATAAACTATGGCAAAATATTTCTCTGTCTGTTACCAACATAACTCAAAAAGTTATGAACGGATTTTGACGAAATTTTCAGAACAAGTCCCAAATGGGACAAGGAAGAAATGATTAGATTTTGGGAGTGATCCGGATCACCGTCTGGATCCAGGAATTTTTTTAAAGGATTCTTTATCATTGCGAGGTAGGGCCATTTTTAGCATATGTGTATATAACGCCACAATAAATGGTCAGGAGGCTTTCCAGAAAAATACGGGATAAGATCCCAATAGGTTCTAGGAAATATCCAACACTGATCCAGATCCTGCAAAAAATCCGGATACTCTGATCCAGAACAGGAAATAATAGGGGATCTTTGGAATTTTCATCACTGTAAGGTAACAAATTAAGATATAAACATACAACAAACACCAAAATATAGCCAAGACACTGAGGAATCAGTAGTGTGCCAATGGATTTGTTGTATCTTCAAAAGCTATGGAGCTATATCCAGAAGAAAACCACCATTACCAAAAAAAGTGATTTTTGTCAATAACTACTGAACTAATAAAGATATCAGTGTCAATCCAATTGCTAAAGGTATGTTTTGATGGTCAAGGAATCTGAAAATATAGATAAAATAAATGTAGGACTATTATATTTGGGGAAAATCCTAATATTAGGGGGAACTGAGGTACTTGGCGGAGGTCTGCACTCTCCGAGTGCTTTTCTAGTTTTTAAAGTGTTTTTTTTTTTTTTACAAACTTATACACACATCTTGATCTGATGGGTTGCTGATTACCTCTGCCAAGGAGGTAATGTTTTCATGTTATTTTGTTTGTCTGTCTGTGAACAGGATCATGCTAAAAGTACTTTATGGAGTTTGATGAAATTTTCCCCAGAGGTGGCCCTTGAGCTAAGGATGAACCCATTAGATTTTGGAGGTGATCCGGGTCAAGATGCAGATTCTGGATCACTTTTTCTCTTTCTTTAACATTGTGAGATAGGACTTTGGTGGAAGTATGCACTCATAGCATGTAAGGAAATAGCAGGCACTCGGGGAGCGCATATCTTGGCCAAGGCCCTATCGCAATGTTAAAGAAAGTGGAAAAAGTGATCCAGAATCCACATACTGACCTGGATCACCTCTAAAATCTGTTGGGTTCATCCGTAACCCAAGGACCTCGTCTAGTGAAAATTTCATCAAAATACATCTCGTAGTTTTTGTGTAATCATGCTAACATACAAACAGGCAGATAAACGGCTGTGATCAAATTAAGTTCTTGGCGGCGGTAATAAGGCCGACAGACATTGGTAAAATAAACAGTCGTAGGAAGTCATCCTCCTTTTTGGAAGTCCTGGTCCTGACCAGTCAACTGCAGATTCCAGGGCAGCTTCAAAGTACCAACATGTAGGCAAAATGTAGGCAACACAATTGGACAGTGGTTAGCACTGTTGTCTGACCACTAAAAGGTTCCTGGTTCAAATCCGTTGGCTAGCAGGAGCCTTTCTGTGTGGAGTTTGCGTGTTCTCCCTGCGCTTACGTGGGTTGACTCCTGGTGCTCCAGTTCCTTCCCACAGCGCATGTTAGGTTAATTGGTAATTCTAAAGTTGCCTTAGTTAAGGTGACACTCCGGAAAAAATCAAGTTTTTTTCTGTTGTTAACATGTCTGTAACATGTTTTTTTTTGTGACTTACAAGACATATGAAGAGCAAAGTCACTGAAATGTCTCATATCTGTTTTTTTGCTGTAAAGTTTCACTTAAGCCGTCCTCCCCCCTTCCCAACGGGCAACTTTGGACAGTGTTTCTAGCTATGTAATTATTCCTGCTTAGCCTGATTGGTTATAATATTAACCAATCAGGCTAAGCACTGGGCATGACTACAGACCTCAGGGGAAGAGATTGGAGCTGACGACATCCCCCGCCCAAAAAAGAAGCCAAGGAGCAGCACGAGCTTTTACAAGTTGGAAAAGATGGCAGATTATACGTGTTCAGTTTTTGGCTGTGTGAGCAAGAAATCCTCTTCTTTTAAATTAAATGTCTTTTTTTTTTTTTTTTTTGTCTTACCCACAGACCTGAAAATACGACAGCAGTGATTAATTTTATTTGGAAAAACCTCAGTGTCCCTGCTAAAATACCAGAGAGAGGACACAGATTTGCAGTCTGCATTACCCTGCATGCCGGGGGAGACAGCCCTGATGTGCGTGTCGCAACGGCCGGGGCGAGTGTCGTTGTAGGTGAGCCTGCGGAAGGATCATTCTCAGTGGAGCGGAGAGTTTCTGCCCAGTTAGAGGGCTTCCTTTGCCTCGCTGGAAGCACTCGCTGGTGCACCCGCCAGCCGACTTGCTCCAGAGGAGGCTGGGGAAAGCCGGGGAGAGCGACCGAGTGCTCCTCCCTCTTCCCCCAAAGGAGCGGTCTCTGGTTACCCACTCATCACAGATTGCCTCACTGAGGGCCAGCGAGCTGTATGCCTCAGAGCTGGCTGGCAGGCGCACCGGACTGAGGCGAACTGCTCACCAGCCCCCAGCGAGTCGATCCGCAGTGAGTGGGTGACCAGAGAATGGCGTCGAGCCCTCCAGCCTCCATGGTGGGCCGGGCAGCGACTCTCTGCTCCACCGAGAATGATCCTTTTGCAGGTTCACATATGGAAACCTTACTTCCTCAAGTTGGATCGCCTTCTCAGAGTCCTTGTTGTCTTCTAGCTACTGGTGGGCTGGAATATGGATGTAACTAATTAGAATATTCATAATCCACACATACCTAAGTAGGTGGAAGAAGTAAAAGCGCTTTCCAAGCCATTCAAAGGCAATGAAAGTTTTTTTTGGTGTATAAAAAGGCACAATATACCATTTTGGGCAATACACATTGGTTTTTGAGGTGGTTTTAGAGCCGCTGGAGTGGGTCTTTAACTGTCCCTTATACGTCTGTAGGATTAAAGGGTTTATATAGCTACTAGGTTGGTCTTTGAGACTAGAAAAAGTAAATACAGGTTATTGTCATCAACACTAGATTATGTGCATCTCATCATCATATATCAATGTCCCTTTCATGAAGCCATGAGTGACCTGGAAGTATATTCATCATTGTTTGGAGTCCTTCTCAGGAATGAATGAATTGAATGGGGCTGCAGATCAGTTGCTAAAACAAGAGTTTCTGTAGGTTCCCTATTATGTTTGCTTCTTAAAAATGAAACAACGTGGCTCCTAAAAACATGAAATCTAGTGAGACTGTTCAACTCAAACACACCAGAATCTCCAGAGCGTTGACCTATATAACCTACTTAAAGCAGGAAATGTGGCATTAAATAGAGAGGATTGTGTTTGCAAAAGAAACTGGTTTTTAGGTGGTTGGTCTTCTAAGTTCACTATAAGGCCAATGCTGAGATGATAAAGTCTCTAGAGATGCAAGAAATCGACCACTTGCACCGGCTGCACGTCCTTTGGGAGACTCATTCTCTTAAATTTTAACAAGGCCTCCGTTCGATTCTGGTTGCTAATTGAGATGTTAGGGCGGGGGAATCAGCAACTCTGTTAGACCGGCATTTCATTGGCTCCATATTTCTCTCTGACAAAGAGCTGTTGTGTTTCCCCTTCCTGTTTCCCTCTTAGTGGTAGTTGGGTTTTTTAAGAGCTACCATGCACATCTGATCTGGACCATAAAGCACTTATTGATCCTTGTGAACTTTTGCTTCCCTCTCCCCTCTGTCCACACAGACGTGATGTCTGTGGATTTGAGCACAGTCAAGGAGAAATCTATAGCTGGGGGGGAAGATGATTAAGTGTAGCTGAACAAAGGAAAAAAGGATATCAGACCACACAGTTTTTAGAGGGTATGGAGTCCAATTAACTAGACTCTACCAAAAAATCGATAGCTGTCACCAAGGATTTCACTAAGTGATTTGCGTGAGGATTTTAGCGGAATTCATTGATGTGGTCCCTTTTTTCTCCTTTTCCTCCAGTGGTAAGCATGTGTAAAACATTTATTCTTTGCCTCTGTGGGAATGGACGTGCACATGCTTGAGTGTGTGTGTGTGTGTGTGTGTCTTTGAGTTCACTGTTTATGTTTTTATTTAATAGCGTGCATGTTTACGCCCATGGTCACTCATGCCAATCACAGCGGCCCCTTGCGTGTTTCTGATGGCTCCCACACCAGCGCGGCGCTCATCACAACTGCCTGCCCTCTGACCTCGCCTCAATTTGCCCATCCCTCTTCCTCATATCGAGTCTGGATCAGATTTATGCCTAGGCCGAGTGTGCACTGCCAAAGCTCACAACTCTTCCGTGTAAAGCTGAGCCATAGATTCCTGACAGACAGTCCACACACGGGCCCGGGATTGAAGCGTGTCCTTGAGAGGGAGAAAAATCAATAGCCTAATGGGAAAGTGGTTATGGCTTCTCTCTCTCTCTCTGTCTCCCCACCCCCACACACACTTTTCTACCCACTAACTCACCGGGTTTAAATTGATCTTCTCCTTGGAAAAAAAGGACAAATTTTTAAGTTGTTCATTATTGCAGTGCCTAGAAAAGGCAGATTTTTAAAAAAAAAAAGATGTATCGCTTAAGTCAGTGTCCTATTTAGAAAAGGGAGAAGTGTGATACCATTCCTTGCTGTAACATCAGGGCACAGGAAATAGGATTTAACCAGGGTGTTGCGGTGAATGACACATGCGCACACAGTCACCCACATGTGACACCTGTAAATCTGAGGATCAAAAGGTGTAAAGGGAAACGCAGTAGACACGACGACCCGGCTAACCTGGCATTAACATGCTTCTTGGGCGATAATACAAGTGAACAAATGACTGAGTCACATTTTCCTGCTCTATGTGCATCATTTATATGAAAACGTTAACTTTTGTAAAATTGCATGCATTCCAGAAGCTGTAAAATAAAGATGGGAGGTTTGAGAGCAAAAGTGAAGCCAGCTTATTTTGGTTGCCCTCTGGTGACTGGCTTCAGTGAAAACTAAAAATAGTTTTAGAACAATTCACAGAGTTAAATAATGAAAGGAGAAAAATCAGGTATGAGCCAAAATGGTTCTTTTAATCTGTTGGCACACACACAGATAAGAACAACCATGAAGTGTGTGAGGGTCACTCTGATACAACCCCCTTTTATATATCCATGAGAATGCGCAGAAAACAAGTTATCATATGATGAGCACGAGTCTGAAACATTTATCTGCAGGAAGTACTTGCACGACATCTTCACATGTCAGCACATTCCCATCACAAAGAACACACTGTCTGCCCTTTTAAGATAAGATAAGCCTTTATTAGTCTCACAGTGGGGAAATTCCAGATTTCAGATAGGCCTTTTCTGAAACCATGGCATGATTCAGCATTTTACAGCACACTCTGGTATGACAAATACAGAGATCAAATTAGAGAACAGGATAGAAAATAAAATAGAAAAAAGGAAAAAGAGCCTAATGAACACAATTTTTCCTTCAAATAGTGATTATTAAAGATCAGAAGTGGGTAGAGTAACCAGAAATTGTACTCGAGTAGAAGAAGTACTTATATAAGTAGGGGTAAGAAAGTGTCTACTGAAAAGTTACTTTAGTAATAAAGATCATTCATCTTCTTCCGCTTAATCGTTTTCGGGTCGCGGGGGGCTGGAGCCTATCCCAGCATCTTTGGGCGAGAGGCAGGGTACACCCTGAACAGATCGCCAGTCCATCGCAGGGCCAACACAGAGAGACACAGACAACCATTCACTCTCACAGTCATACCTAAGGACAATTTTAAATCCCCAGTTTTGATGCCCATTAACCTAACTTGCATATTTTTGGCATGTGGGAGGAAACCGGAGAAATCCCGGAGTAAACCCACGCAGACACGGGGAGAACATGCAGACTCCACACAGATCACTGTTGGTTGGGGGCTGGGATCGAACCCAGGATCCCCAGGTCAAGGGTGAGTTGCTGTGCTGCCGCAGTGCTAACCACTCTGCCACCGCACCACCCTTAATAATAAAGATCAAATTTAATTTAATCAAATTTGTAAGCTTTTTTCTCTTTTTTGTATAAATTTGGGGTCTTTTTCCATTATTAATTAGTGTGTGTGCGTGCATGCGTGTGTGTGTTGAATTTACTTTCTTGTAAATTTGCAGCCTTTTGTTTGTATGTTTTCACCACTTTTCTTCTAAATGTGCAAGTTTTTTTTTTTTTCCCTAAATTAGTGCCGGTCAGTATTTTTTTTCTTAGATATGCTAGTTTGGAGAAACTATGATAAATTTAAAAAATAATCATATGTATGATCTGATGTAATCCAAATTCTATCAAGAAAAAGTAATATAGTCCATCAGTTGTTTCCTGAGTCACAGTAGAAAAGTAGTGATTTCAGATCTGATGGAAGAAAAACTGAGACTGAGAGATCCTTGTGTGTTTTGAACTTAGTCAAAACTTTGAGGAAACGTGGAAGCTGTGGAGATCACTGAAGATCATTGTGAGATCAAAAATTGGCCTGATCTCTCAATGGCCAATTTTTGATCTAGCAATGATCTTCAGTGATCTCCACAGCTGCCAATGGGGCAACGCGGTGGCGGAGTGGTTAGCACTGCGGCAGCACAGCAACTCACCCTTGGCCTGGGGATCCTGAGTTCGATCCCAGCCCCCAACCAACAGTGATCTGTGTGGAGTTTGCATGTTCTCCCCGTGTCTGCGTGGGTTTACTCCGGGATTTCTCCGGTTTCCTCCCACATGCCAAAAACATGCAAGTTAGGTTAATTGGCATCAAAACTGGGGATTCTAAACTGTCCTTAGGTATGACTGTGAGAGTGAATGGTTGTCTCTCTCTCTGTGTTGGCCCTGCGATGGACTGGTGATCTGTCCAGGGTGTACCCTGCCTCTTGCCCAAAGATGCTGGGATAGGCTCCAGCGCCCCCGCGACCCAAAACGGAGTAAGCGGAAGAAGATGAATGAATGAATGAATCTCTTAATGATCTCCATCCTTGTGTAAAGGGGGTGTCAGCAACCTCCTTGGCCGCCCAATCAACTCTCAATAATCCCTCAGCAATCTTTTTTCAAAAATCTCTATAGATCGCCATGAAATTAGCCGAAATTTTAAGTTTTGTTCTCCCAAACATTTCCACAGAAACAGCTTTTTCCAGTCTTTAGGAGATCGCTGAGAGAATGTGCAAATTTTAAATCTCTCAATGGTCACCCAACAATCTGTCATGGTCTGGGGCACGATCTCTGGATTATGCTCACATTTTATGTTCATTTTTGTCTCTCCGTGTTTATTATTATGATTATTTGCATTATTGGCTATCTGTGCTCCTTCTAAGTACCGTCATTGTCTTCTGTGTCATCCTCTGTCTGAGTGTCTGTGTAGCCCTGCGCGTCCTGTTCTCCCCACCTGTAGTCTCTTTCCTGCTGCCCTGATTGTTCACCCAGCTGTCTCACGTTTGCAATTATCAGTTCCCCTATTTATGCCAGTTTGTGCTTGTGTTCTGTCTGGCTTCATGATTTCCTGTGTTCCTACTGTTGTCCACTGATTCTCTGCGAGTTTATTTTGCCTAGTTATCCCTTGTGTTTCTTTCAGCCCCTGTGCTGCCATTTGTTTGTTCTTTTAAGTTTTTTGTTAATAAATAATTATTCTGTGCACCATACTCCTGCCTGTGCTCATGGGTCCTCCCTCCAAATTCTCATCTGCTGGCCGTAGGTGTGAATGTGTGTGTGAATGGTGAAGGGATTGGCACCGTACCGTGGCTGCCTCATCCATCCAGCTGGATGCCCTGAATTTCCCTCTGGGATTAATAAAGAATACAAAACACACACACACAAAAAAAATACAAAATCTGCCCAGAGGGTAGATTATGACAGTATGAGGCCAGCAAACAAGGACTCAGCAGGTAGGCCAGTGGCCAGTGGTCCCAACGCGAGCGAGCGGTGGGTGGTTCAGACGTTCCAGTCCTTAATCTTGAATGCTTGCATCTCCCACACATCGGCGGGGGTTCTTAACCGCCTGGAGATTGCTATGAAGGTATGAAGCCTGCAGGACTGCCCTGAGGTTAGGGAGCTGCTTGCTTCCGCCTGCAGCCACCTCCGCCGGACTTCTCCGGAGCTGGCGCCGCACCCTCCAGCCCCGGAACTCTCCCCAGCTTCACAGCCACTTCACAGGCTGGAGGAGGGCTCTCCGCCGACGCCACAGCCTGTGCCAACGAGGAAGCATACCTTGCCTCCGGTGCCTCAGCTTCCCACTCCTCCTCGCTCCGCTTCAGCCCTGTGGAGATCAGCTACACCAGCTCCCAAAGCAGCTGCAGTGCTGGCCTCCATGAAAGTTGTTACATCTGCTCCCACGGCAGCTGCAGTGCCGACATTTTCTACACTGGTGCCTTCGCCCGCTACTACTCCTCTGACTGCCTCATCTGTTGCCCCGCCAGCAGCCACGGCTCCTATCCCTGGTTCATCTCTGCCAGCAACAGCAGAGCAACAGAACAGACAAATTCATACTAATTTCTTGTTACCACCTAATGAGATGTCTTGCCTTGTTTTGGGTGAGGGGTCTCAGCAGCAGCCCCCTCCTATGCTGAGCCTCTACCACCTGCTTCTGCTGTCACCCTTGCGTGCGTGCTGTCACCCACCCTGGTCTCTCTGTTTTTCCCCAAGGCGCATGCAGCAGCTTCAGCCATCTCTGAGGTGCACAAGCCTGCTCCAGCTACCCCAAGGTGCACATCCCAGCTCCGGTCCTCCCCAAGGTGCACACCACAGCTGCAACAGTCTCCGAGGTGCACACCACAGCTACAACAGTCTCTGAGGTGCATGCCACTGCTCTGACTGTCAATGAGGTGCACGCCACAGCTCCGGCTGTCTCCGAGGTGCACGCAGCAGCTCCGGCTGTCTCTGAGGTGCACGTCTGCTCCAGCTGCCCCCGAAGTGCACATCCCAGCTCCAGCCCTCCTCGAGGTGCACGCCACAGCTACAACAGTCTCCGAGGTGCATGCCACAGCTCTAGCTGTCTCCAGGGTGCACACAGCAGCTCCGGCAGTCTTCAAGGTGAGGTCTTCCAGCAGGCTCCAGCTCTTCACGAAATTGTCACCCCCAGCAGCAGAGAACCAGGAGCAAGAGCAAGAGCAAGTTCTTTCCGTTTCATGTTTAACATCTATGTTAGAAGAGACTTGCCTAGCTCCTGGTGTTAGTGGTGTCATCTCACTCACTCCTTGCCTGTCTTTTTTGTCTGAGATGGCTACATCGGAGACTGTATTCCAGGCATCTTGGCCAGACGCTCTTCAGGCCCAGCCATCATCAACTTCAGAGGCCAGCACGCCTCCATCCATCACTCCAGAGGTCCGAGGACCTCCACCCGTCGTTCCA
This sequence comes from Pholidichthys leucotaenia, assembly GCA_020510985.1. Taxonomy (NCBI): domain Eukaryota; kingdom Metazoa; phylum Chordata; class Actinopteri; order Cichliformes; family Pholidichthyidae; genus Pholidichthys; species Pholidichthys leucotaenia. The sequence goes on from CM035848.1 coordinate 178,349,981, forward strand.
GAGGTCAGGGGGCCTCCACCCATCCAAAAGGCCGGTGCACATCCACTGTTTATTCCAGAGGCCAGTGCGCATCCACCATTTGTTCCAGAGGCTGGTGCGCATCCGTTGTTTGCTCCAGAGGCTGGTGCGTATCTGCTGTTTGTTCCTGTACTCAGCGCACTCCAATCCTCGATTCCTGAGTTCAGCATACTGCTGATGCCCGCTCCAGAGGGCTGCACGCTGCTGTTGCCTGTCTCTGAAGTCAGCGCATCCCCTTCTCCAATACCTGAGGTTAGTGCGCAACAATCCTTGATTCCTGAGTCCAGCGCGCACCCGTCAGCTGCTTCTGAGGGCAGCGCGCTGCAGCTACCTGATACGGAACAGTACTGACTCCAGAACTAAAAACTCCCGTTATCGGTTTCTCACTTAAAGGTTCCTGTATTAATGTCTGACCCAGAAGCTCCTGTGTCATCTCCTGAGTTTAACATCCCAATGTCATTATTTCCTGAGGCTAAGGGCGATATGTTCTCCTCTGAGCTAAAAATTCCTGTATTGTTGTCTCCTGAGCAAATAATTCCTTTGTGGTCTCAAAGTCAAGAGGCTCCTTTGTGGTTGAGCGAAAGGTTTCAATGTTACCTCCTGAGTTTAGAATTCCTATATTGTTTTCTCCATAGTGAAAGGCTCCCATGCCATCTCCTGAGTTTGAATTCCAAGGATTTGAAGGATTCAAAGATTGTATTTGTCAATGCTACTATACATACAGGACATACAGGAGAATTGAAATAGTGTTTCTCTCTCTTCAGTGGTGTGCACAATATAAAAAAAGAAAAAAGGAATAAGGCTGGAAAAGCAACAGCAGTCTATGTACAGTAATGCTACCCGTGGTCAAATGGTGATAAAAGATAAACCCAGACCTCCCATAGTGCAAATAAAGATAAACAATGAAACCCAGCAATCCTATATACAGAAAACTAGAGCAGTAATACTCATAGTTGCAAGTTCAATGCAGTAGTGTAGGTGCAGACAGTGACAGATAGGTCTGCACATGATCAGTATTGCAATGACAGACAGCAGCAGATATGGCATTTGTGCAAATTTGGGATGGTTTGGGACGGCAGTGGCTCAGGAGGTAGAGCAGGTCGTCCAATAACCGGATGGTTAGCAGTTCGAATCCCGCTCTCCTCAGATATCCTGCTGTTGTGTCCCTGGGCAAGACACTTTACTCACCTTGTCTCCAGTGTCCATAACACTGAGTATGAATGTATATAAATGTTCAGTGGTGGCTGGAGAGGCCGTTGGCTCGGATTGGCAGCCACGTTTCCGTCAGCCTGCCCCAGGGCAGCTGTGGCTACCGTAGTAGCTTGTCACTACCATTGTCTGCCTGGAGTGAGTGAATAATGTGTCTACTTGTAAAGCGTCTCTGAGTGTTTATGATAGGCAGCACAGTTTACCCTTGGCCGGGGGATTGTGGGGATCGTGGGATCGTGGGTTCGATCCCAGCCCCCGACCAACAGTGATCTGTGTGGAGTTTGCATGTTCTCCCCGTGTTGCGTGGGTTTACTCCGGGATTTCTCCGGTTTCCTCCCACATGCCAAAAACATGCATGTTAGGTTAATTGGCTGTTCTAAATTGTCCCTAGATATCTGTTTCCTATAGGCCCTTAGAATAGAGGGTTAGTATTAATGAAAGCGCTTTGAGTGGTCTTTGTGACTAGAAAAGCGCTATATAAGTGCAGGTTAGTTAGTTAGTTAGTTAGTAAAGCGCTATATAAATCTGATGCATTATTATTATTATTAAATGGTTGCAGTAAAGTGCAGAGACATATAGCAGCAAATTTATTTCTGCCAGTCTTTCTGTGCCAACAGCTGAGGTAGTTATTGTACAGGTGAGTACATTACAGTCCGGGGGGTGGGGGGGAGTGGACAGAGTTCAGGGTCCTGATGGCCTGATGAACAAAGCTGTTTAGCAGTCTTGTGGAGCGGGCCCGGAGGTTCCGGTACCTTTTCCCCGCGGGCAGGGGGCTGAAGAAGGAGTGTGAGGGGTGGGAGGTGTCGCCTGCAATGTTGATGGCTCTGCGGATGAGGTAGATGTCGGGGGGGGGGGGGGGTGGCAGAGGGACACCGATGATCTTGCTGGCTGCTTTCACTGTGTGTTGTAGTGTCTTCCGGCAGGAGGCGGTGCAGCTTCTATACCACACCGTGATGCAGCTGGTGAGGATGTGCTCAACAGTGCCCCAGTAGAATAAGCACATGATGGGGGTGGGACTCGTGCTCTCCTCAGTTTGCGGAAGAAATGGAGGTGAGTTTGAGCCTTCTTGGCCAATGATGTGGTGTTGTTAGATCAGGAGAGGTCCTCAGAGATGTGCACCCCCAGGAACTTGGTGCTGCTCATGCTCTCCACAGCTGCACCATCGATGATCAGAGGGGGATGCTGTGTGTGTCCCTCTCCTGAAGTCAACCACAATCGCCTGGTTTTTCCCAGGTTCAGAAAGAGGTTATTGTCTTTACACCATTGGACCAGTTGGCTCACCTCATTTCTGTAGTTGACTTCATCGTTGTTGGTGATGAGGCCCACCACTGTCGTGTCATCCACAAACTTGATGATGTGGTTGGTGTTGTAGGCTGGTACATGTCATGGATCAGCAGGGTGAAGAGCAGTGGACTGAGCACACACCCTTGTGGGGCCCCTGTGCTCATTGTGATGGTCTTGGATGTGTTGCTGCCAACACGTACATTCTGTGGCCTCCCTGTGAGAAAGTCCAGCACCTAGTTACAGAGAGAGGTTTTGAGTCCCAAGTTCTATGTTGTCATTATCTCCTGAGGTTGAAGGTCCCAGGTTGTTATTATCTTCTGAGTTTAGAGGTTCTATATTGTCACCACCTGAGTTTAAAGTGTCCATGTTATCATCTCCTGAGTTTAAGGTTTCCATGTTATCTTCTCCTGAATTTAAAGTGTCCATGTTGTCACTTCCAGAGGTTAAAGGTTCCATATTGTCACCTCCTAAGGTTAAGGGTTCCATGTTGTCAGCTACTGAGTTTGGGGGTTCCATGTCATTATCTCTGTCTGCACGGGGGGCTGCACGGTGGCGCAGTGGTTAGCACTGCGGCAGCACAGTTTACCCTTGGCCGGGGGATTGTGGGGATCGTGGGATCGTGGGTTCGATCCCAGCCCCCGACCAACAGTGATCTGTGTGGAGTTTGCATGTTCTCCCCGTGTTGCGTGGGTTTACTCCGGGATTTCTCCGGTTTCCTCCCACATGCCAAAAACATGCATGTTAGGTTAATTGGCTGTTCTAAATTGTCCCTAGATATTTGTTTCCTATAGGCCCTTAGAATAGAGGGTTAGTATTAATGAAAGCGCTTTGAGTGGTCTTTGTGACTAGAAAAGCGCTATATAAGTGCAGGTTAGTTAGTAATCTCCTGAGTCTAAAATTTCAATATCATCTCCTGAGTGCAAAATTTCCATGTTGTCATCTCCACAGTTTAAAGGTTCTTTGTCTTCTCCAGAGGTTAGAGTTTCTGAGGGTAAAGTTTTCTTGTCATTATCTTCTGAGTGTGATGCTTCTGCATTGTTGTCTTCTGTGCAAGAGGCTCCCATGGTATCACATTAAAGCATGCTAAAGACTCCTGAGCTTAATGCCTCTACGGTACCGTGTTCTTCCATCAGGGCCCTGTCATAGTCTAGAGCATGAGCTCTTGATCATGCCCACATTTTGTGTTCATTTTTGTCTCTCTGTTTATTATTCTGATTATTTGCATTACTGGCCATCTTTGTTCTCTCTGAGTCCCTCTGAGTCCCCAGTCATTGTCTTCTACATCATCCCCTGTCTATGAATGTCTGTATAGCCCCGCCCGTCCTGTTCTCTCCACCTGAAGCCTGTTCCCTGCTGCCCTGATTGTTCGACCATCTGTCTTACGTTTGCAATTATCAGTTCCCCTATATGTCAGTTTGTGCTTGTGTTCTGTCTGGCCTCGTCTTTGTTCATTCCCGTGATTTCCTGTGCTCCTACTGTTCTCCAGTGATTCTCTGTGAGTTTATTTTGTCTCGTTATCTCTTGTGTTGCTTTCAGCCCCTGTGCTGCCATTTGTTTGTTCTTTTGGGGGTTTTTTTGTTAATAAATAATTATTCTGTGCACCATACTCCTACCTGCGCTCATGGGTGTTCCCTCCAAATTTTCATCTGCCCAGAGGGCAAATTATGGCACAATCTCCATGCTGTGTAAAGGGGTCCTTATACCACCGGAGTGGTGGCCTAGTTGGTAGAGCATCCGCCCCACAACCGGGAGGCTGGGGTTCAAATCCCAGCCAGGTCATACCAAAGACCAGGTAAAAAATGGTACTTTCCACCTTCTAGCTTGGTGCTCAGCAAAATAGAACGGGGAAAGGAAAGTTAACACACAGAGATACCAGAGGACTGACCCCCCCACTGTAGCTTTCACTACTTACAGTAGCTGTGTGGCCTAGGGTCATGAAACGGAGCTAGGCGCCACCCTACGCCATTGGCATGGGAATAACTTAACCATTTTCCTGTCTGCGCTCATGGGTCCTCCCTTCAAACCTTCAGATGATGACATGATCTCCATGCTGTGTAAAGGGGTAGAGGTCATTGAGAGCTCTGGCCAATTTTTGATCTGTCACTGAGCTTCAGTAATTTCCACAGTTGCCATGGTTTCTTCGAAGTTCTGACTCAATCCAAAACACACAAGGATCTCCTAAACGATCCCAAACATCAAAAATGGAACCAATGTCTCAATAATCTCTATGCTGTGTAAAGGGACCCTTACATATTAGGTGCATTCTAACCTGTATTAGAGTTTTCAAGTTGTTATCAGATCACAAAAACAAAGCTATTACTTCCAGCTATGTGATGGGATTAAAAGAAAATAAGATGCGTTGTTATGTCTCTTAAATAAACTTCACTGGCCTCAAATACAAAGATGTTTATTCTTTGGGGGGAATAGGCACATGAATCAGTGTTCTTTTAATACTCCAAATGGCCCCCTTATATGGCCTATAGGCTTACAACACACAGTTGCTGACCTAAATGAGTCACTTTTTAACTGTGTGTTCATTGCTTTAATGATGGAGGAAAATAGCCAGAATGTGAACCAGATGGCAAATTTAAATCTTGCAAGGAAAGGATGTAACATTTCTTAATCAGTACACAAAATAGCAGTATAGAGGAAGGATGTGAGTGAAACTGTTTAACCAAGCTTATATTGGAGCGAGAAAATATCAAACACACATTGGATGTTTGGGAACATTCAGTTTGTTTTTGGACCTATCTGATCTGCTTTAGTTTCCTTACTAAGTTGAATGTATGTATATCATGACAACAAACAGGAGGACTTTCTAAATCCGTTCGTAATGTTGCACTCAAACAAAAATGCATCACAATAATGATTTCTCTGTGCTGAATAGGGAAATCACTTAACTCCAGAGTTCAATCTGATTGAACTCTGACCAGCGACAAGCCTCTCAACATCCAGCCAAATTGAGAGAAGAGGTGGAACTGACCTCGCATTTAGAAAATAATGGTAGTTCTATGGAATTACTGTTTTCTGCGGCTCTGTGTCCTTGTGTTGTAACTTCAGAGTGAAGCAATGCAATCAGTGGTTAAGAGGAGATGCTGTTTGGCTGCAGTAAGTGTGAGGGCAGTGATGAGGGTTAATGATGGTGAGATATTTCATTGAAGGCCTGAGAGTGGTCTGCTGCCCTGTTAGCCCACTAGCCTTTCAAGTTCCAGCGTCTTTTAGAGGCCATTCTACTTAATGCCTATAGCTAGTAAATTCTATCAGGAGGATTTTTATCCCTGCAAACGTATTAACATATCCCTGGTACAGTCCCTGTGTACAAGCGTTTTCTGTTGTCTGGTCTTGTTCAGGCTTCACATCTGGCCAGCTTCGGCAGGTTTGCAGGTCAGAGTTTGCCTTTGTTTAACTTTGGGTGAATGTTCTTGTTTAGCTAATAGAGACACCAATCCTCTGAGATACAGACGTTACTACTACAGCATCTTTGATTACTAGATTTTTTTTAAATGGTCGTGATGCCAGAAAACAAAACTGTGTGCTTTTCTTACAGTAATTATAATGAAAACAGATAATCACTCAAACAATTTTCATGAAGCAATTGATAAGACTGTATCAGACCTGCACTGTTTACTGTCTATTTCCATCATATCTCACATCCTGGATGCTGGAAACATACCATAGTCTATTGTGGTGATATATTCAGCTTTGCACAGAGTTCTGTTGTAATAGTATGATGTGATTTGCATGTCATCTAATAAAGGTGAATACAGTGGACAGTCTGGCATAATGACATCACACTCTGGCGCGGCACTTCTCAAAGTCAGATTGTGCAGATTTATCAACAAAGGTGTGCTGTTGCTTGCAGATGGCTGCAGGGTTTTAATGAGCTGAAGGAGAAGCTCTTCATGCAGTATAAAGCTGCTGTGATGATCAATAGGATACTCTGTGGTATTGGTTACTTCTTTTACAGGCATTATCAGACAATAGTTTCCAGTACAATTCTGCAAAATATTTGGCTTTGGCTTGGTTGATAAAACTTCTTCTTCTCATTAGTGTACATTTGTGACAAGAAGTGGTGTTGCTGTTAGTAAAATCATTACAGCATTTGTTTTTAGGGGTGTAATTGCAACCTTAGAAGGTCTATGCCAGAGTACTGGAGAGGAGAGTCCGGCCGCTGGTCGAACCTCAGATCCAGGAGGAGCAGTGTGGTTTTCGTCCTGGCCGTGGCACATCGGTCCAACTCCTTACCCACTTGAGAATCCTCGAGGGTTCGTGGGAGTTTGCCCAAGTGGACTTGGAGAAAGCATTCAACCACGTCCCTCGTGGTCTCTTGTGGGGGGTGCTGCGGTAGTATGGGGTATCGGGCTTGTTGTTATGAGCTGTCCGGTCCCTATACGACCATTGCAAGAGTTTGGTTTGTGTCGCCAACTCTCAGTCAAACTTGTTTCCAATGAGAGTTGGACTCCGTCAAGGCTGCCCTTTGTCACCGATCCTGTTCATCATTTTTATGGACAGGATTTCTAGGTGCAGCCAAGGAATGGAGGGTGTCATGTTCAGTGACCACAGGATCTCATCTCTGCTGTTTGCAGATGATGTTGTCCTGTTGGCTTCATCCAGCAATGACCTGCAGGTCTTACTGGGACGGTTTGCTACTGAGTGTGAAGCGGCTGGGAAGAGAATCAGCACCTCCAAGTCCCAGCCCATGGTCCTCAGCCGGAAAAAAGGTGGATTGTCCTCTCTGGGAAGTGGAGGAGTTTAAGTATCTCGGGGTCTAATTCACGAGTGAGGGGAGAATGGAGCGAGAGATTAACAGGCTGATCAGAGCAGCATCTGCAGTGATGCGGACGTTGTACCGGTCTGTCGTGGTGAAGAGGGAGCTGAGCTCTAAAGCAAAGCTGTCAATTTACCGTTCATTCTACATTCTCACCCTCACCTATGGTCATGAGCTTTGGGTAATGACCAAAAGAATGAGATCGCGGATACAAGTGGCTGAAATGAGCTTTCTCCGTAGGATTGCTGGACTCACCCTTAGAGATAGGGTGAGGAGTTCAGTTATCTGGGAGAGGTTCAGAGTACAACCGCTGCTCCTCCACATTGAAAGGAGCCAGTTGAGGTGATTTGGGCAATCTGATCAGGATGCCTCCTGGACACCTCCCACTTGAGGTGTTTTGGGCACATCCCACTGGGAGTAGACCCCAGGGCAGACCCAGGACACGCTGGAGAGACTATGTCTCCCAGCTGGCCTGGGAATGCCTTGGTATCTTCTCTGAAGAGCTGGAGCAGGTGGCTGGGGAGAGGGAAGCCTGGGCTTCTCTGCTTGAGCTGCTGCCTCCACGACCCGGACCCCCAGAAATGTGGTAGATGATGGATGGATGGATGGATGGATGGATGGGTGTAGTTGCAAGTCTAAAAATACAGTTTCAAACAAAATGAGCTTTACTTGGCAATCTCTTGATGCAACATTTTCTCCCATTCTGAACCCCCTGCAACTTTACATAAACACGTCTGATCCCAAACTACAGCGCAGATGCGGCTAACAAATTCAAGGTCAGGAAATCGCTGCACTGTGGAAGCCTTGCTTGCTCTAGTTGTTGCTCCTGCCATTTAAAGGGCTCAGCAAGGTAAGATTTTATTGATCCCTGAAGGGAAATTCATTTCACACCAACCCAATAAACAGTTAAGAAGCCAGAAAACCAATCTATTGACTTTTTAAAACATACAGATGATACTGTATCAGAAACAAAATGAATCACATTTGTTAATTTTTTTGTTGTTTTTTTTTTAAGCAGATGCAATAATAGGTTCTTTTTATTGTCCAGATTGACAATTGTCTGTCAAATTAACTTTTTGGTATCAAAAAAGTGTGCAGATTGTGTTCATTATAGCTTGTTAATGTCACAGGAGCACACCGTGTCTGCTTTTGGGTTTTTAAAAATTCATTGTACTTCCATAACTTCTCACTTAAACTATGCTTAAGCTCAGAAGATGAAAAAAAAATCCATTCCTACACGGTCACATTTAATTCCCTTCATCATTTTTCAACTGAAATGAGTGAAATTGCTCCTTACCATCAGCAACTTTGCTCATTAAGAGCACAGAGAACATTTAAATATTTCTATTTAAAACGCCTTCCCAGCAATTCCCAAAAGCCTATTTTACGCTTCTCCAGTAAGTGGATTAAACTGAATTAAAAATGAAAAGAAAAAGGGGGAGAGACTTTTTTTGTAGTGCCTTTTATGATGAAGTATAGCTTCTGTTTTATTTCAGACAAATAAATGCTCTGCAGATACACCTTTAGTGCAAGCTACTTAATTGATGTAGGCCACTCTGAATATAGAAGAAAACAGGGAGAATAATTAAAAAAAAATCTTCATTACTGTATCATATCTGTCTTTTCTAGCTGACTTTCTTCTTCTTTTGTGTCCTCATTAGACCTGTATTCTCCTCTGTAGACAAATTACCATTATTTAGTCCAAGACTGCTCTTAAAAAAACACTCCACTGATAAATACTGGATTTGCTGCCTATTATTTCCTAAACAGGTGAACCATCTTTTCATAAAGCAGTGCCCTTCTTTTACCCTCTCCCCATCTGTTTCTCCATCAGTTTCAACCCCTATATTGTGTATTCAAAAAAAGAAGAAAAAACTTTTAAATTGTGTACCTGAAGCAAGTCAATGTCAAAATTGAAAGCAGGGCTGAGCATCTGTAGTCAAACAGGACCAATAATAACTGCGTGGCATGTGAAGACCATTTTCTGACGAGCTTCTGTCTTTCCAGGTAAACCACTGCTTTTGTTAGGATAATTTGCTGCACTACAAAGTCCATATTGGGAGAAAAAAAACATTATTAAGCTCTGCATTCAGTTATACTTACACAACAGGAGATTAGGTAGAAAGGTAGCCTGCTTAATATTTAAAATATTCTGTTGGTATTCTTGGCTATTAAACAGTGTCAATTCACATTCAGCACAATTCATTTGAGGACAAAGAGCATAAAGCTCCTCCACCGGGTCCAAACAATTGATACTGACAACAAAACCAGCCATTTTTGTGGTCAACGGGGACTTTTTTTTTGTCGCCTGGCTTTTGTTTGGCTCAAAAGACTTTGATGAAATTGTTTTCCTTCATCACAATTGCGAATTGACAGGCTGAGTTTGAGTCTTTGTATGGCAACACTGAAGCATAGACAGCCGTCCCCCAGCGAGCTCCCAGGTCACACACACAAACACACGTGCGCGTTCACATGCAACACACACACACACACACACACACACACACACACACACACACACACACACACACAGATCTGTGACACACAGGACAATCTTTCTGCTGGCTAAGCCCAGGTGGAGCAGCTAATTGGTGTACAGCGTGTGAATGGCATATTGTCAGTGACAAAGTGAGCAGAGACTGATTGAGATTGAAACCAGGCTGTTAAAAAATGAACAAAAATAAAAAGCAGCGATTGAGTCTTTGATTGGACGGATGAAACTCTAATGTTTGTGCACCATCCAACTGTTAAGTGATGAGCTTAAATTCCAGCTTTGTGTGAGAAAATGTGGCTGACCCGTCTCCGCTGTCTTTCTCTTGTTTTTTGTCTGTACCTCCCTGACCCAAATCTCTCTGCAGTCATGCCTCGTTTTGCCGAACAAGTGGAGGTAGCTATCGAGGCCCTGAGTACAAACCCCCCTCAGCCCTTTGAGGAGAATGAGTTCATTGACGCATCCCGCCTGGTGTACGATGGCGTCCGCGACGTCAGGAAAGCTGTACTCATGATAAGGGTAGGTCCATTATATTCTGTCAAAGAGCAAAAGGAAAATGTTTACTCAGCTCATTCCTCTGTGTTTTAGTTTGCAGATAAAAAGTTATTCTCTTCAGACATTTAAAGGCGCCATATTGTGCACTTTTCAGGGATTAAGTTAAAGTTTTGACATCCATAACGACATGCTGTATATACAGTGCATCCGGAAAGTATTGACAGCGCTTCACTTTTTCCACATTCTGTTACACCCTCATTCCAAAAGGGATTAAATTCATTTTTTTCCTCAAAATTCTACATAGAATACCCCATAATGGCAACATGAATTATTTTTTTTAAATTTTTGCAAATTTATTAAAAATAAAAAACTAAGAAATCACATGTACATAAGTATTCACAGCCTTTGCTCAATACTTTGTTGATGCACCTTTGGCAGCAATTACAGTGTCAAGTCTTCTTGAATATGATGCCACAAGCTTGGCACACCTATCTTTGGGCAGTTTTGCCCATTCCTCTTTGCAGCACCTCTCAAACTCCATCAGGTTGGATGGGAAGCATCGGTGCACAGCCATTTTCAGATCTCTCCAGAGATGTTCAATTGGATATAAGTCTGGACTCTGGCTGGGCCACTCAAGGACATTCACAGAGTTGTCCTTAAGCCACTCCTTTGATATCTTGGCTGTGTGCTTAGGGTTGTTGTCCTGCTGAAAGATGGACCATCACCCCAGTCTGAGGTCAAGAGGGCTCTGGAGCAGGTTTTCATCCAGGATGTCTCTGTCCATTGCTGCATTCATCTTTCCCTCTATCCTGACTAATCTCCCAGGTCCTGCCATTGAAAAACATCCTCACAGCATGATGCTGCCACCACCATTGGCATGGTTATGAGCGGTGCCTGGTTTCCTCCAAACATGATGCCTGGCATTTACAGCAGAGAGTTCAATCTTTGTTTCATCTGACCAAAGAATTTTGTTTCTCATGGTCCGAGAGTCCTTCAGGTGCCTTTTGGCAAACTTCAGGCGGGCTGCCATGTGCTTTTTACTAAGGAGTGGCTGCCATCTGGCCATTCTACCATACAGGCCTGATTGGTGGATTGCTGCAGAGATGGTTGTCCTTCTGGAAGTTTCTCCTCTCTTCACAGAGCAACACTGGAGTTCTGACAGAGTGACCATCGGGTTCTTGGTCGCCTTCCTGACTAAAGCCCTTCTCCCCCCCATCACTCAGTTTAGACAGCCGGCCAGCTCTTGGAAGAGTTCTGGCGGTTCTGAACTTCTTCCATTTACAGATGATGGAGGCCACTGTGTTCATTGAGACCTTCAAAGCAGCAGAAATTTTTCTGTACCCTTCCCCAGATTTGTGCCTTGAGACAATCCTGTCTCGGAGGTCTACAGACAGTTCCTTTGACTTCATGCTTGGTTTGTGCTCTGACATGCACTGTCAACTGTGGGACCTTATATAGACAGGTGTGTGCCTTTCCAAATCATGTCCAATCAACTGAATTTACCACAGGTGGACTCCAGTTAAGCTGTAGAAACATCTCAAGGATGATCAGTGGAACCAGGATGCACCTGAGCTCAATTTTGAGCTTTATGGCAAAGGCTGTGAATACTTATGTACATGTGATTTCTTAGTTTTTTATTTTTAATAAATTTGCAAAAATGTCAAAGAAAACTTTTTCACATTGTCATTATGGGGCATTGTGTGTAGAATTTTGAGGGAAAAGATGAATTTAATCCCTTTTGGAATAAGGCTGTAACATAACAAAATGTGGAAAAAGTGAAGCACAGTGAGTACTTTCTGGATGCACTGTATGTGTGTAGTTTTAAAGACCAAAATCAGTTTGTGTTGTTTCACAGAACATCAACAAAGTTCAAAGCCACTTGTTTCTTCTGTTTTTATATCTTAAAAGTATACATGGCACCCATAGGCATATTATATCTATCTCTAAATGCAAGGAACGTCTTGTCTGGGTGTTCCTTCCATATCTCTCGAACCGTTCGTCAGACTGACCTAAGATTTGATGCGTGCTTTGCTGGGGCTACGAGGGTGTACATCCCGGAGTATGTTCAGACAAAATATGTAATTATTATCAAGAATAGTTCAGCCATCACTCTGTCTCCTTATGCCCTGACGTCTAGAAGTGTGGGTGTGGTTTTGGATTGTCTCTGTGCTGATTGGATGAAACTCAGCGTCACGACCAGTCACCACAGCACTCTGTGAACAAAACATGGAAGTGAAAAGTGGCAAATTTGACCAGAAAAAAGATAATAGTTAAGACTTATTACTTAAAAAATTATACTGTAATGTTGCTGTGATTGTGTAAGGTCTAAACAATAATTCGGCATATGTGGATAACACAAGGCGTGCGAGCAGACTGGGAGGCATGCCAGCAAGGACCCGGGTCTGACAAAGAACACCAGTGTATCCAACACAGAACACACCGGGAGAAGCAGCAGTCGGACCAGGAAACTCCGGTCCTTCGCGGGGAAGCAAGGCTAACCTTCCCGGTCAGCGGTAGACGGGAGGTCCGGCTGCTGCTTCACCTGTGTGCTACCACCAGTGTTGGGAGTAACGCGCTACAGAGTTACAATAACACCACTACTTTTGCAGTAACATGCTGTCTGACAAAATTGCTGTTTAAAAATTCAGTAATGCATTACGGTTACCGAAATTTGATCAGATGCATTACTCATTTTATTAATATGGATAGATATTTTAGCACAAATAGACGATCATACAACTTGCAGTTGCTAGACACCCTCCTCATCAGCTGCCAACTGGGGATGAATCCACAGTTTCAGTGGCTATTGGCGGGACAACTGCCATCCTCAGTGCCACCACTTGCCTCAAGCCACTGGAGGTTGTCATGGCAAAGGCAAGCAAATAAATAAACAAATAAATATAAACTGACTCTACTGTAACTGACGCAGCCGTCACACAGTCTCCTCCGCGGGTCCGTTTCCTGTCCTGCCCCAGTTCACATCACAGCCCAGTGGGGAGAAATGCCGTGGTGGTGGCGACTTCTCATATCGAGCCTTGATGACCTGTTGCCCGAGCGGTAGGTAGCCCCTAACAGCTCATACCTCTGTGGTTAAACATGAGTATTTTTTTGAGCAAGAAGCTCACATTTAATGTCCGCATTAAATACATTTAAAGTTTTCTTACACACAGAGAAAAAGTGACTGACTTGTTGCAGTAAGCGGTGAACTTTCATTTATCTGTGCTTTCTGTTTTGTTATCTTATTAATTTACATGCTGTTGTGATATGCAACTATTTCATGGAAGTAAATCCTCTAAATATGCATTTTTAATGGACTGGTCCAGGGATACCAAAAGCCAGTTTAGAAAGCTTGGGATCAGTCCGCCAAGGTTTCCGCCTTTGACCGCCACCTAATCCACATAGCGGACCCCTATGATCCCTCCTGCAGGTGGTGAGCCCACTGGAGGGCGGACCAATGTAACTCCTTCAGGCTGAGCCCGGCCGGGTCCCATGGGTGGAAACCTGGCCACCAGACGCTAGCCTTTGAGCCCCTCCCCCAGGCCTGGCTCCAGGGTGGGGCCCCGGTAACCCCATACCGGGCGGGGTACACTGGAACAAGAACAAGATCGCGGATACAAGCAGCTGAAATGAGCTTTCTCCGTAGGATTGCTGGACTCACCCTCAGAGATAGGGTGAGGAGCTCAGTCATCCGGGAGAGGCTCAGAGTAGAACCGCTGCTCCTCCACATTGAAAGGAGTCAGTTGAGGTGGTATGGGCATCTAATTAGGATGCCTCCTGGACGCCTCCCACTTGAGGTGTTTCAGGCACGTCCCACTGGGAGGAGACCCCGGGGCAGACCCAGGACTCGCTGGAGAGACTATGTCTCCCAGCTGGTCTGGGAACGCCTTGGTATCCTCTCTGAAGAGCTGGAGCAGGTGGCTGGTGAGAGGGAAGTCTGGGCTTCTCTGCTTGAACTGCTGCCTCCGTGACCCGGACCTCCAGAAAAGCGGTAGAAGATGGATGGATGGATGGTCCAGGGGTATCAAACATATGGCTTGTGGGCCAAAAACGGCCCACCAGGGGGTCCAAAATTTTCTCTGTCAATTCACAGCTTTATTTTTAGTAAATTTCTGACTTTACTGATTACAGTAGTTTGTGTAAATCTGAGACATTTTTTCTCAGTAAGATGACTTTTTTCTCATCAGTTTTCTTTTCTTCTTTTTTCTGATGAGAACAAGGGGCCCTTGATCTTGCTATGTGCACAAGATGATTTAAGTATGCATTTAAAAGTAACGTGAAAGTTACTTTTCAAAGTAACTAGTTACTTTAATCATGCAGTAACTCAAAAGTAACTCAGTTACTTTTGAAAAGAAGTAACTAGTAACTCTAACTAGTTAATATTTTTTAGTAACTTGCCCAACACTGGCTACCACTGTCCTTTGCAGGGCTGTGAGTCTCCGATGGTGCTACTCCCGGTACGCTCACGCGACTCCGTAAAAATTTAAAAAGTTAACAATAATACCACACATGACTGGGTAATGAAATGGCTAAATCAATTGTATATCATATGCACCCGCATATGCACAGCTTGACTAAGCAACGACCAGATGAAATCTTTTTTTTTTTTTTTTAATATTTACCAATAAATGGCCAACACTGATGCACCGGTTGCAGCCTAACGGGTCCTTCCGCTGTGTATAATAACGTTGGGTGTTTTGTAGTTAATTCAGTTGATTGCAGTTTTAAAAAGCTTTTAATAACCAAATATTGCTAAATTTTAAAAGAATGCACTACAATGGGTTTCAGATAATTGTAAACATGTCCTGTTATAGTACTACGTGAGTTTATTGATGATACACAGAAGAAATTTGTTATTACACTTAACTCCATCACTGAATAGTGATATAAACTAAAATAATTATAATGATGACTGAACAACTCCCATTCGCCAAAGTGCAAGATACACTATTATGAATATCAGCCATAAAAGATCACACAAATAAGTGATCTGACAAACAAATAAACAAGGGTTTGCTAATGGTGAATGTCCCATTCCTTTTCAATAATTATTTATTCTGTATTTAATATTCACACGGTCAAATAAATCTCAGTGTCGTTCAGTTCCTTTTATTTGTCAAAGTCTAACATGTGATTGCCTACATAAGGCCCTTTTCCACTAGTACCTACTCAACCCTATTCACCTCGACTCTACTCGATTTGTAGGGTTTTCCATTTGTACCTGGTACCAGGTACTTTTTTGGGACCTACTTCAGTGAGGTTCCAACCATGCTGAGTCGAGCTGAAAATGTGACGTCAACAGATTGCAGGTCACCGATTGGCCAGGGCGTAATGTCAGTGGATGAGAGCGACATCTTCACATGATTCAAAACTGCCATTTGTAAATTCAGCTGTGAGTTTTTATTATTTCTGTGATAATCATTGAAATAAATGGCTACACACAAATCAACACCGTCACAAAACTCTCACCATCTTCCCTGTGAGCAGCCATCAGTGTTATGTCCACAAACCTGGTAGTAAAGGAGGCTGACAAAGAGGTAACACTGGAACACTGCTTTATTAAAGAAGAGAACACACAGCATACAACAGACCGTGGCAAAGTCATCCAGGACAAGAGGAAGCCCTAATGGCGGATGCCCCTTAATATAGGGTGGTGTGATGACGTGACAGGAAGGCGGCGTCATGACCCCCCCCTTACAAAGTAGAAAAACACACCAAATTATACCCACCCAAATTTGGTAACATAAAACAAAACACACACAAAATAAAAGCAGTCATAAAAGCAGAACATAAAAACACTAAACATAACTGAACTAGGACCAGTGCGTCGACTACCACATGGCCCACATGGCGAAGTGGGTTATTCTGCCACTTGAAAAGGGAACAGCCGTGCTCCTAACTTACAAACTATGAAACAATTTTGAGTCTCTTGCACACAGTTCTCCATGACAATGGTGGGTCAGGTGGGGGGGCCCTGTGGTAGCCCCACAGCAGACGCGCTCCTGGAAGTGGCAAGCCCCTGGGGCGAGGCCCAATCTTCGAAGCACAGGAGCCTGGATCCCAAACCACCTTCTCCGACTCCTGCCCAGCCTCGTCACCCAGAGTGTCCCCCTGGACACGCCACAGCTGGTTAGCATGCCTTATTGAACTGTTCGACAGCCGGAAGCACGCCACTCCCAACTTCGCCACGATCCTCAGCGGCGCCCAATGTTTTGCTGGCTGGGGTCCGGCCGAATGTCACCTACGTCTTTCGTCAGCCCAAACCTGAACCCAGTCCATGACCTGGAGTGGTACCTTACTCAGTCTGATATGTTGCTGAGCATGCGGTAACACCATGCTCCCATGTGGCCTTGCCCTGTTGTCCTATAGTGATGCAGCGGTCACTGTCATTGCACCGGACCCCTCACCCATCTGTGGCCGAGACCCAGTGCGAGTACTGAAGGTATCTGGTGCTTCCCTGGTGTCGCTCGTTGGAGTGGGTGCTCCACCCTCCTGCTCGGCTCCCCTACTACCTCCTGCTGAGTATGGGCACTGAAGCTGTCCCACTCCGACACTGAGCAGGGACTGGGCGACTTGATGCCAGGACTGTCAGCCAGCACTTTGTCCCAAACCACAACATCGTCAGTCACCGGAGCCGGCAAGCTCCAGCGACCACATTCTGACCATTCGTTCCCAGCACTGTCTCTGATGGCGAAACCCAGTCCGTAGAACAGGTCACACCCCATGATGTTATCGCCATGCGCCACCACTTGGAAAGTGAAGTCGTGCACCGCTTTGGACTTGTAGCGAACAGTCAACTCCACAGTCCCGACATTGCCTATTACCGCTGTAGCTGTACAACAGTGCTGGGTTACTCTTAATTCTGTGGTATGGGAAAAACTTCTTCACCGTGGCCCAATTTAGCATTGACCGCACCACTGTTGTGTCAAGCAATAATGGTAAATCAACAAAGTCCAATTCCGCTATACAATAAGAATACCCGTTGGTGTTGGGACTCACCGAGTGGATGGTCATTGCGGGTGGGTGGGCAGGTTTCTTTGGTGGGCTCCACGACACAGGTAAACAGCACACCCTGGTGAAATGATTCAAGCGCCCACACTTGCTGCATCGTTTCCCTCTTGCCAGGCACAATCTTGCTTTAAAACGGTGTGTCAGGGACCCACAACCCCTGCAAACGGGGTCTCTCGGGGCAGACCTTCGGCTCGTTACATTAGCCTCATAGTCCTCATCCATGCTGTCTTTGTCCTCTGGGTCCACCACATTTGCTGACGCAGGCGTCTCTGGCAGCTTCTGTGACTGGCGCCAGTTTAGCTCTGAAGCTAGCTTATTGGTGGCCTCTAGCTGGAGAGCTAGCTCGACAGCCCTAGCTAACATCAAGTCATTAGTTACCGTTAGCAACCTAGCA
Organism: Pholidichthys leucotaenia; assembly: GCA_020510985.1. NCBI lineage: Eukaryota > Metazoa > Chordata > Actinopteri > Cichliformes > Pholidichthyidae > Pholidichthys > Pholidichthys leucotaenia. The sequence goes on from CM035848.1 coordinate 178,367,648, forward strand.
TGTAGCCCCGCATTGCATGTGTGCTCGGCCAATTGGTCCCACACTGTCTTGTCTTCCAGCGGCCCAAAATGGCACTCGCTAGCTAGCTGCCTAAGGTCAGCAACGTACTGCTGAACTGGCTTACTGACCCTCTGGGGTCTCTGGCGAAAGCAAATTCTCCATACTGTCACACCATCCGGTGTGGTGAAATATTAGCCAGCAGCTCTACAACGTCCTTGTACGAGTCCGACACGCCGAGCATCCGCAGAATCCTCTGGCCTTCAATACCCAGGTTGTAGACCAGGAGCGCTCACGCCCTCACCTTATCTAGCTTCCCAAGGTCCAGAGCCATGACGTATGTCTGGAAGGCCTCCAACAAGCGAGGCAATGGCACCGGCGGCTCACCGGGAAGCTCCAGGAAAGGCCGGAGTGATGTAACGCACGCCTCCATTTGTTAATCCTCAATCGCCAAATATGTCCACAAACCTGGTAGTAAAGGAGGCTGACGAACACTGGAACACTGCTTTATTAAAGAAGAGAGCACACAGCATACTACACACTGTGGCGGAGTCATCCAGGGCAAGGGGAAGCCCTAATGGCAGATGCCCCTTTATATAGGGCAGTGTAATGATGCGACAGGAAGGCAACGTCATCACACTGCACTTCAACATAAAATCTCCATATAACAGTCAGCTCAGGGACCTCCTTATATTTCATTTTCAGAACGCTCCACTGGTGCTAGGGCTGAAAAGTTCATAGGCTGAAAAGTTCGTATAGTGGTCAAATTTGACCAAATGTGGTTATTTTTAAACAGTCTCCCCATCGGTGCTCACAGTTCTTCCATTGGTGTTGCAGTGCTTGGATCCCCGCACTTGAACGAAATAAGTGCAGGCAGATACGGCGAACTGAAGGTTAAAAGGGTGCTTTATTCCTCCACCACAAGGCTCACCCAGCGCAGTGGCAGCGCACTGTGAGTGAGCCCTGAGTCGTTGTCTAAGTGAGATAGTGAGGCATGTACAGTCAGCTCTTTTATACAGTGATACAGACAGAGAATGCATGGCACATTAGCATATCAATCAAGCGAGAGTTTATTTTTCAAGTTTATTGTCAAATTTTGTCAAGTTTGACAACTATGAACTTTTCAGCCTATGAACTTTTCAGCCCTGTCAGCCCTGCTGCGGCGGAGCAACCCGAAATAAAAAAGTATACCAGGAGGTCTCCGAGCTGATGGCTGCTCACAGGGAAGATAGTGAGTGTTTTAGGATTTTAAGCATCTTTTATGTTATTTATCAGTGAAAACGTCAGCATGTAAACAACATAACGGGATAACGGGCCGCCTTCCTGTAATGAACCCACCCACTTGAGGTGGTACTCAGTTGTAATGGAAAACCAACCACACCGTGTCGAGCCGAGTAGAGTCAAGGCGAGTAGGGCTGAGTAGGTGCTAGTGGAAAAGGGGCTATAGAGGTTACACCTCTTTGTGTTCCTCTTTCAAACATAGCCTACATTTGGGCCTGTAAAGACTAATTTGGTTACCTCTTTCAGACAGGAATACTTGCGTTCTACGGGCACACCTGTGGATGTATTTTAAGGCGCACCTCAAACACTGCTTCCTTGTGTGATATCATGGGCCAATCAAAAGAAATCAGTTAAGATATCGGGAAGAGAATTGTGGACCTCTGCAAATCTGGTTCATCCTTGGGTAAAATTTCCAGATGCCAGAAGGTGCCATGTTTACCTGTTCTAACATATAAACGCCAAGTATAAACACCATGGGAATGTACAGCCATCAAGCCACTCAGGAAGGAGACTGGTTCTGTGTCCCAGAGATGGAACGTGTTTTGGTGTGAAAGGTGCATAATAACCCCAAAACAGAAGCAAAAGATCTTGTGAAGATGCTGGCTGAAGCTGGTAAAAAGGTATCATTATCCACAGTGAAACGAGTCCTATACTGACATGGGCTGAAAGTTTGTTGTGTGTTTTTGTTTGTTAAATAGCAATGGACAAGAGCAGATTGTGAGGGACTTGGAGCTAATTAATGTTTAAAAAGCAACTTTTCATACAATGCTGCAACAGAGAAAAAAGAGCAGACACTAGAGAAAATGGTATGTACGACCACCGGCGTTGCCATAATTTCGCAATCTGTGTAATTAATGGGGTTAGGACGAGTCATAGAAATGTTCTGTATCTGCTAACTTCCTCAATATTCTTTTGAATTTTGACTGTGGTTTATATGACTCGCTTTGGAATTGGTGCCGTGGTGAACGAGCAGCAGAGACCTCCGAGTGGTTGGCATCTTCTTCTGCTCTTTTCTTTTGTTATGGTCGGAAGGTGGCAACGGGTGACTGCGTGCGCCCCCATCTGGACTGGCAATGCCACTACATTTCATAAAATAAATGGTAGTTGAAAGGACTGCTGAGTTATCAATTAATTGAAAACTAATGTAATTGACCAAATTAATCGTAAGTCAATTGATTGTTAACATCCCTGATATCTATGATAAAACTCCGACAAGGTTGAATTTGGGTGATCTTGACCTCAAGGTTATTTTTTTTCCCTAAATCTTATAAACGTGATAACTTGAGAAGGAAAGGCTTCTCCTACTCATACCATAGATGTATCTATGAAAAATCTCACACGAGTTTGAATTTGGATGACCTTGACCTCAAAGTCAGAGGTCAGGTTTTCCATAACTCTTGTAAACATGATAACTCCAGAAGGAAATGAGGAAGGCTTTTGATATTGATGCTACAGCTGCATCTATGAGGAATCTCAGATGAGTTTGAATTTGGATGACCTCAAACTCAAGGTCAAGGTCAGAGATCAGTTTTTCCAAAAATGTTGTAAACATGATAACTCGGGAAACTTAAATGTTTCACATCGGTACTATAGTTCTATCTTTGAGAAGACTTCTTTACTAAAGCTGATTCAGCCAGCCAGTACTCTTAATGCAAGCAGGCTGAGGGGTAGCCCTGGCAGTGGCCAGTATTTTTTTTTTTTTTATATTATAAAACCAGGACTTGCCACCTTATCGTGGTGGCGGGGCATTGGTACCCGAATGATCCCAGGAGCTATGTTGTTGGGGGCAATTTCCCCTGGTAGGGTCTCCTAAAGCAAAGGACCAGACTAAGAGCGGTCCAGCAGATACCATGAAAAACGTTACATCAAGGACCCAGTGTTCCCAAAGGAGGAACATGGGTCTGTCCTCCAATGGGCTCACCACCTACAGGAGGGATCATGGTGCTGTGTGAACAAAAGGTTGGGCTACTCTGTCTGGAATGATGACCCCACAACAAGATCCTGGGATAAGCGATAGAGGATGGATGGATGGATTAAACCAGTACAATAAAATGTCTCATGTCTGCTTATGAATTTGAGAATGGCACAGGGGGAAAATCTGTCACACTCTCAAACCCCTTTCCAGATTCTTTTCCACCTCATTCGGAGTTTGACTCCATAGAATCGCGCTGCTGCCTGTCACAAATGATAGTGGATGTTTTATGACAAAAATATATCTGCCCTAAGGATGAAGAAGAGTGTAATTGAAATCTGCAAGTCCCATTTGGGATGTCACACCTGTCACATGGTCTGTTTTATGAAGCTGGCAGAACACTTTACAGCATGTCTTGGTAAAAATGCTGCATAACAAGGAGACACCACTCAGCTCCACGGCCTCTCATGCCCACTCTAATGTTACAGTATCTGCATTTTTCACCCGAACGGGCTCCTCTGCTCTTTGCCATGTAATTCATTTATTCAACTTTATGCAGGCTGGAAGGTTTCCCGGTGCAGCGCTGGAAAAAATCTAATTATGGAAAATAATTTGATGTTGGTAAATAATGTAAAACAGTCAGCTTTGAACTGCCCAGGACCAGCTGGCTTCATAATCCCATCCAAGTTCAATTACGTTCTGAGGAAACAACTTGGAAGATCTTTGCTTTCTTTGCTGTCTGACTCCATCATATAGATAACAAGTGATTGTGCTACATGTAATAGTTTTCTCTTCTGTGTTATTTTTCTCCCACTTTAAGAGAGTAATTGCCCCCTTTAGAATTCCTACAGTACTGATCTCATGAGCAGCCAGTGGATTAAGAAAACAATTCTCCACAGTGCTCAAAAATTGAGGCCGGTGGTGAGAAGAGTGGAAAGTTAAAATGAAAGTTCTTGAGAGCGTAGTTTGTTTTTTTTTTGCTGCCCTTTTTGAACCCATATGTATACACACACACACACACACACACACACACACACACACACACACACACACACACACACACACACACACAGAAATGTCATGGGATAGAGTAGCTAGTATGAAACGGAACAGACTACAATATGACCGATATCTGCACTGTATCCCAGGCTTAAGAAACTGACCTATAGCCTGTTCATACAGAAATTTCAACATTCTCTCAAAGTTCAGATCAAAATTAAAAATGAAAAAAAAAGAAAATCAGCAGCATCGATTGTATTTTCATGTACCACCGAGAAGCTGTAATGCATTCTTAAAAGGTTGTCCGTGTTAGTAAAGATGTTTGAGCATCAAGGTTTTATGTGATACTAAACATTGCTCATGGGCTTAACAAGATGCCGAGGTTGTTGCATAAATAAAAAAAACTCATGATGATAATTATGTCCTCTGCTGAAATGATCACAATGATCCTTTACCATAGCAGGATAATCTCCAAGGTAACTAACCCTGTGCAAAGCCACACTGTATCTTCACTGGAAAAACAAAGCAGGGACTCCATGTTTCTTCTTAAACAGTCTGTCTGTGTTAATGTGGCTTCACTTGACTTAAAGAATGAACGCTATTTTTTTGATGCATGAAAAGGTATGCTAGGCTGTAAGTTTCAAATGTATTTTTTTTAACACCACATCAGTTACAACTGATGATACCTGTGACGTTATAACATAGATCCTGGGTTTTTTTTAACTACTAATGATGTGGCATTACCTTGATTTTGTGATTCAATTATGAACAAACTCATCCTCAGAGGTAGAGATAATCCCAAGCAGATAAGATTGTGTTTCTTCACGGGGAAATTAGGTCAGCACAGGAGAAAAATTATCCTATGATTTAGTGAAGCAACACAGAAACGCACCAGTAAAATCAAACAGAATGTGCAGTCATGCAAAATAAATCAGTATACCATCAAGCAATTAAACAAGACAAAGTATTTAATAAAGAAATTTTCAGCTGGCATATAGACAAACTGAAACAATCTGGGCTTTTATGAGGCCCGTGGTACAAATGAATATTTGCCAACCAGACCATTATAAAGCCATAAAGAAATCGTATTTCTGTTACTGTGTACAAATAAATGTACTCAATTAAAAGACGCCTAATGTGCTGTACCTCCATGTGGCCCCAGATTTGTGTGAATAAATTGCTGGGGGCTAATTTCCTCTGTGTGAACGCTCTTGCCGTTTGCTGTTTCCCACCTGATTCCAGCGCTGCCCCTCATTAGGGCACAGCGGGTAAATGTTTTAGTTTGATGTAGACAATAATCATCCTATTAATGTGTGTTGGTCAGCTGTATCAGCCACTGTTGGGGATACTGAGAAGGAAGCACAATTTGCCACTGCTGCAACTGTAGATGTACAGTAAGTCATTATTACAGCAGAGTATGGCGTAGAAGCAACCTGTGGTTTAATGGTCAGTGTAAAGACTCCTTTGATATATATATATTTAATTTCCTGTTGTTCTAATTATCAGGCTACATGGATGACTTTGAGAGCACTGTGCATGTAGGGCTCAGTTAAATGTATCCATCATATTGGAATAATCTGATACTTTTACATATTGTGAGCTGATCCTGTGCTTTGTAGCTGGTTAGCGACCATCAAGACATTGCCCAGTTTAATTTTATCTTCATCACCCCAACAACTTTGTATTGAAATTTACCGGTGGATCTATCTTCCTTATCCCATCTATACCCAGCAGGCAGAAATAAAAAGCCATGTTAATAATACTGATATCATAGAAAAATATAGCACAATTGTTGTGGGAAGTATCTCTTCTAGTAATCTTTATAAAACAACTCAACAAATGAATAATTTAATCACTGAAACACAAAAACCCTTCCTGGTGTAGTTATTATCATATTTCCAAGTGTTTAATATGTGAATAACAGAGAAAATGCTTCTTGCTTGTGTGCTGATTGTGAATTAAAGACACAGACAGTCAGCATTTTCATTTTCTCTCGATCATCCCTTCAGCTCTCCACCAAAGCTAATATGTTAATGTTGTTAATTTGATATGGAAATACCTATAATTCAGCATTTTTACATTTTCAAACAGTGCCACCCATTTTCTTTTTTAAAAATTTGACAGAAGACTCAGGAAAGAAAAATTTCAAAACAAATTAAAGCTGTATTTTTCCTGGGAATTTAATTGTTTTCATTTTATTATACCTTTTTTCTGTTTCATGTGAATTTTGAAGCAGTTGAGATGGGAAATGCACAGATGAATGTGTGAGAATAAAAACTGATGTATCCACACTTAAGTATTATTACTTTTTTCGGCTTCTCTCTCAAGCTCTGACTTTATCTTTGTATTTCTGACAGACACCAGAGGAGCTGGAAGACGACTCCGACTTTGAGCAGGAGGACTATGATACCCGCAGCAGGACTAGTGTCCAGACTGAAGATGACCAACTTATTGCTGGTCAGAGTGCTCGGGTGAGTGGACGTTCACTTCCCTGCTGTGCTGCAGCTTTTGAAGTGTACTTCAGATAAAGAACCCAACACAATGAAAGAAAGAAAAGAATCTATTTGGGATTTTTGGGGATAAAGGCTTAACAGACACCCCCCCGCCCCCTTTTATGTCCATAACTCTGGTCTTGCTGCTTCAGCTGTAAGCTTTGGTGCTGATTGATTGAACTGCTTTTCTCCCCAACACCCACCCCTGTTACTTGGGCATACTTGAATTAATTCATCCACTAGTTCCACTTACATAGCATGAACATCCGTTTTAATGATCCTAACAAGCTGTATTATTTTAAATAAACATTGTTCAGGGATGGCAGGTGTAAAATTGCAATCACAAACACAGAAGTAATTACTGAATTCCCTTCAGATGCTAGCCAAATCATAGAATACAGTATTGTACTGTTCCAAGGCTTTAGTCAAGATCACCATGGTCTGAGCTTTGTGGCCCATTAGCTATTTTTCACTTGGGCCCAGCTTAAAGAACATTAAGAGGGTATCAGTGCTTGCTCCCTTCCAGCAATACAGAGGCTCGAGCGGTGTGTTGCATGTTGAATGGATTGTGGATGGCAGGAGTGTGATTTGGCCTAACACCGCTCCCTGCGGCGGAGCCCAGCATTATAGAGCTGGGTTTTCTACACAGTGTGCACACATGGGAGTAATCCACAAATAAACACATTATAAATGCCTACAAACACCTTATCATCACTAAATGATGAACCACACATCTACACCTCCCAGTGTGGTGCCTTTTGATTGGTGAAACCCCCAACTGCCAACCTAAAGTACTGCTGAAAGGCGTCCCTTCATCTTTCAGTGCCTTCTAAGGGTCCTGAATTAAACTGTGAGGCTGATGAGCTTTATGCCGACTGCTGGATCTGATAATACAATGAAGGATAATTTAAAACATAGCAGCAAACTGCCTCTATTACACTTGGTCAGAGCTGGGGAGAGTAAATTGTATTCAAGAAAAAGTAGCATTACCTTATCAAACAAATTACTCAAATACAAATAATCCCTCAAGTCTTTACTAGACTAAGAAAGTATCAGCTAAACTCTTGCCAGGGTTTGCTTTTAAATTTGTGACTACTTTCTTACAATTTTTTTTTCCCTCATAATTTTGTGACTTTATTCTTGTAAAATTATTACATTTTTATAAGTTTTGCATAATTTATTACTTTTTATACACACATTATCAAAAATAGCATTGCAGTTGCAGATTTCAAATTGGACACAAACGAGCAGGCTCAAATCCATGGAGTCAAAGTCACAATCGATAAGTCTGTCATTACCATCCTTCAACTTGTACTGCCCTCAAGACAGAGATCTCTCACTACAGATTATGAACATTCCACAAGAGAACTGCTTGGTAGTTGGTGACTTCAACAGCCACTCCACCTTTTGGGGCTATGATGAAAATGACTGAAGAGAAGATAAAGTGGAGGATTGGCAGATAGAGAACAGCCTGCTTTTGCTGAATGATCCAGAAGCTCCTCCAACCTTCTTCTCTTGTTGTTGGCTCACAACAACTACCCCAGATCTTGCCATTGCAACTGAAGAACTTTCCCAAAAGAACAGCAGGAAGGTATTCAGTCATTTGGGAAGCAGCGACCATATCCGGTGCTACTGGCCATCAACATGCAGTACAATCACAGCAACCCCAAGTCCTTTCCCAGATGGAACTACAAGAAGGCAGTTTGGGAGATGTTCTCATGACTCTCTGAAAAATACTGTAAATACATTAAGGTGGACGACTACAACATCAATAGAGCCACCAAAAGCTTTAATAAGGCAATCCTGAAAGCAGCCTCAGAAACAATTCCACTCGGTCCTTGGAAGAATTATAGACCATACTGGACAGAAGAGCCACAGGAGCTAGAAGATGAAGTGACTAGAACCAGAGAGGACGTGAAAAACAACCCAACACTTGAGAATAACATCACCCTTAAAGCCTGCACCGCCAAATATCGAAAGACCTACATCCAAGCTGCAAGAACAAACTGGAGGGAAAAAAACAAAAAAGCTGAACCTTGACAGAGATGGTTATAAACTTTGGAAACTCACCAAGGCCATCAACAATGAAGGTCATCCCGTTATGACAGGAAAAGACCAGAAAATGGTGACAGTGAGAGAGGCAGCAAACTGTTTCATAGAAAGCTATGAGCAAATCAGCAATATCTTGTTGCCATATAATAGGAAGCACCAAGTCCATGATGAAATGAAGAACCACCAGGAAGGCCAGGATACACCCCACTACATGGACAAACCTTTCAGTAAGAAAGAGCTTGAAAAAGCCCTGAAAACCCTTAAGGACAAGAAATCTCCTGCCTCTCTCCAACGAGATGCTAGGACACCTTGGCCCCAAAGCAAAGAACAAATTCCTCGCTCTCGTCAACAACAGCTGGAGGATGGGGCATGTTCCACAATGCTGGCAAGAATCTGACATGGTACCAATTCACAAGAAGGGGAAGGACAGAGCCAAAGCTGACAGTTATCACCCCTTCAACCTCACCAGCTGTGTGGGCAAGCTCTTAGAGCGAATGATCAACACCCGTCTAGTTTGGCACTTGGAGAAGAACAACATTATTACTCCAGAACAGGCAGGCTTTAGACAATATCACTCCACTGAGAACCAGGTGACTTACATTGCCCAGAAGATAGAGGATGGCTTCCAGGACAAACGGCATACACTGACTGTATGGATCGACATGAAAAAAGCATATGACAAGGTATGGAAGGATGGCCTCTGGAGGAAGCTCCAGAAGAGTGGCGTTACTGGCTGCATATACCAGTGGATCTCACAGTATCTGAACAATAGGAAGGCCCAAGTTCATATCAATGGAGCACACAGCCGAAAAAAAAAAAAAACACTGAGAGAAGGGGTCCCTCAAAGAGGCGTACTCAGCCCTACCTTATTCCTAGTCTTCATTAACGATGTTGTCAGAGACCTGCCACATAAGGTCCAGGGAGCCATATATGCAGATGATCTTGTCCTCTGGTGCTCTGAAGAATATCTCACCACCTCCAATTACAGGCTGCAACAGGCGATCAGTGTACTTGAACGTTGGACACAATAGTCCTTTAACTGTCCACATTTTGTGGATAGGTTGCGCGCCGCCAGTGGCACAGCACAGCAACTGCACCTGTCAACTTATTGACGTCCCCCGGCTATACTGAGAATTTGTACTGATCTGTACTGATCTGACAGTTCAAAAGGTGGCAGATACACGTCGCAAAGAAGAAGAAATCCTCTTTATTCTTCTTCCTTTTTCCGCTTTGAGCTCACAACACCAATGTGGCCACTGCCATGATCGGTCATGGCGGCGGCGATCCTGGCAGAAACTGCATTTTACATGAAACATAGCCACATAATGCAAACAAAATTCACATGGGATAATCCTGAGTTTGTAGATGTGGTAGAAAGCGTAAATGACCGAGCAAAGACAAAACAACAACCACGATGGCCGAAAAACTGAGCTCACAACACCAAGATGGCGGCGCCCACATCGTCATGGATCCTCACCGAAAAAATGCATTAAACGGGAAAAATAGCAACATAATACAAACAGAATTCACGTAGGATAATCATAAGAGTTTGTAGATGTAGTAGAGAGCGTAAATGACCGAGCAAACGCAAAACATCGACCATGATGGACGAAAATGGACTGGACACGTGAGCGAGCGAGCCCCCCCTTCCCCCCTGGCCACAGGTAAGAGACAAGTATATGGTTTTTTTTTTTTACATTTTATTGATTTTCTGGTTTATATACTTTGAAGATTAGCTAAAAACATACCCCTGTAGACAAAACGGTGTAAAAAAAAAAAAAAAACCCTGAATCATTCTTTGTGTAAATGTGTCCAAAGTCCACTTTTGACTGAGTGATGTAATTTATATAGCTGCTGCGACATTATGCAAATTAGATGTGTAAATTTATTCCCATCTGAAACTTTAGATCATATTTTACATCTTTCTAATTGACAGTAAGCCATTATCTCTTGCAACTTTCAAGTTGTAGCCTTGGAAATCTGAAGTATTTTATTGACAAAAAAATATTACCACTCTTGACCACTAGGGCCCTTGACCACCCTTTAACCGTTCCGGTCGCCATATGGTGACTGGGAAAACTAAAGAGTTAATAACTATCAACACCAAGAAGACTACATACACTGTCTTTAGCCTCTCATCAAAGATGCAGAAGACTAATCTATACATCAATGGGCAAAATCTGCTGGCAGAGGACAATCCCATGTATCATGGAGTCACATTTGACAAATGCCTGACAGAAGAAGCAAACACAGAAAGCAGAAACAAGAGCCAGGGTCCGACTTGCTGTCATGAAAAAGCTAGCTGGAACAACCTGAGGTGCCGATACCATGATCCTCAAGAAGCTGTACACTGGCAGAGTCAGGCCGGTGCTTGAGTATGGCATCACAGCATGGGGCATCACGGCCAAGTCCAACTTTTGTCGTGATGCCCTATGCCGTGGGGCATGGGGCATCTTGCTAACCAACTTTGATCGGGTTAGTAAGATTCAGAACCAGGCTGCCTCCATCATCATGGAGGCCATGAAGTCAACGCCAATACATGAGCTTGAAACCATCACAAGGCTCCAACCTCTCGAGGACCATAGAGACGCTAAACTCCTTACCCAGGCTGCCAAGTTCAGGAGGATGCAAGGTCACCCCATGAAAGACAGACTGTCCCAGCTCACAAAGAGGAGACTGAAGAGAGGGAGTTTCATGCACCAGAGCAGAATACTTGAGCGACACAATTGCGATCTCCTTGATCATGATCCCAGAGAGATATCCCATTGTCTGGCAGTCCCTTCCTGGAGTGAGGGAACCGTCCCCTTCATCCAATGCAGCATTCTCGGAGTTGGCCCCAAAGACTCCCAAAGTGACCCTGTAAGAAAGTTCCTCACACTTGAATACCTACACACCCACTACCACAAAGATTCTTGGACTCATGTACATACAGATGGCTCTGAAGAGGATGCAGTTTGGAATGGAGGGGCAGGAGTCTATATACAATATCCGGGAGGCAGCGACGATAGAATCTGCCTCGCTACTGGCCTGTACTCAACCAACTACAAAGCTGAAGCAGAAGCCCTGAAAATAGCCGCAAATCACATGGAAGTCAGCTTCCATGCCAGTCAGAATGTTGTTTTCCTGACTGACGCCCTGTCTGTCCTACAGACCTTGCAACACAATAAAGACACTGACCTGAATGACCTGTCCTCCTCTCTTGTCTCCCGTCTCCCTCTGCGTGCGTTACACAGTCACCTTGCAGTGGATTCCTTCCCTTGCAGTATGTTTGGTAATGAGACTGCTGACTCCCTAGCAAAAGAGGGATTAACGCGGGAACAGGTGGACAGGTCTACTAGTTACGCAGAAGTTAAAAGTATCATCAGGGCCAAGCAGCAGACTAAGTGGAGGCAGCAGCATCCAAGCCATAACGGAGAAGATTCATACTTCTTGCTGACCCAGTGTGAACAAGTAGCCTTAGTCAGGCTTAGGACAGGCCACAACCATCTGAACTAAATTAAATTAAATTAAATTAAATCACCCTTATTGTAATTCAACCGTACAACCAATCATGTACAGCAGAACGAGATTGTGCTTTACCTATCTACAGTGTAAATCACACACACCCCAAGTGCAGAATCAGAGGGCCGCTGCCATGCAAGGCGCTGCCACAGAGTTCCCTCCTCCATTCCATTTATTGCTGAGCACCAAGCTGGATGGCAGGAAGTTCCACTTTTATATGGTCTTCGGCATGACCCGGCCGGGATTTGAGCCCTGCCTCCGGGTGTGGGGCGGATGCTCTACCAACTGAGCCACCACTCCGGTAACTATCATCTATACACAAAATTCCATATCGGTAATACAGAGCAGTGTCCCTGTAGGTCAGGCAGTCAGATGGCAGAACATTTGCTACAGTCCTGCCCACTGCACGAAGTGCTCAGAGAGAGGACCTGGCCTACCCCAATCCCAGTGGCCTGGAAGTTCTATGGCGAGTTGGGGGATCTGCAGCGTACTGTTGCCTTCATTGAAAAGGCAGGAGTGTCCATCTGATGAACGAGAAGAAGACACACACATTTGCAACATTTTACTCATTTTTGAAATGTTTTTGTCTCAGAAATTTGCATGTTTTTTTAATTTCAATTTGTGATTCATTTGTTTTACATTTTTACTTGTAGGTTAGTTACAGTAATTCCCATCCACAGCATGTGGAACACCATGTGGTGCATAGGGGTAACGCCTATCTCCGTTTCTATGATCCGAGGCCACACAGCTTCTGTAAGTAGTGAAAGCTACAGTGGTGGTGGAGGAAGTCAGTCCTCTGGTACGTCTGGTAGGTCTCTCTAGCACCAAGCTAGAAGGCAGAAAGTGCCATTTTTATTATATGTTCTTTGATATGACCCGACTGGGGCATGAACCAACAACCTCCCGGCTGCGGGGCGGATGCTCTACCACGAGGCCACCACTATGGTTTTTATGTGATCATCATTAAATTGTGTGGAGTTTCTAATAAATCAGACATGGTCAAGATGAGCTGCCGAAGTTCAAATCAAGCGTCACAACGCTGAAGAAAGGTGATTTAAGTGACCATGGTGCCACATGGGCTGGTCTAGGATTATTTTAGAAACCGTAAAAACTGGAGATTGTTCACACACAACAATCTCTAGTTTTTACAGAGAATTATCTAAAAAAGAAAATATCCAGTAAGCAGCAGCTCTCTGGGCCCAAACGCCCTGTTGATGCCAGAGGTCAGAGGAGAATGGCCAGACTGGCTCGAGCTGACAGAAAAGCAACAGTAACTCAAATAACCACTCATTATAACTGAGGTATACAGAAGAACTATAAAGCCTATTCTATTCTATTCTATTCTATTCTAAGCCACAATACATTGGCCCTGAAAGTAGATGGGCTACAGCTGCAGAAAAGCTCAACTGCTGCCACTCCTGTCACCTAAGAATGGGAAAGTGAGGCTATAGTTCACACAGGACCACCAAAATTGGACAATAGCATATGGGTAAAATGCTGACTAGTCTGAGTCTTAGTTTTTGCTCAACATTCAGATGGTAGGGGCAGAATTTGGAGTAAACAACATGAAACTTGCATGCTTCCAAATTGACCGAACCATAATGACAATGTTTTATCAGGCTTTTATGTTTTATCCTTTTCTTTAGTGTCAAGGTTTGGTTAGATAAAACTGAAACAGAGGAAATCCTTGGATCAGGTAGTTAGATGGTCCAGTCGTTTGCTTGGTGAGTCACAGCTGAGCCTGACATCCCTGTACACCAGGCAGGTACAGAGGATTGCTACCTCCATTTTAAATGATGACTCCCACCCTTTGCACTGCAACTTTCAGCTTCTTCCCTCAAGACGGAGGTTTGCTGTCCCAAAAAGTAAAACCCAGCGCTACAAAAGCAGCTTTGTTCCTGCTGCTGTTAAAGAATTGAACAAGATGTAACAATATATTGCACATAATTTAGTTACCTATTTATTAATTTTATTTTATATTTACTTATTTTTGTAGGTTTTTTTATTTGGGTTCTAAATCTTTTATTGGGTTTTAGACTTTTGAGTCTTTAACCTCTTTGACTAGTCTTTAACTTTTTAATATGACCCTTGTCTCTTATCTCGTTTTTTCTCTCATCTCTTTGTCTAATGTCCTGATTGGTGAAGACTTGAGCACTTTTATCATGTTTATAGTCAGCTTCATGTGTGCCTGTGTTTGTGTTCATGTTGAATGTAATTGTGGTTTGTAAATATGGATGTCACCTGACTGCAAAACAAATCTACCTACGGGTACAAATAAAGTAACCTGAACCTGAAAGATTGTGTGCATGCATGTGCAGCTAGTAAGTCTTTATCAACTAGCATATCAGTATGGATCAGTGTCTCTGAGGAATGTCTCCAACACCTTGTTGAAAATATGCCATGAAGAATTACAGCAGTTTGGAAGCCAATGGGGATCCAAAGCAGTAAGAGCAAAGTGTACCTATAAAAGTGGCCAGTGAGGGTAAAAAGTGGCACCAGATCGTTTTTGCCAACACAACATTAAACCTAAAAAAAACAAAAAAAAAAACCCGATGCATCATTGCAGTGTCTTGGTTTGGCAAAAGGGTTATTGTAATGTGTTAATAAGAGTAAATATCAGTTTCCTGAGAGTACAGTTGTGCATGATGTTGACCCATCCACCCACTTCAACCTCCTTCCTCCAACATTATATGACTTATGACATCATGCTACTTCTGCCTTTCCTCCTAAGAGATGGGGATAATAAACCACATTAGGAGCTGACATGAATGTGGGCCACTGGAGACATTTGAAAAACATTTTCCAACCAAGAAGAGAACTAGTAACATATGGGAGAATATATATATATATATATATATATATATATATATATCTGTGAAAATATGCTTCTGTTTGTCATGGCTACAAGTGTTTGATTATTTATGGAGTTAAACTGATGAGCAGCTGATCTTTCACCCAGCCATGAATAGTAAGAATAGACCCCGGCACTGGGTGCACAGTACATGCTCCAAAACGACGGTGGGGGTCTTGGGTGTGAAGTACTTTGAGTTTGTTGTATGTATACTCCCACTAAGGCTCCCGCAGAGTACCACTGCTGGGCCATCTGAGCTCAGACGCACAAACACTTGTACACAAAGGAGTTTCACAGCACCAAACTGTTAACTAGTTTTCCTGGCACTCAGCTGTGTTTTGAGTGGGCAACTCTTCTTGGGAACAGTTTGAAGTCGCATGTCCCTTTGTCATAACGCATTGGTGCAATACAGGGATATAAGGTGGATTTAATTGTTGTTGTTTTTTCCTCAAAAATGCTATCCAGATAATTTTACTGTGTGTCTTATAAATGTACGATCCAACGTCTCACAGCATATTATCAGAGTATTTAGTCTCTGATAACTATGAAGTGAATCTGGAACACTGACAAGACCACTCTCACGGTTAATTGATATTGCCTGTTTTTTCCACTCACAGACACCGTTATGCCCTTAGAGATTAAACATTTAAACATGTGAAAAAGCACATCCATAACAGATGTGTTTGCTGTGAACCACTGAGGATCTGCCCAGTCTGCCTCAGCCTGTTGTGTCAGGATAAAGCTCCCTGTCTTCTCGCAGCCATGCCATGTCCATGCTCGTGCTCTGTGTTTCTATTCAGGCAGACAGGAGGGGGCCTAATACATTTTCTCCATCGGAGCTGACACCAGCACACGGAGGTTTACAGTCACGATCCCTCCAAGCCCCGTCAGTGTGCTGGTGTCGCGCACAGGACGCGGCATGATGTCGCCCTCTCACTTCCTCAGTCTCGCAGACTCCTCTTGCTTGTTGTTGGAAAACATCAAATCAAGTCTGGGGCAGTCCCAGGAGCACTTCTTCGTTGGGCTTTTCCTTCTTGTGGTGCTCTGCCTGTCACTTGTGTTAAACTTACGCATAAAGCTGAGTTATTAGAGCAAACATGTATAATGAGGGGGGTGCAGAAAAGCACACAGGGGAACCGGGCTTGTTTATAGTGCCTCTTTCTATTAGAACATGCAGACGCGCATTCTGTTAGAAGAAGCCGCGGATGATGCGCTGCGAGGCAAACGTAGAGCCCGCCCTTCGACATGCACCAAACATTTCTAAACACCGTGATTGGGTAACGCAGCCGATAGGTCATCCATAAAATTGAACTCCCAGTGTTTGGGCAGTTTATTTCAAATGAAACAAATTAAAGTCATTTCAAGATGCCGCACTTGGTGAAGAAACCCGGAAAGCGCTCTAATCCCTGTAGACGTAGCCGAGTCTCAGAGTGTATTGGCACAGAACTCCTTGGGCCGGATTTGCCACTATATGTTAAGCTCCCAAGGCCCGCTCCTTGTTGTTATCAGCAAAGTAGTGAAAGGGATTTGGGGATAAGTGAATTCTAGAGTGCAGTGGAAGGGAGGGGGTGGGAGGGGTGGAGTGCTTCACCGAGGGCCTTCCTGCTCCCCTGACATCCCAATTGGCTCATGTGTTTACCCCTGTGCTGCGGCTTCCCTTTATGTTCAGGTGCCCCACTCTCTCTTTTGTCGCACCGTTTTCAGAGAGAATCAGTATACTTAGCACCCCCCCCCATCCTCCCTTGATCCCTAATTTTAGAGTTGAAATTTCCCTTCCAAATTGTTGCGTTTCAAGAGGCTTCCTGCTCCCTTCAGCTGTTTCAAACAGCAGTTTGCCTTTGTTTAATGTAGTTCAGTTGTGCATAAGATGGAGTAAAAGCATTTTCAGTGCAGCTCAAAGTATTTGTCTACCTCATTACTGTAGCATTTAGCAAAACAATACCATGCACACCGCTTATTTTTTTTTCACTTGTGTTCCCAGCCTTTTGACACCATCAGCATACTGTTTGGAATTGTAATAGGAATAAGTGAATAATTGATGCCTCAACAGTTGGGCGCAGGAATGATATTAACAGCAGAGATGATAATGGCTGCCTTCAACTCCCGAGGTCAGAGAGTTCTGCTGAATGTCACGGTGCTCGCTGGTGTCCGTATTGATTAGGCAGCGATCGCGGCGCAGCTTTGCCTACATTATATCTCTGGCCACTCAGAACATGAATGTGTAATCAGCAAACTGTAGCCTAGACAGCTATCGACAAGGCACAAGAGCCTGGGCACAGACGATTTTGCTGTTCTCAAGGTTATGTTTGTACATACTTCAGCTTCTGAAAATGATTTAAATAAATGCCATGCAAATGTCCTGATTCAAATACAGATCAGGTTGTAATTGAACGCAACAGTGTGAATGAAACATTTTCAAATTGAAGTCACAGCAAGAGGTGTAAAAGTCAAATACCAGTCATTTGGCCAAGCATGTGCAAAATAATATTAATGTCAGCAGTGTGCAATGTATAGAGGGGAATATGTGGTGCAGAGACTTTCACTTTGTCACTCCCCACAAGAAAACAAAGAGAAGGATGTACAAGTCAACTGTTGGCAGTCGTAACAGATGTGTGGTAGATTTGTGGTTTGCAGCAGAAACGAGCAGCAGATTAGTCTTGAAAAGCAGTGCTTACAACATGTGGTCCAGCCACATCACAGGGCAGAAGTTATTAGCTATTCTGAAGAGCTACATTCAAATGCAGAGAGAAGCCAACATCACAGCGGGCTGATGCATAGTGATGTTTTTTTTCTTTTTGAGATGGGGTGACAGTTTATCATCAGAAAACAAACAGGACAATCATGGCATTTCTTTTTTCTTTGTGCCCAAGAGAACTGGCAGAAGTTTTCCTGTGCACAAAGAAAATGGAAAAAAAAGACACAAATATGAAATTAAAAGTTGGGATAAAATTTTAGTTAACACCTTCACTACCACCACTAATTATTACTGACATGGTGGAGCCGAGCAAATAAACATTGGCTTATTTTAATGGAAAAGACGTAACTCACAGAGGGGAAGGCACATCAAACTGCTAGATAAGACATTTTTCCAGTGAATACTATTAATGTTTGCACATCAGTTAAGAAACACACATTAACTGTGACTTGGGAGCTGCTTAGTTTGTTTGTTAATAGAAAGCTTTTTTATAGTCATAAAAGCACTTATTAACACCTTTTCAACATTAAACTCTTGAATGTTGTGTTTTGTTTGACTCTCTTGTTACTACCATCTCATAAGGTCCTCATTGAGCAAAGTCTTCTTCTTCTCCTTCTTCTGGCTGCTCCCTTCAGGGGTCTCCACAGCAGATCAGCTGCCTCTATCTCACCCTATCCCTTGCATCTTCCTCTGTTAACACCAACCCTGTCCATGCCCTTCTTCACTACATCCATGGTCTTCCTCTTTTCCTCCTGCCTGGCAGCTCCATCTTCAACATCCTTTGTCCAATACATCCACTGTAGTGGTGTGAAAAAGTGTTTACCCCTTCCTCATTTCTCATTTTTTTGTTTGTTTGTCACACTTAAATGTTTGAGATCGTCAAACAAATTTAAATATTAGAAAAAGATAACACAAGTAAACACAAAATGCAGTTTTTAAATGAAGGTGTTTATTATTAAGGTTGAAAAAAACCCTAACACTTTTTCACATCGCTGTACCTCCTCTGCACATGTCCAAACATCTCAGCCTTGCCTCTCTTACTTTGTCTCCAAACCACTCAACCTCAGTTGTCCCTCTGATATACTCATTTCTAATCCTGTCCCTCCTAGTCAGTCCCAATGAGAATCTTAGCATCTTCAACTCTGCCACCTCCAGTTCTGCCTATCTTTTTGTCAGCACCACTGTCTCCAAACCATACATCATAGCAGGTCTCACTACCGTCTTGTAAATCTTCCCTTTCACTCTAGCTGCTATCCTTCTGTCACAAATCACCCCTGACACTCGTCTCCACCCACTCCACCCTGCCTGCATGCCCTTCTTCACCTTTCTTGTGCATTTTCCATTGCTTTGGATGGTTGACCCCAGGTATTTAAACTCATCTACCTTCACTACCTCTACTCCTTGCATCTTCACCGTAACACCTGCCTCCCTCTCATTCATATTCATCTATTCTTATTGAGCAAAGTAAATTTATATAACTGTTATTCAGCAGCTTACTTATTTATTACCAGTAAGCTGTAGTTAAGTTTTTATGAAGGAAAATAAAAGTTTTAGTTACTAGCTTAATCCTATTAAGATATATGGCCACACACATTAAGTTGTTACATAGTGCTTTATAATGACTGCTAAAGAGCTAATGGGATACAAATAAGCACCTAATCAACATTTAATGTCTTCCATTATCTAAAGTGTGACCCTGTTAAAAGTAAAAGTCCTCACTGACACCTTAAGTGCATATCAGTGCAGAAATAAAGTTTTAGTATTTTTTGTTATATTTTTATTTAAACAGACATTTTCATTTATTGCCAATGAACACCTTGCAACTATTATTGTTGTGTGCACCATGTATCCTGTTATGAGTTACTGCAATGACAGCTTATGAAATAATTTAAGAATCTGTCCATTTCACAGTTCCTGAATTGCATATGGGCCGGCATCTCTTAAATTGATCAAATAAATGGCCATGCTGAGGCCCCGGGGCCCAAGAGGCATATTAATTCAGAGTTTTACACGCACCCACACCAGTACTGCGAATACTAGTTTACCCTACTGGAAACACTTGGACGTTTTAAATGGTTGATAGCTCATTGTGCAGTCTGAATGCATGCTATTTGTTTTAAATAGGAGCAGTGTTTTCAGCCCTTGCTGTTGAATGGGATTTGCCTCTGTACTGTTTTGTGTGCTTTGGCATCAGCAGCAGAGGAAATCTACACTGGGCTTGATGGGGGCTGGTTTTGGTTGTTTATGTTGTGCAGTTTTCTGTTTGTTTGTTTTTTTCTTTTCCCAACCTAACCGCCATCAAAGTTCTGTAGCTTTCTGCTCACAAAGTGATCAGCAGGCCAGAGCTCACCGACGCATCTGTTGGCCTCTGATGGGAAAAATTGTGTCTCCATGCTTCTCTTTTTCTGTCTGTAATTCCAGTTTTCTCTTGTTCACCCCTACCTCTCTTCCATCCGTTCTTATTTCATTCTAAGGGACTTCAAGAGGACAAGTCATCTATATATTTTGTTTTCATTTTCCTCCTGACACATCTATCAGGGGACAACAGTAAAGTGACGCATTAACTCGCGGAAAGCTGACGCCAGCTTCGCAGAGAGAAATTTAGTGAGGAAAGGGGGAAACGATGATGTGGGTGATTATTTCATTAAGAGAATACCAATTCTTGGAGGGCACTCAGTAATAGATGAGGTCAAAAAAACAATGGTGACTTTTTTTCTTCCTACTGTACTCGGCTTCTCTCTCTGCCTCTTGAGTCAATAGAATCGACCTAATGGAAACCAGGTTACTCTTCCTTCCATCTCACCTCCCTGACATAATGTTGAACAAATGCATTATTCATTCTCTGGTCTAAGAAGCGAGGTAATTATACATTTATCTCCCAAATAATACTGGGTCCTTACTGTGCCTGTGACCTTGCCATAAGATTTATGCCATTTTGGACCTGCCCCCGAAGGCCGCTGAGAGAGCAAATGTAATCTCATAGAGAAGGGGGATGGGTTAAGGCAGGAATGGATTAGCTTTTTATGGATATAAGATGTCGAGTGGTTTGAAAAGGTCCAGTCATTAAACCCAAAGTTTAGAACTTTATTTTGAAGTGTTTCAGAGGGGAAGCGATACTCCAGCTCTAAAGTTTTGTCTGAGTTTTGTCAAGTGTATTAAAAAGTACAACAGACAGAAAATAATAAAGGAATGGCACAGCAGCTCACTCTGTTACATATTCTCCCTAATCCCTCTACATATCACCCTTTTCACCCACTTGCCGATCATTTTCTCGTCCCCAGCCTTATCTCACTTCTTTACCTTCATCCTTCCCTGACACCCCCTTCCATATCAGCTAGCTCCCCAGTATATTCTGCACCAGGGTGCCCTTCTGAAACATCTCCCTCATCTAACGCCTCTTCTCTCCGCCACTCTGCCTTGTTGCCTCCAGGCCATCATGGCGCAGCTTCCCCAGGAGGAGAAGGCAAAGATCGCTGAGCAGGTGGAGAGCTTCAGACAGGAGAAGTGCAAGTTAGACGCGGAGGTGGCCAAGTGGGACGACAATGGCAACGACATCATTGTGCTGGCCAAGCAGATGTGCATGATCATGATGGAGATGACGGACTTCACCAGGTAAAAGTGACATATGGTGAAAGATTGTTTTTGATGTCATTAAATAATTTAATAGCTAGGATTGTTGTGATTTAGATAAATAACCTCTGCTACATTTGTGGATCAAGGTTGCTAGAGCGTGAACATTCAAAAAATTATAGACAGGCTAATCATTGTATTGAATCTCACAGGACCAACATACCAACAAGCTGCTGCCATCAGAGCTGTACGCAACATTATAGCACAAATTTTCCTCCATGCATAATACAGTGGGGAAAATAAGTATTGAACACGTCAACATTTTTCTCATCAAACATATTTCTGATGTAGCCATTGCCCTGAGATTTTCACCAAATATCAGTAATAACCCAAGTAATCCATACATACAAAGAAATCACGGCAACTGTGTTCACAAAACAAGTTATATTTAATAATAAAGTGGAATGACTCAGGGAATAAGTATTGATCACGCCTGGTGAAATTCACTTAATATTTAGTAGAAAAGCCTTTGTTGGTAATAACAGCTTCCAGGCACCTCATGTATGGAGAAACTAGGCGCAGGCATTGCTCAGGAGTGATTTTAGCCATTCTTCCATACAAACTGGCTTTAAATCTTGAAGGTTCCGTGGGTGTCTTCTATGAACTCTGATCTCCAGTTTGTTCCATAGATTTTCAATTGGATTCAGGTCAGGTGACTGACTGGGGCATTCTAGCAGCTTTATTTTCCTTCTCTGGAGCCAGTTGAGTTTCCTTGGCTGTGTGTTTGGGATCACTGTCTTGCTGAAATGTCCACCCTCGTTTCATCTTCAGCATCTTGGCAGATGGCAACAGGTTCTTATCAAGGATGTCTCTGTACATTTGTCCATTCATCTTTCCTTCAATTATATGAAGTCTGTCTGTACCATGCACTGAAAAACACCCCCACACCATGATGGGATGTGCAGTGCCATTTCTCCTCCAAACCAAACATACTCTGTGTTGTGGCATCAAAAAAAAAAATCAATTTTGGTCTCATCTGACCAGACTGTATTCACCCAGTATTTTACTGGCTTGCCCAAATGTTGCACAGCAAACTTTAAACAAGCTTCAACGTGCTTTTTCTTCAGCAATGGAGTTTTGCGAGGTGAGCGGGCATAGAGCCCATGTCGGTTGAGTGCTTTACTTGTTGTTTTCTTTGAAACAGCAGTACCTGCTAA
Organism: Pholidichthys leucotaenia; assembly: GCA_020510985.1. Classification (NCBI taxonomy): domain Eukaryota; kingdom Metazoa; phylum Chordata; class Actinopteri; order Cichliformes; family Pholidichthyidae; genus Pholidichthys; species Pholidichthys leucotaenia. The sequence continues at coordinate 178,390,215 of CM035848.1, forward strand.
CTCCAGGTCTTTCTAGAGCTCTCCACAAGTGGTCTTTGGCTCTTGGATAACTCTTCTGATAATTCTTTTGACTCCTCTGTCAGAAATCTTGTGAGGAGCTCCTGGTCATGGCCGGTTTATGGTAAAATGATATTCTTGCCACTTCTGAATGATGGCTCCAACAGTGCTCACTGGAACATTCAGCAGTGTAGAAATGCACCTGTAATCAATGCCATCATTATGTTTTGCAACAATAAGGTTGCGAAGGTCTAGAGAGAGCTCTTTGCTTCTACCCAGCATGAGTTCTTTGTGCTGTGATAATCTGATATTCCCAGACCTTTTTAAAGGCCATTAGTCAGGACTTAATCAGCTGAAATTAATTTGCACTGATGGGGGATGGGATGGCTTCCTAAATTCTGATGTATTTCAGCTGGTTTCTTGACTTTCTATGTCTTTGTGCACCTCCTGTTCTTCATGTGTTCAATATTTATTCCCTGTGTCATTCCACTTTATTAAATATAACTTGTTTTGTGAACACAGTTGCCTTAATTTCTTTGTATGTATGGATTACTTGGGTTGTTACTGATAACTGGTGAAAATCTCAGATCAATGGCTTTATCAGAAATATGCTTAATGAGAAAAATGTTGACGTGTTCAATACTTATTTTCTCTGCTGTATGTAGAGTGGCACAGGAATGGTTCAGTTTCTTTGGGCATTTTCACACCTGAACGTCCACACTAAAGTCCTGACTAATGTTTGTGTTTTGTTACAATTGGTCCGGTTAGGTTTGGCTTCACACTGTCTTTATCCAAGACAAACAAACAACTTTACGTAACACACTGATGTATCGTTGTCATTATGACATTTATGTAGTCTGCACTGACACTGCAGTTAGCGAACGTGCTACTGACAGTTTAAGGTGTTTTCTGCAGCTCTGGACACATCGGTAACTGCACTTTAGGTGTAAACTGATTCAGTCTCCATCGTATTAATAAAAATAGTAACACCAGTTTAGTGAGGCTAGAATATTATCCAGGTTTTACTTTTGCCCTTCTCATCAGTCGTGATGATTTTCAGCTGGCATTGCTCCTCCAGTCTTTCACTACTCTCCGTCACATTCCCTCTGAAAATATCAGCTAAGTTTCTGCATTTTTATGATCTTGTTTTAATTGACTATTTATGCCCCTAGCGGACCATATTTAGATAGAAACCTGGGTCTCTCCTTCTCTCCAAGTCATACCACGGCTCATTTTTCCTCTTATCTGCTACCTTAACTTTCTGTGTTTGTCCAAAAGTCTGAACCTTTCTGAAAATTGCTTTCCCACTCTAAACAAACCAGACCAAGCTTCAGTTTGATCCGGACCAGGATCACCTCTTTTTGCTGAACCAAATTTCAACTCTTTGATCTGGACTGTGGTTCAGGGGAGCTTTCACACCTAAAATTTAGGTCCGAATCAAACTGAAAAGTCTGAAAGTCCAAACCAAGCAAGTTAGGTGTGAAAGTCCCCTTAGTTGCCACAACATCCCCCACCAAAACCAGAATGATGGAAATGCAATGTAGAGATTCCATTGTACTGTGAAGTGTGTGATGGTTTTCTCTCTTGCTCAGCTATTCTGATCTTAAAGCCTTATTACCTCCACCAGGCCGAAAAGGCCAGGAGGAGGTTATGTTTTTGCCGGGGTTTGTCTGTTTGTTTGTCTGTCTGTCTGTCTGTCTGTCTGTTGGTTGGTTAGCAAGATAACTCAAAAAATCTTGGATGCATTTCCATGAAACTTTCAGGCGTTGTTGGAAATGGTACAAGGAAGAACTGATTAAATTTTGGGGGTGATCCGGTTCACCGTCTGGATACAGGAATTTTTTAAAGCATTTTTCATTCAACACTGTGACATACAGCCATTTTCAACATGTGCGCAGGCGCAATGGAGGGCGCTGGTCGTCGTGTCTGCAACACAAACTCTGCGTTCTTCAACGTTTTAGGCACAAAAGGACGCGGAAAACACTGCTGGCCTGGGCCCGCCGCAAAACCTCACACGGGCAGCTGTCCGCCGACGGATTCTTTGCCAGAAATTCCCCGGCCAGCCATAGGAGCTGCGCATTTGGCAGAAATTCACCGGCCAGCCATAGGCGCTGCGCAAAAACGAGCTCTCTGCCGGCGAAGCTTCTAAATTCTCGTTTGCCGCGGAGCGCAACCCCCAAACAAATAATATTGTAGCGAACTCAGTATGAGCACCCTACTTGGCTTGCCAAGTGGGTTGACCCTATTGGCGACACAGGTAGAGTGCGGGACTCCGGAGCGGGAGGCGTGAGTTCGAACCTCCCGGTGGGACGTCGCCATGTCGAGCAGCACGTTACAATATAATATAAAACCCACGGCAACCTGTCTACCCAATTTGCATCCGTCAGTGGAGGAGATGGACGCAACACTTCAGTTTATTACCTCCGCCAAGGAGGCAATGCTTTTACTACCGAACCACTAATCCTATCACTATCAGATTGATTGTCATTGATTAATTGTGTGTTTATTGCACTGTCCCTGTCAAATAAACAAATAATCATTGTGAATCCAATTGCTAGTCATATGTTTACATGCTCAAGGAATCTGAAAACGTACACACAAACACTGTATGGTGGGAATTGTGGCGCTTGGCGGAGGTCTGCGCTCTCCGAGTGCTTTTCTAGTTCATGCTGCATTTCCCCTCTAGTCCGCTTTGGTCCGCGTGCACTTTGGACGAGCCCGGCACGCATGCGGCGCTGTTCATACTCACTTTTTTCATCTACCCAGGCCAAGCGGTTGACGCATGTGCACAACCATCATTTGTAGTTTCACTTCCGCCCGACAGGTAACGCCAATGCACTGACGCGCAAGGATTTTCACCAACGAAGAAACGCTGCTTTCTTTCTGCTGCTTGACTTCCCGGTTTTCACTCCTTTTCCATGAAGATGCTGCTGATACTGCTGCTGAAGTATGTATGCTCTCGTCTTCCGCTTCCCCGTTGTCTTCTTCATCTACTTTGTCTTGGTATGCTGTGCCAATTTCGCCACGTCGGGAATAGGATGTTCAGTCTTGCGCATGTGCTTTTCAATGCGTTCAGGTCGTGGGCAGGCAGCGCGGTCACAAAATTTGGGCTGCATGCGGTCATCTGCGGTCGAGCACTGTGGACACTAGCGGAGTGGAGACGATAACGTAAATTTCGTCACACGAGGTTTCCGGTTACACGTACACGGACAGCAGAGGTGCAGCATGAATCCAGCTTTACACACCTAACACACATGCCACTTAATTAGCCTCAAACCTTTTCAACACAGCAACACACTACTCAGTCTTTAACTGAAAAGTTTTAAACATTTGTGCTTTAATAGACATAACCCAGAGAAGCTGCAGTAAGTGTCAGATTAACTAGGCAGTAGTTAGGACCCCGTTGTACAGTACAAAGATTGTTGTGTGACTCTTGAGAGATCAAAAATTGACCTGATTTCTCAACAATCTTACAAAGCCTTGAAAAAGCCATTTCTGTGCAAATGTTTTGGGATACCATTGTCTGATCAAAAATTCAATCCATAAAGATCTTTGAAAAATCCTTGAGAGACCACTGAGAGACCTAGCGGGTTGCTGAGCATTTGAGAGGGTTTTATTGCTCTTGTTTCCCTTTTACACTGGGGTGGAGATCATCGAGAGATTGTTGAGCGAGGACAGAAATGACCAGAACTCTTAGCCATCTCTCGGTGGTCTTCCAATGATCTCCACATTCTCGTCAAAGTTTTGACTCAGTGTTAAACAATCTTTCAACCATTACCAACGGAAAGTGATCTGTTAATGAACTCTCAAGGAGCATACAGTGATCTCATCGATCTCCCCGTTATCTCTCACTGATCTCCACCATGAACTTTCAATCAACTCTATTGGCCTTTCATTGACTACTCAGCGATCCCTCACTGATCTCTCAGGCAGTAGTAACTCAGGAGGTAGAGCAGGTCGTCCAATAGCCAGAGGGTTGGCGGTTTGAATCCCCTCTCCCCAACCATCATGCTGTTGTGTCCTTAGGCAAGACACTTGACCCACCTTGCCTCCAATGTCTGTGACACCGGTGCATGAAAGTGAATAAATGTTTGGTGGTGGTTGGAGAGACCATTGGCATGGATTGGCAGCCACATTTCTGTCAGGCTGCCCAAGGCAGCTGTGGCTACAGAGGTAGCTTAGCACTACCAGTATCTGTGGAGTGGATGAATAGCAGACTCGCTGTAAAGCGCTCTGGGCATCATGAGAGATGCTATATAAATGCTGTCCATTGTGATTATCTCTGCCTTTGCAGTAGAAAAATTTGGAGTTTGCTGTGAGATTGATGAGATCGTTGAGCGCTCCTTGAGTACTCCTTGATTGCTCAACGATCTCTTCAATCTCCCAGTGATCTCTCAGTAATCTTTTAATGAGTGCCAAATTTTTCCACCCCAAAGGTAGAGATGGCTGAGAGACTGGTGAGGGATTATTGAGCGTTCAAAAAATGACCAGTGGAGTTCATTGAAAGACCACTGACAGATCACTAACAGATTATTGGGAGATTGATGACATTGTTGAGTGCTCCTTGAGAGTTCATTGATAGATTGCTTCCTTCTGGTGATCACTGAGAGATTGCTTTGGACTGAGTCAAAATTTTGAGGACCGTGAAGATCACAGAGATTTTGGCAGTCACTGAGAGATCATTAATAGATAGTTATGGGATCTGGCCATATTTTCGTCACTCAACGATCTCTCAATGATCTCACCCCCTGTGTAAAGGGAGTATTGGCAAAAGCAGTGGCTAGCTATGCAGACACATTAAAACAGCCAGATTTAAATTGGAAAAACAAAACCCTACCTGTTTAAAGTTAATTCAGAGTTAATTCTGCATTTCTTATGCATAAGTCCTGTTAGCTCACCGTTAGCCCGTTGGCTTAATGCTGTGTGAATCTGGCAGTTTTTCATCTCCCAGGTTCTGTATATATCTTGCTGTTGCACTTTTGTCCACATTTATGATTAGGGCAATATTGGGTTTATTAGGTTTGCTCCTCTTTCTGCCAACCAGTCCGCTGCACATGTGAATGACAGTGACGGTTTTCATTAGAGCCCCGTGTTCCCTAATTCTGTTCACTATATCTGTGCTACCCCTGAATCATAGGTTTTCATTTATCATGTTTATGGACTTATGAAGTGCTACATCATCATCATCATCTCTGCTCTTTGTGTAGTGCATGTCACGATGCACCGACTGGCAAAAGTCCACTATAGACCTTGCGACAGATGTGCTTATCTGCCAGGAAGTCCAGTCTCACCCCTGTGTAACTGGGAGTGGTCCACCACAGACCTGTGACAGATATTGTTTTTAGTTCTGCCAGGATGCCCAGTTTCACCCTCCATGCCCTCAGAAGGGCGGGGTTGACGGTTGAGTTGCCGACGGCCCGACCCATGAGACAGGTAGTACCGGTTTTCAGTATACACATCTATAAATTATGGAACAAATAGAAAGCAGAAGAAAATAACTCGAAAGCATCTTGCCAGGGCTTCACACTGGCTTTGATGTCAGTTGGCGTGATGATCTTGAGACCCATGAGTTCTCATTTGTGATCACTTCATTATTCATCCCATGCAAAACACCAAAGTTCCCAGCCAGGCACAAACCACTGTGTATTGTCTGATTGCTGTGCTTCCCTGCCAGTAAAAAGAAATGTTGTCTCTGTCCAGTGTTGCCAAGTCTGATGCGTAAAAGGTACCACGCCCACCGGATTTGATCTTCATTTAGAACTCGGCTCCACACCTGCACCTCTAACATGGCTCATGCTGTTCCAACGAAGACATCACTGCAGCAGACAGATGAGCAGAAAACAGCTGCTAATGTAATACCTCTGGGGTAGTTCCCGCTACAGTTTGTGTCTGCTGGAGCTCTGCTCCGATGATGCTCAAGCACACACTCACAAGGTGAAAACTGTACCAAAAAAAAAAAAAATCAGAGCCGTCGTTAGTTATGAGTGTCTGTGACAGTGGTGCTGAGACTTGGCAGTGACCCCAGTGAGTCATACTGGCATGAACACACTGAATGGGAGCGTCAACTTAGCAGGGACCAGAATGAGACATCAGACCCAGGCAGACAGCATCAACTTAGCTGCATTAGCTCTTCCTTTGATTCCAGACAAATAAAACAACAAAGATGATAAGCTTTCAGGTTTCTCTGGTGTTTTTTTTCCCTGTAACTGCCTTGAAGATTCTACTGTTATGCTTTTAAAACAAACTGATGCTTTTCTTGTGCTTCAAAACATGTCTCTAAGATGCATCATTAGGGACAAAGGTAGAATGAATTTGTCTCATCCATTATCGGGGAAATCTCGTCAATTGTTTGTGGGTTGCATTGTCTGCAACACTGAATTAGCTGCTTGTCAGACACAGCTCACTCTTTAAATGGAAGCTCTGCGTGTCTCCTGCCACCTCAACTCCACCCACAATTTCTCTTTTTTTTTTTCTTTCTTTCAGAGGCAAAGGCCCGCTAAAGAACTCCTCAGATGTGATCAATGCAGCTAAGAAAATTGCAGAGGCTGGTTCCAGGATGGACAAACTGGCCCGTGCTGTTGCAGATCAGGTAGCTTTGCAAACCCCCCCACCCTTGTTATTTTGGCCATAACACTTTCTGTTAGTGTAAAAAAGTCTCTGACTGTGCAAGAGTGGCTGACTGTGGAGCTGATGTTTGAGTTTAGGTAAGTGGGCATGGCATGTGGAAATCTTTACTGTGGGCATTGATGAGTCTTGCTGAAGTGGTTGGCTGTGTTGCTGCAAGACTTTGTTTCCCGGCGGGGCCAACACTGAGAGAGCAAGACAGCAGAACCGGGTTGTGTCTCTAATATAATTAGCTCCCAGCCGAGGTGTTGCATTCATTATCAGATGAGTACCTCTCTAAAACACGCTGACAGACCATTTTCAATATCTAATCAATCAGGACTGCGCCGGGGGAAGACAGCAGCGCGAAGCAATCGGTGTGTACGTCGTGTATGTGTGTGTACCGCAAATAAAGTGGGAGGTATTTCAAAATGCTAGCAGCCCTCCAGGTAATGCATAATGTTCTTCATTTCATCTGTCTCTAATAAGAAGTGAGAATAAAGTTAGGCTGAAGACTGCGTGATTCATTAAGGCAGCCTGTTGTCATTGTAATTGTTACTGCTGTTAGCTTGCAAACCTTTGGAATAATTATTGCTGGTTTCACTATCACACACTGGGCTCATTTGTCTTTCTAAACCAAAGAAAATTTGACTTGCACAAATCCTACATGCACACATAATTGTACAGTATTCTGTTTAATATCACAGAAGCGTTTTCATATGTTAAAAGCCAGGGAGCTCTTGTTATATAAACCTAGATTAGCAGCATTTCTGTGTGTGAGTATTGTATAAGAGGTAGGATCGTCCCACTGGGGAACAAAAAATGGCATAAAAAGTAAAAATCAAAATATATAAAAATTGAGAAACTAAAGAATGGAACATTTTTTTATTCATGAGGGCATAGCTTTATATAGACAAATAAGCACATACGTAAAGAGACGCATACAGTGGCTCTTCACCGCCCTTGGTTGCTGTTTTGTTATGTTACAGCGTAATGCCTAAATTTTTCCTCATTAATCCACACTCTTTACTTCATAATGACAAATTGGAAACAGAATTTTAGGATTTTTTTTTTCCAAAATTTTAGGATTTTATGTAAAAAATCACTGAAGAGTTGAAGCTGTCATAGCTTGCAAAGGGTGGCTTTCCATGAGGTTTAGGAGTGTGTTTATGGGGATTTTTGACAATTGTTCCAGAAGTGCATTTGTGAGGTCAGGCACTGATGTTGGACGAGACATCCTGGCTCGCAGTCTCCGCTCTAATTCATCCCAAAGGTGCTGAGGTCAGGACTCTGCAGACCAGTCAAGAAGTTCCTCCACACCAAACTCACTCATCCATGTCTTTATGGACCTTTGCTTTATTCATTGGTGCTCATTCATTTGGAGGGGTGCCCCAATACTTTTTCCAGTGTAGTGTATGTATACACTTTGCAAAATCACTTGAAATTTAGCTCTGGTGCGTTTTTCTCTTGATCATTCCTGAGATACAGTGCAGCCGGAAAGTATTCACAGCACTTCACTTTTTTCCACATTTTATGTTACAGCCTTATTCCAAACTGGATTCAATTCATTTTTTCCCTCAAAATTCTACACATAATACCCCATAATGACAACATGAAAAAAGTTCTTTTTGAGATTTTTGCAAATTTATATAAATAAAAAACTAAGAAATCACATATACATAAGTATTCACAGCCTTTGCCATGAAGCTCAAAATTGAGCTCAGATGCATCCTGTTTCCACTGATCATCCTTGAGATGTTTCTACAGCTTAATTGGAGTCCACCTGTGGTAAGTTCAATTGATTGGACATGATTTGGAAAGGCACACACCTGTCTATATAAGGTCCCACAGTTGACAGTGCATGTCAGAGCACAAACCAAGCATGAAGTCAAAGGAATTGTCTGTAGACCTCCAAAACAGGATTGTCTCAAGGCACAAATGTGTGGAAGGGTACAGAAAAATTTCTGCTGCTTTTAAGGTCCCAGCGAGCACAATGGCCTCCGTCATCCATAAATGGAAGAAGTTGGGAACCACCGGGACTCTTCTTTGAGCTGACTGGCCATCTAAACTGGGCGATTGGGGGAGAAGGGCCCTAGTCAGGGAGGTGACCAAGAACCCGATGCTCACTCTGTCAGAGTTCCAGCGTTGCTCTGTGAAGAGAGGGGAACCTTCTAGAAGGACAGCCATCTCTGCAGCAATCCACCAATCAGGCCTGTATGGTAGAGTGGCCAGATGGAAGCCACGCCTTAGTAAAAGACACATGGCAGCCCATCTGGAGTTTGCCAAAAGGCACCTGAAGGACTCTCGGACCATGAGAAACAAAATTTTCTGGTCTGCTGAGACAATGATTGAACACTTTGCCATGAATGCCAGGCATCATGTTTGGAGGAAACCAGGCACTGTTCATAACCACGCCAATGTTGGTAGCAGCATCATGCTGTGGGGATGTTTTTCAGCGGCAGGAATTGGGAGACTAGTCAGGATAGAGGAAACAATGAATGCAGCAAAGAACAGAGACATCCTGGATGAAAACCTGCTCCAGAGCGCTCTTGACCTCAGACTGGGGTGACGGTTCATCTTTCAGCAGGACGACGACCCTAAGCACACAGCCAAGATATCAAAGGAGTGGCTTAAGGACAACTCTATGAATGTTCTTGAGTGGCCCAGCCAGAGCCCAGACTTGAATCCAATTGAACATCTCTGGAGAGATCTGAAAATGGCTGTGCACCGACACTTCCCATCAAACCTGATGGAGCTTGAGAGGTGCTGCAAAGAGGAATGGGCGAAACTGGCCAAAGATAGGTGTGCCAAGCTTGTGGCATCATATTTAAAAAGGACTTGAGGCTGTAATTGCTGCCAAAGGTGCATCAACAAAGTATTAAGCAAAGGCTTTGAATACTTATATACATGTAATTTGTTTTTTTTTTATTTTTTAACAAATTTGCAAAAAATTTCAAAAAAACTTTTCACATTGTCATTATGGTGTATTGTGTGTAGAATTTTGAGGGAAAAATGAATGTAATCCCTTTTGGAATAAGGCTGTAACATAACAAAATGTGGAAAAAGTGAAGCGCTGTGAATGCTTTACGGATGCACTGCATTTCTACACGTTGGTTGGAGTCCACTTATGGGAAACTAGATTGGATATGATTTGGAAAGACACACACCCCTCTAGAAGGCCTCACAGCTGACAAGACATATCAGAGCAAAAACCAAACCATGAGGTTTACAGAGCTCAGAGAAAGGGTTGCTCAATTCGATTTCAAATCATCTTTATTTGTATAGTGCCAAGTCACAACAGAAGTCATCTCAAGGCACTAGATCATCATCATCATAGCAGTCTGTCAGGGGCGACAATGACCGTTTCTTTTAGGTCTGATCAGATTCCTCCACGCAGCTCTGTCCTTCGCCTTCCGCTGCCAGGAACTCCTGACCTTGTTAACCCGGGCGACGTCCGAGCCGGTATGAGTTGCTCTCTGACTGACCATTTCATGAAACTGCTTGCAAAGTATTTGAGTATCGCTAGCTTTTGCTGGACTAGCAACACATTCTTGGCAGATTGAGGTATTATCAGTGGCAAGGACAGGCCAGGACAAACTGACTCCAGTATCTGTTGCAGTGACTGACCAGATGATAGGTTTGTTTATCTCTGCTCTTTGTGTAGTGCATGTCATGATGCACTGACTGGCAAAAGACCTTGCAACAGATGTGCTTATCTGCCAGGATGTCCAGTCTCACCCCGTGTAACTGGGAGTGGTCCACCAAAGACCTGGTTTTACCAATGAGGTGTTTTTCTCCCTCCGAGATGCGCAAGACAGTCGACTCCCTCATCAAACTTCTGTGTAGCAGAAAAATAGCCATATCACCTGTAATACTGAACAAGAGGTGGAATAATGCAACCTTCCTCAGCTGTCTGAAGTACCCCCAGTCAGAGGACACGAGCATCTTTAAACGCAGCGCAGTCTCCGACTACAGGACCAGGGTGGAGGATCTTCTGGCGTTTCTCTGTTTCGTGTTGGAGTGTGGAACCTCTTTGCTTAAGTAATATGGCTGCCAGCAAATGTAAAATGATCATCAAAGGCTCTGAATGGGTGTGCTTTAAAGTGCTGTGTCCTATTGTGTATATGACGGCATTGTCCTTTTGTCATAAATTGCTATAAGAAAAAAGTTAAAAAAAATACCACAGTCTGTTTCAAATTTATTTAAAAAAAAACAGTAATTTTATTTTGAAAAACAGACAAAAATAAGCCATAAAATATTCCACAAATTTATATTGAAGTTTCAAATGTACAAGAAAAGTCAATTTTGCAAGAGGAAATTACAAATTTGAGGAAAATGGTTTCAAATTTAGATAAATTTACAGAGAAAAGTAGATACATAACCACAAATCATAAGTAATTCAGAGAAAAGCCCCAATGATCTAACCAGCCCCTATGAGCAGCACTAGGCTACAGTGGGAATCAAAAACTCCCTTATAGGAAGAAACCTTCGTCAGAACCAGGCTCAGGGAGGGGCAGTCAACTGTCAAGACTGGTTGGGGGGTGAGGGGAGAGAAGGAAAAAAAAAAGAAAGAAGAGACATACTCTTCATACAGATGACAACAACACACAGGTTGAACAACGTTTTTACAGACATGACGTGCAATGTTGCATCAAAGCTAGGTTATCCTAAGATTTTAGCACTTCTATAGGCTTTTCTCAGGCTTATTAAGCTAGCTAACCAATCTCATAAGAAGCAGTGCAAGCAAACTCATCTGTAGTTGGACCTAGTGGTGTAATGCCCAAACACTATGCACACTATGCATATTAGCAGTGTTCAGTGGATAGAGTAGATAGTAATATTAAATTCAAAACTATGACATAAAAAATCCAATCTAAACTTGTGAATGATGTTCAGTTAAAACATATCACAGTCTAGCTAACCAGCTATCACACAGTTGTTGCACAATTGTTGCAATGCACAGATCTTGGGAAGGCTACAGAAAATGTTGGAAGTTTTCAGTAAAACACCTGAAGGACTGAAGAGGGTTTTCGTGTGCACTGAGAAGAGGCTTCTTCTGGCTGACCCCTCTGCCATAAAGCTCAGATGTGTGGAGGGCTGCGGTGATGGTTACCCTTCTGGAACTTAGTCCCATCTCCACACAGGATTTCTGGATCTCAGTCAGAGTGGCCATTAGGTTCTTGGTCACCTCTCTCACTAAGGCTCTTCTCCCTCACTTGTTCAGTTTGGCCAGGCGACCAGTTCTTGGAAGAGTCCTGGTTGTGGCAAGCTGTTCCATTTGAGTATAATGGAGGCCACTGTGGCCTTGGAAAGCTCGTAGCCTTCCCAAGATCTGGCCCTTCATGTTAAGTAGGCACTCATTGAGTACTGAAGGCCATGAAAACAAAAAGGGAGGGCCTATAGGGTCAAATGAAGTATCAATCAAATCTAGACAGTCACGCAAGTTGTTTGGGCTTCCGTTTATTATCTCTGTGGGAAATGTAGTTTTTTAGCATGTAAACAAAAAAGAAGCAGGACGTTAGCTGGCTGAGTTTCAAACAATGCTTTTTATGGGCACTTTCCCCTGTGATCATCTAGATGGACAATAAATCTTACTCAGATGGATCTATTGGACCTTTTTGCAATACAAATGGACCATATTTGTTGGACTATCATTAATTCAAGGACAACAAGGAAGCTCCTTTGGTGAGTCAGTGCTATATTGCTATGTTGTGTTAGCACATTTGATGCCCTATTTGAATCCAGTGTTATCATTCTATCTGAAATCTTTTTTAATAACCAAATAGGCGAAATTCTAAGCTTTCAAATGATGCAAGGCATGACTATCTACTCCAAACAAGTCTACCACACTTCACTGTGTGACAGCAGAAACATTAAAATGTCCCGTCCACGGGACACGGAACGTTAAGCACAAGATATTTCAGTTTTTTTAATAATAAATTTACAAAGAACACTAAAATTCTGTTTTGAGTTTATCATTATGGGGTACTGAATGTAGATTAATGAAGAAAAATGGATTTAAATAATTGTAGCGGCAACGTAGCTAAATAGGAAAAATGCTGAGGGGGTGAATACTTTTGCAAAATACTTACAGTATACATATACCTACACACATACAGTGGATATAAAAAGCTACAACAGTGGATATAAAAAGCCTACACACTCCTGTTCAAATGCCAGGTTTCACATTCAAACCACAAATTACATTCAAACTCATGTTAAATGGGAGTCAGCACACACCTGCCACCATTTAAAGTGCCTCTGATTAACCCCCAAATAAAGTTCAGCTGTTCTAGTAGGCCTTTCCTGACATTTTTGTAGTCACATCTTACAGCACAAGCCATGGTCCGCAGAGAGCTTCCAAAGCATCAGGGGAATCTCACTGTTCAAAGGTGTCAGTCAGGAGAAGGGTACAAAAGTAAGAATTTCCAAGTCATTAAATATACCATGGAACACAGTGAAGAAAGTCATCATCAAGTGGACAAAATATAGCACAACAATGACATTACCAAGAACTGGACAGCCCTCCAAAACTGATGAAGACATGTAACAATATGGTTAATAATTATGATCAGGTATAAAAATTATTTAATTTATATTAATGTATCGGGACCTGAGATGACCTCTGGGTCCACACACACAGAAAAAGTTAAACACTCGTGGGGCACCAGCTTCTCTCTAAGGAGCAATTTTAATCCTTAACTTTACTTTATACCTGTTTAATCACTCAATAAATTAACAATTAGTCTCAAAATTTTAGTGAATTTGATACTGGGGACTTTAAACCAGACTCACAATGAAAAATTCCCAACAACTTCTCTCATTTTCACATATTTATTAAATGAAATGATGATTAAAAGACATTGCAGTGATTTCATTAACCATGAAATTAAACTTGTAAATGATAGATTAACACTGAACGTTTGCAGAACCAGGGTTAAAATGTAAGCTGAATTTAGATCAGTTTGAAGTTAACAGATTATGGAAAACATAATGCAAATTTATGGGGAAAATTAAACTAATTACATGAAAATTCTGGATTACTCTTAAGAAAATGAAAACGGAATTTTAAGGAAAAGTTATGTTAAGTGCTCATTAATTTTATATTTGATCAGATATTAAAATTATTCTCAAATCTCAGACGTTTCATTGAGCAGATGGATAAAGAATGTCACTCACATGACTCCAGATTAGTGAAGATCCTTCTGTGTCGTCCTGTAGTTCTTAGATGGCTCCAAAAGTCGGAATATTTGGCCAGCAAATATTCTTTGATGCGGGATGAGATTGGTATGTTTGATCCCAATGGCTGAAGTCCAGCCGAAGCGTCTACTCTTCGTGGCGTGCTGATTTCTTCAGCGGCGCATGATGGTGGGCGACGTCGAGAATCTGCGGCTTCCTATGAGGAATTCAAGAATAATTAAAAATCTGATCCAATAGCAAAATTAACAGATCTTCGGACTTTGTGGAAATGAAATTAGTTTCTAGTGTGTAAGTTGGTCAATAAAAAACATTAAAAATAAAGTCAAGATTAAAAATGGCAAGTTTAAAGAAAGTTTAACAGGAAAAAGTGATAAAAATAAACGTCTAGAAATGGAGTTTGACTCCAAGTTTAGAATTTAAGCTCAAGAAAGGAAAAAGATTAATTCCAAGGCGTTTAAAGAAACACGTGCCCTTCAGAGGTAAAGTGGGCTATCCCACAAAACCATTATTTTGAGAAAATGAGCTCTAAAGTTGAAATATTCTCAAAAAAATCAGTGTGCCTATAGTTACCCCCTATAATAATTATAGGGGGTAACTTTTTAATGATATAGGCACACTGATTTTTTGAGAATATTTCAACTTTAGAGCTCATTTTCTCAAAATAATGGTTTTGTGGGATAGCCCACTTTACCTCTGAAGGGCACACATGGTAGAAAGGTCCTTTGTTCTTCAGTGGTGCTGTGCCGTCATCTGGTGTGAAGACAAGACAAAGGAAGAAGTGGCGAAAGAGCAGAGCCAAAAGAGGAAGAAGCAAGGGGTCTCCCTCCTTTTATAACTTCAGTCGAGTTTTTGCAGGCCTCCGTGATTGATAAGAGCTCAGCCAATAGGCTCCCTTCGTGGGCGGGCTTTAAGAACTTTAGTCCAACAAATAAACAGGCTTTTGTCTGTAACAGCCAATAACCTTGAGAGAGCCGTTGTCAAGCAGGGATTGGCCGCTGTCTGTCACATGATTTGAGAAACGTTTTACAAATCTAATACACAAGTTTTAATACTGGAATATTCCTCTATACACTTATGTATAACATCTAAGTTAGCCTTAGTGATTCATGCAACTTATAGCTAGTGCTTTTAAATTAATATGCAAGAATAAACATTCATTTAAACATTTTAGCATGCACACATTTAAAATCAAGGATTAATAGATTTCAAACCCATTATTGACTGTCCACATCAAACATCAAGAGTCCACCTGCTTTTCCATGGTGTCCTTAACAATAATGTGGTTAAAAGGTTCACTGGTTAAGTCCAGCATGTTCCAGGGTTGCCAGTAGATGGCAATGTTGAGCTGTGGATATTTTGTAGGCCATATGAGGTACTCTACAGAGGTCTGTTCTTTGTCTCCAAGTTTTATTGGGCCCTAAAAGTTCAAGCGGAAATGCATTAGAAAGGATTCCGGAGACTGGTTTAACAAAGGAATGTTAGTTCAGTTGTGGTCCTGGGATGAAAGAGCAATTCTTTGGCTGTCCTTTTCCTGAGTGAAACAATGTCTTTAAGCAGAAGAATAATACTAATTGATGAGCCAAAAGCGAGATGATGCTACAGACGAGACGAAAACTGGTCAGAGAGGCTGCCAAGAGGTCAACAGCAACATTGAAGGAGCTTCAGGAATTTCTGGCAAGTACTGGCTGTTTAATACATGTGACAACAATCTCCCATCTTGGGTGGCAAGATTGAAGCCTTATCTTATGAAGAAAAACATCCAAGCCTGGCTACATTTTGCAAAAACGCATTTGAAATCTCCCAAATGCATGTGGGAAAATGTGCTATGGTCCGATGAAACCAAGGTTGAACTTTTTGGCCATAATTCCAAAAGGTATATTTGGCACAAATACAACACTGCTCATCACCAAAAGAACACCATACCTACAGTGAAGCATGGTGGTGGCACCATCATGCTTTGGGGCTGTTTTTCTTCAGCTGGAACTGGTGCCTTAGTCAAGGTGGAGGGAATTATGAACAGTTCCAAATACCAGTCAGTGTTGGCACAAAACCTTAAGGCTTCTGCTAGGAAGATGAAGAGGAACTTCATCTTTCAGCACGACAATGACCTAAAGCACACATCCAAATCAAAAGAATGACTTCACCAGAAGATGATTAAGGTTTTGGAATGGCCCACCCCACAGTCCAGACCTGAATCCAATCGAACATCTGTGGGGTGATCTGAAGAGGGCTGTGCACAGGAGATGCCGTCACATTCTGACAGATTTGAAGTGTTTTTGGAAAGAAGAGTGGGCAAATGTTGCTACATCAAGATGTGCCACGCTGATAGACTCCTACCCAAAAAGACTGAGTGCTATAATAAAAGCCAAAGGTGCTGCAACAAAGTATTAATTTAAGGGTGTGCATATTTATGCAAACAGGTTGTTATAAGTATTTTATTTTTTATTTTTCAGTTTGTTTTTCAGTTGGGTTGTACAGGTTATAGGTCACACTAAAGGAAACCTGTACTGGTCATTACACTAACATCAATCAAACTAATCTAATCTAAACTAACATTAATCCTGCTTTAGGTGTTATTTATAACCCAAATATGTTTTTGTTTTTTTTCAGTAAAAATAACCCCCTAGAGTTAGTATACTGAATACAGTGGTGTGAAAAAGTGTTTGCCCCCTCCTGATTTCTCATGTTTTTGTATATTTGTCACACTTAAATGTTTCAGATAATCAAACAAATTTAAATATTAGACAAAGATAACACAAGTAAACACAAAATGCATTTTTTAAATGAAGGTGTTTATTATTAAGGGTAAAAAAAATCCAAAACTACATGGCCCTGTGTGAAAAAGTGATCCCCCCCTCCCATGTTAAAACATAAATTAACTGTGGTTTATCAAATCTTTGGAAAGCTGAGTTCAATTTATCTAGCCACACCCAGGCCTGATTACTGCCACGCCTATTCTCAATCAAGAAATCACTTAAATGGGACCTGCCTGACAAAGTGAAGTAGACCAAAAAAATCCTCAAAAGCTCGACATCATGCAATGCAAAGAAATTCAGGAACAAATGAGAAACAAAGTAATTGAGATGTATCAGTATCAGTTAAAGGTTATAAAGCCATTTCTAAAGCTTAGGGACTCCAGTGAACCACAGTGAGAGCCATTATCGACAAATGACGAAAACATGGAACAGTGGTGATCCTTCTCAGGAGTACCTGGCCGATCAAAATTACCCAAGAGTGCAGGGACGACTCATCCAAGAGGTCCCAAAAGACCCCACAACAACAGCCAAAGAACTGCATGCCTCACTCCAGACTCCACCATAAGAAAGAGACTGGGCAAAAATGGTCTGCATGGCAGAATTCCAAGACGAAAACCACTGCTGAGCAAAAAGAACATAAAGGCTCATCTCAGTTTTGCCAGAAAACATCTTGATGATCCCCAAGACTTTTAGGAAAATACTCTGAACTGATGAGACAAAAGTTGAACTTTTTTGGAAGGTGGGTCCCATTACATCCGGCGTAAAAGTAACACAGCATTTCAGAAAAGGATCATCATACCAACAGTAAAATATGGTGGTAGTAGTGCGATGGTCTGGGGCTGTTTTGCTGCTTCAGGACCTGGAAGATATGCTGTGGTAAATGGAACCATGAATTCTACTGTCACCAAAAAATCCTGAAGGAGAATGTCCAACAATCTGTTCGTGACCTCAAACTGAAGCGCACTTGGGTTCTGCAGCAGGACAATGACCCCAAACACACCAATAAGTCCTCCTCTGAATGGCTTAAGAAAAAACAATATGAAGACTTTGGAGTGGCCTAGTCAAAGTCCTGATCTGAATCTGATTAAGATGCTGTGGTATAACCTTAAAAAGGTGGTTCATGCTCGAAAACCCTTCAATGTCAAAATCAAATCAAATCAACCTTTGTCATATTGCTGTACATACAACTGTAGTGCAGGCAAGATGAAATTGTGTTTCTCTCGGCATCCATATAAGTAAAAAGAACATAATTTAAGACACACTCACACACACCCTCACCCCAACACAGCCGTTCACACATCCCTGAGACATACTTGAAAACTAACTAGAACTATAATATACAAATAATATACAGTAATGTCCATAAGGTGCAGTAGTATGTATGAAAGATTCCAGATCAACTGTTCAGCATCCTAACAGCTTGTGGAAGGAAGCTGTTAATCAGTCTGGCGGTTCTGCCTCTGATGCTCCGGAATCGTTTGCCAGATGGCAGCAGTTCAAAGTATTTATGCAGAGGGTGAGAGTGGTCCTTGACAATGTTCAGTGCCCTGCTCCTACAACGGTTCTGAAAAAGTTCTTGGACAGAGGGGAGGGAAACTCCAATTACCCTCTCAGCTCCCTTAACTATCCTCTGCAGGGCTTTTTTGTCTGACATACTGCAGCTGGAGTACCATGTTGCAATGCAGTATGTCAGAACACTCTCCACCACACCTCTGTAGAAGATCCTGAGGATGCAGATGGGGAGAGAGGCCTGTTTGAGTTTCCTCAAGAAGTGCAGTCTCTGCTGGGCCCGCTTCCTGATCCCCAAGGAATTCTTGCTCCAGGTCAGGTCCTGCGAGATCTGCATTCCGAGGAACTTGATGTTCTCCACTCTCTCCACCAAACGGCCGCCGATGCTGAGAGGGACGTGTTCAGGCTGTGACCGCCGGAAGTCGATAATCATCTCCTTCGTTTTGTCCACGTTGAGCACCAGATTGTTCTCTCTGCACCAGCCCTCCAGGTCTCTAACTTCTTCCCTGTACATTGATTCCTCATCCCTCTGAATAAGTCCCACCACTGTGGTGTCGTCTGCAAACTTAATAATCTGGTTCCCCTCGTGTCTGGATACACAGTCATGTGTTAGAAGTGTAAACAACAGTGGACTGAGTATGCAGCCTTGAGGGGATCTGGTGCTCAGTGTGATAGAGTTGGAGATGTTATTTCCAACATGGACAGACTGAGGTCTCTCAGTCAGGAAATCCAGGCTCCAGAGACATGTGGCGGTGTTCAGACTGAGAAGGAGTAATTTCTCCATCAGTCTCTGGGGAATAATGGTGTTGAATGCTGAACTGAAATCAGTGTACAGGAGTCTGGCGTAGGTGTCTTTCTGATCCAGGTGGGTGATGACAGAGTGCAGGATGGTGACTATAGCATCCTCCATGGAGCGGTTTGAACGATATGCAAACTGTAGCGGGTCATGTGATGCAGGAAGGCAGGCTGTGATGTGTGGTTTGACAAGCCATTCAAAACACTTTATCACAATTGGTGTCAGTGCAACAGGACAATAGTCATTCAGACAGGACACAACTGGTTTCTTTGCCACCAGTACTATGGTAGAGGTCTTAAAGCAATGTGACTGAATTACAACAATTCTGCAAAGATGAGTGAGCCAAAATTCCTCCACAGTGCTGTAAAATTCGATCCCAGCCCCCGACCAACAGTGATCTGTGTGGAGTTTGCATGTTCTCCCCGTGTTGCGTGGGTTTACTCCGGGATTTCTCCGGTTTCCTCCCACATGCCAAAAACATGCATGTTAGGTTAATTGGCTGTTCTAAATTGTCCCTAGATATCTGTTTCCTATAGGCCCTTAGAATAGAGGGTTAGTATTAATGAAAGCGCTTTGAGTGGTCTTTGTGACTAGAAAAGCGCTATATAAGTGCAGGTTAGTTAGTTAGTTAGTTAAAAGACTCATTGCCAGTTATCTCAAATGCTTGATTGCAGTTGTTGCTGCTAAGAGTGGCCCAACCAGTTATTAGGTTTCGGGGGCACTTTTTCACACAGGGCCATGTAGGTTTGGATTTTTTTTTCCTTTAATAATAAACACCTTCATTTAAAAACTGTATTTTGTGTTTACTTGTGTTATCCTTGTCTCGTATTTAAATTTATTTGATGATCTGAAACATTTAAGTGTGACAAACATACAAAAAAAATGAGATATCAGGAAGGGGGCTAACACTTTTCACACCACTGTAATTTTATCCCATGAAAACCGCTTGGTCAAAACCAATGGGGAGCAGCCATCGCCGGCTGGAAGTGATGTACGATCGTTGTTTCCAGCTTTACTGCAGAACAGTAACGTGTTTACCACGGATGAGTAAACGCATTCAGCAGATGCTCAGTAGGTTGAGATCCGAGTTGAAAATAGCGCAAAGTCTGCACGGATATATACTGCACAAACCATCCTTGGAAATGGCCTTTATTGACGGCATGATCCGCAGTTACCTCCAAGGACCAGCAGCAGAATGGGACCTGACGAACAGGCAAGTTCCCAGTCAATTAACTTCAGAACATGTTGAATAAATCTTCAGATACTAGAATTTTATTTTATTAAATTATATGCAGGTAGATTTGCTTGTACATGGTTGTAAAAAAATTACTTAAAATTCTGATGTTAAAACTTTGTTGACTGCTATACTGCAGCCCAGTCACAAAGCAATGACTGTGCATCACTACCATGCTGAAACTGGTCATGGAGGAGGTAAGATGTCGCTGACCATGACAGAGAGCAGTGACTTGAAACTCGCATGTATTTGAGAAGAAATCATGGCCAAAATAACTAGACGGAACCACTAATATCATATTTGATCTTTTGAAATACCTGTTGATTAAAATTCACTACAGGTACCCTTTAATGTTGGAAAAAGTTTTTAAATGATTTATCTTGGTCTCATTTTTTACATCACAAAAACCTGGCATTTGAACAGGGGTGTGTAGACTTTTTATATCCACTGTATACAGTTGGCATAGCAACCCTGTGAGCCCAGTTTCTTATTAAAAAAAAAAAAAAAATCAGATGACAATACAATACTAATAGTCTTTGCTCTTCTTTGCCCCTTTTTTTTTTTTTTTACCTTAGCTAACTGCTAAAAAAACATTGGATGATTTAGCTCTTAGTGCCTCCTTGACATGTTGGTCAGACAGTCTCTCCACTGTTTGCAAAGTTTTAAATCAGAAAATAAACACTTCCTCCACCCATGGCCTAACCTTAGACTACAACATGTGATGATAATATTCTACAACTACTATTTCTTATACTAGATGTAGCAGGGCGGTGGATTTTTAAACAAGGAGCACAACAACGCTATCTGGGAGATTTTGCCCCAGGAAATAGTTTTCTATAAACCAAGACCAGAAAGGTCACACAGGTTCATTACACACAGAGAGCCATAGACATGATCCCATTAATTAATCATTATTAAACAGTAAAAAAAAAAAAAAAAAAAAAATCATTTAGTTTGTAATTAAAACCACAACACTTGCTTGTTGCCTACAATGAGTTCAGCTTAGAATAAATTTCAGTTAGGCAAGAGCATGCTTAGTATCAGGGCTGGGGCTTACCGGGAGGCTAGTCGGAGAAGGGGAAGAAGGGATCTTAAACTAAACACCACGTGAACTGCACACCAACCATATGGACACCCTGCGTACACTTCGGAGGGAGTCATGAAGGAAAACCACCACTGGGGGAACCGGCTGCCACACACCTCAGGCCCACAGCTTCTGTCTTGCAACAAAATAAATTTATTAGTACTGCACAATAGAAAAATGACTAAAACTCGGGGCAATAAAAGCAAGGTTGTCAATGATAAATAAAAAGACAGATATAAAAGTAAAATTATAAACAAGAATTGTGTTTTTACAAGAAACTCATCTGATAGAGGAGGATGTTAAAAGAATTAGGAGTAGATGGCAGGGAAGTGTATTCACCTCTTCATTTTCATCCCGAGCCAGGGGAGTTATGACTCTCATACATAAATCAGTTCCTTTTCAAGTGAAAAATGTAATTGGAGACAAATTTGGAAGATATGTAATCATTCAAGGTTCTTTGCTATTAGAAAATATAAATCTTGTGAACTTATATGGTCCCAATATAGATGATCAGAAGTTCTTTGCTAATTTATTTCTCATCTTATCATCACTTACAGGGCAACATATAATAGCAGGGGATTTTAATTGTACATTGAATCCAGGTGTGGATAGATCAACAGGACTGGATTGTACGCACATTGGATGTAGGATGACTATTAATCATTTTATGAAAGAATTGAGATTGTTAGATATATGGAGAGAAATGAAACCACAAGTTAAAGCCTATTCTTGTTATTCCAGTACCTACAAGACATTCTCACGTATTGATTATTTTTTGATTTCCACAGAATTAAGGTCCAAGATTCAAAACTGCTTTTATGATAACATCGTGATCTCTGATCATGCACCCTGTTGTCTAATATATGTAGATAAAAAATTGACAAAGGAATCAGGCAGATGGCAATTTCAGCATAAATGGCTTCAGGATGAGGAATTTGTCAAGTATATAGAAAAACAGATAGACGAGTTCTTTGACATCAATACTACACAAACATCAGCATGTGTAAAGTGGGAGGCTTTCAAAGCTTTTATTAGGGGACATATTATTAGTTATACAGGATCAAAATCTAAGAAGGCTCGAGAGGAGAGAGCTAAATTGGAACATAAAATAAAAAGTCTTCAGGAAAAAGTGTATGCAGGAAGAGATCCAAGGTTGGAGAATGAATTACTGATTTTGAGAGCTGAATACGACAAAAAATCAGCGAATAGAGCTGCCTCGAGTCTTCTAAGATTGAAACAATCTTTTTATGAACAAGGTGAAAAATCAGGAAAATTATTAGCATGGCAGATTAAACAATTGGAAATTAAAACACCAATAACCAGTATTATAAGTAACGGACAGGTAGTTATAGATCCTTTAGAAATTAATAGAGCCTTTAGAGATTACTATGAAAAATTATATGATACCAAAAATGAACCTGATTTAACAAAACTAAATGGGTTTTTGAACAAACTATCTATACCGTGTATTCCAAATGAAAACAGGGAGATATTGGAGTCTAAAATTAGTCAAGAAGAAGTTGGGCTAGCCATTGATAATAGGAAATCAGGAAAAAGTGCAGGACCAGATGGTCTTCCAGTTGACCTTTATAAAAAATTTAAGAATAAATTAATAAAACCTTTTTTGGAAATGGTTTTAGAAGCATTTCAAAATAATAATTTACCATCATACATAAATAATGCCTTAATTATACTGCTGCCAAAACCAGGTAAGCCCTCTAATAAATGTGAAAATATGAGACCAATAAGCCTATTAAACGCCGACCTTAAGATAATCTGTAAAATTTTAGCAAGACGAATACAAGAAATTTTACCAAATATTATTAATCGAGATCAGAATGGCTTTATAAAGGGTAGACAAGGCTTCCATAATGTAAGAAGACTATTTAATATTATTTATTTTAATAAAGAAGCACCGGATACAGCTCTCCTATCATTGGACGCCGAAAAGGCCTTTGATAGAGTTGAATGGCCCTTTCTTTTTGAAGTCCTACAAAGGTTTGGACTTGGAAATAATTTCATAAAATGGGTTCAAATAATATACAATAATGCTACAGCAGAAATCCTAACAAATAACAATATTTCAAAACCAATAAAAATCAATAGAGGATGTCGACAAGGCTGTCCACTTTCACCTTTACTGTTTACTATGGCAATTGAACCTTTAGCGATAGCGATACGTTTACATTCACAAATATATGGAATTAAAGTTGGACCAACAGAACATAAAATCTCCCTGTACGCCGATGATATAATTTTGTTTATGTCGAATCTAAAAAAATCAATTCCAACCTTGTTGAATTTAATAAAGAATTTTGGGGAAATATCAGGATATAAAATAAATAAAACTAAATCTTCAATATTAATGCTAAATGAGACCCTGAGAAATTACCCAGCCCTGAGGTAAATCAATTCAATGTTGTAAATCAGTTTAAATATTTAGGAATCCAAATTATGCCTAAGCTAGAATCAGTCGCCAGTGTCAACTATGAAGCCTTAATGTCAGATATCAATGAGTTAACTCAGAGATGGATGTCACTACCAATGTCGATGATCGGGAGAATCAATATACTTAAAAGTAATATTTTACCTAAAATACTTTATTTATTTCAATACATTCCCTTATCACCACCTTTAGATCTATTCTCAAGAATAAAAAAAAAGTTAGTGGAATTTATATGGAACAACAGGAGGGCTAGATTACGTTTGTCTTTATTATATTTACCATTTGATCGTGGAGGTCTGAAATGTCCAAATTTTATGTTGTATTATTGGTCGGCACAACTGAGGTCTATGACATATTATTTTTCATCAAATGATCTCCCTCACTGGACTGAAATGGAATCATACAATTTACCTTTACCTCTTCCCATATTCATATACTCAGATTCGGCAAAAAAATTACAAAAACAAGTTAAAAATCCATTTGTAAAGCATATGATCAAAATATGGTGTGAAGCTAAAAACTATTTAAAAGAACCACAGTTATTGTCACAATTTAGTCCAATATGGGGTAATCAATATTTTAAACCAGGGAGAGCGGACGCTGTATTTAAAGTATGGAATTTAAAAGGGATACAAAAGATTCAGGATTTATATTTGCCATGTGCAGACAACATAATGTCTTTTGAAGAGCTGAGGATCAAATTTAATCTCAATAGAACACATTTTTTTAAATATCTTCAACTTAGAAACTTTATTCGATCAAATCAAAATAAAGCTCTCACTCGACCTATTTATTCATCCTTGGAAAAAATGATGATGAAAGATAGTAAAAGAAAGGGTATTATTTCAGAGTTTTATAACTCATTGACACTATCTTCAAGTGAAAATTCACTGAAAAGATTAAACTACTGGAAAGAAGATCTGCAAATTGAAATTTCAGAGGTACAATGGGAATTGGCTTGTACAGAAGCTCAAACCAAATCAATAAATGCACGCCTTAAATTGATACATTTCAAATGGTTAATGCGGATGTATGTTACACCGGAGGAGTTAAATAGATACAACAAAAATATACCAGATACATGCACAAAATGCATGGAAAGTAAAGGAACCCAATTTCATTGTTTATAGGAATGTAGATTAATAAGAATGTTTTGGGAAGAGGTGAGGGTAACAATTGAAAAAATAATCTCAAAACAAATCATATTGAATCCTAAACTGTTTTTGTTGGGTCTGTACCCAGAAAAGCATAATTTTAATAAAAGTGAAAGAACATTCATAGACCTCAGTTTGCTTAATGCCAAAAAATGTATTGCACTATTATGGAAAAAGACTCAGACCAGATGTGACTCAGTGGTTAAGATGGATGTTAACAAACCTTCCATTAGAAAGAATAACATATATACTGAAATCAAAGGAAATTGTTTGAGAATATATGGAGACCTTTTATTGATTATGTAAAAAATTTAAACATAACTCTTGAAGAAGAAGGTGAATGATGTGTGTGGACCTTGTAAATTCCAAACTGGTGAACATAATATGTATACTTATGTATTGGATTGTCTAGACTAAACAGAGGAGCATTGTTGAAGACTTGATTTTGTTGGTGGTTGTTGGTGTTTTTAGTGCATTTTTTTTTTTTGTAGTACTTTAGTGTTAGTGTTTGATTGTTTGTATCATGTTTGTTAAAAAAAAAAAAAAAGGTTCAATAAAGATATTGTGGAAAAAAAATTAAACAAAATAAAATAAACCCAAATCACAAACTAAATTTGTACAACAGGATGGCATCAACTTAAAATAAGAGAAAATTGGAATGCAACAGAACAAACAATACTGGATAAACAAAGCAAAAACACAGCTGTACTAGAACAGTAGATCTATAGGTAAAATGGAAAAAATAAAAACCAATCAATGGGATAAAATGAAGCACTGTATAGTGCTCTATTTTTCTTATTGTGTCCTTATAAAATTTTGAATGAATGAATGACAAACAAGATCATGCAAAATAAGATGAGACAGACAAGACGGCAGTTTTAGAGCACGTGGCGGCCGCTGGAGACGAGCCGCACACCATGGCGCTGATTATCTAAAACAAAAAACATTTGCCATTAGCACAAAATAAATAAGACCACTAATAAGGGATAGTTGGGAGCAGCGTACATACTGAAGGCAAGTAGCTCCACCTGCACGGTTAGATATGGGAGGCACAGCAGCTTGACTGTAAAGGCACAAGAAGCTAGTGAGAGCAGAAAAATCACTTAACACACACGCAGCACAAAAACGGTGGTTAGGTGACTTAAACTTGCCTACCTTAACCAAGGAGAGCTGTGTCAGTCAGACCTGAGTGAAGCAGAGCAAACACCACTGCATGACAGGGCCCACAGCCAGTGTACTGCAAGCACAGCAATAATGTCAACCCAGACGCCAGTAATCGGCAGAGCACAGAACATGAAAACTTACCTCAGTTCTTATTCAGAAGAGCACACCAACACACAGGAGCCTCACATGCCAAACAATGCACCACGCCAATAAACAAACTGTCCTGGGGAGCGGAAGGAAGTGGCCTGCCGGTGAGGACTGGCACATAGATACTGTGGCACATTCACCCACAGCGCTGCCTATTAGTTAAAGTGTTACAACAGGCAGGGGTGTAAGGAGAAGGAAAAAAAAAAAAAGAGGAAACCAATCCTGCTACATTCTACCCCCAGCTTTTGCATCGTCATCCCAACAATGGGCCACGAGGAAAGAGCAGTCAGAACTAAGAGCAAGGTTTAAAGAAGGCCAGCTGTGCGTTAGACACTGGCTGTGGACGTTCATTAACACCACCTTCCATGTGACCAACAGGCCGTGGCAGACGGTGAACATTGGATTGATGACCAGCAGTGGATTGGCTAGTTTGGCGCAAGGCTGGCTTACTAGGGCCAGGTTGAGCTCTCAGTAGCTGTGAAGATACTACCGGTGCGAACGTACCCTGGGTAGGAGGTGTAGGTGGAATGACTTGCACTTTCAAAGGGGCTATGCCAGGAGGTCCTGTGGTAGCAATAGAGCTTGGCACAGCTGTTTGTGGCAATGGGGTTTCTGGCACAAAGACCCATACATCATCCTAACTAGACAAGTCCCTGTCTGGTTGTACCAAGGTGAATGGGGGCTCATGTCCAACTGGAGCCTTTATCATGTCCTGGTGGACATGGCGAACCTTCTGTAGGTCACACACTGGGAAAACGGTATACACCGCTCCCTCACCATCAGGTGCTCTCAATACCTGGTAGATCACTGCACTCCCAAGGTCTTGAATTTTATGGCGACCTCTAGCACTATAGTCCCAGAGATAGACCAACTGACCCAGTTTCAATGGTGCTTCACAAACCCGCCGATCATGACGGTCCTTTCAGTGGCCTGCGACAGTTGCTCACATGCACCCTCAAAAGCCACTTTCAGTCTGGCCTGATGCTGAACCACCCAGTCTTGTACTGTCCCTGGAAGTTGGTCCTGGACCTGACTAAGCAGGAAGTCCACAGGAAGTCTAGGCTCCCGTCCAAACATAAAAAAGAATGGCGATTCTCCAGTCCCCTGATAAGGTGTAGAGTTGTAATAAAAGAAAACCTGGTGAAGACAGGAAGCCCAATCCCACTTTCGGGAGGTGGGGAGTGTGCGCAGGAGGTTATGGAGGGTTCTACTGAATCTCTCGCACTGTCCTTTGTCTGCAGAATGATATGGGGTTGTGCAAGATTTTTCCACCTCGTACAGGCTGCAAAGTTGTTGATTCAAGGAGCTTTCAAAACTCCTTCCCTGGTCCAAATGAATACGACTTGGAACCCCAAGCTGGAAGAACTACTCACTGAGTAGTACCTGGGCTACAGTAGAAGCCCACTGATCCCGAGTAGGGACAGCCACAGTGTATTTACTATACACGTCAGTCATAGCGAGGGCGTTCTCCAACCCATTTCGGGAGGGGCCCAACACGGTGAAGTCTACGGCCACAATTTCATTGGGCCTAGACGCAGACAAGTGGCCCATAAAACTATGTGGGACAGGTGCCAAATCTTTTGTGACTTGGCAACGCTCGCACCCTTGGACCCACTGCTTTATGTCTGAAGACATACCTGGTCAGTAGCAGCACTCCCACACCAATTCAGTGGTTCTCTCAATGTCCTGGTGACCATGTTCTTGGTGCAGCTGCCTTAGAGTCTCCCCTTTTAGAACAGCAGGCAAAATCAGTTGGAGAGTTTCTATGCCCCCATCTGGGCGAAAGAGCCAATGGTAAAGCACCCCCTTGTTCTCTACCAAACGGTCCCACTGGCGCAACAGTGCCATAGCTGGTCTGGAGAACTGCTGCCTTTCAGCCTCGGTGGGCCAAACATGCCTCCTCCAAAACAGCAAGATGTCCTTCACGAGAGGATCAGTCTCCTGCAAGGAATGAAGGTCAGAGGGAGAATGGCTTGGGAGAACACAGACCAGGGACTGGGTTCCACCGGCAACTGGGACCGGGTGTGAAACTTGCTGGAGGGCCAGAGGGACTGAAGTCCCGGTACAGTGCACTCAGCCAAGCTAGAGCCTGAGGTGTACTGCCAAGAAAGTGCATCAGCATTTCTGTTGCTTCGCCCAGACGGATACTTGATTTCGAAATCAAGAGTGACAAGTTGGGCAGTCCATCGGTGCTCTGTGGCCCCTAGTTTTGCAGTGTGGAGGTAGCTCAACGGGTTGCCATCTGTGAAAACCACATACTTCTGTCCCAACAGATATTCCCAGAACTTCTCCGTCATGGCCACTTGAGTGCAAGAAATTCCAACTTCATGGAACTATAGTTGTCCTTGTTGCATTCAGTGGATCGGATGCCTCAGCTAGCATACGCCACAGATCACACACCACCCTCCGAGTCCGGAGACGGGACAGCCTCAAGGCCATTGTAGCTGGTGTCAGTCTCCAGAATGAAAGGATGTGAGAAGTCGGCATAGGCCAACACAGGGGCAGAAACCAGGCATGCCTTTAAGGCCTCAAAACTCTCCTCACACTGAGAAGTCCAGGCAGCCACCAGGTCCTTCCCTGTCCCCCTCTTGGACTTTGTACCCACAAGCTCGGGCATTAGCTTGTGCAGAGGGCTAGCCAATTTGGCAAATCCCTCTATAAAGCACCAATAGTTGCTGGCGAGGCCCAAAAAGGAGCACAGTTCAGACACCATCTGAGAACGCTGCCACTTGGCCACAGCCTCAATCTTACCAGGGTCAGTGGAAACTCCTTGGCTGGAGATAACGTGACCCAAGTATTTAACCTCTTTCTTGAAGAAAGCGCACGTTCCTAATTTTGCCTTTAGACCTTCTTCCTGTAGACGACCCAGGATGACTTCCAGCCTCTGTATATGGTGGGAGACTGAGAAAGAGAACACAATGATGTCATCAAGATAAAGAAGAAGAAACTCACACTGTTGATCCCCAGACATCTACTGTATCAAGCGCTGGAACGTGCTTGGGCATTACACAAACCAAAGGGCATCTGGTTCCATTCAAAGAGATGAAAGGGTGTACAAAAGGCTGTTATGGGTTTGTCTTGCTCCAATACAGAAACCTGGTTGTACCCACTGGCCAGATCAATGGTTGAAAACCAGTGGAGGGCACATCCAAGGTCTCCTTAATACGAGGAAGGGGAAACGCATCCTTCCTCATCTTTTGGTTCAGAAGGCGGTAGTCTACATACAAGCATAGAGCCCCGTCATTCTTAAGGACCAAAACAATTTGGGAGGCATAGGGCCAGCTGTTCTCCCTGATTATCTGGGCATCAAGAAGCTGGTTAATATGGGCCTTCACCACTTCATACTCTGATGGAGGGATGCGCCGATACTGCTGCCAAGCTGGGATGTCATCGAGCAGAAGTATGTGGTTGAGTATGTATGAGGTAAGTATGAGGTTTGTGCAGCCTAAGTCACCCTAATGGGCAGAAAAGACAGAATTGTATGCTGAAGTAAAGACCTCACCTAATTCTGCTCTTCTTCTGCCAACCCAGACAAGTCCACTCCATCCACCCCTCCACTGACAGGGTTATCCACAGCTTGAGTGGACACAGTGGCAGTAGCAGACTTCACTTCGGTGACTCCAGCAGGGAGCCTGATAACATGGGCACCACTTAAAGCGCCAAGGCTGATGCATGGGTACAGGAAAACCTCTGTTGTTCCCACAATGACCACTGCAATGTAGGCTGGCCCTCTAACAACTCGAGCAAGGCTTGGGGAAGCCAGCAGCCCCACTGGTAGGCCGGACTCCAGGGGCTCAAAGAGTGCAGCCTGACCAGAAAACTGCTCAGGGCAAGTACTGGCCACCAGTCTCATAACCCCGCCAGGTATAGGCACTGCACATTTACCGCAGACTCTGACAGTGCCACTGGGGGTTATTGGAGCCTGATCAGCAGCATGATGACTCCGCTGCAGGGCTTCAAAGACTGGACCAGGAGCCTGCGACACAAGAGCAGAGTCAAACAAAGATGGACCATATTTGCCAAAAAGTTCTTGATAGCAGCAATGGATGATATTCATCCCCAGGATCCCAGGGGCAGAAGAAACTGGATTCGGGGGATCTTTCACCACCAAGATCCCACAAGTAATGACCTTACCATACAGGGCCACGTCCAACTCTAAATAACCCAAATATGGTATGATGAGCCCGTTAGCTGCCCAAAGCTGCAACCAGTGACGAGACTGAAGACGATCATGGCCCCAAGGTACAAACTGCTCTAAAAAGAAACTCTCAGTGATTCTGGAGACCATGGACCCAGTGTCCACCAAAGAGCCAGCGATACCACCAATCAGGACGTTAAGGGTGGGGCATGAAGACATCAACCCAGCGTTTGACTCCCCCATGAGCCTAGGGAGTTCCCATCTGAACTATGGCTCGGCAGCTCAGTGGGCTTCAGTTTTCCGGCTGGTGGCAAGGCCTAGTCACAGAGGGCACACCAGAGACAGAACTGACATGAGCATGAGGAGGAGCACGCTCACCATCACAGTCTTTTGCAAAGTAACCTGGCTGCTGGCACCTACGACAGATCAACGGTCCACTGCATGAAGGCCGACTTTGGGGACGAGGGGCCTGTAGAGAGGCTACAGCCTGCATAAGCTGGTTTAGCTGTTGCTGCTGGCTCTTCAAAAGATCCATCATTTCACTCAGACCAGGGCTACTCTGTGAAGATACAGGCAGAACAGGATGAGAGCCACCCTGCACACCACGCTGCAGACCATAAGCTGATGGAACAGAATTACTATGCTCCCTTATACCTCCCGAGAATCCTTCTCTTTCCCACCTAATGGCCTCCCTGGGTACTTGCAACAGGGTAGCAGTGGGATGGTCACAGACAAACTGTTTTAACTCCCTACGAAGGGCACTGTCAACAACATATTCAACGAATTGATCATGAAGTAAAACCCCTGCATTAGGCATACCGTCAGGTGCACACCGTTTTACCTGCTCCATTAATGCCATCAAAGCTAGGGAATACTCCTGCACTGTCCCTCCTCCTTGTTGTTTCCTGGAGAAAAAGACTTGCTGCAGGGTAACATATGACTGGGAGTGACCATAAAGCCCTTTCAGAATGGCTAGAATCTGGGCTGAATCCCCACGCTCAGCATTGCTGCGAAATCTGATTTCATCCTTCACTTCCCCTTCCAAATGATCAAAAATAAAGAAGGCCTGGTCAGCAGAAGAGAGGTGACGGGCGCGCATAGATGCCTGAATCCCCTCAGTCCAGTTATCTACAGTATATTTACGCCTGTTCTGCCATTAAACATGGGACATTTACGGTCCCTGTGTATGACCACCAGCCTCTCAGTGACAGTTGTACTGGTGCTTGCAGATGGGGCACCAAAACCCGGAGCAAAAGGCGCTAGATTAGCTCCGCTAGGGCCTGGCTAAGAAACAGCCCTCTCCTGAAACAGCCGCTCGTTATCTGCCTTTAGCTGCAAAACTAGCTCTCTGAGCTGCTGCACCTCCTCCTCCTAAATGTGGACACGCTACACCAAAAGCCAAAAAAAATTTAGTCTCTGTAAAAACAGTTTGGTCCGTCTAACAGTTATTGCCGTCTTGTCTATCATGACAATAAACGATGTACAAAAACACCACTGTAAACATTAACACAGTACTGCTGAATCACACAACAAAAAATAAATGGAAATGACATTTCAGCCCATTAAATGTGTGTCCTGCCAGCAACACCAAGATGTGGTAGGGTGGTGGATTTTTAAACAAAGAGCATGACAATGTCATCTGGGGAGTTTCGCCCCAGGAAATAGTTTTCTATAAACCAAGACCAGTGAGGTCACACAGGTTCGTTACACACACAGAGCCATAGATGTGATCCCATTAGTAACAGATTTTATTAAACAGTAAAAAACCAGTCATTTAGTTTGTAATTAAAACCACAACACTTGCTTGTTGCCTACAATGAGTTCAGCTTAAAGTAAATTTCAGTTAGGCAAGAGCATGCTTAGGATCAGGGCTGGGGCTTACCGGGAGGCTAGTCTGAGAAGGGGAAGAAGGGATCTTAAACTAAACACCACGTGAACTGCACACCAACCATATGGACACCCTGCGTGCACTTCAGAGGGAGTCATGAAGGAAAACCACCACCGGGGGAACCAGCTGCTGCACACCTCAGGCCCACATCTCCTGTCCTGCAACAAAACAAAATTTATTCAGTATTGCACAATAAAAAATGACCAAAACTCATTCATCTTCTTCCGCTTAATCCTTTTTGGGTCGCGGGGGCCTGGAGCCTATCCCAGCATCTTTGGGCAAGAGGCAGGGCACACCCTGGACAGATCGCCAGTCCATCGCAGGGCCAACACAGAGAGACAGACAACCATTCACTCTCACAGTCATACCTAAGGACAATTTAGAATCCCCAGTTTGATGCCAATTAACCTAACTTGCTTGTTTTTGGCATGTGGGAGGAAACCGGAGGAAACCCACGCAGACACGGGGAGAACATGCAGACTCCACACAGATCACTGTTGGTCGGGGGCTGGGATTGAACCCAGGATCCCCCGGCCAAGGGTGAGTTGCTGTGCTGCCGCAGTGCTAACCACTCTGCCACTGCGCCGCCTGACCAAAACTCGGGGCAATAAAAGCAAGGTTGTCAATAATAAATAGAAATACAGATATAAAAGCAAAATTATAAACAAAAAATAAACCCAAATCCCAAACTAAATTTGTACAGCAGGATGGCATCAACTTAAAACGAATAAGAGAAAATTGGAATGCAACAGAACAAACAATACTGGATAAACAAAGCAAAAACACAGCTGTACTAGAACAGTAGATCTATAGGTAAAATGGAAAAAATAAAAACCAATCAATGGGATAAAATGAAGCACTGTATAGTGCTCTATTTTTCTTATTGTGTCCTTATAAAGTTTTGAATGAATGAATGAAAGACAAGATCATGCAAAACAAGATGAAACAGACAAGACAGCTGTTTTAGAGCACGTGGCGGCCGCTGGAGACGAGCCGCACACCATGGCGCTGATTGCCTAAAACAAAAAAACCTTTGCTGTTAGCGCAAGATAAATAGGCCCACTAATAAGGGATAGTTGGGAGCAGCGCCCATATCGAAGGCAAGTAGCTCCACCTGCACGGTTAGATATGGGAGGCACAGCAGCTTGACTGTAAAGGCACAAGAAGCCAGTGAGAGCAGAGAAATCACTTAACACACACGCAGCACAAAAACGGTGGTTAGGTGACTTAAACTTGCCTACCTTAACCAAGGAGAGCTGTGTCAGTCAGACCTGAGTGAAGCAGAGCAAACACCACTGCATGACAGGGCCCACAGCCAGTGTACTGCAAGCACAGCAATAATGTCAACCCAGACGCCAGTAATCGGCAGAGCACAGAACATGAGAACTTACCTCAGTTCTTATTCAGAAGAGCACACCAACACACAGGAGCCTCACATGCCAAACAATGCACCACGCCAATAAACAAACTGTCCTGGGAAGCAGTAGGAAGTGGCCTGCCGGTGAGGACTGGCGCATAGATGCGCCACGCTCATCTCTAGCGCCGCCTATCAATTAAAGTGCTACAACAAGCAGGGGTGTAAGAAGGGAAAAAAAAGAGAGGAGGCCAATCCTGCTATATTAAGTCTTCTTGTAACAATATGCAACTTGAAAACAATGCATCAGCGAGCCTTCTGCTCTCACCACAGCGCAGAATGCCTGCTAGTTTTGTGGCTGCAGACTTTCATCAGTCCAGAAGGCATCTTTAGTCAAAGCTTGTGCTTTACTGCTCGAGTCACACTGTCCTGCTCTCCAGAGCATATTGCATTGCAGAACAAAGTTTCAGGCACTTTTGCATGTTTCCATGTGCGAGAACATTTGCTTCAATTTGGGGTCGTGTGTGTTGTTTAGAGAGAGATCTGGGACCGAAAGGACAAAGTAAAGCGTGGACTTGTGTTTGTGTGTATTTAGTCCTTCAGTTGTAGTCTGCCAAGCACTGATCAGTGTTTTAACAGGGTTTAGGTAGGAGTGAATCTGTCACGTGGCAAATCACTTGCCGAGCCTGTATCTGAATCAACAGTTGCTGTAATGAAAAGAGCAGGTGGCTTGCCATTTTTAATTCTCACTTAAATGTTTTCTAGACCAGTGTTTACTGAATATTCACAGCCTTCTGCTGCACTTCCACAGACATCTGAGATTTGTAGCAGAAATTAAGTGAAGCTGGTGGATCTTTTCATTTTCAGTATATATTTATTCTGAAAATCCTCATGTGATGGGTTTGGTGCATTTGTTGCTATGGCATCCAGTAAGCAAAGTGAGG
This sequence comes from Pholidichthys leucotaenia, assembly GCA_020510985.1. Classification (NCBI taxonomy): domain Eukaryota; kingdom Metazoa; phylum Chordata; class Actinopteri; order Cichliformes; family Pholidichthyidae; genus Pholidichthys; species Pholidichthys leucotaenia. The sequence goes on from CM035848.1 coordinate 178,424,629, forward strand.
TAATAAAAGTTCAAACATAAAAGTTTCCTTTTTTCAGTCATCCTAATGGAATTACACAACAAAAGACATTATCTATTGCACATGAAAAAGAAGACAAGTATTCTGCATTCCCACATTTTACTGGGTAACCTGTGCTTGTCAGAAGCACTGTGGTATGACAGGGAGAGTAAAGGCTGCTCCACAGCGTTCAGATGGGTATCTTAAGTAGCAAACCCTGTCACCATGACGCCACATCAGCTCTATTGATGAACACATGTGAAGCAGAAGGCAATTCAGTGTTGAGGGGGACGAGAGCTCTTTCATAGTCATTTAAGCAGAGCACTTGACACAGAAAAACCCCTGGAGGCACCTCACCCCATTTCACTCCAGCAATGCCTTTTTTTCTACTCTGCTTCTCCCACTCTGTTTCCATATGCTGTCTGATTTGTTAACCCCTAAAATGGTCACTGAATATCTTATTTATCATTTCATTCAGTTAAAGTACGCAGCCTTCAGGTGTCCCTCTGACTTTTCTCCCTAATATTAGCTGTTTTCCCATTATAAAAGTGCCACTACTTGCACAGTACTCTGGGTCATGCTGTGACTATATTATTGTCCTATTGTTGGTACTATTTGATGTGTTTGTGACTCTTCTATGTTTTATTTATCCTTCAGGCTCTTTTGTGAGAGCATCCTGAGTCAGGACAAATGGTATTAACCTGGCTTGTTTTTTTTTTTTTTAAATGTGGGATAAATGAAGGAAAAAAAATGCAAGTGTACTCTTTACAGTGCCAACTAACTCTTGATTTACACTAACTCCGGGTGCAGTCCATTGCAGATGCAGTGCAGACGGGGCCTTGCGTCCATCCCTACCAGTGCCATTTGTGTTTTGAAGCAGCATGCATAAGAACAGGGTTCGGAATACAAGATCACGCAAGAATTATATAAATAACACGAGATCTCGATAAAGACCCGAGCAAGACAAAGGAGAACCGATAGCGATCCCATGATAACAACAAGGAAGCGTGATGTACCGGCTCTCCACCTGGATTTTTGTGCTCTAATATTATGTAAGTAGCCCGTTAGTCTATGAAGTTTTTGTATGCTATGTCAAAGCTTTTATCTTCTCTGACACAGTGACCTCAAAAAATAACAGATAATCCTTAAATCACGTTTTAATGAACAAACAGCTATTAAATAAGATAAGATAAGCCTTTATTAGTCCCACAATGGGGAAATTCCAGGATTGCAGCAGCACAGGGATAGCAGCACTCAGAGCAGTAGTAAATAAGATAAGAATTGGTTAGCCCAAGCAGTAAATAAATAAATACACATACTGTATGTACAGTTACATACACAGTGCAGGAGCATTGCAGTTCGATGGTATCAACAGCATTAGAGTTGGTTAAATTACCCGGCAAAATATAAATATCGATCCAGACAGTATATTTCACATTGAAGGAACAGTGTTGTTGCCACCCTCGATAATAATTGTAATTCTTAGTTGTGCATTGGAGGGGATGATCTCTATTGTGCAGAGCTGTGACATTTAATACGGCCTATATGAGCAGTATTCAAATTATAAAGTCTGACAGCCGTAGATAGGAAGGACCTACAGCAAGATCCCACGGCATTTCTATGTGAATTGGATCCGACATCCGTCAAAAATAGACTTATTGCATTTCACCAAATTGGATGAGTTGGATTTGTTCAAATCACCCTTTATTGTCATTCAACCATACAACCAATCATGTACAGTAGAACGAAATTGTGCTTTTCCTATCTACAGTGTTAATCACACACACCCCATATGTAGAATCAGAGGGTCGCTGCCATGCAAGGCGCCGCCACAGATTTCTCTCCTCCATTCCATTATTGCTGAGCACCAAGCTCAGTATAGTATAAAATATAAAAGTATAAAGTATAAAATGAACATGCTCCGGTTACAATAGTGTCATGTGCCCCCCCCCCCCGAAAAGTATGGTGCCACCACGCCAATGTCTTTAAATCAGAGGAAACACTGGTATATATATAGTGGATATAAAACGTCTACACACACCTGTTCAAATGCCAGATTTTTTAGATGTAAAAAAATCAGACCAAGATACGTTATATAAAATATGACTGTGTCTCAGTTCAGGTGTTGCAGCCTCGTAGAGCGCGGCCCAGGAGGCCAGAGCTCTCAAAGGACGGGTAGGCTACATCTAAAAGCTGATTTTATGGCTGTTAAATGAGACAATCTAGTCTTTGGAGGACGTATGTTTGCGTGATGATGCACTATCCTGTTGCCTAGCAACCATGACAGCGTCAGTTTGGTTTTTTTTTTTTTTTTTTTGCTGATGTTTGTGACAGTGTCCTTTATTTTTATCCTTTTTTATAATTATTGTACATTCTTTTCCTTTTACTGGAGAATCTTCACCAGACAGAAAGAGGACCATGACCAGATAAAATAAGACTTAAACTCATGTTAAAGTCAGCAGGTAAAATTGAGGTAACCATAAAACAAATAAACAGTTATTATTTTAAATATGTATATCAATTAGATTGAACTCTAAAATATATTCTTAATTGCATGACCAGTAGAAAATATAACAGTTTACTGTTATCATTCATGACCATTATGTAGCAAAATAATTAGATGTTCTGCCTTGTATCAGTTCTGACATTTAATTTTAATGTTCTAAAGCAGACCACAGTCCTGTACTGTAGGATGATGAGCCTCAATGATGTTCAGCAGCAGTAGAACAGATTCCATCTTCAGCTTCATCTCAGTTGTACCAGTGCATCTCAGTAAATTAGAAAATCAGGATTTGTCACTTAATTTTAAAAACTATAATAATTATCATCAATATTAAATCAGGTTTAAAATGTTTCACTCTATGTGTAATAGTAGTAGATTAGTTTATTTGACAGGGACAGTGCAATAAACATAGACAATTAATCAAAGACAATCAATCTGATGTGTTGCACATAGAGTGTATAGCTATTAGCTAATTTGCAACTCTTGTCCCTGGATGGGCTTTAGAAAAAAGAATCAAGATAAAAATATACACAATAACCACATACATCAATGCAGAAAAATTATAAATACACAATTATAAATATTATAAATATTATAAATACACAAATATAACAGCCTGACTCACCTTTAACATAAATATTATAAATACACAAATATAACAGCCTGACTCACATTTAACACATATAACATAACTCACATTTGCCTATTTCAGGCCTTCCTCCCTCCGTCACTCACTATAAACAAACACATTTATTCCTTCCCTTCATTCACTCTCACTTTGCAGACAAATAATTCATACATGAGTACATTCTTGTTTATTTTTCAGCCAGTTTTTAACATTTTTAGTGAATGTTTTAAAGTCCGTTATTATTTTAATTTCATTTGGCATTGTGTTCCAGATGTGACTGCCCTTTATAGAGAAAGCTGTTTGTCCAAATGTGGTTCTGCGGTGGAATATTTTACAGTTATTGTTAACAGAACTCCTGGTGGCTCTGCTGCTGTCCTGTCTTTGGACGAAACCAGCAAGTGGCTCGGGTGCTGATTTATGGAAACATTTGAACGTTAATTTCAGAAGACAGAGGTCAATGAAGCTCTCAAAACTCAATAGGTTGTATTTTTTTAAAACATTACAGTGATGCCACCTAATGGGCTTTTTGTCCAAGATTTTTAGGGTTTGATTATATAATGAACCTATATGTCTTATTGTGGAAGGGGCTGCTTGAGCCCAGACTGTCAAACAGTATGATATATGAGAAAAAACCATAGAATGCATATACAGTGCAGCTGCTTCGTAAGGTATGTAATATCTAATTAATTTAAAGCAGTTCAGATTTTTTTTTACTGTTTTTGAAATTTTCTTTATATGAAGATTAAATTTGAGTTGAGGATCTAGTACAATGCCAAGGTATTTGAATTCTGTAGCTAAACTGATGTCATGATCATGTATATTAACTTTAAAATGTTGCAGGTTACATTTTTTGATTGAAAAGCACATTGAGACTGTTTTCTGAAGGTTCAGCAATAGATGGTTCTTGAGGAGCCACTCTTGGACATCAACCATACTTGTAGACAGTACATCTGCAGCCTGTGCTGGAGTCTTGGCAGCTGTGTAAATAACTGCATCATCTGCATAAAGTTGGCATGTTGCAGCTGAGCAGTGTAACGGCAAGTCATTAATAAAAATGCTGAAAAGTAAAGGACCAAGAATGGACCCTTGTGGGATACCCATGCGGTTGTTTAAAAATGAGGATTTATCCTGGTGAACTTTTACACACTGTTCTCTATTCTGGAGATAAGATGCAAACCATTCTAATGTATTTGGGGAGAAGTTAAAAGATACCATTTTGGATAAAAGCAAACTGTGGTTTACAGTATCGAAAGCCTTTTTGAGATCTAGAAAAACAGCTCCTACCACATTACCCCTGTCCAAGGACTGTTTGACGTTTTCAATAAGGCAACAATTTGCTGTTTCTGTTGAGTATCCTGGTCTAAAACCAAATTGATGTGGATGAAGAAGTTGACTGTCTTGTAAGTAGTCTATCAGCTGTGTAGCTACAACTTTTTCAAGAACCTTAGATAGGACTGGTAAGATAGAGATTGGGCGGTAATTGCATATATCGTCTTTACTGCCTGATTTATGAACTGGTATGACGACAGCTTTTTTCCAGCCAGATGGAAATGTACTAGACCTAATGGAGAGATTAATGAGATGAGTCAGTGGTTTGATTAATATTTTGCTGTGCATTTTGAGAAAGGAGGTGCTCATATTGTAGATATCACTAGTTTTTGAGTTTGACAGTGTTTTAACAATACCAGCAATTAACTTCTCATTTACCTCATCGATGTGAAAAGTATCTGTTGGGAGTATGGAATTTGTGTTGTTGAGCACATTTGGCAGCACAAAAATTTTTGTTAAGTCTTCCACAGAGCCCACAAAGTGTGAATTAAATTCATTTGCCAAAGTAGCCTTGTCACTGACGGTCTTGCCATTGATTCTAAGTTCCTTTACCCCCTTCTGATCGTTTTTTTTTATTAGTTAAGTTATTTAAATGCCTCCATAGGGAACTGTTGTTACCCTTTGCATGATCTATCAGTTTATTGTAATAAGATATTTTTGATTTTCGCAGCTCATGTACCACTTTATTTCTTAAACTTTTGTACACAAGGTGATCATTTTGTAGTTTGGAGGTTAGTGATGTTTTCAGTGCATAGTCTCGCCTCTTCATAAGTTTTCTTATTTCATTATTTAACCATGGTAGGCTAATCTTCTGTTGTCTACTTTTAATTTGCTTTGAAAATTTTTCTATAGACTTTGTGATTGTTGCAGTTATAAAATTACAACAATCATCTACTTCACATGTTGCCATGAGCTGCTCCCAATTTTGATTCTCTAAGTAATGTTCAAACTCCTCATTTTTTGATTTGGGGATAATAAAATTTGATTTGTCAATATCGACTCCCCCAAAATACTGTAGTCGCTTTTTAGTAAGTTTCCTGACAGCAAGAACCATGTTATGATCTGAGAGACCAGTTACAAGATTATAGGTTCTGGTTATTCGTTCTGGTTTATTAGTAAATACCATGTCAATAAGTGTTCTGGATTGTTTGGTTATCCTGGTGGGTCCTTTGATGATTTGCTGGTAATTAAATTTAGTCATGAGGCTTTTCAGTTTTTGTTTGTCTTTTTTATCAGACCAGTTGATATTAAAGTCACCATGAATTATTGTTTCTCTGTTCTTCTCAAGTTGTTTAACCAGATCACTTAATTCATTATATAAGGAAGAGTTGTGTGACGGTGGGTTGTACACTACTGCAATGTTGAAATTCATTACCGGAGAGAGACATACATTAACAGCTAAACATTCAAGTGAAGTATTCAAATCAACCAGTTGACATTTATATTTCTCTTTGATGTAAATTAAAACACCTCCTCCCCTCCCTACCTGCCTGTCTTTTCTAAAACACTGGTAGCCCACAATATCGATCATATTAGTGTCTATGTTACTGTGTAGCCAGCTTTCTGAGAGACAAAGGTAGTCCAGATTTGAGTCCAACAGCAACACCGAAATCTCATCTCTTTTGGGGATTATGCTCCGTATGTTTAAATGACCGCCGAGGATCCCCTTTGGTTTAGCCTTGGTGTCCCAAAGAACTCGTGCATGATTAACAGTTTGGAAAAATAAATGTTGTTTTTGCTTTTGTACAGCTCGGTTTTGTGCTAACCCAGTGGTCTGCTGTTTAATAGTGGCAGGTCCAGGGTTAAGGTGAATATCTCCTGCCAGAAGTAGCAGAACTAACAGAACTTTAACTGTATATCCTCTGCCATATTGTGATTTTTGCTTAACAGCCATGTTTGCCTTAATTTGGAAGTTTTTGCTCAGGGCTTTTAAAGACCACATAGAGTGTAGGGAGAGATGTCCAAGCCCAAATCCATACAGATAAAACTTTTTAACTTCACCTTTGGTTGAGTTTGTCGGAAAATCCTTCTTGTTGCAGGTCCAGACACACAAAGACAAAACGAAGAGGAAGTAGAGAAGTAGAGAAGGCTTATTAGTGGTGCCCATCAGCCCACTTTTTAATCCGGTGGCAGCCATCTTCAGTCCTTCTTGGAAAGAAGGAAAAGGAAAATCTGTGGATAGTAAAATAAATTCTGCTTATATCGCCAGAATCTGATCCGATCGTCCTCGAATCCAGTTGGGCCTCAGCTAGCCAACTAGCCCCTTCCGTTGCTGGTCTCGTTGCTCATAGTCGCCGTAACTGGTCTCCCGTCCCGCTCCTCCAACCGAGTCTCGTCACACACCGCCGCTGCCACCGAGCTCCGCTGAGGTCACGGTAAATCCTCCGCTAGGCACCGCCACCTACCGTCGTCTGCCTGGGTGAAATCTCTGCTGAGCCCCGTCAACAAATAGCCGCTTGCCTGGTAGTATCTCCGCTGGGCCTCGCAGCTGGGCTTCGATTCAGGCTGGTGTAAGGTGGAATGACTGGCGCCAGCATTAAGCTAACTAGCGTTAGCTTAGCAATCGCTTCGGGTAGTCTCGTCGCACACCGCCGCTGCAGTCACGGTAAGTCCTCCGCTGGGCACCGCCGCCTACCGCCGTCTGCCTGGGTGAAACCTCTGCTGAGCCCCGTCAAACAAATAGCCGCCTGCCTGGTAGTATCCCCGCTGGGCCTCGCAGCTGGGCTTTGATTCAGGCTGGTGTTAGGTGGAATGGCTGGCGCCAGCATTAAGCTAACTAGCGTTAGCTTAGCAATCGCTTCAGGTAGGGCACATCAGTGAATCACAAGGAAGCGCTGGAATCGCTGGTCAGTTTACTCACAGTGGCCGGATAAAAGCGATCAAAGGGGTAATCCACCGGAGGTATATCCGATCGCTGTAGGTAGTTATTTAGAGACTGGCGCCAGCATTAAGCTAACTAGTGTTAGCTTAGCAATCGCTTCAGGTAGCATTAAGCTAACTAGTGTTAGCTGAGCAATCGCTTCAGGAAGGCGCAGGAAGTCGCTGGAGAAAGGCGATTAAAGGGCAATCCAACGGAGGTGGCAATTCAGCCCGTGCGTGTTCGCCACGAGCGCCGATCGCTGCAGGCCAGCCACTTTTAATGGCAAAATCAGTGACTTTGTCTCAGCACTGAAAAAGTGTGACCATCCCGGTCGCCATCTTGAGAGAAGATCTCAAGAAGAGATCTTCTTGAGATTCTCAAGAAGAATAAATATATGAAAGTCTGTTTTAGAATTAGCTTGCCAAAAAAATCACCTTTTTCAAAAAACTACTTAATTGAAATGGTTTTTCTAACTATTAACAGTAAGCATGCAGAATTTTAATTTAGCTTGTTTCAGTTTGCAAAGTAGGCTGCTAAAAAATCACAATCAAAAAAACAGTTCATTAAAGGCCAAATGTCACGTAATTTTTTTTTTCTAAATGACAACGAATTTTGATAAAATACACATAGCTTAAACCAAATATTCATACAGGAGACCATATCACCCACCCGTATTTACATAATTGCGCAAAATACACCAGGTGAAGGCCCCGCCTTGCTCGCTGGCTTGTGACAGCCAATCCAGACCGCGGCCATGATTTTGACGTCACAAATTTCACCCTGGCTGCCCTGCCTATCCACATTCACACTTATCAACACTGGACAATCATGACGGAAAGTGACAGCGATTGTGAACAAATTAGTTTAGTTTTGTCTTTTTTTTTGTCTTTTCTTTTTGTATTTTTTTGTCAGTGGTTCAGACAGTGACAGAGGCATTGAACCTTACAGGTTCGAGCCGTCCGAGACGGAATCAGATGCTTTGTCTGATGACAACAGTTCCGACGATGACCAGAGAGCAGAACCAGTGGAAAATGTCATTGAATTGGACATTAATCGCCTCCAGAATTGGGAAGCCGAAGGGGGTCTGTTGAGGGCGCCCCATAAATATTGATTTTTCGGAAGCCATTATTATTACAGTGGAGGAGAGCCGCTGCTGTCAAGAAATTTACCAGATCATTATGAGAATGGAGGCGCATACCTGTCAAGAGAGACGTTTTCGCCGTATTTTAATACGAGGAAAATGCAGTTTTAGAAAAATACGGGCGTATTGCCATTTCTGTATGCCCAAAAGAAAAATATACGGGAAAAAAAATTATTGAGTGTGTTAAGGAACACGTCGTGTGTGTGAGAGCCCCACAGCTAGGGTGCTGGCAGATCGCTCAGCGGGAGCTATTCTCACTACATTGAGAAGTGTGGACTCAATCATTAGGCTGATGGCCGCCCCGGGCAGATCGCTCAGCGTGAGCTATTCTCACTACTGTTAGAAGTGTGGACTCAATCATTCGGCTGATGGCCGGGGCGGGCAGATCGCTCAGCGGGAGCTATTCTCACTACATTGAGAAGTGTGGACTCAATCATTAGGCTGATGGCCGGGGCGGGCAGATCGCTCAGCGTGAGCTATTCTCACTACTGTTAGAAGTGTGGACTCAATCATTAGGCTGATGGCCGGGGCGGGCAGATCGCTCAGCGGGAGCTATTTTCACTACAGTTAGAAGTCATTAGGCTGATGGCCTCACACTTTCAACTGTCCTGCGGCTGCGGAACAGAAAGGAATCACCTTCCAAATCCAGAATTCTGCTTTTTTTATTTTGAGCCGGACGCTGAGTTGTGTTGTTATTGTCAAATATCCATGAATCCTTAAAATATTTGACAATAACAACACGAATTACATTTAAAACATTTCCCAGAAAAGTGTCCCTTATTACCCCGCCGTCCCTTATAGCCGCGTTTTACGGTATTAAAATACGGCGAAAACGTATCACTTGACAGGTATGAAAACATTTCCCAGAAAAGTGTCCCTTATTACCCAGCTGTCCCTTATAGCCCCGTTTTAAGGTATGGGTGAAATATCCAATTTTTTTCTTTCTTGTTGCTCACTTTAATCTTCCAGTCTCCATATAAACATTCAATCAGGATACCCCAAGCATCAAACTAAGGTACAATCTATTTCGTCACTTCCGCCTTCTTCCCCAGGCGATTCCAGGGGCCGTGAGTAGGAACGTTAGGCCAAGCGCGGCAGTTTTAAATTAACGAATATTCCGGCGTTACTGAAGCATATGCACCAAGACCCGAACGGATCGGTTCCCTTTTATATCTAGTTTCAAGACATTTTAAGGACCCTGTTACGTGACATTTGGCCTTTAAATCTTTTATTGTGGTTATTTCACTCAAATATCAGTTTTATAAATCATGAGTCCAGCCCGTTCTCTCCACAGCTGACCCTCGGTTCCTGCAGGTTCTCCACCATGGACCTCAGAAATAAACCAGAAAAATGAAAAAAAAAAAAAAATCAGAAATATGATTATCACTTCAGATGTGGTGAAGATTTTTAAGATCAGCATAATAAAATTATTACAGATGTCCTGTCCCTCCTCAGCTTCATTAACTGCTCTGTTTTCGTTAAAAATAACCTCAGGTGGTTTTTTACACCACCACATAAGCAAATAAATAACATCAACTTCCCAATGTCTCTACGGGACTTTAAAAGTTATCTTATTAAAGCAAGTTATTTCAACCATGTCATCCTGTATTTTTATGTTATTTATATTACTGACATTAGTTAATAAACTGACATCAATGGGTAAAAAAGGTTTGACTTCAGAAAAAATAGCAGTTCAACATGTTTAATTAATACATTGAGTAAAGCAAACAGCACATCAGAAAATAATGTCACGTAACGTGAGCTTAAATAATCAGATGTTGCTGTTTTCTGTATTATTGGTGTTTTCACGTTCAAACCACTGCATAATTCGAGCAAAAAACTTACTTTGAACTGTTTCTGACTTTGTTGTGCTTTTACCTGAGCTGAGAGAAAAAAAAAACGAAGCCAGGCTGAGCCACGCGCTGAATGCTAGGATATGTCAGGGCCACAAGGATCCTATCTGTGGTTTTCAGGATTTTGAAGGCTGCAGTTGTTGACCGCATGTGAAGGAGCCCATGGAGTGGGACAGCCTTGGATGCAGCACAGTGATGTGTCTGACCTAGAAATGCGCGCTTGGAGGACACAGAACCTGAATTGAGACACAGCCTCTCTCTCTCTCTCTATCTATCTATCTATCTAGAGAGAGAGAGAGAGATACACACACACACACACACACATAGGGTGTTTAGTTGCTAGTGGCTGAAGTTGTGTCCTGTGATTACTGAAGCCATAGTCGCTACAGTTGTAGTCCTGTCAGTGTTCCTACCAAGAACAGCTGTTGCAGGTAATGTGGGCCCACTCAGGCTATGGGAGAAGTGATATTTTCCTGGTTGAAGGTTGATAAAGGTTGATAAATAATTTGGAAATATTATTTTAAGGTGAAAATCCTTCTGTTGATTGCTATACTGGGTGTCTTATTTATTACCGGAGCCATATAGTGCCTTACACAGTTTGATGAATTTTCCTTAAAACTTTTGTGTATATACAGTCTGTGGTAAATGACTGTTGCTTGCTTTGGCTTCTGGTATTGTGAACATAGTTTGGTATAAAAGGTAGAAGAACCAGATAATGGAGGATTCTTGTGTTTATAGTAAAATTTTATCTTATGCAAGGTAAGAATGTCTACAATTTTAAACACTTCAAGTGTACTAAATAAAGGATCTGTATGTTATATGCTCTTTAGCAAATAACTAACTAACTAACTAACCTGCACTTATATAGCGCTTTTTCTAGTCACAAAGACCACTCAAAGCGCTTTCACTAGTACTAACCCTCTATTCTAAGGGCTTATAGGAAACAGATATATAATAATCCTAATAATAATAATAATAATCCTAAATGTGTTTTTTGCAGTCAGTATATAAAATCTCATTCTAAAATTACAAAGTCAAGTTGTGAAGATCTCAAATATAAAAGTTATTTCTAACTGCCTTCAGAGGAAAAATGTTTCTGTGTTACTATTTTTACTAAATGTCTTATGTACAGCATTAAGTATCGTCTTGATAAAAAAAATACATTCAGGAATTTATTTTCTCCTAAAGTGGGTAGTATTGGACAGCTACTGTATATAGAAAGACGTGCACTTCTTAGAACAACAGTGGCATGTTGCAGTATTCATAACGCTGCCTGAAAGAGTTTGATTACTCAGTAATTATACCGCTCCATGTGAATGTTAATGTCCTTGTGTTACCTTACGTTGGTCGTTTCTGTGTTGTTTAAATTGTGTTAAAGTATAAAAGACATGTCCATTTATTTATTTTAAGGAGAAGAAGATTTGCAGAAGCCATTAAGTGTACTATTTGATTTAAAGGTAGAATATGCAGTATTTTCTACTTACAACTATTCCAGAAATACCTACAAATATAATTAGAGTGTAAAGAAACATCGCTTTTGCTGTCTTGCAATGTATGATCACTTATGATATTGCAGCACTATGAGTTAATTTATGATGTTTGCTGGGTTGATGAAGTGATAAATACCACATTGCAGCAGCAGGGTGAGTATAAGTCAGTTTTCAGCTCAGAGTCAGAAGAACGACACGTTACCGGAAGGACTGAAACCCACGGCTCCTGCATGACAGACAAGCATTCTGTGTTAAAGGGGTCATTGACTGAAAAGTTGTGTTTTTGTAGATTTTAACCATCTGAAATGTCTATTGGTCACATGATTATCAAAATATCAAAAAACTGTCCATCCATCCATCCATCTTCCACCGCTTTTCCGGAGGTCCGGGTTGCGGAGGCAGCAGTTCAAGCAGAGAAGCCCAGACTTCCCTCGCCCCAGCCACCTGCTGCAGCTCTTCAGAGAGGATACCAAGGCATTCCCAGACCAGCTGGGAGACATAGTCTCTCCAGTGAGTCCTGGGTCTGCCCTGGGGTCTCTTCCCAGTGGGACGTGCCCAAAACACCTCAAGTGGGAGGCGTCCAGGAGGCATCCTAATGAGATGCTCATACCACCTCAACTGACTCCTTTCAATGTGGTGGAGCAGTGGTTCTACTCTGAGCCTCTCCCGGATGACTGAGCTCCTCACCCTATCTCTGAGGGTGAGTCCAGCAATCCTATGGAGAAAGCTCATTTCAGCCGCTTGTATCTGTGATCTTGTTCTTTCGGTCATTACCCAAAGCTCGTGACCATAGGTGAGAGTAGGAACGTACACTACCGTTCAAAAGTTTGGGGTCACTTAGAAATTTCCTTATTTTTGAAAGAAAAGCACTTTTTTTCAATAAAGATAACTTTAAACTAATCAGAAATACACTCTATACATTGCTAATGTGGTAAATGACTATTCTAGCTGCAAATGTCTGGTTTTTGGTGCAATATCTACATAGGTGTATAGAGGCCCATTTCCAGCAACTATCACTCCAGTGTTCTAATGGTACAATGTGTTTGCTCATTGCGTCAGAAGGCTAATAGATGATTAGAAAACCCTTGTGCAATCATGTTAGGTCTGCAATGCTGTAATTGCTGCAAATGGAGGATTCTTTGACGAAAGCAAAGTTTGAAGGAAAAAATTATTATTTCAAATACAAATCATTATTTCTAACCTTGTCAATGTCTTGACTATATTTTCTATTCATTTTACAACTCATGGTGGTAAATAAGTGTGACTTTTCATGGAAAACACAAAATAATTGTCTGGGTGACCCCAAACTTTTGAACGGTAGTGTAGATTGACTGGTAAATCGACGGCTATCAAAAAAAAAAAATCAAAAAAAAATCCCAAGCTTTCTATCAAAAAACTAATTTCTCTTAAAAAAAAACAAAAACAAAGCACCTTTATATCATTTTTTTTTTTTGGTCCGATTAGCCATTTTAACTCTCTTGGGTTTCTTCCTGTATGTCAAGAAAAGGTAAGCCCAGCCTTGATATGTACTGTTGTTCTATTATTGGCCAGTGTCTGTCTGCAAATGTAGATAAGCTGGGAATCCAGCCGCAGCGATAGCTTCAGAGCTAACAGTGCTAGGGAGTTTGATTCCCAAGTGCATTTTAAGTTGTTATGTTCTAGATTTCAGTTACTCTAATAAACATCCCTCTTTTCAACTGGTTCACTAATCCACAGCCAGTTATACCGTATATCTTGCATCATTTTGGCTTGTTTTGTTATGTTTTCGCAGTGATACTAAATCAGTCTTTTAGCATTAGCTTGACTAGGCAGTTACTGAATAGCTGAAGCTAGCCGTTTAGCCACTCATTCAGGACTGTTTCTGTGCTTATTGTTCCCCAGGGACCAGTCATAATCTATTGACCCCACTGAAACCATGCACCCCTGTTCACCAGTGATGCATTATTTTGTTCATTCTTTGAGACAAATTTAGATTAGTTGGCCAGGGCTTGCACCCAAGCTAGGAGCTAGCCAACAGTAATGATGTAAGGGGAAGGGGGGTTAAATGCAGTTCTTAGGGATTTAAAGAGACACTGAAACTGAAGCCGTTCCGATTAAGGCTGCAAAGGATGATTCACAACGATGCTGCTATAATGAAATATTTAAAGACAATTTGACCAAAATATGTCACAAACATTTGATCAAAGTTTGACAAGTGGGCTACAAGGACATTATTTTTGGTTATGACACTGATTACTAATAAAGTTTTATTTGAAATTTTCATCAAAATATCAAGGAAAATGTGATTTTTCCTGTTTTATTTCCCTTTCTTCACCTTACAAAAACCAGTTTGTTAAAATTCTAAATCTCTGTTGCATTGCAACTTTATTAAGTGCCACGTTACAGTTTTCAAATATTTACAAGTTGAAAGCTCGAGCTTCAGATTTTCAGGTTTCACTGTAGTTGTCACAACAGAAGCTTCTGTCGCTTTGAGTGCAAAACAACAAGAGCACAGCTGCTGTCACCTCTGCTGACAGCTGTGAAGCCAAGTGTGACTGAAGTGTAATTAAAAGGCATCTCAGTAGAAAGAAAAACTACAGTTTAAAAGGTACTGGCTGGACCAAAGCCAAAAGCAGCTCTGTTTAACCACAAATGCTGCTGCTAATGGAGAATGTTTCTAGAAATTTTAGCAGCATTGGGGTTGTTGATTTTGTCTTGATCACAACACATTTATTAGTGATAATCTGAAATAAAGCTAAACGGGTCTAATTCCCTTCAAACTGCAGTTATTTGTATTATGCACCCATTGTCTTAAAAAAAGGATGCAATAATTATTTTAACCTATAAAATGCATACAGAAGGGAGTAATCTTTCCATTAGATCAAAGCACATCACACACTTTTTCTGCCTCTGAACAGTAGACGATCTTGCCTAAATAAACAAGATAGAGCTGATATTTCTATCTATTTTAGAGGTTAGTTCTCTTCAACCACCCACTGGGTGTTCAGATGAATGCTGAGCTGGGGGTTTAAGCAATATAAATTTGGTAACTTTCTGAGGCAAATTTTACTGCAAATTGCAAAATCCTACTGCTGGATGATTCAAAGAAAAGCATACGCGTAGCACAAGGTCACTAGAGTCGTTCTGTGGAGAATTATAATGTGCAGATTTCCTGAAGGTGAAATTTATCAAAGGAGACAAATCAAGTGCTTCAGATCGTCACTAAATTATAATAAAGAGGTTTCAGTCTGCACAAGAACAAGGTAGCGTTCAGTCTTTGGTGGGAGAGAATGAGCAAATAGAAAGATTACTGACTTCCTTGATGTAACTGACAGGTGACGGCTCACCGTCAGAGGGACTCAAGCTGTCCAGTCAACTAGAAGATGTATTGTGTAACTGAATGCAACATGCCCCATTTGAGTCTATCACTCCACCAGCTTCACGTCATCCTCCTTTCACTCAAACATCTTTCTTTTCTTTGTCCAATATCAACCATTTAGCATATCAGAGATGCACAAATTCAAAGGTAGGATAAGATAAGCCTTTATTAGTCCCACCATGGTGAAATTCCAGGATTGCAACAGCACAGGGATAGCAACACTCAGAGCAATAATTTAGAAGATAAGAAAATAAGAGCAGTGAATATACATATGTACACATAAATATACATATACACTGCGGAGCATTGTAGCAAGATGGAGTAAACAGCATAACCATCTATTTAGTTATCCTACATGGTATGAATATGTACCCATACATATTGTCACCCTCTGTAGCGATTGATATTGTCCTAGTTGTATACTGGAGGGGACCATTTTGTGTAAGTCTGTTGCGTCTTTTGTATTCAATACTATTAGGTCGTCACGTTTTTTTTTGCTATCTCTGCGTGATCACTGAGTGATCTCTCAGTGATCTTCAGTGATCTCCACAGTCCTCTTAAGTTTTTACTCATTGCAAAACAACTAGCTAGGGATGCACGGTAGTAGAATTTTAGCCGATGTGCTGATAGTTTGCAAGTAGTTTTTGCTGATTGTCAATGCCGATATACTATGCACATTGTCATGACCCGAGCGCCGATCTCGTCCGCGCTCGGGCTATGCATCACCTCTGCTGGCACTGACAGCTGTGGATTACATTCTGGCTCCACCGGGCTCTTATTGTGACAGCGCTCGGTGGGGTTTCCGGCTGTCAAGATCGATCAGCTGTTCGGCATCACAGCTCGTTAGCGCCGGCTTTATTAGCGGGCGCTGACAGCTGATTGATGCTGGAGTATCGTCAATCTTTCCTGGTCCTCGTCATGTCAGGTTCGTGCTTATTCTTGTCTTGTTCATAGTTAAGGTCGTAGTGGCTGGGGTTAGCCCTACGATCCCTTGTATTATATATATTATATCTCGTCTTGTCTTGTTAATAAACATCCATGCAAAGCTCACCGGCGACTTTTGGCGTCTTATGGTGGCCCGCGAGGGTCACCGCATGACACACATATTTTTCCCACTCTGTTTACATCTCCTTTGTCTTGCAGTGATGATTAACTGGCGTATAAATACACATTCCCCAAGGAAAATAAGATGACTGCCTCAACTTAATATGAAAATAAATACATATTTATTTTTAGTAACATGTTCAACAGAACTGTAAACTTCCTCCTTTTAATAGGCTTGGAGGATACTGTTATTGTGACTTTCATTACAACAGCCACAATCAGGATAAGAGGAAACATGTAAATAAATGCAGTCTGTTCATGGGGATCATGTGAAAATAAAGTACATTCACTGTACATATACATCCATCCATCCATCTTCTACCACTTTTCCGGAGGTCCGGGTCGCGGAGGCAGCAGTTCAAGCAGAGAAGCCCAGACTTCCCTCTCCCCAGCCACCTGCTCCAGCTCTTCAGAGGGGATACCAAGGCGTTCCCAGACCAGCTGGGAGACATAGTCTCTCCACCGAGTCCTGGGTCTGCCCC
The DNA here is from genome assembly GCA_020510985.1 of Pholidichthys leucotaenia. NCBI lineage: Eukaryota > Metazoa > Chordata > Actinopteri > Cichliformes > Pholidichthyidae > Pholidichthys > Pholidichthys leucotaenia. The sequence continues at coordinate 178,441,374 of CM035848.1, forward strand.
GGGGTCTCCTCCCAGTGGGACGTACCTGAAACACCTCAAGTGGGAGGCGTCCAGGAGGCATCCTAATCAGATGCCCATACCACCTCAACTGACTCTTTTCAATGTGGAGGAGCAGCGGTTCTACTCTGAGCCTCTCCCGGATGACGGAGCTCCTCACCCTATCTCTGAGGGTGAGTCCAGCAATCCTATGGAGAAAGCTCATTTCAGCCGCTTGTATCCACGATCTCGTTCTTTCGGTCATTACCCAAAGCTCGTGACCATAGGTGAGAGTAGGAACGTAGATTGACTGGTAAATCGACAGCTTTGCCTTAGAACTAAGTTCCCTCTTCACCACAACAGAGCGGTACAACGTCCGCATCACTGCAGATGCTGCTCCAATCCGTCTGTCGATCTCTCGCTCCATTTTCCCCTCACTCGTGAACAAGACCCCAAGATACTTAAACTCCTCCACTTGGGGCAGGAGCCTGTCCCCAACCCGGAGAGGACAATCCACCTTTTTCCGGTTGAGGACCATGGACTCGGACTTGGAGGTGCTGATTCTCATCCCAGCCGCTTCACACTCAGCGGCAAACCGTCCCAGCAAGAGCTGTAGGTCATTGCTGGATGAAGCCAACAGGACAACATCATCTGCAAACAACAGAGATGAGATCCTGTGGTCACCAAGCATGACACCCTCCATTCCCTGGCTGCGCCTAGAAATCCTGTCCATAAAAATTATGAACAGGATCGGTGACAAAGGGCAGCCCTGGCGGAGTCCAACTCTCACTGGGAATGACTCCGACCGAGTGTTGGCAATACGAACCAAACTCTCACAACGGTCGTACAGAGACCGAATAGCTCGTAACAACAAGCCCAATACCCCATACTCCCGAAGCACCCCCAACAAAAATCCACGAGGGACGCGGTCAAATGCCTTCTCCAAGTCCACAAAACACATGTAAACTGGTTGAGCAAACTCCCACGAACCCTCAAGAATTCTCAAGAGAGTAAAGAGCTGGTCCGATGTCCCACGGCCAGGACAAAAACCACATTGCTCCTCCTGAATCCGAGGTTCGACCAACGGCCGGACTCTCCTCTCCAGTACCTTGGCATAGACCTTCCCAGGGAGGCTGAGGAGTGTGATCCCTCTAAAGTTGGAGCACACCCTCCGGTCCCCTTTTTTGAAGAGAGGAACCACCACCCCGGTTTGCCATGCCAAAGGCACTGCCCCCGACCTCCACGCAATGTTGCAGAGGCGTGTCAACCATGACAACCCAACAACATCCAGGGCCTTGAGGTACTCAGGGCGAATTTCGTCCACCCCCGGGGCCCAGCCACCAAGGAGATTTTTAACCACCTTGGCGACCTCAGCCCCTGTGATAGGCGAGTCATCCCCCTCGTCCCCAAACCCTGCTTCCTCTGTGGAAGGCGTATCAGTGGGATTGAGGAGATCCTCGAAGTATTCCTTCCACCGCCCGACGATATCCCTAGTTGAAGTCAACAGTGTCCCATCCGCACCATACACAGTGTGGACGGGGAGCTGCTTTCCCCTCCTGAGCCGCCGAACAGTTTGCCAGAATCTCTTTGAAGCCGACTGAAAGTCTTGTTCCATGGCCTCACCGAACTCCTCCCATACCCGCGTTTTTGCTTCAGCAACCACCCGAGCTGCACTCCGCTTGGCCTGCCGGTACACCTCAGCTGCTTCGGGAGTCCCACAAGCCAACCAAGCTTGATAGGACTCCTTCTTCAGCTTAATGGCCCCCCTCACCACTGGTGTCCACCACTTGGTTCGGGGGTTGCCACCACGAGATGCACCGACCACCTTGCGGCCGCAGCTCTGACCCGCCGCTTCAACAACAGAGGTGGAGAACATGGCCCATTCAGACTCCATGTCTCCAGACTCCCTCGGAATGTGGTTGAAGTTCTTCCGGAGGTGGGAGTTGAAGACCTCCCGGACAGGGGCCTCAGCCAGACGCTCCCAGCACACCCTCACTATACGTTTGGGTCTACCAGGTCTGAATGGCTTCCTCCCCTGCCATCGGATCCAGCTCACCACCAGGTGGTGATCAGTTGACAGCTCTGCACCTCTCTTTACTCGGGTGTCCAAGACATACGGTCGCAGGTCTGATGATACGATAACAAAATCGATCATCGACCTGCGACCTAGGGTGTCCTGGTGCCAGGTGCACATATGGACACCCTTATGCTTGAACATGGTGTTCGTTATGGACAGACTGTGGTTAGCACAGAAGTCCAATAACTGAACACCACTCGGGTTCAGATCGGGCAGGCCGTTCCTCCCAATCACCCCTCTCCAGGTTTCACTGTCGTTGCCCACGTGCGCATTGAAGTCCCCCAGTAGGACAATGGAGTCTCCAGGAGGAGTACCCTCCACCACCCAAGTCACAGACTCCAAAAAGGGTGGGTACTCTGAAACATCATTTGGTGCATAGGCACAAATGATGGTCAGGACCCGTTTCCCAACCCGAAGGCGTAGGGAAGCAACCCTTTTGTCCACCGGGGAAAACTCCAATATAGAGGCAGCAAGGTGGGGCGATACAAGAATACCCACCCCTGCTCGTCGCCTCTCGCCCGGGGCAACTCCAGAAAAGGCCAAGCTCCAGCCCCTCTGCAGTAGACTGGTTCCGGAACCGGAGCTGTGTGTTGAGGTGAGGCCGACTATATCTAGCCGGTATCGCTCAACCTCGTACACCAGCTCAGGCTCCTTCCCCACAAGAGAGGTGACATTCCACGTATACAGTATACGTATACGTATACATATACGTATACATATACAGTAACTAAAATAATTTTACTCAGTGTAATATTGTTACACTACTGACTAAAGAAGCACAAATAAGGCCGCATGTGATTTACAGACTTAATCAAACTCAGCATCATATAAACTGGATCAAATAAACCGCTTCAAAACAGGAGCCTACTCAGCACCATCTTCAGTAACATTGAAACAGTAACTTGGATCCGCCTCAGTCTGATGTTAAAAAATTACAGCTTGTAACTCAGGTAAGGCCAGACCTGAAAGTGACCTGTGACTGGGCGTGCATGGTGAGGCTCACTGGGAGTCCGCGGTGCGGGTCGGCCAAAGTTTTCAGTGAGTGGGAGCATTTGGTTTTTGGCAAAAAGAGCTGTATTGGCTCATGTTACAACCATTTGAAAACGTTTGCAACTGTTTGCAGAAAAACACATTTGCCAAAAAAGTTCAAACATATTAAAAATTTTGGGGTGACAAGAAAAACAGTTTTAGGACTTCAACAACTGTTTGCAACCTGTTTGGCAACCTTTTACAAACCCTGATGAGACCCCAAAATCAACACATTCACCAGCATTCACAGCTCCATGAGATGGGGGGTTAGAGACCACTGAAAGATCGTTGAGATGTCTGGACACTTTTTTCATCTTTTAATGATTTGTCAATGATCTCCACCCCTGTGTAAAGGCAGTGAAGAGCACTAACAACCTCTCATATATATGTATAAAAAAAACTTACACCTCCTTGGTCGCCCAAAAGACTCTCTTCTGGTCTCTCAGTGAGCTGTCAAAGATCTTTGAAAGATCTCTATAGATCACCATGAAAATGGTACAACAATCTTCCAAACATTTACACAAAAACAGCTTTTTTGAGGCTTTAGGAGATTGTTGAGCAATCGGGTCAAATTTTGAGCTCTCAATGGTCACCCAATAATCTCCGTCTATGTATTTAGGGGCCCTAAATAGGAAACAGCAGAACAGGTTCAGGTTCTCCAGCTTTCTTTCAAGTTGAATCATTTATACCCCCTTTACACAGGGGTGGAGATCATTGAGAGATCTGGCCAATTTTTGGTCTTCTCAAAGTTTTGACTCCATCCAAAACATACAATTGGTCCAATCTCTCAGCGACCTCCATTCTGTTTAAAGGGACCCTTAGGAGAAAAGTCTTAACCTTCTAATAAATGCAACAGCATTAGGTGTGACTTGTGTTTTGACAGACTGTCATACTCTGATATCATTGCCCTCATCTTAACACAACGGCTCACATCATCTTCCTGAATTATCCATGTGCAGCATCTTTTATTCATTTTGACCAAATTATGCAAAAAAAGTAAGAGAGGAGAAGTGCCTCAGCAGTTTCTCTGATACGGCAAAGGAGATTTTAAGGTCAGTAGATGTTTGTGGAAAGTCCAGCACTGAACTGCACAGTGTTCCTAGACTAGACAGTAATGAACCTCGTTTCACTATGAGAGATAGAGAAGAGAGCATTATTGAGCCTGGCAAAGTAATGGGCCATACAATTTATTTACATCAACAGGGAATCTGTGGAAGAACTGGGCTATTAGTCAACTGTGCAATAGGGAACAATTGTGTCATGTCTGCATCAAACTTGCCTCAGGCAGAAGTGTGAAGTGCCAGCAGTGTGAAGTGCAGTTAGCAGTGACTCTGGCCAGGACTGGCGGAGAGTGATAATGCCCAAAGAGACGCTTCCCCCTCACTGGCTGCTCTATGAGCTAGCAGCGTTGCCGCAGAAGTCTGTATTCAGCCGCTCTTATCAAGACCAAGGTGCTGCTTTATTGTGTTGTTCAAAGTCCTCCTCTGGCTGTACCCAAGCCTTGAATTGCTCTTTGTAATTGTATTTGTGGCTAGAAGAAACAAACATTTCACCAGTTGACAGAAGCTATACTATTCGCTACCACGGATGCGGGGCAGTTGTGGCTAGCCAGTACATTTTTACTTTGCAGCGGATGCCTTGTCTCAGGGAGATGGAACGGATATGGGCAGACAAAAAAGTTACAAGTCGTGCAAGGGGGGTGGTGTTCATGCCACCACTCGATGTTTAACTTGCCATCCCCATATACCCAAGCCCACAAGGCAAGGAAATGAGCTGTGCATTTCCCCTCAACGTGCTGCTGAATGTCCTACTTAGGAGCATTTAATATTAATGACTAGAAGAAAGGTGCTGCTACAGAATGAAGCTCACAGTGTTTAAGCAGCTGATGCAGTGTTTTTAACCCACTGGGAGCTTAGTGGGCCATGGCTGACTCCTGGAAGGCTTCCAGATGGAATAATAGGGGCAAACTGTGTGATAGTGGGACACCCGAGGAGGTCGTCCCCGTATTCCCCATTGGTCCATTTGTTGCTCTCTGTGATTGGTGTCTTCTGTGTTGAAGCACAAAGGCCAGCAAGACCAGGTCATAACTTCTGATTCCTGAAAAACAAGAAAGAACAGCATTAAACACACACACACACACACACACACACACACACACACAGAGCGAGAGAGAGACAGCAGGGGGTATTCCAGAAAGCAGGGTTAACATAGCCTGAACTCAGGATTAAGTGAACCTGTCAGAACTTACTCTGAGTTTCTGATTCCATCCATCCATCCATCCATCCATCTTCTTCCGCTTAATCCTTTTCGGGTCGCGGGGGGGCTGGAGCCTATCCCAGCATTGACCTCCAGATGTGCGCATTCACAGCAAGCCTACTAGACAGCATGTGTTGAACACAGAGACCACAAGCAGAGAAGGAAAAGAGAGAGAATTATTTCTCTGAGGAAGAGTTACAAGCACTCTTGGAGGCACATGAGGAGTGGAAAAAAATCACAATCAAGGAGAAAAAAAACGTGACATCAGCCACAGGAGCTGACCTGTAAAGAACTGCTGCTGCGTGGAGTGCGTTTTACCCGTGGACAATCTACATAAGTTTGTTTATATGAGCATTCCTGCTTAGCTTGCTAAGTGGGTCAAGCCCCTGAGTGACATAAGTAGAATGCCAGACTGTGGTGGGACAACCTGTGAGTTCGAGTCCCGCATCAATGTCCTTTGGGTCAAATTTATTTTCCATTAAAAAAATTTAGTATTCAGAATAATACAATGTTATAAATTGAGTGCATTGCAAGTCAGTAGGCTTTTTTACAACCTTCATCATTACATTCAGATATAATGCTCTGCACTGTGTTCATATATTCATATATTTATTCCATCCAGCTACAATGCTCTGCACTGTGTGTCTGTGTGTGTGTGTATATATATATTTTATAGTAATATGTACATATGTATATTAGCTGCTCTTGCTTGCTTGTTTTTTTTTTTTGTTTTTTTTTTTCTTGCCTTCTGATTGTTGCTCTGAGTGTTGCTATCCCTGTGCTGTTGCAATCCTGGAATTTCCCCGTTGTGGGACTAATAAAGGCTTATCTTATCTTAATGGCTTTTGCTATATAGATTTTTCATGTAAATTTGTACCTTTTTCATAAATTTGCAGCTTTTCGTGAGCCTTTTTTTCTTGTAATTTTGCAATTTTTTATAGTAAATATGCAATTTTTCCATCCATCCATCTTCTGCCGTTTTTCCGGAGGTCCAGGTCACAGAGGCAGCAGTTCAAGCAGAGAAGCCCAGACTTCCCTCACCCCAGCCACCTGCTCCAGCACTTCAGAGAGGATACCAAGGCGTTCTCAGACCAGCTGGGAGACAGAGTCTCTCCAGCGAGTCCTGGGTCTGCCCCGGGTTCTCCTCCCAGAAGGACGTGCCCAAAACACCTCAAGTGGGAGGCATCCAGGAGGCATCCTGATCAGATGCCCATACCACCTCAACTGGCATCTTTCAATGTGGAGGAGCAGCGGTTCTACTCTGAGCCTCTCCCGGGTGACTAAGCTCCTCACCCTATCTCTGAGGGTGAGTCCAGCGATCCTATGAAGAAAGCTCATTTCAGCTGCTTGTATCCGCGATCTCGTTCTTTCGGACATTAGCCAAAGCTCGTGACCATAGGTGAGGGTAGGAACGTAGACTAACTGGTAAATTGACAGCTTTGCCTTAGAACTCAGCTCCCTCTTCACCACAAGAGACTGGTACAACATCCGCATCACTGCAGATGCTGCTCTGATCCATCTGTCAATCTCTCGCTCCATTTTCCCCTCACTCGTGAATAAGACCTGAAGATACTTAAACTCCTCCACTTGGGGCAGGAGCCTGTGCCAAACCCAGAGAGGACAATCCACCTTTTTCCGGCTGAGGACCATGGACTCGGACTTGGAGGTGCTGATACTCATCCCAGCCGTGTCACACTCAGCAGCAAACTGTCCCAGTAAGACCTGTAGGTCATTGCTGGATGAAGCCAGCAGGACAACATCATCTGCAAACAACAGAGATGAGATCCTGTGGTCATCAAGCATGACACCCTCCATTCCCTGGCTGCGCCTAGAAATCCTGTCCATACAAATTATGAACAGGATCGGTGACAAAGGGCAGCCCTGGTGGAGTCCAACTCTCACTGGGAATGAGTCTGACTGAGTGTTGGCAATATGAACCAAACTCTCACAATGGTTGTACAGAGACTGAATAGCTCATAACAACAAGCCCAATACCCCATACTCCCGAAGCACCCCCCACAAAAAACCACGAGGGACGCGGCTGAATGCCTTCTCCAAGTCCACAAAACACATGTAAACTGGTTGGGCAAACTCCCACAAACCCTCGAGGATTCAAGAGGGTAAAGAGCTGGTCCGATGTGCCACGGCCAGGACGAAAACCACATTGCTCCTCCTGAATCCGAGGTTCGACCAACGGCCAAACTCTCCTCTCCAGTACCTTAGCATAGACCTTCCCAGGGAGGCTAAGGAGTGTGATCCCTCAAAAGTTGGAGCACACCCTCCAGTCCCCTTTTTTGAAGAGAGGAACAACCACCCCGGTTTGCCATGCCAAAGGCACTGCCCCCAACCTCCACGCAGTGTTGCAGAGGTGCGTCAACCATGACAGCCGTACAACATCCAGGGCCTTGAGGTACTCAGGGCGAATCTCGTCCACCCCCGGGGCTCCGCCACCAAGGAGATTTTTAACCACCTTGGTGACCTCAGCCCCTGTGATAGGCAAGTCGTCCCCCTCGTCCACAAGCCCTGCTTCCTCTGTGGAAGGTATGTCAGTGGGATTGAGGAGATCCTCGAAGTATTCCTTCCACCGCCTGACGATAACCCTAGTCGAAGTCAGCAGTGCCCCATCCGCACCATACACAGTGTGGACAGGGAGCTGCTTCCCCCTCCTGAGCCACCGGACAGTTTGCCAGAATCTCTTCGAGGCCGACCGAAAGTCTTGTTTCATGGCCTCATCGAACTCCTCCCATACCCGAGTTTTTGCTTCAGCAACCACCCGAGCTGCACTCCGCTTGGCCTGCCGGTACAACTCAGCTGCTTCGGGAGTCCCACAAGCCAACCAAGCTTGATAGGACTCCTTCTTCATTTTAATGGCCCCCCTCACCACTGGTGTCCACCACTTGGTTCGGGGGTTGCCACCACGAGATGCACCGACGACCTTGTGGCTGCAGCTCTGGGCAGCCACTTCAACAATGGAGGTGGAGAACATGGCCCATTCAGACTTCATGTCTCCACACTCCCTTGGAATGTGGTTGATGTTCTTCCGAAGGTGGGAGTTGAAGACCTCCCGGACAGCGGCCTCAGCCAGACGTTCCCAGCACACCCTCACTATACATTTGGGTCTACCAGGTCTGAATGGCATCCTCCCCTGCCATTGGATCCAACTCACCACCAAGTGGTGATCAGTTGACAGCTCTGCCCCTCTTTTTACCAGAGTGTCCAAGACATACGGTCGCAGGTCTGATGACATGATAACAAAATCGATCATCGACCTGTGACCTAGGGTGTCTTGGTGCCAGGTGCACATATGGACACCCTTATGCTTGAACATGGTGTCCGTTATGGACAAACTGTGGTTAGCACAAAAGTCCAATAATTAAACATCACTTCTGTTCAGATCGGGCAGCCCGTTCCTCCCAATCACCGCCTTCCAGGTTTCATTGTCATTGCCCACGTGCGCATTGAAGTCCTCCAGTAGGACAATGGCGTCTCCAAGAGGAGCACTCTCCAGCACCCCAGTCAGAGACCTCCAAAAAGGGTGGGTACTCTGAACCATCATTTGGTGCATAGGCACAAATGATGGTGAGGACCCGTTTCCTAACCCGAAGGCGCAGGGAAACAACCCTTTTGTCCACCAGGGAAAATTCCAATATAGAGGCAGCAAGGTGAGGGGATACAAGAATACCCACCCCTGCTCGTCGCATCTCACCCAGGGCAACTCCACAGTAGGCCATGCAATTTTTCCATGTAATTTGAAATCAGTTTCTCAAAGATTTTTTTTGCAGATTTCTTTGTAAATATACATTTTTTTGTTCATAAGTCTGCAATTTTTGTCACATGAATTTGAAGTTTTTTTTCTTCAAATGTTTCTAAATTTATTCATGCAGTTTTGTGACCTTTTTTTTGGAAATGTAGTAAATCAGAATTAGAATAGTTAAAATTGAGCAGTTTCGGTGAAGGAGCAAATATCCAAATACCAAATTTAAAAAATGAATCCCACTGTCATGAACAGATATCCAGATAAGAGAATACTTGGTAAAATGTAATTTCCCCACATACCTAGATAATCAGTTTATACAGTATGGAGTTTAATTTTTTCCCATATTGCAGTTACAGTAAGGCATCACTATGCAGGCCTCGCTGTTGTGTTAATTTATACAAACCTTTTTAAGGGATTTTTTTTATTCAACCCATGTCCCTCACAAGCCTCTTTTTTCATTGAATGAATGTGGGCTTTTATTTTAACTTTTTTATAATTTGATCACTGTCATAGTGCAACATGGTGTCCTAGTCCTGTAAATATAGTTCCCCCCCCCCCCCTTTTGACAAATTATCCTTCATTAGGCCAAAGGTCATAAGATTGTTAATGCAATTAAAAGGCTGAGGAGGAGACAGCATCAGCTTAGACAGAAGTGGATATGGAGGGTCCAGAATGTCCACTAAGGCTAAGCTATATGGACAATATGTACCAAGCATCATTATGTGACTGTGTTGTTTGAAGGCGGAGGATTTGCAGCAGAACTGATTTCTGTTCCATAAGAGACTGAACAGGTCAGTGTAGTGGATCCTCCTCCAAAACCTGTGCAGCAATCTGACAATGTAAGAAACTGTTTTAATGTGAGACAAATTACTGCTAAACAGAAATGAATATTTTATTTTTAAGATCACTAAATGTAAGAATTTCACTGCAGTTACCAACAAAGGATCTGTACAAAATCTATCTCAATAGAAAAATACATACAAATCAGAAAATAGATTAGGAGATGAAATGTCTGCATGTAAAGCTAGAGGGAAATGATGTTTGTTCAGGAAATAAAGAAGATACATAAAAAACAAATTAGTGATGGTTTGTTTTATTAAAAGTGATTTTGAGTGACACACTCTCTGATTCTCTGCCATCACACTTCTGGTTCTGGATGTGATTCCTCTTAAATTTAAACATTCTAAAGCTTCCCCCAACATAACCTTAACATAACCTAGTCAGGAGCAACTTATGTTCACAGCCTTTGTTACCACAGTTGCAAACATACTCTGACCTTTTGGAACCAAAAACTCAAGCTGCGTTCCATTCGCCTAATAGTGCACACCAAAGTGGACTGCACAGGGTATCCGCCATATTAACTGAGATTCCAAATCGAAGGGAGCAAACAGTCTTCAGTTCAAAGGGAACTGAGAACTGTGCAGGGAAGAAGTGAACAATGGTACATCACTTCACCGGAAGTTGACAAGAACATTACCCATAAGCCATTGCGCCTCAAATACGAGTAAAACAAACTATTGTTGCTAACATTATTAACAAGCCAAACTGATGTTGGTTATTGTTTATATCAACTGATAGTAATAAAATATATTTGTATAAATATTTTATTTAAGAAATATAAATTATCCACTATAGTGTCAGTACGTGTCCATGGTTACCGTGGTAACTCACGGATGAGGAGCTGACAGTTACAGGGTGTTTCAAATGGAGAAATTTTGTGAAAGGCAGTTAACTTACAGATATTTCCTGAGAACAGAGCAGGGAGTAGGAAATAGAGTTATCACAAACTCTGAGTTAACTGACCCAGGTCAGCCACGAAACCTGATTTCTGGAACAGAGCCCTGTAATGGAAGCAAGTGTTTACAGGTTTCCAAGTTTGGTGTCCATTCACTGTTGATCTGTTTTCCTTGTGGACAGCATGCTGTGACAAACTTGTTTCATGTGAAATGAAGGCGTTTGACACCCTGCAGTGTAACTCACCATGCCTTTGAAGCTCATGCCTGCAACAAACCAGCACCAAAAAAACACTGAGACACGTCTCCCATGCTTGATACAAAGAAGTGTAATTAGCTCCCCACAATGTGGGAACTGTTATGTCCATAACTTGGGCTCACAAAGAATCGGGCAGGAGGTGCAGTGAATGTAACTTTATTATAACCAGAACCAAACAACAGGTGCTCCGTACAGGCCAAGGGGTCAACGGCGAAAAAGAGACTGTGTCCCTTCTGGCCGTGCCCTTTATACCCCAGGTGACAGCAGAACTGGAAAAGTGGGCCGTCACCCCCACTACACCCAGGGTGTACCCAGCGCCATCTTTGTACACCACAGAACCCCTACTGTTTGTGTTTGGATTTGTGTTCTCAGTATTCAAGTTTAAAACTGCCTAAACATGAAAGCCCTATAACAGTCCAGTTTGGTAGAGATCTTACGTCTCGGATTTATTTGGGAAAACATACGCTGCTTAAAACCAGATGGCCTCCCTGTGATAGGCAGTCTTAGATGTTGCTAATAATGTTTTTCATGCTGTTTTTCGCCATTAATTGAAACCAGAATGTGAAATGTAGTCACTTTAGTGTCCAAAGGATTTTTTTTTTACTGTGTCCATGACCTGTGCGTTAGCTGCTGCTAACAATTCCACAATGTGTCTGAATTAATCACATTTGGACGTCACTACGCCTCTCAGTGATGATGCAGAGTGGTGATGAGTCATAAGTGTCTAAAACCCACATTTACTACTCACTGTCAGTCACTGAATGTCTGTTTCAGGGAAAATAGTTAGTGTAGTGTCTCTTTTATTGAGTGAAATGGAATTTGAATATTGCTTGACTGGGAAAATGTAATAAACATACCCACTAAGGTTGTAAAAACTGTCAGTTTAATTCGTGGTCACTCATTGGATTCTACATTAGTACAATTTACATTTTCAGTCTATTAATGTTTCTTTCTCCTTACATCTTTTCTGTTTAGTGCCCCGATTCAGCGTGCAAACAGGATCTGCTGGCCTACCTGCAGAGAATTGCCCTGTACTGTCATCAGCTTAACATCTGCAGCAAGGTGAAAGCTGAAGTCCAGAATCTGGGTGGAGAGCTCATAGTGTCTGGGGTAAGTCTGACCATAAAAAAAAACAAGTGCATTACAAACCTGCTTCATTATCACTTACAGCAGTGGACAAAATTGTTGGTAGCCCTCTGTTAATGAAAGAAAAACCCACAGTGGTCACAGAAATAACTTGAATCTGATAAAAGTGGTAATAAATAAAAATTCTATGAAAATTAACCAATGAAAATCAGACAATGCTTTTGAATTGTGGTTCAACAGAATTACTTTAAAAAACAAACTCATGAAACAGGCCTGGACAAAAATGATGGTACCCCTAGAAAGATTGAAAATAATGTGACCATAGGGACATGTTCAACCAAGATGTGTCCTCTAATTGACATCACAGGTGTCTACAAACTTGTAATCAGTCAGTCGGCCTATTTAAAGGGTGACAAGTAGTCACTGTGCTGTTTGTTGACATGGTGTGTACCACACTAAACATGGACCAGAGGAAGCAAACGAGAGAGTTGTCTCAGGAGATTAGAAAGAAAATTATAGACAAGCATGTTAAAGGTAAAGGCTATAAGACCATCTCCAAGCAGCTTGATGTTCCTGTGACTACAGTTGCACATATTATTCAGAAATTTAAGATTCACGGGACTGTAGCCAACCTCCCTGGACGTGGCCGCAGGAGGAGACGGATAATATGAATGGTAACAAAAGAGCCCAGAACAACCTCTAAACACATTCATGGTGAACTCCAAGGTCAAGGTACATCAGTGTCAGATCGCACCATCCGTTGTTGTTTGAGCCAAAGTGGACTTCATGGGAGACGACCAAGGAGGACACCACTGTTGAAAACAAATCATAATAGCAATGGCAAGAACCAAGCAAACCGCCCGTAAATCTACTGGAGGAAAAAGCCCCCCAGGAAGCAGCTGGCCACCAAGGCTGCTCGGAAAAAGCGCTCCGGCCTCCAGCGGAGTGAAGAAGCCTCACCGTTACAGGCCCGGTACTGTGGCTCTGAGAGAGATCCGTCGCTACCAGAAATCCACAGAGCTGCACATCCGTAAGCTGCCCTTCCAGCACCTGGTGAGGGAAATCGCTCGGGACTTCGGACCGACCTGCACTTCCAGAGCTCCGCCGTCATGGCTCTGCAGGAGGCCAGCGAGGCCTACCTGGTGGGTCTCTTCGTGAACACCAACCTGTGCGCCATCCACGCCAAGAGGGTCACCATCATGCCCAAAGACATCCAGCTGGCCCGCCGCATCCGCGGAGAGAGAGCTTAGACTTTCTGCTGCACATCCACCAACCACAATGCTCCGCACTGTGTGTCTATATATATATATATATATATATATATATCTATATAGACACACAGTACATACATATGTATACTAGCTGTTCTTGTTTTTCTTGCCTTCTGATTGTTGCTCTGAGTGTTGCTATCCCTGTGCTGTTGCAATCCTGGAATTTCCCCATTGTGGGACTAATAAAGGCTTATTTTATCTTATCTTTTAAAAAAGCCAGACTGGAATTTGCCAAACTGCATGTTGACAAGCCACAAAGCTTCTGGGAGAATGTCCTATGGACAGACGAGACAAAACTGGAACTTTTTGGCAAGGCACATCAGCTCTATGTTCAAAGACGCAAAAATGAAGCATACCAAGAAAAGAACACTGTCCTTACTGTGAAACATGGAGGAGGTTCTGTTATGTTCTGGGGCTGCTTTGCTGCATCTGGCACAGGGTGTCTTCAGTCTGTGCAGGGTACAATGAAATCTCAAGACTATCAAGGTATTCTAGAGAGAAATGTGCTGCCCAGTGTCAGACAGCTTGGTCTCAGTCGCAGGTCATGGGTCTTGCAACAGGATAATGACCCAAAACACACAGCTAAAAACACCCAAGAATGGCTAAGAGCAAAACTTTGGACTATTCTAAAGTGGCCTTCTATGAGCCCTGATCTAAATCTTATTGAACATCTGTGGAAGGAGCTGAAACATGCCGTCTGGAGAAGGCACCCTTCAAACTTGAGACAACTGGAGCAGTTTGCTCATGAGGAGTGGGCCAGAATACCTGCTGAGAGGTGCAGAAGTCTCATTGACAGTTACAGAAATCGTTTGATTGCAGTGATTGCCTCAAAAGGTTGTGCAACAAAATATTAAGTTAAGGGTACCATCATTTTTGTCCAGGCCTGTTTCATGAGTTTGTTTTTTTAAATAATTCTGTTGAACCACAATTCAAAAGCATTGTCTGATTTTCATTGGTTAATTTTTATAGAATTTTTATTTATTACCACTTTTGTCAGATTCAAGTTATTTCTGTGACCATTGTGGGTTTTTCTTTCATTAACAGAGGGGTACCAACAATTTTGTCCACGTGTGTAGCTATAGACAGGCTTTTAGCATTTGATCACCAAACTTGATCCATTGTTTGCTAACTCTCACTGCTCTGCACCTTGAATCTTGAACGTTTAGCTGGGGGGCATGAAGATGATGGCCCATGCAATTATTTCACACCAATTACCATCTACTACAGTAATTCCTGATTATAGGATATAGGTTTTTTTATACGCTTCAAGCTCAGACTTTTTCATTTTACACAGTGTTTGCACGCGTATTGAAGATGTGCATATTGTCGGGGGTTAAATGTTTTTCTGATATTTTCTCTAAATGTATTCCACTTTGAATTGTAGATTGTGTTGCTTAAGCTCCTTGCAATTACCTGGTCATTAGCAGTAAGAGATGTGTTATTTTTAACAAGGGGGAATGTAGTGGTAGTGGGGTACTCACAAATTTAGCATAAGGTACAAATGTATAAATGTAAATTAATTATAAATTTGCAACAAAAAAGGTGCAAAAGTATGACAAAAGATGCTAATTTACAACTAAAAAAGTTACAAATTTTTGAGGAAAAAAAAAGCAACTAATGAACACGGGGGAAAGCACATTTCCAATAAAAACTTAATTATAAAGAAAAAAAGCTGCAGATTTGTATAAATATTTAGGGTTTTTTGTCTCATAAATGTCCAATTTTCTCTGCAATTTGTGAGTTTTTTTACTTGTAAACATTCGTGCACATTTAAGTTTTTCTTCTGGTAAATTTGCAATTTTTCCTGGCAAATATGTGACTTTTCTAATAAATTTAGTACTTTTTTCCTGTACATTTTCTCCTTTTTCTGATGAATTTATGACTTTTCCCCCACCAAATTCACAACTACAATATATACACTACCGTTCAAAAGTTTGGGGTCACTTAGAAATTTCTTTATTTTTGAAAGAAAAGCACTGTTTTTTTCAATGAAGATAACTTTAAACTAATCAGAAATACACTCTAATATCTAATATACATTGCTAATGTGGTAAATGACTATTCTAGCTGCAAATGTCTGGTTTTTGGTGCAATATCTACATAGGTGTATAGAGGCCCATTTCCAGCAACTATCACTCCAGTGTTCTAATGGTACAATGTGTTTGCTCATAGCGTCAGAAGGCTAATGGATGATTAGAAAACCCTTGTGCAATCATGTTAGCACAGCTGAAAACAGTTTAGCTGGTTAGAGAAGCTATAAAACTGACCTTCCTTTGAGCAGTTTGAGTATCTGGAAAAAATTATTCTTTCAAATACAAATCACGATTTCTAACCTTGTCAATGTCTTGACTATATTTTCTATTCATTTTACAACTCATGGTGGTAAATAAGTGTGACTTTTCATGGAAAGCACACAATAATTGTCTGGGTGACTCCAAACTTTTGAACGGTAGTGTACATAAATCGATTTTTTTTTTCCTATTAAAATTGCCACTTTTTTCCTGGTAAATTTTCAGTATTTTTGTGCATTTCCTCTCACTAATTTGTGACATTTTCCTCTTAGAAGTGCTGGTCTGAAGAAGGTCATACAACCTCTGCACAAGTCATGAAAGTACAATTTTGTGAAAAAACGACTTGAGCACATGTAGTAAATGTTATTTGTTACTATGGTATCCTAGCATTCTTCATTAGGACGGGAGTGGGGGGATGGAAGCTTAACAAGGTGGTTGGCTTTGAGTCATTTTCCTAGCAAGATGGATAGCATCCCCCCTCAATCCGCCTACTGGTGGTTAGTTTTATTACAGATCTAGAGTGCACTGAATCTTGAATTTGTAAGAAATGAATGCCTGTTATTACTGACTCATATTCACTAATTACCATAAACCTAAACACTTGCCAGGTGTGTTACTCATTGCAGAGTAAGGTGTTTGAATTGAAGAGTAAACTGTATCCCTGCACAAATGAGCTGTTGTTTCTCCTACTTACAGTAAACCAAGTGGTACAGTTTGTTGATTGGTTCTTAATGTGGTTGTCATTGAATACTAGTAGTGTCCACTAATCCACACTTGATTCCTCCAAGGTTATGAGTCACCCAGATGGTGACTCATAAACATTTAGTCAGCATAGTCAGCATTTAGTCAGCATAGTTTCTAGCCTGATAAAGGTTTTACTGGGACAATCCCGTGTGAAAAACAGGAAATCATCTCGCCAAATCTCTTCTCCAGCTAGCTTGATCTGACGCTACTATCAATAATCTTAAACCTGGTGTACAGAAAGTTTTCTCTAAGCAAGTAAAAACTACATTTTCAAAGTACAAAAGAGTCCCAGCAACCCTTTCCTCAGAGCTCCTTCCAAAGTCACATCTCCACATGCCTTGGTCTGGCACACTGCAAAGCTACAGTACATAACAGTGGTATCTCACTGGGCTCCAGCAGTTTACAAAATCCCTCCAAGCATTCACACGTGATTCCCCTCATCAGTTGCAGGGCCTCACTGTTGTGTCGCAAGAATTTCCAACATTTTCAAAAAATTTCTGCGACAAATTTTCTCGCCAAATAGTCACAGAGTCGCCGTGGGTATGTCGAACCCTCCTCAGACCCTTCTCAATTTAGTTTCCGTGAGTCAGAAAGTGCGAGAAATGTTATACCCCCTTTACACGGGGTGGAGATCATTGAGAGATCTTGCCCATTTTTGATCTATCAATGATCTTCAATGATCTCTATAGCTGCCACGGTCTCTTCAAAGTTTTGACTCAGTCGAAAACACACAACGATCTCTCAAATAATCCTAAAGATCAAAAATTGACCTAATCTCTCAATGATCTCTATGCTGTGTAAAGGGGCCCTTAGAAAACTTTGCAAGGGGTTGGTGACCTATGAAACTAAATTGTGACTGATTGGAGACAAAAAGGACAAGCGATTCAGTTTGTGAGACAGACGCTAACAGCCCGGTCATTTTCTAGCACACGCTGACATGGCTGTGACTCACTGACTCACAGTATCACCATGCCACCCAAGGGCAAGAAAGATGAGGCTAGGGATGGGGGGCTGCTATCCCTGCCCCACAGGTCCCCAAAGAGGAAGCTGATCCCAGGGCCTGCTGTGTCTGATGTGACAGACTCGGAGCCAGCCTCCTCATCTAACAGTCTCTGCACTTCTTCTCTGTGGTTGATCTCACTTGACGTCTGATGGTCAAATGACTGCTGGAATTGGGGTGTATGGTGCTAATTTAGCAACTGTCACAGATAACTGTCATACGAGTGTAGTACAGAATTTGCGCGGCTGTCGTGGGACAATCGTGAGTGCAAAAAAATGCACAATTTTGCTGTGCACATGCCTCACAAATGTCATGCAGCACACACACATGGCATGTATGCAAACTACTGGTGAATTTTGGCCCAGTTCGAGTGACATTTGTGCAATATTTGTGGAACATAATAATAATGGATTTGATTTACAGCCGTGGACAAAATTGTTGGTACCCCTCTGTTAATGAAAGAAAAAACCCACAATGGTCACAGAAATAACTTGAATCTGACAAAAGTGGTAATAAATAAAAAATTCTATGAAAATTAACCAATGAAAATCAGACAATGCTTTTGAATTGTGGTTCAACAGAATTACTTTAAAAAACAAACTCATGAAACAGGCCTGGACAAAAATGATGGTACCCCTAGAAAGATTGAAAATAATGTGACCATAGGGACATGTTCAACCAAGATGTCCTCTTATTAACATCACAGGTGTCTACAAACTTGTAATCAGTCAGTCGGCCTATTTAAAGGGTGACAAGTAGTCACTGTGTTGTTTGGTGACATGGTGTTTACCACACCAAACATAGACCAGAGGAAGCAAAGGAGAGAGTTGTCTCAGGAGATTAGAAAGAAAATTATAGACAAGCATGTTAAAGGTAAAGACTATAAGACCATCTCCAAGCAGCTTGATGTTCCTGTGAGTACAGTTGCACATATTATTCAGAAATTTAAGATCCACAGGACTGTAGCCAACCTCCCTGGACGTGGCCACAGGAGGAGACGGATAATACGAATGGTAACAAAAGAGCCCAGAACAACCTCTAAACACATTCATGGTGACCTCCAAGGTCAAGGTACATCAATGTCAGATCACACCATCTGTCGTTGTTTGAGCCAAAGTGGACTTCATGGGAGACGACCAAGGAGGACACCACTGTTGAAAACAAATCATAAAAAAGCCAGACTGGAATTTGACAAACTGCATGTTGACAAGCCACAAAGCTTCTGGGAGAATGTCCTATGGATAGACGAGACAAAATTGAAACTTTTTGGCAAGGCACATCAGCTCTATGTTCACAGACGCAAAAATGAAGCATACCAATCAGAATCAGAATCAGATTTATTGCCATTGTTCATGTAGTACACAAACTAGGAATTTGTCTCGGTGCCATGCTGCAACATTAAAAACATGATGAGATAAAGAGATAAACTAAAAAACTAAAGGACTAAAAACGTGCAATAAGTGTAGAAAAATAAGTAATAATAATAGTAATAATAATAATAGTGATAATGAGTAATACTAGTCAAGGCAGTTTTAAATAAATTGGCAAGTAGCAGATAATATGGGGTACCACAGTGCAGTTGATAATGCAACAGAAAAACAGTGATGAATGTCATGAGTCTGGTTGAGCTGCTGTACATAGTGCACGAGAGTCAATAAGTCACTTAATGTTCAGCAGTCTGATGGCAGAGGGGAAAAAGCTATTCATGTGCCGGGAGGTTTTAGTCCGAATGGACCGAAGTCTTCTACCTGAGGGGAGGGGGGCAAACAGTACGTGACCAGGGTGTGAAGGACCGGCTATGATCCGGCCAGCACGCCTCCGGGTCCTGGAGATGTACAGGTCCTGGAGAGATGGGACCAAGAAAAGAACACTGTCCCTATTGTGAAACATGGAGGAGGTTCTGTTATGTTCTGGGGCTGCTTTGTTGCATCTGGCACAGGGTGTCTTGAATCTGTGCAGGGTACAATGAAATCTCAAGACTATCAAGGTATTCTAGAGAGAAATGTTCTGCCCAGTGTCAGACAGCTTGGTCTCAGTTGCAGGTCATGGGTCTTGCAACAGGATAATGAGCCAAAACACACAGCTAAAAACACCCAAGAATGGCTAAGAGCGAAACATTGGACTATTCTAAAGTGGCCTTCTATGAGCCCTGATCTAAATCCTATTGAACATCTGTGGAAGGAGCTGAAACATGCCGTCTGGAGAGGGCACCCTTCAAACGTGAGACAACTGGAGCAGTTTGCTCATGAGGAGTGGGCCAAAATACCTGCTGAGAGGTGCAGAAGTCTCATTGACAGTTACAGAAATCGTTTGATTGCAGTGATTGCCTCAAAAGGTTGTGCAACAAAATATTAAGTTAAGGGTACCATTGTGGAGTGTGTAAATGAAGAGGCATATTCATTTCAGACGATTTATTACACACTCACATCTCACAAGCAAGGAACAGACTGACTGGTCACATCAAGCATTCCTCTCTCTATATCAAGTCACACTTCACAAGGTTCAAGGCACTTCCTCCTCACAGCATGACATCTACACTACACTTCATTCAACACCCTCTCACCCACTTGGGCATTGTTCTCCCATGTGTATTCATTGTCTCTGTCTAAGGTGTGAAGTAACCTGAGGCCCACACCGCGCCCCCCCAGCATCTTAGATAGAACAATAGAACATCAGTCCACATGCTGTTTCAGCTTCAGTCTCATCCCATATCTGCTGTAACTGGGGTTTACTGCCTCCGTGGCGCTGCTGTGCCAGTGGGAGGCTGCTGGGAGTGTGTCCGACTGCGGGTGAGCCATGGAGAGGGGGGGGGTTCACTCTGTCCGTGTGGCTGCTCTGATGAATTGTTCCCCTGGGGAGGTCTCCGTGGGGGTCTTCCACGCCAAGGGGCCCTCGCCAACAGCACTTGCTCATCCGCCACTACAAAGGCTGGTTTGAGTCTGTCTATGCCAATTCTCTCCTGTCTACCCCCCAAGTCTAGCACAAAATTCTTATCCCCTGTTTCCAACACTCTGAACGGTCCATCATAGGGTGGGCGCAATGGAGGGCGGAGGGCGTCGTGTCTGACGAACACGAACTCCGCGTTCTTCAAAGTTTTAGGCACGAAGACACGCAGAAAACTGTGGCGGGCAGGGCCCGGCAGCGTGCCTGTGTTTGCGCTACGCTGCAAAAGCTGAGACGGGGAGCTGCCCGGCACGGGATTGTCCAGTAGAAATTCCCCTGGCAGCCGTAGGGACTGCGCAAAAACGAGCTCTGCCGGGGAAGCTTCCAAATCCTCTTTTGGTGCGAAGCGCAACCCCAATAAAACTCACGGCAGCCTGTCTACCCAATTTGCATCCGTCAGTGAAGCCCTGAGTGCTGCTTTCAGTGATCTATGAAAACGCTCGCATAAACCATTGGCCTGTGGGTTGTACGCGGTTGTGCGATGAATTGCAGCACCCAGGCTGCGGGCCATCGTGGACCAGAGGTCGGAAACAAACTGTGGGCCCCTGTCGGACGTAATGTCCGAGGGGACTCCAAAACGCGCCACCCATGTTGTTAAAAAAGCACGTGCTACGTCCGCGGACATGGTTGCTGCCAGCAGGACTGCTTCTGGCCAGCGTGTGGTGCGGTCCACCACTGTCAGGAGGTGCGTGCACCCCTGTGATGGCGGGATGGGCGCCCACGAGGTGAACGTGGTCGAACCTCTTTAGCTGGTACCGGAAACGGCTCCAAGGGAGTCTTCGTGTGCCTGTGTACCTTGGCTCGTTGGCACGCCACGCAGGCTGCAGCCCACTCTTTTACTTGTTTGCGTAGGCTCGGCCACACAAACTTCTCTCCCACCATTTTGACAGATGCGTGCACTCCTGGGTGCGCCAGAGTGTGAACCGACTCAAACACGCGGCGGCGCCACGCGACTGGGACTACCGGATGCGGGCGTCCCGTGGAGACGTCGCAGATTGGGGGGGGGGGGGGGCGCCTTCTTGCAGCACCCTGCTCTCCAGTTTTAACCCTGTTGGTCCAGACTGGAGCGCGCGCACGTCTGCATCGCTAATCTGCTCCACGGCCATGGCTGCGTAATCTATCTCCACGTAGACTGGGGCCACCACGGCGCGCGAGAGGCAGTCCGCCACCACATTCAGTTTACCCGACACATGCTGAATATTGGTAGTAAACTCTGAGATCGCGGCCAGCTGTCTCTGCTGCCAGCCCGACCACGGTTCTGAAACCTTGGCCATCGCGAACGTTAGTGGCTTGTGGTCTACGAACGCGGTGAAGTTGCGCCCTTCCAGCCAGAACTGTAAGTGGCATATGGCGAGATGGAGAGCCAGCAACTCTCTGTCAAATGCGCTGTATTTACGTTCGCTGTCGCGCGAAATTCTGCTGAAAAATGCGAGCGGCTGCCAAGCCCCGGCGACGCGCTGTTCCACGACCGCCCCATGGCCACGTCTGAAGCATCGGTGGTGAGCACTATCCGGGCCGTCGGGTCCGGATGTGCCAGCAGTGCGGCGTTTGCCAGGGCTGCTTTGACTTCCGAGAACGCCCGCTCTTGCTCCGGGGTCCATTCGACCCCATCCGCGGGTTTCTGTCTCTTGAGCACGGTGTACAATGGTTGCATGAGCCGTGCTGCGCGGGGAAGGAAACGGTTATAAAAATTCACCATCCCCAAAAATTCCTGCAGCGTCCTGACCGTCTGAGGCCGGGGAAAATCTGCCACGGTGCGCACTTTGTCGGGCAACGGGATCGCTCCTTCCGGAGAGACGCGGTGCCCCAAAAAATCAATCTCCATCACGCCGAACTGGCATTTCGCCGGGTTTATCATCAGCCCGTGCTCCTCCAACCTCCGGAAAACTGTCCTGAGGTGGGTTTCGTGTTCGTCTTCGGACGTACTGGCTACCAGGATATCGTCCAGGTAGACGAACACGAACGGGAGATCGCGCAGTACTGCATCCATCATGCGCTGGAATGTCTGTGCTGTGCCTTTTAACCCGAATGGCATGCGCAGGAACTCGAATAAACCGAACGGAGTTATTACCGCTGTTGTGGGTACGTTCTCCGCGTGCACTGGGACCTGGTGGTAACCGCGGACCAGGTCTATTTTAGAAAAAACGTGCGCTCCGGCGAGGTGAACGGAAAAATCCTGTATGTGGGGAATTGGGTAGCGGTGCTGTGGCGTTGTTCAACCTGCGGAAATCACCGCACGGTCGCCACGCTCCCTCAGCCTTAGGGACCATGTGTAGCCGGGATGCCCATGGGCTGTTTGATCGCCTGATGATGCCCAGCCTTTCCAGGTTGGCGAACTCCTCGCGTGCTATGGCCAGTTTAGCTGCATCCAAGCGCCGAGGTCTTGCAAAAACGGGCGGCCCGGTGGTGGTGATAAAGTGCTCCACCCCGTGTTTAGCGATGGCCGCCGAAAACGTCGGGACCGTGAGTGCTGGGAACTGAGTGAGCAGTGCGTGGAACTTACCGCCTGGAGTTGTGACGCTGGCTTGTGCTGTTGGCCGGGTCCCTCGAGCTATACAGGGGAGAGATTCAAAGGACAGTGCATTAACCAGGCGCCTGTTAGCAACATCCACAAGTAAACCATGTGCACACAGAAAATCAGCGCCCAGGAGTGGGCAACACAGTGCTGCTATGATAAAAGTCCACTCATACGAGCAGCCATGTAGAGATAAGGTCAGTGTTCTCTCACCGAACGTCTTAATCTCCGAGCCGTTTACTGCCACCATTCCGGGGCCGCTAGGTCCTGCCAGCCGGTCAGTGTAGAACGGCAGGATGACGCTCTTCTGGGCTCCGATGTCGACGAGGAAGCGTCTCCCCGAGCGCGAGTCCGTCACGTAGAGCAGCTTGTTCTCTTCACTGGCGGTCGCAGCTGCTACCGACTGCCGGCCTTGGTGTTTCCCGAGCGCTTGAAGTGTCACGGTGGCGCACATCTGCACGTGTTCCCTCCGAAGCGGCAGTGGTAGAAGCAGAGCGTGTCTTTCTGGCGCTCCTTGGCCCCCGTTGCCACTACCGTCGGTGGCTCCTCGCCTCCCCTGGTCGTCTCGCTGGGCTCCGCTGCCACCGCGTTGACTGTGATCGCCCTGGTGGTGAGGATGATCCGGTCTGCCTCCTGGGCTAGTGCACGGTAGTCTCGCGCGGCCAGCAACAGCGAATTGGCCAGAACCGCTCTTGCTTCTGTTGGCAGGTTCCGGAGGAAAAGGTGGGCAAACAGAAGGTGCCCGTCGCCCGTGCCCATCAATGCCAGCATCTTCTCCATCAGGTCTACGACCGACCCATCTCCTAACTCGGTCCGCGCCAGGAGCCTCTCCGCTCTCTCACATTCTGAGAGCGTGTATCGCCGGATGAGCGCAGCCTTGAGCGCCTCATATTTGCTGCTGGCTGGTGGCTGATCGAGCAGGCTCGCTACCTACTGGGCTGTGCGGGAGTCCAGCGCTACTACCACATGGTAGAACTTGGTGTTGTCTGCTGTTACCCCCCGGAGGGCGAACTGGGCCTCGGTGTGGTGGAACCAAGAGCACGGGTTGTGCTGCCAGAAATCCGGTAGCTTGACTGAAACTGCACACGCGTTGCTGGGGGTTCCAGTCCTGGCTGTCTGCGGGTTGGCTTCTGCGTCTCTGGGGATTCCCAACCGGGCCGGCTCCGGGGTTCTTGCCTCGTGTTCCATAATACGTCTTGGGTCACCAGTGTGGAGTGTGTAAATGAAGAGGCATATTCATTTCAGACGATTTATTACACACTCACATCTCACAAGCAAGGAGCAGACTGACTGGTCACATCAAGCATTCCTCTCTCTGTATCAAGTCACACTTCACAAGGTTCAAGGCACTTCCTCCTCACAGCATGACATCTACACTACACTTCATTCAACACCCTCTCACCCACTTGGGCATTGTTCTCCCATGTGTATTCATTGTCTCTGTCTAAGGTGTGAAATAACCTGAGGCCCACACCATCATTTTTGTCCAGGCCTGTTTCATGAGTTTGTTTTTTAAAATAATTCTGAACCACAATTCAAAAGCATTGTCTGATTTTCATTGGTTAATTTTCATAGAATTTTTATTTATTACCACTTTTGTCAGATTCAAGTTATTTTTGTGACCATTGTGGGTTTTTCTTTCATTAACAGAGGGGTACCAACAATTTTGTCCACATGTGTAGCACTTTTCATGATACCCAAAGCAGTTTACAGTGGATCCATTATTTATTCACTCCACAGACAGACACTGATAGAGGTAAGCTACCTCTGTAGCCACAGCTGCCCTGGGGCAGACTGATGGAAATGTGGTCTCCAATCTACACCAACGGCCTCCCTGACCACCACCAACATTTATACACATTCATACATCAGTGTCACAGGCATACACAAACATACGCAAATATGCTACATCAGTGTGATTCCAAGTGAAAACTGTCATTAATTTGCATATTTATCACAAGTTTTTTTTTTAAATTTATTTCATCTTCAACTAATCACAAGCTGTCACTTCCTATTGAGATACTGCCTTAAGGAGCTAATTGCAGCTAGCTACATAGCAGTGATGTAAACTGTGGTTAGACCGGTTTCTTTATTCATTAGTTTTTGTTGTTTGTTTTATTTTTTAAAATTCTGCTGTAGTGTTGCTTAATGTTGATTGTTTAGGTGGAACTGAAATACTTTGCTGCTCTTTGTCAGCCATTATCATATTATCTATCGGCTAGCACTCCCCATGAAGCTCTCTATAGTTTGGGCTGGCAGATGAAATGTGGGTTAAAAGGGAGATTTTGTAGTTTTTCCAGCCCTGTGACTGTCATATGTAACTAATGTTTGGGGTTTTTTTATATCAGAAATTAAGTCCAAGTCCATGTTATAGCACAGCTTTGATCGTTGCTGGTGTACAGTCTGTGGATTAGCTGGTACAGTGGAAATTGTGGTGACTCACCACAATCTACATGGACATTCAATCTTCACACTCAGCTAGGCAGCAGGAAGCAGAGGACAATTTGCATACAGACAGAGCCCCTAGGAGACAATCAGAACAATGGACTATTGTTATACAGTGGGGAAAAAAAGTATTTAGTCAGCCACCAATTGTGCAAGTTCTCCCACTTAAAAGATGAGAGAGGTCTCCAATTTTCATCTATGAGAGACAAAATGATAAAAAAAAAAAATAATCCAGAAAATCACATTGAAGGATTTTTAATGAATTAATTGGTAAATTCCTCGATGAAATAAGTATTTGGTCAATAACAAAAGTTCATCTCAATACTTTGTTATATACCCTTTGTTGGCAATGACAGAAGTCAAACGTTTTCTGTAAGTCTTCACAAGGTTTTCACACACTGTTGCTGGTATTTTGGCCCATTCCTCCATGCAGATCTCCTCTAGAGCAGTGATGTTTTGGGGCTGTCGCTGGGCAACATGGACTTTCAACTCCTTCCAAAGATTTTCTATGGGGTTGAGATCTGGAGACTGGCTAGGCCACTCCAGGACCTTGAAATGCTTCTTACGAAGCCACTCCTTCGTTGCCCGGGCAGTGTGTTTGGGATCATTGTCATGCTGAAAGACCCAGCCACGTTTCATCTTCAATGCCCTTGCTGATGGAAGGAGGTTTTCACTCAAAATCTCACGATACATGGCCCCATTCATTCTTTCCTTTACACGGATCAGTCGTCCTGGTCCCTTTGCAGAAAAACAGCCCCAAAGTATGATGTTTTCACCCCCATGCTTCACAGTAGGTATGGTGTTCTTTCTCCTCCAAACACGACAAGTTGAGTTTTTACCAAAAAGTTCTATTTTGGTTTCATCTGACCATATGACATTCTCCCAATCCTCTTCTGGATCATCCAAATGCTCTCTAGCAAACTTCAGACGGGCCTGGACATGTACTGGCTTAAGCAGGGGGACACGTCTGGCACTGCAGGATTTGAGTCCCTGGCGGCATAGTATGTTACTGATGTAGCCTTTGTTACTTTGGTCCCAGCTCTCTGCAGGTCATTCACTAGGTCCCCCCGTGTGGTTCTGGGATTTTTGCTCACCATTCTCGTGATCATTTTGACCTCACGGGGTGAGATCTTGCGTGGAGCCCCAGATCGAGGGAGATTATCAGTGGTCTTGTATGCCTTCCGTTTTCTAATAATTGCTCCCACAGTTGATTTCTTCACACCAAGCTGCTTACCTATTGCAGATTCAGTCTTCCCAGCCTGGTGCAGGTCTACAATTTTGTTTCTGGTGTCCTTTGACAGCTCTTTGGTCTTGGTCATAGTGGAGTTTGGAGTCTGACTGTTTGAGGTTGTGGACAGATGTCTTTTATACTGATAACGAGTTCAAACAGGTGCCATTAATACAGGCAATGAGTGGAGGACAGAGGAGCCTCTTAAAGAAGAAGTTACAGGTCTGTGAGAGCCAGAAATCTTGCTTGTTTGTAGGTGACCAAATACTTATTTTACCAAGGAATTTACCAATTAATTCACTAAAAATCCTTCAATGTGATTTTCTGGGTTTTTTTTTCTCATTTTGTTTCTCATAGTTGAGGTATACCTATGATGAAAATTGGAGACCTCTCTCATCTTTTAAGTGGGAGAACTTGCACAATTGGTGGCTGACTAAATACTTTTTTGCCCCACTGTACATCCCTGGATTAAGGAAAGGAAGTCCGGGCGCCAGTTGGTCACGCGATTGATATGTATTGACTGATATGTACATCAATATGCAAATGTGCTATGCATTCTCTGTATAACATGTATAAAAGAGCTTGCTATACATGCCTCAATAACACACACAGCACAACACAGGGCTACAGTGTGTCTCATGATGTTGGAGGAAAATAAAATCCTGCCACCTCCCAGCTCGCCGCATCTCGCCTGAATTTATTTTTCCTCCACAAGATCAAAATTAGAGAACAGATGTATTAATACTTGGTTTATTCTAACATATGTTATTCTTCATTGTTCACAATTTGACAGAATATCAGCTGTGACTATACCATTGCTGTACTAACATGTGTTTTTTAAATAACCAAGGTACTTCAACACAGACATTTGTTTTGTTAAGAAAAATTAAAAAAATCAGTGAACAAAATTATAGAACAGTAACCACTGTGTCAGAAGAGAAGGTTTAAACAATGTTGGGTTTTTTTTAGCACTATAGGGTTCAAAAATTCATAGGAAGTGTAGAGGCCCCTGCTTTGAATGACTTCAGCACATCTGCGCCCACAGGACATCACTAGTTTCTCACACAGCTCTGGTTTGGGGGACAGGATTATGCGAAGACTCTCAATGAGGAATCAGTTCAACACTGCAGTTCACTGCTGAACAGAGCAGGGATCTGTCTCGGCACACAGTGTGTCTCCGTGTAAGACAATTTGGACTCAAAGCTAACTCTGCAGGGACCGAACCTCTCATCAGCAGAAAGAATAAAAAGGCTAGACTTGCCTTTGGTAAGGAGCATGTTGTGTGGACAGAGGAGAACTGGTCCAGAGTGTACTTCATTGATTAGAGTAAGTTCAATTTAATTGGGTCTGATGGAAACAATATGTTTGGTGTTAAACTGAGGAGAGACTGAACCCAAAGTGTGTGAAGAAGTCAGTTAAATTTGGAGAAGGACGTGTCAGAGTTTGGGGGATGTTTTGTGCAGCAGGAGTTGGACCTCTTGTACAGCTACATGGCAGGGTGAATGCAAATGTTTGTGAAGCTTCTTCAGCAAAGTGAAATTCCTTCAATGCAATTGTCTCCCAATCAGCCCGCAATTTTCATGCAAGACAATGCCCCCCATCACACTGCAAAATAGGTTAAACAGTTCCTTGACTAACAATACTGAAACAATGAAATGGCCATTCTTTCCACTGTTGGGCGGTGGAAGGAAAACTTCAAGGATCTCCTCAATACCACTGACACACCTTCCACAGAGGAAGCAGGGCTTGTGGACGAGGGGGACGACTCACCCATTACAGGGACTGAGGTCGCCAAAGTGGTTAAAAAACTCTTTGGTGGCCGGGCCCCGAGGGTGGACGAGATTCGCCCTGAGTACCTCAAGGCCCTGGATGTTGTAGGGCTGTCATGGTTGACACGCCTCTGCAAAATTGCGTGGAGATCGGGGACAGTGCCTTTGGCATGGCAAACCGGAGTGGTGGTTCCTATCTTCAAGAAGGGAGACTGGAGGGTGTGCTCCAACTTTCAAGGGATCACAGGTCTATGTCAAGGTACTGGAGAGGAAAGTCCGGCTGTTGGTCGAACCTCGGATTCAGGAGGAGCAATGTGGTTCTCGTCCTGGCCGTGGCACATCGAACCAGATCTTTACCCTCTTGAGAATCCTTGAGGGTTCGTGGGAGTTTGCCCAACCAGTTTACATGTGTTTTGTGGACTTGGAAAAGGCATTCAACCGCGTCCCTTGTGGATTTTGTGGGGGGTGCTTCGGGAGTATGGGGTGTCGGGCTTGTTATTACAAGCTATCCTGTCTCTATACGACTGTTGGGAGAGTTTGGTTCATATTGCCAACACTCGATCGGACTCATTCCCAGTGAGAGTTGGACTCCACCAGGGCTGCCTTTTGTCACCGATCCTGTTCATAATTTTTATGGACAGGATTTCTAGGCGCAGCCAGGGAATGGAGGGTGTCATACTTGGTGACCACAGGATCTCATCTCTGTTGTTTGAAGATGATGTTGTTCTGTTGGCTTCATCCAGCAATGACCTACAGGTCTTACTGGGACGGTTTGCCGCTGAGTGTGAAGCAGCTGGGATGAGAATCAGCACCTCCAAGTCCGAGTCCATGGTCCTCAACCGGAAAAAGGTGGATTGTCCTCTCTGGGTTGGGGACAAGCTCCTGCCCCAGGTGGTGGAGTTTAAGTATCTTGGGGTCTTATTCACAAGTGCGGGGAGAATGGAGAACGAGATTGACAGACGGATTGGAGCTGCATCTGCAGTGATGCAGATGTTG
Source organism: Pholidichthys leucotaenia (assembly GCA_020510985.1). NCBI lineage: Eukaryota > Metazoa > Chordata > Actinopteri > Cichliformes > Pholidichthyidae > Pholidichthys > Pholidichthys leucotaenia. Next base: position 178,470,749 of record CM035848.1, read on the forward strand.
TACTGGTCTGTTGTGGTGAAGAGGGAGCTAAGCTCTAAGGCAAAGCTGTCAATTTGCCGGTCAAGCTACGTTCCTACCCTCACCTATGGTCATGAGCTTTGGGTAATGACCAAAAGAATGAGATCGTAGATACAAGCGGCTGAAATGAGCTTTCTTCGTAAGATTGCTGGACTCGCCCTCAGAGATAGAATGTGGAACTCTGTCATCCGGGAGAGGCTCAGAGTAGAACCGCTGCTCCTCCACATTGAAAAGAGCCAGTTGAGGTGGTATGGGCATCTGATCAGGATGCTTCCCACTTGAGGTGTTTTGGGCACGTCTCACTGGGAGGAGACCCTGGGGCAGACCCAGGACTCACTGGAGAGACTACGTCTCCCACCTGGTCTGGGAACGCCTTGATATCCTCTCTGAAGAGCTGGAGCAGGTGGCTGGGAAGAGGGAAGTGTCGGCCTCTCTGCTTGAACTGCTGCCTCCGTGACCGGACCTCCGGAAAAGCGGTAGAAGATGGATGGATGGATGAAATGGCCAGCCCAGAGTCCAGATGTAAACCACATAGAGAATCTCTGGAAAATCCTTGGTGGCAAAGTAATGGCTAAGAAACCCACAACAGTTACTGAAATGTGGAAGAGACTGAAGAAGAATGGACCAAGATCAAACCAGAGCAGTGTGAGAAACTAGTGATGTCCTGTGGGCGCAGATGTGCTGAAGTCATTCAAAGCAAGGGCCTCTACACTTCCTGTTATTTTTTGAATCCTATAGCCCCCCCCCCAAAAAAACAAAAACATTGTTTAAATCTTCTATTCTGACACAGTGGTCACTGTTCTCTAATTTTGCTCAGTTTTTGTTTTTAAACAAAATAAATGTTTGTGTTGAAGTGCCTTGGTTATTTAGAAAAAATCATGCTGCTACAGCAGTGGTATAGCCACAGCTGATATTCTGCAAAATTCTGAATAATGAAGAATAACATACTGTATGTTAGAATAAATCAAGTATTAATACATTTGTTCTCTAATTTTGATCTCCACTGGAGATGAAGAAGTTTGTAAAACTCCCTTGTAAAGCTAATGATTAAGTGACTTATGATGATAATTTATGATGATTATATTCATAAAGCAGTGGGGGTTTTCACTGGATGTGAGTGACAGTTTTGGTTTAATAAAGATTTAATTTTTGGTTTTGTCATGTAGGAAAATAAAAACATACCTGTAAAATAAAGTTCATTATCAGGAGAGTGATGTATTCTATCATGGCGGCTCTGTTTATTGTCCCATATTTCTCATTTTGCTTGTATCAGAATAGAAATAATGCATTTACCCAGTGTTTGTGAATAACTCCTTTATAATGGTCCTGTAGTACAATAAAAACATCACTTTTATCTCTGGCTGTGTCTTAGGTTGATGCACAGTATTTGGATTCCTCAGTACTCTAATCTAGTTAGTGTCACATGAGGTATGCGAGCCCTGCTGAGATTTTAACCTTTTCATGGTGGCCAGCTGGAGTCCGCACTCATTAAATCTAAACAGTTGACTCGTCTCAGTGTGATGCAGGACGAGGCCCACCGGTCACGACCCTTAAATGTCAGCCAAACAAAACAGACGAAGACAGAGGTACACCTGACCCCGCCTCCGCTAATTAAGATTGCTAAAATAAGATGTCATATAGTGAGTGCTGTGTTTTTATCCTGCCTAATTGCGGCTACTGTCCAGACCTCCTAGGTGCAATATGTAGTTAAAACACCCTAATGTTGTTCCGGGGGTGGGGGGGAGGAGGTGGTCTTTTTTTATTTTTACTCTTCTAAGACAAATTGACTTTTCACTCTTTCTCTCTCTCTTCCAACTTTCCTGTCACGTTTAGCTGGATAGCGCCACCTCCCTGATCCAAGCAGCCAAGAACCTCATGAACGCAGTGGTGCTGACCGTGAAGGCGTCTTATGTAGCTTCTACCAAGTATCAGAAGGTGTATGGAACAGCGGCTGTCAACTCACCCGTGGTGTCTTGGCGCATGAAGGCCCCGGAGAAAAAGCCTCTGGTAAAACGAGAGAAGCCTGAGGAGTGCCAGACACGCGTACGACGAGGCTCCCAGAAGAAACACATCTCACCTGTCCAGGCTCTCAGCGAATTCAAGGCTATGGATTCCTTCTAAAAAAAGAAGAAAAAAAAAAAAAAGGAAAAAAGTCATGCTTAAGCAAAACAGCAAACATGACAGTGAGAAATTGATGAAAATGTCCCCTTTTACATTGTGTTATCCCAGCTCTGTTTGCCCCTGTGTGTGCCTGATGACACCTTAGGAGGACTACAGTATATATTAAACTGCCACACTGTGGCTCCTGTGATCACTGTGGTCCTCGTGGCTCACAAACAGCCAGCACGCACACCTAACAGTATTTATCGATCCTGTCGTAGCTTCATATGTGAGAGCCAAAACGTGACACAAACTCAGCTCCTTTGGAAAATGTGGGGGTTAAAAAAAAAATAGAAACATATCAGAGTAAGTGTGAGGAAATTGAAACAAAAAACACGTGTCAGTTGATATTCTAGCTGTATCATTAACGTGCTACTGACTGGCTGCTTCTATACACACTTAAACAGTGTGAATGGGAATCCTGAATGGTTTCAGTCAAGGAGTTCCTCTGAAGGGAAGATATCAATGTCGGTGTGTTCCCTCTTGACTTATTTTTGCTTTTCAATTTGAATGTTAACCTGTAGTACTAGAAAGAAATTTTGTCTAAGATTCCTGGAAGTATCAGCATCCACGTAGATCCCTCATTCCTGATGATTATATTAATATAATCCATGGTGTTTTGGTTGGTTTTGTTTTTTTTTACCAAAGCACACTTATGGTCTATTGTATTGCCCTTTAAGACCCTTTTTATTTAATGGTAATGTCACTAACTATGATGACCTTGTTTGGAAGTTGTGTAGCGAATAATATAGATGGAGAGGTTTGACTAGTTGTGGTTTGCTCAAAGACTAGAAATTCCTGCATACAGTACCTTTATAGTCACCCTTCTCTAATAAATCCCTCAACTCGTCCCCTCGAGCTTCATGTCTTTATTTCTGTTATTTCTGCAGCAGCTCAAGTTTTTACAGTCTTTTCTTAATCCAAAGGACCTGACAATAATCATTTGAGATTTCCTGTGTAATAAAATAAAAGACAGAGGAGGAGAGAGAGGAAAAACATCTGTTCAACAAAGAATGAGTGTATTGACTCGGGGTCACAGGTCATCTCCCATAGCTTCACTGTAACTTGGGATAATTGCTTTGAGCTCAGCAGTTTAAATGCTATCAATCTGATAGGTTCCTCCGCAAACTGTTTTGACATATGTTAATCATTTATTCTGGAACATCTCAGCTACTTTTAGATGGATTGCCTTATTTTCTGCAGACAGTGCTGTCCACTGGACGTGTCCATACGTTTCCTCACCAGAGTTTCCCTTACATTTACATTTGTTGAGTGTTTTATTACAAATTTGTTTCTCACGCAATGTCCATCTTTTTTATAGACTGATTTTTTACTTTGTTTAGTTTTAAATGTTAATACAAAATTGATGGCTCAGCAGCAGTCTGGAATGATGCTGAGATTAGCATTTAACTCAGCGTAAGCTCTTATTGTTTTTTCTGTCTGTTTAAATTGACATCCATCTGATGAGCAGTCAGGCTGTATCAGTTTCTCATTGTCTCAAAGTTGACTGCTGACTATGTTAGGTATATACTGTAAGTCAGTATTGATTTCTGGTTCCTGTATCAATCTATCTTAAACCTGCTGAGCTATCAAAAGGCAAGAAAGGGTGGTTGGAAAGGAATAGCATCTGTTGATAGATAGATGGAGAGCTGAGATTCATGTAAGGTTAGAGATCACCTGCTAAAAAATTACGAAAAACTAGAAAAAAAAAAAAACTCATTTTTTAAAGATGCACTGCAGTGGATAGAAATCCCCTTAAAAACAAATCTACATAATCTAAAATGGTATCTTATGCCCCTTTTTTCCCCACAAAAAAACCCTTTCATGATCTTTACAATTACTTGTGAATAGAGATAGGACGGCAGTTTCCGGAGCTTCGAGGGTGCTCCGAGCTTGTCCAAGAAATATTTGGCAAAGCACGTTTCGAGGCATGTATTGCTGATGTTGTGCCACGTGACTGGGTCAGGAAGCCATTCATGATTTTGCATGCAGCATGAAATAAAGTGAGCAGAGATACACAATGGAAATCCCCGTCCCTCATGTTTTGTGTTGTCGATGTTTGACTGTGTAAGGGATTTGTCACAGCCAATTTTCAGATGGAGGCAGCAGCAAAAACACGGACTTCTCCCATTTGGGAACATTTTGAGCGCATTTCTCCCATTGATGCATTTTTCACAAATAGTGGATATTTATTGTAACTGAAGTAATGGCATAGTGGTAAAGCATCTGCCCTACAACTAGAAGGCTGGGGTTCAAGTCCCACCTAGGGCATTCTTGTATTTTTTTTTATTTGTACGGTGAAGTGTCTGTTGTGTTTCAAAGAGCTTGGATCATTATTACGCATCATTATGCTGAGGCACTAATGGTATTGTGCCCTGCATGAGAATAAGGACAGAGGTGAATATACTGGGAAAGACAGTATAAGACTGCTGAAAAGTTATTTCTTAATAAAAATGGACAAGTAGTACAAGCACATCATGTAACACGAGCACATTCACTGTAGTCACCCCAGTTTTATTTCTTTTTTTCCCTTATGATCATTGATAGTTCTTAAGAGACATTGAAATTGAAAAAATACACATTAAACCAAAAATGCCCTTGTAGAAATCTAATGGTAAAATGGAAAAATTTAAATGTAAAACCCTTCTTAATTTGGGTCAGATTTTCAAAGCAGCTGTCCAAAAATGCTAACTGGCCCTGGAGGCTAAAAATACACATTAAACCAATAATGCCCTTGTAAAAATCTGCATGCTGTATACTTTTTGTCGACTACATGGCCTAGTAGAGCAAATAAAGTTTCATATGAGGCTTCATCTATATAAACCATTTTCATGGAAAGGCTCAAGTCTTCAAGAAAGCCTTATCTGGCCATTACTAAATGGTAGCCTAGAGGTAAAATAGCTGGGGTTCAAGTTCCAGCTGGGTTATTTTAAAATTTATTTTTATTTGCAAGGTGAAGTGTCTGTTGTGTTTCAAAAAGTTTGGATACAACAATGACACATCATTATGCTGAGGCACTGTTGTGCCCTGCATGACAATAAGGACAGAGATGAATGTACTGGGAAAGACATAAGTGTGTCTATCCTACACTGTACAAACTTGCAAGTAGCCTTCCTTTGCACACCTGCATCCTCTGTGCTCTGAGAGTATTCTCCAAAGCTGGAGAAATAATCTAAAAAAAATGAAATTGCCTTAGTCCAAAGAGTGTTGAAAAGTTATCATTTCTTAAAAATAGGGATAAGTAGCACAAGCACATTCACTGTAGTCACCTCAGTTTTATTATTTCTTTCTCCCTTATGATCATCGATATTTCTTAAAGACAGTGCATTTATTGAAATGAAAAAAATATTAATTAAACCAATAATGTCATGAACCTCTTTGTGCGCTTTTCCACAGCCCACGGAGAAGGAGAAGGAAGAATGGACTTACGTGCAGGTCACACCAAACACACATTTATTGACACAAAATAGACAGACCAAAATAACATAGACTGCTCGGGTAAAACTTAGAGTCCTCCAGGACGCCCGGCTGGCACGGGAGAAGAAGCTGGGCAACAGTGTGTAAGCGTAGTAGTTGTACTGCAAGGGGAAATGCTACAGCCGGCCAGAACGGCGGCTACAGGCATGGAAAAGAAACAGCACACAGTCATGAAAACAACAAGAAATCAAAAGATACCAAAACATTCATTCATCTTCTTCCGCTTAATCCTTTTTGGGGTCGTGGTGGGGCTGGAGCCTATCCCAGCATCTTTGGGCGAGAGGCAGGGTACACCCTGGACAGATCGCCAGTCCATCACAGGGCCAACACACAGATACCAAAACATGATAAACCCAATGCCTGAGCCACCAAGAACGGTCAGAACCAAGCCTACAGGAAACACGGGCTCGATTCATGACACAACTAGAAAAGCATTCGGAGAGCGCAGACCTCCGCCAAGCGCCACAGTTCCCCCCCATACAGTGTTTGTGTGTACGTTTTGAGATTCCTTGACCATGAAAACATATGACTAGCAATTGGATTCACAATGATAGGATTAGTGGTTCAGTAGTAAAAGCATTACCTCCTTGGTGGAGGTAATAAACTGAAGCGTTGCTGTTGTGTCCATGTCCTGCATCTGCAAAGTGCCAGGCTGCGACCTGTCAAGGCATACCTCATGCCTCCCTTATTGGGGGGCTTTCACACCTGTACTGACCTCATGCCTCCCTTATTGGGGGGCTTTCACACCTGTACTGACCTCATGCCTCCCTTATTGGGGGGGGGGGGTTCACACCTGTACTGAGTACTTAAAAACTGTATTTATCAGCAGATGAAAGAAAACTGAAGCAAAAACAAACAAACAAACAAACAAAACCTAAACAAACAGCAAGTGCAACATGAACTATTTCAAACATATTTATTCAAATGTACACTTATATGGACACAATCTTGAGCCATAACTTTTTGGTAATGTGAAAATAATAAGCCAAGTAGCACAAAACAATTGAGTGCTCTTGCTGTCAGGAAACAATGTTGGCACCAAATCACTGAAGTGATCTGCCACCAATGGGTGTAGATTGTGCTCTGCCACAAAATGACAAACCATCACTTCTGCTAGTGATGCACTGGATTTGGAAGGCGTCGGTTCTCTCACTGGCTGAAAATGTTCATCCATCGATTGAATTTGGCTACAAAGTTTTTGTGGCGCTGTGTAGCAAAGTGCGACTTCAGGTCGAAAATCCCCGATGCAGTCAGTTTTAGTATTAGAGTCACACATATCAGGCGCAGCATTACTGGTGCCGAGATTCCTCTCTGTTCCGGAGCCGCAGGACAAAAGAAGGTGCGATAATGGTTGCCGTGGGTTTTATTGGGTTTGTGCTCCGCAGAAAAAAGAGGATTTGGAAACTTCCCCGGCAGAGAGCTGGTTTTTGCGCAGCCCCTATGGCTGGCCGGGGAATTTCTGCCAAATAATCCGGCGCCGGACAGCTGCCCGTCTCAGCTTTTGCAGCATAGCGCAAACACAGGCACTCTGGCGGGTCCTGGCCACCACAGTTTTCCGCGTGCTTTTGTGCCTAAAACTTTGAAGAAGGCGGAGTTTGTGTTGGTCAGACACGACGACCAGCGCCCTCTATTGCCCCTGCACACATGCTGAAAATGGCCGTATGTCACAATGTTAAAGAATCCTTTAAAAAATTCCTGTATCAAGACGGTGATCCGGATCATCCCCAAAATTTAATCAGTTCTTCCTTGTACCATTTCCAACAACGCCTGAAAGTTTCATCGAAATCCGTCCAAAACTTTTTGAGTTATCTTGCTAACCAACAGACAAACAGACAAACAGACAGACAGACAGACAGACAGACAAACCCCGGCAAAAACATAACCTCCTCCTGGCCTTCGGCCTGGCGAAGGTAATAATACCGTTGTAAAAATCTCCATGTTGTACACATTTTGTCCACTAGATGGCCTGGTAGAGAAAATGAAGTTTCACATGAGGCCTCATCTATATGAGCCATTTTGATGAAAGGCCTCAAGTCCTCCAGAAAACCTCATCTGGCCATCACTACTTGTGAACATCTTTTCCCTTTTCCTCCTCTTTCAAATGCCAGGATCTATGAATATTCTAATTAGGGCCACCTACATTCTGCCCATGAGGACACTGATGCCCCGCCTCAAGAATCGCAGCACACAAAAGTCTGCAAGCTGGCAAATTTGACCAGAAAACGATAGTATTGAAGATCTAATATTAAAAAGAAAAAATTACAATACAATGCTTTTCTGACTGTGGAGGGTCAAACAACCATTCAGCATTTGGAGAGCACACAGTGCATACCAGCCGCTACCACTGTCCTCTGCTGAGGCATAAGCTACATACAGTTGCATAAAAATAGGCCGGAAGTCCCCCACTGGTGCTCGCATGCCTATGATTTCCAAACCTTCAAACACCACCACTTAACACTACCATGACTATTTAGAGGAATGACCAGATCGATTGTGTATAACATGCAACCACACACCGGAGCTGTCAGAGCTTCTCTCACCAATCACCAAACAACACTTTGCTTTCATTCCATTCACAGTCATCTTCGCACAATTGCAGCCCACTCCAAAAGTATTTTACTTTGCTACACTCCATTGGGGCAAAACTGTCAGTTGACCCCATCTGATTACATCTCTTTTCTCCTCCTGTCTTTAACGTGCAGCAGTGTTTCTCCAAAAAAGCCTGAACAAACAAATTAACGTGTAACATCTAAATATATTCAGGGTTGTCTGGATATTTGCTGATATATGATATATATTCAAATCCCGGCCGGGTCATGCCGAATACCATATAAAAGAGGAACTTCCTGCCGTCCAGCTTGGTGCTCAGCAATAATGGAATGGAAGAGGGAAATCTGTGGCGGTGCCTTGCATGGCAGCGGCCCTTCTGATTCTACATATGGGGTGTGTGTGATTGACACTGTAGATAGGATAAAGCACAATTTCGTTCTACTGTACATGATTGGTTGTATGGTTGAATGACAATAAAGGGTGATTTAATATTTGTGAGTCATTTTCCCTCAAGCATATTACCTCTTTGACACAAAGCTTTGACATTTAATGTATGTAAAAACTATACTGTTAGTTGACTGCAGTACCAGGCACATTAAAGGCTAATGGCAGCTAGCCTACATTACCCACACAGAATAAATACAGTCATAAAATACAGACTTACTGGTTGAACAATATACCCACTTGTATGCATGATGGCTCAGGATAATGGCTGAAACAGCACCGGTCCTTAAAAGCAGTTTAATGGTAAAACCCTTCTTAATTTGGGTCAAATTTTCAAAGTAGCTGGCCAAAAATGCTAACTGGCCCTGGAGGCAAAGCTGACTCCTTAGTTCTGCCCTCTTCCTCCGAGGCCATACACAGTGCTTTGTCCTGATTGGTTCCCTGTTCTAGTGATATCATTAGAACAGTTTGTCTAAACTCGCCTTTTAGAAGGGGGAAGAGCTTAACTGAACTTTCACAGCAGAAAAGCACAGCTCTTAAAATGTCTTAAGTCAAAAAACATGTGACAGCCATTTTAACAATTAAAAAAAAATGATTTTCACCGGAGTATTACTTTAATTTTGGCTAAGTGGGGTCGCTCCACCAAACAGTATTAAGTTTGGAAATGCGCAAACAGAGATTGTCAAAAATTTCAAAGATCTTGATAGACCACCATAAAAGTTGCAGAAAATATAATTTTTCACCTCCCAAACATTTACATAGAAAGGTTTTTTTTTTTTTTTTTTTTGAGGCCTTAGGAACCCTTATTCACAGTGTACCACACCTTTATAGCCCTTACGGCTGAAGGTTGGCCAGTGGGTGATCCTTGAAGAGCCTCTGGCAAGTTGAGGTGGTTCAGCCATCTGATTGGATGTCTCCCAGGGGAGGGATGTTTCTGACATGTTTAACCAGGAGAAAATGCCAGACTAGAGTCAGGACCAGCTGGAGAGATTCTCTATCTTGACTGGCTTGTGAATGCCTGTCTTCCCCAGAGGAGCCAGTCGGGGACTGGGGAGAAGGAAATCTGGGCAGCAGTCGAAAAAAGGATGAGTGAGTGGATGTTTGAGCTCAGTAACGGCAAAGAAAAATCAGTATGCATGCTATGTACCAATATGAAGTTTTATAGCTTGCCTGATTTTTTTTTTCTTTTTACTCGAGACAGGGCTGAAAACCTCTTTTCAGTCTGCCTGCCTCTAGTTAATTAATTCATTTTAGACTGCACAATGTGTTCCTTTAGAAAGCAGTTCCATCAACTCCCTGAAGCCACTTGCTCACCCCGCCTTTTAAGCATGGAGAGCAAATCAACTGACAGCTTAACACGACCCCCGATCTCTGGAGAATCAAATCAAAAGCATCGACAAGCATAATTGTCCCAATAATGGCTCATGTGACATTAGTTTAAATAATTCCGCAGTTCAGTCGCCGATAATGAATGGGGCTCTTTATGTATCCACACGGTGCTGCTAATGACCATTAAACACAACATGCATCAGGCATCGGCGCATCACTGGGGCACCCTCTGTTTAGGAAACAGGGCCACAGGGGAGACGCAGTAACACAATCCAGTTAATGGGGGGATTAATTCCTGGCTGTGGTGCTGTCTTAACTAAAATAATCCCCATGTGTATCCATCGCTCCTATCCAAACAAAACAGCCCATGATGGCTGACAGCCTCCTCTCTTTGAAAATGTAAAATAATTAGAAAGGAATAAGAGTGGCTGCAGATGTACCAGTGCGATGTGGGGCTTTAGTGCTTTGATTTGAGAGATGTCTACATAGGATGTGCCGTATTAAAGGGATTAAAACAGAGTTCTAATCTAGTTAAGCAAACCTCCCTCAAACCAACTATAAAAATAGACAGAGAGGAAAATGACTGTCAAAGTCCCAGAGGGAGAATGGTGATGAACAGCGTATAACCAGCTGCTGCAATATGCTTTTTTGGCTCTCGGTCTGTGGTGTCACAGTCCTTCTGACACTGAACACTTTGCCATCTGCACACATGGACACTGGTGCTGTAAAGGGATCTCGTTATGGCTGCCGTAGTTTCAGAATGCAACATGATTAAATCAGAGGAAGTGGAGTTGTGTAATCATTGTTTGACCCAATGTCACTGTTGAGACTCCTTTGCACCAATTTAACAGCAGCAGAAAGATTATCAGCTCAATCTAGAATGTCCTTTCAATTTTATTTGGAACCCTTTACTTGGATGGAAACATCTGTCATGTGATACACTGATATTTTTTAGTGGATGAAAAATTTCAGCTTGAAGCCAATGGCACATTACTGCTGCAATTAAATTGCAGGTGGTTTTTTGGAGATATGAAATGAACCTCAAGCTTAGCCTTCTTTATTTATTTATCATTTTTAGCTCATTGGATGTTCTTCGAGGAAAGGGTCAAACCTATTTGTAATTCAAATTTTTTTCAGACAGCCTGCAGGTGGGCCGTCTAGACAATTCATGTGCTATTCTGAATGCTGGATAGGCTTTGCGAAAGTTAGCCCCATACACTCAAACACACGTGCACGCACACGCACTGCCCATTTTTCATACTTCCTGCAATTCCAACTCAACACTTTAAATATGTCTGGAGGTCAAGTGGGCATGGCATTTCAGTGAAGCTGCCCAGATTCAGACTTCTCAGCCCGACTCATTCTGTATTTGCAATTTGAAAATCCAGACTGTGAGGATGTAAATGGATTTTGGCTGTGCAGCCAATGATAAAAGTAAAACCCTAATACAGTGACCTTTTTTTATTCAGTTTGCATTTTAGTGAAGTAAAATACAAAAGGACTATGTGTACATGGGGAAATTTGGCGAGGCTTGTTTTCCTGATGTGAAATTAACCCAGACAAAGCACTGTGATCTATAGATACAATTATGATGGTAAACACTTGAATAGAGTGATGCACATGTCACAGCAGGCTTGAGTTGATACCCCACTCTTATGTCTCTCCCCAAGGTAAAAAAAACGCTGTGTGTGTGTTTGTGTCTTCACTATCAGGCAGCTAAGCAGTCGAAGTCTTTCATGAAGGCAAAACAACACCAGGCTGATCATTGTCAGGCTTTTCAAAACAGTGAGACCTCTATTTAAAACAGGGATCATCTCTTATTAGAATTTAGGCCCCTGGAATGACACATTATTTGTACATTGCTTGTACGTGCATGATTAAAAATACAGGGTTCAGTCACATTTTGAGTTAGACAAAAGCAGTTTTATCAGATCAGCACTGATACAGTATGAGTATCCGGTGCAAAAATCTTAATCCACCACTCAGTTCTTTATATTTTACTTGGAAATGGGAAATACAGTAGGTGCAGTAATTTATTGAAACATGTAAATGGAAATGTAGTACACACACGCACACACATCTTTCGGTTGCTCCCTATTCTGGGTTGCCACAGCAGATCATGGGGTCCACGTATTGATTTGGCAAGGATTTTTATGTCAAATGTCATTCCTGATGCGACCCTCCCCATTTTACCCAGCCTTGAGACCAGCACAAGGAGTACACTGGTTTCTGTGCACCCCTTCCCTCTCTCCCCGTGGCTGGATAACCAACTTTCCTTTCCATTATGCTGAGCACCAAGCTAGAAGGTGGAAAGTACAATTTTTATGGTCCTTGATATGACCCTGCTGTGGGGCGGGTGCTCTACCACTAGGCCTCCACGCCAGTGTAAATGGAAATGCAGTTTATAAGGCAAAAAGAAAACTGGAAACAATTCTAATGAGCTTGAAAGTCAATATTTGATATGACCACCTTTGTTCTTGAGCACAGCCTGAACTCTTTTAGGAAAGCGTTCTTGTCATTTCTCAGCTTCAGGAATATTTCTCCAGGGCTTTCCCCATCAGCACACATATGTCGCGCCGACGTCAACAAGTTTACATCTTATAGAGGTTGTTTGCATATTGGCATAATGTTGGTATTAGGTTGGAGATGACCATCAGCTGATGTATCAAACTGTAGCGGCTGCAGCCATATGTTAATCATCTTCTTCTCCCTTTTGGGTTACCACAGCATATCATCATCTGGTATCATGATTATCCACATATTTGATTTGGCAATGATTTTACACCGGGTGCCTCTTTCCTGACCTGGCTGTGGACCAACATTCTGCAAATGTTAATCATGATCTTTATTTATTTAGGTCAGCTCTTTAAGACTGCAAGTATTTTGTTATTCAAGGTGAGGTGAAAACACTACTGCTAAATTATGATTAGTGGTACAGCATCCACCCCATAGCCGGAAGGTTGTGAGTTTGTGACCGGGACATACCAAAGACCATATAAAATCCTTAAGATGGTGATACACTGTGACAACCCCGAAAGGAAGCAGCCGACGCCTTGCCAATGTGCAAACAACCTCTGTAAGATGTATTCCCAATGTAAATTTGGCACAAAGTTTGTGTGCTGTTGGGGTTTGAAGGACATCTCACAGCTCAACATTTTCTTCCATTCTCTGTCAAAATGACCCCACATTTTAAATTTGGATTCATCACTCATCAGTTGCCACTGATTTCTTTAGTCCAGTTCTTGTGGAATTTGGCATGCCTCTTTTGCTTTTGCATTCAGTGGGCACATGCACACTCAGCGACCGTCAGTGGGTGAAAAAGTTTGGCGTCTTAGTCTCTGTTTTTATGCACTTTAATGTGTTTTAACGTAATTCTCCGTGCCGTTTTTGTCCTTGAATTGTTTGTGGACTATAAAACGAAGAGGTCTTTGGTTCCATCAGCATGGATTTTCTTCTTGTTATTGCACTGTGGCTCCTTTCTTACCAGCTGTTTGTCTGGAATGTCAGCGCGGTCACGTTGGTAAGAATGCAGTACTCCAGGAACATGTTACTGCAGCTAAACATGGATAATCCAGCGTCTGTGTTTGAGTGTGTTCCGCAACTGCTGGACTTTATTTTAAGAGACTGTCATGGACACAGCAATGAAAAGAGAGACAAAAGGAGGAAATGCGGAAAGTGTGGAGGCATAAGATTAAACCTGAGGAGACATCAGCTTAACTACATTCCTCTTCCTTCCATTATTATGGGGAACGTACAATCCCTGAGAAATAAAGTGGATGAAATTCAAGGAAATGTCTGATATCAGAAGGATTTCAAGAACTGCTGTGTCATGGCTTACACAGAGACGTGGCTTACAGATCATGACCGGGACCCGGACCTGTGTATTGACAGTTTTGGAGCCCCACTTCGCTTGGATCGGCAGGAAGAGGTGACGGGGAAACATCAGGGAGGCGGCGTATGTTTGTATATTAATAAACAGTACTGTACATCTGTCACGGTCAGAGAGCGCATCTGTACACCCGATGTGGAGCTTCTGTCCGTATCGCTACGCCCCTTTTATCTGCCTTGCGAGTTCCCCCAACTTTTCATTACAACTGTGTACATTCACCCGAGGGCGGATGCTGCCTCCACCTCCAGCACCGTCTTTGATGTGGTACAGCGGTTGCAGTCGATTTCCCCAGAGGCTCCAAATTTTATCCTTGGGGATTTTTTACCATGTGTCTTTAAAGAAGACACTTAAAAACTTTTATCAGTATGTCTCCTGCCCAACTAGGCGAGAAAAGACATTGGACCTGTGCTACGATTCTTTACAGGGGGCCTACAAATCTCTTCCCCTTCCTCCTTTAGGATCCTCAGATCACAATTGTGTACATTTGGTACAGCATATAAAACTGCTCTCAAAAGAGAGAAGACAAAGACCAGGGACATAAACATGTGGACAGATGATTCAGTGCTCTGCCTCCAGGAATGTTTTAACTGTACGGACTGGGAGGTGTTCACACTGTCCTGTGGAGATGATTTGAACTCTTCAGTGGACGTCACATGCTCTTACATGGCTTTTTGCAGGGATATGATCGTTCCACGTAAACGTGTCAAAATATATCCCAACAACAATCCATGGGTTACAAAATCAGTTAAATCCTGCTTACAGAGGAAAGCACTTGCCTTTAAACAGGGGGTCGTTTCTGAGCTGCAGGTTGCCACAAAAGAGCTAAAGTCCGAAATTTTAAGAGCAAAACAGAATTATAAAGCAGAATTGGAAAGCAAGATGGCAGCAAAGAAGCTTGGTTCAGCCTGGGCCAGTATGAAAACTATTGCAGGCCTTCAGAGCACAGAGCACAGTAAACATGTGTTTTTAGATGGTTTTAATTAAGACACAGAGCTGGCTAATTCTCTTAATTGTTTTTATGGTCGTTTTGATTCTTTTGATTTTAGCACAGAAACCCAAGATTTGAAACAGAAACTCAAAGACAATCAGCACTTTAATATTGAGGTGCAGGATGTTAAAAGGGAGTTCTGTGCTGTAAAAGTGAACAAAAGTCAGGGCCCTGATAATATAGTATGTGGGCACTTGGTAAAGTCCTGTGCACATGAACTGAGTCCTGTGTTTCACTACATTTTTAATAAGTCCTTACAGACACAACATGTGCCTAAGGTCTGGAAAGATGCTGTGGTTGTCCCTGTTCCAAAATAAAGCTGTCCTAAAACAGTAAATGATTTTAGACCAGTTGCCTTGACTTCAATTTTAATGAAAATTTTTGAAAAACTGGTCAGATTTGAGGTCCTAAAGCAGACTGAACATGCATTGGATCCTCTGCAGTTTGCCTATAGCCCTCACAGAGGAGTGGAGGATGCCACTGTCACTCTGTTTAACATGCTTTTTAAACATCTGGATTTTAATGGGACACACGCCAGGCTTTTATTTGTGGACTTTTCTTCTGCTTTTAATACAATCCAACCTCATATTTTAGTTGAAAAGCTCCTGCAACAATTTAATTTGAGTAATAATCTGGTGGGTTGCAGTCTAGATTTTTTAACCAACAGGACACAGAGAGTAAGGGTCAATGGTACATTGTCTGACCGAAAGTGCTCTTCTACTGGCTCTCTGCAGGGGTGTGTGTTGTCACCACTACTCTTCATCCTGTACACAAACATGTGTCAGAGCAGACATGACAACAGACACACTATAAAGTATGCTGATGATTCAGTTATTGTAAGTCTCCGTCAGGATGGTGAGAGTGGCCACGGCCCAGTAGTTGATGATTTTGTTCACTGGTGTGAGGATTCCTACCTGCAGCTGAATATGACAAAAACTAAAGATATGATTATTGACTTTAGGAGGAAAACTCCCAGGCACAAAGTCACTGTACTAAAAGGCCAGACCACTGAATGTGTGCAATCTTACAAATATCTTGGGACGATTATTGATTGTAATTTAAACTTTGAAGAGAACTGTGAAAGGGTGTGCAAAAAGGGTCAGCAACAGTTGCATTGTTTAAGGAAAACTCGCACACTTCCAAATTGACCGAAACATAATGTCAATGTTTTATCGGGCTTTTATTGAATCTGTTTTATCCTTTTCTTTAGTGTCATGGTTTGGTCAGATAAAACTGAAACAGAGGAAATCCTTAGACCAAGTAGTTAGATGGTCCAGTCGTTTGCTTGGTGAGTCACAGCTGAGCCTGACATCCCTGTACACCAGACAGGTACAGAGGATTGCTACCTCCATTTTAAACGATTACTCCCACCCTTTGCACTGCCACTTTCAGCTTCTTCCCTCCAGACGGTGGTTTGCTGTCCCAAAAAGTAAAACCCAGCGCTACAAAAGCAGCTTTGTTCCTGCTGCTGTCAAAGAATTGAACAAGATGTAGCAATATATTGCACATAATTTAGTTATCTATTTATCAATTTTTATTTTATATTTATTTATTTTTGTAGTTTTTTTATTTGGGTTTCAAATCTTTTATTGGGTTTTAGACTTTTATTGAGTTTTTAATCTCTTTGACTTAGTTTTTAACTTTTTTAATATGACCCTTCTCTCTTATCCCTTTGTTTTTTCTCTTATATCTTTGTCTTATGTCCTGATTGGTGGAGCCTTGAGTACTTTTACCGTGTTTATAGTCAGCTTCATGTGTGCCTGTGTTTGTGTTCATGATGAATGTAATTGTGGTTTGTAAATATGTGTTTAAAAGGATGTCACCTGACTGCAAAACAAATCTACCTATGGGTACAAATAAAGTAACCTGAACCTGCTCTCTTTCCCTTGCTTCATGCTTCCTGACAGCCACCCTTCCACTGAAACTCTGTCTGATGAGACTTCAGCAAACAGTAGATGGATTGACAGAGATGACAGAGAGACCAGATGCATTTCTAGGGGTTTACAGTATATCTGGCCTTTGTGGGACCCCCCCCCCCCCCACACACACACACACACTTCTTAAGGACATGGCTTTCAGGTAGTGTTCTTGTACTTCAGATAGTTTGACCAGTTTCCTCAGATTTTTTTGAGGAAACTGGATGATTGCCAAGTGCAGGACTAGACTGAAAATGAGTGAAAAAGCAGACAATATCCAAAGAAAACCCTGAACTAGTGCTCAAGACCACGTTTAAAAACTTATCACTCTCTCTCACTGGAAGAAAAATACAAAGGAATGACAGGTGGCTCCAGACTTTTGCACAGAACTGTATAACACTAATGTAATTGAAAATCAACATTATTTGACTCAAATACAGATTGATGAATATAATAAACTGGGTCTGTGGAAAAGCATAAGAATTAGTTATACTTCCTAAAAATGACCAACTTTACCAGGCATTGATGCATGCTGCAGTCTTTTGCAGAAAAGCCACATGTGTTACATACCAATGTTTCCTGCTGCGCTGCATAAAGGGCACACCGGTCCCTGCATTTGCACTAGACATAAATCATGCACTGCACAAACATCCAAATATAAAAGTAATACCCAGACAGTGGGTATATGTAAAAGATTCTTCTCCTGGAACTACATCACAAGGTCGTTCATCTTACGAGAATTACTGTGCTCTGCTGTGTGACCCCGACTCATGTAGCATTGCCACGTCTCACACAGAAAACGTACTGTGAAGCAGTTAAAAAACCTTCTGTGCTTCACAACTAAGTTATTTTAATATATCTGTGGATATGTTGAACAGCTGCTGTTGAATCACCTCTGGCTGTCTGGTGCATTTTTAGCATACTCTCAGGGCTGTTAGAGGCCACTGCCTTGGTCCCCAATTACCTTCTCACCTGGGTGGCAGTGATAGACAGACTGGGGGGAGAGGGCAAGGGCCAGAGTGCCGTCTTCAGTGTAATGGACATTGCTGTGTGAAGGATTGGGAAGGGGACTGGGGTTATAGTGCTGCGCTGACCTTTTGAGCGATGGACAGTTTGGAGATGGGGGGGGGGGGTTGTCGATTTCAGTCTTGTCAGTAAAGGAGAGGGATGTTGGCAGTGTGAGTAAGGGCTAGGTGTGTGTGCGAGTGGCATGTCATTAGAGGCGTGTTTTGTGGTAGGCAGTGATATCTGGCCCGGGGTCTTCTTGTCACACCTTTCAAAACACAGGTTTGAAAAAGGCTGACAACGCTGGTCTTCATGTGGCATATTGATTTGATACTCGCCGAGACAAGGTAAACAACTTGTCCATTCCATTTATTACATTCAATATCAAACACAGATAGTCTAAATTATTAAGCAAATCAAAAAAATTCTCTTTACTTGAGGCATGTTGATGAATTCAAGGAGGTCAGCAGCTTGCTTTCACTGACTTTGTGTTCTTCAGTTTGAGCAGAGATGTCAAACATTTGACCCGTGGGCCAAAACTGGCCCGCCAGAGTCCAAGCCAGCCCGCGGGATGAATTTGCAAAGCGTGAAAATGAAATAACATGAAAGCACCAAGGTGCTGTGCCTTGGTGCCTGTGGCATGGTAGCATGGGTGGCTGTAAAAAAGTGGCACTCATCATCATCATCTGCGGTCACTCGTAGTGAGTATGACAGTCATTCCTCGTGGGAGCATCTACTTGTGGGTCTTCAGGTGGGCGTAGAGGCCGATCCGTGACCCGCATATTTTGATGCAATGTTGGCATGGGAAAATGGTAGTGGGTTGTGGTCGTGCTGGAGCCTTTTTCTGTCTTTCCTTGCGGAGCTGTTGTTTTGTTTCTGCGACACGGTGGATTTCCTTCTCATAGTGTGCAGCACCTTCTTGCACCGCTTCCTTCCATCGGTGCCTGTTTAGAGCCATGTGCTTCCCAGTCAGGAGATATGATATTGAATTTTTTAAAGGTTTGTTTTAATATTGTCCTTGAACCATTTCTTTTGCCCTCCTGGAGCCCGCGAACCTCTCTCCAGTTCAGAATAAAGAATTTGTTTTGGGAGACGGGTGTCAGACATGCGAATGAGATGGCCAGTCCATCGTAGTTGGTGTTTTATTATTGTGGTGGAAATGCTGGGCATTTTGGCCTCTTCCAGAACACTGGTGTTTGTGTGTCGGTCCTCCCATTTAATCCTCAGAATCTTTCTCAAAGTTCTTTGGTGGAGCTGCTCCAGAGCTCTCAGGTGCCTGCTGTAGATGGTCCATGATTCTGCCCCGTACAGCAAGGTGGGGAGAACCACAGCCTTGTAGACCAAGAACTTGGTATCGATCCTGAGATCTCGATCTTCAAAGACCTTCATCCTGAGTCTGGCATATGCTGCATTGGCACAGCTCAGACGATGGTTGATCTCAGAGTCAATATCCACTTTGGAGGAGAGAAGACTGCCGAGGTAGGGGAAGTGGTCAACATTTTCAAGAGGGGTGTTGTCTACTTTTATAATAGGTGAAATAAATGGCTGATTGGGTGGAGGTTGATGTAGCACCTGGGTCTTCTTGATGTTTAAGGTTAGACCCAGGGCTCTATATGCCTTGGCAAAGGCATTCAGGATACCCTGTAGGTCTTCTGCGGAGTGTGCTACTATGGCGTTGTCATCTGCATACTGGAGCTCCATAATGGTGGTGTTTCTAACCTTGCTTTTGGCTTTGAACCTAGCAAGGTTAAAGAGCCTACCGTCGGTTCTGTACCGGATCGGAATTTCCTATGGTAGGTCTTTGCCAATGAGGTGAAGTATGGCAGCAATAAAGTTAGAAAACAGGGTGGGTGCAATGATGCATCCCTGTTTGACCCCTGTCTCCACGGTGAAAGGCTCAGACATGGAGCCGCTGTTACTTAGCACCGTGGCTGTCATTCCATCATGCAGTAACCTCAGAATCCTGATGTATTTCTCTGGGCAGCCATACTTCAACAGTATGCTCCACAGAGCCTGGCGATCTACTGAGTCAAAGGCCTTTGTCAGGTCTATAAAAGCCATATACAATGGCAACTTGTGCTCACGGTATTTCTCCTGAAGTTGGCGGGCAGTGAAGATCACATCTGCTGTGCCTCTAGATGGACGAAAGCCGCACTGTGATTCTGGGAGTATTTCCTCAGAAAGTGGCAGTAAACGGTTAGCGAGAACACGAGCAAGTACCCTTCCAGTTGTTGACAGGAGTGAGATGCCTCTGTAATTTCCACAATCAGCTTTGTCCCCCTTCTTAAATATGGTCACGATCAGAGCATCCCTGAGCTCTGAGGGGGGTTCTTCCTTTTCCCAGACCTTCAGAAGGAGGGCATGGAGACGGCACAGGAGTTCTGGACCACCTTCCTTTAGGACCTCAGCTGGGATCCCATCTGGACCGGTGGCCTTGTTGTTCTTCAGGCTCCTGATGGCATCTTGGACCTCGGATAAGGTGGGAGGTGCCCCTATGTCTTCCCTGATGGGACTCTGAGGAATGTAACAGATGAAATTTGATTGGATTGCAGTGTTACGGTTGAGGAGTTCCTGAAAGTGCTCTTTCCATCGCTTATTAATAGACTCATTGTCCTTCAGCAGCTCCTGTCCATCCTTTGAGCGTAATGGGTTCAAGCCACGATGACTTGGGCCGTAAACAGCCTTAATGGCACTGAAAAAAGCCTCTGGTGTCTCCAGAGTCTGCCAAATGCTGGATTTCCATTGCCCTTTCTGTCCACCAGGAGTTCTTAATCTGTCTCACCCGGCTCTAGACGTCAACCTTGGCTCTAGAGTGAGCCAGTCTCTTGGCCTTGCAGGTAATGTCGTTTTGCTAGGCATGAAAAGCTTCCCTTTTTTTGGAGATGAGCAGTTCTATCTCTGCATCATTTTCATCAAACCAGTCCTGATGTTTTCTGGACTTGTACCCAAGGGTGGTTTGGCAGGTGTTGAGGATAGTGGACTTAAGCAGGTTCCAGTGCTCTTTGATGTTCTCTGGATATTCCTGTTTGAGACTTTCTCCAAGAGAAGCCTGAAGCTGCTGCTGGATGGTAATTTCATTAAGGCTTTCAAGGTTTAGTCTCAGCTGGGTCTGCTTCTTCTGCAATCTCCTCTTCCTCTTAAGTTTGATGGACATCATGGATCGTATAAGGCGGTGGTCTGTCCAGCAATCGTCGGAGTTGATCATGGCCTTAGTGATGTTTACATCGTGCAGATCCCTGGTTCTGACAATGACAAAATCAATAAGATGCCACTGTTTAGAATGAGGGTGTCTCCATGAAGCCTTAAATTTGTTCTTCTGGCGAAAGATGGTATTAGTGATGGTGAGATCATACTGAGCACATTTGCCGAGAAGCAGAACTCCATTGGAGTTGATGCTTCCAATGCTTTCCTTGCCAAATGAAGGCAAAGAGTGCAAAGACTGCCAGAGTCCAAGCCGGCCCGCGGGATGAATTTGCAAAGTGTGAAAATGAAATAATATGAAAGCACCAAGGTGCTGTGCCTTGGTGCCTGTGGCATGGTAGCATGGGTGGCTGTAAAAAAGTGGCACTACGACCTCTACTGGCCCAGGATAGTTATTACAAAACCTTTTTTTGCTGCGGCATTGACAGAAATGGTGCGTTAAATGTGTGTTTATTTCAAAAACAAAGTGTTATTTTGAAATTCTGGCAAATTAAAAGTCGAGAAAATATGGTGATACAGTGATACAAGCCTTTAGTTCCACTTAATTTTGACCGGGTGAGCTGAAACAGAGAGGCGGACAGATAAACAGATGGACAGATACACACAGCCACAAACAGATGGACTAACCGATCACTTTATGTCTCCATTTCACCGAGGCATAATAATACACAAGCAGCACTTTCTCAATAAAATAACTGCTATTCCCAATTTGTCCATTTGGGGTCGCACAAGAGTAGCAGACACAAAAGTGATTTCCACTGAAGGAGTCTGTTACGTAGGTTGGGAGGACAGGATTTCTTCCAGAAAGACTCCAAGGCAAACTTTTCCCAACAGATCGCTAAAAATATGCAACAAGACTTTGTTATGGATGCCGGATCCAGCACACACTGAAATGTCATGGTATTAACTGTTCTTTAAAAATACATTTACCCCCATGTCTTGCAGCTCGGCGGGTGCTGGGGGTGTTAGTTTTCTGCCTTTTGACAGATGTTTTTATGGCCGGAACCAGTTTTTCTTGTTACAAAAGTTTTTGAACATGTTCAAAACAAGAGAAGCTGCTGGTGTCCTGTCAAAAAGTGATGGGTCGCCAGAAACTAATCGGCTCGCTGCGGGAGTGCCCTCGCTTAGCTAAAGCCGTTTTTCTTCTAATTCTAAGGCCGATGGCTGCTTTTGAGCAAAGCAGATGTAAGTTTTTGCCCATGCAATTAGCGAAGGTATGTCTGTGAATATTTAATGCAGTGAGGGATTAATCATAATTTTAGACCTTTGAGTTTTGTGTTAGAATAATCAAATATGACATTTTATCCTGTAGCAGCTTTTAATGTTTTGCCTTATATGTTAAGAAAAGTCGGCTGAAAATGACAAAATCCGTGTATAACGATGTAAAAGTCAATAAAGCTTTTCTTTCCCATGAAGCATTATTTACCTCCTGTAATTATATATTGTAAGTAGAATCCATAAAATGTATGCTTCATCTGCCAAAAATTCCTTAAGGCTCTTAATTTGGATTCAAACATTATATCTGCCAAAAAAAAAAAATACTTGATTTGGTTCTTCAAGGTTGTGTAACATTTGGGTCCCAATTTACATGGCCAGTCTGTGCAGAACAACAGACCTCATGCTCACCATCTATCCATCCATCCATCTTCTTCCACTTAATCCTTTTTGGGTCACCCTTTTCCCTAAATAAACCATTTAAAGGCCACATTCCATTCTTGAACTGAGACCCCCAAAATCCCAGGGATGGCAACAGGAAATTCTGATTTCAGCTGAAATCTAATTTGGTCGATTGACTTATGGGGGGGCCGGGGGGCGCAGCCCCCCTGAAGCTGAGAGGTTTTCAGTAAAACAGAAGTAATTTAGACTGAAAAAATGATTAAAAAAAATGAAATACTAGACTTAGATAAGTCATTAAATTTAATGAAAAGTTAACTTACTTTTTCTTCAATGTTGTCTCACTGTCTTTAGTC
Organism: Pholidichthys leucotaenia; assembly: GCA_020510985.1. NCBI lineage: Eukaryota > Metazoa > Chordata > Actinopteri > Cichliformes > Pholidichthyidae > Pholidichthys > Pholidichthys leucotaenia. The sequence continues at coordinate 178,493,696 of CM035848.1, forward strand.
CAACATATTTAACAGTTCTATAAGAGTTTATTACACTATTTACACTATTTACACTGGTCACCAAGTCACTTCTAATGTGAAACTTTCTTCCTTTTGGCAGCAAGCTGTGTCAGTCTCTGAACTTTGAACTTCATCTCCTTTTCTGGTTTCTTGGGCGGTGCGGTGGTGCAGTGGTTAGCACTGCACCAGCACAGCAACTCCCCCTTGGCCATGGGATCCCTGGTTCGATCCCAGCCCCTGACCAACAGTGATCTGTGTGGAGTTTGCATGTTCTCCCCGTAACTGCGTGGGTTTACTCCTGGATTTCTCCGGTTTCCTCCCACAGGCCAAAAACATGCAGGTTAGGTTAATTGGAGACTCTAAAGTGGCCCTAGGTGCGAATGTGTGTGTGAATTGTTAAGGGATAGTGCCGTACCGTGGCTGCTTCGTCCAGCCAGGTGGATGCCCTCAATTTCCCCTCTGGGGATCAATAAAGTATACAAAATCAAAAAAAAAAAAAAAATTCTTCAGAAATTGTCGGAGTGTTTCTGTTACCTCGTCGAACTTTGAGCCAATTTTCACCTTTACCGTCACTTTTCTCTCAAGCCAATTCCATTGGAACTTATTTTTGACACTTTTGTCTATTTCTTGTTAGGTTAATTGGCTGTTCTAAATTGTCCCTACATATCTGTTTCCTATAGGCCCTTAGAATTGAGGGTTAGTATTAATGAAAGCGCTTTGAGTGGTCTTTGTGACTAGAAAAGCGCTATATAAGTGCAGGTTAGTTAGTTAGTTAGTATTTCTAGCACTGATGACTCCTGATCCTTCGATAAAAATCTCATAATTCCGCTGAAAATGATACCGAAAGCTCAGAATTCCAACACGAACCAGGGATGTGATTTGGGGTTGGGGAAATTATCTGAAAATTTAGCAGGGGGTCTGGGGGATGCAGTCCCCCAGCGGGGTCCGGGACAGAGCCCCGGCGGGGGGGGGGGGGGGACAAGGGGGGCAAAGCCCCCCAAAGCTCCTGGGTTTTTATGATTTTTAAGTACCAGAACTGTGCTTAAATGACATAAAACAAACAGCTGAATGCGACTTATTACTGTATAATATTGACTTATGTTCCAAGAAGATAGCTTTCCTAAAATATTCCAACAAGCATTATCCATCACATGCTTTAACACTTGATCAAATCAAAATCAGTTAATTTTATCTATTCCATAATAGAAATAAAATTCCAACATACCATTATTTTTTATAATTTCAGCATTCATTTCAGATCACCAGTTTCAATCTCCATTGAGTCTTGAGCAGTTTATTTTGCACAATCACTGATGTAGCCAAGTCTTAGAAATATTCAAAAGTTATGAGTCAATGTCCACTGTGCACTGTCAATTTCAAACTGTTTGGAATCATAAAAGTAATCTAACTAAATTGTTTTGCTATTTTTTTCTCCTCAACATCAATGTCAGGGCACTGCAGGAGTTTTTGGGGATGGTTAACTTTTATTACCTTTTCCTCCCCCGCGCAGCCCAGCTCATTACAGCCGTTGCACGCCGCACACAAGAAACGGAACCGGCGGACAGAGTCGACTGGATCCGGGGCGGGAGCAGGGTTCTCTGAGGTTAAAACAGCCCTGGCAAACGCTGCACTACTGGCGCACCCAGACCCGGTGGCTCGGATAGCGCTACCGACGCCTCGGACATGGGCATAGCGGCCGTCGTGGAGCAATGCGTTGCCGGTTCTTGGCAGCCGCTCACCTTTTTTTAGCAGGTCTTTGATGACGGTGAGCGTTAAAATACAGTGTGTTCGGCAGAGAGTTAATGGCTCTCCACCTGGCCATACGCCACTTCCAGTTCTGGCTGAAAGGGCGCACCTTCACTGCATCCGTGGACCACAAGCCGCTAATGTACTTAATGTACTTTATCTTCCTGGAAGATAAAAAAAAAGCGGAATTCCGCGAATTAGCAGAAAAATCACATCCCTGACGAACACGCCGCCATGAATTTTTGACAAAGCATACAACGAGCCATTTGATTGGGCCAATCGTTTGCAACTATCCAATTGCAGGGCTGTTTACAATACAGCAGTAGTTTGAGTACAAACATCCGGTTATCGCGGGAGGCTTGACCCGGGGGAAGCGCCGAGCGCTTATGTAATCGTGTTAATTTTCGCTAAAATCGGTAACAATAAGGTACCTTACCCCCCCTAAAATTTTCTCAACGGATTTAGACAATTCACAGAAATGATCAATTGAAAATAAATCAGCGGAAATCCGTGATCGGCGGAAAATTGCCATCCCTGAAATCCTCTTCGTGCCAGGAAACAGTTGGGACTGGGATCGTAAATTCAATAAAGTCCTCCCCAACCAGACAGTTTTATCTTCCAAGAGCTGTTTGAAATGATCCAACCATATCAACCAAATTCCTCCAGGTCTCTAGTTAAAATCCACATCCCAAACATTTCCCCCTGGTGGACAACTCGGGAATATGTTTGCTGTTAACCTCTGTCAACACTGAACTGCTTTTTCTGACTGAAAAATTAACTTTCTCCTCAAGATTTTCGTTTCTCAGGACATTATTTGAAGATATGGCTGACCCTGTGATGGACAGTTATGGTTTGAGTGTTTCATTAATCAATGAGGTTGAAATGTATTGCATGTTTGAAAATATGTTTAAACAGGTTTATGAAAATGCATGCTCACTGGAATAATAATGAAAAATAGTCATGAATCACTTAAGTTAGTTTAGCTTATACAGTGGGGTAAAAAAGTATTTAGTCAGCCACCAATTGTGCAAGTTCTCCCACTTAAAAGATGAGAGAGGTCTCGAATTTTCATCATAGGTATAACCCAACTATGAGAAACAAAATGAGGAAAAAAAAATCAGAAAATCACATTGTCTGATTTTTTTAAAAGAATTTTATTTGCAAATTATGGTGGAAAATTAAGTATTTGGTTAATAGCAAAAGTTCATCTCAATACTTTGTTATATACCCTTTGTTGGCAATGACAGAGGTCAAACGTTTTCTGTAAGTCTTCACAAGGTTTTCACACACTGTTGCTGGTATTTTGGCCCATTCCTCCATGCAGATCTCCTCTAGAGCAGTGATGTTTTGGGGCTGTCGCTGGGCAACACGGACTTTCAACTCCCTCCAAAGATTTTCTATGGGGTTGAGATCTGGAGACTGGCTAGGCCACTCCAGGACCTTGAATGCTTCTTACGAAGCCACTCCTTCGTTGCCCGGGCGGTGTGTTTGGGATCATTGTCATGCTGAAAGGACCCCAGCCACGTTTCATCTTCAATGCCTTGCTGATGGAAGGAGGTTTTCACTCAAAATCTCACGATACATGGCCCCATTCATTCTTTCCTTTACACGGATCAGTCGTCCTGGTCCCTTTGCAGAAAAACAGCCCCAAAGCATGATGTTTCCACCCCCATGATTCACAGTAGGTATGGTGTCCTTTCTCCTCCAAACACGACAAGTTGAGTTTTTACCAAAAAGTTCTATTTTGGTTTCATCTGACCATATGACATTCTCCCAATCCTCTTCTGGATCATCCAAATGCTCTCTAGCAAACTTCAGACGGGCCTGGACATGTATTGGCTTAAGCAGGGGGACACGTCTGGCACTGCAGGATTTGAGTCCCTGGCGGCATAGTGTGTTACTGATGGTAGCCTTTGTTACTTTGGTCCCAGCTCTCTGCAGGTCATTCACTAGGTCCCCCCATGTGGTTCTGGGATTTTTGCTCACCGTTCTCATGATCATTTTGACCCCACGGGGTGAGATCTTGTGTGAAGCTCCAGATCGAGGGAGATTATCAGTGGTCTTGTATGTCTTCCATTTTCTAATAATTGCTCCACAGTTGATTTCTTCACACCAAGCTGTTTACCTATTGCAGATTCAGTCTTCCCAGCCTGGTGCAGGTCTACAATTTTGTTTCTGGTGTCCTTTGACAGCTCTTTGGTCTTGGCCATAGTGGAGTTTGGAGTCTGACTGTTTGAGGTTGTGGACAGGTGTCTTTTATACTGATAACGAGTTCAAACAGGTGCCATTAATACAGGTAACGAGTGGAACACAGAGGAGCCTCTTAAAGAAGAAGTTACAGGTCTGTGAGAGCCACAAATCTTGCTTGTTTGTAGGTGACCAAATACTTATTTTCCACCATAATTTGCAAATAAATTCTTTAAAAATCAGACAATGTGATTTTCTGGATTTTTTTTCTCATTTTGTCTCTCATAGTTGAGGTATACCTATGATGAAAATTGGAGACCTCTCATCTTTTAAGTGGGAGAACTTGCACAATTGGTGGCTGACTAAATACTTTTTTGCCCCACTGGATATAAATATTGTGTATCAGCCAATCACCAGCCAGTCTCGGTTGGATGACACCCCCTTTCATTCTATTGGTCAGTTACAGACAAAGAACCTCTTTCTGATTGAACAAGGGCCCATTCAAATCTCCCGCGATAGACAATAATTGGTTCTTCCGCCTGCCAATCAGGTTTTTTTTTTTCTCCTGGAAGGCTCACATTTTAAATAGGAAAAACTTGCTAGTCTTTCAGTTAAGTTCTTCCTTTGAATCCTGCTTCTTCGCTCTTGTCTCCATCTGAGGAGAAACTGCTTTATCTCTCTTTTTTCCTTTTGAGCTCAAACCTGGAGTAAAACTGTTTTTTTCCTCAGACGCCTTTTTAATAATTTGCTAAACCTTTTCTCGTTGTTTTCTTACATCACCGTGTTAAAATGGACTGATCCAAATTTTCTAACTTTCCACTAGAAGCTGTTTTCGCCCAATTACCATGACATCGGAAGAACTCTGATTTCATGGCTTAAATAAGTTTTATTCCTCTCTTCGATTCTGTGACTTTGATCAGACTTTGAACCATCTCCAAAGTACCTGGACCACGGAAAGGCCGCTGAAAATCCCTCATTGTCCATCCTTATGACATACACATCAGCGGAGCCAGCAGTCCCATCAGCGTCTCCAGATCTGAGCTCCTGATGGTTGCCTCTGGAAAGAAATTATCTGCAGGCAGATAATTTTCTGTATCATCTAATCTTCAGCCACAGATCCAGCTGAAAAGTCCCCACTCAACTGATCACGTGAGCAAGATCCATTGCTATTTGCTGGGTTAAATGCGATGTCCATCGCCCTTAAGTATGTAAAAATTTTCTCATGTTAAAAGCTAGTTCATAGGCTCTGGTCAAGGCTATAGAATTGAAGAGAAATAATATCCCTCTTTTAATAACCTTCGTTACTTTTTAAAGTAACCCAGAATTTCCATTTTCATATAATCAGCTTTTATAATTTTCTTCATAAAATTGCATCCAATTTTCTTCATATTTTTATTAGTTATTTCACAGTTCCCATTTTCATCACAGTTACAAACTCTAACAAGGGTTTTCCTTGGTTCCACAAATGTTAGACCATATACTTTATGCTCAGTAATCCGTTACAAGTTTAATGTGATGCTTTATACTTGTTGATCATTTCACCTTGCTTACAAATCAGCTGAATGTAATGTCATTTAAGCTGAGTTTAATCATTAAAACGGTATTCGGAAGTTTCTGCTTGATTTTTTTTTTTTTGTGTGTGTGTCTGTTCTCTTGAATCATGCAGAAGATTTCACGAATGTTTGAGACTGATTGATAGAAAGTATAAAGATTAGTTGTTACTAAATTTGTCCATGCTTTTGGACTGGTGCCCCACGAGTTTTGTGTGCATGGTACTGAAGTAAACCTTCATTCACACACACACGCCTATATACTGTATACAGTATATAAATTAAATAATCTTTGTACCTTATAACAATAATTTACTACAGTTGAATTGTGAAGATTATAATAGAACATGTTCTGTCCAATTTGTGAATAGTCTCAAAGGGCTGTTATAGCTTATAAATATGTTATTTCACCAGCCAAAAATTGATTAAGGGTCTATCATGGACAGCGAGAGTGTGCCCCGCCCGTCCTGTCTCACTTTCACTAATTCATCACTGCACCTGGGGCAGAAGACGCACCTGCTCCCATTCATCAGCCAGCGTACTTATGGAGGACCTCTCTACACAGTCTACGCTGGCTCGTCTGTGTATACTGCCCTTCAACGGACAAGCAAGTATCGTTTGACAAGCGTAGACATGTTGTCTTAACTTGTTTCTCTTCTCTCCTCAGGTTGCTGCCACCATGCAGGTGTGTCTCTGGGACTGTGCACGCCCTCCTGCCACAACTCCACTTCTCCTCGGCTTCCAACCTCCACCCGGTTAGGCACCACCAGCTCATCCCCCTCACCCTACTGGTTCGTCTATTCCCTGCTGGAGCCCTGCTGGCTCTCCCCTGGAACCCAAGTAAGTGGCAGTTTGGCTTGCCCATTTCTCCTTACTCCGTTCCTCCACTCACAGCTCTTGTCTTCTCTTCGCAGGTTGATTCCTCTGGTGAGTGACTGTTTCCTTAGCTGTGCATTTATTTTGCAATTCAATAAAACTGTCAAACGTGCCTCCTCGTGTGGTTGTGCTCCTGTGCTGTTGTATCGTGTTGATTAATCATGACAGAACGAGCCAGCCAGGACAGCAGCTCAGCCGGTGCATTGGCACCGGAGCTCACAGCCATGGATCACTTAGCAGCGACCGAATACCAGCTGGCTGTATTAACCCAACAAATTCAGACTATGATGCAGCTTTGGCCCAATGCACCTCCTTAGGCTCCTCCTCCTCAGCCTGCTCCCCGCACTACGATGCGCCATATCACCTCTGTTCGCACACCTGCCGCGTACGCAGGGGAGGTGGGGAAATGGAAGCGATTTCTTATTCAGGTTTGTATGTATTTGAAGCAGGTTGGGGAGGAGTACCCAGGGGACGTGGCAAAGATACAGTTTTTCACCTTGTTGCTCAAAGACCAAGCCCTTAATTGGGCACGATCCACAATAGATAACCCCGAGAGGCGGCAATACACGTTTGAACAATTCGTGGATGCTTTCTCTCACATGTTTGGCTGTGCGGAGAGTCAGGGTTACGTACTGAGCCGCCTGATGACACTCCACCAGGGCACTCAGTCAGCAGCTGAGTACTCGGTGGAGTTCTGGGTTGAAGTGGCTGACGCAGGGTGGAACGAGGTTGCTTTACACAGTGCATTCCTCCACGGGTTAAAGGCTTATCTCCGTGACGATCTGGTGGTTCTTCCTGTCCCCGAGACTTTCGACAGTCTCATAGATCAGGCTGTAGGGTTGGACAACCGGTACTGAGAGGAGTGAGTCCTTCTCTCGCCCGCACGCCGAGCGCGCGCCCGCCATGATTGCTAACACTGGCGGCGCCGGCTCTCCGCCTAAGCTGATGGAGGTCTCTTGGCACTTGACCGACGATGAGCGCTGGCAAAGGCGAAGGGCTGGCACGTGTGCGTACTGCGGTTCGCTGAACCACAGTCTGGACGAATTCCGCCAGTGGCCAAAAGACACAGCGAATCAGTAACCATGGGGGGTCTGACGGGCGGGACCAAAACTACTCCCCCGGGAAATTTTTCAATCTCGGCCCTTGTGCAATTGCCGGGGGTCGAGAGGAGGACTACGGCGTTGGGTTATTCGGGGTCTGAGGATAATTTTTTCTCTGCCCAGTTTGTTTGGCAGGTGGGTATTCCCACATGTAAATTGCCCCACAACCAGAAATCACTACCCTATCTGGCCAGGGAGGTCGCAGTAGTCACTGAGAGCACGGTGCCGATCTCCATCTTCCTTTCTGGGAACCACCGGAACTCTCGTTCCTGGTTCTTCCTATTTCATGTTACCCAGTGGTTCTTGGCTAACCATGGCTCCGGAGGTATAATCTAACAATTAACTGGGGACAAAACACAATCTCCTCCTGGAGCCCATTTTGTATGGCTAATTGCATGCGTTCAGCCGAGTGTTCCCCATCTCTGGTCTGTCTCCCTCCCTCCGGTCCGAACGCCGGACTTCAGCCTCATTCCCGGGCATACCACGATTTGGGGGAGGTCTTTAGCAAAATCGAGGGCGGTTGTCGCTACTGCCTCATCACTCTTATGATTGTGCTATAGACCTCATCCCGGGGGCAAAGCTGCTGTCCAGTCGGCTGTACAGCATTTCTGGTCTGGAGAGGGAGGCGATGGAGAAGTACATTAAAGAGTTGCTGAACGCCGGCCTTATTCGGCCATCTTCGGCTCCGCTTGGAGCTGGGTTCTTCTTCGTTAGGAAGAAAGATGGCTCGTTGCACCTGTTCTGCCCACAGTAGAGTGTGTTTCATAGAAGGTTAAAAAATAGTTCACCATAAGTTAATAATAAAATGTCATAATTCATCTGTAATAATTCATGCTAAAAAACAGTCATTGGGTTAAAAGTAACTTCTATACAGTCAGTACTGGTTTACCTGTATTTCATGTTGAAGGCGCAGCCAGTGGTCACTATGTTTTATGGGTAGCAGAAGCGGAAGCCAGTGAGAGAGAGAAGGAAAAAAAAGGAGAAAAGAAAAACCTGCCTGTGAATGTCTAAGATGCTCCTCCTGTGTGTTATATCCTTTTCTACACCTTCAAAAGCAATGGCTGTGAGTTTAATTAGTGTCTTGTTAACTTTATAAGTTTTATGAGACGTGATTTTGAGATCGTTTTGTGAATATGATGTCACCAGGAATTAGCCTTATCCCAGGAGCTTACTATCTTGCCTTACACCGAGAGTGCTGTGTATTAGCATAGTAACGCTGCTACTAGCGATCTAATTAGCATATGAAAAGATAGTGAAAACGTGTTGTTTGCCTTTAGTAGCAGCTAGAGTTAACTTCTGTGCAAGTTTCTGACGTTAGCCATTTTTTGGTGCATTTATTTTTTCATTTTGACGAAGAGCTAAAATATATTTATTTTCTGTTTATATTTTCAGTTTCACTCTGGCCTTTCATTGAGCTTTTCAAGTCACAATTGTAAAGAATTGTAAGCTGTCTAGAAGGCTGTAATAAAGGAGCAAGACGCTCGGTTTCCTGGCTCATGAAAGACGAGTTTGGCTTGCTGTTGATCTGCGTTCACATACACAGTGTAAACAACACGTAGTGATAACAGTACAGTGAAAAGCCATGTCAGCAGTTGGTAAGATAAGATAAGATAAGATAAGATAAGCCTTTATTAGTCCCACAACGGGGAAATTCCAGGATTGCAACAGCACAGGGATAGCAACAGCAACAGCACAGGGATAACAACACTCAGAGCAACAATCAGAAGGCAAGAAAAAAAAAAGATGATGATGGTGAAGATAGGATTCACGACACAGCGATGGACGACACTCAAGAGAAGAGGGCAGAAGAAAAGGCGAACTCTGAAGCCAAATCATCATACAACACTAGCTCCAGCTCCAAACATTCTAGCTCCAAGTTATCCTCAAAGTCCAGCGTACTGGAAGCAGCCATCATGGCACAAGCCTCTGCCAAAGCTGCGAATGCTAAAGCCTTGTACAGTAAGAAACAACTAGAAATTAAAAAGCAACAAGCAAAGCTAGAACTGGATCTAGAGATGCTGGAGATAGAGAAGGAAGCAGTGGCCCGCTACAGCAAAAGCAGAAGTTCTAGAAGCTGCTGCAGCTGCCGAGCAAGACAAAGGAGAGAGTATAAAGAGTGCAGTTTCATTACAAGTTGTCAGACAGAGAACTATGGAGTATGTACACCACCAAACCCAGCTAGAGTCACAGGTGCGACCAGCCGAAGAAGATGCACCTCAAGTCGAACCTGCACAAAAGGCGCAATTATTCACTCCAAGGAGACCCGAACAAACTCTCTCTCCACCAGCATTCAAAAAAATGTACGTAAAAAATGAATCCATTGACATACCGAGAGACTATGTCAGACCAAACAGCTACCATGCTTCCCACAATGGTGACCCACCTATGGCAGACTTTGCTAGGTTCCTCGCGCGCAGAGAGCTAATCACAACCGGACTCTTTAAGTTTGACGACACCACCGAAAACTTTAGAGCATAGCAGTCGTCATTCATAAATGCAACTGAAGACGTTGGTCTCACATATAGTAGCCAGGAGTTAGATCTCCTAGTCAAGTGGCTTGGTAAAGAGTCCTCAGAGCATGTTAAAAGAATCAGAGCTGTCTATGCCACTAACCCCAAAGCTGCCCTCCAATTGTCATGGGACAGGTTAGAGCAGTGCTTCTCAATTATTTTTTGCAAAGCCCCCCCTAGGAAAGAGAAAATATTTCGCGCCCCCCCAACTCGCCGCAGTGACTATAAATAAGATCATTATCTATAAAAATTGTATAAGTATACCTAAAATTGTATCCTTTTTAACATTAACAAAAGAAAAAGCAATATAAATCAACTTTCAACAAAATATTAACTTTTTTTGCCACACAGAAACTCTGTTATAGTCTAAAACAGAAAAAAAATCGTAAAGTGCATCAAAGTGCCTGAAATAAAAAATATGTCAATCCTTATTTAAACTAGAAACATTTTTGACCAACTGAACCATTTGATGCTGAGAAAAACAATTCAATCAATCAATAATATTGTAACGTGCTGCTCGACATGGCAACGTCCCACCGGGAGATTCGAACTCACGCCTCCCGCTCCGGAATCCCGCACTCTACCTGTGTCGCCAATAGGGTCAACTCACTTGGCAAGCCAAGTAGGGTGCTCATATTGAGTTCGCTACAATATTAAATGTAAATTGATCTGGAACATTAACACAGGAGTACCAATATATTTAACATTTTAGTCTGAAGAAAAGGTAGAAAAAGGCAGTATCAACTCCTCTGCAATTGTGTGGGGTTTTTGCACTGCGCAATTTGGTGCGCCACTTTAAATGATGCTGAAAGTGCTCGCTGGTTTACTGATGTAGCGTTCACAAAGTGGGATGATTGTTGGCCGTACTCCGCACGTTTTCGCTGAAAGAAATCAAGCGGCTTATCAACGTGTTGAGGATGTAATGTCTGTAGGTGACGTCTTAATTTATTTGGCTTCATGCTGTCCGCTGCCAACACTTTCAGACACAGTGAACACACCGGTCTCCTCGTCTCCCACCGTAGTCCCAGTGAAGCCAAGCGCTAGATAAGCTTCGTCATATTTCCTCGTCTTAGCTTTGGGAGACTTTCGTTTGTCTCTTTACCTCTGTCTCTCTCCGCCTTTCTTTTCGTTACTGTTAAATATTTCTCCATGGTGTCTCTCGAGGGGTTTGTTGACAGCAATTTAAAAAGTTTTAAACTCCCGCACAGACTTTGACAATGAGAGCGCCACTGCACCACCTGCTGCCGTGGATGTGCAATTACACTTTACACGGCAAAAGCAAAGCCTGTTCCCCGGGGTCACACGCGCCCCCCCCCCCCCCCCGGCATCGCATCGCGCAGAAGGACTGGGTTAGAAGAATGTTATGCTACGCCAGAAGTAGTAGAAAACACTTTGTTCAAGAAATTAGATAACTTCCCTCGCCTTACAAACAAAGATAATGTAAAACTCAGGGAACTTGGAGATTTGCTCTTAGAGCTGCGGGTCGCTAAAGATGAAGCTTATCTCCCAGGCCTCGCCTACCTCGACACACCCTGTGTTGTTAAGCCCATAGTTGAAAAGTTACCTCCAAGTTTACAAGATAAATGGCTGCACACAGGCTCAAAATACAAACAAAAATATGATGTAACCTTCCCTCCCTTCTCATATTTTGTAAAGTTTGTCCAAGACGAGGCTAAAGCAAGAAATGACCCAAGTTTTGCGACATGCAGCAGCCAACCCGTCAGCAAAGGTGAGAGACCACCATTCAAACAAACTAGCTACAGAACACCTCTAACTGTAAACAAAACAGAGGTCAACACAACTGCTCCCGCTAGTACTAAAGAGGACGATTTAACACGCTACTGTCCAGTCCATAAGAAAATGCATCCTCTAGCCAAATGTAGAGCTTTCCAGATTAAACCACTACAAGAAAGGCGAAACATACTCAAAGAACACAAACAATGTTTTCGCTGCTGCTCTCCCATACACACAATAAAGGACTGTGACATGAAACTCAAGTGCGAGGAGTGCCAAAGTGAAAAGCATTGCTCTGCCATGCATCCCGATTCAAGTCAGCAACCCCAGCCAGAAAACACACCTGAACCAGAGCCTCAGCCCCGAGACAACACACCACCTGAGGTAACGTCACGGTGCACTGAGATCTGCGGCGAAGGTTATCCCCCACGTTCTTGCTCAAAGGTATATCTAGTTCGAGTTTTCCCCAAAGGCCAACCAGAACGCTCCGTTAAGATGTATGCAATCCTTGACGACCAGAGTAATAGATCGCTGGCCCGTCCTGAATTCTTCGAGCTGTTTGGGATCAAGGGTAGCCCTCTGACGTACCATATGAGAACATGTGCTGGTCTAACCAAAATGCTTGGCAGGGAAGCAGTGAGGTTCCAAATCGAGCCAGTAGGTGGAGGCCCACGCTTAGACCTCCCTCCTCTCATTGAATGCGACAAGATAGCATTCAGTAGAGATGAAATACCTACGCCCGAAGTCGCTCTTGCTCACACCCTCTTAAAACACCTCGCTCCTCTCATTCCCAAGTACGACCCAGATGCTCAGATAGCAATTTTACTGGGCAGAGACATCATACAAGTCCACAAAGCAAGGCAACAAGTCAACGGACCCCACAATGCTCCCTTTGCTCAACGCCTGGACCTAGGCTGGGTAATTGTGGGGGAGGTGTGCCTTAACGCTCATAAGCCAACCGTCAATGTTTATAAAACGCACATGCTCTCCAACGGACGCCCATCTTTCTTCACTTCTTGTCCTAACAGCATCAACATCAAAGAGAAACCATGCTACGGCGGGGAGCACAAGGACGGCCTCTCTAAACGCAGCTCAAAACCCAATGCAGTGGAAGAAAAGCTTGGGGACAAAGTTTTTGAGTGCACAGAGAACGATAACAAGTGTGCCGTGTCCTTCGAGGATGAGACCTTTCTAAAGATAATGGAGGAAGAAGTCCACCAGGATGGAAATAACAACTGGATCGCTCCTCTGCCATTCAAGTTTCCTCGCTTGCCACTCCCAAATAACAGGGACCAAGCATTGTCTAGACTCGGCTCACTGAATCTTAGCAGTCTTAAAGTGCCACGCTGCTATGTACCAGCTTCCCTCTCTAAGTCCACTTACTGTGTATCTTTTCCGACGCCTCAAGCTGGGCTATTGCGGCAGTAGCATACTTGAAGACAGTTAATGAAGAAGGATAATGTGAAGTCGGGTTTGTGCTTGGGAAGGCAAAACTTTCACCACAACCAGAGCCCACGATACCTCGCCTCAAACTTTGTGGAGCAGTTCTAGCAGTTCAGATGGCGGAGCTCATTCTGGACAAACTTGATCACAAACCAAATTCTACTGTGATAGCAGGGTGGTTCTTGGGTACATTTGCAATGATTCAAAGCGCTTCTATGTCTATGTGCATAATCACGTTCATCGTATACGTCAGTCCACATCCCCTCAACAGTGGCACTACGTCACATCAGAGCAAAACCCAGCCGATCTAGCCACCAGGTCAATACCTGCATCACAGCTCATGGACACTATGTGGTTTAAGGGACCAGACTTCCTTTACAAACTACCTGAATCCGGGACACCTGAATCCTTTGAGTTAATCGAGCCTGAAGTAGACTCTGAAATCAGAAAAGTTGCTACCTTTGCTACTCACATTCAGAAAAACGGGCCCTTACCAGAATGCTTCCAGCGCTTTTCAAGCTGGAACTCATTAGTACGTGCCATTGCATTCCTAATTCACCAAGCTCGTTCTCACTCATCAAGCAACTTGTCAGATCATTCATGCAGGGGCTGGCATCAATGTAGCAAGCCAGGCACTCCAGAGGAGCTGGATGCTGCCAGTAACCTCATCCTCCAGTCTGTTCAAAAGGACGCTTTTCCCGACGAGTATGCTGCTCTCCATGCCAACCAAACCGTCCGCAGTTCAAGTCCCATCGTAGCTCTTGATCCCTATATGAATGAAAGCCTCATCAAGGTTGGAAGTCGCCTCAAACATGCTTCATCGAACACAGCATCTAAGAATCCAATCATTCTCGCAAACAAGCATCACGTAACTCAGCTGCTTGTCCGTCACTATCATGCCAATGTTGTGCATCAAGGAAGGCAGTTCACGGAAAGCGCAATTAGGCAAGCCGGACTGTGGATTGTAGGTTGCAAAAGACTGGTCTCGTCCATTATCCACCATTGTGTAACGTGCAGGAAACTCAGGGGAAAACTAGAGACTCAGAAAATTCAATTCAATTCAGTTCAATTCAACTTTATTTATATAGCGCCATTTCACAACAACAGTCATCTCATAGCACTATCAACTGAAGGGGGGGACCCCCACAGTTGCAGAAAAGACCCCAGCAATCAGGCGATCCCCTGTGAGCAAGCACTTGGCGACGGTGGAGAGGAAAAACTCCCTTTTAACAGGAAGAAACCTCCAGCAGAACCAGGCTCAGGGAGGGGCAGTCATCTGCTGCGACTGGCTGGGGGGTGAGGGGATAGAGAAGAAGAAAAGAACAGACGATAGAGAAGAAGAAAAGAACAGACATGTAGAGAGCAAACAGCACGATGGGGACTCAATCTATGGGAGAGAACAAACAAATGTTAATGACCAGCAAAAAAAATATTTCATTGAGAGTGAGGAAAGGAGTGAGGCCCAGTGCATTACTGGAGGTCCCCCGGCTGACTAAACCTATTAGCAGCATAACTAAGGGAGGGTTCAGAAACACATGATCCCTCCCTAATTGTAGGCTATATCAAAAAGGAAGGTTTTAGCCCTATTCTTAAAAACAGAGATCGAGTCTGACTCCCGAATCCAGATTGGCAGCTGATTCCACAGGAGAGGAGCTTGATAACTGAAGGCTCTGCCTCCCATTGTACTTTTGGAGATTCTAGGTATTACGAGTAATCCTGCATTTTGGGAGCGTAGTGCTCTGTTAGGATAATACGGTAGTATCAGATCTTTTAAATAAAAAGGAGCCTGATTGTTTAGAGCTTTGTAAGTAAGAAGAAGGATTTAAACTTAATTCTAAACTCTATGGGAAGCCAATGAAGGGAGGCCAGAACCGGAGAGATATGATCTCTCTTTCTAGTACCTGTTGAAACTCTTCCTGCAGCATTTTTGGATTAGCTGAAGACTTTTTAAAGATGTTTTAGGACAGCCTGATAATAAAGAATTACAGTAATCTAATCTCGAGCTAACAAAAGCGTGGATCAGTTTCTCAGCATCACTCTGAGACAAGATGCTCCTAATCTTGGCAATATTACGCAAATGATAGAAGGCTGTCTTACAAAACAAATTTAATATGTGAACTGAAGGACAAATCCTGATCAAAAATAACTCCAAGGTTCCTCACAGAGCTATTAAGAGAAAGAGTAACTGCATCCAAACTGAAAGTTTGATTTGGAAAGGAATTTCTAAGGTTTTTTGGACCAACAAGAATGACTTCAGTCTTATCTGAATTTAATAGCAGGAAATTACAAGTCATCCAAGCTTGATTTCCTTAAGACAGGCTTCTAACTTGGCTAATTGATTACTATCATCTGGCTTCATTGACAGCTATATTGTGTGTCATCTGCATAACAATGAAAATGTATACAGTGCTTTCTAATAATGTTGCCTAACGGAAGCATATATAAACTAAAAAGAGTAGGGCCTAGCACAGATCCCTGTGGAACTCCATGACTAAGCTTTGAGTTGAAAGAAAACTCATTATTTACATGAACATACTGGAACCTATCAGATAAATAAGATCTAAACCACTGCAATGAAGTTCCATTAAGTCCAACATAGTGTTCTAATCTATCAAGTAGAATATTATGATCGATAGTATCAAAAGCTGCACTAAGGTCTAAAAGGACAAGTACAGAAACTAGTCCATTATCAGATGCAATGAAGAGGTCGTTAGTGACCTTCGCTAAGGCTGTTTCAGTACTATGATGGATTCTCAACCCAGATTGAAACTCTTCAAGTAAACCATTTCTCTGCAGGTGGTCAAATAATTGCGTAGCAACAACTCTTTCTAAGATTTTTGAAATGAAAGGGAGATTAGAGATTGGTCTATAGTTAGCTAAAGCTCCTGGATCTAGCGTTGGCTTTTTGAGTAAGGGTTTAATTTCAGCTGTTTTAAAAGCCTGCGGTACATGGCCTAAAGTTAATGAAGAATTGATTATTTGAAGAATAAAGCTACCAATAAGTGGGAAGACTTCTTTAAATAACCTGGTAGGAATAGGGTCTAAATGACAAGTTGAAGGTTTGGATGAGGAAACTATTTTGTCTAACTCACAAAGGTCGATTGGAGTAAACTCATCAAGACAGACATCAATAGAAGGAGTTGTAGTAGTTACAGTATTTAAGTTAACTGTGGGGAAGAATCTGATTGATTTATCTCTGATGGATGAAATTTTATTATTGAAAAAGTTCATAAAGTCCTGACTAGTAAGCTCTAAGGGAATGCTAGGATTGACAGAGTCCTGACTCTTTGTCAACCTGGCTACAGTACTGAAAAGAAACCTGGGATTATTCTTGTTCTCTTCTATTAATGCAGAGTAATAACTCGTTCTAGCTTTTCTAAGAGATTTTTTATAAATTAAAAGATGATTTCTCCAAGCTAAATAGATTTCATCTACATTAGTGGAGCGCCATTTTCTTTCTACTTGACGAGTCTTTCTGTTTTAAGCTACGAGTTTCTGTGTTGAACCAAGGAGTTTAGAAATCTCTGATTAGACTTTTTCTTTTTTAAAGGGGGCCACCAAGTCTAGAGTCTGATGCAGAGAAGCTGAAATACTATCCACCATGTTATCAATTACAGAAGGAGCAAGCTGTCTATAGCTTATTTCCGTTGTGTTGACACATGGCATAGAGGAAACAATCTGCATAAATTTGGTAACAGCATCATCTGAGAGGCATCTACTGTAATAATATTTTTCTTTAGGAGCCAAATAGTCAGAAATGGTAAAATCAAAGGTTAACAGATAATGGTCTGACAGTACAGGGTTATGAGGAGACACTACAAGATCTTCTATTTCTATGCCATATGTTAGAACAAGGTCCAATGTATGGTGGAGGTAATGAGTAGAATTTCCTACTTTCTGAGAAAACCCAATCATGTCAATATTGAATTAAATGCCACATTAAGGCAGTCACTATCTACATCCACATGTATATTAAAGTCCCCTACAATAATTATTCTATCAGATTTCAGCACTAAATCAGCTAAGAAATCAGCAAATTCGGATAAAAATTCTGAGTAGGTTGATGGGGGACGATAAACTATGGCAAATAAAATTGGGTTTAACCTAAAATTGCTAAAGTGCCCAATACTGAGGACCAGGCCCTCAAAGAATTATAACATGTTTTTGCTTTACATTAACTAGTAATTTGGAATGGTAAATTGTTGCTACTCCTCCTCCACGACCAGAACTTCTGGGATTTTGACAGTTTAAATAACCAGAAGGAGTTGATTCATTAAACCAAGATAATCCTCTTGCCCTAACCAAGTCTCTGTAAGGGAAATTAAATCAATCTGATGATCAATTAACAGATCATGGACTAACAGAGACTTGGGAGTTAGAGACCTAATATTTAATAAACCACATTTAATTTTTAAATTATGAGGAGGAACAGAGGCCAAATCATTCAATTTAGAGGCTTTATGTTTAATGAGTTTTACCAATATTTTGCTTTATCACTTTGGGATGCTTATACATTATATTTTTATTTACTTTGGAGGGAGCAGACAACGATTCTCTGATGGGGAAGACAGGGGCTAAGCTGAGGGGTGGCGGATGAAGAGGAGCTGCAGAGAGGCATGTAAGACTGCAACTCTGCTTCCTGGTCCCAACTCTGAGTAGTCAGGGTTTTGGAAATTTGGATAAAAAAGATGCCAGATTGCTAGATAAATGAGAAGCACCATCCAAAGTGGGATGAACTGCTGTCTCGGTCTCATAAGACCAGGTTTTCCCCAAAAAGAGCTCCAATTGAGCTCCAATTGTCAATGTAGCCCACGTCATTTGCATTACTGGTCAGATTGGGGAGGGGCCCAGAGAATACTACAGTGGCAGACATCGTTTTTGCAAAGTCACACACCGATTCTATATTAAGTTTCGTGACTTCCGACTGCCGGAGATGGATGTCATTAATGCCGGCGTGAATAACAATTGTGGAATATTTACAGTTACTTTTAGCCAGCATTTTCAGATTTGACTCGATGTCGCCTGCTCTGGCTCCAGGAATGCATTTGACTATGGCCGCTGGAGTCTCTAGGTTCACGTCTCTGACTACAGAGTCGCCAATGATCAGAGTTTTTTCCTCAGCGGGTGTGTCGCTGAGCGGGGAAAAAACGATTAGAAACGTGAACAGGTTGGTGGTGTACCAGGGCTTTGCGACTAGGCTTCCTTCTCACCGTCACCCACCCAGTCTCCTCGCTGCTGAGGAGAGCCGGGGGACCGCTAACGGGGTTAGCTATGCTAGCTAGCTCCGCTGCAGCTAAGGGGCGTCTGTCAAGAGTAACTGGTGCAGACGGTGTTTCAATGCAGTGGAGCCAGGATTCCAAATCAGACAACCTCGCCTCGAGCGCCTCAAAAAGACAACATTTAATTACATTTACCATTATCACTAAAAGAGGAGAGGTGTAGCTAAACATCTGACAGAGAGAGCACACCAGAGGAGGAGAGGAAAGAGAGCTAGTAGCCATAGTATTGGCTGGAGAGCAAACCACACAGGCAGACAGCAAAAACAGAAAGTGACGAATACGTTACCACAAGAAGTACGGATCCCACAAAATGGCAGATCTCCCACCTGAGAGACTCAAAACATGCCCTCCATTTTCATATGTCGGGTTGGACCGTATTCGGTCCGTGGTCAGTAGTCACTCGACACACACGAGGTGGTGCTGCTCAAGGAAAAAGGTGGGCAATACTCTTTACGTGTATGACCACAAGAGGCGTGCATATTGAAGTCTTGAATCCGTATGGACGCTTGCAGCTGCATAAATGCAATACGCAGATTCTTCGCAATACGAGGCCCAGCAAAGCAAAATGCGATCTGACAGAGGCACTAACTTCATTGCAGCAAGTTGGAGTTAGGCATGGCAACAACCAATAAGAACCCTCCCAACATTGTCAACTATTTCCATGCCAACGGTTACACATGGAAGTTCAATCCCCCACATGCCTCCAACATGGGGGGCGTCTGGGAAAGACTAATTGGGGTCCACTCGCAGAATATTGGACTCTATGCTTTTGCAAAGCAAACACTCTCGTTTGACGCATGAGGTGCTTTGTACTTTAATGGCTGAGGTATAGTCTATAATCAATGCAAGGCCCTTAGTACCCATCTCAAACAGACCCTTCCTCACCATTTCTACTCTGTCCCCGCAATGATCTTGACCCAAAGGCAGCATGTCCCCCCCTCCACCAGGAGACTTTTGGGGAAAAGACCTGCTCAAAAACCAGTGGAGAAACAAGTGCAAGCACTCGCCAATGAATTTTGGAGCCGCTGGAGAAACGAATATCTCAACACCCTCCAATCAAGGCGCAAGTGGCATACAACACACCGCAACCTACAGACAGTGACATAGTGCTGTTGAAACAAAATTAAGCACCCAGAAATGAATGGACAATGACTATCATCAGCATCCACCTTTCCAAGCAGCGACGGGAAGGTCAGAAAGGTCGAAGTGAGTACATCGTCTCAGGGTGTTTCAAAGACCTTAACTTGCATTCCCATCTCAGATGTTGTTATGCTCTTAGAAAATGAAGTCATAGATAAAAAGGCAGTAGTGGCATTTGTAATGCCAGGGCGGGGAGTGTTTCTGGCCCACAGTAGAGTGTGTATCATAGAAAGGTTAAAATAGTTCACCATAAGTTAATAATGAAATGTCATAATTCATCTGTAATAATTCATGGCAAAAAAACAGTCATTGGGTTAAAAAGTAACTTCTACTAGCAGACAGTACTGGGTTTACCTGTATTCATGTTAGAAGGCGCAGCCAGTGGTCGCTAAGCTTTAATGGTAGCAAGAAGCGGAAGCCAGTGAGAGAGAGAAGGAAAAAAAGAGAAAAGAAAAACCTGCCTGTGAATGTCTAAGATGCTCCTCCTGTGTGTTATATCCTTTTCTACCCCTTCGAAAGCAATGGCTGTGAGTTTAATTAGTGTCTTGTTAACTTTATAAGTTTTATGAGACGTGATTTTGAGATCGTTTTGTGAATATGATGTCACCAGGAATTAGCCTTATCCCAGGAGCTTACTAGCTTGCCTTACACCGAGAGTGCTGTGTATTAACATAGTAACGCTGCTACTAGCGATCTAATTAGCATATGAAAAGATAGCGAAAACGTGTTGTTTGCCTTTAGTAGCAGCTAGAGTTAACTTCTGTGCAAGTTTCTGACGTTAGCCATTTTTTGGTGCATTTATTTTTCACTTGACGAAGAGCTAAAATATATTTATTTTCTGTTTATATTTTCAGTTTCACTCGGGCCTTTCATTGAGCTTTTCAAGCCACAATTGTAAAGAATTGTAAGCTGTCTAGAAGACTGTAATAAAGGAGCAAGACGCTCGGTTTCCTGGCTCATGAAAGACGAGTTTGGCTTGCTGTTGATCTGCGTTCACATACACAGTGTATACAACACGTAGTGATAACAGTACAGCACCCGTGCATCAACTACCGGGAGCTCAATGCAATTACCACCAAGGACAAGTATCCTCTGCCTCTGATTAATTCCGCGTTTGAGCTCCTTCAGCACTCATGGGTTTTCATCAAGTTAGACTCAAGAAATGTGTACCATCTGATCCGCATTTGCGAAGGTGACGAATGGAAGATGGTGTTCAAAACCCACCAGGGGCAGTTTGAATATTTGGTGATGCCATGTGGGCTCACCAACGCCCCCGCCGTCTTTCAGCAATTAATCAGTGACGTCCTTCGTGATATGCTTTATCAATTTGTCTTTGTCTACTTGGATGATATTTTGATTTTCTCCCGCTCGCCAGAGGAACATGATGTCCATGTCAGGGCCATCCTGCAACGGCTCTTGGAGAACCAGCTCTATGTCAAGGCCGAGAAGTGTGAGTTCTCCACTACATCTACCACTTTCTTGGGCTTCATAGTGGCTGAAGGGTTTGTGAAATTAAAGCGCCTGTTCACTGAAACACCAATCTTGGCCCAGGGTCGGACACGACAGCTCCAATTCGTCCCCGAGGTGGACGCATCTGATTTGAGGGTAGGCGCTGTGCTGTCGCAGCGCACACCCTCCGATCAGAAGCTCCGCCCGTGCGCATATTTCTCTCAGCGGCTTACACCGGCCAAGAGAAATTATAACGTGGGGGACAGAGAGCTGCTTACCATTAAGTTGGCACTGAAGGAATGGAGGCATTGGTTAGAGGGGGCTATTCACCAAATTGTCATGTGGACCGACCACAAAAACCTTGTGTATTTGCAGTCGGCCTGCCGACTTAACGCCAGGCAGGCTCGTTGGGTTCTGTTTTTTCAGAGGTTCAACTTTTCCATCACGTACCGGC
Source organism: Pholidichthys leucotaenia (assembly GCA_020510985.1). Classification (NCBI taxonomy): domain Eukaryota; kingdom Metazoa; phylum Chordata; class Actinopteri; order Cichliformes; family Pholidichthyidae; genus Pholidichthys; species Pholidichthys leucotaenia. Next base: position 178,515,164 of record CM035848.1, read on the forward strand.
CTGGCACTCGGAACACCAAACCGGACGCTCGATCATGCCAGTTTGATTCTAAGGAGGTAGCCCCCCCCCCCCCAGCCATCATACTGTCTTCTTGCGTCCTCGGAGCCCTTACTTGGGATATTGAGCGGAGGGTCCGCCAGGCCTAGTGCCAGGAGCCTGTGCCAGTAGGGTGCCCCTGGAACCATCTGTACATCCCGGCCGCCCTCCGCAGTGATGTCATCCAGTGGGGTCACACCAGTCGCTTCGCATGCCATCCTGGAATCTCTCGGACTGTGGACTTCATCTGGCGAGCGTTCTGGTGACCCATGCTGCAGCGGGACGTACGAGAGTACGTTAAGGCCTGTCAGACCTGCGTCTGGGGGAAGTCGGACTCCTCTCCCCCCATCTGGTCTCCTCCATTCCCTCCCTACCCCTGGTCGTCCTTGGTCCCACATTGCTGTGGACTTCGTTACCGGATTTCCCCCCTCCCGTGGCAAGCCAGTAATCCTCACCATTGTGGATCGCTTCTCGAAGGCGGTGCATCTGGTTGCCCTCCCAAAGCTCCCCTCAGCCTTGGAGACAGCAGTCCTGCTCACCGATCATGTCATCCGGATACACGGTATTCCCATGGACATTGTGTCTGACCGGAGGCCTCAATTTAAGATAAGATAAGCCTTTATTAGTCCCACAATGGGGAAATTCCAGGATGGCAACCAGAGCAATAATTTAGAAGATAAGAAAATAAGAGCAGTGAATATACATATATACACATAAATATATAAATATATATACACAGTGCGGAGCACTGTAGCTAGATGCAATAAACAGCATAACCGTCTACTTACAGTTAGGCCCAGAAATATTTGGACAGTGACACAATCTTCATGATTTGGGCTCTGCATGCCACCACATTGGATTTGAAATGAAACAACTACAATGGAATTGAAGTTGCAGACTTTAACGTTAATTCAGGGGGTTGAACAAAAATATATGATTAAACATGTAGGAATTGTAGCTATTTTTATACAAACGCTCCTCATTTCAGGGGCTCAAAAGTAATTGACAAATAAACATAACCCTAGAGTAAAAATGCTACTTTTCAATAGTTTGTTTGAGAATCCTTTGCAGGCAATGACTGCCTGAAGTCTGGAACCATGGACATCCCCAAACGCTGGGTTCCTCCTTTGTGATGTTTTGCCAGCCTTTACTGTAGCTGTCTTCAGTTGTTTGCTTGTTTGTGGGTCTTTCTGCCTTAAATTTTGTTCTTGAGCAAGTGAAATGCATGCTCGATTGGATTGAGATCTGGTGATTGACTCGGCCATTGCAGAATATTACACTTAGTTGCTTTAAAAAACTCCTGGGTTGCTTTTTGCAGTAGTTTTTGGATCATTGGTGAAGCGCCAGCCAATCAACTTTGCTGCATTTGCTGAATCTGAGCAGAAAGTATATCCCTATACACTTCAGAATTCATCCGGCTGCTTCTGTCTTTTGTCACATCATCAGATAAACACAAGTGACCCAGTGCCAGTGGAAGCCATGCATTGCCCATGCCATCACCACTGCCTCACCATGTTTTACAGAAGATCTAGTGCTTTGGGATCATGAGCTGTTTCAATTCTTCTCCAAACTTTCTTCTTCTCATCATTCTGGACAGGTTGAATCTTAGTCTCATCTGTCCAAAGAATGCTGTTCCAGAACTGGGCTGGCTTCTTCAGGTGTTTTTTGGCAAAGTCAATTCTGGCCTTTCTATTTTTGAGGCTGATTCATGGTTTGCACCTTGTTGGTGAATCCCTTTGTATTTACTCTCATGAAGTCTTCTCTTTATGGTAGACTTAGAGTACTGATACACCTACTTCCTGAGAGTGTTCTTCACTTGAGTGGATGTTGTGAAGGGGTGTTCTTCCACCGTGGAAAGGATTCTGTGATCATTCCACCACTGTTAGTCTTCTGTGGACGTCCAGGCCTTTTTTGAATTCTCAAGCTCACCAGTGCACTCTTTTTTTCTTCAGAATGTACCAAACTGTTGATTGGCCACTCCTAACATTTCTGCTTATCTCTCTGATGGATTTCTTCTTTTTTTTCAGCCTCAGGATGGTCTGTTTCAACTCCATTGAGAGCTCCTTTGACCACATGTGTGTGTTCACACAACAGCTTCCAAATGCAAACGCCACACCTGTGAATCAACTCCAGACCTTTAAACTGCTTAATTGATGACAGTTAACGAGGGAAGAGCCCATGCAGCCTTGTTATTTTTTTTTGCAGCCGTCTGAGTCAATTGTCCAATTACTTTTGGTCCCTTGAAAAAGAGGCGGCTACGTATTAAAGAGCTGTAATTCCTAATCCCTTGCTCCAATTTGGATGTGAATACTCTCAAATTACAGCTGAGAGTCTGCACTTTAAGCCCATATTGATTATATAATTGTATCCTGAATATGTTTTCGTAAACAGCTAAAATAACAAAACTTGTGTCACTGTCCAAATATTTTTGGGCCTAACTGTAGTTATCCTACATAGTATGAATATGTACCCATACATATTGTCACCCTCCGTATTGACTGATATTGTCCGAGTTGTATACTGGAGGGGACCATTTGTGTAAGTCTGTTGCGTCTTTTGCATTCAATACTATTAGGTCGCCATGTTTTTTTTGCTATCTCTGCGAGCAGCCCTGCTTAGGTTATAAAGTCTGACAGCCGTAGGTAGGAAGGACCTGCGAAACCTCTCGGTCGCGCACCTAGGATGATGTAGTCTACTGCTAAATGAGCTCCTCAGTGCATTCAGTATGTCGTGCATGAGGGTGGGACTCGGACCTCCAACAGAGATGACAGCTTAGACACCAGCCATCTCTCTCCTATCTCCTCCACTGGGTCAAGGCGTTGCCCCCAGGATAGAGCTAGCTTTCTGATCAGTTTGCTCAGGTCTCTTCCTATCGGCTTGCTGTAATGCCACTGCCCCAGCAGACCACTCCAAAAGTGATGGCTGATTGCCACCACCCGTGCCGTAGAATGTCTTCATGAGCACCCCTTGTACACCAAAAGACCTGAGCCTCCTCAGTAGGGACAGCCTGCGCTGTCCTTCTTGTAGAGTGTGTCCGGTATTGTGTGACCAGTCTAGTTTATTGTTCGATATGAACACCCAGGTACTTGTATGATGTCACCATATCAATGTCTGTTCCCTGGATGTTTACTGGTGCTGTGATGGGTCGTCCTTGCCTGCGGCAGGTCCACCACCAGCTCCTGTAGTTTTCCTCGCATTGATCTGGAGGCAGTTCCGATGGCACCAATCCACGAAGTCCTGGATAAATCCTCTGTACTCAGCTTCATCTCCGTTGGAGATGAGGCCAATGGTCGCAAAGTCGTCAGAGAACTTCTGTAGATGGCAGTGTGTTGTGTTGTGTGAGAAGTCTGCAGTATAAAGGGTAAACAGGAAGGGAGCCAAAACCGTTCCCTGGGGGGCCCCTGTGCTGCCGATGATCATGTTGAACACACAATCCCGGGTTCTCACAAACTGTGGCCGGTTTGTGAGGTAGTACACAGGATCCATAATGACAGGTGCTGGTCCACCCCTGCACACAGCAGCTTGTCCCTCAGGATCATCGGTTGGATGGTACTGAAAGCACTGGAGAAGTCAAAGACATGAGCCTCACCACGTTCCCGAGGCTTCTCCAGGTGGGACAGGGAACGGTGAAGGAGGAAGATCACTGCATCCTCCACCCCAATGCCATGCTGGTAGGCGAACTAGAGTGATCCATCGCTGGTCCCACCAGAGGGCAGAGGTGAGCAAGGAGCAGTCTCTCCAGGGTCTTCATCATGTGAGACGTCAGAGCGTACTGGTCTGTAGCTGTTCAGGTCTCTGGGGGTGGAAGTCCTTTGGTACGGTACCACACAAGATGTTTTCCACAACTATGGTACCCCTCCCCAGCTTCAGGCTCAGCTTGAAGATGTGCTCCACAATCCCACACAGCTGGTCTGCGCAGGACTTGAAGAGCTTCGCACTGATGCCGTCCGGTCCCGAGGCCTTCTTCGCCTTGATCTTCCTCAGCTCCGTCCTCACATGGTCTTAGTGAGGGTCAGGTTGGGGGGCTGTGTGCTGGGAGTGGGGGGGGGTGTTGGTGGAGTGGGGTGTGGACATCAGGTCTCGATGATTTTTAGAGGCGGCAGTGGTTGGTGTGCGGGGGGGGGGGTGTTGGTCAAACCTATTAAAAACAGGTTCAGATTGTTCGCCCACTCCCTGCCCCCCGTGGCCTGGAGGAGGTATTCTGGAGCCCAGAGATGGTTTTGAGGTTTTCTCCAAACCCCGCCGATGTTGCTTTGTTGCAGCTTGTCCTCTATCTTCTTCCTGAAAGCTGTCCTTGCCTTCTCTGATCTTCCTCCTTAGCTCCCCTCTGTACGGACTTCAGCATCTCCCTGTTCCCCAACCTGAAGATCCTCTTCTTCTCTCTCAGAAGTGTTTTTATCTCAGGATTGATCCAGGGTTTGTTGTTCCAGCAACACCTTATGGTCTTGGTGGGTACGGTGTTGTCCACACAGAAGTTGATGTAGCCTGTGATGGTATGAGTGAGGCCATCGATGTCCTCACCATGTGGATCGCAGAGCTGCTCCAAGGCAGTGATTTCAAAACAGTCCTTTAGAGCATCCATTGCCTCCTCAGACCATATCTTCACCGTGCGCATGACCGGAGGTTGTCTGTGTACTAGGGGTTTGTACACCGGCAGGAGATGAACCAAGTTGTGATCCGATCTCCCGAGTGAGGGGAGTGGTGATGAGGTGTACGCCTCCTTAGTGTTTGCATAGAATAGTCCAGTGTTTTATTGTCTCTATGTGGGCATGTGACATACTGGGTGAACGTGGGCAGAATGGGGGGACAGTGAAATATGGTTGAAAACACCGGAGATGAGGAGGAAAGCATCTGGGTGTTCTGTCAGCAGCCTGCCAGTTACTGAGTGAATGGCGCTGTCCCAGCGTTTGCCGTCGGATTTGGCATAAATAACAATGCAGATTATGTGTGAGTATTCCCTCGGGAGATAGGTAGGCCACATGCTAACAGCTAGCAACTCAGTGTCTTTGCTGCAGTGTGTTGTTCTTAAAACCGTGATATGTCCCGGTCTGCACCAGCTGTTATTGACATACACTATCACTCCTCCGCCCTTGCCTTCCCACTGTCTGGTGTCTGTCTGCCCATATTGTGTGGAAACCCTCCAGTTCGATTGTAGCATCTGTTGCTAGTTCTGTTAGCCACATCTCAGTAAACAACATCATGCTAATCTCTCTGAAGACGCTCTGGTAACGAGCCATAGCCGCTAGCTCATCTGTCTTATTGAGTAGCGATCGTACATTCCCCATAATAATGGATGGAAGGACGGGTCTGTACCTTATGTTTCTTGCCCGCCGTCTTGCTCCAGCACGACATCCACGCCACTTCTGCTTTATTTCTCCCGGTTTGTCGAATTCTTGCGTTAGCATTGTGGGCCGATTAAGTGCTAACAGCTGGTCTCTATTGTACTGCCTCCTAAAAGCAGTGGCTCCGTCCGCTGGTTCAGGAGACATTTGGGCGATCCATGTGTCCGTGATGGATAAGGTGTCTCCGGATCAGAAAGGAATGACGGTGAGCCTCTCCTCCGGTAATCACCCTCAAAGCAACGGGCAGGCGGAGCGCGGCAACCAGTCCCTGGATGCCGCCCTGCAGTGTGTAGCAGCCGATAACCCGTTGTCTTGGAGCATGCACCTGACCTGGGTGGAGTATTCTTTGAACTCAGCTGTCTCCACTGCCACTGGACTCACCCCGTTCGAGGCGTTGCTGGGGTACACATCGCCGCTTCTACCCATGGCTGAGAGGGAGGTAGTGGTTCCGTCCTTGGGGGTCCATGCTCGTCGCTGCCAGCACGTCTGGAGATCTACCCGGGCTACCCTTGCCCACACCACTGAACGCATCCGGGCTGCTGCTGACAGGAAGCAGGTCCCTGCTCCCATGTCATTGGGCAGCAGGTTTGACTGGCGGCGAGCCAGATTCCTCTCAAGGAGAAATCCAAGAACCCCCCCCCCCCCCCGCTTCCTGGGCCCATATACCATCTCATGGGTGATAAACGACGCGTCGGTCCAGCTGAAGTTGCCACCGACCCTGCGGGTGAACCCTACATTTCACGTCTCCCACATCAAGCCCCTCTCGGCCAGTTCTCTCTGCTCCCCCCCCCCCCCCCCCCCGAAGCTGCCTCCTCCTCCCCGGATCATCAACGGCCACACCGCCTACACTGTACACTGAATCCTGGACGTCTGCCGTCGGGGCTGGGGCCTTCAGTATCTAGTGGACTGGGAGGGCTATGGCCCGGAGGAACGCTCCTGGGTCCCTACGTCACAGGTCCTGGACAAAGAGATGCTCCGGGCCTACCACCAAGCTCACCCGGAGAGGCCCTCTGGACCGCCAGGAGGCGCTCCTAGAAGGAGGGGGCCCTGTCCATGGGCAGCGAGAGCGCTTCCCACCCGTTCTGTCTCACTTTCACTAATTCATCACTGCACCTGAGGCAGAAGACGCACCTGCTCCCGCTCATCAGCCAGCATACTTAAGGAGAACCTCTCCGTGCAGTCTACGTTAGCTCGTCTGGGTATACTGTCCTTCAATGGACAAACAAGTATCGTTTGACAAGTGTAGACATATCGTCTTAACTTGTTTCTCTTCTCTCCTCAGGTTGCTGCCACCATGCAGATGTGTCTCTGGGTCTGTGCGCACCCTCCTGCCACATCTCCACTTCTCCTCGGCTTCCAACCTCCACCCGGTTAGGCACCACCAGCTCATCCCCCTCACCCTACTGGTTCGTCTATTCCCTGCTGGAGCCCTGCCGGTTCTCCCCCGGAACCCAAGGAAGTGGCAATTTGGCTCGCCTATTTCCCCTTACTCTGTTCCTCCACTCACAGCTCTTGTCTTCTCTCCGCAGGATGATTCCTCTGGTGAGTGACTGTTTCCTTAGCTGTGCATTTATTTTGCAATTCAATAAAACTCTCAAACATGCCTCCTCGTGTGGTTGTCCTTCTGTGCTGTTTTATCGTGCACGTGAGCTGTCAGCTGATTAATCATGACAGGGTCTTAATGTTGATTGAAACAGTTTGCATGCTTTAAAAAATATTTTATTTGGTTCAGGATTAAATTGTGAATATAATACTGTAACTTGCTCTGTCACACTTGTGAAATAGTCTCAAAGGACAATAATTCTGTATTTTGCCTGCCAAAAATTGATTAAGGGTCTTAATCTGGATTGAAACTCCAGAAATCCCATCATAGCCGGTTTATTCATGTGCATGTAAACATGGTCCATGATTATGTTTACATGTACACTAATAAACCGGTTATGAATGGATTTCTGCAGTTATCTGATTATTCAAGTGGCCATGTAAACAGAATAATCCGATAAAGGCCAAGTAACTGGGGTCATTAACTCAAGTGGTTTACCCTCCAGTAATCCATTTATTCAGTGCAGGTAAACACGAGAAAACTTATTATTGGCATTTTCCGATTTTTGCCAGTAATTGGTTTATTGTGACCATGTAACAGGGATCATTGTTCAAAATACAAACAAGTTCCAGGATTACACAGTAGATGGCAGCAATACAATATCTGGGTTCTGTCACGGTTTGGTGGGAAAATTGGACCCAAATGAGATATTCAACGTTTCGGCAGTGATTTATTAATGAATTGACCAAACGGGAGCAGCTCAAAAAACACAAAACAGGCAGCTCAGGGGCTGTAACAAAACTTACAAAAGCAGGTTAGACAGGATCAGGCGGAGATAAACAGAACCAATCAGAAGCATGTTGATCATGCAAATATGACTTAACGACACTCGTGAGGAAACACGGACTGGGGCTTGACATAAATAGAAACAGGAGCAATCAAAAACCAACACAGAACAGGTGAGCATAATTGGAGACAAACGGAGATGGCTGTGATGATAGACGCAGGACGGGCGGGGCTGAACAAATAATCACACACAGCAGATGCACCACAGTCAATGGGGAGCACATAATGATGATAGTAATAATAATAATAACAATAATAATAATAATGAGGACGAACCATGGAGAAACAATTACACAAAACAGAATAATGATAAAGACAAAGCAGGATAACAATAATGACCAGAGTGAAGCACAGAAAATTCCAAAAATGAACTTAAAGCAAGGGCGAGGGCTGGAGCCCATGCCCTGAAGACAAGATAACACAATTATATATTAGAATGATGGCGTGAGCGTTCGTCAGCAGCTTCAGTTCAAAACAGAGCAGAAAAGAAAAAAAAAATCAGGTTGTTCATACTTTGATGAAGATTCATCATTCAGGTTGTTCATGTTTTGTAAAAGATTAATGGTTCAATAAATGTAAACATTTCATAATGTACTTGTACTCCTTTGTACTAAGTTTGAAGTTGCCATTAGGTTGCTGTGCTATTATTTTACTGGTCTGGCCCACTTGACATTAAATCCTGCAGTATGTGGCCCCCGAGCTAAAATGAGTTTGACACCCCTCAGTTACTGTAGAGCATTTGGGCTTTTGAATCATTGGAGACTCACAGCGTTGGCAAGAAATTTATTTCAGTCAAGGCAATGAGAGTCAAAGAAAGATTGTCTACAGCCTACAACATCCATTTTGGTACACTTCTATATTTCATAAATTTACTTACAACCAAGTCTCTCATATTCCATGAAAGGAATAGCTTGACATCTTAGAGAGCCAATCATTAGACAAGAAAAAAAAGACAAAATGCTCAGTTTGCACATGAAAGGTCTGATGACACAATTTTTACATTTTTTAACATGTTGTGTAAACTCAAAATTCATTGTCGATGATCAATATAATATTTACAACCACGCCTGCATAAACTAGTTATCATCAAAAAACCGCAGCCGCTGACTGGACTGTGGTGCCACCCACTGAATAAAGGGCAACACCACCATGACGTAACCAACAGAACGGATGCCGGTGTTGTTGACTGGAATGACAGCAGCTTTGTAGCTCACAGTTTCTCTGGTTTCTTGTTTTAATTTTATGGCTATGCCTTCACATTGTGTCGCAGTCTTAGATAAACAGCAGGCTGTGAAAGACCACATCACATGCTTCAGCTCATCATCATCACCATCATCATAGCAGTCTGTCAGGGGCGACAATGACTGTTTCATTTAGGTCTGATCAGATTCCTCCACGCAGCTCTGTCCTTCGCCTTCCACTGCCAGGAACTCCTGACCTTGTTAATCTGGGCGACGTCCGAGCCGGTATGAGTTCTCTGACTGACCATTTCATGAAACTGCTTGCAAAGTATTTGAGTACCGCTAGCTTTTGCTGGACTAGCGGCACATTCTTGGCAGATAGAGGTATTATCAGTGGCAAGGACAGGCCAAGACAAAGTGACTCCAGTATCTGTTGCAGTGACTGACCAGATGATAGGTTTGTTTATCTCACAAAAGTGCGCGATAAGCTAGAAAAACAAATCTGCTGTATATGAAAAAAAAATAATCAGTGTAAAGCTTCATCTCCTCCAAACAAAACACGAGCTAAACGCTTCAGCTACAACTGTCATAAGCCTCCTCGTGCCTCGTTTTATGCAGGAGGAGCACACGAGGAGGGGAAGGATTAATGGATTTGCGCGCAGCTTTAACCTAACTTTCTGTGATTGCATGCTGATGCTCGCCGGTCCAGCCACGTCCCCTCTATCATTATCACCAGCTGATTAAAAATCCCACTGATCATCTTTCCTGGTCCTCGCCCAGGTGCTTCTCATCACACCATCACCAGCAGTGCGTGTATTTAGCGGCCGTTTGCCAGTCACGCACTGCTGGTCCATAGTATTGTCATCTGTGCTGTTAGTCTGCCATTATTTTCAGCACTTTCACGACGTGTTAGTCACTCCATGTTCGCCGTGGTTCTTGTGCATCCTTGAAGCGATGTCGGCTCTGGGGCGCACCTGTGGCTAACACGTCTCCTCTCATTCGTCTCTGGGCGATGCCAGCCCCCGAACGCCATCAGTAAGTGTGTTTGTGTTTTTTGTATGTCTTCACCTTTTTGGGAATTGTCTGTCTTTCTGTATTTAATGTGCTGTGGTGAACCCTGCACGTAAATCTCCGTTATTTCATCCACCCTCTCCGTGCCCTGTGTAAGAGTGCACGGAGGGTCATGATGAATGGATTTACGCACAGGATTCACCAGGTTATACATAAATACATAAAGATAATACTTAATAAACCCGATGCCTGAGCCACAGAGAATACACTGCTATGATTTTATTGAAAAATTGGGTTTAAATAAATTATATTTATGAACAAATAATTTGTTGCAATATCTGTAACAAACACATAACACTCGGTGTTTCCCTGCCGTGTGTTTGTTGTTGCTGCTGTGGCGGCCATGTGTGCCTCTCTACTGTCACTCTCTGAGTCTGACTCGCTTGGCACAATGCCCGCTTGGCACGGCTCAAACCTATACAGTCTGATGCCCCCAGATTCTTAATTGTCATCCCATTCTTCGGAACTATAATCGTCTGAAGATTGGACAACACAAACCAATTCCAGACTACATGTGCTGGACATGTGTGTACAATGGGCAGCCAAGCACTGTGTTCTGTCGATGACGTTACAACATGGCCAGGGGGTTTTCCAGCCACTGACACAATTGGTGACGTGGCGCTCATGAAAACGTCGGATATTCGCATGAAAAAAAAGCCTGTTTGACTTAGAACTGCACAGACCAACCTATTTCATCATATTGTATCATGTGTTGAAAAATTAGATGAAGTCAAAAACGTGTCATCAGACCTTTAAGGGGCAGATTTACTAAGGCGGCGCAAATTAGCAAGTGTGCAATTTAGACAGAGCGCCTAAGGGAGTGGCCAATTTTTGCCAGCGATCTACTAACAACATGCAAAATTATGAACACAGACACTTCATTTCAATAATGCCCACTCATTCACCAAGAGCACCGCAAAATTGCGTACAGGCACAGCTGATGAAGAAGCAGGTCATCAACACAGGCACAGCCAGTTCAGAGGACCATAATATATAAAGCTTTTTTTAAGCATCTGTTTAAGTGCAAACCCCCCTAAAATTGTTTATTTTTGTTTGTCATATTTCAAAATTTAGATTTTCATTTAACATGACAGACTCTTTTGTTTAATCTGTATAAATGAAGCATTTGTATCTAATTTAAAAAAGGACTACTCATGAATAAATTGATTATTTAACCAGCGTGTTTATTTTATTACCACTAGAACCATCAAGATGGTCTGATGGGGTCTGGGATTTTATTATGTGAATGACTTCCATCCATCCATCCATCCATCTTCTACCGCTTTTCCGGAGGTCCGGGTCGCGGAGGCAGCAGTTCAAGCAGAGAAGCCCAGACTTCCCTCTCCCCAGCCACCTGCTCCAGCTCTTCAGAGGGGATACCAAGGCGTTCCCAGACTAGCTGGGAGACATAGTCTCTCCACCGAGTCCTGGGTCTGCCCCGGGGTCTCCTCCCAGTGGGACGTGCCTGAAACACCTCAAGTGGGAGGCGTCCAGGAGGCATCCTAATCAGATGCCCATACCACCTCAACTGACTCCTTTCAATGTGGAGGAGCAGCGGTTCTACTCTGAGCCTCTCCCGGATGACTGAGCTCCTCACCCTATCTCTGAGGGTGAGTCCAGCAATCCTACGGAGAAAGCTCATTTCAGCCGCTTGTATCCGCGATCTCGTTCTTTCGGTCATTACCCAAAGCTCGTGACCATAGGTGAGAGTAGGAACGTAGATTGACTGGTAAATCGAGAGCTTTGCCTTAGAACTAAGCTCCCTCTTCACCACAACAGACCGGTACAACGTCCGCATCACTGCAGATGCTGCTCCAATCCGTCTGTCGATCTCTCGCTCCATTTTCCCCTCACTCGTGAACAAGACCCCAAGATACTTAAACTCCTCCACTTGGGGCAGGACCCTGTCCCCAACCCGGAGAGGACAATCCACCTTTTTCCGGCTGAGGACCATGGACTCGGACTTGGAGGTGCTGATTCTCATCCCAGCCGCTTCACACTCAGCGGCAAACCGTCCCAGCAAGAGCTGTAGGTCATTGCTGGATGAAGCCAACAGGACAACATCATCTGCAAACAACAGAGATGAGATCCTGTGGTCACCAAGCATGACACCCTCCATTCCCTGGCTGCGCCTAGAAATCCTGTCCATAAAAATTATGAACAGGACCGGTGACAAAGGGCAGCCCTGGCGGAGTCCAACTCTCACTGGGAATGACTCCGACCGAGTGTTGGCAATACGAACTAAACTCTCACAATGGTCGTACAGAGACCGAATAGCTCGTAACAACAAGCCCGATACCCCATACTCCCGAAGCACCCCCCACAAAAATCCACGAGGGACGCGGTCAAATGCCTTCTCCAAGTCCACAAAACACATGTAAACTGGTTGGGCAAACTCCCACGAACCCTCAAGAATTCTCGAGAGGGTAAAGAGCTGGTCCGATGTGCCACGGCCAGGACGAAAACCACATTGCTCCTCCTGAATCCGAGGTTCGACCAACGGCCGGACTCTCCTCTCCAGTACCTTGGCATAGACCTTCCCAGGGAGGCTGAGGAGTGTGATCCCTCTAAAGTTGGAGCACACCCTCCGGTCCCCTTTTTTGAAGAGAGGAACCACCACCCCGGTTTGCCATGCCAAAGGCACTGCCCCCGACCTCCACGCAATGTTGCAGAGGCGTGTCAACCATGACAACCCAACAACATCCAGGGCCTTGAGGTACTCGGGGCGAATCTCGTCCACCCCTGGGGCCCGGCCAGCAAGGAGATTTTTAACCACCTTGGCGACCTCAGCCCCTGTGATAGGCGAGTCATCCCCCTTGTCCCCAAACCCTGCTTCCTCTGTGGAAGGCGTATCAGTGGGATTGAGGAGATCCTCGAAGTATTCCTTCCACCGCCCGACGATATCCCCAGTTGAAGTCAACAGTGTCCCATCCGCACCATACACAGTGTGGACGGGGAGCTGCTTTCCCCTCCTGAGCCGCCGAACAGTTTGCCAGAATCTCTTTGAAGCCGACCGAAAGTCTTGTTCCATGGCCTCACCGAACTCCTCCCATACCCGGGTTTTTGCTTCAGCAACCACCCGAGCTGCACTCCGCTTGGCCTGCCGGTACACCTCAGCTGCTTCGGGAGTCCCACAAGCCAACCAAGCTTGATAGGACTCCTTCTTCAGCTTAATGGCCCCCCTCACCACTGGTGTCCACCACTTGGTTCGGGGGTTGCCACCACGAGATGCACCGACCACCTTGCGGCCGCAGCTCTGGGCCGCCGCTTCAACAACAGAGGTGGAGAACATGGCCCATTCAGACTCCATGTCTCCAGACTCCCTCGGAATGTGGTTGAAGTTCTTCCGGAGGTGGGAGTTGAAGACCTCCCGGACAGGGGCCTCAGCCAGACGCTCCCAGCACACCCTCACTATACGTTTGGGTCTACCAGGTCTGAATGGCTTCCTCCCCTGCCATCGGATCCAACTCACCACCAGGTGGTGATCAGTTGACAGCTCTGCACCTCTCTTTACTCGGGTGTCCAAGACATACGGTCGCAGGTCTGATGATACGATAACAAAATCGATCATCGACCTGCGGCCTAGGGTGTCCTGGTGCCAGGTGCACATATGGACACCCTTATGCTTGAACATGGTGTTCATTATGGACAGACTGTGGTTAGCACAGAAGTCCAATAACTGAACACCACTTGGGTTTAGATCGGGCAGGCCGTTCCTCCCAATCACCCCCCCTCCAGGTTTCACTGTCGTTGCCCACGTGCGCATTGAAGTCCCCCAGTAGGACAATGGAGTCTCCAGGAGGAGCACCCTCCAGCACCCCAGTCACAGACTCCAAAAAGGGTGGGTACTCTGAAACATCATTTGGTGCATAGGCACAAATGATGGTCAGGACCCGTTTCCCAACCCGAAGGCGCAGGGAAGCAACCCTTTCGTCCACCGGGGAAAACTCCAATATAGAGGCAGCAAGGTGGGGCGATACAAGAATACCTACCCCTGCTCGTCGCCTCTCGCCCGGGGCAACTCCAGAAAAGGCCAAGCTCCAGCCCCTCTCCAGGAGACTGGTTCCGGAACCGGAGCTGTGTGTTGAGGTGAGGCCGACTATATCTAGCCGGTATCGCTCAATCTCGTACACCAGCTCAGGCTCCTTCCCCACCAGAGAGGTGACATTCCACGTACCAAAAGCCAGTTTAGAAAGCTTGGGATCAGTCCGCCAAGGTCTCCGCCTTTGACTGCCACCTAATCCACATAGCACCGGACTTCCATGATCCCTCCTGCAGGTGGTGAACCTACTGGAGGGCGGACCCATGTAACTCCTTCGGGCTGAGCCCGGCCGGGTCCCATGGGTGGAAACCCGGCCACCAGACGCTAGCCTTCGAGCCCCTCCCCCAGGCCTGGCTCCAGGGTGGGGCCCCGGTAACCCCATACCGGGCGGGGTACACTGAATCCTTGATATACAATTCATGAGAGTCTGTTGGATCGTTCTTAGTCTGGCCCTTCACCCAGGACCAGTTTGTCTTGGGAGACCCTATCAGAGGCAAATTGCCCCGGACAACATAGCTCCTGGGATCACTGGGGCACGCAAACCCCCCCACCACGATAAGGTGACGATCCATGAGGGGGAATGACTTTGTTTTAACAAAATCTACAGGTCTCCCAGTTCATAACTTTTTATAAATGCCATTGAGTTAGAGTGTTGCAATTTCGGGGGACATTTCTATGGAGCTGTGTGCTCTTTTTGTTAATAATCTCATTGTTGTTTTCCTCCTATATTGTGTCTTCTGAACTGGAAGAGAGAAATAGGGAACTGAATTACCATTTTATGCACAGCAAAAAGGAATACTGTAAATATAGAAATATGAATAGCGAAAAAAAATGAAGAAAATTGACAATGTAGAAGATTTTGCTTCAAGAGCGAGGGAGAGCTGATAAGAGAGGAAAACTCCAGAGTCCGAGTCTGAACTTCTGCAGAAAAGAGAATAAAAGTCACTATCGGCTGACACCATTTGTATGTCCACTGCAAGTAGAATGGGCTACTATATCCTATTTTATGGATAGAAATCCATGTAGTAAGCTATATACGGTATAAACAAATGAAATTAAAAAAAAAAAAAACAACTGCCGGCTGATGTCCAGTTCAGCATAACATCGATCTCTGTGAGACCACTGATATTCATATAATCTGTTCTTCTGTCATGCCAAATAAAGTCACGTGCAGAGAGAAGCTTCTGTCTCTTTGGCCACACACCCTCTGTTCTCGCCGGTGTCTTGGCACCAAAGATCGCCATCATGTCAGGCGCAGATGAATTAAGACATGCTGTTAAATCTTGGCGCATTTAGCAAGAGACTGACAACAGCAAACCTTAGTAAATCACCTTGCGACAGTCATTTAAATATTCCTCTCCCTCAAATTTGCACTTGACATCATAAGGCCCACAAATACATATGCAATGAGGCCAGGTGCAAAATTAACATAGTCCTTTCCACTAGGGATGGGCATTCGGTGAAATTTTCTTTGTCGATCGTCGGGAGAATTAATGATTAATAATCGGTTAATCATTAACATTTTTATATTAAAAAACAATCACATTTAGGCCTATGATGCCTATACTCTTATGTATTGAGAATAATAATAAAAAAAATACAGAGTGTTTTTCTTCGAGGATGAATTTATTAACAAGACAAGTTTGCAGACAATAACGGAAGACACATACAGGACACATAACGGAACATATATTTCTTTTACTTTTTTCTTTTCCTTTGTTTAAAAACAAGGATATCAAAATAAGAAAGCTACACAACAATTTGCCTTTACGTAGGCTATCCCATTATATCACGGCGTCAGAATTATAGGCCTGCTTTTTGTTAAAAAAAAAAATGCGCTTGTTCAGTGTTTGGCAGTAAAACGTGAACTCATGTCAGTGACAACATAACGGAACAGCCGTTTTTTTTACCCTAAATAAAAATAATAAAACAACAATCTCGAAAAGCCTGTAACAAGGCAACAAGGCCTTTGTATATCCAATTATCAGGATAGCATCACGACGCCAGTATTATTACAGACGGCTACCCATTTTTGTTTAAAAAGATGCTCCTCCGTGCTAGCATCGAGTCCAGGCTAGCCTGGGTTAGAGATGATGAACCGCCGCCACCGTCTTTTACCAGGCTTGGATGAGTGGTGTTCAAATGATACATCATTTGTGTTGTCGATGAGGTATATTTGTATGCTGCATTGCAGTGATTGCAGTACACCTGGTCATTTTTTAAATTAAAGTGGTCCCACGCAACACTTCGCCGCGACCTCTTCATGATTTGGCGATTGACCTACGGAAGCTCGCATGTATCAACTGAGGCACGCCAGGGTACGGCGATGGTGAAATGTTGCCCCCTGGTGCCCAAATTTTGCCAGTGGCACAGTTAAATTCATTGCATTGTTTTGAGGACGGCCGTGCACTAGGCCTAATAACCTACATTTGGATTGTTTAAAAAAACAATCAGTTTGTCGACGAAAATGAACTTCCTCGGTGAAATTCTTAATGATCAATTATCGATTAATTGATTAATTATGCCCATCCCTACTTTCCACCGCTAATTTTGCCCTGCGCTGTTTAGTAAATGTCGACAGTAGTTTTTTTAATGCCAAAACAGGGTTTTGTGATGGCACAGCACATTAGTAAATCTGCCCCTAAAAATAAACTTATTAACCTGTACACTACAAATTCAGGGAAAATGGAGGTAAGTCAATTAAGTTATTTTCTTTGGTCTTTAAAGCACTTTTGTGAACTCCTTCACCTTTATTTAGTTTTTAGTCTATTTATTTATCATATCTTCGGTGTATATATTTTTTGTAAGTCTAGGGAAGCACAGGGGGACTGGTAGAAAGGGGAAAAAATAAAAATAAAGGCAGCAGAAGCAATCAGAAGAAAAAGAAACAAGGTAATTGTCATGTTTATGCTAGACAGCAACCCAGATGCAGAGCACAAACACAAGGAGGCAGTTTATTTAGCGAATGCAAAGTCCTTAAGCCAAGCAGTTGCCTCCTGGTTTGCTGTATGGAGGGTGTGTAATCCTCCTTCCAGTCTTTGGAGCGGGCAAGCCTCTATGATGTGTTCCATTGTTTGCTCCTCTCCACATGCGCACAGAGGGCTAGGGCTACTGCCCCATCTGTAAAGGCTGGCCAAGCAGGGGCCATGTCCAGTCCTGAAGCGATTGAGTGTAGACCACTGTCTCCTTGGGAGGTTGGTGCCCGGGACCTGTTGGTTGGGGTTTATCACCAGCTGTTTGTTTGGGACCTCCTTGGTCTCCCATTCCTCTTGCCAAGCTGTCTGGATGGTAAAGTCAGCTGGGGGAGGGTTTTGACTGGTGGCAGTGACTGAGGCAAAGAAAGTGTTTTTGTTTAAACAGGTAAATATTAGCTGAGTGGAACCCACACCGTGGGAATTTATGGAGCACAGTGATTGTTTGGTTCCAAGGTTGTCAGCCAGGAGCGGCACTGGGGTTAAGCTCCCAGTGCTCATAAAATGCTCCTTATGGCGTGCGTCTCAAAGCCTCTGACAACTAAGTCCAACTCCTAGCCTGCCCATGTGGTTTAGTCTCTAAGCCCGGAGGAACTGCTTTTACTAATAGCAGAAGGGGCGAGGGCGGATCTCTGGCGCCTTAAAACCAGATGCTTCGGGTAGATGGTGGCTCGTCAACCTGGGAAGGTAGCCCATCTAGGGGAAGGTAAACCCTGATTTCAAACCTCCGCTGCCTTGCGGCACACCCGGTCACGGGAAAGGCTTCGGGAGTCAACCCTGAGGAAAAATCCGGAGTCGGAGCCCCTAAGGCAGTTCTCTGTTGTGCTCAACATCGTTCTGGCAGCTCCTGCGACGGCGCTGGTGCCAAACTATAGCAGCCCTGCTGTTCCTTTGGATTCATCAGTGATGTGGAGAGGGGGGACATGCTGCATGGGTAACATCTTGTCCTCCATATCTTCCTGCCCAGGCTTGAATCCTACCAACACCCAACGCTGGAAAGTAGAACACCGGTGCACATCGGCCTGTTCAGCTGCAGGCGGTGCTGTTCCAGCAGAGTAGACGTTTAGGATTCTCTTCCATGGTCATCAAAGACCGACGGAGGCCGACGACGATTGTTTATTGTTTGAGGGGACTTACAGACCGTTAGTGAGTGTAGTGGCTGGTAAGGGTTCCAGACAGGTTGACAGCGGTCCAGAGCGGTACAGTAACCAAAGGGAGCCAGTAGGGCTGGGCGATATACAGTGGATATAAAAAGTGTACACACCCCTATTCAAATGCCAGATTTTTGTGATGTAAAACAATGAGACCAAGATAAATCATTTCCAAACTTTTTCCGCAATTAATGTGACCTATATATAACCTGTACAACCCAATTGAAAAACAAACTGAAACCTTTTAATGGGAAAAATAAAAAAAGTACAATAACCTGGTTGCATAAATATGCACACCCTTAAACTAATACTTTGTTGCAGCACCTTTGGCTTTCATTACAGCACTCAGTCTTTTTGGGTAGGAGTCTATCAGTGTGGCACATCTTGATGTGGCAACATTTGCCTACTCTTCTTTGCAAAAATGCTCCAAATCTGTCAGATTGCAAGGGCATCTCCTGTGCACAGCCCTCTTCAGAGCACTCCACAGATGTTTCCTTGGATTTATGTCTGGACTGTGGCTGGGCCATTCCAAAACCTTAATCTTCTTCTGGTGAAGACATTCTTTTGTTGATTTGGATGTGTGCCTTGGGTCATTGTCGTGCTGAAAGATGAAGTTCCTCTTCAACTTCAGCTGTCTAGCAGAAGCCTGAAGGATTTGTGCCAACACTGACTAGTATTTGGAACTGTTCATCATTCCCTCCACCTTGACTAAGGCCCCAGTTCAAGCTGAAAAAAAAAAAACAGCCCCAAAGAATGATGGTGCCACCACCATGCTTCACTGTATGTATGGTGTTCTTTTGGTGATGAGCTGCATTGTATTTGCGCCAAATATACCTTTTGGAATTATGGCCAAAAAGTTCAACCTTGGTTTCACCAGACCATAACACATTTTCCAACAATACGTTTGGAAGACTTCAAGTGTGTTTTTGCAAAATGTAGCTGGGCTTGGATGTTTTTCTTTGTAAGACAAGGCTTCTGTCTTGCCACCCTACCCCATAGCCCAGACATACTGTACGAAGAAGACAGGAGATTGTTGTCACATGTACTAAACAGGCAGTACTTACCATAAATTCCTGCAGCTCCTTCAATGTTGCTGTCAGCCTCTTGGCAGACTACCTGACCAGTTTTCTTCTCATCCTTTCATCAATTTTGAGGGACATCCAGTTCTTGGTAATGTCACTGTTGTGCCATATTTTCTCCACTTGATGATGACTGTCTTCACTGTGTTCTATGGTATATTTAATGCCTTGGAAATTCTTTTGTACCCTTCTCCTTACTGATACCTTTGAACAATGAGATTCCTCTGATGCTTTCAAAGCTCTCTGCGGACCATGGCATGTGCTGTAAGATGTGACTACAAAAATGTCAGGAAAAGCCTACTAGAACAACTGAACTTTGTTTGGAGTTAATCAGAGGCACTTTAAATTGTGGCAGGTGTGTTCTGACTCCCATTTAATATGAGCTTGAATGTGATTGGTTAATTCTGAACACAGCCACATCCCCAGTTATAACAGGGTGTGCATATTTATACATCCAGGTAATTGTAAGTTTTTTATTTTTAATATTTCCCCTTAAAAGATTTTAGTTTGTTTTTCAATTGGGTTGTACAGGTTATTGGTCACATTAATGGTAGAGAAAGTTTTGAAATGATTTATCTTGGTCTCATTTTTTTTTACATCACAAAAACCTGGCATTTGAACAGGGGTGTGTAGACTTTTTATATCCACTGTGGCTCAAAAATGTGTTGTGATATAATTTCGCTATACTGTGATACACAACACATATTGCAATATGTATTTTGTGTACTGAATGTCCTTTAAAATTTGGTTTAAAATAACATTTTTATTAGAAATTTTATATATATATATATATATATATATATATATATATATATATATTCCCTTCACTTATGAAAAGCTGAATAATAAAATAAAATGAAAACTTATGTAAGAGAAAATTCTTCACAACAATATGTAACTGAGCAAAGTGTCTTTTTTCCTTTGTTTAACATAACTCACATTATCAAGTAACCAAGTTTATCCACATGTGTAGAAATGTTTCAGTTTACCACACATAGTTAATAACTGGTAGGCTAATAAGTGACAGAAGTGTAATTTGTCGCTTATTTTTTTATTTTTTTTTTTTATGTGTCTACATTTCGTCAGTTCTTTATTTGGCAAGTCACTCGCTCTTATTTTGAATGGTAGCAAGACCGGATAGGAACTCTTATTTTGAAAGTTCGTTCTCTAAGTGAGCCCTTACCTGCAGAGTTCAGACTTGAAATTTTATCTTCTGCTGGCTCCCCCACACACACACATTTCCTGTGAGCCTAGGTTAATTCTGTTATCTTCCTTCTCATCAGACAGACCGGTCTCGTCGCAGCAGTGGCTCATATTAAGGTGACAAATATTTGAATATGCGCAATACAACTATTTTATATATCGTAGGTGGCCAAATGTGCCGATACGATGAAAATCCATCTTCCATCCATCTTCTTCCGCTCAGTCCTTTTCGGGTCATGGGGGAGCTGGAGCCTATCCCAGCATCTTAGGGCGAGAGGCAGGGTACACCCTGGCCAGTCCATCGCAGGGCCAACACAGAGAGACAGACAACCATTCACTCTCACAGTCATACCTAAGGACAATTTAGAATCCCCGCCAATTAACCTAACCTGCATGTTTTTCATGTGGGAGGAAACCGGAGAAATCCCGGAGTAAACCCACGCAGACACGGGGAGAACATGCAAACTCCACACATATCACTGTTGGTCGGAGGCTGGGATCGAACCCAGGATCCCCCGGCCAAGGGTGAGTTGCTGTGCTGCCGCAGTGCTAACCACTCCGCCACCGCGCTGCCCCATTGGCAGCTGTGGAGATCACTGAAGATCATTGCTATATCACCCAGCCCTAAGAGCCAGCAAGAAGATCCAGGTAGGTATAATTAGTTCACAGGGTTTCCAGATCCAGGTACAAAAGGTTTCTAGTGGTTTTCCAGCAGTAGGTAATGTTTGGATTTTTGAGCTAAGCTTACTTGTTTCTCTGAGCAGTGAGGTGGATTTTCCATAACCAAAAGGCAAGAGGGTTGTTGTTGACTGAGCATGCATGAACCAAGGAGGGTGCATCAGCAGAATGGCAGACAAGGAGTTTTTCTTGAGAGTGAAGGAGCACAGAAACTGATGAGCAGGATACATGAGTAAAAAAGAAGGCTTGTTCACGGCATCCATGATGGTTTTTTACCAGGCAACAATCCCAGACAGAACAGATCTCATCTGAGACATTTTATACCGGATATTGTAATCAGGACCAGGTCAGAGCAATCAGTCCTCCTTGGTTCTGTGGAGAGGTTATGCAACAACATACAGTAGATATAGAATTTAACACAAGATGGCACACTCACCTGTTCACTACAGCAATAAATTAAAACAAGAAATTGAAAAAAAAAGTATTTAGAAAGGTGGTGTGATAAACATTTCATACATCTGAAGGTGTTCAAATTATGATGATTATGACCCAGTATAAAGGATTTTTTCCCTTAAAAATGGAATGGTTTTGTTTTGATCTTATTTATCTATGCAGACAACTGCCAGTAAGATGTACGGCTGGCTTCTACAAAGTCTAGAGCCATTATTGATAATCTGAACCATCAGCTTCAAAGTGAGTTTGAATTACTGCCCCCAGGTCATCATTTGAGAATGTTGGGGGAGAAATCTAAAAGACTGCATGCTTGTTTCATCCCAAGCAGTACTGATATGTATATTGGCAACTAAGACTATACAGTATTTCATACAATTCCACACTTTTCTGATCACTCACACTGCATAGTTGTATTTTTAATACTTGTTCATGTGCATTTTGTGTCTTAATGTATTACTTTGTAACACTGCATAAAAATGGCTGCTAAACAAACTTCCATTTATGGCCTAATAATGAAAACCTTGAATGCTGAACTCTCAAAGAGACACAGACACAGGCCGGTGGAGACGGAAATGCAAAGAAATAACAAAACAAGAAGCAAATATTAAATACTGAGTAATGCGGTGTGATACAGCGGATATAAAGCATCTACTTTCGGACAAGAGCGGCCATTTTGAGAAAGTAGTAGTAGTAGTAGATTAGTTTATTTGACAGGGACAGTGCAATAAACATAGACAATTAATCAAAGACAATCAATCTGATGTGTTGCACATAGAGTGTATAGCTATTAGCTAATTTGCAACTCTTGTCCCTGGATGGGCTTTAGAAAAAAGAATCAAGATAAAAAATATACACAATAACCACATACATCAATGCAGAAAAATTATAAATACACAATTATAAATATTATAAATATTATAAATACACAAATAAAGCTGATAGGGTATAAAAAACAAATTTTAATAGTCAAAGATAACCCAAGTAAATACAAAATTCAGTTTTTAAATGATGGTTTTATTTACTAAAGGAAAAAAGTTATCCAAACCTACCTGACCTGGCATCCATGTGAGAGTTCCAAGGTAAAAACCACTGCTGACCAAAAAGAACACAAAGGCTAATCTCACATTTGTCAAAAAAAAACATCTTGATGATCCCCAAAACTCTTGGGAAAATATTCTGTGGCTTGACAAAGCATGCACTGGATGAAAAGAACACACAACTTCATAAAAAGAACATCACACTAACAGTAAAACATGGTGGTGGTAGTGTGATGATCTGGGGCTGCTTTGCTGCTTCAGGACCCGGACCACTTGCCACAATTGATGGAACCATGAATCCTCCTCTCTACCAGAAAATCCTGAAGGGGAATGTCTGGCCATCAGTTCATGACCTCAAGCCCTCCAGTGTGGCTGAATTAAAACAATTCTGCAAAGAAGAGTAGGCCACAATCCCTCAACAGTGATGTAAATGACTCATTGCCAGCTATTGCAAATGCTGATTCAGTTGCTGCTGCTGAGGGTGGCACAGCCAGTTATTAGGTTTAGGGGGCAATTACTTTTTCACATACGGCCAGGTAGGTTTGGATAACTTTTTTTGCTTAATGAATGAAATCATCATTTAAAATCTACATTTTGTATTTACTTGGGTTATCTTTGTCTGATATTAAAATCTGTTTGATGATCCAAAAAATTTACAGGGACGCTCCATCAAAAATCAAGTTGTTTTTTTTTTTTTTCTTGTTAGCATGTCTGGAAGATGTTTTTTAATGACTTACAAGACATATCAAGAGTGAAACCATTCAAATGTCTCGTGTCTTTTTTTTGCCGTCAAGTTTCACTTAAGCCCTGCCCCTTGAAAAAAAGCAAATTTAGATGGAGCGTTTTTGGTGATGTAGATATAAACCAAATGTGTTTTATTTTTCAACATAGTCTCCCCTTCGGTCCACAGACTTCTTCCTTCAGTGTTGAATCACTTGGATCCCTACGGTTGAAAAATAAACCACATTTGATCAAATCTGACCACTAGGAACTTTTCAGCTCCCCTCATATATCCACTGGAGTGTGTCTTTAATGGTGACAAATATGCAAAAATATAAGAAATTGGAAGGGGGCAAATTCCTTTTTCACAGTGCTGGACATACCCCAAGTGGAGGAGCTTAAGTATCTTGGGGTCTTATTCACGAGTGAGGGGAGAATGGAGCGAGAGATTGACAGACGGATCGGAGCAGCATCTGCAGTGATGCGGACGTTGTACCGGTCTGTTGTGGTGAAGAGGGAGCTAAGCTCTAAGACAAAGCTGTCGATTTACCAGTCAATCTACGTTCCTACCCTCACCTATGGTCACAAGCTTTGGGTAATGACTGAAAGAACGAGATCACGGATACCAGCGGCTGAAATGAGCTTTCTTCGTAGGATCACTGGATTCACCCTCAGAGATAGGGTGAGGAGCTCAGTCATCCAGGAGAGGCTTAGAGTAGAACCGCTGCTCCTCCACATTGAAAGGAGCCAGTTTAGGTGGTATGGGCATCTGATCAGGATGCCTCCTGGACGCCTCCCACTTAAGGTGTTTTGGGCACGTCCCTCTGGGAGGAGACCCCGGGGCAGACCCAGGACTCGCTGGAGAGACTATGTCTTCCAGCTGGTCTGGAAATGCCTTGGTATCCTCTCTGAAGAACTGGAGCAGGTGGCTGGGGAGAAGGAAGTCTGGGCTTCTCTGCTTGAACTGCTGCCTCCGTGACCCGAACCTCCAGAAAAGTGGTAGAAGATGGATGGATGGATGGATGGATGGACATACTATGTCAATCACTTGTGGCTCTGGTGGATAAAGTCCATTCACGGTCCTGTGATATGGACCATGTTTACATGCACATGAATAAACCGGTTACGACTGGATTTCTGGAGTTATGATTATTCAAGTGGCCATGTAAACAGAAAAGACCATGTACTGTAACTGGAGTCATTAACTTAAGTTATTTACTGTCCAATAGTCAGTTTATTCAGTGCATCTAAACATGAGAAAGCTGATTATTGCCATTATTGGTTTATTCCCAGTAATCGGTTTATTGTGACCTTGTAACAGGGGTCATTGACATCACTGTTACTGATTTTCTCCATGCACATGGAGGTGGAGAAAAGGTACCACTTTGGAGACTGATTTTAAACAGTTTTTTACAGTTTCACACCTCCAAAATCCTGGTCTCATATGCATGGACAGCAGAACTGTGAAAGAAATTTGCCAGTTTAAGGTAGAATGTCATGTTTACAGGGTCTAGAACCCTGCAGGATCTAACAGGGTGAAACAAAGGCCACAGCAGGCGGTAGATGAAGCCCTCCCTCTTTTCACAGAATTAAAATCTTGTTCTAAGGTAAAGCTACAGTCACAAATACCTTTACGAATGATGGTCTTGTCCAAGATTTCTACGAATGCCCCACGAAAACTCCTCATTGTGGGGCAGCCACGGATGCCATAGGAGCAACGCAAGAACTACACAAGATGCTGGTTCTAAGCATGCCTCAAGAACACCTTAAGTTGTTTTGAGAACACCTTAAGTCAGGCATATTCAATTAGCAGCCCGCGGGCCACATGCAGCCCAGAACCAACCTCCGAGTGGCGAAGTGAGTTCAGATGCAGCTGAGGGCTGCACCTGACTCCCATCACCTAGAGCCAGGCAAGATCTTTCCAATACTGACATGAGAAACATTAGAGAAAGAACTTGCCTGAGCTGGAGCTCCACCACCGTCCAGGACTCCGTCTAACTTGATGATGACATCCCAGGTCTGGCCTCAAGGAGGTCCATCTCAGGCTCCCATTCCACTGCAGAAGCCTCCACAGCAGGCAAGATGGTCATAACAGTCCTCACGTCCTCAGGTGAAGTAACCCCTGCTGGAGATGGATCCGGCGAAGGGACTGAGGGCTGGCTCCGTGCAGGCACTGGAGCCAGATCTTCCAGGGCTTCAGGCTCCTCCATCATCCGGCGGCTAGGTTCCAAGGCTGGCGGACACTCAAGAAAAATTGAAGGAGACACGGAGAGGTGAAGAACAGAATTAATATTTGCAGCTGGAGGAGAGGACCCAGCAGACTGCTAAAACTGGGCCTCTCCCTCGGGAGACAGACAAGATTCAGTGTCATTAGATGGTATAAAATGAAAAAAATACTTGCCTGTCTTCCCGGTCTTTGGTGTTCCCAGCTGCAGGCAGCGGACAGTCATCCCTCTCCATGTCAGTGGTGACGGGGGCCCCTCTGAAGGCGTGTGGAGGGGCTGTCTCCATGACGACGGAGGTGGGCGCTCCTGGGGTGACCTCAGCGGACTTCACGGCAGCTGGAGTGAAGAAGGCTGAGGAGGGCTTCTCCTGGTGTTTCCTAGTAGGATGACGCCGTCTCTGGGATGCTGGAGAGGCACGGCCTGACGCTGAGGAAGCGGGAGAGGGAACGGCTGCAGGCTGTGGAGCGCGTTCTCGCTTAGGCTCTGCGACAAATGCCACTCTCCCTACGCCAGGGAACTCCTGCTGGAACGCGTAGACCGAGGTGATCAAGTCTGTGTACTGAGGGTAATTCCAGAGTCCCGGATGCGCCTCCAGAATTCCCTCCGCTGCGTCCAGACTGCTCCACTTCACCTTCGGTCCGCGGGCTTTTCCTCCATGAAGTCCTGAACAAAGAATGCCGCCCATTCCTCCTCCATCGTGGGACTTCCTGCCGATCCTCTGCCTCGGCTGGTTCAGGAGCGGCACGTCGAAGGCTTCGCGGGCAACACAGGTGGGAGAGGAAAAAATGTTCAAAAAGAAAAAAAAAGGTAATGCATGGGTGAATCCTGCTAAATCCTGTCTGGCTGGACCATTCTGTCATAAACCTCCTTGTGCACTTTTACGCAACACATGGAGGAGAAGAAGGAAGAATGGGATTTATGCGCAGGATTCACCACAACACATTTATTAAACACAAAAGCAAACAGTTCAAAAATAAAGACTGACAAAAAGGTAATAGTATGCACAAAAATGGCTGACGTGATGTGTGTACAGCGAGTCAACCACTGTGCACCGTGGCCACAAACAAATAACATAACCCCACATACAAGCTCGGGAGAACTGGGAGTCCTCTAGGAGGCTCGACTGTCTAAGGAGGACAAAACTGGGCAACAGCCTAAGTGTAGCAGTTGTGCTGCATGGGGAAACGCTACCAGACAAGCGTAGCAGCACAACTGCACAGAGAAATGTGAACAGTTTACTCACAAAGCAGGAACAGCCCTAGAGGTCCAATAGTCCAGCGAGCACACACAGCCCCTTGTTGACATTGACTGTCACACGGCAATTAACGACCATGTGATCACGTACAGTGGTCCAGCAGTGTTTGACTGGCACAAGCCGCCTAAGTACAAACACTGCTGGCATCACAAATCGGACACACCTGGGCGAGGTGCGGGAAAGACAATTACCGGGGCGAATCAGCTGGCTGTCAAAGAGAGAGGGGGCATGGTCGGACTGGCGAATGTTAGACAACGCCCACATGAAAGTGGGTCAAAAAAGGCTGCCTAAGAATCGCCGGCCAGAGCGGCAGCTACAGGCATGGAAAAGAAAAAGAACACAGACATAAAAACAACAAAAATTCAAAAGATAACAATACATACTAACCCCGATGCCTGAGCCACAGAGAACGGTCAGAACCGGGCCTACAGGAAAACACCGGCTCGGTTCGTGACAGCTACTAACAGTGCACATTCAGTTTTTATGTACTTCGAGATACTATGCCTGAGTAAGATGTGACCAAAATGGTTATTTACAGAATTTTAATTTTTTCATTCTATCCACCTTATTCCTAGCCCCCATGATGCCTTGCATGAATGATGGGCGCAACTTCTAGTACTAGTTTAGAGCGTATGGTAGTCACAGTGGATCATAAATTATTCTTAACCCCTTGCACTCTGGTCAATTTCCCTAAAAACGCCAAAAAATAACGTGCCCTAAGTAAATCAAAAGCTGTTCTTCAACCCTTTGCAGCATCTTCATGGGGTTGGTCTCATTTAAAAGAAAACACTTTGAATTTTTTGGCAAAACAGTCATAATCTCTCTAAGTGCTCCGGCCACTGAGTAACAGTCATCTAAACATAGTGAACTTGAAGAAAATAAATTTCGCCTGGGTGTTTTTTTGGATACAAATGCTTGCAAATAACACACAGCTTCAGATCCGGGCTGGAAAATGCAACAGAAATGTAGAACCAAGTGTTATCCAGCTGAGGTCAAAATTTTGTAACAATACCACAAAAAATGAATATATTACACAGCTTTGTTCTCAGGTAGTTCCCAGGCGTTTTTGAACTGTGCCAAATGGCACAGTTTGGAAAAACGTCTGTAACTTTTGAATGATTCAATATAGAAGTTTGATCTTGGGCTCTAATGAAAGGTGACACTCAGGGCTGTGTGTGTGTGTGTGGGGGGGGGGGTTTGTTTATTCATTCATTCATGAATGAATGAACAAACAAGCCCCCCACACACAAAGAAGCATGTAAAAAATGTGTGGCTTTTTTTTACAAGAAAAAATAACTTACAGTGCACTAAAAATTATTCTAAAATATTTGTAATGTAGAATTCAATTCAATTCAACTTTATTTATATAGCGCCATTTCATAACAACAGTCATCTCATAGCACTATCAACTGTAGGGGGAAACCCCCAAAGTTGCAGAAAGACCCCAGCAATCAGGTGATCCCCTGTGAGCAAGCACTTGGCGACGGTGGAGAGGAAAAACTCCCTTTTAACAGGAAGAAACCTCCAGCAGAACCAGGCTCAGGGAGGGGCAGTCATCTGCTGCGACTGGCTGGGGGGTGAGGGGACAGAGAAGATGAAAAGAACAGACATGTAGAGAGCAACCAGCACGATGGGACTCAATCTATGGGAGAGAACAAACAAATGTTAATGACCAGCAAAAAAAAATATTTCATAGAGAGTGAGGAAAGGAGTGAGGCCCAGTGCATTACTGGAGGTCCCCCGGCTGACTAAACCTATTAGCAGCATAACTAAGGGAGGGTTCAGAAACACATGATCCCTCCCTAATTGTAGGCTATATCAAAAAGGTAGGTTTTAACCCTAATCTTAAAAACAGAGATCGAGTCTGACTCCCGAATCCAGATTGGCAGCTGATTCCACAGGAGAGGAGCTTGATAACTGAAGGCTCTGCCTCCCATTGTACTTTTGGAGATTCTAGGTATTACAAGTAGTCCTGCATTTTGGGAGCGTAGTGCTCTGTTAGGATAATACGGTAGTATCAGATCTTTTAAATAAAAAGGAGCCTGATTGTTTAGAGCTTTGTAAGTAAGAAGAAGGATTTTAAACTTAATTCTAAACTCTATGGGAAGCCAATGAAGGGAGGCCAGAACCGGAGAGATATGATCTCTCTTTCTAGTACCTGTTAAAACTCTTGCTGCAGCATTTTGGATCAGCTGAAGACTTTTTAAAGATGTTTTAGGACAACCTGATAATAAAGAATTACAATAATCTAATCTCGAGCTAACAAAAGCGTGGATCAGTTTCTCAGCATCACTCTGAGACAAGATGCTCCTAATCTTGGCAATATTACGCAAATGATAGAAGGCAGTCTTAGAAACAAATTTAATATGTGAATTGAAGGACAAATCCTGATCAAAAATAGCTCCAAGGTTCCTCACAGAGCTATTAAGAGAAAGAGTAACTGCATCCAAACTGAAAGTTTGATTTGGAAAGGAATTTCTAAGGTTTTTTGGACCAACAAGAATGACTTCAGTCTTATCTGAATTTAATAGCAGGAAATTACAAGTCATCCAAGCTTTGATTTCCTTAAGACAGGCTTCTAACTTGGCTAATTGATTACTATCATCTGGCTTCATTGACAGGTATAATTGTGTGTCAGCTGCATAACAATGAAAATGTATACAGTGCTTTCTAATAATGTTGCCTAACGGAAGCATATATAAACTAAAAAGAGTAGGGCCTAGCACAGATCCCTGTGGAACTCCATGACTAAGCTTTGAGTTGAAAGAAAACTCATTATTTACATGAACAAACTGGAACCTATCAGATAAATAAGATCTAAACCACTGCAACGAAGTTCCATTAAGTCCAACATAGTGTTCTAATCTATCAAGTAGAATATTATGATCGATAGTATCAAAAGCTGCACTAAGGTCTAAAAGGACAAGTACAGAAACTAGTCCATTATCAGATGCAATGAGGAGGTCATTAGTGACCTTCGCTAAGGCTGTTTCAGTACTATGATGGATTCTAAACCCAGATTGAAACTCTTCAAGTAAACCATTTCCCTGCAGGTGGTCGAATAATTGCGTAGCAACAACTCTTTCTAAGATTTTTGAAATGAAAGGGAGATTAGAGATTGGTCTATAGTTAGCTAAAGCTCCTGGATCTAGCGTTGGCTTTTTGAGTAAGGGTTTAATTACAGCTGTTTTAAAAGCTGTAGATAGATAACAACTCCCACCCCCCTGCTACAGAAGACGGACATCGGTCATCGCTACATGACGGAATAGTCATGTGGCGATGTGGCGACCGCGGCGCACAGTCCCCCCCCCCGCTACAGAAGAGTAGCGGGGGGGGGGCGTTCACGGTCCGGACGCGGTGCACGAACCGTGTACCGCGGCGCACAGTCCCCGCGGTCCCCCCCCCCCCCCGCCGCGGCGCACGGACTTCGGACTTCGTGTGCCGCACAGTTGTAATTTACCGATCGCTCAAAACTCATTTTTGATTACAATTTTCAGGGATAAAGAATAATTTAGCTTATAACACTTACCTGTTCACAACAGCATGTGGACGGTCTATGATGACCATGGAAGAGAATCCTAAACGTCTACTCTGCTGGGACAGCACCGCCTGTGGCTGAACAGGCCGATGCGCGAATGGCAGTCCCTGTCACACAGGTCGCACTTGTGGGGGGTCTCCGTGCTGCTGGGTCTGTGGCGGTTCTTCCTGCGGGTCCTTTTTTCATCTGCTGCAGCAGTCAGTCTCTCTTGACCCAGCCTTACACAAAACAGCTTTCAAACTTCTGTGCTTCAATTGGCTCGCTGCATTCGCAGCCATTGGTAGGCAGGTCCTTCTTGCTAGGTTTTCAGTCATTGGTTCTTCAAGGTTTCAGAAACCCAATTCAAGGCTCTTATTAGTCGAATGAGAGGTCAATCATATCTAATCTGTTTGCGGCTGTGTCTGTAGTGGAAGAACGGAAATGCAGCTTTTTTTTTCAGTGCGCTCTAGGACGCAGCGCCCTCGTGCGTCCTTGTGCGCTCTAGGACGCAGAGACATGCCCGCCCGCGATACACCAGAGTGCAAGAGGTTAAAGAAACTACAAAATTATGGTATTAGGGGGATAGCACTGTCCTGGTTATGTAGTTACTTAAAGAACAGATATCAGTATGTATGTGTTGGTAGCAAAAACTCGCAGTTACTAAAGGTTACTTGCAGAGTCCCACAGGGTTCAGTTTTGGGGCCATTGTTTTTCAATATGTATATAAATGATATATGTAAAGTTTCAGAAAAAATGGATTTAATATTGTTTGCAGATGAGATTGTAGAGATTGAAAGGGTATCCAAAATTAAATTTCTTGGAGTAATAATTGATAATAAACTGTGTTGGAAGTCACATATTAATTATATTAAAGGTAAAATATCCAAATCAATTGCAATACTACACAGATTGAAATATTTGCTGAATCAACCCACACTATATACTTTGTATCATTCATTAATACTCCCATACATGACATATTGTACTGAAGTATGGGGAAATACATATAAAACAAGTATATAGCCAGTCTTTACGCTTCAGAAGAGAGCTATTAGAATAATAAACAAAGCTGCTTACAGGGAACCAACAAACCCACTTTTTCTTAAATTAAAAGCTCTCAAGTTGAAAGATCTGGTTGACTTTAAAACTGCAGTAATAATGTTTAAAGTGAAGAATCTATCACTGCCCACAAATATCCAAAAGTTGTTCCAGATAAGGGAGAAACAATATCATTTCAGAGGAACATGCATATTTCAAAAACCTTCAGTGAGAACTACTACCAGGCAACACTGTGTCTCGGTGCAAGGAGTCAGATTGTGGAATGCTTTTGGACCTGAATTAAAATCATGTACAACGCTTGGACAATTTAAGCAAAAACTAAAGGAAGAAATACTCCAAACATGTATACAAGATGACATGTAAAGTCACATAAGGATTATCATATTCAGTCTGTGTTGTGCTGTTGTTTAGTTTTGTTTTTTTTGTCACGTTTTGTCTTAGCTTTGTTCTGAATTGTAATCGCTTTTGCTTTGTTTTTCTTTTGAATTCTTGGATGGAATATGTGTGGGCAATATAAGCTGCGGCTTCAGCCATCACCCATTTCGGATAACTTATGTTGAACTGTACAATCAGAGGAGTTATTGTTTAATTTGACCATGTTAGATTTTTTTCCCCTTTGTTATATTGTTCTGTTCCTTTCTTTTAATCTTTACTTTTAATCTATCCGAAATAAAGATTCATTCATTCATTCAAGTACCAGAACTACGCCAAAACATTCAAAAAAATACAAAAACTACAAGTGTTGAAATTAGCTGCTACTTGACTGCAAAACACGTATGTGGACTATACATTAAAATGAATTTGAAACACTTTTAAAAACAAACGCTATTTTAAGTGCCCCACAACTCCACTCTTGCGGACTGATTTAACACTACTTCAGCCAAAACCGGAAGTTCCGAGGACTTCCGGTTATGGCGGCCGCCTAGAAGGACACGTATCACTCTGCTCTGCTCCTGGAAATAAAGATTCGGCAAATAACTCTCTCATTTGGAACAGAACTTTTCCCAGCGTTTGGGTGAGGATATGCCGGGGAAGACTAAGGCTGGGAAATCAAGCGGGGGAAAAATTGAATCGCCGAAGCAGTCCAAATTAACGGACTTTAAAGTTTGTGGCGCAGTAGAAAAAGCTGCGGATATGGCGGATGAAACTAGCGGTGGTGCGGTAACTGCTGATGATGGCAGCACAGGTGCAGTGCTGGCTGCCATTAGCTCAATGAGAGCAGACTTTTCCGCTAAACTTGATGGGATTATGGCAGCGTTGGATGCAATGAGAAAGGAGTTGGGTGACTGCGTGGAGCGAGTGACGCAGGCGGAGCTTCGTGTTTCCAGTGCGGAGGATGAAATCAGCGGACTTCAAATAAAGGTGCGCACTTTGGAAAAAAAAAATAAAGATCTGGAAAATAACGTTCTGGACTTGGAGTCCCGGTCCAGACGGAACAACCTGAGGCTGGTGGGTTTACCGGAGGGAGCCGAAGGTCGTGATTCATGCTCCTTTTTGGAGGGGTGGATCCCGGAGGCGCTGAACAACGCGGAGCTAAAATCATCAGTCGTCTTGGAAAGCTCCCACCGAATTGGCCCACCGAGAGGTAACAAGGCAGCACCGAGGACGTTAATTATGAAGTTTCTCAGTTACAGAGACAGGATGACGATCTCCAACGCGGTGCGGGCCAAAGGAGAAATTAAATACCAAGATCAGCAGGTGCGGTTCTACCCAGATTTGGCCTCAGGAATCCAACAATTAAGGAAGCAGTTTGACCCCATCCGTAAAGAACTGCGCAACCTTGAGATTCGTCATGGAGTGATTCACCCTGCAAGACTTCTGGTCACATATGAGGGCTGAACACACATCTTCAAGACCCCCGAGGAGGCGCAGGAGCTCATCAAGAAGATCCAGGAAGAGACTGGTGGGAGCTAAGCATGAACAGAATATAGGGTAGAATATTCGAGCATTTAACTGATTAGAAGCATATAACAAGATTACAAAATATAGATTGTATTACATATTAAAAAAAAATTAAAAAAAAAAGTACAAAATTGCTATAAAATTTTGGAGTTAAATTGGAAAATTACAGAAGAGAGTTAATGTTACGTTATTAAAAGCAGTAGAGTTAGGGTGATTGGGAGGATGAAGAAGGAGTGGCTTAGGCTGATCCTCGTGGGTGTGGAACGGTCGATGGCTATATCGGGAGACGGAATTTTTCTTTTGTTTTTGGGGGGATTGCCACAAATGTGGGAAGGGGGAATTTGTTTGTGTGTAGTTTGTAGGGTGAATGTTCAACCACTCATTTTTTTGCTTTTCTGTTTGAGCATGTTTACACTGCAAGGTAATCCCAAACTCCCTATTGATCATAAATCAAAGCGTTAATCTTAATTTAACTTCATGGAATTGCAGAGGTCTACAAAATTTAAAAAAACTTAAACAAGTTATGAATAAAATAAAAGACATGGATTCAAAAATTGTGTTTTTACAAGAAACTCATCTAATAGAGGAGGATGTAAAAAGAATTAGGAGTAGATGGCAAGGAAATGTTTTCACCTCATCATTTTCATCCCGAGCCAGGGGAGTTATGACTCTCATACATAAATCAGTCCCATTTCAAGTGAAAAATGTAATTGGAGACAAATTTGGAAGATATGTAATCATTCAAGGATCTTTGCTATTAGAAAATATAAATTTGGTGAACTTATATGGTCCCAATATAGATGATCAAAAGTTCTTTGCTAATTTATTTCTTATCTTATCATCACTTACAGGGCAACATATAATAGCAGGGGATTTTAATTGTACATTGAATCCCGGTATAGATAGATCAACAGGACTGGACTGTACGCACAATGGATGTAGGATGACCATTAATCATTTTATGAAAGAATTGAAATTGATAGATATATGGAGAGAAATGAAACCACAAGTTAAAGCATACTCTTGTTATTCCAATACCTACAAGACATTTTCACGTATTGATTATTTTTTGATCTCCACAGAATTAAGGTCCAAGATTCAAAACTGTTTTTATGATAACATCGTGATCTCTGATCATGCACCCTGCTGTCTAGTATATGTAGATAAGAAATTGACAAAGGAACCAGGTAGATGGCAATTTCAGCATAAATGGCTTCAGGATGAGGAATTTGTTAAATACATAGAAAAACAGATAGATGAGTTCTTTGACATCAATACTACACAAACATCAGCATGTGTAAAGTGGGAGGCTTTCAAAGCTTTTATTAGGGGACATATTATTAGTTATACAGGTTCAAAATCTAAGAAGACTCGAGAGGAGAGAGTCCAATTGGAACATAAAATAAAAATTCTTCAAGAAAGAGTATATGCAGGAAGAGATCCAAGGTTGGAGAATGAATTACTGATTTTGAGAGCTGAATATGACAAAAAATCAGCGAATAGAGCTGCCTCGAGTCTTCTAAGATTGAAACAATCTTTTTATGAACAAGGTGAAAAATCAGGAAAGTTATTGGCATGGCAGATTAAACAATTAGAATCTAAAACACCAATTACCAGTATTATAAGTAACGGATAGGTAGTTATAGATCCTTTAGAAATTAATAGAGCCTTTAGAGATTACTATGAAAAATTATATGATACCAAAAATGAATCTGACTTAACAAAACTACATGGGTTTTTGAACGAACTATTTATACCGTGTATTCCAAATGAAAATAGGGAGATACTGGAGTCTAAAATTAGTCAAGAAGAAGTTGGACGAGCCATTAATAATATGAAATCAGGAAAAAGTGCAGGACCAGATGGTCTTCCAGTTGACCTTTATAAAAAATTTAAGAATAAATTAACAAAACCTTTTTTGGAAATGGTTTTAGAAGCATTTCAAAATAGTAATTTACCATCATATATGAATAATGCCTTAATTATACTGTTGCCAAAACCAGGTAAGCCCTCTAATAAATGTGAAAATATGAGACCAATAAGCCTATTAAATGCCGACCTTAAGATAATCTGTAAAATTTTAGCAAGACGAATACAAGAAATTTTACCAAATATTATTAATCGAGATCAGAATGGCTTTATAAAGGGAAGACAAGGTTTCCATAATGTAAGAAGACTATTTAATATTATTTATTCTAATAAAGAAGCACCGGATACAGCTCTCTTATCACTGGATGCCGAAAAAGCCTTTGATAGAGTTGAATGGCCCTTTCTTTTTGAAGTCTTACAAAGGTTTGGACTTGGAAATAATTTCATAAAATGGGTTCAGATAATATATAATAATGCTACAGCAGAAATCCTAACAAATAACAATATTTCAAAATCAATAAAAATCAATAGAGGATGTCGACAAGGCTGTCCACTTTCACCTTTACTGTTTACTATGGCAATTAAACCTTTAGCGATGGTGATACGTCTACAGTCACAAATATATGGAATTAAAGTTGGACCAACAGAACATAAAATCTCCCTGTATGCCGATGACATAATTTTGTTTATGTCGAATCTTAAAAAATCAATTCCGACCTTGTTGAATTTAATAAAGAATTTTGGGGAAATATCAGGATATAAAATAAATAAAACTAAATCTTCAATACTGCAAGTACTGCAAGTACTGCAAGTAGTCTTCATTACTTCAGTATTGGTTTGGGGCAGCATGGTGGCGGAGTGGTTAGCACTGCGGCAGCACAGCAACTCACCCTTGGCCGGGGGATCCTGAGTTCGATCCCAGCCCCCGACCAACAGTGATCTGTGTGGAGTTTGCATGTTCTCCCCGTGTCTGCGTGGGTTTACTCCGGGATTTCTCCGGTTTCCTCCCACATGCCAAAAACATGCAAGTTAGGTTAATTGGCATTAAACTGGGGATTCTAAATTGTCCTTAGGTCTGACTGTGAGAGTGAATGGTTGTCTGTCTCTCTGTGTTGGCCCTGTGATGGACTGGCGATCTGTCCAGAGTGTACCCTGCCTCTCGCCCATAGATGCTGGGATAGGCTCCAGCTCCCCCCACGACCCGAAAAGGATTAAGCGGAAGAAGATGGATGGATGGATGATAAATCTTCAATATTAATGCTGAATGAGACCCAGAGAAATTACCCAACCCCTGAGGTAAATCAATTCAATGTTGTAAATCAGTTTAAATATTTAGGAATCCAAATTGTGCCTAAGCTAGAATCAATCGCCAGTGTCAATTATGAAGCCTTAATGACAGATATTGATGAGTTACTTCAGAGATGGATGTCACTACCAATGTCGATAATCGGGAGAATTAATATACTTAAAAGTAATATCTTACCTAAAATACTTTATTTATTTCAATACATTCCCTTACCACCACCTTTAGATTTATTCTCAAGAATTAAAAAAAAGTTAGTGGAATTTATATGGAACAACAGGAGGGCTAGATTACGTCTGTCTTTGTTATATTTACCATTTGATCGTGGAGGTCTGAAATGTCCAAATTTTATGTTGTATTATTGGTCGGCACAACTGAGGTCTATGACATATTATTTTTCATCAAATGATCTCCCTCACTGGACTGAAATGGAATCATACAATTTACCTTTACCTCTTCCCATATTCATATACTCAGATTCGGCAAAAAAATTACAAAAACAAGTTAAAAATCCATTTGTAAAGCATATGATCAAAATATGGTGTGAAGCTAAAAACTATTTAAAAGAACCACAGTTATTGTCACAATTTAGTCCAATATGGGGTAATCAATATTTTAAACCAGGGAGAGCAGACGCTGTATTTAAAGTATGGAATTTAAAAGGGATACAAAAGATTCAGGATTTATATTTGCCATGTGCAGAAAACATAATGTCTTTTGAAGAGCTGAGGATCAAATTTAATCTCAATAGAACACATTTTTTTAAATATCTTCAACTTAGAAACTTTATTCGATCAAATCAAAATAAAGCTCTCACTCGACCTATATATTCATCCTTGGAAAAAATGTTGATGAAAGATAGTAAAAGAAAGGGTATTATTTCAGAGTTTTATAACTCATTGACACTATCTTCAAGTGAAAATTCACTGAAAAGATTAAACTACTGGAAAGAAGATCTGCAAACTGAAATTTCAGAGAAACAATGGGAATTGGCTTGTACAGAAGCTCAAACCAAATCAATAAATGTACGCCTTAAATTGATACATTTCAAATAGTTAATGCGGATGTATGTTACACCGGAGGAGTTAAATAGATATAACAAAAATATACCAGATACATGCACAAAATGCATGGAAAGTAAAGGAACCCTATTTCATTGTGTATGGGAATGTAGATTAATAAGAATGTTTTGGGAAGAGGTGAGGGTAACAATTGAAAAAATAATCTCAAAACAAATCATATTGAATCCTAAACTGTTTTTGTTGGGTCTGTACCCAGAAAAGCATAATTTTAATAAAAGTGAAAGAACATTCATAGACCTCAGTTTGCTTAATGCCAAAAAATGTATTGCACTATTATGGAAAAAGACTCATAGACCAGATGTGACTCAGTGGTTAAGACAGATGTTAACAAACCTTCCATTAGAAAGAATAACATATATACTGAAATCAAAGGAAATTGTGTTTGAGAATATATGGAGACCTTTTATTGATTATGTAAAAAATTTAAACATAACTCTTGAAGAAGAAGGTGAATGATGTGTGTGGACTAGGGATGGGCATAATTTACCGATTAACCGATAATTGATCATTAAGAATTTCACCGACGTAGTTCATTTTCGTCGACAAACCGTTTTTTTTTTTTTAAACAATCCGAGGTTATTAGTGCACGGCCGTCCTCAAACAATGCAATGGCAAAATTTGGGCACCAGGGGGCAACATTACACCATCGCCGTACCCTGGCGTGCCTCAGTTGATACATGCGCGCTTCCGTAGGGCATTCGCCAAATCATGAAGCGGTTACGGAGAAGTGTTGCGTGGGATCACTTTAATTTAAAAAATGACCAGGTGTACTGCAATCACTGCAATGCAGCGTATAAATATACCTCATCGACAACACAAATGATGTATCATTTGAACACCACTCATCCAAGCCTGATAAAAGACGGTGGCGGCGGTTCATCTCTAACCCAGGCTAGCCTGGACTCGATGCTAGCACGGAGGAGCTGCAGTGCTCAACGAGCAGAGGTCACCGAACTGATAGTGAAGATGGTCGAAATAGACATGCTCCCTGTCAGTGCTGTGGAGGGCAAAGGTTTTCAGGAATTAATCAAATTTTTGGAACCGGAATACACCATGGCGTCAAGACGCACCGTGACGAGACGGATAGAAAGACACTACGAACAGAGGGCACAGGAGCTGGTTAAAGAGTTGTCCATGGCGGAGAAAGTGGCTATAACCACTGACTGCTGGTCTGCGTTAACCTCGGAGAGTTATATCACGATCACCTGCCACTATATCAGCGATGAGTGGAAAGTCCATTCAGCTGTACTGCTGACCGAAAGCCTGCCAGGACGACATACAGCTGATCAGCTCGCTGAAAAGCTAAACGAAGCTGTAGGGCAGTGGGGTCTTGAAGGCAAAGTTCTTGCATGTGTCCATGACAATGCAGCGAATATTGTTGCTGCCAACAACGCCACCAGAGTAAGCTGGATTTCATGCCCTTGCTTTGCTCACACTTTACAGTTGGCAATCAATGACGGGTTTGCTCTGTACCTGCATCGGGTAATATCAGCGGCCAGCAAGCTCGTGAGCCACTTTAATCACAGCACATCAGCAACCACAGCACTGCTAAAGAAGCAAGAACAGATGGGGCTTGCAACTCACCGGCTTATCCAGTCATGCAAAACACGGTGGAACTCCGTGTGCGAGATGTTCGATCGGCTTGTGGAGCAGCGTTGGGCTGTTGTTGCTGTGCTATCGGATCGAAACGTAACCAGACTCCAAGATGCCAGGATGCTGGAACTGAAGGATGAATATTGGCAGTTGATGGAAGACACGCAGCCTGTGCTGTCAGCACTTAAATGTGCCACCACAGTTATCTCTGCCGAAGATGACGTGTCCATTTCAAACATATATCCTGTCACCTTTGGGCTCATCAATATCCACCTCATTCGCCGTGAAGAAGACGGGGCCAGACTTGTCGAATTCAAGGAAAAAGTGCGGTCCTCCCTCATCAAGCGAATGAATGTAAGTTTAACTATTTTGGAAGCCTTATTTTATTCTATTTGATTTCAAATTAAATGGCTATATAATTTCTATTAGTTACCATAATTGCTTAACTGTTCTGCTGTGTATAGAACAATATGTATCCTAACTCTTACTTCATTTTCCACCATACAGGTCCAGTCTGATGAGTTTGTGTCATCCGTCAGCATGATAGCTACGATGTTGGACCCACGCCACAAGCATCTCGGCTTTCTTTCACCAGCACAGAGAGTGGTTGCCAATGTGAAACTGGTTCACCTGGCCACAGCAGTGGGGACCAGTGAAGAAGAGGCTGTTCCACTGGATGGGGACGAGGTTACGTCTAACGTAAACGCAAACACTGCTGCTGCGGACTCAAATCGCCACGTCTCAGCTATGGCACTCCTTCTTGGAAATGACTATGCCACTCATCACGAGACTGACATCGATGCTGAATTTCAGAACTTTTTGCGAGAGACTCCACCACCACTGGGTTGTACCCCAACCGACTGGTGGAGAGATAACGGAGTTCGGTTCCCAAGGTTGGCGAAATTAGCTAATAGGTACTTGTGCATCCCGGCCACGTCTGTCCCATCCGAACGGGTTTTTTCAGCGGCAGGACTGACGGTGACCAGAATTCGGTCACGTCTGACGCCAGAGCATGTGAATATGCTCATCTTTTTAAACAAAAATGGGTAGCCGTCTCTGTAATAATACTGACGTCGTGATGCTATCCTGATTGGAATATACAAATGCCTTGTTGCCTTGTTACAGACTTTTCAAGATTGTTATTTTTTTTTAGGGTAAAAAAAACGGCTGTTCCATTATGTTGTCAGTGTCACTGACATGAGTTCACATTTTACTGCCAAACACTGAACAAGCACTTTTTTTTTTTTAACAAAAAGCAGGCCTAGCTAGCTTTCTTATTTTGATATCCTTGGTTTAATAAAGGAAAAGAAAAAAAGTAAAAGAAATATATGTTCCGTTATGTGTCTCCCATTATTGTTATTGCTCACAACTTGAAGCCTCCCTCGTTTGCGCAATGCGCATGTGTTCACATTTTACTGCAAACTTGTCTTAATAAATTCATCCTCGAAGAAAAACACTCTGTATTTTTTTTATTATTATTATTCTCAATACATAAGAGTACAGTGATCCCTCACTTATCGCGTCACCCATAAATAATACGTACGTTCATTCTCTCACTCTCTCTCTCATATGATACGTGTGTGTGTGTAAGTGTACATACATACGTAGATGTAAATAAAGTGTACATAAATATGTTTTTAGAACTATTTTATTGATAGATCTGATCTGTATATACTTTTATTTATTTATCTATTTTCTACTCGTTTTAGTTTTGCTCTTAATATGAACCCTGAGTTTGAAATAAACGTTTGAATTTATTCTTATAACAAGATACGTAACTCAAGATGAAAATGATTTACTGCACAGGTTAATGAGAGCTTTAGTTCCACGCGACGAGCGATAGAGCAATGAATGCGGTCTTCGTTTGTTGGGTGGCCGCTCGGCAGGGAGAGAGAGCTGGTAAAACGTCTCGGCCAATCAGCTTGCGGGGTGAAACGTCTCGGCCAATCAGCTTGCAAGATTCCCGAGCCGAGCAAACACGAGAACAGAGAGAGAGAGATTTGAGAGAGAGAGGTAGATTTGAGTTGTCCGGCTCTCCCTGCTGGATACCTGATGTTCTAATGTAGTCTACCTACCTAAAAATGTTAATGATTAACCGATTATTAATCATTAATTCTCCCGGCGATCGGTGAAGAAAATTTCACCGAATGCCCATCCCTAGTGTGGACCTTGTAAATTCCAAACTGGTGAACATAATATGTATACTTATGTATTGGATTGTCTAGACTAAACAGAGGAGCATTGTTGAAGATTTGATTTTGTTGGTGGTTGTTGGTGTTTTTTAGTGCATTTTTTTTGGTAGTACTTTAGTGTTAGTGTTTGATTGTTTGTATCATGTTTGTTAAAAAAAAAAGTTCAATAAAGATATTGTGGAAAAAGAAAAAAAAACAAAACCGGAAGTTCCACCCATAATAGTTCCTACAGCGGCACCCCCAGGAATAAGGTGGATTTATTTAATTATTGTTCAAGAGGAAAAATATTTCTACTACTTCAAGTTCTGCTCAACCCCAGCACTATTATTGTGTTTTTATGCACTTTTGATGTGCAACATGGCACCCCCCCGAGGCAGACGTGTTTGCTCATTCCGTTCTCGAATCCAACTTTTTCTCCTTTTTTGCATGTTTCCTGCTCTTTCTACAGTGCATAAAGG
This sequence comes from Pholidichthys leucotaenia, assembly GCA_020510985.1. Taxonomy (NCBI): domain Eukaryota; kingdom Metazoa; phylum Chordata; class Actinopteri; order Cichliformes; family Pholidichthyidae; genus Pholidichthys; species Pholidichthys leucotaenia. The sequence goes on from CM035848.1 coordinate 178,556,973, forward strand.
TCATGCACTGCTAACATACGACCGACGGGCACGACTGGACATCTCCAAGACAAGCAGTCATACGGTATTTACTGGCTTCATACCACCCGATCTAGAATGCATTGTGCGACCATGCAGCAATCAGCACCACCCCCAGGAAGGCCCCAAAGCACCGAGCCTGCATGAGCATGCTGACCCCAAGAGTGCGCGTCAGAAGCGGCACAAGCAAGGTAAGAGAGGGGTCTACATGCTAGGCTAAAAGCTTGCGCTAGCCGCCCACCGCTACCTGGCTTCCTGCTAGCTAACATACGGTCTCTGGAAAACAAGCTAGACGAACTATGAGTAAGGATTGAAGACCAGTGGGAGATAAGAGAGTGTTGCGACTTAATTTTCTGTGAGACCTGGCTCTCAGACAGAGTCCCTGAGTGCACCATTCAACTACAGACTCACTCAGCACATCGGGTGAACTGGACTGAAGCCTCGGGTAAGACGGGGGGGGGGGGGTGTTGATAAACAACTCGTGGTGCAGAGATGTACAGACTGTTTACAAGCACTGTTCGCCTGATGTGGAGTTTTTACTACTGAAATGCCATACCTATTATCTACCAAGGGAATTCACTGCTGTGTTTTCGGCCGCTGTTTACATCCACCCACGAAGCAACCACACAGCAGCGCTACGCAAACTCCATGACATCATCAGCGCAGTAGAGACGACCCATCCTGATGCTGTTTTTATTGTTGCTGGTGACTTTAACCAGTGCAGTTTACGGACTGTACTTCCCAAATATTAGCAGCATGTGGACATTCCCACCCGTGATAAGAACACACTGGATCATGTTTACACAAGCATAGGTGGTGCGTACAGAGTGGCACCCCACCCCCACTTCAGACAGTCAGATCGCATCTCCCTGCTTATGTATCCAGCCTACAGAAAAAAGCTGAAACAAACAAACCCTGTTATTAAAGAAATTAAACGCTGGACTCCAGAGGCTGAGAGCACCCTGCAAGACTGTTTTGTCTGTACAGACTGGGATGTGTTTAAAGCTGCAGCCACCCGGGAGGACTTTTCTGTAAGCATACAGGACTATGCTGAGTAAGTGACTGGGTACATCAGCACGTGTGTTGATACCATCGTACCCACCATACAAGTCAGGAAGTTCCCCAACCAGAAGCCCTGGATCAACAGTCTGGTACATCAGATGCTGCGTGCTCGCTCTCTTGCATTTAAATCAGGCAATGAGGTTGACTACAAAGCTGCAAAGTATGGACTGAGGAAGGCTATAGCAACAGCCAAGAGGCAGTGCAGGGAAAAGCTGGATAGCCTCTACTCCACTCCTGACCCGGGGTGCACTTGGCAAGGCCTGCAGCATATCACAGACTACAAGAGAACCAACAGCAGCACCACAAGCTCCACAGACAGCCTGCCGGATGATCTCAACATCTTTTACACCCGCTTTGAGACTTCCAACTACAGTGCAGAGAGGAGACACACACACACACACACACACACACGCACGCATCCTCCCCCTCCACTAAACATCTCATCAGGCCAGGTAAACAGAGCACTGAGGAATATCAACCTCCGCAAGGCAGAAGGAGCAGACAACATCCCTGGATGGGCTCTCAGAGCATGCGCTGCCGAGCTGACTAACATTCTCACATCCATCTTCAACCTCTCACTTAACCAGAACATAGTCCCCTCCTGCTTCAAAACCACAACCATCGTCCCCCTCCCCAGAAAGAGCCCGCCGACCTGTCTGAATGATTACAGGCCGGTAGCACTCACTCCAATCATCATGAAGTGCTTCAAGATTGTGGTGCTGCCCCTCATTCAGGACAGCATACCGGATACCCTGGACACCCTGCAGTACGCCTACTGGCCCAACAGGTCCACCTCAGATGCCATTGCTCCAGCACTCCATTATTCTCTCTCCCACCTGGAAGATAAAGACTCCTACATCAAGATGCTCTCTGTTGACTACAGCTCCGCCTTCAACACGGTCATCCCCCACAAACTCACCAGCAAACTGTCTTCACTTGGCCTGCACCCCACCCTCTGTGACTGGCTACTGGACTTTCTGATGGGCAGGCCCCAGTCTGTCAGGGTGGGTAACAGGACCTCAGCTAGCATCATCACAAACACAGGTGTTCCTCAGGGTTGTGTTCTCAGCCCCATCCTCTACAGCCTCTTCACCCATGACTGTGTTGCTTCACACAAGGACAATATCATCTTAAAGTTTGCGGATGAGATGGCAGTGATAGGACGCATCACTGATGGTGATGTAGCATCCTACAGGAGGGAGGTGGCCAGCCTGGTGTCATGGTGTGAGGACAACAACCTCACCCTCAACATGGACAAGATGAAGGCGATGATCATGGACATGAGGAGGGAGAGAAGGAGACCCCATCGGCCACTGTTCATCTGGAAGCTTGAGGTGGAGAGGGTGAGCAGCTTTAAATACCTGGGCATCCACATCAGCAAGGACCTTATGTGGGCACTCAACACCACAGAGCTGGTTAAGAGAGCTCAACAGTGGCTGTACTTTCTGAGGAGGCTGAAGAAGTTTGGTATGTCCCCTAAAATCCTCAACAATTTCTACAGCTACATCATCGAGAGCATCTTGGCCAACTGCATCACTGCGTGGTATGGCAGCACTACTGCTTTGGACCGCAAACGCCTGCAGAGAGTGGTGAAGACAGCAGAGAAGATAATCAGGACTCCACTCCCCTCTCTGCAGAGCACCTACCACCGCAGAGTCCAAAGGAGAGCTGCCGCCATCCTTCAGAACCCCACCCACTCCCAGCACAGAATGTTCGCACTTCTACCCTCAGGCCGGAGGTACAGAAGTGTGAATTGCAGGACATCCAGACTAAAAAACTCCTTCTTTCCCACTGCCATCAGACTCCTGAGTAGATAACAAACTCTGGCACAGCTTTGCAAATAGGAATTCACACACTGGTTACAAAATTTGCACATTGCTCACTTGCACAGTGTATATAGTCTCACCCCATCTCATGTCCATATCATCTCTGCTCCTAAATTATCATTGTACAGCCTACTGGGTATTGCAGGGATGGCAACAGCAAATTTTGATTTCAGCTGAAATCTAATTTGGTCGATTGACTTATGGGGGGGCCAGGGGGGCACAGCCCCCCTAAAGCTGAGAGGTTTTCAGTAAAACAGAAGTAATTTAGACTGGAAAAAAATGATAAAAAAAATCAAATACTAGACTTAGATAAATCATTAAATTTAATGAAAAGTTAACTTACTTTTTCTTCAATGTTGTCTCACTGTTTTTAGTCCACCATATTTAACAGTTCTATAACAGTTTATTACACTATTTACACTGGTCACCAAGTCACTTCTAATGTGAAACTTTCTTCCTTTTGGCAACAAGCTGTGTCAGTCTCTGAACCGCTTTCCTCTTCAACTCCTGCTGGTGGGCTTTTCTTGCTGCCATCTCTTTCTTTTTCAAGCTGTCTCTTTCCTTAGCACATGAGTTACGTTCAGGCGCAGCCAGTGTCAGTGTTTCCAAGCGTTTCTTCTTGGTGGCTGCAGCTTTTGCCCACTCTTCTTTCTGCATCTTAGCAGCCCCTCTCATGTTTACACACAGGTTTCTGTCCACTGGTGTGTGCAGAACTTCTTTTTTCCTGAAATGCTGCAGGGCAGTGGTGTTTCTTGCCTTTAATCCATATTTTACTGACTGGATGGCACTGAAGGTTTTGTTGTCCATCCTGGTGCTTTTACAGTCAATAATATCACCCATCAAGTTGAATGAGCCTTCCAACATAGGACCATGGAAACAGGTAAGCACAGTCAAAACCATCTTCGACACAGCAGGGTATTTCTTGGTCCCCTTGACTGCAGTCCACCACTTGTCAATGGACATCAGGTTGGGATCAGGCAGGGAGTTGTCCACCTGGTATTTGTGCACCTCTAAAGAGATCTGTGATGCTTCCTCCTCTGTCAAGAAACTCTTGCATGTGCTCCTCAGACTCTTAAGGTACCTGACAGTGAGATGGTGACCCCTGGCGCTCGGATCCACAGCTGAAACTGATTTCAAGAAGTCATTATCCAGAGGTCTTTTCTGCAGATGTTGTGCACACTGGACATATGCATCAGTTTCCTTGTCAAGAAAGCACTTGACAGTTGGAGAATCCCCTTCCTTTTGAAGCATCTCTCCTGCTGCCAGTCCAAGAAACATGTCTTTTGGATGCAAGCAGTGCTCCTCTCCTCTGGCTATCTTGATGGTCTTCAGTTGTTGTGATGATAACCTTACCAGAAATTCAGGCTTCATGAAGCAAGCAAGAAAATTTCTCATCAGTTCTTCTTGTTTGTCATGAAGAATGTGAATTAAAGTTGACTTGCTCTGGAAGAGAAGAACATAATCTTTCAGGAGTCTCAGCACTGCCATGTAGAACGAACTGATGAGATCAGTCTCTTTTGACTTCTCTATCACCTTCTCAATTATTCTCTGTTTCCTGTTGCGGCCATCTTGTCTCATGTTCTTGCTTGACATTGTCTCCCAAATTTCTTTCAGTCTTTCTTTGCCATCTGAAGTGACTCCACGCTCATTCAAAATCTGCAAGATAGGGGTCTTGTACAAGGCACGATCTTCTGGGCACATGAATCCATAATACATGACCCTGAAAGCATCCATCATGACTATGTTTGGAGCAGTCACATCGTAACAGGACAGCCATCTATGTGAGAGAAATCTCAAGGGAGTGGTAAATGGAATGGACAATACTTCACAGATCTCTCTCAACTGTACTTTCAGTTCAGCTGACCACTTGACATCATTATGAAGATCTGTAGCCAATGTTTCCACCAAGCCATCAAATGGTTCACAAAACTTCCGGCAAGCATTATGTACATGGTGGCAGGAATCCCCATTGATGTCTAGAAGTTGAGGAGCCTTTTCCTTCCTGATTTTCACCTCTAATCCATTCTTGGACCCTCGCATCACCGAACAGGAATCCATAAGCACAGATACAAGATTCTCCCAAGGTATATTGTTGTCATTGAACACCTTTTCAATTGCCAAAAACACACTGGCTGTGTCCACTTTGAACAGTTCAACAGACTGGAGGTGTTAAACCACAATGCGTTCTTGTCTAATGGAGAGATAACTGACTAGCATGGTGAGTACCCTCTTGTCAGCATTGCTGGTGCTTTCATCGATATTGAGAGAAAATGGCCCATGAGATATGTTCTCAATTGTCTCATCTGTGAACGTTTTTCCGAGTCCATGTGTCATTTTGTAGGAAGCAGTCTTCCGTTCCAGTTTGACCTGATTGAGTGCCCTTGGGTCTTTTGCCAGCTCCTTGGCAGTTTGAATGAGAACAGGAGCCAATGTCAAGGGAAGGCTGTGCTCCGCAAGAACTCCAAGAACTAGTGCCTGCAAAGAAAAATGGTCTCATAAAAGAAATGTACTAAAAGCATATTAATACATACATGCATGCATGACCCATAATTGATTTACAATTTCATTAATATTTCAATAATATTAGACTTTATGAGTTTGACAGTCCAGAATTTCAAACCATATTTACTGATATATTATAAAAGACAAAAGGAAAAATGTAACAAACCCAATGTAGGAGTAATGATTTATCAACTTACGAAATTAATCAACAACAAAAAATTAAAGTTACAAATGCCTAATTACCTTTAGGAATTCTTTTTACATAACAAGCATACATGTAAATGCTCATGATGGCAGTAAAAATAAAATTACATTAAATGGATTAAATGATTGGTATGTTAAATGATTGGTAGTTAAATATTAGTTTGTGATACTACAATACAGATAATGTTCTGTTAGTAAATGTTAGTTATTGCATAAGGTTATGAAGCAAGACAATAATCATTGTATAACTAAATTTGACTTTACACCAATAAATGTAGAAGACATAACATGAGCAAGTTATATTCCTTATTGTCCCAATGACAAAAAAAGGCAAAGCATGCACACCATCATGGGTACATAATATTAGTAATATCAATATACTGTTGCATTCTATCTTTCAGAAATAATACTCACGTTTTGTTCCTAAAACATAAGATAAGATAAGATAAGATAAGCCTTTATTAGTCCCACAACGGGGAAATTCCAGGATTGCAACAGCACAGGGATAGCAACACTCAGAGCAACAATCAGAAGGCAAGAAAAAAAACAAGCAAGCAAGAGCAGCTAATATACATATGTACATATTACTATAAAATATATATATACACACACACACACAGACACACAGTGCAGAGCATTGTAGCTGGATGGAATAAATATATGAATATATGAACACACAGTGCAGAGCATTGTAGCTAGATGGAATAAATATGTAAATATACTGTATAAACACCCACAGTACGGAGCATTGCAGCTAGGTGGAATAAATATGCAAGTATATAAACACACACAGTGCGGAGCAATGTAGCTAGATGGAATAATATGTAGATATATAAAAACACAGTGCGGAGCATTGTAGCTAGATGGAATAAATATATAGATATATAAATATAAACACACCCAGTGCTGAGCATTGTAGCTAGATGGAATAAATATGTAAATATATAAACACACACAGTGCAGAGCATTGTTGCTAGGTGGGATGAAACAGCATAACCGTCTATTTAGTTATCCTACATGGTATGATTATGTGCCCATACATATTCTCACCCTCCATAGCGACCGGTATGTTCCTAGTTGTATGCCGGAGAGGACCATTGTGTAAGTCTATTGCATCTTTTGCATTCAAAAAAACTATTAGTTTGTTACGTCTTTTTGCTATCTCTGCGAGCAGCCCTACTTAGGTTGTACAGTCTGACAGCCGTTGGTAGGAAGGACCTACGAAACCTCTCGGTTGTGCACCTGGGATGATGTAGTCTGCTGCTAAATGAGCTCCTCAGTGCATCCAGTATGTCCTGCATAGGGTGGAACTCGGACTCCAGCAGAGATGACAGTTTAGCCACCGTCCTTCTCTCTCCTATCTCCTCCATCGGATCAAGGCACTGCCCCAGGACAGAGCTAGCTTTCTTAATCAGTTTGTTCAGTCTCTTCCTATCGGCTGCAGTAATGCCACTGCCCCAGCAGACCACTCCAAAAGTGATGGCTGATGCCACCACCGTGTCATAGAATGACTTCAGCAGCGCCCCTTGTACACCAAAAGACCTGAGTCTCCTCAGCAGGAACAGCCTGCACTGTCCCTTCTTGTAGAGTGCGTCAGTATTGTGTGACCAGTCTAGTTTATTGTTCAGATGAATACCCAGGTACTTATAGGATGTCACCATCTCGATGTCTGTTCCCTGTATATTTACTGGTGCTGTGAGGGGCTGCCCATGCCTGCGGCAGTCCACCACCAGCTCCTTAGTTTTCCTCGCGTTGATCTGGAGGCAGTTCCGATGGCACCAGTCCACAAAGTCCTGGATAAGCCCTCTGTACTCAGCTTCATCTCCGTTGGAGATGAGACCAACGATCGCAGAGTCATCAGAGAACTTCTGTAGATGGCAATGTGTTGTGTTGTGTGAGAAGTCCGCAGTATAAAGAGTGAACAGGAAGGGAGCCAGCACCGTTCCCTGGGGGGGCCCCCGTGCTACTGATGATCGTGTCGGAAACACAGTCCCGGGTTCTCACAAACTGAGGCCGGTTCATGAGGTAGTCCAGGATCCATGATGACAGGTGCTGGTCCACCCCTGCGCGCAGCAGCTTGTCCTTCAGGATCATCGGTTGGATGGTGTTGAAAGCACTGGAGAAGTCAAAAAACATGATCCTCACCATATTCCCGGGCTTCTCCAGGTGGGACAGAGAACGGTGAAGGAGGAAGATCACCGCATCCTCCACCCCAATGCCATGCTGGTAGGCGAACTGGAGTGGACCCATCGCTGGTTCCACCAGGGGGCGGAGATGAGCAAGGAGCAGTCTCTCCAGGGTCTTCATCAAGTGGGACGTCAAGGCCACCGGTCTGTAGCTGTTCAGGTCTTTGGGGTGGGAAGTTTTTGGTACAGGTACCACACAAGATGTTTTCCACAGCTGTGGTACCCTCCCCAGTTTCAGGCTCATGTTGAAGATATACGTCACAATCCCACACAGCTGGTCTGCACAGGACTTGAGGAGCTTTGCGCTGATGCCGTCCGGTCCCGACGCCTTCCTCGCCTTGATCTTCCTCAGCTCCGTCCTCACCTGGGTCTTGGTCAGGGTCAGGATGGGGGGCTGTGTGTTGGGAGTGGGGGGGGGTGTCGGTGGAGTGGGGAGTGGGCAGCAGGACTTGATTTCTTAGAGGCAGCAGTGGTTGTTGTGCAGACAGGGGGGAGGGCGGTTGGTCAAATCTATTGAAAAACAGATTCAGGTTGTTCGCCCACTCCCTGCCCCCCGTGGCCTGGGGGGAGGTATTCTGGAGCCCCGAGATGGTTTTGAGGTTTCTCCAGACCCCGCTGATGTCGCTCTGTTGCAGCTTGTCCTCCATCTTCTTCCTGAAGCTGTCCTTGCCTTCTCTGATCTTTCTCCTCAGCTCCCTCTGTACGGACTTCAGCATCTCCCTGTTCCCCAATCTGAAGATCCTCTTCAGATGCATGCAGTTAATGTTAACATGCAGTTAATCATTTTCATTACAGCATGCAATTCAATATTCACAAAGGGCAATTCAACATTTTAACACAACATGAACTTGGCTTTCAATTTAAACATATTTAATGCACTCAATCAAAACATGCTATAAATTCTAAAAGGAAAACATGCTTCATCGTTTAATTTAGAATTAACAGAAAATGAAAATTGAAACAGGGCAATATAAACAATAATGTTATCATGCTACTAGGCCTAATTCAAATGCATATATTAGGGGAACTGTTGCAAAAATGATATCATCCTCGTATATGAAATAGTACATACCTCCGAATGTACCTGTCTATCGGCAAGAGGTGTTAATGGAGCAGACTCGTTGTTTGGTTCAGCCAAAGTCCCCCAGTGTGTAACATCTTTGACTGCTTTATCCACTGTCGAAGATTGTTTCAAAAACGCCGACCCCAAAGAATAGTTGCTCCGCCGAATGGCAAGGTAGTGGGCATGTTTCTTCACTTTTGATGCGTGGTCTGACAGCGCCACACATCCACGCGATCCATAGTTAATCAGCTCTTTACAATACACACAAAAAGCTTTTCCTGCCACGTCTGGTTTCTTCAGAAATTGTCCGAGTGTTTCTGTTACCTCGTCAAACTTTGAGCCAATTTTCACCTTTACCATCACTTTTCTCTCAAGCCAATTCCATCGGAACTTATTTTTGATACTTTTGTCTATCTCTACCACTGATGACTCCTGATCCTTCGATAAAAATCTCATAATTCCGCTGAAAATATTACCGAAAGCTCAGAATTCCAACACGAACACACCACCATGAATTTTTGACAACACATACAACGAGCCATTTGATTGGTCCAAATCTGCAGTTATCCAATCGCAGGGCCGTTTACACATAACATCTGGGTTATCACGGGAGACTCACCCGGGAAAACACCGAGCGCTGATGTAATTGTGTTGATTTTCGCTAAAATCTGTGACAATAAGGTACCTTACCCCCGCCAAAATTCTCAAAGGATTTAGACGATTCACAGGAATGATCAATTTGAAAATAAATTGGCGGAATTCCAACATGAACACACCGCCATGAATTTTTGACAAAGCAACAACGAGCCATTTGATTGGTCCAATCATTTGCAACTATCCAATCGCAGGGCCGTTTACAGCAGTAGCATGAGTACATAACATCCGGGTTATTGCGGGAGACTGTCACTGAGGGAAGCGCCGAGCGCTTATGTAATCGTGTTGATTTTCGCTCAAATCATAAATCGGCGGCAATCCGCAGATTGGCGGAAAATTGCCATCCCTGGTATTGTCATTACAGAGAAATTCTCACACTGGGTGCTAATTTGTACATTGCTCATTTGCACACTGTACATAGGCTTATGCCATTTCAGGTTCATATCATCTCTGATATTAATATACCATTGTTCATTACAGTCATCCAGTGAATTTTCAATTTTCATTCTTCTTGTTTCCTCTAGAACTGTTTTAACTGTCCTAACTGCCTAATGTGTGTTATTAGTATTCATTAGTATTAGTACTTAGTATTAAGGTGTGTTTAAGGTGTCCTAATTGCCTAGTGTGTGTTATTAGTATTCATTAGTATTAGGTGTTATTACCTTATTAGTATTGATGTGTATCTATTACCTTGGCATTCGTTCGGACAGCAGAGTAAGAACTTCATTGCTCAGGAAATCTTGCATTTCTTAACGGTGCATATGATAATAAAGCCTTTTAATCTTGAATCTTGATGTGCCTTTGTCATGTGCCAAACGCACATTTAAAACCAAGACAATGAATAAAAAGTGCATATTTTTCATCATATTGATCTGTGTTGGTTTGAAATTTGTCATATTCAACAGCTCGCTGAACATGTGCAGCCCAGTTACGTGTCTTGATTTCAAACTGTGGCCCAACTGATTTGGTAATTGAATAGCCCTGCCTTAAGTTGTTCTTGAGGGCCTCTTACAGCGGTCGTAGGAAACGCTGTACAATCCCCCTTCCTATGGAGATTCGTACAGTGGGCGTAAGGTGGTAGTGAGGTGCTCATAAGGCGGAAGTACATCATCCGTGTGACATTTATGCCGACAAAATGTGCCAAATGGCATAAGATCATCCTACCAATAACTTGAGAGTGCCGTGAGTTGCACAAAAAAATTTGTAAGATGGCAATAAGTATGCTGTAGGAAGAGCCTAAGGCACCCTTATGAAGAACACAATAACTCTAAGGCCATCGTACGACAGAAAAATACCTCATTTCTCAAGAATGCCTCAAGTTGTTCCTGCAAATTGAATAGCAGCTGTAAGAAACTATGCCCCCCCTCCACGAATGTCTGCGAACTCCAGAATTTGTAGGAACTGGGAGATTCTTATGAACCCATCATTCGTAAGAATCTTTGTGACCATAGCTTAAGGAACTTACGATCAACTTTTGTAGGGGACTTTTTGGGTTGAAAGTAAAGCCTACAGATAAAATAAGGTGTTATCAGACCCTGACCTGCACACAGCTGAGTGTTTTCTTCTTTTACTTTTACTGTATTTCACCAGATGGTACCTTAACGAGCCAGAGCTGTCACTGTTTGAATTACACAGAGCAAGGGACAGACAGTCTAACTGTAAAACACCATTTGCAAATTTGAACAAGGTCATAGTGAAGCAGTCAGCACTCACCCGTACAGGCTGAAGAGATGGGGTGATTTATGTCTGTCTAAAGCCAAATCAGGAAGGTGAGCGGTCTCTACTAAGATCGAAACTCACCCAATTAGTAGAAAACTCCATCACACAGGAGGGTGTAGAAGGCTCCCATCACCAACTATTATCATTCTTACAGCTGCTACCTATACACCATTAACACTGCTTTGAAGTGGACACAAAAGGAACTCATCAGCTGGAGTCCACATTTACACATCAGGAGGGTTGTGCTTTCATGGACAAAACAAAGTGTTGGTTTGATGACGCTCTGAACATCTTTCTGCCCGTTCAGCAGCTTTTTTATGGATTATTCGGCTCCAACTGTAAAACACAGATATAAATCAAGCTGTAGTATAAAACTGTTTGTTTTAATGTTTCATCAAATTATGGTGTTTTATGCTTAGGAAGGGATTCATATGCTGAAAGCCATTAGTGCCACATGGGTCTGGATGGATGCACCTTGAAAAACAATTACCAAATGCAATGAAAAATAGGTACATAAGCATACTGTAACAAGACTAAAAGAGCTGATTAGCTTTAGCTTAAGGTCTTGGAACCCAATTTATTTTTTAAATGTCAAACTGTTGATGTCAAACAGTTATACTTCTGGTGTGGATGAGATGGGCAGTAACTAATCCTACAACTATTGCTTCCTGAGACTCCAGTCATTATCAGAGTTTTCAGCTTTTATTTGAGAATTAAAAATAGGCCTTCATACAAAATCAGTATTTTGTATGACTTAAGGTAGTATCTCACTGGGCTGCGACAGCTTGCAACTAGTTGAAGAACAGCATTCGCGAGGGGGTTTCCTAAATCTTTCCAAACGTTTGCGGGGGTTCATAATTTCCTCTCATGAGTCACAGGGCCTCACTGTCATGTCACAGAAATTTTTAACATGTTCAAAAAATTTGTGCGACAAATTTTCTTACCAAATAGTCACAGTGTTGCTGCGAGTGTCTTGAACCCGTCCAACAATGGCCCAGCCATTTTTTAGGAGACGCTGACACAAGTGTAACTGACAGTGTCACCATGTCACCCAAGAGCAAAAAAGGAAAATTCAGTGTGGTTCCAAGTGAAAATTGTCACAAGTAATTTTACTCTCCAACTAGCCATGAGCTGTCACAGCCCAGGTCAGGACTCCTTATACAAGGATATAGAGTGATGATAATCAAGTCAGTGGCGGTAATGCACCTGTAAGCTGGTTGCCAACTGCCAATCAAATCTAAAAGAAGAAGAAGAAGAAGAAGATGGCCTATGTTTTAATGGTAGAAATTTGCTTTCACTTTTGCTAAAACAAACTGTAACAAAATGTTTCAGATAACCTCAAAAAAAAGTTTTTTTACTTTGTGATGCAGTTAAAAATCAGTTTTTCCAAATATATAATGTGTAGTTTCACCACAAAACAAAATTGATATTCAGTTTGCAGTGTTGCACTTTGTAGTGTAAAAAAAATGGCTTTAATAGGTTATATCTACTTTTTTTATATGCTTCTGTATGAAGGATTGATTCTGACAGTTTACTGAGTGCATCGACAAGTTTAATGAAAAATGGCTATAAAGACTGAAAAACATGAATATACCAGTCACCTATAATTTTTTTTTTAATCGTACTGTAGTTTCTTTGTTTGTTTTTACTATAAAATCAGTTTTTATATATGGGATTTGATTTACTCAAATACAAGTGACATTTGTTTGTCAGCAGTCAAAAACAATAAAACACATAGAAATCTATCAAAACAAGTGGCAGACTTATCTTCTCTGTATGCATACCAGTGATGCTCATTGTGATTAAAGGTTCCTAATGAGCAATGAAAAACCCACATTTTTAAAAACTTTTTTAAAGGCGCTTCTCCAAAAGTTATTGACGACACATGCAAAAGTTACAAAATCCCAACAAAATGAACACAAAATGATCCCTCATGGATCGTCACCTTATCGTGGTGGGGGGGTTTGCGTGCCCCAGTGATCCCAGGAGCTATGTTGTCCGGGGCAATTTGCCTCTGATAGGGTCTCCCAAGACAAACTGGTCCTGGGTGAAGGGCCAGACTAAGAACGATCCAACAGACTCTCATGATAAATTGTATATCAAGGATTCAGTGTACCCCGCCCGGTATGGGGTTACCGGGGCTCCACCCTGGAGCCAGGCCTGGGGGAGGGGCTCGAAGGCTAGCATCTGGTGGCCAGGTTTCCACCCATGGGACCCGGCCGGGCTCAGCCCGAAGGAGTTACATGGGTCCGCCCTCCAGTGGGTTCACCACCTGCAGGAGGGATCATGGGGGTCCGGTGCTATGTGGATTAGGTGGCGGTCAAAGGCGGAGACCTTGGCGGACTGATCCCAAGCTTTCTAAACTGGCTTTTGGTACGTGGAATGTCACCTCTTAAGGAAATCAAAGCTTGGATGACTTGTAATTTCCTGCTATTAAATTCAGATAAGACTGAAGTCATTCTTGTTGGTCCAAAAAACCTTAGAAATTCCTTTCCAAATCAAACTTTCAGTTTGGATGCAGTTACTCTTTCTCTTAATAGCTCTGTGAGGAACCTTGGAGTTATTTTTGATCAGGATTTGTCCTTCAATTCACATATTAAATTTGTTTCTAAGACTGCCTTCTATCATTTGCGTAATATTGCCAAGATTAGGAGCATCTTGTCTCAGAGTGATGCTGAGAAGCTGATCCACGCTTTTGTTAGCTCGAGATTAGATTATTGTAATTCTTTATTATCAGGCTGTCCTAAAACATCTTTAAAAAGTCTTCAGCTGATCCAAAATGCTGCAGCAAGAGTTTTAACAGGTACTAGAAAGAGAGATCATATCTCTCCGGTTCTGGCCTCCCTTCATTGGCTTCCCATAGAGTTTAGAATTAAGTTTAAAATCCTTCTTCTTACTTACAACGCTCTAAACAATCAGGCTCCTTTTTATTTAAAAGATCTGATACTACCGTATTATCCTAACAGAGCACTACGCTCCCAAAATGCAGGATTACTTGTAATACCTAGAATCTCCAAAAGTACAATGGGAGGCAGAGCCTTCAGTTATCAAGCTCCTCTCCTGTGGAATCAGCTGCCAATCTGGATTCGGGAGTCACACTCGATCTCTGTTTTTAAGAATAGGGCTAAAACCTACCTTTTTGATACAGCCTACAATTAGGGAGGGATCATGTGTTTCTGAACCCTCCCTTAGTTATGCTGCTAATAGGTTTAGTCAGCCGGGGGACCTCCAGTAATGCACTGGGCCTCACTCCTTTCCTCACTCTCTTTGAAATATTTTTTTTGCTGGTCATTAACATCTGTTTGTTCTCTCCCATAGATTGAGTCCCATCGTGCTGTTTGCTCTCTACATGTCTGTTCTTTTCTTCTTCTCTATCCCCTCACCCCCCAGCCAGTCGCAGCAGATGACTGCCCCTCCCTGAGCCTGGTTCTGCTGGAGGTTTCTTCCTGTTAAAAGGGAGTTTTTCCTCTCCACCGTCGCCAAGTGCTTGCTCACAGGGGATCGCCTGATTGCTGGGGTCTTTCTGCAACTGTGGGGGTTCCCCCCTACAGTTGATAGTGCTATGAGATGACTGTTGTTGTGAAATGGCGCTATATAAATAAAGTTGAATTGAATTGAATTGAACCTCTCTGGTGGGGAAGGAGCCTGAGCTGGTGTACGAGGTTGAGCGATACCGGCTAGATATAGTCGGCCTCACCTCAACACACAGCTCCGGTTCCGGAACCAGTCTCCTGGAGAGGGGCTGGAGCTTGGCCTTTTCTGGAGTTGCCCCGGGCGAGAGGCGACGAGAAGGGGTGGGTATTCTTGTATCGCCCCACCTTGCTGCCTCTATATTGGAGTTTTCCCCGGTGGACGAAAGGGTTGCTTCCCTGCGCCTTCGGGTTGGGAAACGGGTCCTGACCATCATTTGTGCCTATGCACCAAATGATGTTTCAGAGTACCCACCCTTTTTGGAGTCTGTGACTGGGGTGCTGGAGGGTGCTCCTCCTGGAGACTCCATTGTCCTACCGGGGGACTTCAATGCGCACGTGGGCAACGACAATGAAACCTGGAGGGGGGTGATTGGGAGGAACGGCCTGCCCGATCTGAACCCGAGTGGTGTTCAGTTATTGGACTTCTGTGCTAACCACAGTTTGTCCATAACGAACACCATGTTCAAGCATAAGGGTGTCCATATGTGCACCTGGCACCAGGACACCCTAGGTCGCAGGTCGATGATCGATTTTGTTATCGTATCATCAGACCTGCGACCGTATGTCTTGGACACCCGAGTAAAGAGAGGTGCAGAGCTGTCAACTGATCACCACCTGGTGGTGAGTTGGATCCGATGGCAGGGGAGGAAGCCATTCAGACCTGGTAGACCCAAACGTATAGTGAGGGTGTGCTGGGAGCGTCTGGCTGAGGCCCCTGTCCGGGAGGTCTTCAACTCCCACCTCCGGAAGAACTTCAACCACATTCCGAGGGAGTCTGGAGACATGGAGTCTGAATGGGCCATGTTCTCCACCTCTGTTGTTGAAGCGGCGACCGATTGCTGCAGCCGCAAGGTGGTCGGTGCATCTCGTGGTGGCAACCCCCAAACCAAGTGGTGGACACCAGTGGTGAGGGGGGCCATTAAAATGAAGAAGGAGTCCTATCAAGCTTGGTTGGCTTGTGGGACTCCCGAAGCAGCTGAGGTGTACCGGCAGGCCAAGCGGAGTGCAGCTCGGGTGGTTGCTGAAGCAAAAACCCGGGTATGGGAGGAGTTCGGTGAGGCCATGGAACAAGACTTTCGGTCGGCTTCAAAGAGATTCTGGCAAACTGTTCGGCGGCTCAGGAGAGGAAAGCAGCTCCCCGTCCACACTGTGTATGGTGCGGATGGGACACTGTTGACTTCAACTGGGGATATCGTCGGGCGGTGGAAGGAATACTTCGAGGATCTCCTCAATCCCACTGATACGCCTTCCACAGAGGAAGCAGGGTTTGGGGACGAGGGGGATGACTCGCCTATCACAGGGGCTGAGGTCGCCAAGATGGTTAAAAATCTCCTTGGTGGCCGGGCCCCAGGGGTGGACGAGATTTGCCCTGAGTACCTCAAGGCCCTGGATGTTGTTGGGTTGTCATGGTTGACACGCCTCTGCAACATTGCGTGGAGGTCGGGGGCAGTGCCTTTGGCATGGCAAACCGGGGTGGTGGTTCCTCTCTTCAAAAAAGGGGACTGGAGGGTGTGCTCCAACTTTAGAGGGATCACATTCCTCAGCCTCCCTGGGAAGGTGTATGCCAAGGTACTGGAGAGGAGAGTCCGGCCGTTGGTCGAACCTCGGATTCAGGAGGAGCAATGTGGTTTTCGTCCTGGCCGTGGCACATCGGACCAGCTCTTTACCCTCTCGAGAATTCTTGAGGGTTTGTGGGAGTTTGCCCAACCAGTTTACATGTGTTTTGTGGACTTGGAGAAGGCATTTGACCGCGTCCCTAGTGGATTTTTGTGGGGGGTGCTTCGGGAGTATGGGGTATCGGGCTTGTTGTTACGAGCTATTTGGTCTCTGTACGACCGTTGTGAGAGTTTGGTTCGTATTGCCAACACTCGGTCGGAGTCATTCCCAGTGAGAGTTGGACTCCGCCAGGGCTGCCCTTTGTCACCGATCCTGTTCATAATTTTTATGGACCAGATTTCTAGTCGCAGCCAGGGAATGGAGGGTGTCATGCTTGGTGACCACAGGATCTCATCTCTGTTGTTTGCAGATGATGTTGTCCTGTTGGCTTCATCCAGCAATGACCTACAGCTCTTGCTGGGACGGTTTGCCGCTGAGTGTGAAGCGGCTGGGATGAGAATGAGCACCTCCAAGTCCGAGTCCATGGTCCTCAGCCGGAAAAAGGTGGATTGCCCTCTCCGGGTTGGGGACAGGCTCCTGCCCCAAGTGGAGGAGTTTAAGTATCTTGGGGTCTTGTTCACGAGTGAGGGGAAAATGGAGCGAGAGATCGACAGACGGATTGGAGCAGCATCTGCAGTGATGCGGACATTGTACCGGTCTGTTGTGGTGAAGAGGGAGCTTAGTTCTAAGGCAAAGCTGTCGATTTACCAGTCAATCTACGTTCCTACTCTCACCTATGGTCACGAGCTTTGGGTAATGACCGAAAGAACGAGATCGCGGATACAAGCGGCTGAAATGAGCTTTCTTCGTAGGATTGCTGGACTCACCCTCAGAGATAGGGTGAGGAGCTCAGTCATCCGGAAGAGGCTCAGAGTAGAACCGCTGCTCCTCCACATTGAAAGGAGTCAGTTGAGGTGGTATGGGCATCTGATTAGGATACCTCCTGGACGCCTCCCACTTAAGGTGTTTCAGGCACGTCCCACTGGGAGGAGACCCCGGGGCAGACCCAGGACTCGGTGGAGAGACTATGTCTCCCAGCTGGTCTGGGAACGCCTTGGTATCCCCTCTGAAGAGCTGGAGCAGGTGGCTGGGGAGAGGGAAGTCTGAGCTTCTCTGCTTGAACTGCTGCCTCCGCGACCCGGACCTCCAGAAAAGCGGTAGAAGATGGATGGATGGATGGATGGATGAACACAAAAGGGGACACATGTATGTTGCCATATATACCACATGCACAATGACCATGTTTACATAGTCACAAGTAAACCGATTATAATCAGCTTTTTGGAGTTACCCGATTATTCAAACTGTCATGTAAACAGAGTAATCCAATTATCTTTATCAGTTTATGAGAAAACGGATTAACACACCTCGTTTATTTGCCCAATAACTATTTACTTGGTCCATGTAAATATCATAAACCATTTATTACCTTTATCAGCTTACTCCAGTAATCAGTTTACTCGTGACCATGTAAAGAGGGTCAGTGTTGCACCTTAATAGCACGTGGGGATGTCTTAAATGACCTTCAACTAATACTGCCCCCCCCCCACACACACACGTGAACAAAAATATGGTGACATCACTGCATTTCACAGTTTTAAAAGCACTCATATCAGAGTATATTGATTGGGGAGGTGGGCAGGGCCAGGGGTTGTTGGATGGTACCAGAAATAGCACTGCTAACTCACTTCATGTAGTTATATTTACAACCACTAGATTATTTTTTTTGTCTTTTCCTAAAATGTAGCTATAGTGTGTAAATACTGCTGGCAAGAATCCTTTCTCTATGGTCATAATCTGTTGGAGGACAGTCTCAAATGTTTCTATGGGTTGCATTGCCATACCAGTAGTGGTGAAGGAGTTAATAGACAAATCACACATTAATGCCACACTCCGTTCAACGCTGACAACTTTTTTGATCACAATTAATCAGGCATTTGGACCTTTATGGATTTACATATGCAAGACGCCCCTGGGAAATGCAGCCGCCTTTCACTGCCCTGCCCAGTACCCCGGCACAGCTGTCCGTGTACACATTACACAAGTCCCCAATGACTCTCCAGAGCCCACAAAGCCAAGAATGTCCCACAGCCCCTCCACACGTACAACACTCCACAAGAGACCGCCAGGCCCCCAGGCTCCCTGAGACTCGATGGAAATATATTAAAAAACAAAAACAAAACTTATGCTGGATGCAGTGCCTGGGGTGCCAAGGATTTCCTCAACAGGGCAGTTGACGCTTGGATGATGGTGTGGTGGACCAGAGGTCTGTGGGGTTGTCAGCAGGTCCTGGCATGTTGGTTGTGTCTGGGTGACTTGTAACATCTGTCCAGGGACTACAGATGAAAAATAGCCTTTTGGCTAACTCACACATTTATGAAATTGTTTATTAATGTTCACTGTCGCCGTTAAATAAATAAAACAATAACTAAAGGAGAATGATGCAGAGAAGAAGTGCACACAGACTGCTGGATGAGGAGGCTGATTTAAAGTCCTCCACATCCGACACAGCAGACCCTGGGTGTTATGAATCTGGGCATGATCTTGGGGTCATGTCCACGCTTTATGTTTATTTTTGTTCTCCCTGTGATTATTTTTGGTTATCATTTGTAATTATTGTCTTGTGTGTTTGGTTATTAATTTCAGTATTGCTTTTGGTGTATTATTATTACCCCCGCCAAGGAAGTTACTGTATGTAATTGGGGTAGTCTGTCTGTTAGCAGGATTACACAAAAACTACTGGATGGATTTTGATGAAATTTTCACCAGAAAATTTGGCTCTTGGGCCAAGGATAAACCCATTAAACTTTGGTGATGATCTGAGAGTGCATACCTCCACCAAGGACCTTGTTTGTATTTGTGCAGCAGGATTACACGAAAACTCATCACCATTGTCATAGCAGTCTGTCGTGGTCGACAATGACCGTTTCATTTAGGTCTGATCAAATTCCTCCACGCAGCTCTGTCCTTCACCTTCTGCTGCCAAGAACTCCTGTCTATATCCAACGTCTTCAGGTTTTTTTTTTTTTTTTTTACAGTGTCTTTAAATCTGAGCCTTGGTCTACCCTGATTGTGTTTGCCCTCACATAACTATGAGTTGAGTAACTGCCGAGGGAGACGCTGGTGATCCATCCTCTCAACATGTCAGAGCCATCTCAGGTTCATCTGTATTAGCATGTCCTCCATTGATGGTAGACCAGCTCATTTCAACACTTCTATGTTGGTTATCTTGTCTTTCCATGAGATGTTCATTATGGCTCGAAGGTGTCTCATCATGTACTGTATGCGTGGAGTTTCTTTACCTGCACCATGTAGACAATCCAAGTTTCAGCACCATACAATAGAGTAGCCTGTATTGTCACTCTGTACACTTTGCATTTCACACGGATAGACACATGTCGATTGTTCCACAGTCTATCCCTCAAGTTTCCAAACACAGCACTCGTTCTTCCCATTCTGAGAGATAGTTCATCCTCCAGCCTAGCATTCTCTGAAACAATACTCCCGAGATACGTGAAAGTCTTGCACTTGCCTAGCGGCTCTGTACCAATGCTGATCTCTTCTGGTAGTGATGTTGATAACTGGAAGTTTGGTGGTTGATAAAGGCACTCTGTCTTCTTGATGGTGATTTTGAGGCTGAATTGGCTAGCTGCTCTTGCAGACTTCTCCACTAAAGATTGCATATCTTCCGCACTGTGGGCAACTAGAGCACTGTCGTCGGCAAAGAGCATTTCTCTTACTAACTTTATCAGTGTCTTACTCTTGTCTTTAAACTGTGCCACATTGAACACATCTGCTTTTTTCTTTGTTTGAATGTATACTCCTTCTGAAGTGTCTTTGAAGGCCACCTCAAGCACGGCTGCCAGATTTAGCAAGAAGAGTGTAGGCACCAGCACACACCCTTGTTTCACCCCGTTGCTCACTGAAAAGTCTTTAGACACTGAATCACTCATTGCCACGTTTGCTTGCATACCTGTATGGAGTTCCTCGATCAGGTTGACAAATTTCTCTGTACAGCCATATTTCTTGAGTACCTGTCAAAGTCCTTGTCGTGATACAGTATTGAAGGCTTTACTGAAGTCAATGAAGACTACATAAAGTGGCATGTTCTGTTCGATTCAGTTTTCTTTAACCTGTTTCAAGCAGAAAATCATGTCCATTGTGCTTCTTCCACTTCTAAAGCTGCACTGTGTTTCCGGTAGTACATTCTGTGAGATGTGTTCATTGAGTCTGTTCAGCAGTACACGTGAGAGAATCTTACCAACAGTGGCTAGCAGTGATATACCTCGGTAATTTCCACAATCTTTCCTGTCACCTTTCTTGAACAAAGGTACAATACTTGCATCCTTCCAGTCTTGAGGTACTTTCTGGGCATCCCATATCTCTTGGAAGAGCTTGTGCAGGCAGTTGGTCAGCTGAACACCACCAAATGTCCACACTTCTGCTGGAATTCCATCCCTTCCTGGAGCTTTACCATCCTGTGTTGTCCTGATAGCTGTCATTAGTTCATCAAGATTTGGTGGTTCATCCAGACTTGATACAACTGATCGCTGCACAAGAGCTTCTTTAGCCTCTTCAGCGAGATCTGCAGGGTTGTTTAGAAGTTGGTCAAAGTGGTCTGCAAATCTGTCCAGGATCTTGTCTTACTCCCGCAAAACCGTTTCACCATTCATAGCCTTTAGTTGGATCAATCCTCTTGGTTTAGGGCCGTAGATTTCTCTCAAACCTGTGAAGAATGTTTTCATGTCCTTCATGTCTGCTGCAGTTTGAAGTTCCTTTGCTTTTTCATCCCACCAGTTGGACTTCATCTGTCTGCTGTACTTCTGTAGCTCACTCTGAGCCTTTGAGTATTTCTTCTTCTTCAACCTTGTGTTACACTGTAGATTTTCCTGCCTATGGGTATTCCTCGCTTCTTTGAATGGGATTTTTTACCAGAGGTGGTTCTTGGGCTACAGAGTAACCCATTACATTTTGGTGATGATCCCAGACTGCATAACTCCGCCAAGGCTCTTATCTTCTCACAGTGTGTTAGCAAGAATCCTCCAAAACTACTGGATGGATTTGGATGACATTTTTACTAGAGGTGGTCCTTGATCTAGAGAGGAACCTATTACATTTTGATGATGATCTGAGAACGCATACTGTACCTCCACCAAGGCTCTTATCTTCTCACAGTGTGTTAGCAAGGATCCTCCAAAACTACTGGATAGACTTTGCTGCAATTTTCACCAGAACTGGCTCATGGCCTACACACGGACCTATTACATTTTGGAGGTGATCCATGATAGACAGAATAGCCTTGGTGGAGGTATGCACTCTCTGAGTGCTTTTCTAGTTTAGTTATGAGCTCCTGTGTTTTTCTCCAGTCCTTACTCTGCTGTGTCACCCACTGTTTGTCCCTTGTGTCTGTATTGTAGTCTCTGTTTTTCCACTGCCATATTTGTGAGTCTGTGTGTGTATTTGTCCTCCTATTGTTCCCAGCTCCTCATGTTTTCCGTACCCCTAGCCACCACCCTCCCATCATGCTCCCTATGTTCCCAAGTGATTTCTCAGTGAGTTTATTGCTGTTCATTTCTAGTTGTTTTCAGCCCTCATGCTCCGCCTTTATTTGTTCTTCTGTGTTATTGTTAATAAATCATTTTGTACCGAAGTCCTGCCTGCTACCTTGGGTCTGACTTAAAACCACATCTGCCTTCCACACAGATATATGACAGAATGACACAACCAGACAAGGATCCAGCGGGTATGGACTTCTGGGGATTGGGGCTGAACGCCAATGAGGTGTGGGCAGCTGGAACAATCGAGGACCTCATCTCGGATGCCCGCACCTCCCGTACGCCTGAGGCCACCCTGAATTTTCTGGACGTCACGGCTGAGGTGATTAACGCTACCCCCAGACTGCGATGCTACCCAGAGGTGGCTGGACTATTAAGTTCAGTACCAAATTCCCAATGCATGTTTTGAGCGATAGTGGGGAGCTCACTTGAAGTGTCGGGGTCTGTGCCGACGAAGAAGCATCCCCGGGCTCCAGAGTCTCCCTCTCCAGCTTCTGCACCCATACGCTCCAGTTCACCAGCAACAACGCAAGCCTCACCAACCCCACAGCCACTTGGCAGGTGGGAGGAGAGCTCACCATCTGTGTCACAGCCTGCGCTGACAATGAAGCGTCCCCTGGCTCCGGCGCCTCTCTCAACACATCATTCTTCGGTTTCCACGCCAGCCTCACCACAGCCACCCACAAGCTGGAGGAGAGCACATCCTCTCGCCATTTTCCTGAGTCTGTTCCTGCTCCAGTGTGCCTCTCCCCAGCTCCAATGCCAGCCTCACCGTCAACGCCAAAGCCTGAGCCGACGAAGAAGCGTCCACTGGCTTCAGTGCCTCTCTCTCCACACCAAGCTCCGAAACTTCCTTCAATGCCGGCTCCCACAGCAGCTGTAGCACCGATTCCCATGACAGCTGCAGTGCCCTCAATCCCCACTGCCACTCCCACACCGCCATCTTCTGCCAACACAGGCTCAACTTCACTCTTCGCGTCCAGTGTCAGCTCCACGTCACCCTCTATCTGCAGTGCCAGCTCCCACATGTCATGTCAACTCCCTAGGTTGTCACACCACCAGCAGCTTTGCCAGAGACCATCAGCCCACCAGCAGTGGACCAGGAGTTATTTTTCAACGTCCATTTTTGAAAAGACTTGCCTTGCTACTGGTGGGGGGACCCAAGAGCATTTCCCATCTCCCTCTGGGTCCTCTCCACTGGTCTCTGCTGCCTGCAATTGTGGTGATCCTTCCTGTGTTTCTTCCTCCCTGTCCGAGGTGGCTGCAGCAGGGATGGAGGACACTCCAGGCCCACCAATCTCTGTGGTGCACGCCACAGCTCCAGCAGTCTTCGAGGTGCACACCACAGCTCCAGCAGTCTCCGAGGTGCACGCCATAGCTCCAGCAGCCTCTGAGGTGCACGCCACAGCTCCAGCAGTCTCCGAGGTGTATGCCACAGCTCCAGCAGTCTCCAAGGTGCACGCCTCTGTTCCAGCAGTCTCCAAGGTGCACGCCTCTGTTCCAGCAGTCTCCAAGGTGCACACCTCTGTTCCAGCAGTCTCCGAGGTGCACACTACAGCTCCAACAGTCTCCGAGGTGCACACTACAGCTCCAGCTGTCTCAGAGGTGTACGCTACAGCTACAGCAGTCTCCGTGGTGTATGCTTCTGCTCCAGCAGTCTCCGAGGTGCATGCTACTGCTCCAGCAGTCTCCAAGGTCACGCTACAGCTCCAGAAGTCTCCAATGTGCACGCTACTGCTCCAGCAGTCTCTGAGGTGCATGCTTCTGCTCCAGCAGTCTACGAGGTGCACGCTTCTGCTCCAGCAGTCTCTGAGGTGCACGTTTTTGCTCCAGCAGTCTCCGAAGTGCACGCTACAAGTCCAGCTGTCTCTGAGGTGCAAGCTACAGGTCCAGCTGTCTCCGTGGTCGATGTTCCACCGTCACCACCTGAGGTTGTCACCCATCAACTGCTGTCAGCCCCTGCACTGAAAACCCCTCAGGTACTGTTCCCAGCATTAAAAGCTCCACTGTTGCCATCTACTGAGCTCAAAGTTTCCATGTTGTTATCTCCAGAGCAAAAGTTTCTTACTTTGTTTTCTCCAGGACAAAAGACCCCTATGTTGTTTTCTCCAGGGCAAGAGGCCCTATGTTGTTTTCTCCAAGGCAAGAGGCCCCTATGTTGTTTTCTCCAGAGCAAGAGGCCCCTATGTTGTTTTCTCCAGTGCAAGAGGCCCCTATGTTGTTTTCTCCAGGGCAAGATGCCCCTATGTTGTTTTCTCCAGGGCAAGAGGCCCCTATGTTGCTTTCTCCAGGGCAAGATGCCCCTATGTTCTCTCCTGAGCAAAAGGCTCCTTTGTGGTGTCCAGAGCAAGAAGCTCCTAGGTTATCTCCAGAGCAAAAAGCTCCCAGGTTGTTTTGCCCCACTGTGCCTATATCACCCTCCTCCCACCCGATTGGGGTGTTCTTTATTTTGCATGAAGGGCATCTAGAATCAGCCCTTGGGGGGGGGGCTGTTATGAATCTGGGCATGATCTTGGGATCATGTCCACGCTTTATGTTTATTTTTGTTCTCCCTGTGATTATTTATGATTATATTTGCAATTATTGTCTCCTGTGTTTGGTTATAAATTTCAGTATTGCCTTTGGTGTATTATTATTACAGTTACTGTCTGCTGTGTTTTTCCAGGGTCTTTAGTCTGCTGTGTCACCCACTGTTTGTCCTTTGTGTCTGTATTGTGGTCTCTGTGTTTTTCTGCTGCCATATTTGTGGGTCTGCATGTGTATTTGTCTCCCTATTGTCGCCAGCTCCTCATGTTTTCCATACCCCTAGCCACCGCCCACTCGGTATTGCTCCTGTACTGATGTCCTGTATGTTCACTGTCATGTTTCTTTTGCATCCTGTGTCTGTGTCTGTGCAGCCCCATCACTCCTGTTCTCTGCACCTGCAGCCCTGGATTGTTTGCCCAGCTGTTCTGTTTCTGTAATTATTAATCTCCCTATATACAGTGGTGTGAAAAAGTGTTTGCCCCCCTCCTGATTTCTCATTTTTTTGTATGTTTATCACATTTTAATGTTTCAGATCATCAATCAAATTTAAATATTAAACAAAGATAACACAACTAAACATAAAATGCAGTTTTTAAATGAAGGTGTTCATTATTAAGGGAAAAAAAATCCAAACCTGCATGGCCCTAATATATGGCCCTGAAATCAGGAAGGGGGCAAACACTTTTTCACACCACTGTATGTGTGTCTGTGATTGTGCTCTGTGTTGGGTCATTGTCAATCATCCTGTCGTTTTCTCCCATCGTGTTCCCTGTGTTCCCAAGTGATTTCTCTTTGAGTTTATTGCTGTTCATTTCTAGTTGTTTTCAGCCCCTGTGCTGCACCTTTGTTTGTTCTTTTGTGTATTTGTTAATAAATCATTTTGCACTGAAGTCCTGCCTGCTACCTTGGGTCCCACTTAAAACCACATCTGCCTTCCACACAGATATATTGCACTGGCATCCTTTCCACTTCCTCTGTAGGGGCAGGGAAAGCAGCCCCCCTATCCCTAACCTTGCTTTTCTTACCCTTTTGGTCTCATGGTGACATGGTTAGTCGCAGCTGTGTCAGCATGTTCTAGAAAATGAGCGAGCCATTCACATTTGTATTCAATTACTTGTCCTTTTTGTCTCCAATCAGTCCAATTTAGTGTCATAGGTCCACAACCCCTCGCAAAATTGTGGAAGTTTTCTTGCACTTTCTGACTCATGAAAACTAAGGCCCGGCACACACAACAATGTTTTTGTTTAGAACCAGAGAAAAAGATTTATATGCACATGACATATCACAGAAGCAACCCCATACATGGATCTGCCAAAGGTGTAAAAATTACTGTTGTAAATTGAGAACGGCCCAGTGAGAAGCAGGCTTAAATGTCAAACTGCAGCGACTGTGTGGATTTTTGTCCCATGAGGAATTTACATCCTCGGGCTTTAGTTCCACCCTCAGGGATGGAGAACGCTCCACCAGCTGTGGTTGTCACTAACGGAACTACTGGCTGTATGGACAGCGTCCATGGTCTTTGAAAAACATTCATTTGTTAATTTATTCAAAATAAAGGCCTTAATTATCCTTAAAATGTCAATACTT
Source organism: Pholidichthys leucotaenia (assembly GCA_020510985.1). NCBI lineage: Eukaryota > Metazoa > Chordata > Actinopteri > Cichliformes > Pholidichthyidae > Pholidichthys > Pholidichthys leucotaenia. Next base: position 178,583,223 of record CM035848.1, read on the forward strand.
AATTTTGGTGTTCAAATATTATCTAAAGGCTTTTGATATTGGGGAAACAAAAATAAGCAGAATAAATGGCACTCATTTAAATTGTAAATCGATTATTTTTTTCAGGCAAATTTTTAGCTTTTTTTCCCCTTATAAATTTGTGACCAGGATTTGGGAATATTTTCAAATAAATTTGCAACATTTTTCTTGTAATTTTGCAGCTTTTTCATGAACTTGCCATTTTCCCTCAACTTTTAAACAATTTTTCTAATAAATATGTGATTCCTTTACCCCCTGTAAATTTGGCTTTTTGCATAAAATTGCTACTTCTTTGGATGCAAATTTGTAAAAATTTTCCACATAAATTTGTAACCTTTTCCTCATACATCTGTGAGTTTTTACCTCTGCCAAGGGAGGAGATAATGTTTTCAGTGGTGTTGGTTTATCTGTTGGTTTGCTGTTACCGACAAAACTCAAAAAGTTATCAATGGATTTTGATGAAATTTTCAGGAAAGGTATGTATTGGCATGGGGAACAGATGATTAGATTTTGGTGACGATCTGAGAGTGCATGCTTCCACCAAGGGCTTTGTATTTTTACAGCAGGATAACACAAAAACTACTGGATGGATATGGATGAAATTTTCACCAGAGGTGGTTCTTGGGCTAGAGAGGATTCCAATACATTTTGGTGAGGATCCGAGAATGCATACCTCCACCAAGGCTCTTATTTTCTCACAGAGTGTTAGTAACAATACTCCAAAACTACTGAACAGATTTGAATGAAATTTTCACCAGAGGTGATTCTTGCGCTACAGACGAACCCATTACATTTTGGTGATGATCTGAGAATCCATACCTCAGCCAAGGCGCTTATCTTCTCACAGTGCCCAAAACTAACGGACAGACTTTGATGCAGTTTTCACCACAAGTGGCTCTACGCCTACATACAAACCCATGACATGTTGGAGGTGATCCATGAGAGACGAAAGGAGCCTTGGCAGAGGTATGCGCTCTGAGTGCTTTTCTAGTTTCCACATAAATTGCCCATCTGTTTTGCACAAGCACTGCTTGTGAGGTTTTTGTGGAGAACGTTCTGGGTGATATTTGTCATTATGTGGACATTTTAAAATAATAATAAAACTGCAGTTGCAAAAATCAAGCAGATTTGTTCACTCCCATGTTAGTAAGAACATAAAATACTTGAAAATGACCAATTTAAGGTACATTATATAGAAAAAAACAGCAAATTAATCACAATTAACCCCGGAAGACACTGTTATGATGCTGCTGAGGGAAGGGAGGGACGGAAGGGGCTGTTAGTGGTGTGAGCTTTGAAAATTATTAAACAGCGCACATAGAATCGGTGTATTTTAAGTTGATAAATACACAGACAGCTGTTGATCCATTAAAGTGTTCATTTTAAGATAAGCTAAGATAAGATAAGATAAGATAAGCCTTTATTAGTCCCACAATGGGGAAATTCCAGGATTGCAACAGCACAGGGATAGCAACACTCAGAGCAATAATTAAGAAGATAAGAAAATAAGAGCAGCGAATATACATATGTACACATAAATATATAAATATATATACACAGTGCGGAGCATTGTAGCTAGATGGAATAAACAGCATAACCGTCTACTTAGTTATCCTACATAGTATGAATATGTACCCATACATATTGTCACCCTCCGTAGTGACTGATATTGTCCTAGTTGTATACTGGAGGGGACCATTTGTGTAAGTCTATTGCATCTTTTGCATTCAATACTATTAGGTCGTCACGTTTTTTATTGCTATCTCTGCGAGCAGCCCTGCTTAGGTTATACAGTCTTGACAGCCGTAGGTAGGAAGGACCTGCGAAACCTCTCGGTTGCGCACCTAGGATGATGTAGTCTACTGCTAAATGAGCTCCTCAGTGCATTCAGTATGTACTGCATAGGGTGGGACTCGGACTCCAACAGAGATGACAGTTTAGCCACCATCCTTCTCTCTCCTATCTCCTCCACTGGGTCAAGGCATTGCCCCAGGACAGAGCTAGCTTTCTTGATCAGTTTGTTCAGTTTCTTCCTATCGGCTGCTGTAATGCCACTGCCCCAGCAGACCACTCCAAAAGTGATGGCTGATGCCACCACCGTGTTGTAGAATGTCTTCAGCAGCGCCCCTTGTACACCAAAAGACCTGAGTCTCCTCAGTAGGAACAGCCTGCGCTGTCCCTTCTTGTAGAGTGCGTCGGTATTGTGTGACCAGTCTAGTTCATTGTTCAGATGAACACCCAGGTACTTGTAAGATGTCACCATCTCAATGTCTGTTCCCTGTATGTTTACTGGTGCTGTGAGGGGTTGTCCTTGCCTGTGGCAGTCCACCACCAGCTCCTTAGTTTTCCTCGCCTTGATCTGGAGGCAGTTCCAATGGTACCAGTCCACGAAGTCCTGGATAAGTCCTCTGTACTCAGCTTCATCTCCGTTGGAGATGAGGCCGACGATTGCAGAGTCGTCAGAGAACTTCTGTAGATGGCAGTGTGTTGTGTTGTGTGAGAAGTCCGCAGTATAAAGGGTGAACAGGAAGGGAGCCAAAACCATTCCCTGGGGGGCCCCCGTGCTACTGATGATCGTGTCAGACACACAATCCCGGGTTCTCACAAACTGTGGCCGGTTAGTGAGGTAGTCCAGGATCCATGATGACAGGTGCTGGTCCACCCCTGCGCACAGCAGCTTGTCCTTCAGGATCATCGGTTGGATGGTGTTGAAAGCACTGGAGAAGTCAAAGAACATGATCCTCACCGCATTCCCGGGCTTCTCCAGGTGGGACAGAGAAAGGTGAAGGAGAAAGATCACTGCATCCTCCACCCCAATGCCATGCTGGTAGGCGAACTGGAGTGGATCCATCGCTGGTCCCACCAGGGAACGGAGGTGAGCAAGGAGCAGTCTCTCCAGGGTCTTCATCATGCGAGACGTCAGGGCCACTAGTCTGTAGCTGTTCAGGTCTTTGGGGTGGGAAGTCTTTGGTACAGGTACCACACAAGATGTTTTCCACAACTGTGGTACCCTCCCCAGCTTCAGGCTCAGGTTAGAAGATGTGCTCCACAATTCCACACAGCTGGTTTGCACAGGACTTGAGGAGCTTCGCGCTGATGCCATCCGGTCCCGAGGCCTTCCTCGCCTTGATCTTCCTCAGCTCCGTCCTCACCTGGGTCTTAGTAAGGGCCAGGTAGGTGGGCTGTGTGCTGGGAGTGGGGGGGGTGTTGGTGGAGTGGGGTGTGGACAGCAGGTCTCGATGACTTCAGAGGCAGCAGTGGCTGTTGTGCAGTCGGCGGGGAGGGCGATTGGTCAAACCTATTAAAAACAGGTTCAGATTGTTCGCCCACTCCCTGCCCCTCGTGGCCTGGGGGGAGGTATTCTGGAGCCCAGAGATAGTTTTAAGGTTTCTCCAGACCCCGCCGATGTCGCTCTGTTGCAGCTTGTCCTCCATCTTCTTCCTGAAGCTGTCCTTGCCTTCTCTGATCTTCCTCCTCAGCTCCCTCTGTACGGACTTCAACATCTCCCTGTTCCCTGACCTGAAGATCCTCTTCTTCTCTCTCAGAAGTGTTTTTATCTCAGGGTTGATCCAGGGTTTGTTGTTCCAGCAACACCGTATGGTCTTGGTGGGTACGATGTTGTCCACACAGAAGCTGATGTAGTTCATGATAGTGTGAGTGAGGTCATCGATGTCCTCACCATGTGGATCGCAGAGCTGCTCCCAGGCAGTAGTTTCAAAACAGTCCTTTAGACCGTCCATTGCCTCCTCAGACCATAACTTCACTGTGCGCATGACCGGAGGCTGTCTGTGTACTAGGGGTTTGTACACCGGCAGGAGATGAACCAAGTTGTGATCCGATCTCCTGAGTAGGGGGAGTGGTGATGAGGTGTACGCCTCCTTAGTATTTGCATAGAATAAGTCCAGTGTTTTATTGTCTCTAGTGTGGCATGTGACATACTGGGTGAACGTGGGCAGAATGGGGGACAGTGAAATATGGTTGAAATCACCTGAGATGAGGAGAAGAGCAGCTGGGTGTTCTGTCAGCAGCCTGCCAGTTACTGAGTGAATGATGTCACAAGCTGTCCCAGCGTTTGCCGTCGGATTTGCATAAATAACAATGCAGATCACGTGTGAGTATTCCCTCGGGAGATAGGCAGGCCGCATGTTAACAGCTAGCAACTCAATGTCTTTGTTACAGTGTTGTTGTTTAACCGTGATATGTCCCGGTCTGCACCAGTTGTTCTTGACATACATTATCACTCCTCTGCCCCTTGCCTTCCCACTGTCTGGTGTTCGGTCTGCCCGTATTGCGTGGAAACCCTCCAGTTTGATGTTAGCATCTGTTGCTAGTTCTGTTAGCCACGTCTCAGTAAACAGCATCAAGCTACTCTCTCTGAACACGCTCTCGTAGCGGGAGATAGCCGATAGCTCATCAGTCTTATTGAGTAGCGATCGTACATTCCCCATAATAACGGATGGGAGGACGGGTCTGTACCTTATATTCCTCGCCCGCCATCTTACTCCAGCTCAACATCCACGCCGTTTCCGTCTTATTTCTCCCGGTATGTCGAGTTTTTGCGTTAGCATCATGGGCCGGTTAAGTGCTAACAGCTGGTCTCTATTGTACTGCCTCCTGCAAGAAACAGTGGCTCCGTCCACTGGCTCAGGAGACATTTGGGCGATCTACGTGTCTGTGATGGAATAAAGGTGTAGCTGGGTCAGAAAGATTAGCAAGAGAGCCAGATATTAAATAGAAATTGGAAGAAATTGATCCGCTGTTGCAAAAAGGCAGCCTACTCGTGTGGTGCCGGAAGTAAAGCTTATACTAGTTAAACTGATATTTTCAGAATTCAGTTTGTGTTTTTCTCGGAGCTGAAATGTGTCGGTAACACAATTCTTCAAGCAGAAGGATCCTTAACCGTTTTATAGGCAACCTCAAGCCTTAGCTGTGATAGATATTTGTGTTAAGTTGCACGTTTTGCTTTTTTTCACACTTGAGAATTTAATATTCCATTTTATTTGTTCATGCACCTCATAATACAGACACAATCAAAAAAATAACAAGAACATACAAAAAAATTGTTTATTATTGGTTTGTACAACTGTGCAGGTATAACACAAAATATTCTGCAGAAAATATAAAATGATTATATATGGGGGGGGGGGGCACCACAAATTAAACCAACCCATAGAATCTGTGTATTTTAATTCATTAAATACACAGACAGAAGTACTTTTTGAAAGAGCCAAGATGTTGGTCTGTTACATTGTTCATTTTTAGTTGTTTAAAGCTTATACTAGTTAAACCGATATTTTCAGAAATGTGTTTTTCTCTGAGCCAAAATGTGTCGGTAACACAATTCTTCAAGCAGAAGAATCTTTAACTGCTTTATAGACAACCTCAGGCCTTAGATCACCAGTCTGAGAAATTGTTGAGCCCAAGGTAGAGACAAAGTTGGTTATGCAATATTTATTTCTGTAGGGAAAAAAAAAACTATAAACACAATGCCCGATCTAAAAGCTAAATGTACCACATCTTGTTTTCTTTTTAAAAACAAACTATTTAAGGTTAATGCAGAAGCATTTTTTTCCTGTATACTTGAGGTTTTGACTGCATATGCCTGTCAGTAAAATACTGTGAGATTGTTGTTCTGTATCAAAAATTGTTTGGGTGTTTTGTTTTTTTTTTGTTTTTGTTTTTTGTGAGAATGAAGGTTGTTTCAAAATATTAACCAGAAACTACTCTGGAGCTTGGTGGCTGACCAAAAATTCACGTCGTCTGTGCGGACAACTTAATTGAACTGCATGCTGTGATATACATTTGTGTTACGCTACAAGTTTTGCTTTGTTTCACACTTGAGAATTTAATATCATTCCATTTTATTTTGTTCATGTGCATCATAATACAAAATCAAAAAGAAATCTAAATTGCGAAGCTTAGTCCTTTGTGAAATGTGGTGGTGGTGGTGTTGTCAGAGAGGTCAGCGCACGTCGTCGGTCAACCTCGGGCCTTAGCTGTGATAGATATTTGTGTTAAGTTGCAAGTTTTGCTTTGTTTCACACTTGAGAATTTAATATCATTCCATTTTATTTGTTCATGCTCCTCATAATACAGACAAAATAAAAATAAAAAACAAGAACATACAAAAAAATTGTTTATTTATTGGTTTGTACGGCACTGTAGGTATAACACAGAAAAATGGTTATATATGGGGGGGGGGGATGTCACCACAAATTACAGTTAGGCCCAGAAATATTTGGACAGTGACACAATCTTCATGATTTGGGCTCTGCATGCCACCACATTGGATTTGAAATGAAACAACTACAACAGAATTGAAGTGCAGACTTTAAGGTTTAATTCAAGGGGTTGAACAAAAATATATGATTAAACACGTAGGAATTGTAGCTATTTTTATACAAACACTCCTCATTTCAGGGGCTCAAAAGTAATTGGACGAATAAACATAACCCTAAGTATAATGTTACTTTTCAATATTTTGTTGAGAATCCTTTGCAGGCAATGACTGCCTGAAGTCTGGAACCCATGGACATCACCAAACGCTGGGTTTCCTCCTTTGTGATACTTTGCCAGGCCTTTACTGCAGCTGTCTTCAGTTGTTGCTTGTTTGTGAGTCTTTCTGCCTTAAGTTTTGTCTTGAGCAAGTGAAATGCATGCTTGATTGGGTTGAGATCTGGTGATTGAATTGGCCATTGCAGAATATTCCACTTCTTTGCTTTAAAAAACTCCTGGGTTGCTTTTGCAGTATGTTTTGGATCATTGTCCATCTGTACTGTGAAGCGCCATCCAATCAACTTTGCTGCATTTGGCTGAATCTGAGCAGAAAGTATATCCCTATACACCTCAGAATTCATCCGGCTGCTTCTGTCTTTTGTCACATCATCAATAAACACAAGTAACCCAGTGCCATTGGAAGCCATGCATGCCCATGCCATCACACTGCCTCCACCATGTTTTACAGAAGATGTCGTGTGCTTTGGATCATGAGCTGTTCCAATTCTTCTCCAAACTTTCTTCTTCCCATCATTCTGGTACAGGTTGGTCTTAGTCTCATCTGTCCAAAGAATGCTGTTCCAGAACTGGGCTGGCTTCTTCAGGTGTTTTTTGACAAAGTCAATTCTGGCCTTTCTATTTTTGAGGCTGATTAATGGTTTGTACCTTGTGGTGAATCGTTTGTATTTACTCTCATGAAGTCTTCTCTTTATGGTAGACTTAGATACTGATACATCTACTTCCTGGAGAGTGTTCTTCACTTGAGTGGATGTTGTGAAGGTGTTGTTCTTCACCATGGAAAGGATTCTGCGATCATCCACCACTGTTGTCTTCCGTGGACGTCCAAGCTCACCAGTGCACTCTTTTTTTCTCAGAATGTATCAAACTGTTGATTTGGCCACTCCTAACATTTCTGCTATCTCTCTGATGGAGTTGTTCTTTTTTTTCCAGCCTCAGGATGGTCTGTTTCACCTCCATTGAGAGCTCCTTTGACCACATCTTGTGTGTTCACAGCAACAGCTTCCAAATGCAAACGTCACACCTGGAATCAACTCCAGACCTTTTAACTGCTTAATTGATGACAGGTTAACGAGGGAAGAGCCCATGCAGCCTTGTTTTTTTTTTTTCAGCCTTCTGAGTCAATTGTCCAATTACTTTTGGTCCCTTGAAAAAGAGGTGGCTACGTATTAAAGAGCTGTAATTCCTAAACCCTTGCTCCAATTTGGATGTGAATACTCTCAAATTACAGCTGAGAGTCTGCACTTTAAGCCCATATTGATTATATAATTGTATCCTGAATATGTTTTCGTAAACAGCTAAAATAACAAAACTTGTGTCACTGTCCAAATATTTTTGGGCCTAACTGTAAACCGACCTTTTCAAAAAAGTAATAAATGGTTGAAACAATCATGCTGAAGCAGGTTTGTGTGAATATAACTACCCATTTCAAAGTCAGAGTTTGGAGAAAAGGCTATGGAATGTGAATGAACCACAAAGTAAAAAACAATAGTATTTCAGAAATGGTTCACTCTTACTTGTACACAAAGCAGACCCCATAGGGGAATTGGGAAAAGATTTTGGAATGTGAATGAACCTAGGAGTAAAAACAATAGTGTGTGTGTGTGTGTGTGTGTGTGTGTGTGTGTGTGTGTGTGTGTGTGTGTGTGTGTGTGTGTGTGTGTGTGTGCGTGTGTGAGTGTGAGAGAGAGAGAGAGAGAGAGAGAGAGAAGAGGGTAGGGGTGATCCCCTCATACAAGCGATAGCTTATGTTACACAGGGGGCAGACAGAACTTAAAGTAACAATATCTTTGGTCTGGCCCTAATAGTCTGTGGAGCTCGTCTGTTTAGCTTAGAGAATTCTCTTTTCTTAAGTATGTAGTTGATTGAAAAGTTAATTGCATCAGATGTTAATGCAATTTTTTTTCTGTAGGAACCCTTATCTGAATGTGCTCGGGAAAATCAAAAGAAGTTGATGTTACACTTTTGTGAAAATCTAATTTGAAGAAACAGTCTTTGCTCCCTGCGGGTCAATGTATGTGTGTGTGTGTGTGTGTGAGAGAGAGAGAGTGTGAGTGAGTGAGTGAGTGAGTGAGACAGAGAGAGAGAGAGAGAATTTTGGTGCTTATCTGGTCACTCTGACAAATTGAATGCACTAAAAAGATGCCATCCTTGAAAGCTGTTTTCCCCCGTAATTAACATTCCATTCTCATGCTAACCCCATACGGTCAAAGATCATTTTAAAAGCACATATATTTGACATTCAATACCCCGCACTAACCCCATACAGCTAAAGAACATTTTTAAAAGCACATATAATTGACATTCTATACCACACTAATCTTGCAGGTCAAAGATCATTTTTAAAAGCATATATAATTAACATTTCATTCTCACACTAATCTCACAGGTAAAAGATCATTTTCAAAAGTGCTTATAATTGACATTCTATACCACACTAATCTCACAGGTCCAAGATCATTTTTAAAGCACTTATAATTAACATTCTATACCCCACACTAATCCCACAGTTCCATTAAAATCAACATTTGATACCCACACTAATCCCCATGTCATTAGAGATAATCCCCTGAGAATTACATAGGTCAGGTCAGGGGTGGGTCAGGGGGCGTGTTGGGTCAAAGGTCACCTGTCAAAAAGAAGTTGATCCTTAGTACCCCCCTCCCTCTTTCCCGACCTAACACTTCATTAACCTTACAGCTTATTAGAGCAGCATTCATGCTTATTTTGTCTTTTTTTCTACAGGGTGATGCAGATGAGGGAATATCACAAGGCTTTATATGTCATCACATTAAAACAGTCCTGTTGTGACTAATTCCAATGCTATTCCATTAAAATTAACCTTGCCAAGACTAAAATCTAATGCGCAGCCAGTTTTCACAGCATGCTACTGTCACGTTAGCCAGTGCCTAATTCTGTCTAATTGACTAATGACACCAACTCTACAGAGTGACACCTCCACCGCAAGGTCAGTCCAAAGTGCTGCCAGCTTCACACAGAGAATCTGAGTCAAGCCCACTTGTACCACAGAGCACATAGCAGGAGAGAACCCCGTATCCAATAAATCTAACTGCAGGTATCAAACACACAAGCAGGAATGCACTCACAGGCAGACAATGAGATAGCAATGGTACATGCCAGATACAACAAGGGGGTGTCCATGACTCTGTGGTTGGCATTGTATCACCACAGCAGGATGCTTCAGAATTGATTTTTTTTTCCTAAGGTGTTTGCATCACCTTTTGTTTGTGCCATTTCTAGGTGCATTGCATGTATCTTCAACATCAAACATGCAGAAACATTGGGCATAGTTATGAGATGTAATGTCTTCATGCGTTATTTAGTCTCATTGATCTGACAAGCCAAATGACAGATGATTTCACATTTATAAGTTTTTTATGATTAAGGCTGCACACCCCATTGGTATCTTTTGTATGCTTTAAATATACCATAATTGATTATTAAAGAATCAAAATACAAAAAAAAAAGAAAAACACTGCACATACTTTCATGTTGTATTGGCAAAATTAAATAATCATTTTAAAAACAAGTAAAACTTACAATACGTCAGCATTTATTTGTAGCTGCTAATATACACCAAATTCTTATCTTCTTCAGTAAAGTGCCCTGTTGTGACACATGGTTTTAAGACATCAGAGTGTTTGTCAGATATGTTCTGCATTTCCCTGTTAAATATAAAGTGTCCCTTGGCATTGGTGCTTTAACTGCAGTACTGACCACTGAAGCTCCCTTTGAACTGACCAATTAACCCTGGGAAATCTTCCAAGACCCGTGTCTGCAGTTTAAAAAGCCCTCCGTGGATTGAATCCCTGGTCAAAATGGTTCGTAGGCATTATTGTTATCAGATCACAACATACAGTAAGTAGATAGAGGCAGAAAATACAAACACATCTGAAGGTTGTCAATCATTTAAATGTTACACTGAGGGAAATCTATTGGAACTTGTAACTGTCGTAATAGATCACCTTCTCAAGCCCCTTTAAACTGGCCAGATAACCATGGAAAACCTTGCAAGACCTGGGTTATGGCTGCAGTTTGAGGAGACATGACATAAAAGGCATAACAAAAAAAAAAATGACTGCTGAGGTTAATAAAGAAAGCAACAAAAATTAACTACCAGGAACAGTGTCTTTTATATTATAGACCAAGGTAAGCCAGGAACCATTCCAAGAAAGAAAACAGTGAGAAAAGCATTTTGTTAGGTTTGCAATTAAGTGAGCAAGTTTAGCAGTTATGATAGGATTAGGTTCAAGATTTTCAAAAAGTGCTTCTTTGGGGTTGTAGTGCTTTAAGTGCTAAAGTTTGGGGTCTGAAGTTAGAATAATCTGGATTAGGGATGGGCAACTGGTGGCCCATGGGCCAACGTCATCCACTGCGGCCTGCCAGTCCATTTCCAAAAATCAATTATTTATTTATATCCCATTTGAATGTACAGTGCATCTGGAAAGTATTGACAGCGCTTCACTTTTTCCACATTTTGTTATGTTACAGCCTTATTTCAAAATGGATTAAATTCATTTTTTCCTCAAAATTCTACACACAACACCCCATAATGACAATATGAAAAAGTTTTTTTTTTGAGATTTTTGCAAATTTATTAAAATAAAAAACTAAGAAATCACTTGTACATAAGTATTCACAGCCTTTGCTTAATACTTTGTTGATGCACCTTTGGCAGCAATTACAGCCTCAAGTCTTTTTGAATATGATGCCACAAGCTTGGCACACCTATCTTTGGGCGGTTTCGCCCATTCGGCTTTGCAGCACCTCTCAAGCTCCATCAGGTTGGATGGGAAGTGTCGTGCACAGCCATTTTCAGATCTCTCCAGAGATGTTCAGTTGGATTCAAGTCTAGACTCTGGCTGGGCCACTCAAGGACATTCACAGAATTGCCCTGAAGTCACTCCTTTGATATCTTGGCTGTGTGCTTAGGGTCGCTGTCCTGCTAAAAGATGAATCGTCGCCCCAGTTTGAGGTCAAGAGCGCTCTGGAGCAGATTTTCATCCAGCATGTCTCTGTACATTGCTGCATTCGTCTTTCCCTCTATCCTGACTAGTCTCCCAGTTCCTGATGCTGAAAAACAGCCCCACAGCATGACGTTGCCACCACCATGCTTCACTGTAGGGATGGTATTGGCCTGGTGATGAGCGGTGCCTGGTTTCCTCCAAACATGACACCCGGCATTCACGCCAAAGAGTTCAATCTTTGTCTCATCAGACCAGAGAATTTTGTTTCTCATGGTCTGAGAGTCCTTCAGGTGCCTTTTGGCAAACTCCAGGTGGGCTGCCATGTGCCCTTTACTGAGGAGTGGCTTCAGTCTGGCCACTCTACCATACAGGCCTGATTGGTGGATTGCTGCAGAGATGGTTGTCCTTCTGGAAGGTTCTCCTCTCTCCACAGAGGAACGCTGGAGCTCTGACAAAGTGACCATCGGGTTCTTGGTCACCTCCTTGACTAAGGCCCTTCTCCCCTGATTGCTCATTTTAGACAGCCAGCTCTAGGAAGAGTCCTGGTGGTTCTGTACTTCTTCCATTTATGGATAATGGAGGCCACTGTGCTCACTGGGACTTTCAAAGCAGCAGAATTTTTACTGTACCCTTCCCCAGATTTGTGCCTCAAGACAATCCTGTCTCGGAGGTCTACAGACAATTCCTTTGACTTCATGCTTTGTTTGTGCTCTGACATGCACGGGCAACCGTGGGACCTTATATAGACAGGTGTGTGCCTTTCCAAATCATATCCAAGCAACTGAATTTACCACAGGTGGACTCCAATTAAGCTGTAGAAACATCTCAGGGATGATCAGTGGAAACAGGATGCACCTGAGCTCAATTCTGAGCTTCATGGTAAAGGCTGTGAATACTTATGTACATGTGATTTAGTTTTTTATTTTTAATAAATTTGCAAAAATCTAAAAAAACAACAAAACCAAACTTTTTTTCACATCATCATTATGGGGTATTGTGTGTAGAATTTTGAGGGAAAAAATGAATTTAATCCATTTTGGAATAAGGCTGTAACATAAAATGTGGAAAAAGTGAAGCGTTGTGAATACTTTCTGGATGCACTGTATTTGGAACTGCATTCTTAAATGCAGTTATAAAATCCACCAGCAGAGGGAGCTCTAATCAAAACCTTGGTGCCGCTCCTGAGTGGTCAAGCAAAAGTGAAGGAGCCACAGATCGAGACAGCAGTGTGCCCTGGAGTGCGCCTTTTAAGGTATGTATGTGTTGCATGCTGAGACCGCATTACTAGGCTGTCAACAGCAGTTAAAGTATAGACTTAGACTTAGACTTAACTTTATTAATCCCTTTGGGATGACTCCCTCTGGGAAATTTAAAATTACCAGCAGCACATAAAAGGTGCATACAGATCAGAAAAGCAAAAAAGAAAAAAAATAAACACTTAACATAATATACACAATATAAATACAAAGCTAAATATGGCTTGTACAAGTATGGTTAAGGTTATTGCACTATGAATACCCTACTGTCCTTTGTACTCTATGTTCCCTCCCAAGTGAGGAGTTATAGAGTGTGATGGAATGGTGGACAAAAGAGTTCTTGAGCGTGTTAGTCCGACACTTGGGAAGGATCAGTCTTTCACTGAACAGGCTCCTCTGGTCACTGATGACGGCGTGCAGAGGGTGGCTGACATTGTCCATTGTATTCAACAGTTTATCCAGAGTCCTCATCTCTGCCGCCGTCACCAGGGTGTCCAGCTTCGCGCCGACCACAGAGCCGGCCCGCCTGATCAGTTTATCCAGTCTGGACGCATCTTTCTTGGCTATACTGCCCCCCCCCCAGCACACCACGGAGTAAAAGAGGACGCTGGCAACCACCAACTGGTAAAACATCCGCAGAAGTTTACTGCAGATGTTGAAGGACCACAATCTCCTTAGGAAGTACATTCTACTTTGTGTCTTCCCATACAAGTGGCTAATGTATGTTGTCCAATCCAATTTATTGTCCAACCACAACCCAAGATATTTGTATGAATCCACAACCTCCACCTCAGCTCCCTTTAACAGGACTGGTTGAGGTCTTGGTCTAGACCTCCCAAAATCAATAACCAGCTCCTTCGTCTAAGAGGTATTGAGCTGTAGGTGGTTAGTGTGGCACCATGCAGCAAAGTCCCCTACCAGTCTCCGATACTCCTCCTCTCTGTCATCCCTGATACACCCAACAATGGCTGTGTCATCGGCATACTTCTGAATATGACACAGCTCCGAGTTGTAGCAGAACTCCGAGGTGTACAGGGTGAAGAGAAGAGGGGCCAATACTGTACCCTGGGGGGCTCCAGTGCTGCAGACAACTGTGTCAGACGTAATGTCCTTCAGCCTGACATATTGAGTAGGCTACTTTTAATTAAACAACAATAAATGCTACAGCTCCTCACTGAGGAGTATTTACAGAAACAAGTTTTAAACTGAAAAGCAAATTTATATAAGAAATAGCAAATTTACGACAGAAAAACACTAATTTTTGAAAAAACCTGAGTACAACTAAAAAGTTATAAATTTTTAAATAAAATGATGTAAATTTATCAGTACAAGCTTCAACATCTAATACTAAAATAAAATACAGAGTTGCAAAAAAAGATGCTAATTTAAACCAGAAATGTAGCATATTTATCAGTAAAACTATTTTTTACTTTGATCATATTCTTCTAATATTTTAAAAACATTTATCTTCTTCATCATATTTCCTTTTCTTCTTGGCTTTTTTGTTAATTACTGTCCAGAATTTCTCGTTGCTCATCATTTTGATGGAGAGTTTTAAAAATTAGGCCATGATATAATTTTATCAATAATTTTAATTCTGGGCGGCACGATGGTGGAGTGGTTAGCACTGCGGCAGCACAGCAACTCACCCTTGGCCAGGGGATCCTGAGCTCGATCCCAGCCCTCGACCAACAGTGATCTGTGTGGAGTTTGCATGTTCTCCCCGTGTCTGCTTGGGTTTACTCCAGGATTTCTCCAGTTTCCTCCCACATGCCAAAAACATGCCAGTTAGGTTAATTAGCATCAAAACTGGGGATTCTAAATTGTCTTTAGGTATGACTGTGAGAGTGAATGGTTGTCTGTCTCTCTGTGTTGGCCCTGCGATGGACTGGCGATCTGTCCAGGGTGTACCCTGCCTCTCGCCCAAAGATGCTGGGATAGGCTCCAGCCCCCCCACGACCCGAAAAGGATTAAGCGGAAGAAGATGAATGAATGAATGAATGAATTTTAATTCTAATACGATAAAACCCTGAGTAGCTTTTACTTTAATTTTCAGTTTCAGTTTTAATTGTGAAACTTTTGACTTTGAAGAAAATACCCCCCCCCCCCCCTTCCCAAAGGTTTACATGTAAATCTGGCCCTGGGGAAGTGAGGAAAAAATTTGTGGCCCTCACTACCACCAAAGTTGCCCATCCCTGATCTAGATAGAAGTGAGCATATTCTGTGTTAAAGGCAAATCTCTCCCATCTGGAAATAAGCTTCATCAATAGTCGCTTGATTGCTTACCTTCTTTCCCATAACTGGCGATCCACCATCAGTGTCCTCAGTGTCATTGTTGTATAAAATTGAAAAAGATGCTGCTGAAGCCTGGATACAGAAAGATATATATAATTAGAATAAGAATAATAAGAATAATTAGAATATAAGAATAATTACAATTATAAGATTATATAAATAGGTAACCAATTTTGATGCCTGAAATCTAAAAACACTCCCTAAGAAAAAAGTTCCATCAAGGATCCAGGGTACCCATAGAAACCACATGGGTCCACCCTCCAGTGGGCTCACCACCTGTCAGAGGGATCAAAGCTATCATCGTCCTGTGTGAGCTGGGCAGCAGTCTGGGTTACTCTGTACTGCCGCCCCTGTAACCCTGACCCCTAGATACAGTAAGTGGTAGAAGATGGATGGATGGATGAAGTAGGAACACTTGACTGTCTTTTAAAACAGGCCAGTTTTTTTGTGTGTACATGCAATGAATTGTTGTGGCAAAAATTGTAGCTACTCTACAATTAATAAAGCCATTAAGTAGGAATAAAGAGTTAGCAGGAATAAAAAAAATCCGACTTTGGCTCATTTTACTCAGAAATAATGATATCTGAATCAACTGTGTGTCAATCTGAGGAAAACAATTTCACACATAACTGATGCATTATCATGACAACATTTGTGGCCTCATCTCATGACTACACACAGGAGGATGGTACCATCTTACTGTTTGTCTGTTACCATCCTCTATGTCAAAGATTTAGCATGCTAATTTTCTTCAAACCTTGTTCATGCTTTTATAATTCCATTCTTGTTGCACTTAATGGCAACAAGAGCTTAGAGTAGGGCACCAAGGTGCTCCTCTATCCATTAAAACGTTTGACTGCCCATTAAATGCATCTGTACCTTTTTGTAAGTAGCTCTATCCATCATTTTTATGAGTGGTGTATTCTCGGAACATGGTCCTAGAGAGACCATTGATATTCATGCAGAACACAGAATTACAGTCTATTTAAAACCATGCCCAGGAAATGAGGGAAAAATAAAAGAGACGATAGACAGGGAGACGAGCAGGGCAACCCTAAACCGTACAACGTAGTTGTGAGAGGTGGACACATGGGCTAATCCCCCATGCAGTGGATAAACATGGATTACAGCATCATTGATTAACTTCACCGGTGAAGTAGTGAATGAACTATATGTTCCTCTTGAGGACATGTGTAATTACGGAGGACTACAGCTGCACAAAAAGGTCAAAAATACTTTAAAAAAAGGCCTTTTCCGAAATGACTTCTACAGCCCAATATAGATTTTAATACCACTGAGGAAGGAAATACATTTCGTGTCCATATTACAGACCCATGGGGGAAAACATTGAACTTATAAAATAAAAATCATACAATAAAAAATATTTTCCACAATAAAATTCCAAAGGAAAGACACTTGGCTAAAGGTTCACTAAGTAGTTTGAATTGAATAGCTTTTGAAAACAATCAACCTTAATTAATCCAAAGCAGACATTGGCATGCACTTCACTGAAGTGGTGGTCTAGTGATAAAGCATCTGCTCTACAGTCAGGAGGTTGTGGGTTCAAGCCCCAGTTAGGTCAAACCAAAGACTGTAAAATGGGGGTCATCAGCTACAGTTGTCCAAGGGCCAGAGGTTTTTCTCAGCAGACACTGTGACTGCTAGATGCTCTTGTAAAATAAAATGAATGTATCTTAAGTAATATATTATTATTTGAAATATTAATTTTCCTTCCAAATTTGCTATTTTTCAGATGAGTATGAATAAGAAAGCGTGTACTTAAAAAACTTATTTGAGATGTGACTTTATTCTTGTAAATTAAGGAAATTTCTCTTGAAAATTTGAAAGATTTTTGTCACTTAAATTGTGAACTTTTTCCCCTCACTATTTTGTCGAAGATGGATGGATGGACACCTGAATCTACTTAATTTCAATTCAATTCAACTTTATTTATATAGCGCCATTTCACAACAACAGTCATCTCATAGCACTATCAACTGTAGGGGGGAACCCCCACAGTTGCAGAAAGACCCCAGCAATCAGGTGATCCCCTGGGAGCAAGCACTTGGCGACGGTGGAGAGGAAAAACTCCCTTTTAACAGGAAGAAACCTCCAGCAGAACCAGGCTCAGGGAGGGGCAGTCATCTGCTGCGACTGGCTGGGGGGTGAGGGGACAGAGAAGATGAAAAGAACAGACATGTAGAGAGCAAACAACACGATGGGGACTCAATCTATGGGAGAGAACAAACAAATGTTAATGACCAGCAAAAAAAAAGTATTTCATAGAGAGTGAGGAAAGGAGTGAGGCCCAGTGCATTACTGGAGGTCCCCCGGCTGACTAAACCTATTAGCAGCATAACTAAGGGAGGGTTCAGAAACACATGATCCCTCCCTAATTGTAGGCTATATCAAAAAGGTAGGTTTTAACCCTAATCTTAAAAACAGAGATCGAGTCTGACTCCCGAATCCAGATTGGCAGCTGATTCCACAGGAGAGGAGCTTGATAACTGAAGGCTCTGCCTCCCATTGTACTTTTGGAGATTCTAGGTATTACAAGTAGTCCTGCATTTTGGGAGCGTAGTGCTCTGTTAGGATAATACGGTAGTATCAGATCTTTTAAATAAAAAGGAGCCTGATTGTTTAGAGCTTTGTAAGTAAGAAGAAGGATTTTAAACTTAATTCTAAACTCTATGGGAAGCCAATGAAGGGAGGCCAGAA
The DNA here is from genome assembly GCA_020510985.1 of Pholidichthys leucotaenia. Classification (NCBI taxonomy): domain Eukaryota; kingdom Metazoa; phylum Chordata; class Actinopteri; order Cichliformes; family Pholidichthyidae; genus Pholidichthys; species Pholidichthys leucotaenia. The sequence goes on from CM035848.1 coordinate 178,601,011, forward strand.
CCGGAGAGATATGATCTCTCTTTCTAGTACCTGTTAAAACTCTTGCTGCAGCATTTTGGATCAGCTGAAGACTTTTTAAAGATGTTTTAGGACAGCCTGATAATAAAGAATTACAATAATCTAATCTCGAGCTAACAAAAGCGTGGATCAGTTTCTCAGCATCACTCTGAGACAAGATGCTCCTAATCTTGGCAATATTACGCAAATGATAGAAGGCAGTCTTAGAAACAAATTTAATATGTGAATTGAAGGACAAATCCTGATCAAAAATAACTCCAAGGTTCCTCACAGAGCTATTAAGAGAAAGAGTAACTGCATCCAAACTGAAAGTTTGATTTGGAAAGGAATTTCTAAGGTTTTTTGGACCAACAAGAATGACTTCAGTCTTATCTGAATTTAATAGCAGGAAATTACAAGTCATCCAAGCTTTGATTTCCTTAAGACAGGCTTCTAACTTGGCTAATTGATTACTATCACCTGGCTTCATTGACAGGTATAATTGTGTGTCATCTGCATAACAATGAAAATGTATACAGTGCTTTCTAATAATGTTGCCTAACGGAAGCATATATAAACTAAAAAGAGTAGGGCCTAGCACAGATCCCTGTGGAACTCCATGACTAAGCTTTGAGTTGAAAGAAAACTCATTATTTACATGAACAAACTGGAACCTATCAGATAAATAAGATCTAAACCACTGCAACGAAGTTCCATTAAGTCCAACATAGTGTTCTAATCTATCAAGTAGAATATTATGATCAATAGTATCAAAAGCTGCACTAAGGTCTAAAAGGACAAGTACAGAAACTAGTCCATTATCAGATGCAATGAGGAGGTCGTTAGTGACCTTCGCTAAGGCTGTTTCAGTACTATGATGGATTCTAAACCCAGATTGAAACTCTTCAAGTAAACCATTTCCCTGCAGGTGGTCGAATAATTGCGTAGCAACAACTCTTTCTAAGATTTTTGAAATGAAAGGGAGATTAGAGATTGGTCTATAGTTAGCTAAAGCTCCTGGATCTAGCGTTGGCTTTTTGAGTAAGGGTTTAATTACAGCTGTTTTAAAAGCCTGCGGTACATGGCCTAAAGTTAATGAAGAATTGATTATATGAAGAATAAAGCTACCAATAAGTGGGAAGACTTCTTTAAATAACCTGGTAGGAATAGGGTCTAAAAGACAAGTTGAAGGTTTGGATGAGGAAACTATTTTGTCTAACTCACAAAGGTCGATTGGGGTAAACTCATCAAGACAGACATCAAAAGAAGGAGTTGTAGTAGTTACAGTATTTAAGTTAACTGTGGGAAGAATCTGATTGATTTTATCTCTGATGGATGAAATTTTATTATTGAAAAAGTTCATAAAGTCCTGACTAGTAAGCTCTAAGGGAATGCTAGGATTGACAGAGTCCTGACTCTTTGTCAACCTGGCTACAGTACTGAAAAGAAACCTGGGATTATTCTTGTTCTCTTCTATTAATGCAGAGTAATAACTTGTTCTAGCTTTTCTAAGAGATTTTTTATAAATTAAAAGATGATTTCTCCAAGCTAAATAGAGTTCATCTAAATTAGTAGAGCGCCATTTTCTTTCTAATTGACGAGTCTTCTGTTTTAAGCTACGAGTTTCTGTGTTGAACCAAGGAGTTAGAAATCTCTGATTAGACTTTTTCTTTTTTAAGGGGGCCACCAAGTCTAGAGCCTGATGCAGAGAAGCTGAAACACTATCCACCATGTTATCAATTACAGAAGGAGCAAGCTGTCTATAGCTTATTTCCGTTGTGTTGACACATGGCATAGAGGAAACAATCTGCATAAATTTGGAAACAGCATCATCTGAGAGGCATCTACTGTAATAATATTTTTCTTTAGGAGCCAAATAGTCAGAAATGGTAAAATCAAAGGTTAACAGACAATGGTCTGACAGTACAGGGTTATGAGGAGACACTACAAGATTTTCTATTTCTATGCCATATGTCAGAACAAGGTCCAATGTATGGTGGAGGTAATGAGTAGAATTTCCTACTTTCTGAGAAAACCCAATCGAGTCTAATATTGAATTAAATGCCACATTAAGGCAGTCACTATCTACATCCACATGTATATTAAAGTCCCCTACTATAATTATTCTATCAGATTTCAGCACTAAATCAGCTAAGAAATCAGCAAATTCGGATAAAAATTCTGAGTAGGTTGATGGGGGACGATAAACTATGGCAAATAAAATTGGGTTTAATCTAAAATTGCTAAAGTGCCCAATACTGAGGACCAGGCCCTCAAAGGAATTATAACATGTTTTTTGCTTTACGTTAACTAGTAATTTGGAATGGTAAATTGTTGCTACTCCTCCTTCACGACCAGAACTTCTGGGATTTTGACAGTTTAAATAACCATAGGGAGTTGATTCATTTAAACCAACATAATCCTCTTGCCCTAACCAAGTCTCTGTAAGGGAAATTAAATCAATCTGATGATCAATTAACAGATCATGGACTAACAGAGACTTGGGAGTTAGAGACCTAATATTTAGTAAACCACATTTAATTTTTAAATTATGAGGAGGAACAGAGGCCAAATCATTCAATTTAGAGGCTTTATGTTTAATTTGAGTTTTACCAATGTTTTGCTTTATCACTTTGGGATGCTTATGCATGATATTTTTATTTACTTTGGAGGGAGCAGACAACGATTCTCTGATGGGGAAGACAGGGGCTAAGCTGAGGGGTGGCGGATGAAGAGGAGCTGCAGAGAGGCGTGTAAGACTGCGACTCTGCTTCCTGGTTCCAACTCTGAGTAGTCATGGTTTTGGAAATTTGGATAAAAAAGATGCCAGATTGTTAAATAAATGAGAAGCACCATCCAAAGTGGGATGAATGCTGTCTCGTCTCATAAGACCAGGTTTTCCCCAAAAAGAGCTCCAATTGTCAATGTAGCCCACGTCATTTTTAGGACACCACACAGACAGCCAGCGGTTCAAGGATGACGAGCGACTAAACATGTCATCACTGGTCAGATTGGGGAGGGGTCCAGAGAATACTACAGTGGCAGACATCGTTTTTGCAAAGTCACACACCGATTCTACATCAAGTTTGGTGACTTCCGACTGCCGGAGACGGATGTCATTAATGCCGGCGTGAATAACAATTGTGGAGTATTTACAGTTACTTTTAGCCAGCATTTTCAGATTTGACTCGATGTCGCCTGCTCTGGCCCCAGGAATGCATTTGACTATGACCGCTGGAGTCTCTAGGTTCACGTTTCTGACTACAGAGTCGCCAATGATCAGAGTTTTTTCCTCAGCGGGTGTGTCGCTGAGCGGGGAAAAACGATTAGAAACGTGAACAGGTTGGTGGTGAACCGGGGCTTTGCGACTAGGCTTCCTTCTCACCGTCACCCACCCAGTCTCTTCGCTGCTGAGGAGAGCCGGGGAACCGCTGACAGGGGGGCCTAAGCTAGCTAGCTCCGCTGCAGTTAATGGGCGTCCGTCGAGATTAACTGGCGCAGACGGTGTTTCAATGCAGCGGAGCCGGGATTCCAAATCAGACAACCTCACCTCGAGCGCCTCAAAAAGACAACATTTATTACATTTACCGTTATCGCTAAAAGAGGCAGAGGTGTAGCTAAACATCTGACAGAGAGAGCACCGAGTTTACTGTTTACCAGCGCGGAGCACACTCTTTGCTCTGCGGCACGATCAAGGCTCCTGACTTACCCAGGTGAACTGACGTTAGCCACAGCAATTGAGATGGCGCAGCAGTTTGAGGCAGCAGAGAAATTATCAAAAGACCTCGGTGAGAGAAGCATATCAGGGCAAAACAAACCACGTTTGAAGGCGCTGGCTGTGGACTTAGACAGCGTGAATGAAGAGGAATATGCTGCCGCTGTAAAAATTAGGTCTGCCCCGGGTCCGCCAAGATGTTATGGCTGTGGGTCCACCAGGCACCGGTACAAGGCAAGAGAGTGTTTGGCCAAGGGCAAACGCTGTGGCAAGTGTGGTCTCCTGCACCATTTCGCCAGGGCCTGCAAAAATTTTGAGCGAGGGAACCAAAGACGTAGGGCGGATTCCCCCACAGCAACTCCTACGGTTGTTCATACCGTCTCCTCAAGCACAGATGGACGAATTTACTGCAACGTTTCCCTGGATGGCGTGGAAGTGCCGTTGATGTGTAGACACGGGAGCAGTAGCTTTGGTGTTGAAGTGGTCCACTGGGAGGAGTTTGCTCCCACACTACTGCATGAGTGACCTGTCAACGCCTTACTTTGGCTACAGTGGAATCAAGTTGGTCATCGTGGGTTCGCTTGAATTGACGGCGAGGTACAAGTCGGAGATGATGTCAGATGTCCAGTTCTTGGTGACTGCCACTGGGTCAAACATCATGGGATGCAATATGTTCTACAGCCTGGGGTTCACAATCACTTGCAGCATTGGAGAAGAGCTGTCGGGTTGCGGTTTGTGGGACCGACCTGCTCCGCACCTGGAGGATGATGTGGTTTTGGACAGTGACTGGCCTGGTATTATGGGAGGTGTGCAAGACCAGCACCGTGGAGTGCCACCTCAGGAGGGTTCCGATGCCAGTGTTCAAGTTACCCTGGATGTGGGAACTGGACAGCACAGTAGAACACCCGGGACGGCTGATGGAGCCAAGCTACTAGTTCCCTGGACTTCCAGAGTTTGTCCTGGTGATACCGAGAAGTGAGGAGCTGCAGGGGCTGTGCTGGCATTTGGGCGGAAGGAGAGCGGGGCAGGACCAGCTGGCGCGATTTCACGACGCGCCAACCAATGACAGTGGAGACCAAGGAGAGCTCCGGATCGGGTTGGTGACAAGGTTCGACCCATGGCGGAAGCCCGGTCACGATATAGTGGTCATCTGAAGCCAAATCGAGCTCCTCTGCACATCGGTGATGAGGTCTGGTCTAGGGAAGAAGCTCGGCTGAGGGACGCCCACAAGAAAAGAATGCGGCGAGATGACCGGGGCAGCTGCTGGTGATAGCTGCCTGGGAGAATGGCTACCTGAGACTGTCCGATGAATCGTGGAGACACCCTAACGAGCTGCGGCGAGTGGATGAGAGGAAACGCCAATGTGGCTTGTCCCTAGAGACGAAGAGGCGAAGGAACTCTGGGAGGGATCCGGCAGATGGAAATCCAGGGGATGGGTCTCCCATTGGGACTGTGAGGTGACTGGGGGGGGGGGCTATTGGCATGGTGTGGTGGAGTTACTAATATACCGTTTTACCCAAGAGTCACAAAGTTAATATGTACTGGTTGCATCTTGCCCCGTGTTTTAAAAAACAATCATCAACACTGTTTGTGTTATATTTGGTATATGTTTTGTTTGTGTGAATTGCCCAGGTTGTGGGGTGGGGGCTGGCAACAAATTACGATTGTACATATTAACTGTTGATGTTATGTGTTCTTAGTGTTATGAGAGTTTTCACTATATGTATGTTCTGGGATTGTTTTAGTTTTAGGAACATGGCCATTTGATTTTCATGCTATGGGGGACCCATGCTGTGGTATTCATCTCAGACTGGAAGGAAGGGAGAGACAGTAAATTCCTCTGCCGGAAGAGCATGGGGATTAAGCGGCTGGGGGACAATAGGAATTGTGATGCGAGAATGAATTGTGATGCAAGACCTCAGGCAGCAGGGGGTGTGAGGTTGTAATATAAAGGAGAGACCCTGCAACATGAAGTCAATGTTTTTCTGATTCTGAGAGATGTGAGAGAGTCAATAAAGTTCGTCTGCTTTAAATGCTTGGCCTGATTATTCCTCTCTCCACAATGGTGACCCTTGACAAATAATGGAACACAAGGCAAACACCCTGGAGATGACCCGGACAGGAAGCCCCAGCAACGCGTGTGCCGTTTCAGTCAAACTACCAGACTTTTGGCTGCACAACCCGAAGTCTTGGTTCCTCCCCACCAAGGCCCACTTTGCGCTCCAGGGATTAACGGCAGATGACACCAGATATTACTATGTGGTTGCAGCACTGGACGCTCGCACAACTCGGCAAGTAGCAAACCTGCTCCAACAGCCCCCAGCCCACGACAAATACGGGGCTCTCAAAGCTGCGCTGACCGGGCGCTACATGCTCTCGGACTGCGAGAGAGCAGAAAGGCTCCTGACGCGCTCCAAGTTAGGAGATGGGTCAGCGGTCGAACTGATGGAGAAGATGTCGGTGTTGATGGGCACGGACGACAGGCATTTTCTGTTTGCCAACCTTTTCCTCCGGAACCTCCCAAGGAGGCCAGAGCGGTCCTTGCCAACTCACCGTTGCTAGCCGCGCGTGACAACCGTGCGCTAGCCCAGGAGGCAGATCAGATCATCCTCACCACCAGAGCCCTCACAGTGAACGCAGCGGCATCGGAACCCAGCGAGACGGCCAGCGGAGGCGAGGAGCCAGCAATGGTAGTGGCAGCGGGGGCCAGGAAGCACCAGAGAGACATGCTCTGCTCCTATCACCGCCGTTTTGGAGAGGACACACACCGACGCGTGCCACTGTGCCAATTCAAGCATTCGGGAAACGCCAAGACCGGCAGTTGGTAGCAGCTGCGACCGCTGGTGAAGAAAGCAAGCTGCTCTACGTGACAGACTCGCACTCGGGGAGACGGTTCCTTGTGGACTCCAGCTCCCAAAAGAGCCTCATCCTGCCATCCTACGCAGCGGGTGCTACTGGCCCCGAGCTGACGGCCGCAAACGGCTCGGACATTAAGACTTTTGGTGAAAGGACACTGACTGTATCCCTACACGGCCGTACGTACCAGTGGACATTTGTCGTAGCGGCATGCAGTTTCCCAATCTTAGGCGTTGATTTTTTTGTATGCACACGAACTACTAGTCGATGTTGCTAACAGACGCCTGATTAATGCAATGTCTTTTGATTCCCTCCCCTGTACAGCTCGAGGAGCCGTGCCAACAACGCTAGCCAACGTCACAGCACGAGGTGGTAAGTTCCACACGCTGCTCACCCAGTTCCCAGCACTCACGGTCCCGACATTTTCGGCGGCCATCACTTAACACGGGGTGGAGCACTTTATTACCACCATCGGGCCACCTGTTTTCGCACGACCTCGGCGCCTGGACACAGCTAAACTCTGCATAGTGCGCGAGGAGTTTGCCAACTTGGAAAGGCTGGGCATCATCAGGCGCTCAGACAGCCCATGGGCATCCCACTGCATATGGGCGCTAAGGCCGATGGATTGTGGCGACCTTGCGGAGATTTCCGCAGATTAAACAACGCCACAGCGCACGACCGCTACCGGATCCCCCATATTCAGGATTTTTCCATTCACCTCGCCGGGGCACATATTTTTTCTAAGATAGATCTGGTCTGTGGTTACCATCAGGTCCTGGTGTGCACGGAGGACATACCTAAAACAGCAGTAATAACCCCGTTTGTTCTTTTTGAGTTTTTACGCATGCCTTTCGGATTAAAAGGCATGGCACAGACATTCCAACGCATGATGGATGTGGTGTTGTGCGATCTGCCGTTTGTGTTCGTTTACCTGGATGACATCTTGGTGGCCAACGTGTCCGAGGACAAACACGTCACCCACCTCAGGACGGTTATCCGGAGGTTAGAGGAGCACGGGTTAATAATCAACCCGGAGAAATGCCAGTTCGGCGTGACGGGGATTGATTTTTTGGGACACCACATCTCACCGGAGGGAGCGATACCCTTGCCAGACAACATGCGCGCCGTGGCGAATTTTCCCCAGCCTCAGACGGTCAGGGCGTTGCAGGAATTTTTGGGGATGGTTAACTTTTATAACCGTTTCCTCACCCGCGCAGCCCAGCTCATGCAGCCATTGTACGCCGCACTCAAGAAACGGAAACCGGCGGACAGAGTTGACTGGACTCCTGAGCGGGAGCAGGCATTCTCTGAGGTTAAAACAGCCCTGGCAAACGCTACTGGCGCACCCGGACCCGGTGGCTCGGATAGCACTCACTACCGACGCCTCGGACACGGCCATAGGGGCCGTCGTGGAGCAATGTGTCGTTGGTTCTTGGCAGCCGCTCGCCATTTTTAGCAGGTCTTTGCGCGACAGTGAGCGTAAATACAGCACGTTCGACAGAGAGTTGCTGGCTCTCCACCTGGCCATACGACACTTCCAGTTCTGGCTGGAAGGGCGCAACTTCACTGCATTCGTGGACCACAAGCCGCTAACGTACGCGATGGCCAAGGTTTTGGAACCATGGTCGGGCCGGCAGCAAAGACAGCTGGCCGCGATCTCGGAGTTTACGACCGATACTCTCCTCATCTCAGGCGATTTCAACCATGTTTCACTGTCTCCCATTCTACCCACGTTCACCCAGTATGTCACATGCCACACTAGAGACAATAAAACACTGGATTTATTCTACGCAAACACTAAGGAGGCGTACACCTCATCACAACTCCCCCCACTCGGGAGATCGGATCACAACTTGGTTCATCTCCGGCCGGTGTACAAACCCCTAGTGCACAGACAACCTCCGGCCATGCACACTGTGGAGTTATGGTCTGAGGAGACAATGGACACCCTAAAGGGCTGTTTTGAAGCCACCGCCTGGAAGCAGCTCTGCGATCCACATGGTGAGGACATCGATGGCCTCATTCACACCTTCACGGGCTACCTCAGCTTCTGTGTGGACAAATCCGTTTCCACCAAGACCATACGGCGTCACTCAAACAACAAACCCTGGATCAACCCTGAGATAAAAACACTTCTGAGAGAGAAGAAGAGGATCTTCAGGTCAGGGAACAGGGAGATGCTGAAGTCCGTACAGAGGGAGCTGAGGAGAAAGATCAGAGAAGGCAAGGACAGCTTCAGGAAGAAGATGGAGGACAAGCTGCAACAGAGCGACATCAGCGGGGTCTGGAGAAACCTCAAAACCATCTCGGGGCTCCAGAATACCTCCCCCCAGGCCACAGGGGGCAGGGAGTGGGCGAACAACCTGAATCTGTTTTTCAATAGATTTGACCAACCGCCCTCCCCCCTGACTGCACAACAACCACTGCTGCCTCTAAAGAAATCAAGTCCTGCTGCCCACTCCCCACTCCACCAACACCCCCCCACTCCCAACACACAGCCCCCCATCCTGACCCTGACCAGGACCCAGGTGAGGACGGAGCTGAGGAAGATCAAGGCGAGGAAGGCGCCGGGACCGGACGGCATCAGCGCAAAGCTCCTCAAGTCCTGTGCAGACCAGCTGTGTGGGATTGTGACGTATATCTTCAACATGAGCCTGAAACTGGGGAGGGTACCACAGCTGTGGAAAACATCTTGTGTGGTACCTGTACCAAAAACTTCCCACCCCAAAGACCTGAACAGCTACAGACCGGTGGCCTTGACGTCCCACTTGATGAAGACCCTGGAGAGACTGCTCCTTGCTCACCTCCGCCCCCTGGTGGAACCAGCGATGGATCCACTCCAGTTCGCCTACCAGCATGGCATTGGGGTGGAGGATGCGGTGATCTTCCTCCTTCACCGTTCTCTGTCCCACCTGGAGAAGCCCAGGAATATGGTGAGGATCATGTTCTTTGACTTCTCCAGTGCTTTCAACACCATCCAACCGATGATCCTGAAGGACAAGCTGCTGCGCGCAGGGGTGGACCAGCACCTGTCATCATGGATCCTGGACTACCTCACGAACCGGCCTCAGTTTGTGAGAACCCGGGACTGTGTGTCCGACACGATCATCAGTAGCACGGGGGCCCCCCAGGGAACGGTGCTGGCTCCCTTCCTGTTCACTCTTTATACTGCGGACTTCTCACACAACACAACACACTGCCATCTACAGAAGTTCTCTGATGACTCTGCGATCGTTGGCCTCATCTCCAATGGAGATGAAGCTGAGTACAGAGGGCTTATCCAGGACTTCGTGGACTGGTGCCATCGGAACTGCCTCCAGATCAACGCGAGGAAAACTAAGGAGCTGGTGGTGGACTGCCGCAGGCATGGGCAGCCCCTCACAGTACCAGTAAATATACAGGGAACAGACATCGAGATGGTGACATCCTATAAGTACCTGGGTATTCATCTGAACAATAAACTAGACTGGTCACACAATACTGATGCACTCTACAAGAAGGGACAGCGCAGGCTGTTCCTGCTGAGGAGACTCAGGTCTTTTGGTGTACAAGGGGCGCTGCTGAAGTCATTCTATGACACGGTGGTGGCATCAGCCATCACTTTTGGAGTGGTCTGCTGGGGCAGTGGCATTACTGCAGCCGATAGGAAGAGACTGAACAAACTGATTAAGAAAGCTAGCTCTGTCCTGGGGCAGTGCCTTGATCCGATGGAGGAGATAGGAGAGAGAAGGACGGTGGCTAAACTGTCATCTCTGCTGGAGTCCGAGTTCCACCCTATGCAGGACATACTGAATGCACTGAGGAGCTCATTTAGCAGCAGACTACATCATCCCAGGTGCACAACCGAGAGGTTTCGTAGGTCCTTCCTACCAACGGCTGTCAGACTGTACAACCTAAGCAGGGCTGCTCGCAGAGATAGCAAAAAGACGTAACAAACTAATAGTTTTTTGAATGCAAAAGATGCAATAGACTTACACAATGGTCCCCTCCGGCATACAACTAGGAACATACCGGTCGCTATGGAGGGTGAGAATATGTATGGGCACATAATCATACCATGTAGGATAACTAAGTAGACGGTTATGCTGTTTCATTCCATCTAGCAACAATGCTCTGCACTGTGTGTGTTTATATATTTGCATATTTATTCCATCTAGCTACAATGCTCAGCACAGGGTGTGTTTATATATTTATATATCTACATATTATTCCATCTAGCTACATTGCTCCGCACTGTGTGTGTTTATATACTTGCATATTTATTCCACCTAGCTGCAATGCTCCGTACTGTGGGTGTTTATATATTTACATATTTATTCCATCTAGCTACAATGCTCTGCACTGTGTGTTCATATATTCATATATTTATTCCATCCAGCTACAATGCTCTGCACTGTGTGTCTGTGTGTGTGTGTATATATATATATTTTATAGTAATACGTACATATGTTTATTAGCTGCTCTTGCTTGCTTGTTTTTTTTCTTGCCTTCTGATTGTTGCTCTGAGTGTTGCTATCCCTGTGCTGTTGCAATCCTGGAATTTCCCCGTTGTGGGACTAATAAAGGCTTATCTTATCTTATCTTATATTCAGCACGTAGCCGGTAAACTTAATGTGGTGGTAGACTGCCTCTCGCGCGCAGTAGTGGCCCCAGTCTGTGTAGGGATAGATTATACGGCCATGGCCGCAGAGCAGATTGGCGATGCAGACATGTGCGCACTCCAGTCTGGACCAACAGGGTTAAGGGTGGAGAGCAGGGTACTGCAAGATGCCCCCCCCCCCTTAATCTGTGACGTCTCCACAGGACACCTGCGCCTGGTGGTCCCACACGCTTGGCGCCGCCGCGTTTTTGAGTCCGTTCACTCCCTGGCGCACCCAGGAGTGCGCGCATCAGTCAAAATGGTGGGAGTGAAGTTCGTCTGGCCAAGCCTGCGCAAACAGGTGAAAGAGTGGGCTGCAGCCCGCGTAGGGTGCCAACGAGCCAAAGCGCACAGGCGCACAAAGGCCCCTTTGGAGCCGTTCCATATCCTGGCTAAAAGGTTCGACCACGTTCACGTGGACCTCATGGGCCCCCTCCTGCCATCACAGGGGTTTACGCACCTCCTGACAGTGATGGACCGCACCACACAATGGCCAGAAGCAGTCCCGCTAGCTTCCACCACGTCCGCAGACGTGGCACACGCCTTTTTGACAACATGGGTGGCATATTTTGGCACCCCTTCGGACATCACGTCCGATCGGGGCCCTCAGTTTGTTTCCGACCTCTGGTCCGCGATGGTCCGGAGCCTGGGCGTCACAATTCATCGCACAACTGCGTACAACCCACAGGCCAACGGGTTATGCGAGCGTTTCCACAGGTCACTGAAAGCAGTGCTCAGGGCTTCGCTTACGGATGCAAATTGGGTGGACCCGTTGCCGTGGGTTCTACTGGGGTTGCGTTCCGCACAAAAAGAGGATTTGGAGGCTTCCCCAGCAAAGCTGGTTTTTTTGTCAGCCGCTGTGGCTCCCTGTGGAATTTTTACCAGATAACCCCGCGCCAAACACCCAACCATCCCCACGTTCACAGCATAGCGCAGACGCAGGCACACTACCTGGCCCGGCCCACCACTGTTTTCCACGCGCTTTTGTGCCAAAAACTGTTTGTCAGGCATGATGCCCACCGGCCCCCATTGCGCCCACCCTACGATGGCCCGTTTAAAGTGCTGGAACCAGGGGACAAACATTTTGTGTTAGACTTGGGGGGTCGCCGGGAGAAAATCTGTATAGACAGGCTTAAGCCCGCCTTTGTGGTGGCAGACGAGCAGGTGATATTGGCTCGAGCTCCTCGGCGTGGAAGACCCCCCTGAGAACTCCCCAGGTAAACGATTCATCAGGGCAGTCACACGAGCATGCTGAATGCCCCCTCCCCCACTACATTGTCCACCCACAGACGGACACACCCCCAGGATCCCCCACCAGCACAGCAGCGCCGCGGAGCTGAAGACCCCTCGTTACAGCAGATACGGGAGGAGGCTGAAGCCGAGAGGACGTGAGAGTTAACGCTCAGTCTGAGACTCTGGGGGGGGGGGGGGTATGGGAGACCCATGCTGTGGTATTCATCTCAGACTGGAAGGAAGGGAGAGTCAGTAAATTCCTCTGCCGGAAGAGCATGGGGATTAAGCGGCTGGGGGACAATAGGAATTGTGATGCAAGAATGAATTGTGATGCAAGACCTCAGGCAGCAGGGGGTGTGAGGTTGTAATATAAAGGAGAGGCCCTGCAACATGAGGTCAATGTTTTTCTGATTCTGAGAAATGTGAGAGAGTGAATAAAGTTCATCTGCTTTGAATGCTTGGCCTGATTATTAATTTCCACAATGGACCCTAATTTCAAAGATAGAAGAATAACCAATCTAGCCATGTTGAGGTGGGTTGGCAGTCTACCTGGCCCCCTCTAGTTTGTTTGTGTTGTGTTAATGGATAGGTATATTTTATATATATATATATATATATATATATATATATATATATATATATATATATATATATATATATATATATATATATATATATATATATATATATATATATATATATATATATATATATATACTGTATATATATATATATATATATATATATATATATATATATATATATATATATATATATATATATATATATATATACAATATGTGTGTGTCCACCACATATTGTGGTGGACACACATATGTGACTGTTTTGTGACTCACATTTTAGGTCAGAACAAAGGCAGGGCAGCTCCCTTAGTGATTACAGGAAGCTGCAAGAATCTTAGCTTTGGTATGCAAGGCTTGAGACTGTGGGGGGTTTAATTAAAGGATTAAAGAGGGGATGCATTGGAGACAGTGGAAGTGATATCATGGAGAGAAAATGCATTGTGACTTTCTTTATAATGCAAGGTGGTTTGTGAGACATGTGACCTGTGAAGTGTAAGAGTCCAGATATTTAAGGACGAGAGTTTACTGTGTGGATCTCTTTTTCTGCTTTGAGATGATGGTGTTGTGAATAAAGCTGACTTGAGAGAGAACTCTGCCTCGTCATTTTCACATCACCACAATGTATATATATATATATATATATATACTGTATATATATTATTGCAATTAATGAGTGAGTCGGGTTTAAATTTGGGAGGGTCTAACTGGCATGCCTGACATTTTTGTATGGGGGGGTGAAATGTAGTGTACCAATATGGCATTGGGTGTACCCTGGGTGTAGAGGGGGTGATGGCCCTGCCTTTCCGGTTCTGCTGTCACCAGGGGTATAAAGGGCTAGGGCGGAAGAGCTCCGTCTCTTTTGCTATCGACCCCTTGGCCTGTACGGAGCACCTTGTGGTTTGTGGTTCATTATAATAAGTACATTCACCTGCACCTCCAGCCTGTTTACTGTTCACCCAAGTTATGGACATAACAGGTTATAGTAACTTAATTATTTTACAAATATTAATAACTTCACAATTAATTATTATTTACAAACAAATGTAATAAAACATATAAATTCACACATTTCCTTGCGTGCTAGATGCAACATCTGTCAAAAATAAACTTGCTGCCTATTTTTAGCAATCTATTGCAGTAAGCCAGATCTGTGCAGCAACACATCGTATCTGGTGGTGAATAGAACATTGACTAGAATGGGAAGTATTTGCTGCAGTGACCACATCACAGCCATAACAGATCAAAACTGCAGTGTCATAGATTGACAAGGGAGGACCCAGATGCAGACAGAGTTCATTGGCAAAGATTTAATAATAATAAACAAATAAAAGACTTGTTAAAAAAAATGGGAAAAACTACTGACTTATTGAAATCTCTAAGAAAATCAAATGCAGCATGGGGGCTGAAAAATCACTAACATAAACTTAGAGTCAGGAGGAAATATACTAAGGAACAAGAGAAAGTGACAACTAAAAGATAACAATGCAGGGAAGAAAAGCAAGGAGCCAGGGAACACAGTACATTCAGGAATCACGAGCAAACACATCTGTAATGATGCTGCAAGGAGGGGAAATACAAAACTGAATTTAAAGGAGAGCAGACAGTCAAGAAAATTGACAACAGGCAAGGACACACGGGTGAAGGGAGTCATACTAACAAGAGGGACAGAGTCACACATTCAAAACAATCAAGGAGGGAATACACACAAGGGGGAGAAGACAAAAAACACCAGGAACTACAGAAAAAACCCATTAAGCTAAACCTAACAGTCAACTGAGAAAATCAAGGACTGAACAGGAACATAATCTAAAACACACTACAAAATCCTAGCACAACTACAGAGAGGAACATAAATCAACCCCAATAGTAAAGTGGAAATCATAAACAAAAACTAACAGGAAATGTTTTTCAAAATGAGACAGGAAATAAAGTTACATTAATTGAACCAAGAGCACAACTAGAAATACTTTCAAAATAAACTAAGATCAAGGAAAACTAAACAAAACCTGAGCTTAAACAAGAGTAGATCATAATATTAATGAGTCAAAGATGACAGAAATAATGCTCTTAAGTGATCATGCCACCCACAACACACAGTGAAATCTGGTAGTAAGACTAAATATAATGGCAGAAAAACTGGAAAGCACATCATGTTTGCCACATGTAACCTGTATGTTCATTTTTAGACTGAATGCATTTGTTCTTTATGATTTTTCTGACAAATCTATCAGTTTATGCTTGATTTCCCCCTTGATCTTTGCCAATTGTGGCTTTGAAAGTCTGTTGCTGAAAGCTCCTTGTACCACTGTGCAATTGTTCTTGGTCCCAAATGCAAAGGTAATAGCTCTTCGTCTCAACAACAGGCACTTGGTAGGATTGAGGCTTTTAAGTTTGAAGATGACTTAATGAAAAGCTAAAAGAAGGCTGAAATTAAAAGCACAACATCGAAACTGAAGCATTCCTCCATCAAGCCAGCCCCAGGTGCACCCCTTTACGTGGCTTTGCATATAAATTACAGTTTCCCCCTCATCCATATTGACTTCACAGCTGTAGAGCGGTGTCAGTATGCTCAGCTTACATTGAGATGTCCATTTCAAATAAGATTTCATCTCTATTCAAAGCACCATCACTGCATTCTCCCTGTGTTTACCCTGAGTTCCCATTTGCTGCAAAGTAAAGTGTGCAAATGGTGATGAACAATAACAGGCTTAGAAATGTCCTATGGTCAGACAGGAGCCTTTTCATGTGATAAAAGGCTCTGGATGGTAGTGGACTTTTCACTCCTGTCTCCAAGTGTTTCTGACAGGAGGAGGGATACAAGGCAGCCCGTTGAGGGCACTGGCACTAATGACTTCAAGCTAGAACCTTTCATCTTGCCAGCAGTGACTGAGACAGAAAATTCAAAGCTCAAAGAAAGGCGATGTTCTGGTGCAGCCAACAGCAAGGTTTAGCAGTTTACAGGTCTAAAGGTCTGCACACACCCAAATTAATCTGTGTGTTAATAAATCCGTTTGCCTATTGTATACACTACACAAGCATTATTTACCCAATACCTGACAACCATGCATCTCCCAATCTGGCTGTGTTGCAGTCCAGCCCTGTGGTGCCTGCCAAAGACAGTCTGATGCTATTCTAGCCAGTTTGTGTGTACAGTATGCTCATGGATTACATATGCTTATGTGTGCAGAGAATATTAAGCCTCGCATGGCACAAAATGTGTTTTCAAATGTTTTATGAGTTATTTAACCTACAGGCAATCTAGATTCCAGTTTTTTTTTTTTTAATCAGTCAGGAGAAAAAGGGCTACTAATATGCTCAGTAATTTATTAACCTTTTTTTGTGAAAAGTTGATGCAAATATTGCAAACTTTTCAATACATTTTGAGTGATTAGAGACGACATTTTGTGAATGGCCATTTTTCGACACAAACTCCTACAAAATCACATTTAAAAGAAAATATTAACACATTGCTTGACAGTTTGATTACCACATCAGTATCCAGCAGGTTAACCCACCTCTGTGGAAAACGGACAGATTCATGTACAATATGATGTTTAGCAGACTGCTACAGCCTCCTATTTTCTTTTGTGTCAGTCCTTCACATTGGACCATTTATAATAAAAAGTGGTCACTACTTTGGTAAAATTCAAGTATGCATGTATGTATCTCATCATTTTCACCACTGAAAAAATTGTATATTTATGCTAATGCCAGCTGTGTTTGTCTTTGTAGGATGGTTGAAGGGCAATGCTTCTTTGTCCTGCAGCAGCCAAACACCACATAATATACAGTATTTTAAGATTAGATTCATGGCTCACAAAGAAAAGGAGGAAAACCCATAAGATGTAATGACTCTGTTTTGAGATCTGTAGCATTGACTATGACGATGTTCAAGTCAAACAGTTCTCCAACTGAACTGCCAGTTTTAGAGGATAGTTAAATCAAATTGACAATGTGGTGGTACTGTGTGGGGGTTCTTCACCCAGAGTTGGAAGACAGGGGAAGATGCAACAAAAGGACTGAAGGAAGAAGTGGCTCCGGGGGCTCTCAGAAGTATCGGAAAGGACTATCCACCCCCCGGGGAGTCGGGAGACATGGGAATCGAGAGAGGAAGAGAGTGGGTTATTTTGTTAATGTGCCATGCATGTCTTTGTGCGCTGAAAGTAATGTGTATTGACTCCCTGGGTCTCATCATGCAGAAATAAAGGTTATTAAAAGGAGGCGCAGAGAGACCCAGATGGAGTATTTCCTGTACTTGATGTTGGAAGAAGAATAAAGTTCATGTGTCGTCCAGCTCACTGCCTTGTCTGCTTTTTTCTTCCACATTGGGGACCCAAGATGTGCCATGGAGAACAAGCTGAGCACCGCCTTGGAGACTACCCAGAGAGAGAACACCAGTGCCGCGTACACTGTCTCAGTCAAGCTCCCAGATTTCTGGCTTCACAACCTGACCGCGTGGTTCCTGCATATAGAAGCTCAGTTTGCACTCCGCGGGATCACAGCAGATGACGCGAAATAATACCATGTGGTCGCTGCACTGGATGTGTGCACCATGCAGCAGGTAACGAACCTGCTCCAGGAGCCGCCGGCCCAAGGGAAATATGAAGAGCTTTAGAGGATGCTGCTCCAGTGTTATACCCTGTCTGACAGTGAAAGGGCGGAGAGACTCGCGGTCATTGGGCGCATGCGCACGCAGCGACCGGCAGCTGGTGATATAGTGCGTGTGTGCGTGTGTGTGTTTTTTGTACTTTTTTACGTTTTTAGAAAATCCTCTGTGTCGTTTCTGCCCTGGAGCGTTTGTGGAATATATGGCGAAGAGCTCCCTGGTATCTACAACATGGATTTCCTCTCCTCTCTCGCACTGCTGCTTTCTGTGCTGTGGCTCTTTGTCTCTGAGGTAAATGCGTTCGGCTCCATGGCGAGCAGAATAGCGGGCAGAATACAATATTCCAGGGACGTGTTGCTACGCTTAAACACAGCTGATGCAGCGTCTGTGATTGAACCCAAACTGCAACTGCCGGACTTTATTTTGAGAGACGGACACAGCGGTGAAAAGAGAGGCGGCAGAAGGAAGCGTGGAAGATGTGGAGGTGTGAAATTGCGCCTTAGGAGACATCAGTTTGGTAACATTCCTCTTCCTTCGATAATTTTTGGGAATGCACAGTCTGTGAGAAACAAGTTGGATGAAATTCAAGGCAATGTACGTTACCAGAAGGATTTTAAGAACTGCTGCGTCATGGCTTTCACTGAATCTTGGCTTACTGTGCATGATCGAGATGCAGACCTGTGGATTGACGGCTTTGGAGCCCCGCTGCGCTCGGATCGGCAGGAAGAGGTAACGGGGAAACGTCAGGGGGGCGGAGTATGTTTATACATTAATAAGCAGTACTGCACATCTGTCACGGTCAGAGAGCGCATCTGTACACCCGATGTAGAGCTGCTGTCTGTGTCACTACGCCCCTTTTATTTGCCTCGTGAGTTTCCCCAACTTTTCATCACAACTGTGTACATTCATCTGAGGGCAGACGCTGACTCCGCCTCCAGCACCATCTCTGACGTGGTGCAGCGGCCGCAGTCAATTTCTCCAGAGGCGCCAAACTTCATTCTTGGGGATTTTAACCATGTTTCTTTAAAGAAGACACTTAAAAACTTTCGTCAGTATGTCTCCTGCCCAACCAGGGGGAAAAAGACATTGGACCTGTGCTATGGATCCATAGAGAGGGCCTATAAATCATTCCCCCTTCCTCCTTTAGGATCCTCAGATCACAACTGTGTTCATTTGCTGCCCACATATAAAACTGCTCTCAGAAGAGGCAAGGTGGAGATGAGAGACATTGATGTGTGGACAGAAGATTCAGAGCACAGCCTCCAGGAATGCTTTGACTGTACAGACTGGGAGATGTTCATAATAGCCTGCGGGGATGACTTGGACTCTCTGGCTGAGCTCACATGCTCATACATGGCTTACTGTCAAAATAAGATTGTTCCACGTAAACGTGTCAAAATATACCCCAACAACAAACCATGGGTTACTAAATCAGTTAAATCCTGCTTACAGAGGAAAGCACTTGCCTTTAAACAGGGGTCTGTTTCTGAGCTACAGGTTGCCACTAAGGAGCTGAAGGCCGAAATTTTAAGAGCAAAACAGAATTATAAATCAGAGTTGGACAGCAAGATGGCAGCAAAGAAACTTGGTTCAGCCTGGGCCAGTATGAAAACTATTGCAGGCCTTCAGAGCACAGAGCACAGTAATCGTGTGTTTTTAGATGGTTTTAGTTCAGACACAGAGCTGGCTAATGCACTTAATTGTTTTTATGGTCGTTTTGACTCCTTTGATTTCAGCACAGAAATCCAAGATTTGAAACAGAAACTCAAAGACAATCAGCACTTTAATATTGAGATGCAGGATGTTAAAAGGGAGTTCTGTGCTGTAAAAGGGAACAAAAGTCAGGGCCCTGATAATATATGTAGGCGCCTGGTAAAGTCCTGTGCACATGAACTGAGTCCTATATTTCATTACATTTTCAATAAGTCCTTACAGACACAACATGTGCCTAAGATCTGGAAAGATGCCGTGGTTGTTCCCGTTCCAAAATCCAGCTGTCCTAAAACGGTAAATGACTTTAGACCAGTTGCTTTGACTTCAATTTTAATGAAAATTTTTGAAAAACTGGTCAGATGTGAGGTCCTAAGGCAGACTGAACATGCATTGGATCCTCTGCAGTTTGCCTATAGGCCTCACAGAGGAGTGGAGGATGCCACTGTCACTCTGTTTAACATGCTTTTTAAACATCTGGATTTTAATGGGACACACGCCAGGCTTTTATTTGTGGACTTTTCTTCTGCCTTTAATACAATCCAACCTCATATTTTAGTTGAAAGGCTCCTGCAACAATTTGATTTGAGCAATAATCTGGTGGGTTGGATTCTGGATTTCTTAACCAACAGGACGCAGAGAGTAAGGGTCAATGGTACATTGTCGGACCTAAAGTGCTCTTCTACTGGCTCTCCTCAGGGGTGTGTGTTGTCACCACTACTCTTCATCCTGTACACAAACATGTGTCGGAGCAGACATGACAACAGACACATTATAAAGTATGCTGATGACTCAGTCATTGTCAGTCTCCTCCAGGATGGTGAGAGTGGCCACGGCCCAGTAGTTGATGACTTTGTTCACTGGTGTGAGGATTCCTACCTGCAGCTGAATACGACAAAAACGAAAGATATGATTATTGACTTTAGGAGGAAAACTCCCAGGCACAAAGTCACTATACTAAAAGGCCAGACCACCGAATGTGTACAATCGTACAAATATCTTGGGACGATTATTGATAGTAAATTAAACTTTGAAGTGAACTGTGAAAGGGTGTGCAAAAAGGGTCAGCAAAATTTGCATTGTTTGAGGAAACTTGCACGCTTCCAAATTGACCGAACCATAATGACTATGTTTTATCGGGCTTTTATTGAATCTGTTTTATCCTTTTCTTTAATGTCATGGTTTGGTCAGATAAAACTGAAACAGAGGAAATCCTTGGATCAGGTAGTTAGATGGTCCAGTCGTTTGCTTGGTGAGTCACAGCTGAGCCTGACATCCCTGTACACCAGACAAGTACAGAGGATGGCTGACTCGATTTTAAATGATGACTCCCACCCTTTGCACTGCAACTTTCAGCTTCTTCCCTCCAGACGGAGGTTTGCTGTCCCAAAAAGCAAAACCCAGCGCTACAAAAACAGCTTTGTCCCTGCTGCTGTCAAAGAGTTGAACAAGCTATAAAAATTATATTGTACATATTTTATATTTACCTATTTTGTAAGATGTGTGCCTGTGTTTGTGTCTATGTTGAATGTAATTAGTGGCTTGTAAATATGGATGTCACCAGACTGCAAAACAAATCTACCTACGGGTACAAATAAAGTAACCTGAACCTGAACCTGAACCTGAGACTCCTAACACATTCAGAGTTAGGTGACAGATCAGCCGTGGAGCTTATGGAGAGCATGTTGGTGCTGATGGAGAAGAACAACAAATCTTTCCTGTTCGCCCACCTGTTCCACAGGAACATATCTGCTATAGCGAGGGCAATCCTGGCCAACTTGCCACTGCTGGTTACCAAAGACTACCGCGCCCTGGCGCAGGAAGTGGACTGCATCATTTTACCAACCAGAGCTCTCAGTGTGAATGCAGTGGCACCGGCATCCATGAGGGACTCCAGCGAGGTTGAGGAGCCATTGGTGGTAACCAGGACAGACGTCAAGAGCTGCAGGAACGGGATGATCTGTTTCTATCATTGCCTTTTCGGCTCAAATGCACAACACTGCCTGCAGCCATGCCAATTCAAGAAGCTGGGAAACAGCACGGCCAGCAGTCAGTAGCAGCTGCGACCGCTGGCGACAGGAGCAAGCTGCTTTTTGTCATGGACACACGTTCAGGGAGATGTTTCTTGGTGGACTTTGGCCCCCAGAAGAGCCTTATCCTGCTGGTCAGTGCAGACAGGTCGACAGGAGGAAGCAGTCCTGAGCTTACGGCTGCCAACGGATCTACCATCAGGACATTTGGTGAATGGACACTGACGGTATGCCTACATGGACGCAATTTCCAGTGGGACTTTGTGGTAGCTGAACGTTCTGCCCCCATTTTAGGTGCAGATATTTTATGTGCTTATGGGTTGTTAGTCGATGTTGCCAACAGATGTTTTAGTGGATGCTGTCTCCTTCACCTCCCTGCCCTGCATAGCTTGGGGCACTGGGTCAACAACATTGGCTAACGTTATAGCTCCAGGGGGTAAGTACCAGCATTTACTTGCCTCAATTCCCAGCACTCATGGTCCCAGCTTTTTCGGCTTTGGTAACCAAACACGGGGTTGAACATTTCAAAACCACTAAAGGCCCACTGGTGTTCGCTTGACCTCGGCGCCTGGATGCTGCTAAACTGGCCAGCGCGCACGAAGAGTTTGCCAGCTTGGAACAGTTGGGCATCGTTAGACACTCCAACAGCCCCTGGGCATCCCCGCTACATATGGTGCCTAAGGCCGACGGGTCGTGGTGACCGTGCGGTGATTTCCGGTGCTTGAACAACGCCACGGAACACAATCGGTTTCCCATCCTGCACATTCTGGACTTTTCTGTGCACCTGGCCGGGGTGCGTGTTTTTTCAAAAGTGGATCTGGTCCGCAGTTATCACCAGGTCCCGTGGCATGGAGGATGTTCCCAAAACAGTGGTAATAAAAACTTTTGGCCTTTTCGAGTTTTACGCATGCTGCTTGGGTTAAAGGGCTCTGCGCAAACCTTTCACAGAATGATAGACGCGGTGTTCCATGACCTATCTTTCATTTTTGTCTACTTAGATGACATTCTAGTCACTAGAAGCCACTAGAATCTAGTGGCTAGCCCGTCCGAGGAGGAGCACCTTGCCCATCTCAAAAGGGTTTACCAGAGACTGGAAGCACATGGGCTTATAGTTAGCCCGGCGAAGTGCCAGGTTGGTGTGCCTATGATTGATTTTTTGGGCCACTGCATTTCGCCAGAGGGTGCGATTCTGTTACCCAATAAGGTGCGCGCCGTGTCAGATTTTCCGCGTCCACAGACCGTGAAGGCCCTACAGGATTTTTTGGGAATGGTCAAGTTTTATAACCGTTTCCTTCCCCGGGCAGCCCAGCTGCTGCAGCCGTTGTATGCCGCACTTAAGAAAAAGAAGCCCGCTGAAAACATTGACTGGACCCCCTAGCGAGTCCAGGCTTTCGCAAACGCCAAAACAGTGCTTGCTGATGTCGCTTTGCTAGCCCACCCTGCCCCGTCAGTGCGAATAGCGCTCACCACAGATGCGCCTGACGTTGCCATAGGGGCAGTGGTGGAGCAGTACGTCTCCGGTTCATGGCAGCTGCTCGCATTTTTCAGTCGTACTTTGCGCAACAATGAATGCAAATATAGTACATTCGACAGAGAATTGTTTGGCCTCCATCTGGCGATGTGCCATTTCCAGTTTTGGCTAGAAGGGCGTGAGTTCACCGCGTTTGTGGCTCATAAACCGCTTACATATACGATGTCCAAGGTCTCGGAACTGTGGTCAGCCCGGTAGCAATGGCATTTGGCCACAATCTCGGAGTTTACGACCAACACTCAACACGTTGCTGGTAAGCTCAACGTCGTGGCCGATTCCCTGTCACACACGTTAGTCTCCCCTGTTTAAATGGGAATACATTTCTCTGCTATGGCCGCGGAACAAACTGAGAACATGAACATTTGCACGGTCCAGTCCGTGCCCACTGGGTTAAAACTGGAGAGCAGGGTGGTGCAGGAAGGGTGCCCTCCCTTGCTCTGCGACGTCTCCACCGGTCGCCCATGCCTGGTGGCTCCGAGCTCTTGGCGCCGCCACATTTTCAAGTCAATCCACTCCCTTTCGCATCCCGGCATGAGCACCTCAGTTAGACTGGTGGGGGCAAAATTTGTCTGGCCGCGCTTGCACAAGGACGTGAAAGAGTGGGCTGCAGCGTACATCACGTGCCAGCGGGCCAAAGTGCACAAGCACACCAGAGCCCCCCTTGAGCTGTTCCAAATCCTAGCCAGGAGGTTCGACCATGTCCACGTGGATTTAGTGGGACCCCTCTCACCGTCGCAAGGTTTCATGCACCTTTTGACAATCATGGACCGCACCATACGTTGGCCTGAAGTGGTCCTGCTGGCTTCCACCACGTCTGCGGAAGTGGCTTGTGCTTTTTTGTTGGCTTGGGTTGCACCGTTTGGATCCCCGTCAGACACTGCTTTTGACAGGGGTCTGCAGCGCATTTTGCAACTCTGGTCTGCGATGGCCCAGAGCCTGAGGGTTCAAAATCCGCCATACTACCACGTACAACCCCCAGGCTAACGGATTATACGAACGTTTTCATAGGTTGCTTAAGGCGGCGCTCAGAGCTTCGCTCACGGATGCAAATTGGGTCCACCACCTGCCCTGGGTTCTTTTAGGGTTGCACTCCGTGCCTAAGGAGGATTTGGCAGCTTCCCCGGCAGAACTCATTTTTTCTCAGCTGCTGCAGATCCCTGGGGAATTTTTACTGAAAAACCCCGTGCCCTGGGCCGATCCGCCTGCACAATTTTTGCACAGTACGGAGGCCATTAATGTGCCGGGCCGGCCCACCATTGTTTTCCCTGCACCTTCGTCCCGAAAAGCTTACAGAATGCCAGTTTTGTTTTTGTCAGGCACGATGCACACTGGACCCCGCTGCGCCCATTGTATAACGGACCATTCAGGGTGCTGTTGACTGGGACAAAGCATTTTGTGTTAGACTTGGGGGTGGGGTGTAGGGAGACCGTCTGCACCGACAGGCTGAAGCCCGCTTTTTTGTTGGCAGACGAGCAGGTGGTGTTGGTCCAAGCTCCCCGGAGCAGATGCCCACCATCGGTGGCGCCGCCAGTTGGCGGCGCAGCCAGTTGGTATTCCCGCGGTAAAGACCTGCGCTAGTGAAGCTGACAGGTCCCCCCCACCCACCCTTTTTCCCTCCACAGACTAATGTGCCTGCCTGCACACCTCACCAGCAGGGTGTTTTGACCGAACTGGCGACCCTCCACTACAGCTGCTATGGGTGCAGGCTCAAGTCCAAGGGACGAGGGGGTTAGTGCCCTTTCTGGGTGTTTGGGGGGATGCTGTGTGGTGGCACTGTGTGGGGGTTCTCCACCCGGAGTCGGAAGCCGGGGGAAGACGGAACAAAAGGACTGAAGGAGGAAGTGGCTTCGGGGGGTCGCAGAAATATCAGAAAGGACTATCCGCCCCCCGGGGAGTCGGGAGATGCAGGAGTGGAGAGACGAAGAGAGGGGGTTATTATGTTAATGTGCCACGCATGTCTTTGTGCACTGAAGGTATTATGCTTTGACTCCCTGGGTCTCATTGTGCAGAAATAAATGTTATATAAAGGAGGCGCAGAGAGACCTAGACAGAGTATTTCCTGCACTTGATGTTGAAAATAGAATAAAGTTCATGTGCCGTCCAGCTCGCTGCCTCGTCTGCTTTTTACTTCCACAACATGCTTGTTGTGTTCTTTTGCTTTTTACAAGAGTTCTTTAGCTTAAGCAACTGTTTCAATGTACTCTTCATACTGATAAAATTGTCTGTCTCTCTGTGTTGGCCCTGTGATGGACTGGCGATCTGTCCAGGGTGTACCCTGCCTCCCGCCCAAAGATGCTGGGATAAGCTCCAGCCCCCCCGCGACCCGAAAAGGACTAAGCGGAAGAAGATGGATGGATGGATAGATGGATGTTTCTGTTTTCGTGAATTTAGGGAAAGAATACAAAAGAGTGTAAGGGCACAATTTTTTTTCTTCCAATACAGTGCATGTGATTTCATATGCAAACAACAATTGATATCAACACATGTGTGCGCGCGCACACACACACACACACACACCGCTCATGCACACACACAGAGGGTAATCTAGGTAAAATAAAACACTGTCGTCCCCTGTGTGATTCAATATTAGACTGCGTCTGATAACAACAAGCTAAATATTGGCAGAGGGGCCCTTTTGATTTCCAATTTTGAGTCAAATTGGAAAATATTGAAATTGCTATTGTTGTGCCACTTGCTTGATTACATTTTTCATTTGTGTGTTGTAGTTTCTACCCAACGGGGAACAATTGTTGATGTCTACATTTACATGGCATACATTTTGTGAAGTGCTCTCCCTTTGTGCTACTGTGGCAAGCATCAGCACTGTTTGTGCTGAATGATTTTTGTATAAACTAAGTCACTATTTTTGCACAAAGTGGAGGGATGGCATCATAATCCGGATGGACAGGGTCCAATAGAATCACACAGCAACAAAGCAGGCAGCACAATGTTTTTTTAATATCAGTGTTAGCACTACACCCTCTGTGGGTCACCACCTTATTATGGTGGAGGGGAGACTGCTATACCACTGTGGTTTATGAAGTCCAAAGTCAGTGCAGCTGTCTACCAGGAAATTTTAGAGCAGTTCATGCTTCCCTCTGCTGACAAGCTTTATGGAGATGCTGATTTCATTTTCCAGCAGGATTTGGTACCTGCCCACACTGCCAAAAAATGATGATGGAGCTGCAGGGCAGGAGGAAAAGAGGGAAACCACAAAAGATTCATGGATGCAGTAAAGAAGGACATGGAGAGGGTTGGTGTGAGAGAAGAGGATGCAAGGGATAGGGTGAAATGGAGACAGATGATCCACTGTGACAACCCGTAAAGGGAGCAGCTGAAAGAAGAAGAAGAAGAAGAAGAATTTGGCAAAGTGACACATGTAATAATGGGAGGATGTGGGTCTTAAAATCTTATTTTAGCTGATCACCAGAAGGGAATTAAATCCATGACCTTTACTTTTGGAGAGCTAACAGGCCATCCATCTTTATTTAGAGTCTATAGGTATCACCTTGTTTCCAATGACCCATTCTCATTGCAGGCACTAGGTTTGTAATTAATAGATCAAGCTGAGAATAATAATAAAACAATAATACCCTCTTTTAAAAGAGAAATCTTCATAAGAAGGCTGAAGGAGTAGTGGTATAAATCAGCAGTTTGTGTTTCAGCAGGAAATGTATGTATGCCACTGCTTCTTTCTCTGAATTGGGAATCACTTTTTTTTCCCACTTTCACTGTCTCCCAGGTTTAAACTTAACACAAAACAAACACTTTATTAGGTTCAAGCATAAAAGGTACCTTGTTTAGGTTAGATTATGGGATTGCTTTAAATATGTCCCTTTACAGTAGTAACCACGCTTACTGTTTCACTCCATAAACTGAGGCCAACAGCGCAACCAGGCAGCAATATGAGCCAAAGTAGCATCTGTGTCTCTGAAACACCATTAAATGTGTCAATTACCATCATAAATGACTATCCTTTGTTGCAATAAAAATAGTAAAATTATATCAGCCCATGCAAAGAAGAATGAGATGTCTTTCTTGAATTTCAACAAATTGCCAAAAAATTAAAAAAAAAAAAATCTTTTGCAGAACTGTTGTGTAAATAATGATAGTGATTAAATGGCAAACAGAGATTTTATTATCCAAAGTCCCAATATCATCTGCACGAAGATAAATTAAAAATCTGTTTAAAGCAATCTCAAGGATAAAGAAAGAGTATATTTAACAGATATATAGTAATCCTTTGAAATCCAGCTTCTTTAATCTATCTGCTACCATTGTGCTCCTTTTCCTGCTGTACTCCATCACAACCTCATCCTTTCCTTCATTTCTCTTGCCTGGGGAATGGGGAGGTCTCCTGAGACCTCCTTTTCAGTACCAAAACAGCATTAATGAACTCTTTAGCCTGTGCAATTGCTTTCAGGAAATGAATACAAAATGCACTTCTATTGCTTTGGGTTTTTTTGTCTTTTCTTGATTTTCTCAAATGATCAGAAACATTCGAGACACTAATTTCTAGCAGTGATAGGAACATTTTGACGGTTTTATCCCCACAGAATTGGGGAAACAGTGAGAGGGAGGCATAGAGAGCAAGATCATTCGACTTTGACTGTCAGATGGGGAGAATGACGGTACTTGCAGGAGCCCGGGGGCCCGCACTCTGGATTCTCTTTATAGCTCTGCCATCCCATGCAAAAAGGAATTTTCAATGTAGCTCGTACATATTTAATACACAACTTGTTTCACAGATGTTTCTCCAGACATTTTCTGCCCCATAAAACAGGTTATATTATTTTTTAATAAGCCAACATCTCCTGTTGTTATGAGGGTAGCTTATGAAGCCCATCAGGGTTCCTTTGATGTAAATGTCGACAGATATATGCATAAGGCAGAATGACAGGGCAAAGGGATTCAAACATAATACTTGCAAGCAACTTCTGTGAGCAGAAATCCACAATAAAGTTCTTCAAAGAAAATCCTACAATGAAGGGGAAAGGAAATCAAATGATTGTGTGCACACTCAGTGGTAAAACTGTCCAAACATATATTCATTTGCTTTATTAACTGCCATAGACTTGACAATAAATAAGTAAAAATACATAAAAAATAAAGAGTCCACAGTTGATACTGGAAAAAAAAAAGGTGTAACAGTATTATTAATTGAAGTGAGATATGTATACAGAAGAGATAGCAAAACTAAAGGGGATCCAGCCTTAGTGACAGACAGATTCACCAAAATTTAATTCAGTTCATCTGCTCCAGATTCAGGCTCTTCCTACTCAGCCTGCACAAAAGGAATGGAAAAAACCAAAAACAAAACTGGAGCACAACCATGGTATCATTTTGCATTTTACTCATTTGATGTAGATCTATCCACCCACAATAATGGTAAATGGTAATGTAATGTGATGTGCGACTGCATGAGCAGACAAGCTGTGTTTCTGTGTATATCTCCATGCAGAAGTTGAGAGAAATGAGACGCATAAAAGCTGAGACCATAATGCTTATTTTCCTTTTTCTGGATATCAGTCGAAAAGGAAAAATATTACTAATGCTATGTTAATTTTATATCTGAGATTTAAAACCATCTGATAAAAAGACTTCTAATCCAAGTGGCACTCCATACTACTGTATTCTGGAAAAAAGATCATTTACATGTTTTCAGGTAAACGCTTCCAAAATAGATCATTTGACTGATTTAATCCACTGCAAAATAGATTTTAACTTTTTAAGTTATAATTTGCACTTCAATTTAGTAAGTGTTTCTTATGTTTAACTGGAAAAAACACACAACAGAAGACACAGTCTGGACTTGGTCATCTCCAAAGGTCTGAACACCTCTAAGATTATGGTGATGGACGTTGCTCTGTCTGACCATTCTTGTTTTCTTTGAGAGTGCCATTAATGTCAACAGAAATGTCCAGACTGAGGTCATCAAAAAACTTTACATCACTGGTAACCCCCCCCCCCCCACACACACACACACACTTTCAGTTAATGAGCTTGTGGAAAATTTCAATGGTAAATTACAAATATTTCTGATGCTATTGCTCCCACCAAGGGGAAGGTGGTCACAAAAAGAGCTGAAAAAAAAGAGTGCTGAAAAACTGAACGCAGATGGTGAAAAACTAAATTACAGGTTCACTATGAAATCTATAATAAGAGATTGAGCATTTATAATTTAGAGCTGAGAAATGCAAGGCAATCATATTTTTCTGACATTATTGCTAAAAACAACAATAATGGGCATACCTTGCTCACTGCTGTTGACAAGCTAACAAATCCCCCTGTGTCAGTAGCTCCTGAACTTCTGTCTGAAAGAATAATTCTGGTTATTAGGCACTTTTTATACTTTATTTTTATTTTTCATGATGTCTGATTTTGACCTTTTGTTACTCTAAGAACTGTTTAACAGTAATTAATAGGTTGTACTGATCCAAAAACGTTTCTTTTTAGATATCCCTTTTAGGTATTTATATTTTAGTAATTCTGGTTTAAAAGGACTTGACATTTTGATGAAAAATAGGTTCCATTTAAGAAAATATAATGACACTCACATCTTCTTTCAAGTATTTTTGCTTAACAAAAGCTGACAGTTACAATATCTTTTTCCTGATTTTTTTTCTGTCATTTTCTCCATCTTACAAGTTTGAACATTTTTGAAAATGTTTAATTTCTGGTTATTTTAAAAATTGCTAATGTTTCAGTTTTTTTTAAAATTATTTTCAATAAATTACAAGTTGCTATTTCTTTTGTTTGTGAAGAACTGTAAAAACAATTTAATTTTTCATGGGATAATAAAGAATTATGCTTTCAGCATAAAAGGAAGGAAATGAAAGGTTAATTTTGGTTATCATGCTCTTTTTCTGCTTTATTTACACTATCCAGCTTTACCTGTAATGACTTTGCCTTTTTCCTTTACTGACAAAATTCAGAAAATCAGACAGTCATTGCTTCTATGCCAGGTGCAGGGTATGTATTGCCTCTGCATCCACTTAAATAAGACCTAAACAAAATGGCACATTTTTTTTTTTCAAATCGATCATAAAAACTTGATTTTTTTTAAACGTTCCATATTGTATGGCCTCAGATCTACTACAGATCATAAATGTATCTCTGCATTCAGGTGTCTTCCCTCAGTCCCTAAAAACTGCTGTTATCAAGCTACTTCTAAAAAAGCACAACCTAGACACCTCACTCATGAACAGCTATAGACTCCATACCAAACCTCCCCTTTCTTAGTAAAATAATAGAAAGAAGCTGTTTTTCAACAATTGTACAACTTCCTGACATTAAATGACTGTTTTGATGTCTTCCAGTCAGGTTTTTGGCCACACCACAGCACTGAGACAGCTCTAGTTAAGGTCCTTAATAATACAGTATTTGCTCCAATACAGATAGTGGTGACATTTCAGTCTTGGTCCTACTGGACCTCAGTACTGCATTTACATTTTACTAGACCGGCTGAAAAACTGGGTGGGACTTTCTGGTACAACACTTAGCTGGTTTGACTCCTATTTAAAAGACAGGGACTATTGTGTGTCGATAGGTAACTATAAATCTGAGCAAACAAAATAACCAGTGGAGTTCCCCAAGGTTCCATTTTGGGACCTTTGCTTTTCAACATCTATATGCTCTCACTAGCTCAAATCATAAAAAACCAACAAAATATATTACCATAATTACACAGATGATGCACAAATCTACATAACCATCTCACGATGAGACTATGGTCCAATTAAAATACTGAGCAAATGCATTGACCAAATTAAAGAATGGATGTGCCAGAATTGTCTTCAATTAAACAAAAACAAAAATGAAATAGTTTTTGGAGCCAAAGAAGAAAGACTCAAAGTTAGCACTCAGCTTTAATCAATGATGCTAAAAACCAACAGCCAAGCCAAAAATCTGGGTGTGGTTCTGGACTCAGACCTGAATTTTAACAGTCACATTAAGACAGTAGTGAAGTCATCCTATTTTCACTTAAAGAACCGAGCGAGAATTAAAGGTCTGATGTCTCAGCAGGATCTAGAAAAACTTGTCCATGCATTTATCTTCAGTAAACTGGATTACTGTAACGCTGTCCTCACAGGTCTCCCTGAGAAGTCCATCAGACAGCTGTAGTTAGTTCAGAACACTGCTGCTCGAGTCCTCACTAAGACCAAGAAAGTAGATCATATATACAGTATATCTACAGTGGTGTGAAAAAGTGTTTGCCCCTTCCTGATTTCTCATTTATTTTGTATGCTTGCCACACTTAAATGTTTCAGCTCATCAAACAAATTTAAATATTAGACAAAGATAACACAACTAAACACAAAATGCAGTTTTAAATGAAGGTGTTTATTATTAAGGGTAAAAAAAAAATCCAAAGCTACATGGCGCTGTGTGAAAAAGCAACCCCCCCCACCCTCGTTAAAACATAAATTAACTGTGGTTTATCACATTTTTGGAAAGCTGAGTTCAATTTCTCTAGCCACACCCAGGCCTGATTACTGCCACACCTGGTCTCAGTCAAGAAATCACTTAAATAGGATCTGCCTGACAAAGTGAAGTAGACCAAAAGATCCTCAAACGCTCGACATCATGCTGTGATCCAAAGAAATTCAAGAACAAATGAGAAACATAGTAGTGTCCAGATCTATTAGTCTGGCAAAGGTTATAAAGCCATTTCTAAAGCTTTGAGACTCCAGTGAACCACAGTGAGAGCCATTATCCACAAATGGCAAAAAATGGAACAGTGGTGAACTTTCCTAGGAGTGGCTGGCCAGCCAAAATTACCCCAAGAGCTCAGCGACGACTCATCCAAAAGGTCACAAAAGACCCATCAACAACATCCAAAGAACTGCAGGCCTCATTTGCCTCTGATAAGGTCAGTGTTCATGACTCCACCATAAGAAGGAGAGTGGGCAAAAATGGCCTGCACGGCAGAGTTCCAAGATGAAAACTGCAGCTGAGCAAAAAGAACATAAAGGCTCATCTCAGTTTTGCCAGAAAACATCTTGATGATCCCCAAGACTTTTGAGAAAATACTATGTAGACTGACGAGACAAAAGTTGAACTTTTTGGAAGGTGTGTGTCCCATTACATCCAGTGTAAAAATAACAGTATTTCAGAAAAGGAACATTATACCAGCAGTAAAACATGGTGGTGGTAGTGTAATGGTCTGGGGCTGTTTTGCTGCTTCAGGACCTGGAAGACTTGCTGTGGTAAATGGAACCATGAATCCTGCTGCCTACCACTAAATCCTGAAGGAGAATGTCCAGCAGCATGGTGATGAAGTGGTTAGTAATGTGGCAGCACAGCAACTCACCCTTGGCCAGGGAATCCCAAGTTCGATCCCAGCCCCCGACCAACAGTGATCTGTGTGGCATTTGCATGTTCTCCCTGTGCTTGTGTGGTTTTACTCCGGGATTTCTCCGGTTTCCTCCCATATGCCAAAACACATGCAAGTTAGGTTAATTGGCATCAACTGGGGATTCTAAATTGTTCTTAGGTATGGCTGTGAGAGTGAATGGTTGTCTGTCTCTCTGTGTGGGCCCTGCGATGGACTGGCGATATCTCCAGGGTGTACCCTGCCTCTGGCCCAAAGATGCTGGGATAGGCTCCAGCTCCCCCAGGACCCAAAAAGGATTAAGTGGAAGAAGATGGCTGGAGAATGTCTGGCCATCTATTCGTGACCTTAAGCTGAAGCAGATTTGGGCTCTGCAGCAGGACAATGATCCAAAACACACCAGTAAGTCCACTATTGAATGGCTGATGAAAAACACTTTGCAGTGGCCTAGTCAAAGTCCTGACCTGAATCCGACTGAAATGCTGTGGCATGACCTTAAAAAGACAGTTCATGCTCGAAAACCCTCCAATGTGGCTGAATTACAACAATTCTACAAAGATGAGGGGCCAAAATTCCTCCACAGCGCTGAAAAACACTCATTGTTATCGCAAATGCTTGATTGCAGTTGTTGCTGCTAAGAGTGACCCAACCAGTTGTTAGGTTTAGAGGCAATCACTTTTTCACACAGGGCCATGTAGGTGTGGATTCCCCCCCCCCCTTAATAATAAACACCTTTTTTTTAAAAACTGAATTTTGTGTTTACTTGTGTTATCTTTGTCTAATATTTAAATTTGTCTGATGATCTGAAACATTTAAGTGTGACAAACATACAAAAAAAATGAGAAATCAGGAAGGGAACAAACACTTTTTCACACTACTGTATATATATGGGTAGCACGGTGGTGCAGTGGTTAGCACTGTGGCAGCACAGCAACTCACCCTTGGCCATGGGATCTTGGGTTCGATTCCACCCCCTGACCAACGGTGATCTTTCTGTGTGGAGTCTGCATGTTCTCCCTGTGTCTGTGTGGGTTTATGCCGAGATTTCTCTGGTTTCCTCCAACAGGGGCCAAAAACATGCAGGTTAGGTTAATTGGCATCAACTGGGGAGGTATGAAAGTGGGTTGTTCCTTGCCCCCCCCCCCCCCCCCCCCCCAAGACCACAGCTGTAAATAAGAATGTGTTCTTAATCTGAATCTGTTCTGCCTGGTTAAATAAAGGTTAAATGGAAAATATACATGCTATGTGGATCAGGTGACGGTCAAAGGCGGAGACCTTGGCGGTCTGATCCCAAGCTTCCTAAACTGGTTTTTGGGACGTGGAATGTCCCCTCTCTGGTGGCGAAGGAGCCTGAGCTGGTGTATGAGGTTGAGAGATACCGGCTAGATATTGTCGGCCTCACCTCAACACACAGCTCCAGTTCCGGAACCAGTCTTCTGGAGAGGGGCTGGAGCTTGGCCTACTCTGGAGTTTCCCCGGGCGAGAGGCGACGAGCAGGGGTGAGTATTCTTGTATCCCCCTACCTTTCTCCCTCTATATTGGAGTTTTCCCCGGTGGATGAAAGGGTTGTTTCCCTGTGCCTTCGGGTTGGGAAACGGGTCCTGACCATCATTTGTGCCTATGTACCAAATGATGGTTCAGAGTACCCACCCTTTTTGGAGTCTCTGATTGGGATGCTGGAGAGTGCTCCTCTTGGAGACTCCACTGTCCTACTGGGGGACTTCAATACGCACGTGGGCAGCAACAGTGAAACCTGGAAGGGAGTGATTGGGAGGAACGGCCTGCCCGATCTGAACCCAAGTGGTGTTCAGTTATTGGACGTCTGTGCTAACCACAGTTTGTCCATAACAAACACCATGTTCAAGCATAAGGGTGCTCATATGTAGCACCAGGACACCCTAGGTCGCAGGTCGATGATCGATTTTGTTATCGTATCATCAGACCTGCGACCGTATGTCTTGGACACTTGGGTAAAGAGAGGTGCAGAGCTGTCAACTGATCACCACCTGGTGGTGAGTTGGATCCGATGGCAGGGGAGGATGCCATTCAGACCTGGTAGACCCAAACATATAGTGAGGGTGTGCTGGGAACGTCTGGCTGAGGCCCCTGTCCGGCAGGTCTTCAACTCTCACCTCCGGAGCAACTTCAAGTACATTCTGAAGGAGTCTGGAGACATAGAGTCTAAATGGGCCATGTTCTCCACCTCCATTGTTGAAGCAGTGGCCCAAAGCTGTGGCTGCAAGGTCGTCGAGGCATCTCGTGGCGGCAACCCCTGAACCAAGTGGTGAAAACAAGTGGTGAGGGGGGCCATTAAAAGCTGAAGAAGGAGCCCTATTAGGCTTGGTTGGCTTGTGGGACTCACGAAGCAGCTGAGGTGTACTGGCAGGCCAAGCGGAGTGCAGCAGAGTCCTGAGTCTGCCCCGGGGTCTCCTCCCAGTGGGACGTGCCCAAAACACCTCAAGTGGGAGGTGTCCAGGAGGCATCCTAATCAGATGCCCATACCACCTCAACTGGCTCCTTTCAATGTGGAGGAGCAGCGGTTCTACTCTGAGCCTCTCCCGGATGACTGAGCTCCTCACCCTATCTCTGAGGGTGAGTCCAGCAATCCTACAGAGAAAGCTCATTTCAGCCGCTTGTATCGGTGATCTCGTTCTTTCGGTCATTACCCAAAGCTCATGACCATAGGTGAGAGTAGGAACGTAGATTGACTGGTAAATCGACAGCTTTGCCTTAGAACTCAGCTCCCTCTTCACCACAAAGGACCGGTACAATGTCTGCATCACTGCAGATGCTGCTCCGATCCGTCTGTCAATCTCTCGCTCCATTCTCCCCTCACCTGTGAATAAGACCCCAAGAGACATTTGATACAGTGGATCATAAATTATTGTTAAAGAAACTACAAAATTATGGCATATAGGATAGCACTGTCCTCGTTATGTAGTTACTTAAAGAACAGATGTCAGTATGTATGTGTTGATAGCAAAAACTCGCAGTTTCTGAAGGTTACTTGCGGAGTCCCACAGGGTTCAGTTTTGGGGCCATTGTTTTTCAATATGTATATAAATGATATATGTAAAGCTTCGGAAAAATGGATTTAATATTGTTTGCAGATGACACTAATTTATTATGCAGTGGAAGCAATTTGGAACAACTTTTGAATACACTCGGAAAGGAATTAGGAAAGCTTAAACTGTGGTTTCATTCAAACAAATTAATGCTCAATTTATGTAAGCCAAAATTTATAATTTTAAACAACCATCACAACAACTCAGTATCTAAACTCAGTGTAAATGCTGTAGAGATTGAAAGGGTATCCGAAATTAAATTTCTTGGAGTAATAATTGATAAAAAACTGTGTTGGAAGTCACATATTAATTATATTAAAGGTAAAATATCCAAATCAACTGCAATACTACACAGAGTGAAATATTTGCTGAATCAACCCACACTATATACTTTGCATCATTCATTAATACTCCCATACATGACATATTGTACCTAAGTATGGGGAAATACATATAAAACAAACATATATCTACTCTTTATGCTTCAGAAGAGAGCTATTAGAATAATAAACAAAGCTGCTTACAGGGAACCAACAAACCCATTTTTTCTTAAATTAAAAGCTCTGAAGTTGAAAGATCTGGTTGATTTTGAAACTGCAGTAATAATGTTTAAAGTGAAGAATCTATCACTGCCCACAAATATCCAAAAGTTGTTCCAAATAAGGGAGAAACAATATCATTTCAGAGGAACATGTATATTTCAAAAACCTTCAGTGGGAACTACCACCAAGCAACACTGTCTCAGTGCAAGGAGTCAGACTGTGAAATGCTTTTGGACCTGATTTAAAATCATGTACAACGCTTGGACAATTTAAACAAAAACTAAAGGAAGAAATACTCCAAACATACATACAAAATGACATGTAAAATCACATAAGGATTATCATATCCAGTCTGTATTGTGCTGTTGCTTAGTTTTGTTTTGTCACGTTTTGTTTTAGCATTGTTCTGATTTGTAATCACTTTTATTTTATTTTATTTTTGAATTCTTAGATGGAACATGGGTGGGCAATATAAGCTGCGGCTTCAGCCATCACCCATTTCGGATAACTTATGTTGAATTGTATAATCCGAGGAGTTATTGTTTAATTTGACCTTGTTGGATTTTCCCCCCTTGTTATATTATTCTGTTCCTTTCTTTTAATCTTTTAATGTAATCTAGCTGAAATAAAGATTCATCATCATCAGCTTCTGGATGAACAGCAGCTGATGGGATCTCCTCCTCCCTTTCCTAATATCCACTATCATCTCCTTTGTCTTGTCTGTGTTGAGGGTGAGGTTGTTGTCCTCACACCATGACACCGGGCTGGCCACCTCCCTCCTGTAGGATGCTTTGTCATCACCAGTGATGCATCCTATCACTGCTGTGTTAGCCGCGATCTTTAGGATGATAGGATGATATTGTCCTTGTAGGAGGCAACACAGTCATAGGTGAAGAGGCTGTAGAGGATGGGGCTGAGAACACAACCCTGTGGGATACCTGGGTTCATGATGATGCTGGCTGAGGTCCTGTTACCCATCCTGACAGACTGAGGCCTGCCAGTCAGAAAGTCCAGTAACCAGTCACAGAGGGTGGGGTGCAGGCTGAGTGGAAACAGTTTGTTGGTGAGTTTGTGGGGCATGACCGTGATGAAGGCGGAGCTATAGTTGACAAAGCACATCCTAATGTAGGAGTCTTTATCTTCCAGGTGGGAGAGAGAATAATGGAGTGCTGCAGCAATGGCATCTGAGGTGGACCTGTTGGGCCGGTAGGCATACTGCAGGGGGTCCAGGGTATCCGGTATGCTGTCCTGAATGAGGGGCAGCACCACTCTCTCAAAGCACTTCATGATGATTGGAGTGAGTGCTACCGGTCTGCAATCATTCAGACAGGTCGGCGGGCTCTTTCTGGGGAGGGGGACGATGGTTGTGGTTTTGAAGCAGGAGGGGACTACGTTCTGGTTGAGGGAGAGGTTGAAGATGGATGCAAGAATGTCAGTCAGCTTGGCAGCACATGCTCTGAGGGCCCGCCCAGGGATGTTATCTCGTCCTGCTGCCTTGCGGGGGTTGATATTCCTTGGTGCTTTGTTTACCTGGCCTGATGAGACTTTTGGTGGAGGGGGAGGGTGCATGTGTGCGTGTCTCCTCTCTGCACTGTAGCTGGTGGTCTCAAAGTGGGTGTAAAAGATGTTGAGATCGCACAGCAGGCTGTCTGTGGAGCTAGTGGTGTTGCCGTTGGTCCTCTTGTAGTCTGTGATGTGTTGCAGGCCTTGCCACATGTGCCCAGGGTCAGGAGTGGAGTAGAGGCTGTCCAGCTTTTCCCTGTACTGCCTCTTGGCTGTTGTTATAGCCCTCTTCAGTCCATACTTTGCATCTTTGTACTCGACCTCATTGCCTGATTTACTGTAAATGCAAGAGAGCGAGCATGCAGCATCTGACGTACCTGACTGTTGATCCAGGGCTTCTGGTTGGGGAACTTCCTAACTTGTATGGTGGGCATGATGGTGTCAACACACGTGCTGATGTTCCCAGTCACATACTCAGCATAGTCCCGTATGTTTACAGAAGAGTCCTCCCGGGTGGCTGCAGCTTTAAACACATCCCAGTGTGTACAGGCAAAACAGTCTTGCAGGGTGCTCTCAGCCTCTGGAGTCCAGAGTTTAATTTGTTTAATAACAGGGTTTGTTTGTTTTAGCTTTTGTCTGTAGGCTGGGTGCATAAACAGGGAGATGTGATCTGACTGTCTGAAGTGGGGCCGGGGTGCCACTCTGTATGCATTGCGTATGTTGGTGTAAACATGATCCAGTGTGTTCTTATCGTGGGTGGGAATGTCAACATGCTGGTAATATTGGGAAGTACAGTCCATAAATTGCACTGGTTAAAGTCACCAGTAACAATAAAAACAGCATCGGGATGGGTCGTCTCTACTGCGCTGATGATGTCATGTAATTTGCGTAGCGCTGCTGTGTGAGTTGCTTTGCAGGCAAATGTAAACAGTGACCAAAAACACGGCAGTGAATTCCCTCAATAGATAATGGCATACGGCATTTCAGCAGTAAAAACTCCACATTAGGCAAACAGCGCTTGTTAACAATCTGTACATCTCCACACCACGACTTGTTTATAAACACACACATGTCCACCCCCCCCGAGGCTTCAGTTTGGTCTGCCCAGTGTGTTGAGTGAGTCTGTAGTTGAATGGCGCACTCATATATATATTTGCTTACTATATATAAGTATATATAATATATTTATATATATTAAAGGTGAACTGAACTGAACGGCATTGAACAGCACTGGGTGTTAGTACATACAATTATAAATTATCATTGGCACCCCCTCCACAAATCCCGGAATCTTGGAGAAAATTGCGATTTTGAATTTCCCGCCCTGAAAAATCAGACGAATCCGCCGATTAACCGGAAGTGCAGCCGGAGTTCCGCGTGACGTCACGAGTGTGACCCAGTCCTCATGTTTACCATTGCGAGCACATCGACACTGGTTGTTTTTGGTGCATTTTGTCGTGATAGTCGACTACAAAACACTTCCAACACCTGGGAAGATCTGTTCAGTGGCCAAGGAAAGCTGTCATGGCGACGAAAGAAAAGAAAGGGGGAGGAAAAGCGACCAGGAAGCGATGCATTTCTAGATGTACAGTGATCCCTCGCTACTTCGCGTTTCACCTTTCGCGCCCTCAGTGCATCGCGGATTTTTCAAAAATATTCATCAAAAATTCAAAATTGAGAAAAAATGGCACGAAAGTTACCCGGGCGCTAGCAGAAGGCAGGGAGACTACATTAATCAGGTATCAACACGGAGAGCCCGCACAACTCAAAATCCACCTCTCTGACCACCGCTCCACTCCTCTCCGCCCACCTCTTCACCGCTCTGGAATCTCGCAAGCTGATTGGCCGAGACGTTTTACCTCGCAAGCTGATTGGCCGAGACGTTTTACCCAGCTTCTCTCCCTGCCAAGCGCCCATACCAAGCGAAGGAAGACTGCATTCATTGTTCTTTATCGCTCGTGTTGCTTAGAGGCACTTTTCGCTGTTCTCTTGTGCCTTTTTGTGCAAAATAGTGCTTGTGACGCCCTTGGGGGGGGGGGTGACGCTACTTCGCGGTTTTTCACTTTTCGCGGTCGGTTCTGGTCCCCATTAAACGTGATAAGTGAGGGATCACTGTAGATATTATTTATAAATAGCACAGTCAAATGCAGAGGCCAGTTCTGTTCATGTGTATTGCCACTATAGTCTGTAGAAGTATTGTAATACATAGCCCATGGTCATGGAACCTGTCCTGAATACACGTGTTAACCCTACGCTACGGATGTGTCTATTCAATGCCAAGTGTGTACACGGCCAGGCTATTGTACAGTCCTAGCCCTATGTATAAATAATAAGTTGGAAAAATGCTGATGTTTTTTTTTTCCTCTCTTTTTTATTGTTAATTTTCCTTATCCTGACACCCCAAACATGCCAAAGTAGAGAAG
The DNA here is from genome assembly GCA_020510985.1 of Pholidichthys leucotaenia. Classification (NCBI taxonomy): domain Eukaryota; kingdom Metazoa; phylum Chordata; class Actinopteri; order Cichliformes; family Pholidichthyidae; genus Pholidichthys; species Pholidichthys leucotaenia. The sequence goes on from CM035848.1 coordinate 178,640,779, forward strand.
ACTCACCATTCTGTATTCAATAAGCGACTCTCCTCCCCATCACTACTGCGGTCTGACTCTGAGTCGGTGCCGGAATCACCCGAAAATTCTGTCTCGAATCTGTACGGTTCGATGCCTCCCTCGCTCTCTTCCTGTTCACTTGACACTCCTGCATCCTCCTCTGTCTCGTCACCGATCCTGAATGCCTCTTCACTCTGAAAACTATGGTGTTCTTGACTGCTGGAACTGCTATCATCTGCCATTGTTGTTTTGATAAGGCTCACACTCGTGACGTCACGCAGCGTCATCTGCACTACTTCCGGTTTGTTTGGCACTGCCAGCCAGAGGCAAAAGTTTATCAGCTTATAGCTTGGCCATCGCATGGCCTAAAAATTTCTTTTATGTGTTGAAAAATACAATAGGTAATAAAGAATTAATCTGCTATTCTACTTTTTGCGCAAAAAGGTGGGTTCAGTTCTACTTTAAGTAAGTGTATATTTGCTTGCTACCGGATAACCATGAAAAGCGGTATGACCTGTCTCATGGGTTGGGCTGTCAGCGACTCAACCGGCAACCCCGCCATTCCGAGGGCGTGGAGGGTGAAACTGGGCATCCTGGCAGAACTAAAAACAATATCTGTCACAGGTCTGTGGTGGACCACTCCCAGTTACACGGGGTGAGACTGGACATCCTGGCAGATAAGCACATCTGTCGCAAGGTCTGTGGTGGACTTTTGCCAGTCGGTGCATTGTGACATGCGCTACACAAAGAGCAGGGAAAAACAAACCTATCATCTGGTCAGTCACTGCAACAGATACTGGAGTCAGTTTGTCTTGGCCTGTCCTTGCCACTGATAATACCTCTATCTGCCAAGAATGTGCCGCTAGTCCAGCAAAAGCTAGCGGTACTCAAATAGTTTGTAAGCAGTTTCATGAAATGGTCAGTCAGAAAGCAACTCATCCCGGCTCGGACGTCGCCCAGGTTGACAAGGTTGGGACTTCCTGGCGGCGGAGGGCGAGGGACGGAGCTGTTTGGAGGAATCTGATTGGACCTGGGTGAAACAGTCATTGTCGCCCCCGACAGACTGCTATATCTGTATATGATTACAGTTAGATCCATATATATTTGGACAGTGATGCAAGTTTTATGATTTTAGCTGTGTTCTTAAGCAATATTACACGAGAGTGAGTACGCTATCATGAATATAGTAACTCTGGGCACGATATGTCTTGTGCCCTCTGCATAGAGTATGGCCGAACCTCATTCTCTTCCCTTGCAGACTCATTGACTTTAGGCGTGCTCACGTTAAGTGACTGAGGGCTTAGGGCTGTCCCAATCTGAAATCAGGAAGTGGCTGATTGCTCACTCGCTAACTTTATGAGCCCTTAAATGACCCTTTCTCTAAATCAGCATGCTATTTAGATCACATGCTCCGCACTGTGTGTTTATATATTTACATATTTTTTCCACCTAGCTGCAATGCTCCGTACTGTGTGTTTATATATCTACATATTATTCCATCTAGCTACATTGCTCCGCACTGTGTTTATATATTTACATATTTATTCCATCTAGCTGCAATGCTCCGTACTGTGTGTTTATATACTCATATATTTATCCCATCCAGCTACAATGCTCTACACTGTGTGTCTGTGTGTATACACTACCGTTCAAAAGTTTGGGGTCACCCAGACAATTATTTTGTGTTTTCCATGAAAAGTCACACTTATTTACCACCATGAGTTGTAAAATGAATAGAAAATATAGTCAAGACATTGACAAGGTTAGAAATAATGATTTGTATTTGAAATAATAATCTTTTCCTTCAAACTTTGCTTTCGTCAAAGAATCCTCCATTTGCAGCAATTACAGCATTGCAGACCTAACATGATTGCACAAGGGTTTTCTAATCATCCATTAGCCTTCTGACGCAATGAGCAAACACATTGTACCATTAGAACACTGGAGTGATAGTTGCTGGAAATGGACCTCTATACACCTATGTAGATATTGCACCAAAAACCAGACATTTACAGCTATAATAGTCATTTACCACATTAGCAATGTATAGAGTGTATTTCTGATTAGTTTAAAGTTATCTTCATTGAAAAAAAGTGCTTTTGTTTCAAAAATAAGGAAATTTCTAAGTGACCCCAAACTTTTGAACGGTAGTGTATATACAGTATATATTTATAGTAATATGTACATATGTATATTAGCTGCTCTTGCTTGCTTGCTTTTTTTTTTTCTTGCCTTCTGATTGTTGCTCTGAGTGTTGCTATCCCTGTGCTGTTGCAATCCTGGAATTTCCCCGTTGTGGGACTAATAAAGGCTTATCTTATCTTATCTTATGCTGACTTAAGGTAAGGGAATTACCTACAGTTCAGAATGCCATGTCGGGGTTTCTCAAAGGAAAGCTCCTGATTGGTCACCTGTTCATCAATGACCACCCCTTCGCCCCTGTCCCCCCCCCCCCAAAAAAAATACTGCTTTGACAAGAATTTAACTCCTTTTAAGTGTTGATTTTATGAACATGGAAAGCGCCCTCACTGTCTATGTCACAGTTCTGTGCCTGTCATGTGATGCAATAAAAATCCCCAGTTGTACTAAGTATTCCACCTCACAAGCTGGCAGACACGTATAACTTACTGCTCTTGCCTTGTAGGACTAATGACTCCCAAATAACCATCCAAAAACCTCACTTATTGGACACCACAGAAGAAGAGTTTGTAAACGAATGTTGATGTTCGCCATTGCAACACGGAGGCGACATTTGTTCCCAAATTTGCCAACTATGATTCCAAAAAGAGATTATTTTGCTTATGAAGGTAAATATCTACATTTTGTTATAACAGAGGGTGGCCAAAGCTGGTTAAGTTTCAACTGCCATCGACCCCAGCGCCATGTGACTGGACAGAACAATCGCACCGGTTCCGTGTCGTCATATAAGATAAATTGCGACGGAATAAAAGCGAAATTGAGGTGGAATAAATTCATAAGAGTTTCTGGATGTGGGGGAGAAAGTGAAAATGACTGAAAGAAGACAAAATAACGACGAAAATGGACAAAGGGAGCCGCCTAGCCAGTGGTAATTGACAAATTTCTTTGCTTGTTTACATTGTACTGATTTTCTGGTTCATATACTTTAAAGATAAGATAACAAAAAACACTGACAAAAAACAAAACCATCCTTTGTGTAAATCTGTCCAAAGTCTGCTTTTGACTGAAAGTTATGTAATTTGATATGGCTGCCATGGCATTATGCAAATTAGATGCGTAAATTCACTCCTATCTCAAACTTTGGATCATATTCTATATTTTTCTAATTGACAGTAAGCCATTATCTCTTGCCACTTTCAAGTTATAGCTTTGGAAATCTCTGACATCTGAACTGAATATTTTTTTGAAAAAAATCTTGACCACCAGAGGGAGTGGAGAAAACGGCGTAACAGAGTGCCACAGACAGTCACTGGGTTGAGATCTTTGCCAAGATAAAAATATATACTGAAATATGCAGACGACACCACCATGGTTGGGCTCATCACTGATAACAATGGGAAGGCATACAGGGTGGAGGTAGAGAATCTGCTGCTGTGGTGCCAAGCAAACAACCTGAAACTGAATGTCCAAAAAACCCAAAGAACTCATACTGGACTTCAGGAAGAACAGATAGGACCCCCCCCCCCCCAAATAAATGACGACCGCATGAAAAACGTCCTTGCCTTCAGGTTCCTGGGCACCCACATCTCTTCTGACCTTTCCTGGACTGTCAACACCAAGGCCCTGGTGAAGAAAACCCAGCAGCACCTGCACTTCCTCCATGTCCTGAGGAAGCACAACCTGTACCAGAAGCTGCTGCTGGCCTTCTATCGCTGCTCAGTGGAGAGTGTGCTCACCTACTGTCTGGGTGTGTGTCTGGTGTGTGGTACGCCGGCTCCACGGCTGAGAACAGGAAGGCTGTGCAGAGGGTCATCAACAGCACCCAAAAAATTATCGGCAGCCCTCTGACCCTCCTGGAAGACATCTCCAGATCCTCCTGTCCCAGAAGGATCAAGGCCATCATAGGAGACCCCTCACATCCCACCCACCACCTGTTCGACCTGCTTAACTCTGGACGGTGGTTCAGATCGATCACGTCTCACACCTCCAGACGGACAAACAGTTTCTTCCCCTGGGCCATCCGAACTGCAAACAGTCAGAGGCCCCACCTCCCTCCCTCCGAACGCTCACATGCTCAGAACTGAGGACCTTTTAATTATTGAAATAACTCAACTGTCTTTGCACTCCGCACTTTCATGTTCATTGACCCATCTGTGATACCACTACTGTGTATATTTTCCATAATCCTTGGGCCATTTTACTCAGTTGTGTGTCTGTACTCTGCACTCTTACTATGTACATAGTTCCACCTGCCTAGCCACTACCATACCTGTGTATATTTTCATAATCCTGGGCCATTTTTATTTTCATTTTATTTTTATTTTACATTTATTTCAGTCATGTGTTTAATCATGTGTTCTGTAACCGTATTTTATCTAATCCTTCTCTCCTACTTTACTGCACAGTAGCCTGGTGGATCACCCACAATTTTGTTGTACTCTACTACTGTACAATGCCAATAAAGCCTATTCTATTCTATATGACACCAAGATTTCGAGTTTATTCTGCATTACACACCATTTAAGCATTTTAATTACATTTTGGTTAATTACGTAGTTTGAAAAAAGATGATTTGCAGTTGTAATCAATTAAATCATCTTAAGAAGCTGCGACACAGTTAATTCAGTTCATTCCTGAAGAAAGTAGCAAGTCTGAAATAAAGTCTGAGACCCACAATCGTTGGTCACATGTTTTCATGTCACACAAATTAAAAGTTTGGTTCAAATAAATAGGTTAAAAGATAGATTTCTATTAAAATGGTAACACTGAAAATGAAATAAGACATAATTTGATCCCCTTTATTTCAATAAGCCTTTAAAGATCCTGAAACACACACAGCCTTGAACTTTCAGGATCATTTTCTTTTATCCTTTGTCAATGTAGCCCTGTTTGTTTCTAATTTTAGTTTTGTCTGGAATCTGTTTTTACTTTGTCCTGTGATTTTATTTTTGTGATCTTTTATATACACTATTTTTGTTTCCTAGTCATTTTAATAAAGTAAACTAAATAAAAAAAAAACTTTTAGTGTTGCCAGGGTAACAAAGTTTTTCCCATTTCTACCATTTTGAGCCACTTCATCCCCTCACAGTTTCGCACACTCGAGCACTACTGATGGCGGCAGTCTACTGTAGGTCTACAAGGGCTGAGGGCTTGAGGGTTTAGGAAGGAGATTAAGATTTGGCATATCTCTCTGTTGTGTCCTGTTGTTTCAAGAAAGGACTGCGTAGGGTGCTACTGTTCTGTATTTGTGGGGTAGATGACGATGTGTAAATAAAACAGCGAGAAAGAATAAAGTATGGCACGTAGAGGTTACATGTATGTGCTGGTGTGCTATTTTTCCTTTTGCTTTGCAAGTTTAGTCAGATACCACAAACTGGCAATGAGGATGGCCATTTCAGTACCTCTGCCTGCTCCTTTCATGACCTGCCCGGGTGAAGCAGCAATTTCTTTCCCTATTTGGCTGAAGATGCTGGCTACCTCACAAACCGGCCACAGTTTGTGAGAACCCGGGATTGTGTGTCAGACACGATCATCGGCAGCATGGGGGCCCCCCAGGGAACGGTTTTGGCTCCCTTCCTGTTCACCCTTTATACTGTGGACTTCTCACACAACACAACACACTGCCATCTACAGAAGTTCTCTGACGACTCTGCGATCGTCGGCCTCATCTCCAACGGAGATGAAGCTGAGTACAGAGGACTTATCCAGGACTTCGTGGACTGGTGCCATCGGAACTGCATCCAGATCAACGCGAGGAAATCTAAGGAGCTGGTGGTGGACTGCCACAGGCAAGGACAACCCCTCATAGCACCAGAAAACATCCAGGGAACAGACACTGAGTTGGTGACATCTTACAAGTACCTGGGTGTTCATCTGAACAATAAACTAGACTGGTCACACAATACCGATGCACTCTACACGACGGGACAGCGCAGGCTGTTCCTACTGAGGAGGCTCAGGTCTTTTGGTGTACAAGGGGTGCTCTTGAAGACATTCTACGACACAGTGGTGGCATCAGCCATCACTTTTGGAGTGGTTTGCTGGGGCAGTGGCATTACAGCAGCCGATAGGAAGAGACTGAACAAAGTGATCAAGAAAGCTAGCTCTGTCCTGGGGCAATGCCTTGACCCAGTGGAGGAGATAGGAGAGAGAAGGATGGTGGCTAAACTGTCATCCCTGCTGGAGTCCAAGTCCCACCCTACACAGGACATACTGAATGCACTGAGGAGCTCATTTAGCAGTAGGCTACATCATCCTAGGTGCGCGACTGAGAGGTTTCGCAGGTCCTTCCTATCTATGGCTGTCAGACTTTATAACCTAAGCAGGGCTGCACGCAGAGATAGCAAAAAAAGTGACGACCTAACAGTATTGAATGCAAAAGACACAACAGACTTACACAAATGGTCCCCTCCAGTATACAGCTAGGACAATATCAGTTGCTACGGAGGGTGACAATATGTATGGGTGCATATTCATACTATCTAGGATAACTAAGTAGACGGTTATGATGTTTATTGCATCTAGCTACAATGCTCCGCACTGTGTATATATATTTATATATTTATGTGTACGTACTTATGTATATTCACTGCTCTTATTTTCTTATCTTCTAAATTATTACTCTGAGTGTTGCTGTCCCTGTGCTGTTGCAATCCTGGAATTTCCCCATTGTGGGACTAATAAAGGCTTATCTTATCTTATCAATTCTACAGGCCACAATTGGCTGGAAGACAGAAAGCGTGCTGTGCTTTTTCATGTGCTTGGTACCAAAGGACAAAGAATATTTTACGCTCTGCCAGATTCAGGTACAAACCATGTTTCTGCTGTGGATTGCTTGAAAAGGCACTTTGCACCGAAAGTGAATGTAATTATGAAGTGCCACAAATTGCGCCAGAGGGCACAAAGAGCTGGTGAATTTGTCATGAACCGAGCTCGTGTTTCCTTTAGGCTCAGTTCTGACCGTTCTTGGTGGCTCAGGCATTGGGTTTATTATGTTTTGTTATCTTTTGATTTCTCATTGTTTTCATGTCTGGGTGCTGTTTCTTTTCCATGCATGTAGCCGCCGCTCTGGCCGGCGATTGTTGGGCAGCCGTTTGACCCACTTTCTGGTGGGCGCTGTCTAACATTCGCTGGTCCGACCACGCCCCCTCTCTCTCTGACAGTCAGCTGTTCACCCCGGTAATTATGTGTCCCATGCCTCGCCCAGGTGTTTCCAATTTGTCACGCCAGTGGTGTTTGAGCTTAGGCAGCTCTTTGCCAGTCAAACACCGCTGGACCATTGTACTTGATCACACGGTCATTATTCGCCGTGTGACAGTCACGTCGGTGAAGGATTGTTTGTGTGTGTGCTTGCTGGCAGACTTGGACTACTCGGGCTGTTCCTGCATGGTGAGTAAGAACTGTTAGCGTTTCTGTTTGCAGTTGTGCTGCTACGCTTGTCTGTAGCGTTTCCCCTTGCAGTACAACTGCTACGCTTCGGCACACTTGCCCAGTTTCTTCTCCCGTGCTAGCCGAGTGTCCTGGAGGACTCTGTTTTACCCGAGTAGTTTATGTTATTTTGGTCTGTCTATTTTTGTGTTAATAAATTTGTGTTTGGTGTGACCTGCGAGTAAGTCCATTCTTCCTTCTCCTCCTCCGTGCACTACGTAAAAGGAGGAGGTTCATGACAGAATCTATCAACCAGTTTCTGGCAGCTCTCCGTGAATTAGCTGCTGTGTGTGACTTTGGTGACCAGATGCTCCGTGACCAGCAGATAGAACGGGTTGCCAACACATGAATATGGGACAGACTGCTCCTGGAACCGGACTTGACATTGGATACAGCCACCACGCTTGCTCAGCAAACTGAAGCCGAACTTCGGAATGCCAGAATTCTTTCTGGTGTGGCTACCACCACAAATGCTACTATGCAAGTGAGAGCAATACACAAGCAGCCAAGGAGGACTCCTTCGGGTGAGAAGAAGAATGCTGCTGCCACTATTCCTGCCATGACATGGCAATGTCACTTCTGCTATCGCTGCAGATCCAATATCCATCCATCCATGTATCTTCTACCACTTTTCCGGAGGTTCGGGTGGCGGACGCAGCAGTTCAAGCAAAGAAGCCCAGACTTCCCTCTCCCCAGCAACCTGCTCCAGCTCTTCAGAGAGGATACCAAGACATTCCCAGACCAGCTGGGAGACATAGTCTCTCCAGGGAGTCCTGGGTCTGCCCCAGGGTCTCCTCCCAGTGGGACATGCCCGAAACACCTCAAGTGGGAGGCGTCCAGGAGGCATCCTGATCAGATGCCTGTACCACCTCAACAGGCTCCTTTCAATGTGGAGGAGCAGCGGTTCTACTCTGAGACTCTCCCGGATGACTGAACTCCTCACCCTCTCTCTTAGGGTAAGTCCAGCGATCCTATGAAGAAAGCTCATTTCAGCCGTTTGTATCCGCAATCTCATTCTTTCGGTCATTATCCAAAGCTCATGACCGTAGATGAAGGTAGGAACATAGATTGACTGGTAAATTGACAGCTTTGCCTTAGAGCTTAGCTCCCTCTTCACCACAACAGATCGGTACGATGTCCGTATCACTGCAGATGCTGCTCCGATCCATCTGTCAATCTCTCACTCCATTCTCCCCTCACTCGTGAATAAGACCCCAAGATACTTAAACTCCTCCACTTGGGGCAGGAGCCTGTCCCCAACCCAGAGAGGGCAATCCACCTTTTTCCAGCTGAGGACCATGGACTCAGACTTGGAGGTGCTGATTCTCATCCCAGCCGATTCACACTCAGCGGCAAACCATCCCAGTAAGACCTGTAGGTCATTGCTGGATGAAGCCAGCAGGACAACATCATCTGCAAACAACAGAGATGAGATCCTGTGGTCACCAAGCATGACACCCTTCGTTCTCTGGCTGCGCCTAGAAATCCTGTCCATAAAAATTATGAACAGGATCGGTGACAAAGGGCAGCCCTGGCGGAGTCATTCTCACTGGGAATGAGTCCGACTGAGTGTTGGCAATACAAACCAAACTCTCACAACGGTCATACAGAGACTGAATAGCTCATAACAACAAGCCCAATACCCCATACTCCCGAAGCACCTCCCACAAAAAACCACGAGGGACACGGTCGAATGCCTTCTCCAAGTCCACAAAACACATGTAAACTGGTTGGGCAAACTCCCACAAATCCTCGAGGATTCTTGAGAGGGTAAAGCACTGGTCCGATGTGCCACGGCCAGGACGAAAGCCACATTGCTCCTCCTGAATCCGAGGTTTGACCAACGGCCGGTCTCTCTTGTCCAGTACCTTGGCATAGACCTTCCCAGGGAGGCTGAGGAGTGTAATCCCTCAAAAATTGGAGCACACCCTCTGGTCCCCTTTTTTGAAGAGAGGAACCACCACCATGGTTTGCCATGCCAAAGGCACTACCCCTGACCTCCACACAATGCTACAGAGACGTGTCAACCATGACAGCCTGACAACATCCAGGGCCTTGAGGTACTCAGGGCAAATCTCATCCACCCCTGGGGCCCGGCCACCAAAGAGATTTTTAACCACCATGGCAACCTCAGCCCCTGTGATAGGCGAGTTGTCCCCCTCGTCCACAATCCCTGTTTCCTATGTGGAAGGCGTGTTAGTGGGATTGAGGAGATCCTCGAAGTATTCCGTCCACCACCCGACGATATCCCCAGTCGAAGTCAGCAGTGCCCCATAAGCACCATACACAGTGTGGACAAGGAGGTGCTTCCCCCTCCTGAGCCACCGGACAGTTTGCCAGAATCTCTTCGAGGCAAAGCTGCACTCCGCTTTGCCTGTTGGTACACCTCAGCTGCTTCAGGAGTCCCACAAGCCAATCAAGCTTGATAGGACTCCTTCTTCAGCTTAATGGCCCCCTCGCCACTGGTGTCCACTACTTGGTTTGGGGGTTACCACCACGAGATGCCCCGACGACCTTGTGGCGGCAGCTCTAGGCAGCCGCTTCAACAATGGAGATGGAGAACATGGCCCATTCAGACTCCATGTCTCCAGACTCCCTCGGAATGTGGTTGAAGTTCTTCTGGAGGTGGGAGTTGAAGACCTCCCGGACAGAGGCCTCAGCCAGACATTCCCAGCACACCCTCACTATACGTTTGGGTCTACCAGGTCTGAATGGTATCCTCTCCTGCCATCGGATCCAACTCACCACCAGGTGGTGATCAGTTGACAGCTCTGCACCTCTCTTTACCCAAGTGTCCAAGACATACGGTTGTAGGTCTGATGACACAGTAACAAAATTGATCATTGACCTGTGACCTAGGGTGTCCTGGTGCCAAGTGCACATATGGACACCCTTATGCTTGAACATAGTGTTCGTTATGGACAAACTGTGGTTAGCACAGGAGTTCAATAGCTGAACACCACTTGGGTTCAGATCGGGCAGGCCGTTCCTTCCAATCACGCCCCTCCAGGTTTCACTGTCGTTTCCCACGTGCGCATTGAAGTCCCCCAGTAGAACAATAGAGTCTTCAAGAGGAACATTCTCCAGCACCTCAGTCAGAGACTCCAAAAAGGGTGGGTATTCTGAACTATCATTTGGTGCATAGGCACAAATGATGGTCAGGACCCGTTTCCCAACCCGAAGGTTCAGGGAAACAACCCTTTCATCCACCGGGGAAAACTCCAATATAGAGGGAGCAAGGTGAGGGGATACAAGAATACCCACCCCTGCTCGTTGCCTCTCGCTGGGGGCAACTCCAGAGTAGGCCAAGCTCCAGCCTCTCTCTAGGAGACTGGTTCTGGAACCGGAGCTGTGTATTGAGGTGAGACTGACTATATCTAGCCGGTATCTCTCAACCTCATGCACTAGCTCAGGCTCCTTCCCCATTAGAGAGGTGACATTTCAAAAGGCAGTTTAGGAAGGTTGGGATCAGACCGCCAAGGTCTCCGCCTTTGACCACCACCTGATCCACATAGCACCGGACCCCCATGGTCCCTCCCGCAGGTGGTGAGCCCACTAGAGGGTGGGCCCATGTAACTCCTTCGGGCTGAGCCCGGCCGGGTCCTATGAGCGGAAACCCGGCCACCAGATGCTAGCCATCAAGCCCCTCCCGTACGCCTGGCTCCAGGGTGGGGCCCCGGTAAGCTCATACCAGGTAGGGTACACTGAATCCTTGTTCTAGCATTCATCATGAGAGTCTGGTGGATCGTTCTTAGTCTGGTCCTTCACCCAGGACCAGTTTGTCTTGGGTGACCCTACCTGAGGCAAATTGCCCCGGACAACATAGTTCCTGGGATCACTAGGGCATGCAAATCCCCCATCACGATAAGGTGACGATCCATGAGGGGTGCAGATCCAACAGTTATCTAGCAAATAAACCTTCATGCTCAGCAGCCAACGTGATGTGCAACTCCTGTGGGAAAGTGGGACACTTTTCTAAAGTTTGTAGATCTGTTCAAAAAGAGGTACATGAAGTGTTGATAAATGAACTGACTGTGCTGTACATGAGCAATGCTGCACAGGATAAAATCCTTTGCAAAGTACATGCAACTGCAAATGAATACTCACATGATATTGAGCTGATTGTAGATACAGGCTCATCTGCTTCAATCATCCCAGAGAGCCTTTACCAAAAACTGTTTTCTACTTGTTATCTGACTGAACCTACAGTGAACCTGCTCACTTACTCTAGAGAGAAAATACTGTACCTGTTAAAGGGTATATGCATGCCACAGTAACCCATGATGGACATTCAACTAGTGGCTCATTTGTTGCTGTTAAATCTGGCACTGCTCTACTTGGTCTGGATTTATTTGCGGCATTGCACATGCATATTGAATGTAATAAAGTTGTCACTTCTACTGGCCCTACTGACCCCCATGCCAGCCCAAATGCCAGTCATGCTATAGAAGAGTATACAACCCCTGCCCCTGCACACAGGCCAACTCCAGAGGTTAAAGTACAAGAGATCAGGTGTGCAAAAGTATTTGTGCACAAAATACAGCTCAAGCCAGATAATGTTCCAGTGCAGCAGAAACTGAGGAGACTCCCATTCTCAGTCAGGCAGGCAGTAGCTGATGAACTTCAAGATCTACAGGGAAAGTGCATTATTGAACCTATTGATGCATCCCCATGGGTTTCTCCTATTGTAGTGACCCAGCTGAAGGAAGGGGGAAAACCCCAGGTCTGTATTGATCTTAGGGCGGCTGTGGCGCAGGTGTAGTGTGGTCGACTTCTAATCGGTGGGTCAGGGGTTTGATTCCCGCTCTGTCTGCAGTCTGCATGTTGAAGTGGTCTTGAGCAAGACACTGAACCCCCAGTTGCTCCTGGTGGGCCAAGCCAGTGCCGGTGTTTGGAAGCTCCACTGCCATCAGTCTGTGAATGTGTGTGTGAATGGGTGGACAGCAGGATCTGTAAAGCACTTTGGTCATCTAGAGATGAGAAAAAGTACTATATACACTACCGTTCAAAAGTTTGGGGTCACTTAGAAATTTCCTTATTTTTGAAACAAAAGCACTTTTTTTCAATGAAGATAACTTTAAACTAATCAGAAATACACTCTATACATTGCTAATGTGGTAAATGACTATTATAGCTGTAAATGTCTGGTTTTTGGTGCAATATCTACATAGGTGTATAGAGGTCCATTTCCAGCAACTATCACTCCAGTGTTCTAATGGTACAGTGTGTTTGCTCATTGCGTCAGAAGGCTAATGGATGATTAGAAAACCCTTGTGCAATCATGTTATCTCTGCAATGCTGTAATTGCTGCAAATGGAGGATTCTTTGACGAAAGCAAAGTTTGAAGGAAAAGATTATTATTTCAAATACAAATCATTATTTCTAACCTTGTCAATGTCTTGACTATATTTTCTATTCATTTTACAACTCATGGTGGTAAATAAGTGTGACTTTTCATGGAAAACACAAAATAATTGTCTGGGTGACCCCAAACTTTTGAACGGTAGTGTAAGTCAACGCCATTTACCATTTTAGGGAGCTTAATAAAGCAATCATCACAGATTGTCATCCGTTACCACACATGGATGAACTGTTCACCAAACTTTGAGGAGCCACAGTCTTTTTGACTATTGAGCTTGCGTCTGCTTACCACCAAATTTTGTTGCACCCAGATAGCAGAGATCTGACTGCATTTGTTACACATGATGACCTTTTCCATTTCTGCAGTCCCATTTGGCCTCACTTCAGCACCCTCAGCCTTGCAAAAAATGATGACAACCATACTTGCAATCTTACCTGGTGTGCAGGTCTACTTAGATGATGTTATTTACTTTGGCACTACACAGCAAGGCCATGATGCTAATCTACGCAAGGTGCTGCACACATTGCTTTAGACTGGACTAAAACTGAACATGGAAAAATGTAAGTTCAACCAAACCTCCCTACGTTTCTTGGGCGTCACCATTTCCAAAGATGGACTTAAACCTGAGCCTGATAGGGTCACAGCAGTGATCAATGCACCTGCCCCATTTGACACCACATCCCTGTGATCCTTCTTTGGCCTTGCAGCATGGTAAAGTTATTCCTAACTTTTCAAAGGCTGTAGAACCATTATGTGCTGTACTTAAGGAATCTTTTGAGCTAAAACTTAAATGGACTGCTGAGGCTCAGTCTAGTTTCACAGAGATTAAAATACTGCTAGCAGACAGCCCTGGCCTGGCGCTGTACGACCCCAAGTTGCCCACTTATGTAACTACTGATGCTTCTTGACTATCGTTTGAGGGGTGTGCTTACATAGCTACACCCAGACAATACAGGAAGAATTGTAGCTTTCACATCCAGGACCCTTTCACCAACCTAAAGAAAATACTCTACTGTTGAGGGGGAAGCGCTTGCAAGTGTTTGGGCAGTAGGAAAGTGGAGGACATATCTATGGGGGCATCACTTTGTCCTATGCACAGACCACCAAGAACTTACGACGCTGCCAATATCCAAGGGCGCTAGCCTTGCAGAACTATGGATTGCCAAGTTGTCAGCATGACTACTCTGCTTCACATATGATGTGATTTACCACCTTGGAAAACAAAATGTAACTGCTGACTACTTGTCTAGACTGCCTTTACCCAACACAGGGGATACATCTGATGAGCCAGACAATGTAGCCACAGTTTTGGCAGACTCTCTACATGCCATTTCATTGTCAGAGTTTACTGCTGCATGTAAAACCTGCCCACAGCTGACATCTCAGAGATCAGATACAAAAAGGTTGGCCAAAACGCACAAAGAACATGACAGATGAGCTGGTTCCATTCGTTCATGTGCGTGATGAACTGGCTGTGGATAACTCACCTCACTGGTGCTGAGAGGCACTGATTGATTGGCTGTTCCCTTCTCACTGTGATCCAAACTGGTAAACCTTGCACACGAGGGGCATCAAGGTATTGTCTGCACCAAGCAAAGGCTACATGAGTTGTATTGGTGGCCCTCAAATGGATAGACAGGTTCATGCAATGATAGCTTCTTGTGTTTCATGCCAATAGAGTGACAAGATAGCAAAGACTGCTCCAGCACCACTTGCACCTGTGGAACTGCCAAGTGGACCATGGAAAAACTTGCTGTTGACATTGTAGGTCCCTTTGAGTATGCAACATGAGACTGCCATTATACTATAACTCTCACTGATTAGTACAGCAAAGTGGCCTGAAGTGGCATTTGTTCATACTGTCACAACAGATGTGATTATTGTTTTTTAGCTTCAGTGTTCAGTCATGAGGGAAATGCTCTGTATTTGGTTTCGGACAATGGCTGTTAGTTTACTTCCCATGCATTTAACACCTTTTTGGGAGAGAGGGAGATAACACATCTGCGCTCCAGGATGTACTATCCAAGAGCAAATGGAGCAATCAAAAGATTCAACAGGGTGTTGAAAGCGTGCATACAGATTGCACAAAAGACGTGCAAACCGTGGAAAATAGCAGTAACAGAACTCTTACATATCTATTGGGCTACACCACATGGTACTACAGGAGCAACCCCATTTGAGTTGCTGAGAAACAGGAAAATGAGAACAAAGCTGAATGTTCTTCCTGTCTCATCGGAGTACAAGTCACATGAGAAAATGAAAGACACAGTGAGATACAAGCAACAAAAGAACAAGGAGTACGCTGAGAGGAGGGGAGCAAAAGTAACTACCGTTCAAGTGGGGGACACAGTGCGTGTCCGCAGACCTAAACACGTCCATAAGGGATCATCAAGATTCTCAGAACCCCTTACTATTGTAAGAAAAGTAGGCAAAAGTATGTACAGTGCATCCAGAAAGTATTCACAGCGGTTCACTTTTTCCACATTTTGTTATATTACAGCCTTACTCCAAAATGGATTAATTTATTTTTTTCTCAAAAATTCTACACACAATACCCCATAATGACAATGTGAAAAGTTTTTTTTTTGAGATTTTTGCAAACTTATTAAAAATAAAAAACTAAGAAATCACTTGTACATAAGTTTTCACAGCCTTTGCTCAATATTTTGTTGATGCATCTTTAGCAGCAATTACAGCCTCAAGTCTTTTCAAATATGATGCCACAAGCTTGCCACACCTATCTTTGGGCAGTTTCACCCATTCCTCTTTGCAGCATCTCTCAAGCTCCATCAGGTTGGATGGGAAGCGTTGATGCACAGCCATTTTCAGATCTCTCCAGAGATGTTCAATTGGATTCAAGTCTGGGCTCTGGCTGGGCCACTCAAGGACACTCACAGAGTTGTCCTGAAACCACTTCTTTGATATCTTGGCTGTGTGCTTAGGGTCGTTGTCCTGCTGGAAGATGAATCGTTGCCCAAGTCTGAGATCAAGAGCACTCACTGTCATGTTTGTGCACATTGTGCAGCAAACAAGTGAAAAGGATTTGAGCCCAATCACAGGTGAAGCTCATGTGTTTATTAAACAGAAAATCAACATACAAAGTGTCCCACAAAAACAGTCCAAACATGAGTAAGGGTACAGACGAACAGGCTACAAACTCCGTTGGCTGGAGGAGGAGGAATGAGCCCCACGCACTCCCAGACGTAACTGGGCAGGGGAGAAGGAAAAGCAAATAATAATGAGGAGAAAGCCCCCGGCGGAATGGTGGGCACAGTACTTACAATAAAAGAACCCAACAAGGAGAAGCCTGGACATTGAATATTGACTAACGCCGCCACAATGAGTGCTCACACTGTCACCCATAAATACCCCGTGTACTAATGAGTGACAAGTGGATGCAGGTGTGCGGCGGCAGCCGGAGCATGAGTGGGGCACGAGTGTGTAAGTGCGTGCATGTGTGTGAATATATACTGAATAATACAGGTATGCGTGGGTGCATGCATATGTGTGTGTGTGTGTGTGTGTGTGTGTGTTGTAGCATCATCGTCCTCCTCAAAACCAAGACAAGATCACTTCTCTCCAGTTTACAGGAATTTCAATTTATTCATTACACAGGAATATCACCTTTCTGCCTTCTCAGGAATATCACTGGCTTTTTGCTGACTCATGCAGGCTTCTTCCAGACCTGACCAAAGATGCTTGCTTTCCCAGGACCCCAATGTAAACAATTGCCGCTTGCAGAGATTGTAAGGATCAGAGTTTGCTTTTAAAGGCTCAAAGGAACATAAAACTCAGGAGACCAGACCTCTCAACATGAACACTGCATTTGATAACGTACCTTTTCACAGGAAACCAATGTTTTTAAAAGAGTCATAAACCACTTAATCTGACGGTTTTATAGCCTATGCTGTCCAGGCCTTCGCCAGATACTAAGGAAATCATCTACAGCTCAACAGTACCTCCTAGCGGATACCTACGGAATGTGTTTTCAGTACGTAGGATGACTTTTAATTTGTTCTAAATATTAAGTTTCTTTCAGCTTATCCTGGATCCTAAGGACACTGAAAATCATCCCCCTTATCACCAACCATGGTTTGCTGCATGTTCTGCTGTTCTAATCTTGACCTAAATGTGAATGCATGTATTATAATTATGTATAAGAAATGTTATATTCATGAGTGTTATTGGAGTAATGGTATAAATGCATGATCACCATATATTAGCCAAGTCATTTAATTTAGTTAGATTTTATATTGAGCATTTATCTTATAAGAACTGACTGTTGATTTTTCCCTCTGAAAATTCATGGGATGGTGTCTCCATTTGGTTGGCTGCTCTCAAACAAAGAAATGTTTTCACATTGGATAACAGCCATTTCAAACTGATTCTGAAAGAGTAGATTGGTCGTTTGACGACTGACCTCATCAGTTTTACGACCCGGCGAGGTAACTTTAAAAGACAGAAGTTAGATTTGAGTACACAAAGACATGAGGAAAAACAGGGTTAACAGTTGAGTCACAGCACAGTTAAGAGTTTTGAAAAAGTCAGAGATCAGACAACAGGCAGGAAGATTAACTAGAAATAGAATTAAGAATTAGAAACACAGAAAGAAGAAAGAAAGAGATTTTGAGAAAGATTAGGAACTAAATTCAGATTAAAGAAGCAGAATAGTAATCTAGATCTCAGAAGAAGATTTTATTCCCCCGTTTCAAGGCCCTGTGAAGTTTTATTTTATTCTCTGTATGTTTGTCAAATCTTTTCTTATATTCTGGAAACTGAGGAGAAATCATTTTTCTTTAGAGCTCGTCCCTTTTTAGAGAATCAAATTCTCAAACTTTTTCTTTCACCTCAGAAGCCATTCTTATCCTAGTAAATGTTTTTCTAACACTTTTTTTTAATGACTTTTCACGCCATTAAAGTGGACCTTTAATTTGCCTAGTTTAAAGTGAAGAGACTGAGAAGATTTTCCTTCAGTTTTTTTGGTCTATCCCGCTACAAGAGACCCCAAATTTGGATTCTTTTCCCAAGGACTTTTCACGCCGCCCTGAGACAAAATCACCCACGGCTGCAAATGTCTCTTTGAAGGGCCCCCAGCTGAGTTATCGCCCCACGGCTGTGAGTGAGGAAAGCAGCCGCTTCCTCCCGACGTCCGAGCTTCAAAAAAACCCAGCGGTACCGACCAGCGGGATTTGGACCTATGGCCGTGTGTGAGTGAGACTTATTTCTCCTATTTCTGGGTTAAAACGTGATGTCCTAACAATTAAATTACAATTGAATATTGCCCGTATTTCAGGGCTCAATTAGTCTCAGCCACAGGATAGAACTGTAAACTTAATGAAAACTTTCAGTCATTTTTAAGTAACTGCCCTTAAATTTTGTAGATTAATTCAGGAGTCATTTTTAGATAATTAGCTTATGAATTTTCCTCATAAAATTGCAATGTTTTGTTAAAACATTCCAGTCTCATTTACTGTTGAAACATAAGTCTAGTACTCCTTGGTTCTGCAGAGGTGTAACGCTGGATTTTATGTTCAGGAACTCAATATCAGTTGATGTGATATTTTACGCTGTCATCATCTGAATCTGTTTATTCATCATTTGAACGCCATGTCATGTAACCTGAATGATTTTAATAAATGAGTGAATAAGAGCAGTTGAAGCGTTTTCCTTTCGCATATACAGGTTTCCTAATCACGGCAGGACAAAAACTCACTGAAACTTTGAGACTGATTCATTAAGCAATTTAAGGTACAAAATTAATTAAAACTAAAGTTAATTTTATTGTCCTTAGGACTGGTGCCCCTTTTACGAGTGCTTTTATTTAATTTAGCTGGTGTAGAAGTGATGGTTCAACTCCGCCCCCCTTTCACACCCACTATTAAATAAAATAAATAATTCCTGTACCTTATGACAAATAATTTTATAGGCTCTTCATCCTACAGTGTACATGGGTGAGAGTGCAAGAGAAACAGGGGAGTAAACAAATGATGTCAGTCAGCTGGTGGATGCTGGCAGAGAGGGAGAGGCGTGGCTGTAGGCTGGCAGGGAGCCCAGGACCCAGAGGCTCCTAAAACCTGCCAGCTGAAAATTAAGAAAACAATGATCAGGGAAACTACAGCCACAAATCATGGAACGGAGTTGGACACGTCCAACCCGGCCCATGAAACTCTGGAGCAGGTTTTCATCCAGGATGTGTCTGTACATTGCTTCATTCATCTTTCCCTCTATCCTGACTAGTCTCCCACTTCCTGCCGCTCAAAAACATCCCCACAGCATGATGCTGCTACCACCATTGGCATGGTTATGAGCGGTGCCTGGTTTCCTCCATACATGACACCCGGCATTCATGCCAAAGAGTTCAATCATTGTCTCATCAGACCAGAGAATTTCGTTTCTCATGGTCTGAGAATCCTTCAGATGCCTTTTGGCAAACTCCAGGGGGGCTGCCATGTGCCTTTTACTAAGGAATGGCTTCCGTCTGGCCACTCTACCATACAGGCCTGATTGGTGGATTGCTGCAGAGATGGTTGTCTTTCTGGAAGGTTTTCCTCTCTCCACAGAGGAATGCTCAAGCTCTGACAGAGTGACCATTGGGTTCTTGGTCACCTCCCTGACTAAGGCCCTTCTCCCCCAATCACTCAGTTTAGATGGCCGGCCAGCTCTAGGAAGAGTCTTGGTGGTTCCAAACTTCTTCCATGTATGGATGATGGAGGCCACTATACTCACTGGGACCTTCAAAGCAGCAGAAATTTTTCTGTACCCTTCCCCAGATTTGTGCCTTGAGACAATCCTGTCTCGGAGGTCTACAGACAATTCCTTTGACTTCAAGCTTCGTTTGTGCTCTGACATGCACTGTCAACTGCAGGACCTTATATAGAAAGGTGTGTGCCTTTCCAAATCATGTCCAATAAACTAAATTTACCATAGGTGGACTCCAGTTAAGCTGTAGAAACATTTCAAGGATGATAAGTGGAAACTGTACCTGACCTCATTTTTGAGCTTCATGGCAAAGGCTGTGAGTACTTATGTACATGTGATTTTGAAGTTTTTTTTATTGTTAATAAATGTGCAAAAGTCTCAAAAAACATTTTCCACATTGTCATTATAGGGTATTGTGTGTAGAATTTTGAGGAAAAAAATTAATTTAATCCCTTTTGGAATAAGGCTGTAACATAAAATGTGGAAAAAGTCAAGCGCTGTGAATACTTTCTGGATGCAGTGTAAAACTATACCTTGAATATGTTTTGGTAAAGTGCTAGTGTGTCAGTATTCAAAAACAAATGGACCTAACTGTAGAAGAGCTTGAAATGATGAGGCGATTTGATATATAAACCAAAGTTTATTTATCAGCTCTCCTAACAAGTCTCATTCTAGTGCAGAGGTAGCAGAAGGAAAAGAGACCGAATATCTCCGGCTCACTGACTTTATACTTGCACATAACAAAAGACATGCATAACAAAGGCTGACATCCCTCATTATCTTAATCCCCCCATTGTCTTGGTATTTCCTCTCCTCGCCCAGGGGGTGAGGGTAGCTCCTCCGGTCTCCACCGCAGTGTCTGGGAACGTCTTTGTTCTTCACTTGGCGGTTGAGAGCTTTTGTCCTTTCAGAGGTGTGAAGTTGCTTTACATATGTAATTACCAAACATTTCCACATGCTTCAACATATGTAGGTTATGGAATATATGATTAATATAGCCCACAGCCCCCCCCCAAACGACTAAGAAAGGACAATAGAAAGGTTCACAGTCTAAGATAATTACTATGACATACTAAGTGTTACATCTCTTGCCACAGAAGAAACTTTCCAGCAGCCATGCCCCTAAGAGAGTTCAGTGGTAATCATAACAGCATAGTAAAATCACAAGTCAGTCCTAAACTGTTGCAGCACAATTAGTGAAAAATTGTGGAGTAGTTTGCGTCAGTCCCTGTGCTGTCTGGGTTTTAATCTTCTCCCAAAACTGCTGTGGGTTCGTTTAGGCGTCCTGCTGGGACCTTCTTGTGAGGAATCTGCAGCGTGGGAAGGAGAGTGGTTAACTGTTCCCTGCAGGGGGGCTGAGTCTTTTCTCTTGGGGGGTCTACCCCGCCGAGGTGTTCTTGCCAACTGTGCAGGCTCGTCTTTCAACAAGAAGGCAGGTTTAGGTCCGTCAATGCTGACTGTTTCTTTTCTATCCCCAAAATCAAGCACAAAGTGTTTATCACCATGTTCCAGCACTCTGAATGGCCCATCGTATGCTGGGTGGAAAGTTGGTTTCAAAGCTTCATGCCTAACAAAAATGAACTCAGCGTTTTTTAAAGCTTGAGGGACAAAAACCCGTGGAAAGGAGTGATGAGCTGGACCAGGGAGAGAGTCCGGTCCGTTGCTGCCTAAAAACCTTGGGACTGGAAGATGCCCTGGCTCTGGATTCTCTGGTAAAAATTTACCTGGGAGCCTGAGAGGCTGTGCAAAAACTAATTCTGCCGGAGAGGCGTCTAGATCCTCTTTAGGCGCAGCACACAACCCCAATAAAACCCAGGGAAGTTTATTTACCCAATTTGTATCCGTTAGTGAGGCTCTGAGGGCAGCCTTTAAAGACCTGTGAAAACGCTCGCATAACCCATTAGCCTGAGGGTGATAAGCGGTGGTGCGGTGAATTGTTGCCCCTAAGCTGCTGGACATAGCTGACCAAAGCTCTGAGACAAATTGAGGCCCCCTATCGGACGTGATGTCCGATGGGACGCCGAAACGTGCTACCCAGTTTGTCAAAAAGACACGAGCGACTTCCTCCGCTGTGGTTGCCGCTAGAGGGACTGCCTCTGGCCAGCGTGTGGTGCGGTCTATCATTGTTAACAGGTGTGTGAAACCTTGGGAGGAAGGTAGTGGCCCCACGAGGTCGACATGAACGTGGTCGAACCTTCTAGTAGGGATTGGAAAAGGCTCCAGAGGGGCTTTTGTGTGTCTGTGTATTTTGGCGCGCTGACAAGAAATGCAAGTTTTTGCCCATTCTTTTACGTTTTTGCGCAGGCCTGGCCACACAAACTTTTCGGCGACCATTTCAACCGAGGCGCGCACACCTGGGTGCGCGAGGGAGTGAATTGCGTCGAAAATACGGCGGCGCCATGTAGCTGGTACTAACGGGCGAGGTCGGCTGGTTGAAACATCGCATATTAGGGGGGGCACGCCGTCGCGTAAACCCTTTTTCTCCAGCCTTAACCCTGTTGGTCCAGACAGGAGTGCGTGCACGTCCGCGTCACTGCTTTGTTCCTCTGCCATGGCTGCATAATCTATCCCTGCATGGATAGGTGCTGCGTATGTGTCTGCGTTAGTGAAGAGTTCTGCTGCTGAGGCAGTATAATCTGTCTCCTCGCGCTCTGGTGATGTCACAGCGTGAGAGAGGCAGTCTGCTACTACGTTAAGTTTGCCTGCCATGTGTTGAATGTCTGTGGTGAACTTTGAAATCGCAGCCAGCTGTCTTTGTTGCCTGCCTGACCATGGTTCTGAAATTTTAGCCATAGCAAAGGTGAGCAGTTTATGGTCTACAAAAGCCGTGAAACTCCGCCCTTCTAACCAGAACTGGAAGTGGCGGATGGATAAATGAAGCGCTAGCAGCTCCCTGTCAAAAGTGCTGTATTTACGCTCAGTTTGGTTTAGCGATTTGCTAAAGAATGCTAAAGGTTGCCAGATCCCGCTGACATGTTGTTCTACAACTGCCCCTATAGCCAGGTCCGAAGCGTCCGTGGTTAGCGCGATGCGGGCCGAGGGATCTGGGTGAACTAACAATGTGGCGTTAGCTAGAGCGCTCTTTACTTCCGCGAAGGCATGTTCGCGCTCCGGGGTCCATTCGACCGCGTTGGAAGCTTTCTTTTTTTTGAGCGCGTCATATAGGGGCTGCATGAGCTGAGCTACGTGGGGGAGGAAACGGTTGTAAAAATTAACCATTCCTAAAAATTCTTGTAGTGATTTGACCGTCTGTGGCCATGGGAAACTTTTTATCGCGTGAACTTTGTCTGGAAGTGAAACTGCCCCCTTCGGAGAGACTTTGTGTCCTAAAAAAATCAATTTGTGACACGCCGAATTTGCATTTGGCTGGATTGATTATTAGCCCGTGCTCTGCTAGTCTCTGAAAAACCGTAGTGAGGTGCTGCTTGTGTTCTTCCTCAGACGAGCTGGCTACCAGCATGTCGTCGAGGTAGACGAAGACAAAAGGAAGGTCGCGTAAGACCGCGTCCATCATTCGTTGAAAAGTTTGAGCGGCGCCTTTGAGGCCGAAAGGCATTCGCAGAAATTCAAAAAGGCCGAAAGGGGTTATTACAGCTGTTTTAGGAATGTCCTCCGCTCGGACTGGTACTTGATGATAGCCGCGGACTAAGTCTATTTTTGAAAAAATGCGCGCACCCGCCAGATGTAGTGAAAAATCTTGAATGTGAGGAATTGGGTAGCGGTCATGCGCTGTAGCATTGTTTAATCTGCGGTAATCTCCGCACGGTCTCCAAGAACCGTCGGATTTCGGAACCATGTGAAGTGGTGAGGCCCAAGGGCTCTTCGAGCGTCTAACAATGCCCAATTTTTCCAGGATCGTAAACTCGTCACGTGCTATGTTGAGCTTGGCCGCGTCTAAGCGGCAAGCTTTGGCAAATACGGGTGGGCCCGTTGTGGGAATAAAATGTTCAACCCCGTGTTTAGCCACAGTGGCTGAGAATTTGGGAATTGTGAGTGCTGGAAATTGGGTGAGGAGTTGCTCAAACTTACCTCCTGCCGTGGTGACGTTAGCCTGCACAGGTGGTGGAGAAACTCGAGCTGAGCATGGAATAGAAGCAAAGGACAGTGCATTAACCAAGCGCCTATTTGCTAGATCCACTAATAACCCATGTGCACACAAAAAATCTGCGCCTAACAAGTTAAACCTCACCGCTGCTACAACAAATGTCCATCTGTAGTTGCGGCCGTGGATGTGGAGGTGCAGGCTCTTTTCGCCGAAAGTGTCAATGTTAGAGCCGTTGGCTGCCACCGCTCCGTTGCCCCGGGTGCCCATGGCTCGATCTGCGTGGGAGGGCGTGACGAAACTCAGCTGAGCTCCTGTGTCGATGAGGAACTGCTTGCCGGTGTGTCCATCCGTCACATACAACAGCTTATTCTTCTCGCCGAGAACCGCTGCCGTTAACGGCTCTCGGCTTTGGCGTTTAAATTTGCAGGGGAGAACACATTTGTGAGCCTTCTCGGCGAAACGGTGGTGATAATAACAGACGTCGCTCCGTCTGTCACGTTTTGGCCGTGTCGCTGTCACCGCGGGCTGGATCTGCTCAGTGGGTTGTGGCTCTTCGTGGTTCTGGGCATCAGCGTTGAGGTCTGCGGATGCTGCTGTGGGTGTCTGCTCCTTGCAGGCGTTGACGAGCCGTTGAGTTTCGTTGGCGAGCACGCGGAAGTCTTGCTGGGTGCTGCATCTCATGTTGGCGAGTGTCCCTCTCATGTGTGGCGGCAGCGTGCTGAGGAAAATGAATTGGAGGAGGAAGTTGTCATTGTCTTCTTCTTTAAGCTGCAGCAAATCCTCTATGAGGGCTTTAGGTTTGCACCCTCTGTGGCCGTAGACCGCCAGGATCTTCTCGGCTCTCTCTTCAGCTGAGGGGACGTAATTTGCCACGATGGTTGCCTTCAGTGTTTCATATTTGTCTTGGGCCGGCGGCCGCCGGATCATGCTCCGCACACACCTCGAAGTGGCGGCGTCGAGTTTGGAGACGATATGATAGAATTTGGTATCGTCAGCCGTGATGCCCGCCAGTGTAAACTGGGCTTCAGCTTGCTGAAACCACGAGGCGGGGTCTTCTTGCCAGAAGTCTGGCAGCTTGACAGCGACGGCATTTGTGTATACCATCACTGCTGTGTCCGCAGGGTGAGAGTGCCTTGCTTCGGCTCTCACAGCGGTGCTGGTGCTCGGCTGAGACCTCTCAATCCCTTCGGCCGGGGGGGAAAGACGTCCATCTGTTCCCCTGTCTGTGTGGGCGCTGGCGTCTGCCTGGGTCGCCACGGATGAGTCGATTGTGGGGGAACGCCTCAGGTCCATACTCGCGTCAGGGGTCACCAGTGTAGAAGAGCTTGAAATGATGAGGCGATTTGATATATAAACCAAAGTTTATTTATCAGCTCTCCTAACAAGTCTCATTCTAGTGCAGAGGTAGCAGAAGGAAAAGAGACCGAATATCTCCGGCTCACTGACTTTATACTTGCACATAACAAAAGACATGCATAACAAAGGCTGACATCCCTCATTATCTTAATCCCCCCATTGTCTTGGTATTTCCTCTCCTCGCCCAGGGGGTGAGGGTAGCTCCTCCGGTCTCCACCGCAGTGTCTGGGAACGTCTTTGTTCTTCACTTGGTGGTTGAGAGCTTTTGTCCTTTCAGAGGTGTGAAGTTGCTTTACATATGTAATTACCAAACATTTCCACATGCTTCAACATATGTAGGTTATGGAATATATGATTAATATAGCCCACACTAACTGTATTTTGGATTATATCTGATGGCACATACAGTATGTGTGGTCTGCAGTCATTATTTATTTAACGCAGTACTCCACCCCCCCCCCCACAGACTAACCAATTTAAGAGAACATTTGGTGAGAATAAGTTGAGTGCATGTTGAGTACATAAGTTAAGGTGGTCGTGGGGTGGGGTTTGATCCCATCCCCCAACCAACAGTGATCTGTGTGGAGTTTGCATGTTCTCCCTGTGTCTGCATGGGCTTACTCTGGGATTTCTCAGGTTTCCTCCCACATGCCAAAAGCATGCAAGTTAGGGTAATTGGCATCAAACTGGGGATTCTAAATTGTCCTTAGGTACGACTGTGAGAGTGAATGGTTGTCTGTCTCTCTGTGTTGACCTTGTGATGGACTGGCGATCTGTCCAGGGTGTACCCTGCCTCTCGCCCAAAGACGCTGGAATAGGCTCCAGCCCCCCTGCGACCCGAAAAGCATTAAGTGGAAGAAGATGGATGGATGGATGGATGTATAGACAACGGGTAATCACAGAACACAGAACAGGTGGGGACACTAATCAGGACTAACCAATGACACATGGGGAAAACACCGTCAACAGGTACAGAAAACAGGTTGGGCTGGGAAGTACAAACAAGTGAGGTCAAGGACTACACATGAGACCTGAACAAAGGACCAGGGGAGATGTAACCATGACAAGAATGTAGAAGACAAGAACTACTGATGAAACAGAATAATAATACAACAGAAACCAAAATATTAATAACTAGAGCGCTGTGATCGTGAGATGTTCCGAGACTGTTGAGCAATAATCCAAAATGGTGGCTCGCATCGACTGAGCATAAACAGACTTTTCCATAGGTAGTGTTTCTTGTCTTTTGTAATTAATCTGAATGAAGGAAACCGTTCTCAATTTGCAGTCATGCAGCATGAGCGATTACCTCGTTTATTCCGGAATTGCTGAAAAAAAAAATGAAAATCCAGAACAACTGGTCCATGAATTTATGTCCACACAGCTGAAACTGTCCTCTGAAGGTACAAAATCAATTACCTTCCACAGAGTCCATGACATTGGGCAAAAAAGTCCCCAAAATAAACATCCCAGACCTATTGTTGCCAAATTTGAACATTTCAAGCAAAAAATTCTGGTACAGAGGCAAGGCCAGGCAGCTTAAAAACACCAGTTATGGTCTAAATGATCAATTACTACAGGAAATCAAGGAAAGGAGAAGAAAGCTTTTTCCCAATAGGAAACAAAAAATTCAAGAAGGTAAACAAACTGTTGTCTCTGTGGATAGATTGTTTATAGATGGCAAGCTGTTTATGGATGAAACCATAACCCCCTGGTTATTCCAGAGCCCCCTTTGTTTCCTTCACTACATGTGGAAAAAAGATTACGATTGTGCGCAGGTCTCTTATGCGACTGTGCACAGGTCTCTTATTCGATCTTGGTTTAAATCGTTAACATTTGTCTAATGTTTTTTTCTTGTTTGCTGAGTTTGTTGTTTGCTTGTTTGTCTGTTGTATTTAATTTTGTTGAAGTTGTTAGGTTGTTGTTGGATGTCATCTGTATTTTTTCACCATTTACCACCCTTTATGTCTGTTCTCTTTCATACTTCTGATTCACAGGAAATAAGTACATGCACCTTAAGTACATGCACCCCATTTTCTTGCAAATGCAAGCAAATGGAACAGAGACATCATGCGCGCACACCCAAGCACACATACGTAGGTATATATTGTATATTTTATACACACACACATGCATACATTACAGACATATAATCACATAGGCACATTTAGTAAGCCTTCAGCACAAAAACCAGTTAGTGAAAACATGCCCACATTAAAGTTTGTCATGTGGAACATACGTGGAATTGGTACCAGGGAGAAGAGGCTAAAAGTTTTTAATCAACTGAAGGATCTACAAGCAGACTTTGTCTTATTACAGGAAACACATGTTTCTAAGTCATCTGTAGATGCGCTCACCTCCCCGGAATTTCCCCACATGTACTCAGCCTGCTTTAATTCCAAACAAAGGGGGGTAGCTATATTGGTAAACAGAAGAATACGCTTTGTTGTGAATAATACCATAGCAGATCCAAAAGATAGATTTATGATATTAAAAATCTCAGTTCAAAATTTGGATCTATGTATTGCAAGCGTTTATGGCCCAAATGTTGATGACCCATCCTATTTTCACACTTTCTTCACCTCTCTTTCTGAGCACTTGGACACTACACTCATAATAGGAGGAGGCTTCAACCTGGTATTAAACCCTGCAATTGACAGGCTCAGTACATCGGGGAATATCCCCGTGCATTCTTTGGGAAGCAGCAAAAGCAGTCATGCGAGATAAAATAATCTCTCACTCTTTGTATAAGAATAAAAAAAATGAAAAAGTACTGGTACTGGAGTTAGAACAGAAAATTAAATCATTGGAGATGACCTGTACCGTTTCTTCACAGGAACAGGCACTTTACAATCTGAGAAAATTAAAGCTGGAATTAAAAGAAATTACAAACAAAAGGACACAGTTGTTAATATGAAGACTGTGTCTTGAGAAGTTTGAATACAGTAATAAATCAGGGAGATATCTTTCTAACCAGCTTAGATAGAATAAAGAAAAAACAACTATCCACTCCATTAAGGACATGACTGGAAATATTACTCTTGAACCTGAAGAAATAAATAACTCCTTCAGAAAGTTTTATGAAAACCTCTACTCATCTCAGATTAACCCACCTGACTCAGAGATAAATACATTTCTGGACAATGTTAACTTACCACGATTAAATAATGAACAGATTGCAGCTCTGGATGCACCTCTTCTGGTGTCCGAACTCCAGGAGTCACTTAAGCACATCCCAAACAACAAAGCTCTGGGACCAGATGGTTTTCCAGTAGAATTTTATAAAAAATTTTGGCCTGTGATGGCACCTACTTTCTTTAAAATGGTGAACCAAATTAAAGAAGATAATGTAATCCCTCCAAATATGAATCTGGCTAGTATAATCCTGCTCCTTAAACCTGGAAAAGAACCTACGCTTCCATCCAGCTACCATTCCATCTCACTTATGAATGTTGATCTTAAAATAATTTGCAAAGCTCTCACCAAAAGACTGGAAAGGATAATTCCGTTTATTATACACCCAGATCAAACAGGTTTCATCAACGGTAGGCACTTGGCTAATAATACATGCAGGCTATTTAATTTAATAGACTACTGTAAGATTAATAACAGAAACCACAATATTATCTCTGGATGCAGAGAAAGACATCTTTCAGATGGGGGCATCTTCACCGAAAGACATCTTTCAGAGGGGACATCTTCACCGTGCGGTGGTAAGTGGCAGAGCTAATAGTGGAGAAGCTGACCGAGATTCCGGCCGGATCGGACGTCAACTGCAGCGGCGGAGCTCAGTGGAGGAGCTAGCTGAAGCTTCGGCTGGATCCGAGGTCAGCTGGACCAGATACTGGTAGCACCAGAAAATTATCCTGCTATCATTAGCTGCAGGATACACCGGGAGAGCTTTGGCTTTACTGGCAGATACCTGCTACCAGGCTACGACCCAAGCTAACGGTCTCCGTTAGCCATTGATAGAACAACGCTAGCTGGAGGCCTCCACTAGCAACCGAGGGAGCATTGGCCTCCTCGGCTTCACCGGTGGATCCAGTTACTTAATTGCTAGTCAACAGGTGAGCTTCTCCCTTGATTCTAATCAAATCAATCAAAATCAAATTACTCATTATGCCTCCAAAAAAGAGTCAGACACATGGAGAGGAGCTGAAGGAGATTAAACTCTCCCTAAACTTTATGTCTGAGGAAATATCTAAAATAGCTAAACAACAAACGCTGCTTGTCAACCTTATGGAACAAGTGTGCGAGCTAAAGGCTGAAATTATGGACAAGGACAAGAAAATTAAATCCTTAGAAAAATGTGTGGATGAACTTGAACAATATACAAGAATGGATGACGTCATTGTGAGCGGTCTGAACACCAGACACCGCTCCTATGCGCGTGTGGCAGCTGGAGTTGGTAATCAGGATGGGCAGGATGAGACACTGGCTGAGTCATACACTCTTGAGCAGCAGGTATTGACCTTTTTCAATTCTAAAAACATTGTTGTGGACAATGAGACTATTTCGGCTTGCCACACATTATCCAATAAAAACAGTAAAGGAAAACCAGCGATTATCATCCGATTCGTCAGTAGGAAAGCAAAAATTGATCTTCTGCGACAAGCAAAAAAACTGAGAGGAACGGCTGTCTACATAAATGAACATTTAACAAAAAAGAACTCCGAAATAGCTAGACAAGCCAGGGCCCTCAGAAAACAAGGAAAAATAAAGTCGACATGGACAAGAAACTGTAAGGTGTGGATAAAACTGCTTGGCACTCCAGAAGACGCTAAAGTAATGATGATTGGAGAAATGGAGGAATTGGACAGATTTAAACCTTAGCCCTGATTCAGGAATAACGGTGCAGTAATCATGAGTGGAAATTTTGTGTTCTTTTCCTTTTTTCTTCTTGGTGTACATGGTTGTCATAAATTATGTTTAATACTTTAGTCAATCATCCTTCCTCATTTGTAGATGGAGGTGTAGTGGGGCAAATTGAAGCTGGAAATTTTGTTAGTGCTGAACAGCAACCACAGGACATTTTGGGAGGTGTTGACCCAGACAACAATTATTTTGGTCATATTAATAATAAGTGTGTTTATTATGAAGAACAACAATTAAATGGAATTATGAATTTGGATCAAACATTAACAATAATACATATTAATAGTAGGAGTCTCTATGCAAACTTTGATAGTATTAAGGAGTTTTTGAATCAATTTAATACACCATTTAGGATTATTGCAATAAGTGAAACATGGATTAATGAAGAAAAAGATGTAAACTTTGAACTAGATGGATATGAGATGTACACACAAAATAGGAAATGTAAAAGTGGTGGTGGGGTAGCACTGTATATTGATAGAAAATTAAAAAGTAAAAAAGTAGACAGTATGGCATCAGCAGTGAATGAAAGTATGGAATGTTTAACAATTGAGATTACGATGGAAAAAAGAAAAAAATATAATAGTAAGTTGTATATATAGAGCACCAGGATCTGATATGGAAAAATTTAAAAATGGGATGGAAAAGATGTATGCAAAAATAAGACAAAAAGATATTTTTATTTGTGGTGACTTTAACATAGATTTAATGAAAATAAAACAACACAAACCAACTGAAGATTTCTTAGATATAATGTATAGCTTAACCTTATTTCCAAAGATTACAAAACCTACAAGAATAACGACACACTGTGCTACCCTGATAGACAACATTTTTACCAATGTTATTGAATATAATATGGTGAGTGGTATAATAATAAATGATATTAGTGACCACTTGCCTGTATTTGTTTCTTTAGATGTTAATTATGGGGCTAATGAGAGTAAGAATAATAATAAACTATGTAAAAAGATTATCTATAAAAGAATACGAACAGAAGATAGAATCAGTGATTTAAAAGAAGACTTAATGTTACAGAATTGGGATGTTGTCTATAGAGAGAAAAATGTGGACTTGGCATATGATAAATTTATTGATATATTTAAATTATTATATGATAAAAACTGTCCAATTAAAGAAATTAATAAAAAACACATATACAAAAATTGCCCATGGTTAACCAAAGGGTTACAAAATGCTTGTAAAAAGAAAAATTATCTCTATAAAAATTTTATTAAATTAAGAACTAAAGAATCTGAAAAAAGATATAAAACATATAAAAATAAATTAACTGAAATAATACGAACTAGTAAAAAATTATATTATAGGAAAATGTTAAATGAAAATAAAAATAATATAAAAGGAGTCTGGGATATATTAAACAAATTAAGGAAAAATGGAACTAAGAAAATGATATATCCAGAGTATTTTACTGATAATTGTGGTGATATTTATGATAAGAATATGGTAGTAAATAAAATGAATAAATTTTTTGTAAGTGTTGGGCCAGAGTTGGCAGCAAAGATTCCAAATCAAGGAAAAGACACTGTGAGTGAGACTTTAATTGGAAGTAACCCTCGGTCAATTTTTCTTACAGCGGTGGATGAACTAGAGGTAAAATCTGTTGTTGAAAAGTGTAAAAATAAATTATCTACTGATTGTGATGGTATTGATATGGCACTAATAAAAAGAACTGTTGATGGTATATTAAAACCATTCACATATATTTGTAATTTATCATTTCAAACTGGTTCATTCCCGCAGAAAATGAAAATAGCAAAAGTAATTCCATTATTTAAGCAATGAAATAAACACCAATACACAAACTACAGACCAGTATCACTTCTCCCACAATTTTCAAAAATTCTGGAAAAACTTTTCAACAACAGATTAGAAAACTTTTTAAATAAACAGGATGTGCTGAATCAGAACCAATATGGGTTTAGAGCCAAAAGTACAACATCGTTGGCGATAATGGATGCAACAGAAGAAATAATAAATGCATTAGATCAAGGAAAATATGCAATTGGTGTGTTTATAGATTTTAGAAAAGCATTTGATACAATAAATCATTCAATACTTCTTAATAAATTGCAAATGTATGGTATTAGGGGAATTGCTCTGAAATGGGTTACAAGTTACCTATCTGAGAGACAACAATTTGTGAAAATGGGAGAATATCTGTCTGGGTGTATGGGAATTGCCTGTGGGGTCCCCCAAGGATCAGTATTGGGCCCCAAATTATTTAACATATATATATATAAATGATATATTCCAAGTTTCTAAATTATTAAAAATAATATTATTTGCTGATGATACTAATATATTTTATTCTGGAAATAATTATAATCAGCTAATCCATACTCTAAATAATGAATTAAATAAACTAAAAAAATGGATGGATTGTAATAAACTATCACTAAATATAGAGAAAACTAAGGTAATGATATTTGGTAATTGTAAAAATAAAGAAGATATACACATTCATATAGATAATGT
The DNA here is from genome assembly GCA_020510985.1 of Pholidichthys leucotaenia. Classification (NCBI taxonomy): domain Eukaryota; kingdom Metazoa; phylum Chordata; class Actinopteri; order Cichliformes; family Pholidichthyidae; genus Pholidichthys; species Pholidichthys leucotaenia. The sequence continues at coordinate 178,673,181 of CM035848.1, forward strand.
AGTTATTGAAAAAGTTAAGAAGATCAAGTTTTTGGGTGTAGTACTGGATGATAAAATTAGTTGGAAACCACATGTCAGATACATACAAAATAAAGTTGCAAAAAATATTGCAATTATAAATAAAATTAAGCAGGTCCTAGATTATAAATCCCTTCATATTTTGTATTGTTCATTAGTACTTCCATACTTGACTTATTGTATAGAGGTTTGGGGTAACAGTTATAAAAGTAAACTTAATTCATTGTTAATATTACAAAAAAGGGCAGTCTGTGTTATGCACAAAGTCGGGTACCTCGAACATACTAATTTATTGTTTTTACACTCGAAGTTATTGAAATTATGGGATCTGGTTCATTATTACACAGCACATTTAATGTTTAAAGTTAGTAAAAACCTCTTGTCACACAATATACAGAATCTATTCAGGGAGAGAGAAGGGAAATATAATTTACGGGGGAATACAAAATTTAAAATGCACTTAGTAAGATCTACAAGGAAGAGTTTTTGTGTGTCTGTGTGTGGGGTAAAATTGTGGAATGGGTTGGGGGAGAAACACGGGCAATGTCCAAACATCCATATATTTAAATCAACATATAAAGAAATGATTTTTGAGCAGTATGAGAATGAAGGGCAGTGATGTTACATTGTGTCTTCAGTGAGGGAAGGTTGTTGTGTGTTATGGTGATTGTGAAGGTGATGGTGCTGTTTGTGTTTGCATTGAACATGCCAGAAGTGTATGTTTATTGTTGTCGCAATATTGTTGGATATGGACTGTCATTTTTGTGTCATTTTTGTTGTATAATTTGACTATGGGTGTATTATGGTGAATGTGGTTGTGGGATCATGATGATTATGAGTAATACTGTAATTTGTTTGGTGTGGAGAAGGGGTGGGACTGTATAAGCATTGGCTTCTTCCCACTCCTTTTGAACATTTTATTTTTGGTTTGTTTTTTTGTTGTGTTTTGAACTCTCTTCTTTCTTTCTTTAACAATGTTCAAATAAAATCAATGTCAATGTCAATGTCAAAAGCCTTTGACCGTGTTAATTGGTAATTTCTTTTTATGTTGTTAAACAAGTTTGGGTTTGGTTCATCTTTCATAAACTGGATTAAAACACTATATAGCTGTCCAACTGCATCTGTCTGAACAAATGATCAAACTTCTCAAAGCTTTAATCTCCAGAGAGGTACTAGGCAGGGTTGATCACTCTCGCTCTCACTTTTTACCATCTTTATCAAACCATTAGCAGCAGCCATATGACAAAATGTTGATATCAGAGGTATCCAAACTGGAGAAAAAGAACACAGGATAAGTCTTTATGCTGATGTACTGATTTTCCTTGAAAACTCACAAAGATCTTTTCTTCAGACAGTGGCGCTCATTGATAAATTTTCATTATCAGACTACTCTATTAATTGGGGTAAATCAACAGTCTTACCTATAAATTGCAGTTTTTCAAATATATCCACTATTCCAATGCAATCAGGTAATATTAAATATTTAGGAATAGATATTTCCCCCAGGCTCTCAGAGTTATTGTGACTAAATCACATTCCCCTTTTAAAAACAATACAAGATGACCATACGTGCTTGAGGACACTACCTATATCACTAATGGGAAGAATTGCAGCCGTTAAAATGATGGTCCTTCCTAAAACCAACTATTTATCCTCAATGATTCCTACCCAACCATCTATGGCCATGTATAAGTCTTTAGACTCAAATTATATGTAAATTTTTATGGAAGGATAAACCACCACAGAACAGTTTAAAATCTCTTCAAAAAGCAAAAGAGGGCGGAGGTTTAGATTTACATTTTTTTTTTAAATTACTTCTTAGCCAATAGACTACAATTTGCTTCTAAATGGACAAAATCAACCCCACTAGGAAACCCATGGTTAGGTGCTGAACAGGCTTTCTGTGGGTCACTAAATATCTCTGACTTACCTTTTATGAGTCCCTGTATTAAATGTCCTGGCTGTTTTAAAAGCATTGATATCAGCACCTCTCTGACAGCCTGGTGGAAATTTTTAAAAATTATGGGGTCTTCACTTGTCCCTTGTGAACTCACGCCCATTTAGAATAATCCTGATATCCTGCAACAAAAGAGGATGGTAAACTTTCCACTATGGCAAGAGAAAGGAATAAAAAACTTAGAACATCTTATTCGAGGTGGAAATTTATCCCATTTCAGGAACTAGTGTCACAGTGCGACATCAGTGAAAAAAGTTTCTTGAATACCAACAGCTTAAATCCATAATAAAAGCAAGATTCAATCTTAATCAGACAGATTTAGAGGTACCAATTAAGGTGGCAGAGTTTCTAAATCTTCGTTCCCCTAAATTGATATCGAAAATACACAGACTGGATGAGTCCATATCTCTGCCAAAATCAAAATGGGAGACAGACTTATTGATCAATAAGGATTAAAGCTTCTGGACACAAATATATTTAAACACTTTGATGACTAAAAACTCAAATTTACAACTCATTCAGTACAAAGTTCTACAAAGAACTCATTACACAGGACAAAGGATGTTCAGAATGGGCCTGAGTCACACAAATATCTGCTCCTACTGCACCAGCAACATCCCGGATAGTTATTTGCATGCTATGTGGTTCCTGTGCACCAGTCCAAAAGTTCTGGCAGAAGACGTGAGGACTTGTTGGCATGGCTTGGGTATCGTATCCCATCCTCACCCCCACTTTGCATATTAGGGGATTTAAATGAAATAAATATAGGGGCAAGGATGTCACACATGATTCTCACCGCTTTATGCATTGCAAAGAAAACTATGAACTGGAAATCAAGAAATAATTTATGCATGACTCACTATAATAACCTACTATTAGAATATATTAGCCTGGAGGGAATGTCTGCCTCCTAAAATAACCAACTGACTGCATTAAATTCTCTCTGGTCCCCGCTTATTAATTCTATAGCCTGAGGGGTGGCAGATGGTTGTTTGCTCTTCTTGGTGTCTCTGGCAGCTGTCTGCGCCCTGACCATGAGGGGTTTCTGTGACCCACTGGGGCCAATGACTGGAGGGCCTGTTCTGGGGTGGCTGTGTGTATGGCTTGGGGGGGTTGGTGGGGGGGGCTGCGGGGGGGGGATGGGCCGTGGCCCAGGCTGGCTGACCTTGCCTCCCAGATGTGGCTGGGTCTGGCCCTGGGCCCCTGGTGCTGGGGGGGGAGGGGTTTCCCCTCTGGGTCAGAGGTGGGTGTGTGCCGGTGGTGCGGGCCGGTCCTGGCACGTCCTTGCATGACGGGGCTGTGCCCTCCCTGGGGCCCTGGCGGTGCTCAGGGATGGGTGCCTGTGTCCTGGGCGGTCGCCCTCCCCGTCCTCTGGGGCCTGCGGTGTGTGTGTGTGTGTGTGTGTGTGTGTGTGTGTGTGTATGTGTGTGAGTGTGTGTGCATGAGTGTGGATGTGAGTGGGTGCATGTGTGTGTGTGGGTGCGGATGTGGGTGCATGCGTGTGTGTGTGGGGGGGGATGTGGAGCTGTGTGTGGGTGTAGGTGGACATGTGTGATGGTGAGTGTGTGTGTGTGCACTTAAGAGTGGGAGGGTGTGTGTGTGTATGGGTGCGGATACCTGTGGGTGGATGTGCAGGGGAGGAGGATGTGTGTGTGGGTGGGCGAACCTCGCTAGGTAGCAACCTAACCACGAATTGCCAGCCCCTAGTAGCCTGGGGGTTGGCGATTCGGGGCCTGCTTGTCCCAGCCGTCCTGTCGTTGTGTCACGGGGTGGGGTGCTTTGTCACATTGCCCCTGGTGTCTTTGGTACTGGGTGTGTGTGGGTGCTTAGGGGTGTTCAGGGGGGCTGTTGGTGGAGGTTGGTGGTTGTGTTGCCGTCAGGCTGCTTTGGGATGGCTGTGGCTGCAGGGTGGCCTGTTGCTGTCGGTGTGTGTCTGGGTGGGTGGTTGGTAGGCTTGCAGTGGGCGCTCGGGGGTGTCTCTTGCCGTGTGGGGCACCATATGGGTCTGGCCCATTGTTCACTATTGTGACTATTGTTGTTGTGCCTGTTCGTGTGTGCAAGATGAGTCAGAATGGGTGTGGCTGCTCCATCATGTTTGTGTTGCTGGGAGCACCGGGGCATGACGCTGGTGTGTCCTGGGCTGCTTGGCCTAGCGGCCCTCACCCTGAGTTGGGATTTGGGGGCAGTGGGTGGCTTCCTGAACCAGTTTGTGAGCAGGTTTCTGGGGGGGGGGGATTGCTCCCTTTTGGACCGCCTCCCTCCCAGTCTTATCTCCCCCCCCGCCCCCAATTCTGGGTTGCAATATACATCTTCTTGGATACACTTAGGATTTTGGGGAGGAGGTGTGCCACACTATGTCGGTAAAGGGAATACTTCTGCTGCACAGTGGGGCTGCCCTCACCTCAATTTTAATTGCATTTTAGACACTGACGGCTTGGGGGGATGGGGGCCCCGCTGCCTATCACAGTGGCCAGTCATGCTCCAACCACCATCCCCCCAATTTTAACTGCACTATGGTAGTTCACACACCTGCACACAATCACATCATACAACTGACACACACCTATCAGGATTTGTGCAAGGGAGGGGGGTGTGGGGGTCTTCCCCCACCACTGTTGCCCTCTTTCTGCCGGGGGCCTGGGACCCGTCATGTTGTCAAAAGCCCTGGGTGCTGCCGAATGAATAGATATGAGCAAGGGAGTGAGAGGAATTGAACAAGAGAGTAAGCGAGAGTGAGGGAGCGATGAGTAGAGTCGGTGATGGTGGGTCGGTTTTGTGAGGCGCTTTGCTTGTTGAGTGGCATCTCGGAGCGCCTGCAGTGGTCTGCTTATCAGTCACTTGGGTGGGGGTCTACTTTTGTGGCCGCGGCCGCCCTGGGGTGAGTAGGTGGGGGGGTGGCTGCTGGCCTGTGCTGGCGGTCTCCCTGGCCACTGCCGGGTGCTGGTGCACATTCAGGCTTGCTGCATCTGTATCATGGTCACCCTAAGTAATAAGGGTGAATGAGGGTGGGTGAGTTTGTGGGGGAGAGCACAAATGGATGTGAGTAGGTCGCAGTGTCAGTGAGGGTGCGTGTATGGGTGAACATGAGTGAGTGTGGGTGACCCTGAGGGTGAGAGGGAGTGAGACTGAGCAGGTACAGGAGTGAGAGAGAATGGGTGGGTCCAGGAGTGTGAGTGTGGGACTGCGTGGGGGAATGGGGGAGCAAGAGTGAGTGAGTGAGTGCATGTGGGTGCGTATGAGAGCATGAGGGTGTGAAGGTGTGGGAATGGGTGTGTCTGCTAGTCGGGAGGTGCTGGATTGTGGGGGGGGGGGGTTGTGCCTCTCAGCTACGTGGGCTCTCCTGGATGGGGAAGAGGGGGGCTTCTTTGGGCGTGGGGGTCCCCAGGGTATGCGGCAGTGGCACTGGGGGGGGGGGGCAGACCCACTGTGGGGGTGCTCGCGTGGGCCGGTCTCAGGCCCAGGGGGTGGGGTTCACTGGCCTCTTGGTGTCTGGGGCCCAGGGGCTGGCGTTGGCCCTGCTGGGTGGGTTGGCAGGCCTGGGGGTGTGGGCTGGCCGTGCCAGCCGCTTGGCTGCCTAGCCTCCCTTGGCCGTCCCTCCGGGGGATGGATGCCTAGCTTTCCTGGGGCTTGTTGACCTTGTACATTTGTGCTCTGTGGGGGTTGGTGGCGCTGCCTTACTTGCTCGGGGGTTTTTTTGGGGGGGGTGGGGGTGTTGCTTTGACCGGCCACCCTCTTCGTATGTTTCCTGACAAACCACTCACATGCATACACCTATTTTGCGTGCGGTCTCATATACATGCACACGGACACACATGCACAAATGTCTCCCCTGTAACAGGTGTGGATACCAGACTCATGTTGAGACCTCTTCTTTGGAAGAAGCAGTCTGTCTTCTATTTGTTTTAGCTGTTGGTTTGTTTGTCTTTTTTGTCTGTTCCTCTCCCTTTTCTTTCCCCCTCCTCACACTTCCTTTCCCCATTCCCCATCCCACCGGGTCCTTTATGGGTAAAATAATTTAAAGTATTAAAAGTAACTACAGGATTTTACAACAATATACAGTACGTAGATAGGTACTGTATCATGCTCCTTTTGGCAAAGTAAATCTGTTTTGGCACAATAAAGGTAGCAGATTTCTGTTCTGCTCACCTGGCTGTCTGACAGGACAAGAGGAGAAAAAAAAATTAAGAGAAAAACATGTACATTTACCCTAAAAAAAAGTCATAAAATGAAGATGCAAAAAACTGCAAATTAATTAGGTAAATGTTATAACAAAATACCAAAATGCAAAAAAAAAGGTAAGGTTTATAGTAAGGTTCAAAAAATGTTTTGAACCTTATTTTTTCTGAGAGAAAAGGTTTCAAATTTTAAGGAAAAGAAGTGGTAAAAAAAATGCAACTTGAGGACTCAAAATAATAATGCAAAGCAAGGCAAGGCGAGGCTAAACAAAACACAACATGGCAAGACAAGGCTAGAAGTGGGTATGAAGTGCCAGTATGATGTAAGGACACCGTGCAGGACACAAACTGAGATGGAGATATACAGTCGTGAAAAAATTTGGACATCCCTTTAAATATTCATTTCTTTATTAAGAAATGTTCACGGATCTATGTCTAGCCTTGTTTTTGTTTTTATTTGCATTTTTTAAAATTTATTTTAGCCGTTGTAAGTAGGAATGAATGTGGGGGTATCCGAAAAAAGGTGGGGGGTGTCCTAATTTATTCCTCACTATTTGTTTAGAATTACATTTTACAAAAAATTTGATTGAAGTCTTTAACTCATTTTTAATTATTTAGTTGTATTGCATGAATCTGTTTAGTTGTATTTTTAACATTGATTCATTCATTCATTCATGTAGTGGCCCGAAGGGTCGGGGCACACTGAACAACTTGCAGCCACACCGTGCGATTTTCCATGGCTGTCGCCAAGTCCTCTCTCACTATCCCTGAGTCCCTTGACAGTACCTCTGGGAATGTAAGTTTCCGGGACTGGACTGGGCCAATAGGCTTCCAAAGGAGCAGGGAGTGCATAATCTCCACAGTGGCCCGATGGCAATGGCCAGCAAATCCGAGTCTCTGTTTGGTGAGCCTCTGAGACAGGGGTGGGATGTTACCATATATACGCTCGAGAGTGGCATGCTCGGACCAATGGATGCTTTGTATACGCCTCAGTAAGTTCGTATATGTCCTGTCCAGAAGTTTTCCTTGACGTGCTGTTAGAGTCCACGTCTCTGAGCCATAGAGCAAAATTGGCTCTATCAGCGTCCTGAATATGTGAATTTTCTTTTGGTTGTTGAGGGTCGAATGCCATATCTTAACATTGATATTAAATATCCATATGTCCAAATATGTTAAAAAAACACACACACAGACTTCCGGTGAGGCAGTGGGACAGAATGCAGCAGTAGGTAACAGCTCCACACCAGTCGGCTATTAAACTAATTACTCAAGGTACCGATAATTCAGAGGCTGTGTTCTGACACAATGAAAGGAGGGAAGATAAATAAAGGACAAAAAACCGTACAAACAGGAGGAAATACAACACAATCGGCTGCTCAACCTGAAACGGAGGTTTCTGAGGAGGAAGAAAATGGTGATAAGATGCTAGCAGAGAAAACCCAAGCTAGCGAAATACTTCAGGAGTTAACAACCGTTGCCAAAGACCAATGAGAATTTAAGCAAGATATGCAAAAAACCTTCAAGAATTTTCAAGCTGACCTCAGAAAAGATGTCAAAGAAGAGCTAACTGCATTCAAAGAAGATATTAGTCAGAAGCTAATGGAAACTGCAACCACATTGCAAGCCTAAGGCCAGGCTATTAGTGAGGCCGAGACACGCATCTCGGAGCTTGAAGCTAGTGGCATAGTAACCAAAGACGCCCTCCTGATACTGCTAAAGCAACATGGTAAGTTACAAGAAAAGCTGACAGACCTAGAGAATAGATCCAGAAGAAACAACATAGGGATCTATGGAATACCAGAAAACACAGAAGGCTGACTGATTTTATCAACAACCTGCTCACCACCGAACTTGCCCTGCCGGATGGAGCAAAATTAGAGATTCAAAGAGCACACAGAGCACCGGTGGCAATACCCGACCTGAACTCACCACCTAGATCTGTTTATTGTGAACTTTCAAAGATCTGAAACCAAAGAGACGGTGCTAAAATCAACTTGAAAAAAAAAAGTGCAGCTGGGTGATAAACAGATCTTTTTTAATCATAACTATGCATGAAGTAATGCTCAAATGTCAAGCCTACAAAGGGATCAAGAAAGCCTTTAAAGAAAAGGAAATATGCTTCCAGACCCCTCTCACAAGAAACCAGACCTACGAGAACGCCCAGGAGACACACTCGTCCTGACGGCACATGAGATTGAGGTAGAAACTCCGAGGGACACGCCAGACTTGAATATAGAGGAACGAATATGGAAAGTATTTCCATGGCAACAGGTGGTGCCCAGAGGCGATGGAAACCAAACAGCAACACACGTGAGGGAGAGACTCCAGGAGTTCAGAAGAGAAACACAGCGCTGAAGACAGATGACCAAGCAAGACAGTAAGTTAAAGGGCTAGACTGATGTGACCATTGATTTATAAAGGTCTGTGGAGAAGGGGTGGGGGGATATATATATATATATATATATATATATATATATATATATATATATATATATATATATATATATATATATATATATATATATATATATATCTTTATATATGTTGTAGCAATGTTTAATAAAATATAGAGTAATAAGGTACAGGAATTATTTATTTTATTTAGAAGTGGGTGTGCGTGGGGACAGAGTTACAGTCACCCCAACACTCACTAAATAAGAGAGAAAAGCACTCATAAATAAGGGCACCAGTTCCAAAAGAACAAAATATTAATGAATTCATTTCTGTACCTTCAATTAATGAATCAGTCTAAAAAATTAGTGTTCTTTACTGCCGTGACCCAGGAAAGCGTATATGCAAAGGAAAACACTTCAGCTTCTCTCATTTACAAGTTTATTAAATGAAACTAATTCCGGTTACATGACATTGCATTCAAATGATTTGTAAGCAGGTTCAAATGATCAACAGGTGTCAAATATCACATCAACTGTTAATGGATTCCTGAGCATAAAATCTATAGTTAAACCATTGTGGAACCAAAAGGAAACCAGATCTTATATTTCAACTGTACTGCAATAGAAGGCTGAGGTAACTAACAAAATCAGAACGCAATTTTATGGGGTAAAATTACATAAACTGACTATCTGAAAATGAAACTTCTGAATTAATCTACAAAAATGAATGGAGGTTACTGGAAAAAGGATAAGAATTTTCCTTCAGTTTATAGCTTTGTCCTACTGCTGATGGACTATTTGTACCATGAAATATTGGTTATGGTCAATTATAATTGATATGTAGGACATCTCGTTTAAACCCAGCAGATAGGAAAGTGGGAGTCTCACTTATGAACACAGCCGGGTCAGCCAATTTCCAGCAGCGATCACAAAGCCAGTAAAATGGCAAACAGGGTAAAGCAACGGCCAGTTGTCTTTCAGGTTGTTAACAGCTGTGAGAAGTGTAGACTTAGCTGGGGACCCCCCGGAGCAGGCAGTGCTTAGCCAGCAGCAGGATAAACGGGGCTCCAGGAGCAGACGTGACGTCTTTTGGCAACCAGTCCAGAATTTAGGAGGTCCACGGCCCACAGGACAACTAAAGGCTGGAGGAAAAGTACATTTAGGCAGTTTCACCCATGAGGACCGAGTTCTTCTCCGTGGGACAACAGAAAAGTCCAAAATTTCTATTAGGCCACTTTAAAGCAGGAAAATTAAAAGTCCACTTTAACGGCAGAAAAAGCCCAAAAGTCCAGGAAAAATGTTTAAATAGGATAAGAATGGCTTCTGAGACGAAGAAGGAAAAGGATATGAGAGTTTAACTCTCACTTGGAGAAAGTGAGCTCACTTAAAAAGGGATGGATTCTCCTCAGTTACCAGAAAAACAGGCAAAAGCTTAAGAAAACTAGCACAGGACTTGACAAGGTTCAGACATACACAAAATACTTCTTAAAACTCGAACAGGTGTACAGAACTCTCAGAAAAACAGAACACTTAAACTACCACCTAGGGCGGCTCCCTCTCTATTTTTAAAGGGTCACACTTCTGATATCATAAAAGTATGACTGGCAGCAAGACGGACCAATTATCTTCCATAAAGAAGAGTTTGAATGAGCTTTTGTCCAATGAGTGAACAGTTCTTTGTCTGTGAACAGCCAATCAAATGCAAGAGCGTTATCCAACAGAGAGACAGCTTGGGGGATTGGTTAGAAATAACTGACTCACAAGTTTCAGAAAACATTCATTCAGTTCCTATGAAATTCATTATATACGCAATATAAAATCTAACTAGCTTCAGTGATTCAAAACTAATATTCAGTGACTAGGTACTATTTTATAAACGTGTCCTTATATACTTGACACACATCAGAATAAGATTAATCAGCATTCCAACATGCAATCACAATGAAATCAAGAATTAATGAATTATTGCAAACCATTATTGTCCATCATGAGGGCAATTATCTTCACAGTGTCCAGAGTTATCCTGAGGAATGAGAGCTTGAAAAAGAGTTTAATGTTGAATCAGAATTAACAGGTCCAGCTTGTAATGAGCATATTCCGTAGATGTCCACTAGGAGGTACTGTTGAGCTGTAGATAATTTTTAGGTCTTGGTATGTGAAGAGGGGGCAGCCTAGATAGTTTTATGGGGCTTCTGCTATATGTCCAAAAAAAAAAAAAGGAGGCAACCATATACCTGTCAGCTTAAGGAGTTTATGACTTTTTAAGAGTATCAATTCCTGGTATGAAGTCTTCTTATCTGCTTAGGGGGGAAGCTTGAGAATTTTTTGACGTACTTTTTAATCCTTTAAAAGCAAGTCCTTATTGGGTTTCTCTGCAAAGGAAAGTTGTTTACACTGGGGTCCTGATGATGACGAAAACAGCAATTCTTGACCAGAGTTGAGTGACTGTTCCTTTGAGATGAAGAGTGATCTCCTGAATTGGCCTGAGGAGAACTGATGCTACAATGTATACACACACACACATACACACACACACACACATACATATATGTATATACAGTATGTGAGTATGTATATATGTATATACACACACACATACATGCACACACACATATATACACATACATACTTACATATGTATGTGTATATACTGTATGTGTGTGTATGTACAGTATATATGTATACACACACATATATGTATATATTGTAACAATATATGAATTAATAATTATGATCAGGTATAAAATTATTTAATTTATATTAATGTATTGGAACCTGAGATAAATTCTCGGTTCATATACACCGGAAAAGTTAATAACTCTCGTGGGGCACCAGCTTCTATCTCTAAGAAGCAATTTAATCTTTAATTTAACTTTATACCTGTTTAATCACTCAATAAATTAATCAATAATCAGTCTCAAAATTTTAGTGAATTCGATACTGGTGACTTAAACCAGACTCAGAATGAAATAAATTCTCAACAACTTCTCTCATTTTCACATATTTATTAAATGAAATGATGATTAGAAGACATTGCAATGATTTCATTAACCATGAAATTAAACTTGTAGATGATAGATTAACAATGTCAACATTTGCAGAACCAGGGTTAACTGTGAAATGAATTTAGATCAGTTTGAACTTAACAGATTATGGAAAAAACACAAATTTATGGGAAAATTAAACTAATTATATGAAAATTCTGGATTACCCTTTAAGAAAATGAAAACGGGATTTTAATGAAAAGGAAGGTTATACTACTTGCTCTTTAATTTTGCATCTGATCAGATATTAAATTATACCCAAATCTCAGACTTTCCATTCAGCAGATGAACAAGAATGTCGCTCACGTGATTCCTTGCGTGGTAGTTGAAAATGAAGATCCTCCTGTGTCGCCGTCTGGAAGTTTTTGATGTGGAAAAGTGCCAAAACCCAGAATATTTGTCCAGCAAATATTCAGTTGTCACAAGATGAGATTTTGATGTGTTGATCACCTGGGTTGCGATCTGGCCCAGGGCGTCTCCTCCTCGTGGTGTGGTGACTTCTTCAGCTGTGCGTGGTCATGGCGAGCTGCGTCGAGAATCTGTGGCTTCTCATGAGGAATTTAAGGATAATTAAAAATCTGATCAGATAGCAAAATCAACAGATCTTCAGACTGGTGGAGATGAAAATAGTTTCTAGTGTGTAAGTTGGTCAATATAAAATAAAAAAAGATAGTCAAGATTAAAACTTAAATTAAAATTTTAAACGGTGGTTTTACAGAAAGTTTAACAGGAAAAAGTGATAGAAATAAACGTCTAGGATTGGAGTTTAACTCCTAATTAGAATTGAGCTCAGAAAGAAAGAATTCCGAGGCATTTAAAGAAAAAAAACATTAAAATACAAAGAGGTTACAACAAAACAGGATACTTCAGGCTCTGTGATCATAGAAAAGCAACACGTGGGAGAAATCCTTTGTTCTTCGGTGGTTCTCTGCTGTGACAGACGTGAAGACAATGGGCAAAAGACAAAAGAAAAAAGAGGAGCCGGAAGCGAGGGCGTCGTTTTCTTTTATAACTTCAGCCGAGCTTTTGTGGGATTCCGGGTTGACAGGAACTCAGACCAATAGCCTTCCTTCATGGGCGGGCTTTAAGAACTTTAGTCCAATAAACAAACAGTCTTTTATCTGGAACTTTGAGAGAGCTGTTGTCAAGCAGAGATTGGCTGAGATCGGTCACATGATTTGAGGATTATTTTGGCAAATCTTTAACACTTAATATTCATCTATACATTTATGTATATAAACTAAGCTAACCTTAGTGATTAATGTAACTTATACCCAGTGCTTATAAATTAACATGCAGGATTAAACATTCATTTAAACATTTTTAGCATGCACATATATATAAAATCACAGATTAATATATTTCAAACCCATTATTGATTTTCACATTAAAACATCAGAGTCCGTTTACTTTTCCTGGCGTCCTGGAAAAGAAGAGAAATGTTTAGAATTGAGTTAACACAGATGTGATGAAAAACTTCACTGGTTAGATCGGCATGTCCCAGAGTTGCCAGTAGGGGGCAATGTTGAGCTGTGGATCTTTATAGTGACCATATGACATACTCCAGGGTTCTGTTCCATGTCTCCACGTTTATGTGGCCATAAAGTCAAAACAGGAAATGCATTAGGGTGAATTCCTTAGACTAGTTTTAACAAAGGAATGTGAATTCATTTGTGGCCTGGGGGATGCAAGAGCAGCTTCCTGGCTGTTTTTTTTCCTGGGTGAAACAATGTCTTTAAGCTGAAGAATAATTTTATTGAAGAGCCAAAGTGAGATGATGCTACTATATATATATATATATATATATATATATACAGTATATCGCTGCGCAATTACGCAGTGGACATGACAGATACAGGTTTAAAAAAGTGAAAGGGATAACTCTAAGTTACATAAAAGCACAATATTGTTTCTTATACTTTTAGTTAATCTATAAGGTGGTCACTCAGTTTGAGTTTTATCTTTTCGCCAGGTTTTTCTGTAAATACAGCCCTTTATAATTTCTATGAATCTGTTTGGTCACTACAAAATGCATATAAATAATGCAAAGACTTGAGAACTAAATAATACCCGACTGGTTAGTGTAGTGTACCAATATGGCGTTGGGTGTACCCTGGGTGTAGTGGGGGTGACGGCCCCGCCTTTCCGGTTCCGCCATCACCAGGGGTATAAAGGGCTAAGGTGGAAGAGCTCTGTCTCTTTTGCTGTTGACATCTTGGCCTGTATGGAGCACCTTGTGGTTTGTGGTTCATTATAATAAAGTACGTTCAACTGTACCTCCAGCCTGTTCACTGTCTACTCAAGTTATGAACATAACATTTGGTGATGAGGAGAAAAGTACAGAGAGAGCTGTTTCTACTTTTCGGCCATTTTTGGAGATTCCGGGTGAGCCGCCGGTCCCCTGAGCTAGGTGGTACACAGCTTTCCAGAATTACCTGGTGACCCTTAACCTCAGTGAGCTTGAAAAACTGTGTGCAAGAGCGATTTTGGTCCATAATCTTGAAATGGAGGGTCAAAGACTCCTCGGCACATTAGAAGGGGCTGATAGCTTTGAAGACGTGGTCGGGCTAATGGCACACTACTTTCGCGCTCCGGAAAACGTCATAGTCCGGAGAATTCGGTTTCGGCAGCGCCACCAGCGGACAGGAGAGTCAGTGCAGCACTACGTTGCAAACCTACATCAGCTGGCGGGGGAGTGCCAATTTGGAGCCCTAGAGGAAGAGATGGTCCGTGATCAACTGGCAGAGCACACTCTTTGTTCTGTGGCATGATCAAGGCTCCTGACTTCCTTGGGTGAACTGACGTTGGCCATGGCAACTGAGATAGTGCAGTACTTTGAGGCAGTGGAGAAATTATCAAAAGAGCTCAGTGAGAGAAGCACGTCGGGGCACAATGAACCACATTTGAAGGCGCTGGCTGTGGACTCAGACAGCGAAGACAGCATGAATGAAGAGGAATACGCTGCCGCTGTAAAAATTAGGTCCACCAAGATGTTATGGCTGTGGGTCTACCAGGCACCGGTACAAGGCAAGAGAGTGTCCGGCGAAGGGCAAATGATGTGGCAAGTGTGGTCTCCTGCACCATTGCGGTTTGAATAAGTTGGTTTAAGCTTAGTAAAAATCAAACAAAATCTTCTTAACATGGTAATTTCAAGAAAAGGATTAAAATAAGAAAAAAAAAACAAACTTTAAAGAAAAGAAAAAGAATTTTAACAGAGCTTGGGATGCTCTGGGCCTACTTAAAGATAGAAAATGGGAGAGCAGAAAATTCTGCTCCTTCCATGGCTGACCATTACCCCACCACTGAGACAAAGAAAAGTTTCCTCGGGTGTGGCAGGATCTGTCATGAGGCTGAGCGTGGTGTGTCACCGGGCTCAGGCTCTTAATTTAATTCTGATTATTTTCTGTATTGGTCCAGTGTTGTGTTATTTTCCTGTATATTGGTTTATGATGCTTCTTTCGTGGTTTATCATTCTGTTAGTTATTTATGTTCTTAGCACTATTATTCTTTTGTCAATTTCTGTAGTTTAAGATTTATATTTTTTTTCTGTGACACGAGTGCCCTACCTCCTTTTTCAGACACTCCCACCCTGTCATCTGCTTACTGTCTGTTCTCTAGTCGTCTCACCTGTGAGTGGTTGCGTAATTAGGTCACCTGCCCGCTCATGCTTCCTGCACCTGCTGCCTATTGTTTCTTTCTTTCTTGTTCCCCCTGCTTTTTAAAGACTGTCATATTGTTTTCTCACTGCAGTAGTCTTGGTTAAAATTCTCTTCCTCATCCCCACCAGAGCCCAAACCCTGCTCTGGTGATTTTGTCTTGAGTCTTCCCAGTCTGTAAGGTTTTCTCAGTGTCTGTTTTTGGATTTTGTGTTGTGCACTTTTTGGGACTTGTGTTTTTTATATAATAAATTCCACTAACTGCAGTTCAGTGCGTGGGTCTCAGTTCTCTGCCCTGAGAGGCAATTCATGACAGGATCTCACTGAATTTCATGAAAACTGAGCTGGACCAATTAGCATTACTTCTTTGTTCAGCAGAAGTCATAAACCAGACTAAAAAAAGGAAATGCAGTGAAGCCTGGACCCCTGTTGGTCAGTCAAAGTCCAGAGCTGTGGAGGTCTCCCAGAGGGAGAAGGAGAGAAACTTGATATCAGAAGTGAAGTTCTCCTAAACACAGATGCTGCTGATTAAAGCATAGATTCTTGAAGCTTTCGTGACTAACATATCCTACTTGATAAAGGAACACACAAGGTCTCTACATTGTACATGAGATTAATTCCTTGATGGTAAACATGCAAAAAAATTAATTTCTTCCTTAAAAAAAAGCAACACATATCAAACCATATCAGCAAAAGCATTTCAAACTACAATTGTCCATTCCAGAGTTCAGCCATGTCTTCAGTAGGGGATACTGTCTTGAGAAAATGAATATGAATTAATTCATTTGTCCACAATTCATAAATTCCCCTGCAGAGAGAGAGAAAAAAAATATTCATGTGTTGTTCACAAGGGGGCAATATAAGACTGTTTGAGTTTAATGAGGAATCTTGACTTTCCAATATGGAAAATATCACCCATAACTGTCAATTTGGGGCATTCCTGTGGCAAATAGATGAAAGGGAGAATGACTCCAGGAAACAAAGCAGAAAACTTCCATTTTATGGACGATGGGTAGTGTTACAACTCTGGTCCTTGGGTGAGAGAAGCAGTTCATGACCAGACTTTTGGTGTGAAATGATTTTTCCTCAGTAAAGAATGATTTTACAAGCTGGAACCCAGGGTCAACGCTGCAATATACTCAACCACAGATAGATGACAACTGTAAAATGGAAGACTTTCTAAAATCACTGAATCTGGTGGTACTTTCAGAAAATCAAAATAATGCATTGACTTCAGCAATAACA
Source organism: Pholidichthys leucotaenia (assembly GCA_020510985.1). Lineage (NCBI taxonomy): Eukaryota > Metazoa > Chordata > Actinopteri > Cichliformes > Pholidichthyidae > Pholidichthys > Pholidichthys leucotaenia. The sequence continues at coordinate 178,689,669 of CM035848.1, forward strand.
AAAGAAGAGGTCAATGCTGCCATAATCCCCAGGCCCTGATGGATTCACAGCACAGTGGTATAAAAGCATAAGAGATGTCCTGACTCCTATCCTAGTGAAGACTTGCAATTGGGTGATAACGAAAAAAGAGATTCCAATTTCCTGGAGGGAGGCAACAATATCGGTTATACCAAAACCAAGAAGAGACAGGCTAGAATGCACCAACTATAGACCAATAAGTGCACTAAATTTAGATTATAAATTGTTTACTTCTATATTGGCTAGAAGAATTGACAAGATTCTACCTCTAATTATAAATCTAGATCAAACAGCGTTTATCCAGACTCGGCAAACTCAAGACAATATCAGAACATTACAGATTATCAGACATATCACTCAAAATGATGTCCAAGCTATGATAATGAGTTTGGATGTGGAAAAAGCATTCGATTCTGTGAGATGGACCTTCTTATTCAAAGTAACAGAAAAAATTGTCTTTAATGAGAAAATACAAACAATAGAAGCATTATATAGAAGTCCATCAGCACAATTGAAGATAAACGGAGAACTTTCAGAATCCTGTATAGTTGAATGATCGACTAGACAAGGATATCCATTGAACCCTCTTCTCTTTGCCATTTTTTGTGAGCCCATGGCTCAAGGAATAAGACAAAATGAAATAAATGAAGGAATCCAAATGACAGATGAACAGAAACTGGCGCTATATGCAGATGATGTATTAATATATCTAGATAATCCAACACAATCTTTACTGGCACTAATGACATCCCCAAACAACTATAGTTCATTCTCAGGCTATAAATTAAATGTCAAAAAAACTTGGGTTCTTAGTTTTAATTACAATCCTCCCCAAGACCTTCATCAGAAATACCAGCTAAATTGGGGTGAAAGATCTATAAAATACATTGGAATCCATATCCCTAAAGATTTATCAAGAATAGCGGAAATTAATTATAAACCTCTCAACAAAGAAATTAAAGAAGACATTCATAGATGGAGTTTGATCCCATATTTAAGCCTTAGCTCATGTATAGAGTTCATCAAAATGAAAATTTTTCTGAGGGTCATGTACATTTTCTAGTCAATACCCATAGATGCAGTAGATAAACAATTTCAAGAATGGGACAGATTAATATCTAGATACTTATGGGCCTGGAAAAAGTCAAGGATATGATATAAGATATTACAGCTGCCAAAAGATAAAGGAAGACTAACTCTCCCAATTCTGAAAGACTATTACAAGGCACCTCAACTCCGGCCCTTAATAGGCTGGTGCACCCCTAGCTACAAAGCCAGATGGAAAGATATTGAACAAACAGTGGGAAGGGGAATACCAGTTAGTGAAATGATTGGGGACCCATCATTACATAAATACTTTACAGATAAAGACAACCCATGGATTATTAACTCATTACAGCTTTGGGGCAGTTTATTACAGCAATCACTTACAATCTTGAAATGGCCTGCATATGGCCCGAAATTTACACCCAATAGACTTGATCAAAAATTTAAAGAATGGATCTCCTTTGGACTCACAACATATTGTTCATTCATAAATCAAGGTACTATTAAGAGTTTTCAGAATCTTAAGGACAAATTTGGAATACAGAACCAGGACCATTTCAGATGCCTGCAAATGAGAGATTATATTGTGAAAAAAAATAATAAAAAAAATATGAATCTGGAAACGAAATACTACAGGTATTTATAAAGGCTCATGAAGATGGACCTTGTAAGAAAATAATCTTCAAATTATACTCAAGTCTTCAATTACTTAAAGAGAATACACTTGATGCTAAATCAAGATGGGAAACAGAGGGCAACACTACAATTACACAAGAGAATTGGACAGAAATGTTTAAACAACAGTGGAAAACAACAAATTCCCCACTTTGGAGAGAATTTACATGGAAAAATGCCATCTGTTATTTCTGCACTCCATATCAGAAGAAATCATATTCAAACCAGATAGACTGTTGGAGATACTGTCGAAGCAAAGAAGCAAATCATTATCATATACTGTATTTTGGAGTTGCCCTGCTGTGATCCCATTTTGGTTAAAAATGCACTGAATTTTCAACATGCACTGCGTTTTCAACAAAAATTGCTTTAAGTTTTAACCTACTGTATCTGGTTGATCTAGAAGAACTTGAATGGAGGAACAAAGATAAATATCTGTAAAGAATACTATTGGTGGCCTGTAAAAAGTCCATAACCAAGAAATGGCTGAAAAAAGAAGCACCCAGGGTAGATGAATGGATTGATTTGGTACATGACATTTTTGTGATGGAAAGAATTACTTTTAATCTAAAAACACAAAAAGACATTTATTGAAAATTGGCAGAAATGGATTACATATGTATCTGCTATTAGATGGGACTTCATATAAACCAGGTTAAAAGCTTTATTTCTCAATACCTCTTCATAATTGGTGGAGTCAACCAATAATTTTTATATGCTTTTTCATCTTGTATGGTACAAATCTCCCTTGTATTGCACACTTCTTAAAAAAAGGTCTTTGTGTTTATGTTTAATGTTTGTTGTTTTGTCTGTCTGTTTGTTTGTATGATTAAAAATCAATAAAAAGAAAATGACAAAACAAAACAAAACAAAACACAGGCTTATACAGGGTGTCCTAATTTTTTTTTTTTTTTTTTTTTTACATGACTGTATATGACAGGTGGGGAAAGTAATGAGGACTATTCAATTTAACTTTATTTATATAGCACCATTTCACAACAACAGTCATCTCATAGCACTTTCAACTGTAGGGGAAACCCCCACAATTGCAGAAAGACCCCAGCAATCAGACGATCCCCTGTGAGCAAGTGCTTGGCGATGGTGGAGAGTAAAAACTCCCTTTTAACAGGAAGAAACCTCCAGCAGAACCAGGCTCAGGGAGGGGCAGTCATCAGCTGCGACTGGCTGGGGGGGGTGAGGGGATAGAGAAGATGAAAAGAACAGACATGTAGAGAGCAAACAGCACGATGAAGACTCAATCTATGGGAGGGAACACACAGATGTTAATGACTAGCAAAAAAAAAATATTTCATTGAGAGTGAAGAAAGGAGTGAAGCCCAGTGCAATTATTGGAGGTTCCCTGACTGTCTAAACGTAATAGCAGCACATCTAAGGGAGGGTTCAGAAACACATGATCCCTCCCTAATTGTAGGCTATATCAAAAAGGAAGGTTTTAACTCTATTCTTAAAAACAGAGATTGAGTCTGACTCCCGAATCCAGATTGGCAGCTGGTTCCACAAGAGAGGAGCTTGATAACTGACAGCTCTGCCCCCATTGTACTTTTGGAGATTCTAGGTATTACAAGTAATCCAGCATTTTGGGAGCGTAGTGCTCTGTTAGGGTAATATCAGATCTTTTAAATAAAAAAAAGGGCCTGATTGTTTAGAGCTTTGAAAGTGAGAAGAAGGATTTTAAACTTAATTCTAAACTCTATGGGAAGCCAATGAAGGGAGGCCAGAACCGGAGAGATATGAACTCTCTTTCTAGTACCTGTTAAAACTCTTGCTGCAGCATTTTGGATCAACTGAAGAGTTTTTAGAGATGTTTTAGGACAACCTGATAATAAAGAGTTACAATAATCTAATCTAGAGCTAACAAAAACGTGGATCAGTTTCTCAGCATCACTCTGAGACAAGATGCTCCTAATCTCTGCAATATTGCACAAATGATAGAAGGCAGTCTTAGAAACGAATTTAATATGTGAATTGAAAAACAGATCTTGATAAAAATAACTCCAAGGTTCCTAACAGAGCTATTAAGAGAAAGAGTAACTCCATCCAAACTAAAAGTTTGATTTGGAAAGATATTTCTAAGGTTTTTTGGACCAACAAGAATGACTTCAGTCTTATCTGAATTTAATAGCAGGAAATTACAAGTCATCCAAGCTTTGATTTCCTTAAGACAGGCTTCTAACTTGGCTAATTGATTACTATCATCTGGCTTCATTGACAGGTATAATTGTGTGTCATATGCATAACAATGAAAATGTATACAGTGCTTTCTAATAATGCTGCCTAATGGAAGCATATATAAACTAAAACGTGTAGGGCCTAGCACAGATCCCTGTGGAACTCCATGACTGAGCTTTGAGTTGAAAGAAAACTCATTATTGACATGAACAAACTGGAACCTATCAGATAAATAAGATCTAAACCACTGCAATGAAGTTCCATTAAGTCCAACATAGTGTTCTGATCTATCAAGTAGAATATTATGATCGATAGTATCAAAAGCTGCACTAAGGTCTAAAAGGACAAGTACAGAAACAAGTCCATTATCAGATGCGATCAGGAGGTCATTAGTGACCTTCACTAAGGCTGTTTCAGTACTATGATGGATTCTAGACCCAGATTGAAACTCTTCAAATAAACCATTTCCCTACAAGTGGTCAAATAATTGCATAGCAACAACTCTAAGATTTTTTAAATGAAAGGGAGATTAGAGATTGGTCTATAGTTAGCTAAAACTCATGGATCTAGTGTTGGCTTTTTGAGTAAGGGTTTAATTACAGCATTTTTAAAAGCCTGCAGTACATGGCCTAAAGTTAATGAAGAATTGATTATTTGAAGAATAAAACTACCAATAAATGGGAAGACTTCTTTAACTAACCTGGTAGGAATAGGGTCGAAAAGACAAGTTGAAGGCTTGGATGAGGAAATTATTTTGTCTAACTCTAAAAGGTCAATTGGAGTAAACTGATCCAAACAGATATCAGTTGAAGGAGTTGTAGTAGTTACTGTATTTAAGTTAACGGTGGGAAGAATCTGACTGATTTTAATCTCTGATAGAAGAAATTTTATTATTGAAAAAGTTCACAAAGTCCTGACTAGTAAGCTCTAAGGGAATGCTAGGATTGACAGAGTCCTGACTCTTTGTCAGCCTAGCTACAGTGCTGAAAAGAAACCTGGGATTATTCTTGTTCTCTTCTATTAATGCAGAATAGTAACTTGTTCTAGCTTTTCTCAGAGATTTTTTATAAATTAAAAGATGGTTTCTCCAAGCTAAATAGATCTCATCTAAATTAGTGGAGCGCCATTTTCTTTCTAATTGATGAGTCTTCTGTTTTAAGTTACGAGTTTCTGCGTTGAACCACGGAGTTAGAAATCTCTGATTAGACTTTTTCTTTTTTAAGGGGGCCACCAAGTCTAGAGTCTGATGCAGAGAAGCTGTAACACTATCTACCATGCTATCAATTACAGAAGGAGCAAGCTGTCTATAGCTTATTTCCGTTGTGTTGACACATGGCATAGAGGAAACAATCTGCATAAATTTGGTAACAGCATCATCTGAGAGGCATCTACTGTAGTAATATTTTTCCTTAGGAGCCAAATAGTCAGAAATAGTAAAATCAAAGGTTAACAAACAATGGTCTGACAGTACAGGGTTATGAGGAGACACGACCAGATTTTCTATTTCTATGCCATATGTCAGAACAAGGTCCAACGTATGGTGGAGATAATGGGTAGAATTTCCTACTTTCTGAGAAAATCCCATCTAGTCTAAAATTGAATTAAATGCCAAATTAAGACAATCACTATCTACATGTATATTAAAGTCCCCTACTATAATTATTCTATCTGATTTTAGCACTAAATCAGCTAAGAATTCAGCAAATTCGGATAAAAACTCTGAGTAGGTTGATGGAGGACGATAAACTATGGCAAATAAAATTGGGTTTAGCCTAAAATTGCTAAAATGCCCAATACTGAGGACCAGGCCCTCAAAGGAATTATAATGTGATTTTTGCTTTACATTAACTAGTCATTTGGAATGGTAGATTGTTGCTACTCCTCCTCCACGATCAGAACTTCTGAGATTTTGACAGTTTAAATAACCAGAGGGAGTTGCTTCATTCAAACCAACATAATCCTCTTGCCCTAACCAAGTCTCTGTAAGGGATATTAAAATCAATCTGATGATCAATTAACAGATCATGGACTAGCAGAGACTTGGGAGTTAGAGACCTAATATTTAACAAACCACATTTAATTTTTAAATTATGAGGAGGAACAGAGGCCAAATCATTCAATTTAGAGGCTTCATGTTTAATTTGAGTTTTACCAACTTTTTGTTTGATCACGTTGGGATGCTTATACATTATATTTTTATTTAATTTGGAGGGAGCAGACAATAATTCTCTGATGGGGAAGACAGGGACTAAGTTGAGGGGTGGCAGATGAAGAGGAGCTGCAGAGAGGCGTGTAAGACTGTGACTCTGCTTCCTGGTCCCAACTCTGAGTTGTCAAGGTTTTGGAAATTTGGATAAAAATGATGCCAGATTGTTAGATAAATGAGACGCACCATCCATCCACCATCCGTCTCGTCTAATAAGACCAGGTTTTCCCCAAAATGAGTTCCAATTGTCTTTGTAACCCACATTGTTTGCAGGACACCACACAGACAGCCAGCAGTTGAAGGATGACAAGTGGCTAAACATGTCATCACTGGTCAGATTGGGGAGGGGCCCAGAGAATACTACAGAGGCAGACATTGTTTTTGCAAAGTCACACACTGATTCCACGTTAAGTTTTGAGACTTCCGACTGCCGGAGTCGGACGTCGTTAATGCCGGCATGGATAACAATTGTGGAGTATTTACAGTTACTTTTAGCCAGCATTTTCAAATTTGACTCGATGTCGCCTGCTCTGGCCCCAGGAATGCATTTCACTATGGCTGCTGGAGTCTCTAGGTTCACGTTTCTGACTACAGAGTCGCCAATGATCAGAGGTTTTTCCTCAGCGGGTGTGTCGCTGAGCGGGGAAAAACGATTAGAAACATGAACAGGTTGGTGGTTAACCGGGGCTTTGCGGCTAGGCTTCCTTCTCACCGTCACCCACCCAGTCTCCTCACTGCTGAGGAGGACCGGGGGACCGCTAGCAGGCCGCCCTAAGCTAGGGAGCTTCACTGCAGCTAGGGGACATCCGTCATTATTAACTGCTGCAGATGGTGTTTCAATACAGTGGAGCCGGGATTCCAAATCAGACAACCTCGCCTTGAGCGCCTCAAAAAGACAACATTTATTACATTTAACGTTATCACTAAAAGAGGCAGAGGTGTAGCTAAACATCTGACAGAAAGTGCACACCAGAGGAGAAGGGGAAGGAGAGCTAGTAACCATAGCTAGTGGCTAACCCGAAGCTAACAAAAACACCAATGAAAGGTAAATAGAAGGCTAAAGAGGGTGATTAGATGACACTGAGTGCGCACACAGGTGCAAGAGGCTTGATAAACAGAAGTGAGAGCTAACGGTAGATGGAAAAAAGTGATTAAAATACAATTAAAGGCAAAATACTCGGAAGAACGAGGAGAGCAAACCACAGACAGACAGCAACACAGGAGACAACCAATGACACATGGGAAAAACATGTGTTTTTACAGTGTATGTGTTATGTTTTACAGTGTTATGTGTTATTACAGTCTTAATAATAAGACTGTAATAATTGTATTGAAACATACTTTGGGGCTGGGCAATTCCACCTTAAATCAACATCATGGTTTATTGAATCTTTCAGGTCGGTTTTCGTTATTTTTTTTCCTCCTCTCTTCTCCCTTACAGTTTACTGACAAGGTTCATAATTATTAAGCAGTATGACACAACACTATGGTATCATACCATTGTTTTGCAGTTATCAACTACAAATTCACATAGTATCCATATTATCTACTGTAACAAAGTTGTAAGAAATATGACCATGACAAAGGCACAAATGCTCACCTGGCACGCTGACACATGCGGACATGTTACTCCAAGAGTTTGCTTTCAAATTTTGATCATGATATTCTTTTAGTGTCACATCTAAGAGTACCAGGTTGTTTGATGCAGCAAAGTTCAGCCTCCACCGTCACCTCCCGTTCTCATCTTCCTGTACCGGCTTCCTATGTCCCGCACTTCCTTAATTCTGATTGGCTGCTTATAAAGGCCTGACACTGACGAGCGCAGCTGTACAGTAGTCTGACAAGATGAACTTTTTTCAGCCCTGAGCACGACAACAAAAAGCGGCCACCACTCAAAGCGTTTCACTGCTGAGGGGCTCAGCGCTGTAAATGCTGGACTACACAGAGAATGAATAGTCGCCCACAGCAGAAAAAAACGAGTTTGGTGGACACACCCCCTAATGCTTTTTCTGCAGTGTTTGGCTCCCGAGTTGCCGAGGCATGTGGCCCTATGGCATGGCCATGCACGTAACTCAGTGGTCATGTCTTAAAGGGGCAGTACATGAAAAGCGCCGGATTAATATATAAAATAATACTTAAAAAATTCCTGCATCCAGCTCATGATCTGAATTGCCACCAAAATCTAATCATCTGTTCCCCATGCCATTACACACCTTTCCTGTAAATTTCATCAAAATTCATTCATAACTTTTTGAGTTATGTTGCTAAGAGACAAACCAACACCACTAACAACATTACCTCCGTCCTCCCTTGGTGGAGGTAATAACAATAACCAACTGAGAACAGGGCAGGAACAAATCCTATGGAACATAAGTAGAGCCATGATAACAATAAAAACCTAACAACCAAACAACACTAAAGCTAAGGCAGGAAAAATCATAATACAACACAGAGCAGGACCAAGACTCAAATTATAATAAACAGAACTTCATACTATAATAATCTCAGGGGGAGGACATGGGCTCAGCCCATGTCCCGGTGACAAGAAAATACAAACTATAACCCAAGGTGAGGACATGGCCCCAACCCACGGCCTGACATTATCCTCCTTTTAAGGGGTGCTTCCAGACAACCCTCACATAGTAACAGAAAATCACCTTCCCAAGGTGAGTGGTGGGGACATAAGGCCAGGCGGGCTGAAACAAACTTTCTTCCCCACACAGTTTAACACCACATTAAGTTTGAGGAGGCCAAACAGACTCCAAGACCCCTTCCCTTCCAGAAGAAGGTGGGCTGGGTGACCTTCCAGAGTCCCTAGGTCACTGGACTGGAGAGCAAGGTGGGTCAGGGGGTCTACTGAAGTCCATGGGCCCCCACCCCGGAGAACAGGGTGGATCGGGTGGCCTCCCAGAGTCACTAGGCCACCAGACCGCAGAACAAGGTGGGTCAGGGGGCCTGCTAAAGTTCATGGGCCCCCAGACAAGGAAACACAGCAAGTCGGGTGGTCTACCAGAGTCCCTGGACCACCAGACTAAAGAGCAAAATACATCGAGAGATGATGGTCGGGGGAGCAACAAGGGAGCTGCAGGCTCTGGAGATTACAATGTAGGAGTTTGTAGCTCTGCAGTTGACAGCAGGGGAGCTTTTAGGAAAGCAGATGACAACATGGGAGTTTTTAATTCAGGAGATTGCAAAAACTGAAAAGCTTCAGGCTCAGGGGGCTGCAACAGAGGAGCTATTAATTCTGGGGGCTGCAACTGAGAAGCTTCTAGCTTTGGAGGCACCAACAGGGGAGCTTCCAGCTCAGCAAACTGCAACAAAAGAGCCCCCAGCTCAGAGACCCACAATAGGATAGCCTTTAGCTCAGAAGACGATGACCACAGGCGAGTGCTGACCTCAGCGACAGATGACAGGAACATGCCGACTTCCGTAACCAGGGACAGAGATGCACCGACCTCTAAAGCAGGCAGCTGCAGTGCGCTGATCTGGCAGATGACGCGGTGTGCTGATTTGCACAGCAGATGACAGAGGCGCACTGCACTCAGGAGTAAATGACAGCAGCGCACTGCACACAGGAACCACTGATTGAGGCGTGCCGGCCTCTGGAACAGGCGATGGAGGCGCACCGGCCTCAAGAACAAACAATGGAGACGCTCTTGCCTCAGGTACAGATGACGGAGGTGCACCGACCTCCAGAGCAAACGATGAAGGCTAAACAAAACAAAACATTGCATGGCAAGACAAGGCTAGAAGCATGTGTGAAGCACCAGTATGATGTAAGGACACCATGCAGGACACAGACTGAGACAGACATATATAGACAATGGGTAATCACAGAACAGGTGGGGCCACTTATCAGGACTACCCAATGACACCTGGGGAAAACTGCGTCAACAGGTACAGAAAATAGGACATGCTGGGATGTACAGACAAGCAAGGACAGGGAATACACATGAGACCTGAACAAAGGCCCAGGGGAGATGTAACTGTGATAAGAGTATAGCAGACATGGACTACTGATGAAACAGAATAATAATACAACAGAAATGAAAATATTAATAATAATTAAAGCTGCAAGCAGCTGTAAGTGGGTCCTCACCCCCCGCATGCCTGCGGTCCCCGCTGTCTGTCGGACTCAGCAAATTTCCCATCGTTGCGGTAAGCCCTGCGTTAATAATAAAGAAAACCGTTTGGCGAAATACTTTCTTGTGAGTAGTAGGTGGTGCTATAACTTTTGTCAATCATTTTTATGTAGGAGCATGCGGGACGGGCCTAAGATCCAGCGTTGCAATTATGGGGTAAATTGGACAAAGTTTGTCCAAGCTACAGCTGTCCGACATATTGTCAGGAGGGAAACTTCAGCATGTGGCTGTGGCAGCGCTTATATGTTAGGTATGTTTTGCAGACCCATATAGGACTACAGAAGAGAGTTACCTTCACTTATGTTCATTTCGTGATGCTTGGACTTTCTCAACCTTCCAAAGTGAAAAAAAAAAGTACTGAATGGTGAGGAGTGGGTTTCCATGGCAACTGTGGTGATCGCAGGACAAAAGTGACTTCCACTGAGGGTAATCCAATGCACTCTGAGAAACCTCTGAAAATGTCATGTCATTCTGACTACTGGTCTTTGTGTGAAAGTTGATACAATTTTATGCAGTACCTCATGTCAGCACTAGGTGGTGCTGTGACAATTTTGTGAATATTGAAATACAGATGTGTTCAGAGTGGGATTAGTATAATTTGTGCAAAGTTTGGTCCAAATCAGACAAGGATTGTCTGAGTTTTAACTCATGTTTTGCTTGGTGAGGAAACCATTGAAGCATGCCGCTCGCCATGGAAACAGTTCTGTACTATGTACATGTGCTGTGAATGAGTCCTAATCATTCCTTCATTTCATTTTTGCATCTGGTGAGAGAGAGAGAAAAAAAAAACATTTTTCAGCAATTCTTCCTTTAATCACTAGGGGGTGCTATAACTTTTGTTAATTATTTTAAAAAGATGCATTCGTGGCGGGACCAATATCGATGGTACAAATTTTGGTGAAAATTGTACAAAGATTGTCCAAGTTACCTAGTGTCCGTTGTTCTAACTACAAGGTGGCACTATAACTTTTGTAAATTATTTGTACATAGGAGCGTGCAGGGTGGGACTAATATCCATCATAGAAAATTTGGCGAAAATCGAACAAAGTTTGTCCGAGTTACAAGTGTCCATTGGTCTGACCACTAGGTGGCGCTATAACTTTTGTTCATTATTTTTGTAGAGGAGTGTGCAGGGTGGGACTAATATGCATCATAGAAAATTTGGTGAAAATCAGGTAAAGTTTGTCTAAGTTACAAGTATCCCATGGTCTAACCACTAGGTGGTGCTTTAACTTTTGTTAATTATTTTTATATAGGAGCATTCAGGGTGGGACTAATATCCACTGTAGAAAATTTGGTGAAAATAAGAAAGTTTGTCCAAGTTACAACTTTCCGATGTTCCATGGCAAGGAGTCAACCTTCACCATGGCAACACTTCCCTGTCAGTTATGTGTTGCTCACCCATATAGGACTACTTATGACAGTCACCTCAACCTATGTTCCAGATTTCATGACTCCAGGTCCTTCCTAACCCTCCCAAAGAGATCACAGATTGAATGGTGAGGAGGGCGTGTCCATGGTAACAGCAGTGATGCCATGCTAAAGGTGATGTGCAGTTATGATCAACCAAGTGGTCTGATAAACCTCAGAAAATTGCACGTCATTCTGGCAAGTGGCGCCTGAGTATGGGATGTGAGTTATGGCAACTTCCTGTCCATTGGCGGTAGGGGGCGCTGTCGCTATGCGTCATTCTTTATGATAGAAATTATCAGTATTGGCTACCTATTCACCACACAAAATTTGGTTGAAATCAGTCAATGTATGCCAGAGTAAAAGCCATTGGAAGGGTGATAGCGATACTGCAAACTTGGTCACCCCCCTTCCGCCAAACCGTTGGGCATTTGGAAAAGTTTTCAATAGCTTTTGATGGCACATGGGTATAGATAATTGTCACCATAAATCGTACCAATCAGAGTTTTTATTTCAGACATATTGAAGAAAAACTTTGGTGTAACCTTCAAGTCTCCAATAGAGGCTGCTATTGCTACTCATGAATATTCATAGCTATAATTGATCGGCGGCATACCCACATAAATCATACCTATCTTGGTACTAGTCCAACATTCCATTCCCAAGGTATTAAAAAAAACAACATGATGCAAACTTTCTGATGCAAAATTTTCTGCCTCGTATAGGTGGCACTGTAGATTTCTAGGAATATTGTTTGATAGAACTGTTTAGAATTGGACTAATATCCATAATATTGAATTTAGTTGAAATCCAACAATGCATACCGGAGTTATTGCCATCAGAATGGTCATAGAATGATCATGGCAATGCATCAAACTTTGTCACGCCCCTACGGCCAAGCCATCAAGTGTTGTGAAAAATTTCCAATAACTTAATGGCACATGGGTATAGATGATTGTCACCACAAATGAGCTCAATCGGACTAAAACCCTAGGACTAGTTCGATCAAATGCGCGAGGTGGAAATCAGGTCACTGCCACTTCCTGCCAAAATGGCCGACTTCCTGTTGGGTGTAGACCATCACTTCTATGGAGTTTTTTGCATGTCTTGACATGGTAAACATTGCACCTAATTTTCATCTTTCTACGCAAACGTAAGCATGTACCACTCCACATTGACTTCACATGTTAGGTGACGCTGTAGAGCCATTTTTATAGTGTCACTCATATTTCCTTGAAAATATTAATTTTTTTTGCCAGTCTTGAAGTCCCTCCAAAAAAAATGTTGAGTTTTTGTGCACGTTCACAACCCCAAAAATGAGATCTTTGATGAAGAAGAAAAAAGGAAGAAAAAAAAGAAAGACAGAAAAATACTAACAATTACAATAGGGCTCTCACCCACTGACGTTGTCAGTGGCTCGGGCCCTAAAAAATACTAACAAATACAATAGGGCTCTCACCCACTGACGTTGTCAGTGGCTCGGGCCCTAAAAAATACTAACAATACAATAGGGCTCTTGCCCACTGACGTTGTCAGTGGCTCAGGCCCCTGGACAAGGACAAATCCTATGGAACATACAGCGGTGAAAATAAGTATTGAACACAACAACATTTTCTCAAACGTATTTCTGATGGAGCCGTTGACCTGAGATTTTCACCAGATATCAGTAACAACCCAAGCAATCCATACATACCAAGAAATCAAGGCACAAAACAAGTTATATTTAATAAAGTGGAATGACACAGAGAATAAGTATTGAACACATGAAGAAAAAGAGGTGCAAAAAGGCACAGAAAGCAGTGGTGGGCAGATCAATCCAAATATCGATAGTATCGATACCAACATGGGTATTGATATTGATCAACACTCGTGTAATGGGATTGATACTCTGTTCCGTCACAGCATGGAGCAGGCACACTTTGCTCCCCTTCTTCTTCTTGTGGTTTTACGGCAGTTGGCAACCAGCATTTATGTGCATTACCGCCACTTACCTACTCCTTTCTTCCTCCTCCTCCCTGTTGTTTTACCATCATGTAACTCAGCAGCAAGCTAAGCTAGCAGGCAGCAGCCAGCAGCGTGCTGTGCGCAATCTGCGCACACACACACACACACACACACACACACGAGCAGCAGCACACTCAGCAGAAGAATTGCAGAGAGGATGCGGAGCTCCGTGTGGCTCTATTTTCAGGCTGAAAATGAGGCAACGGTAAGCTGTACAATTTACATGTAAATTACAATTAGATGGTAAACTGTCAATAATACACTTCAACAGCAGAAATCTTAACAAAAACTTTCCACAGATTCAGGACTATTTAAAACAGCTAGACAGAAAATTCACAGCTATTGCAGTCTCTGAAACTTGGCTTAACGAAGAGCAGGCTCCCCTGATGGCAATAGAGGGATATCAGATGTTTTATATTAACAGAACTCAAAAAAAGGGTGGTGGTGTTGCACTGTATATTGATGACCTGTACAGGTGTAAGCTTGTAAATGAAATGTCCTTAGCACTACCAGGGATTTTGGAATGTGTTACTGTTGAGATTGACCTAGACAAAACAAAAAATCTAATCATAAGCTGCATATATAGAACGCCGGGAACTTGCATTGAGATATTCAGAGATAAATTAGTCGAGCTGTACAATAATATTACCAGTAAGAAAATGGTAGCAATTTGTGGAGATTTCAATATTGACTTACTGAATCCTCATCAACAAAATGTAGTTACAGAGTTCATGAACTCTATGTACAGCATGAGTCTATATCCCACAATAACACATCCCAGTAGAATCACAGCTCACTCTGCTACACTTATTGACAACCTGTTTGTCAATGTTTTCGATAAGAAAATAGAAAGTGGATTATTGATAAATGATATAAGTGACCACTTGCCAACCTTTGCACTTATCCATGGCCACACGGGGCCCAACGCAGAAAAAACTTCAAAACCGTTCAGACACAAATCACCAAATGCAATCAGTTCTCTTAAAGAGGACTTGCTGAAGCAAGACTGGACAGAAGTCTATGTATCAGATGTAAATGAAGCCTATGACACATTTATAAACATTGTAACCACTCTTTATGAAAAAAACTGCCCATTAGTAATAAAAAAGCTTAAACACAAATTTGCTAATTAGCCATGGTTAACCAAAGGACTACAAAAGGCGTGTAAAAAGAAAAATTTATTATATAAAGCTTTCCTAAAGAAAAGAACAAAAGAAGCAGAGCAGCAGTATAAAACATACAAAAATAAGTTAACATATATAATAAGATGTAGTAAAAGAGACTATTACAGTAAAGAACTGGAGAAAAACAGAGACAATATTAAAAATACATGGACAATACTCAACAGTATCCTTGGAAATAAAAGCAGAAATACAAGCTACCCAACTAATATTCCCAAAAATAATAAAATGACTCAGAGTGTGAATATTGCTTCACCTGCAGATGAATTTAATAATTTTTTTGTTAACATTGGACCTAAACTGGCCCGAGAAATACCCACTACGGTGCCAACAGGTGATACAATATGCAATAACACTGCTGTAAAAGACTCCATCTTCATAAAGAACACAGACGAAAGAGAGGTCATTGAAATTGTTAAATCGTTCAAAAGTAAAACATCTACTGACTGTGATGGTATCGACATGCTACTAGTCAAAACTGTTATCGAATGCATAGTAAAACCACTGACGTATATCTGCAACCTGTCTCTCCAATCAGGTATATTTCCCAATGCAATGAAAATAGCTAAAGTAATTCCGATATACAAGACGGGCGACAGAGGGGAACTCTCAAACTATAGACCAATTTCACTATTACCGCAATTTTCCAAGATACTTGAAAAAATATTCTATGAGAGAATTGACAACTTCATACTGAAGAATGATTTATTATGTGAGCAGCAATATGGGTTCAGACACAAGAGGACAACTGCATATGCCCTAATGGAATTTACAGAAAAAATATCAACAGCCATTGAAAATAAAGAGTATTCAGTTGGAGTATTCCTAGATCTTAAAAAAGCATTTGATACAGTAGATCATAATTTATTATTAAAGAAACTACAAAATTCTGGTATTAGAGGGGTAGCACTGTCCTGGTTAAGTAGTTACTTAAAGAATAGATATCAGTATGTATGTGTTAGCAACAAAAACTCAGAGTTGCTGAAGGTCACTTGTGGAGTCCCACAGGGTTCAGTTTTGGGACCATTATTATTCAATATGTATATAAACGATATATGTAAAGTCTCAGAAAAAATGGACTTAATATTGTTTGCCGATGACACTAATCTGCTATGCAGTGGAAACAATTTGGAACAACTTCTGGATACACTCGGGAAGGAATTAGGAAAGCTTAAACTGTGGTTTGATTCAAACAAATTAACGCTCAATTTAAGTAAGACAAAATTTATAGTCTTTAACAACCATCTCAACAATCCAGTACCCAAACTCAGTGTAAATGGTGTAGAGATTGAAAGGGTATCTGAAACTAAATTCCTTGGAGTAATAATTGATAACAAACTGTGTTGGAAGTCACATATTAATTATATCAAAGGTAAAGTTTCCAAATCAATTGCAATATTACACAGAGTGAAATATTTGCTGAATCAACCCACACTATACACCTTGTATCATTCATTAATACTCCCATACATGACATATTGTAATGAAGTATGGGGAAATACATACAAAACAAACATATATCCACTCTTTATGCTTCAAAAGAGAGCTATTAGAATAATAAACAAAGCAGCTTACAGGGAACCAACAAACCCACTTTTTCTTAAACAAAAAACTCTCAAGTTGAAAGATCTGGTTGACTTTAAAACCGCAATAATAATGTTCAAAGTGAAGAATTTATCACTGCCCGCAAATATCCAAAAGTTGTTCCAAACAAGGGAGAAACGATATCACTTCAGAGGGACATGTATATTTCAAAAGCCTACAGTGAGAACAACCACCAAGCAACACTGTATTTCAGTGCAAGGAGTCAGATTATGGAACGATTATGGACCTGAATTAAAATCATGTACAACGCTTGGACAATTTAAACAAAAACTAAAGGAAGAAATACTCCAAACATATTTACAAGACGACATGTAAACTCACATAAGGATTGACATATCCAGCCTGTGTTGTGTTGTAGCTTAGTTTGTTTTTTTTTTTCTCTCTCTGTGACATTATGTCTTAGATTTGTCTTGAATAGTAACTGCTTAACTTAGCTTAGCTTAGTTTTCTTTTTTTTTTTTTTTTTTCTCTCAGTCACACTTTGTCTTAGCTTTGTTCTAAATTGCAATCACTCTTGTCTTGTTTACTCTTTTTTCTTTGAATTCTTGGATGGAATATGGGTGGGCAATATAAGCTGCGGCTTCAGCCATCACCCATTTCGGATAACTCACGTGGAATTGTTTAGTAGAAGGAGTCTTTGTCTAATTTGACCTTGTTGTTATATTATACAGTTTCTTTTAACCTGTACTGTATTATCTGAAAAATATCCGAAATAAATTCATTCATTCATTCATTCATTCATTCATTTGTAAAAAGGCTGTGAAATACAGTGGTAACACAATTTATAAAAATATATGAAAAATCACCCAAAAGAAAACGTTAAGCTACAGAAATGGAGAGAGAAGGGAAGAAATCCCTTACTCCCTATCTGGGGAATATTGCTTTAACCTGTTGCACTCCGGTGTACCGCGGGCGGGCACGTCTCCACTGAAAAAAAAAAAGCTGCATTTCCGTTCTTCCACTACAGACACAGCCGTGAACAGAAAGACAAAGGAGTGCTTTGATTGGTTTAGATGTGATTGACCTCTCATTCGACTAATAAGAGCTTTGAATTGGGTTTCTGAAACCTTGAAGAACCAATGACTGAAAACCTAGCAAGAAGGACCCGCCTACCAATGGCTGCGAATACAGCGTGCCAATTGAAGCACAGAAGTTCGAAAGCGTGCGTCCCTTGCAAAATCTGTTTTGTGTAAGGCTGGGTGAAGAGAGACTGACTGCTGCAGCAGATGAAAAAAGGACCCGCAGGAAGAACCGCCACAGACCCAGCAGCACGGAGACCACCCACAAGTGCGACCTGTGTGACAGGGACTGCCATTCGCATATCAGCCTGGTCAGCCACAGGCGGTGCTGTCCCAGCAGAGTAGACGTTTAGGATTCTCTTCCACGGTCATCATAGACCGACGGAGGCCGACGACGAAGGCTGGGTGACACACACGCGTTCGCCAGTCTTTTTTTCTTACTACTGTTATTTGTTTTGAAAAATCGTTCGCCAAAACCGCAATCATGGGAGCGCAAAACCACAATAATGGAATTATGGTTTGACCGGGTCGCGTGACCAGAACCACGAGTCGTAACAAGCGGACCAGCTTCATGTTTGTCTGACAATGAGGAAGAGATGTTCGCCAGCAACACTGCTGTTGTGAACAGGTAAGTGTTAAAAGCTAAATTATTCTTTATCCCTGAAAATTGTAATCAAAAATGACTTTTGACCGATCGGTAAATTACAACTGTGCGTAGTAGACCGCGGTGCACAAAGTCCGAAGTCCGTGTGCCGCGTCCGGACCGTGAACGCCGCCCCCCCCCCCCCCCCGCGGCTACTCTTCTGTAGCAGATTGCAGATATATTGCAGATATTTCAGTACAACTGTGCGTAGTAGACCGCGGGGACTGTGCGCCGTGATCGCCACATGACGGAACAGTCCGTCCGACGGGCGATGTCCGTCCTCTGTAGCGGGGGGGGGGGGGGGGAGTTGTTATCTTCTGCATTACAGATATTTTAGAATAATTTTTAGTGCACTGTAGGTTATTTTTCTTTAAAAAAAAAAAGCCACACATTTTTTACGTGGCATGCTTCTTTGTGTGTGGGGGCTTGTTTGTTCATTCATTCATTCATTCATTCATGAATGAATAAACAACCCCCCCCCCACACACACACATAGTCCTGAGTGTCATCTTTCATTAGAGCCCAAGATGAAGCTTCTATAATGAATCATTCAAAAGTTACAGACGTTTTTCCAAACTGTGCCATTTGGCACAATTTGGCACAGTTCAAAAACGCCTGGGAGCAACCTAAGAAAAAAGCTGTGTAATATATTCATTTTTTGTGGTATTGTTACAAAATTTTGACCTCAGCTGGATAACACTTGGTTCTACATTTCTGTTGCATTTTCCAGCCCGGATCTGACAGCTGTGTGTTATTTGCAAGCATTTGTATCCAAAAAAACACCCAGGCGAAATTTATTTTCTTCAAGTTCAGTATGTTTAGATGACTATTACTCAGTGGCCGGAGCACTTAGAGAGATTATGACTGTTTTGCCCAAAAATTCAAAGTGTTTTCTTTTAAATGAGACCAACCCCATGAAGATGCTGCAAAGGGTTGAAGAACAGCTTTTGATTTACTTTGGGTACGTTATTTTTTGGCGTTTTTAGGGAAATTGACCAGAGTGTAAGGGGTTAAACTTTAGGCTTTGTGGGCTGTTTAGTTATATACACTTTATTCATTGTATTTTCACTACCTATTATTTTTTATTTTTCATTATTTTTCAAAGTCAGAAAAGAACTGCAATAAAGGGGAGAAATTTAGTTTTATTTTTGTATCCACCTTATTCCTAGCCCCCATGATGCCTTGTGTGAATTATGGGCGCAACTTCCAGTACTAGTTTAGAACGTGTGGTTGTCACTGAAATGGTAAACTTTTCCTTGTTAAAAAACAATGACTTCGGCATCAAAAATGCGTGAACATGGCCTTCTCACACAACACACTGCCATCTGCAGAAGTTCTCTGACGACTCTGCGATCGTTGGCCTCATCTCCAACGGAGATGAAGCTGAGTACAGAGGACTTATCCAGGACTTCGTGGACTGGTGCCATTGGAACTGCCTCCAGATCAACGTGAGGAAAACTAAGGAGCTGGTGGTGGACTGCCGCAGGCAAGGACAACCCCTCACAGCACCAGTAAACATACAGGGAACAGACATTGAGATGGTGACATCCTACAAGTACCTGGGTGTTCATTTGAATAATAAACTAGACTGGTCACACAATACCGACGCATTCTACAAGAAGGGACAGCGCAGTCTGTTCCTACTGAGGGGGCTCAGGTCTTTTGGTGTACAAGGGGTGATTCTGAAGACATTCTACGATTCGGTGGTGGCATCAGCCATCACTTTTGGAGTGGTCTGCTGAGGCAGTGGCATCACAGCAGCCGATAGGAAGAGACTGAACAAACTGATCAATAAAGCTAGCTCTGTCCTGGGGCAGCGCCTTGACCCAGTGGAGGAGATAGGAGAGAGAAGGATGGTAGCTAAGCTGTCATCTCTGCTGGAGTCTGAGTCCAACCCCATGCAGGACATACTGAACGCACTGAGGAGCTCATTTAGCAGTAGGCTACATCGTCCTAGGTGCGCGACTGAGAGGTTTTGCAGGCCCTTCCGACCTACAGCTGTCAGACTTTATAACCTAAGCAGGGCTGCACACAGAGATAGCAAAAAAACGTGACGACCTAATAGTATTGAATGCAAAAGACGCAACAGACTTACACAAAATGGTCCCTTCCAGTATACAACTAGGACAAAATCAATTGCTACGGAGGGTGACAATATGTATGGGTTGTGGAGTGTGTAAATGAAGAGGCAGATTCATTGCAGACGATTTATTACACACTCACATCTCACAAGCTCAGAATGGACTGACTGGTTACAACAAGCACTCCTCTCTATATATCAAGTCACCTTCACAAGCTTCAAGGCACTTCCTCATACACAGCTTGATATTTACATTACACTTCATTCAACCCCCTCTCACCCTCTTGGGCATTGTTCTCCCATGTGTATTCATTGTCTCTGTCTGAGGTGCGAAATAACCTAACTTCCATAGGGTACATTTTCATACTATGTGGGGTAACTAAATACACGATTATGCTGTTTATTCCATCTAGCTACAATGCTCCGCACTGTGTATATATATATTTATATATTTATGTGTACATATGTATATTCACTGCTCTTATTTTCTTATCTTCTAAATTATTGCTCTGAGTGTTGCTATCCCTGTGCTGTTGCAATCCTGGAATTTCCCCATTGTGGGACTAATAAAGGCTTACCTTATCTTATCTTGTCTTTTGCACCTCAAAAACAGTAATATTGTGGAGTGTGTAATTGACGAGGCAGGTTTGTCTCAAGGCAGTTTATTACACGTCTCCATCATGAGCAAAGTAGAAAGAGGACATCTCAGAAAAAACTCGTCCCTTATATACCCAGGTCTCCCCACAGCTCACAAGTCACATTGCATTCATATCAAAAGTAACAATGCATTTCTCCTCTCCGAGGGTCGCAGCTGCTACCGACCCCCGGTCTTGGCGTTTCCCGAGCGCTTGAACTGGCACGGTGGTATACATTTGCGTGCCTTCTCTGCAAAGTGGCGGTGGTAGAAACAAAGGGTGTCTCCTCCGTGTTCCTTGGCCCCCGCCGCTGCCGTCGTCGGTGGGTCTGCTACCGCCGTCCCTGGTTCCCCGCCATCTCCGGCCGTCGCACCGAGCTCCATCGCTGCCGCCGTGGCTGCGCGCTCTCTGCTGCCGTTGACAATCCGATGTGCCTCCCGGGCCAGCGCATGGTAGTCCTGCTGGGCCAACAACGGCGAACTGGCCAGAGCCGCTCTCGTCACTGACGGCAGGGTCCTGAGGAAGAGGTGGGTAAAGATGAAGTGGTCATCGTCCGAGCCTTTCAACCTCAGCATCTTCTCCATCAGGTCAATGGGCGTGCAATCTCCCAACTCGGTCAGCGCCAGGAGTCTCTCTGCTCTCTCCTCAACCGAGAGAGTGTAGTGCTGGATGAGTGCAGCCTTCAACGTGCCGTATTTGTCGCTGGCTGGTGGCTGTTCCAGGAGGCTCTCCACATGCTGAGCCATGTGGTTGTCGAGCTTTGCGATCACATGGTAGAATTTCGTGTCATCTACCGATATTCCCCGGAGGGCGAACTGTGCCTCCACCAGGTGGAACCAAGAGCGCGGATTGTGCTGCCAAAAGTCCGGTAGCTGGACTGTAACAGCATGCGCTTGGCTGGGGGCTCCCAACGAGGCTGGCCCCGGGGAATTCTCTTCTTGCTGCATGCTACATCTTGGGTCACCAGTGTGGAGTGTGTAATTGACGAGGCAGGTTTGTCTCAAGGCAGTTTATTACACGTCTCCATCATGAGCAAAGTAGAAAGAGGACATCTCAGAAAAAACTCGTCCCTTATATACCCAGGTCTCCCCACAGCTCACAAGTCACATTGCATTCATATCAAAAGTAACAATGCATTTCCTCTTTAATCCCTTAGCATCCCCCTCACAGTCTTTGGCCCACAAAGGATCCTCCAAGCAGTCTCTTGCATACCAAAGATTACACTTTCACAGCTTCCTGTTATCTCCAAGGAAACTCTGCACTTTGTTCTTATCTAAGATGTGAGGCATTATGTAAGGCATTAAGTAAGTCACATGTGTGGCTACACCCCCCCCCCCCCAAACATTTTAGATCGAACAAAAGAATAACAGTCTGCATGCTGTGATAGAATCATTACACATCAATCCACATGCTGCTTGGGCTTCAGTCTTCTCCCGTATCTGCTGTAACCAGGATTCACCGCCTCAGCGGCGCTGTCATGCTGGGGAGCTGCTGTCTGGGGGTGAAAACCTTTTGTCAGTCCCTGTGGGTGTTCTGGGGAAATATTACTCTGGGAAGCTCCTCGTGGGGGTCTTCCGCGCCGAGGGGCCCTTGCCAACAGCATTTGCTCGTCCGCCACCACAAAAGCGGGTTTGAGTCTGTTTATGCCAACCTTTTCCCTCCTACCCCCCAAATCTAGCAAAAAATGCTTGTCCCCTGTTTCCAACACTCTGAACGGTCCATTATAAGGTGGTTGCAGTGGGGGGCGATGCCCGTCATGTCTGACAAAAACAAACTCCGCGTTTTTCAAAGTTTTAGGCACAAAAACGCGCGGAAAACTGTGATAAACGGGGCCCGGCAGCATGCCTGTGTCAATGCTACGCTGCAACAGCTGAGACGGGGAGCTGCCTGGTGCAGGATTATCCGGGAGAAACTCCCTGGGCAGCCGAAGTGGCTGCGCGAAAACGAGTTCAGCTGGGGAAGCTTCTAAGTCTTCTTTAGGCGCAGAACGCAACCCTAATAAAACCCACGGTAGCTTGTCTACCCAATTTGCATTCATCAGTGACGCTCTAAGAGCTGCTTTCAATGACCTGTGAAAACGTTTGCATAACCCATTAGCCTGTGGATTGTACGCGGTTGTACGGTGAATTGCGACACCTAGGCTGCGGGCCATTGTCGACCAAAGTTCGGAAACAAATTGAGGGCCTCTGTCGGACGTAATGTCCGACGGGACTCCAAAACGCGCCACCCATGCTGTTACAAACGCACGCGCCACCTCCTCGGCTGTGGTTGATGCCAAAGGAACCACCTCCGGCCAGCGCGTGGTGCGGTCTACCATTGTCAGAAGGTGCGTGCATCCCTGTGATGGCGGGAGGGGACCCACGAGGTCCACGTGAACGTGGTCAAACCTCTTAGCCGGAATGTGAAATGGCTCCAAGGGAGCCCTCGTGTGTCTGTGTACCTTGGCTCGTTGGCATGCCATGCAGGCTGCTGCCCACTCTTTCACTTGTTTGCGGAGGCCCGGCCACACAAATTTTTCTGCTACCATTTTGACCGACACGCGCACCCCCGGGTGCACCAAAGAATGAATCAAGTCAAAAATGCGGCGGCGCCACGCTGCTGGTACCACGGGACGCAGTCGCCCCGTGGAGACATCACAGATTAGAGGGGGCATACCGTCTTGCAGCACCCTGCTCTCCAGCCTTAACCCTGTTGGTCCAGACTGGAGTGCGCGCACATCCGCGTCACTAACCTGCTCCGCGGCCATGGCTGTGTAATCTATCCCCACGCGGACGGGGGCAGCCACGGCACGCGAGAGGCAGTCTGCCACTACATTCAGTTTACCCGACACGTGCTGAATATCGGTAGTAAACTCTGAGATCGCGGCTAGCTGCCTCTGCTGCCGGCCCGACCACGGTTCCGAAACTTTGGCCATCGCGAATGTTAGTGGCTTGTGGTCAACGAACGTGGTGAAACAGTGCCCTTCTAGCCAGAACTAGAAGTGGCGAATGGCCAAATGGAGAGCCAGCAACTCCCTGTCAAATGCGCTGTATTTACGTTCACTATCGCGCAAGATCCTGCTGAAAAAGGCGAGAGGCTGCCAAGCCCCGGCTACATGCTGCTCCACGACCGCCCCTATGGCCCCATCTGACGCGTCAGTGGTGAGCGCTATGCGGGCCGTTGGGTCTGGATGTGCCAACAACGCAGCGTTTGCCAGGGCTGCTTTGACTTCCTAGAACGCTTGCTCCTGCTCCGGGGACCACTCGATCCTATTCGCGGGTTTCTGTTTTTTGAGCGCGACATACAGCGGTTGCATGAGCTGCACTGCGCGGGGGAGGAAACAGTTATAAAAATTCACCATTCCCAAAAACTCCTGTAACGCCCTGACCGTCTGCGGCCGGGGGAAATCTGCTACCGTGTGCACTTTGTCAGGTAGCGGAACCGCTCCTTCGGGGGAGACGCGGTGTCCTAAAAAAATCGATCTGCGTCACCCCGAACTGACACTTCGCTGGGTTGATTATTAACCCATGCTCTCCCAACCTCTGGAAAACTGCCGCAAGGTGGTTTTCATGTTCGTCTTTGGACGCGCTGGCTACCAAGATATCGTCCAAGTAGATGAACACGAAAGGGAGATCGCGCAGCACCGCGTCCATCATGCGTTGGAACGTCTGTGCAGCCCCTTTAAGCCCGAATGGTATGCGCAAAAACTCGAATAGGCCAAATGGAGTTATCACCGCTGTTTTGGGTATGTCCTCAGCGCGCACTGGAACTTGGTGGTAACCGCGGACCAAGTCTATTTTAGAAAAAATGCACGCCCCTGCCAAATGAACGGAAAAATCTTGGATATGAGGGATTGGGTAGCGGTCATGTGCTGTGGCATTGTTCAACCTGCGGAAATCCCCGCAAGGTCGCCACGAGCCGTCAGCTTTCGGGACCATGTGTAGCGGGGAAGCCCATGGGCTGTTCGAACGCCTGATGATGCCCAACCTCTCCAGGTTGGCGAACTCCTCGCGCGCGCTGCGTCCAAGCGCTGAGGTTCTGCAAAAACGGGCGGCCCGGTGGTGGTAATAAAATGTTCCATCCCGTGTTTAGCGACGGCTGCCGAAAATGTGGGGACCGTGAGTGCTGGGAACTGAGTGAGCAGTGTGTGGAACTTACCGCTTGCAGCTGTGACGTTGGCTTGTGCTGTTGGCCGGGCCGCTCGAGCTGTACTGGGAATAGAATCAAAAGAAAGTCCATTAACCAGGTGCCTGTTAGCGACATCAACCAACAAACCATGTGAGCACAAAAAATCAGCCCCCAATATATTGAAATTCAATGCTGCTATGACAAAAGTCCACTCGAATGTACGGCCGTGTAGAGACAGAAGCAGAGTCCTCTCACCAAAGGTCTTAATCTCCGAGCTGTTCACTGCTGCCATCTCGGGGCCACTGGAACCTGCCAGCCGGTCAGCGTAGGAAGGCGTGATGAAACTCAACTGGGCGCCTGTGTCCACGAGGAAATGCCTCCCCGAGCGTGCGTCCGTCAAGTAGAGCAGCTTGTTCTCCTCTCCGAGGGTCGCAGCTGCTACCGACCCCCGGTCTTGGCATTTCCCAAGCGCTTGAACTGGCACGGTGGTATACATTTGCGTGCCTTCTCTGCAAAGTGGCAGTGGTAGAAACAAAGGGTGTCTCCTCTGTGTTCCTTGGCCCCCGCCGCTGCCGTCGTCGGTGGGTCTGCTACCGCCGTCCCTGGCTCCCCGCCATCTCCGGACGTCGCGCCGAGCTCCATCGCTGCCGCCGTGGCTGCACGCTCTCTGCTGGCATTGACAATCCGATGTGCCTCCCGGGCCAGCGCACGGTAGTCCTGCTGGGCCAACAACGGCGAACTGGCCAGGGCCGCTCTCGTCGCTGACGGCAGGGTCCTGAGGAAGAGGTGGGTAAAGATGAAGTAGTCATCGTCCGAGCCTTTCAACCTCAGCATCTTCTCCATCAGGTCAATGGGCGTGCAATCTCCCAACTCGGTCAGCGCCAGGAGTCTCTCTGCTCTCTCCTCAACCGAGAGAGTGTAGTGCTGGATGAGTGCAGCCTTCAACGCGCCGTATTTGTCGCTGGCTGGTGGCTGTTCCAGGAGGCTCTCCACATGCTGAGCCGTGTGGTTGTCGAGCTTTGCGATCACATGGTAGAATTTCGTGTCATCTACCGATATTCCCCGGAGGGCGAACTGTGCCTCCACCAGGTGGAACCAAGAGCGCGGATTGTGCTGCCAAAAGTCCGGTAGCTGGACTGTAACAGCATGCGCTTGGCTGGGGGCTCCCAACGAGGCTGGCCCCGGGGAATTCTCTTCTTGCTGCATGCTACATCTTGGGTCACCAGTGTGGAGTGTGTAATTGACGAGGCAGGTTTGTCTCAAGGCAGTTTATTACACGTCTCCATCATGAGCAAAGTAGAAAGAGGACATCTCAGAAAAAACTCGTCCCTTATATACCCAGGTCTCCCCACAGCTCACAAGTCACATTGCATTCATATCAAAAGTAACAATGCATTTCCTCTTTAATCCCTTAGCATCCCCCTCACAGTCTTTGGCCCACAAAGGATCCTCCAAGCAGTCTCTTGCATACCAAAGATTACACTTTCACAGCTTCCTGTTATCTCCAAGGAAACTCTGCACTTTGTTCTTATCTAAGATGTGAGGCATTATGTAAGGCATTAAGTAAGTCACATGTGTGGCTACACCCCCCCCCCCCCCAAACATTTTAGATCGAACAAAAGAATAACAGTCTGCATGCTGTGATAGAATCATTACACATCAATCCACATGCTGCTTGGGCTTCAGTCTTCTCCCGTATCTGCTGTAACCAGGATTCACCGCCTCAGCGGCGCTGTCATGCTGGGGAGCTGCTGTCTGGGGGTGAAAACCTTTTGTCAGTCCCTGTGGGTGTTCTGGGGAAATATTACTCTGGGAAGCTCCTCGTGGGGGTCTTCCGCGCCGAGGGGCCCTTGCCAACAGCATTTGCTCGTCCGCCACCACAAAAGCGGGTTTGAGTCTGTTTATGCCAACCTTTTCCCTCCTACCCCCCAAATCTAGCAAAAAATGCTTGTCCCCTGTTTCCAACACTCTGAACGGTCCATTATAAGGTGGTTGCAGTGGGGGGCGATGCCCGTCATGTCTGACAAAAACAAACTCCGCGTTTTTCAAAGTTTTAGGCACAAAAACGCGCGGAAAACTGTGATGAACGGGGCCCGGCAGCATGCCTGTGTCAATGCTACGCTGCAACAGCTGAGACGGGGAGCTGCCTGGTGCAGGATTATCCGGGAGAAACTCCCTGGGCAGCCGAAGTGGCTGCGCGAAAACGAGTTCAGCTGGGGAAGCTTCTAAGTCTTCTTTAGGCGCAGAACGCAACCCTAATAAAACCCACGGTAGCTTGTCTACCCAATTTGCATTCATCAGTGACGCTCTAAGAGCTGCTTTCAATGACCTGTGAAAACGTTTGCATAACCCATTAGCCTGTGGATTGTACGCGGTTGTACGGTGAATTGCGACACCTAGGCTGCGGGCCATTGTCGACCAAAGTTCGGAAACAAATTGAGGGCCTCTGTCGGACGTAATGTCCGACGGGACTCCAAAACGCGCCACCCATGCTGTTACAAACGCACGCGCCACCTCCTCGGCTGTGGTTGATGCCAAAGGAACCACCTCCGGCCAGCGCGTGGTGCGGTCTACCATTGTCAGAAGGTGCGTGCATCCCTGTGATGGCGGGAGGGGACCCACGAGGTCCACGTGAACGTGGTCAAACCTCTTAGCCGGAATGTGAAATGGCTCCAAGGGAGCCCTCGTGTGTCTGTGTACCTTGGCTCGTTGGCATGCCATGCAGGCTGCTGCCCACTCTTTCACTTGTTTGCGGAGGCCCGGCCACACAAATTTTTCTGCTACCATTTTGACCGACGCGCGCACCCCCGGGTGCACCAAAGAATGAATCAAGTCAAAAATGCGGCGGCGCCACGCTGCTGGTACCACGGGACGCAGTCGCCCCGTGGAGACATCACAGATTAGAGGGGGCATACCGTCTTGCAGCACCCTGCTCTCCAGCCTTAACCCTGTTGGTCCAGACTGGAGTGCGCGCACATCCGCGTCACTAACCTGCTCCGCGGCCATGGCTGTGTAATCTATCCCCACGCGGACGGGGGCAGCCACGGCACGCGAGAGGCAGTCTGCCACTACATTCAGTTTACCCGACACGTGCTGAATATCGGTAGTAAACTCTGAGATCGCGGCTAGCTGCCTCTGCTGCCGGCCCGACCACGGTTCCGAAACTTTGGCCATCGCGAATGTTAGTGGCTTGTGGTCAACGAACGTGGTGAAACAGTGCCCTTCTAGCCAGAACTAGAAGTGGCGAATGGCCAAATGGAGAGCCAGCAACTCCCTGTCAAATGCGCTGTATTTACGTTCACTATCGCGCAAGATCCTGCTGAAAAAGGCGAGAGGCTGCCAAGCCCCGGCTACATGCTGCTCCACGACCGCCCCTATGGCCCCATCTGACGCGTCAGTGGTGAGCGCTATGCGGGCCGTTGGGTCTGGATGTGCCAACAACGCAGCGTTTGCCAGGGCTGCTTTGACTTCCTAGAACGCTTGCTCCTGCTCCGGGGACCACTCGATCCTATTCGCGGGTTTCTGTTTTTTGAGCGCGACATACAGCGGTTGCATGAGCTGCACTGCGCGGGGGAGGAAACAGTTATAAAAATTCACCATTCCCAAAAACTCCTGTAACGCCCTGACCGTCTGCGGCCGGGGGAAATCTGCTACCGTGTGCACTTTGTCAGGTAGCGGAACCGCTCCTTCGGGGGAGACGCGGTGTCCTAAAAAAATCGATCTGCGTCACCCCGAACTGACACTTCGCTGGGTTGATTATTAACCCATGCTCTCCCAACCTCTGGAAAACTGCCGCAAGGTGGTTTTCATGTTCGTCTTTGGACGCGCTGGCTACCAAGATATCGTCCAAGTAGATGAACACGAAAGGGAGATCGCGCAGCACCGCGTCCATCATGCGTTGGAACGTCTGTGCAGCCCCTTTAAGCCCGAATGGTATGCGCAAAAACTCGAATAGGCCAAATGGAGTTATCACCGCTGTTTTGGGTATGTCCTCAGCGCGCACTGGAACTTGGTGGTAACCGCGGACCAAGTCTATTTTAGAAAAAATGCACGCCCCTGCCAAATGAACGGAAAAATCTTGGATATGAGGGATTGGGTAGCGGTCATGTGCTGTGGCATTGTTCAACCTGCGGAAATCCCCGCAAGGTCGCCACGAGCCGTCAGCTTTCGGGACCATGTGTAGCGGGGAAGCCCATGGGCTGTTCGAACGCCTGATGATGCCCAACCTCTCCAGGTTGGCGAACTCCTCGCGCGCGCTGCGTCCAAGCGCTGAGGTTCTGCAAAAACGGGCGGCCCGGTGGTGGTAATAAAATGTTCCATCCCGTGTTTAGCGACGGCTGCCGAAAATGTGGGGACCGTGAGTGCTGGGAACTGAGTGAGCAGTGTGTGGAACTTACCGCTTGCAGCTGTGACGTTGGCTTGTGCTGTTGGCCGGGCCGCTCGAGCTGTACTGGGAATAGAATCAAAAGAAAGTCCATTAACCAGGTGCCTGTTAGCGACATCAACCAACAAACCATGTGAGCACAAAAAATCAGCCCCCAATATATTGAAATTCAATGCTGCTATGACAAAAGTCCACTCGAATGTACGGCCGTGTAGAGACAGAAGCAGAGTCCTCTCACCAAAGGTCTTAATCTCCGAGCTGTTCACTGCTGCCATCTCGGGGCCACTGGAACCTGCCAGCCGGTCAGCGTAGGAAGGCGTGATGAAACTCAACTGGGCGCCTGTGTCCACGAGGAAATGCCTCCCCGAGCGTGCGTCCGTCAAGTAGAGCAGCTTGTTCTCCTCTCCGAGGGTCGCAGCTGCTACCGACCCCCGGTCTTGGCATTTCCCAAGCGCTTGAACTGGCACGGTGGTATACATTTGCGTGCCTTCTCTGCAAAGTGGCAGTGGTAGAAACAAAGGGTGTCTCCTCTGTGTTCCTTGGCCCCCGCCGCTGCCGTCGTCGGTGGGTCTGCTACCGCCGTCCCTGGCTCCCCGCCATCTCCGGACGTCGCGCCGAGCTCCATCGCTGCCGCCGTGGCTGCACGCTCTCTGCTGGCATTGACAATCCGATGTGCCTCCCGGGCCAGCGCACGGTAGTCCTGCTGGGCCAACAACGGCGAACTGGCCAGGGCCGCTCTCGTCGCTGACGGCAGGGTCCTGAGGAAGAGGTGGGTAAAGATGAAGTAGTCATCGTCCGAGCCTTTCAACCTCAGCATCTTCTCCATCAGGTCAATGGGCGTGCAATCTCCCAACTCGGTCAGCGCCAGGAGTCTCTCTGCTCTCTCCTCAACCGAGAGAGTGTAGTGCTGGATGAGTGCAGCCTTCAACGCGCCGTATTTGTCGCTGGCTGGTGGCTGTTCCAGGAGGCTCTCCACATGCTGAGCCGTGTGGTTGTCGAGCTTTGCGATCACATGGTAGAATTTCGTGTCATCTACCGATATTCCCCGGAGGGCGAACTGTGCCTCCACCAGGTGGAACCAAGAGCGTAGATTGTGCTGCCAAAAGTCCGGTAGCTGGACCGTAATGGCATGCGCTTGGCTGGGGGCTCCCAACGAGGCTGGCCCCGGGGAATTCTCTTCTTGCTGCATGCTACGTCTTGGGTCACCAGTGTGGAGTGTGTAATTGACGAGGCAGGTTTGTCTCAAGGCAGTTTATTACACGTCTCCATCATGAGCAAAGTCGAAAGAGGACATCTCAGAAAAAACTCGTCACTTATATACCCAGGTCTCCCCACAGCTCACAAGTCACATTGCATTCATATCAAAAGTAACAATGCATTTCCTCTTTAATCCCTTAGCAACCCCCTCACAGTCTTTGGCCCACAAAAGATCCCCCAAGCAGTCTCTTGGCACACAAAGTATCCTCCAAGCAGTCTCTTGCATACCAAAGATTACACTTTCACAGCTTCCTGTTATCTCCAAGGAAACTCTGCACTTTGTTCTTATCTAAGATGTGAGGCATTATGTAAGGCATTAAGTAAGTCACATGTGTGGCTACAATATAATCATACCACTTCCCAGGACTACGGGGGGATAAGAAGATGACCTTAAAAAGTGGCCTGGCAGACAGTAGTTCCATTTGTTAGTGCCGCTGCTAAGATGCCAATGCTGTAAACAAATAAAAACTCTGAGATATATCAGTGTCTCCACCACAATAAAGTCAGATGCACTTTGTTAAAAGATGTTGGACATAATCAAATTTACCTCAGAACAGACGTAGAATCTAGTCAGGGACACAAAGAACTACAGCACCATGCTTGGATGTTTTAATGTCTGGGTAAAACAGACAGCTACAGCTGTCTGTTTTACCCCGAAATTAAAGTGCTCATGCTGCTGTCATGCCCCAAATGCTTGTTATTTAACTTAACATGTACAGACCTTTTCTGACAATTGTTCAAAATTTATTGATCTATATTTTGTGATAATTTAAAAATTAATGCATGCTGAAGCTGCTAGTCCATATTGTTCCAAGGCAGTGCAACGAATGCAAAACCCCCCCAAAACTATTTGATATGTTTCTTAAACCGTTAAGCCTTAGGAAGCAAACTGTTACTGTTTTTCTTTTTTTTTTTTACTTCATGCAGCCTTCACTCTGGTGACATATAACACAAACGTCAGATCTGTGACATCCATACAAGTGAAAATATACCTGCTGTGCTCTTGTGTCTGTCCTTTGTCTGTACCATCGATCACATGAACAGTCCTTTTTCGTTTTCAGTGCATCATCTATGCATTGCCGGTAAGAAGCCTCCATTTATAGTCTATGGCACAACCACAAACACCAGCAACAAGTACCAGAACTATGCCAAAACACTCAAAAAACACAAAAACTACAAGTGCTGAAATTAGCTGCCACTTGAGTGCAAAACACGTATATGGACTATACATTTAAATGAATGTGAAAAACTTTTAAAAACGCTATTTTATATGCCCCTGCTACTCCACTCTTGCTGACTGATTTAACACTACCTCAGCCAAAACTGGAAGTTCCGCTCATAATCGTTCCTACAGCAGCACCCTCAGGAATAAGATGGATTGCAGTTCCTGAACATGCATTCTACTGGGAAGAAAAGAATTTGCTTTAAATATTTTATATCATTTGTTGTGGATTGATCATTTCCTAGACTGTTTAAGAAGAAAATTGTTACTGTTCTATTGTTTCTGAACAAAAAGTTTTATTATAATAAAGTGTTTTCTGTTTACCTATAAACTTTGGCCAAACTCTGTCCTGGGTTTTAGCTAATTAGTAATCCAAAGGAAAAATCACAAAACACTTAAAGGTCATGAAAATTCATTCATATTTAGTAATTTGATGATGCATCCACCTTAATTATTACAAAGTATTGGTATCAGATTTGTATTGGCGATATTGGCCCTGTATTTACTTGGTATCTGATTGATACCAAAATCTTGCAGTATCTCACACCACTAATAGAAAGCCAAGAAATCAACTGAAATCTGTCAGAATGTAGGAAGCCATCCTATCCCCCATCAGTGCAAATTAATTTCAACTAGTTAAGCCCTGACTGATAGCCTTTTAAAAGGCCTGTGAAATCAGATTGTCACACCACGAAGAACTCATGATGGGTAGACGCAAAGAGCTCACTCTAGACCTTCACACCTTATTTTTGCCAAACATAATGATGGCATTGGTTACAGGTGCATTTCTAAGCTGCTGAATGTTCCAGTGAGCACTGTTGGAGCTATCATTCGGAAGTGGAAAGAACATCATTTTACCATAAACCGGTCACAACCAGGAGCTCCTCACAAGATTTCTGACAGAAGAGTCAAAAGAGTTATCAAAAAGCCAAAGACCATTCGTGGAGAGCTCCAGAAAGACCTGGAGTTAGCAGTTACTGCTGTTTCAAAGAAAACAAGTAATGCACTGAACCGACATGGGCTCTATGCCCGCTCACCTCACAAGACTCCATTTCTGAAGAAAAAGCATGTTGAAGCTTGCTTAAAGTTTGCTGCAAAGTATTTGGGCAAGCCAGTAAAATAGTGAGAGAATATAGTCTGGTCAGATGAGAGCAAAATTGAAATTTTGGATGCCACAACACACAGCATGTTTGGAGGAGAAATGGCACTACACATCCCATCATGGTGTGGGGGTGTTTATTCAGCACATGGTACAGGCAGACTTCATATAACTGAAGGAAAGATGAATGGACAAATGTACAGAGACATCCTTGATCAGAACCTGTTGCCATCTGCCACGATGCTGAAGATGAAACGAGGGTGGACATTTCAGCAAGACAATGATCCCAAACATACAGCCAAAGAAACTCATCTGGCTCCAGAGAAGGAAAATAAAGCTGCTAGAATGGCCCAGTCAGTCACCTGACCCGAATCCAATTGAAAATCTGTGGAACGAACTGAAGATCAGAGTTCCTAGAAGACACCACCAGAACCTTTAAGATTTGACAGTTTGTGTGGAAGAATGGGCTAAAATCACTCCTGAGCAATGCCTGCACCTAGTTTCTCCATACAGGAGGCATTTCGAAGCTCTTATTACCACCAAAGGCTTTTCTACTAAAAATTAAATAAATTTCACCAAGCATGATCAATACTTATTCCCTGTGTGATTCCACTTTATTAAATATAACTTGTTTTTTTAAACACAATTGCCTTGATTTCTTTGTATGTATGGATTACCTGGGTTGTTACTGATATCTGGTGAATGTCTGAGGTCAATGGCTCCATCAGAAATATGTTAAATGAGAAAAATGTTGACGTGTTTTATACTTACTTTCTCCACTGTAAGTAGAGCCATGATAACATAAAAACCTAACAACCAAACAACACTAAAGCTAAGGCAGGAAAAATCATAATGCATCACAGAGCAGGACCAAGACACCAATTATAACAAACACAGAACTTCATACTATAATAAACTCAGGGCAAGGACATGGGCTGACACGGCATTAATACAACTGATTGAAATTTGATCATTACATGCAGTATGGACTTTAATATCAGATAACACCTAATAGGCTTTATCATTTTTACAATCAGTCAAGAAGTTGCAAAGGACAGTCTGAACTCTGTGAAAACATCACAAGAAAAAGAAATTTATGTAAGATGTGTTTATGTTCAGTATGATTTTCATCAGTCTCATGTTTAGAATTTGAAGTCCTAATAAAAGTCAAAAACATTTGTCCCCTTCATTCTTCGTCATCACAAAACTGTAGTCATTACAGCTCTCGTAAACAGTTAACAGCTCAGCTCATCACAGCCATCCGAGATGTGGAAACTTCTATTGAGTCCTACATTTCAAATTATTTCTGAGCATTTTTATACTCCCAAAAACAAAATTTAGCGCTACTACGACTAACCAACAAAGATAATTAAGGCAAGAGCATTTAATGTTAGTCTAATGTTTTAGGGTTTTATGAAGAGTTTAATATGCAGAGCAGATAAACTCATTTATCCATTTGTCTTTAAGGCTTCCATTTCATTTATTTATTTATTTGCTTCCAATAAAATTTTCTGTTTGCAATGACATATTTTACTTAGTTTTCATCTCTTTTTCTTAATCTTAAAGAAATGGTTGTTAACAGCCATCTTGTCTCTGACACCCGCTGCTGTGCGAATGAGAGAATGTCGACAGTTAAGACGTTTATTGGTTTATCTTGTTTTATTTCATTTCAGTAAACCTGTAACCACATGACTATGATCCTCAGGACAGTAGCATTATACCCAATTAATCACACCTGTGGATGCACACCTTATATATACCCCTTGCATCCACCCATTCTTCTGCTTTCTAATGACTGGGAGGAGCCTGCCTCCACCTATGAAGGACAATGAACAGTTACAGGTTCACTTTCATTCATAAAACCGCTTTTACATCCTTAAATGTACATTTTATTTAATTTCAGTGAACCTGTAACCACTTGGCAACCGTATAACAAATGAGTCCTGAGGAGGAATGGGGCGGCGTCACCAACAGGCTGAAGGAGCACCATGCCCCAATCGCGCCACTAAGCACAAACACAATCAGATGAGTTTGCCTCCTTTATTGTACTTAACTGAGTGTGTACAAGTTAAGCCGGTTCCTCCAGGTAACCAGAGCTGAAACAAAAACCTTTTGAGCACAAGGCACACGTGCTGGCTTACACAAGGGAAAGCTAAGATGCAACTTAAGAACCTGCTGCGACCCCCAGAACAGATGAGGGGATGACTGATGGGGCCAGGTTGAGCCTATAGAAATGGGAACACGTTGAGGAAGAAGCCCAGCCAGCGGCTGCACATACAGCCTCCAGGGGTGCACCCTTAAACAACGCCCATGCAGTGGCCAATCCCTGTGTTGAGTGAGCCACCAGCCCAACTGATGGTTCCACTCCAGCCTGTACATACGCAAAGGCAATCAGGGTGACGATCCAATGGGACGGGCGCTGCTAGATATAGGTCTGCCCATTGTGGACTCCCAATAGAACACAAAAAGCTTGTCTGAAGAGTGGACAGACCTCGTACTATCAACATTAACCTAAAAGGCCCTACCGGCACAACTAAGGAGCCTCTCAGCCGCCGAAGAAGTGTGTGGGGAGGGTAGAAGGCTTGAAGCACAAAAGGGTGGAAAAACAAACCCA
Organism: Pholidichthys leucotaenia; assembly: GCA_020510985.1. Taxonomy (NCBI): domain Eukaryota; kingdom Metazoa; phylum Chordata; class Actinopteri; order Cichliformes; family Pholidichthyidae; genus Pholidichthys; species Pholidichthys leucotaenia. The sequence continues at coordinate 178,725,207 of CM035848.1, forward strand.
CTACTAGCACTGTGGGTTGAAAAGCTGGGTTGGGCCAGTAGCTTTGGATATATATATATTTTTTTTAATCCTTAATAATAAACACCTTCATTTAAAAACTGCATTTTGTGTTTACTTGAGTTATTTTTGTCCAATATTTAAATTTGTTTGATTATCTGAAACATTTAAGTGTGACAAACATACAAAAAAAAAGAGAAATCAGGAAGGGGGCAAACACTTTTTCACACTACTGTATTTGGCTCACTCATTGGCAGCAGCCTCGGCTTCTCCAGTACCAGGCTTTGGTCTTTGAAGGAAGCTGCTTTAGCTCCTTACTGCTCTGATGCTGGCTCCCTGTCCTTGGTGACAGCAGTCTTCTGGGCCCCCAGTTCCCCATCCTCGATGGTGAAAGTCTGCTGGCCCCGATTCCTTGTCTTTGTTGGAAGCTCTGGTCCCTGCTGTTTAGAGGCACCTGCCTGCAGTGCTTCCAGTTCCTTCTCCTTAAAAGAGTTACCCTGTAATGCCCCAGGTTCCTGCTTCTCTTGCTGTAGCAGTCTGTGGTGCCTTGGCCCCTGATCCTCACTGTCTACAGCCTGCACCACCTCTGAACTGCCATGAGCTCATCTTCCACAGCTGGCTGTGGACTCTGGCCACCCTTCTGGTGGATGCTTTTCCCCTCCCCTTTTGTACATAGAGATGCTCTTTCCCATTCATCTTTTCTTCCAAGATTCTGTACATCCCCTTATGGAACTTGAATCCTCGTTCACCAGCCATCTCTGTTCTACATCCTAGGTCCTAAAAGATTAATTTTATTCCTAACATTTGATTGTTTGTGCGTTTCTGTGTCTCTGTACTCAGCCCTTTCTCTGTCATTGCACTGTTCTGCTCCAGCGTTCTCCACTCCCCAAATACATCCACTTAACCTGCCCTGTTTCTTTGTCTCTTATCAGTCTAGTCTGGATCATCCTAGTCTGTGTCCTTGTGCTGCTCTCATCCTACTATCTGGTGCTGCTGTGTTTTTGTTCCTCCATGTATTCCTCATAATTAGGGATGCACGATAACACTCAATTGATATCCGATAAAGCATTTTAAATTATTTATCAGCATCAGCAAAAATTAGTATTTACAGCCAATGAAATATAACAGCATTGCACTTTTCCCACAGCACAAGGGCATGTCATCATCATGTCGGATGTGCACCAAAAACAAACATGGCTACCTCCACACAGCCTAACAAGGAGGAGAGAAAACTCATCACAAGGAACCCAGGAATTCCCAAACAAGAGAAAAATACAATGGAGAAACCCCCCCCCCCCCAAAACTTTTAGCAATTTCCTCCATAGTGCCAAGGTGAGAGAGGTGGCTGGACCAAGCACTATATGCTAGACGGCATGCTAACTGCTTCCACACATGCCAACACAGTGAGGACAGTCAGAAGCCGAGGGCATCCCAATGTCGAAGACGCCAAGGTAAGTCAAGAACGGAAACCAACCCACCCCTCATCTCGGTGACAAGCGCGGCGGTAACCATACTGTCCGGTTAGTCCTTTTCATGATAATATTCAGCAGTCTGTACTGACAGTTTACAGTGATCCCTCGCTACTTCGCGCCTCACCTTTCGCACCCTCAGTGCATCGTGGATTTTTCAAAAATATTCATCAAAAATTCAAAATTGAGAAAAAATGGGCGGGCGCTAGCAGAAGGCAGGGAGACTACATTAGAACATCAGGTATCAACACGGAGAGCCCGCACAACTCAAAATCCACCTCTCTGTTCGCTGTTCTCGTGTTGGCTCGGCTCGGGAATCTCGCAAGCTGATTGGCCGAGACATTTTACCCAGCTTCTCTCCCTGCAGAGCGCCCATATCCAGCGAAGGAAGACCGCATTCATTGTTCTTTATCACTCGTGTTGCTTAGTCTCACCACGTGGAACTTTTCGCTGTTCTCTTGTGCCTTTTTGTGTGAAATAGTCTTCCCGTCGAGCCACTACGCCGCCTCCTGCAGCTTCTCCAGCTCTATCGGAAGCTGCCCTCGATGATGCTGCGCTTCTAGCACCTGACGATGAGGCGTCACCCGAGGAGCAGTAAAGCTCTCATTAACCTGTGCAGTAAATCATCTTCATCTTGAGTTACGTGTCTTGTTATAAGAATAAAAGAGTTCTAAAAACATATTTATGTACACTTTATTTACATCTACGTACTGTATGTATGTACACTTACACACACACACACACACGTACAATATGAGAGCGAGAGTGAGAGAATGAACGTACGTATTATTTATGGGTGACGTCATTAGGGGTGACGCTACTTCGCGGTTTTTCACTTTTCGCGGTCGGTTCTGGAACCCATTAACCGCGATAAGTGAGGGATCACTGTATCTCTTCCTCTCCTCACAACTTTGAGCAAGTCTCTGCTGATGGCATGTAAATGGAAAAAGAAAAAAAAAAGCCCTTGCTCTACAGATCATTAAAAACAGCTCAGCTTTAAAATATTCATTCTAAAAAGTTTCCATAGAAGTATAAAATATGTGTTTTAATATGCCAGTTAATCATCACTGTAAGACAAAGGGCATGTAAATTCTTCTTCCTCTTCGTATGTTCAAAATATTGGCATATCGGTTAAAAAAAATCTAACATTGTACATGCCTACTCATAATGGTTTGTATTTTGTTGTCTCATTTAGTTTGGTTTTCTTCTTTGCCCTTATGCAATGTTTTTGTTTTCTTTTCAAAGTAATGATTTTAATTAGTTTTCCCTCACAGCTTATACTGTCCTTTTTATTTCCATTTAGCTATAAATCACCATTCAAAGTTCATCAGGTCACATCTGTGCTTGAGCCCTTTTTTTCCACGGCCTCACCTCTCATGACAGTACATTTATACACTTACTATCTTGTCGTGTTTGCAGTCGCTTCTTAACTGAAGATACTTGTGCTTTAACACATTTGTTTTTATAAAAGGCCAAAAGTTCGAATCCATTTGATCTGATCACTTTGACTATTACTTTAAACATGTTTTGCTAGGTGCAGTGCTTCTTGTCCTTCTTGTTTGACAGCATGAGGAAGAGTTACTAGGCCTATACACCAAGTTGGGTGCCAATATGTCACTGAGATGTTTTACTGATTGTTTGACTGCTGTACTTACAAATGGATTTACATAAACTATTTTCACATTTTAAATTCCATCTACTAACTCATATACAGTATGTCTCCATGCATTTACAGGTGACAGAGACAACACTGACCTCTTGCTCCACTATAATACTATACTGGTTGCCAGGTAGAGACAAACAATGACATGCAGCACAGACTATTCTACAATCGCAGTTCTTTGGTGATTACCAAACAGATACATTATGTATCTCTGTTCCCTTCTCCTCCCCACTCTGTGTTCACACTTTCATCAGTCAGTGAAGTAACAGAGCTCATTAGGAAATCTAAACTACCTTCCTGTGTTGTAGACCCTATTCCCATAGCACTAGTTAAAGCTTGTCTTCTTTAATAACCACAATCATTCACTCCTTTTTCACTGGTATTGATCCATCTTCCCTCAAATCAGCTACAATAACTCCCATACTGAAGAATCCTGGTGTCATGTTCCTGGGGCATGGGTTAGAGCCGTGCCCAGTCTTCTGCCCAGTGAACATTTTGGTGTTTATTTTCTGTGATCTCTTGTTTATTATGATGCTTTGTATTTTGTTTTATTGTATTTTCCGTTTCCGGTTGGTTTATTTTGACAGCGCTGTGCAGCTTCCGGTTGCCCATTCCTTGGATATTGACCTTTTGCCAGTGACGTCACGCGTCACGTGATTTTTGTTGATACCGCCACATTGGACGGCAAATCGGGCGCTGTGTGAGTGCGTTTCAGCATGGCGTCCGCTCAGTCAGATGTGCCGGCTTTGTCCGATGTTGCGCAACTACTAGATAAAAAACATCGTGACAGGTACACGGAAAAGATTGGTGTTATCGGCGTGGACCCTTACAACTTGTCGCTTGAAAAATTCACCAGTTTCATAGATTTTTGCCCCAAACCTGACGTACGCTATATGGACATCTACAACTACCTACTCTGAAAGCCTACAAAAGTTTGGACGCTTATAGTTATTTTGTTGCTGGGCTTGTGAGAAATGTGCTGATATCCCCAGTCATCACTTCAACGGTCCACTATGTCGTGAAGGCCCTACTGTATAGATTTATCATGTTATATAGAATATATTAAGTGATAAATTATTAAAATTTTATAAAATATTCAATTATTATTATTATTATTAGCAGCATATATAATATCTCAATTAAATTAATTAAAAAATTAAATATTTTTATAGATTCTGTAAAAGGATTTATAAATATTTGTCGTATCAATAGAATACTGGATAAACAACTCCCAGCACTATTAGATATATTACAAATTTTATTGTCCAGTCTATACAAGAAAGACTTATTTCCAGATAAAAAGTCATCATACCCACATATTAATTTTAAGAATATTTATCCACTACAGGTACATCACTCCCAGAAGATGTCGGACCCCCCACTGAAACCCTGGGTGATCAGGAAGCAAGATGGTGTCATATTGTCTTCACACTTTCTGTTCTGACCAAAAATTAAACGCCAAATCAGTTTAATTGAAAGGCACAACAGGATCATTTACATTTATCAATGCACAACAAACTCCAGAAGACATTTCTACGAGTACACTGGCAGCAAGTGAGCGATCCAAGTTCTCTCTCTGTCTTTTTTCCTTGCTCGTGTTTTAATGTACCGATGGAAGCTGGCGTTGTTTCTGTCTTTCGTTGGAGTAGACGTGAAGGTGAAGACTGATGGTATGTAATCTGGGGAAAGAGGGTCACTGCTCTTCTCACCTGGAATATGGAGTAGGTAGAATATATAGTTTATACAGTTTGAGAAGCAATATAACGATTTATCATGTTTATATCATTCTTTTAATCCATGTAAACCTATTTATGTGGTACATTGAAGTACAAAGTAATAAACAATGGTGGGAGGTTTAACTGTATCGGTGAATGTGAATTATTGTAAAAATACACCTTTTTTTGGTAAATTTAATAAATTTTTTATTCATTGCAAAATAAACTCAGCCATATTGATCAACACTAACTTTCAAACAGGAGCATGCATTCATGATCATTATCTTGTCATCTAGCAGTTGTCTAGTGCTAGGTCACAGATGGTAGGCCTTGGTGGTGCACACAGGGAGGGACATACCCATTTACCAGTGTTTACAATGATATAACATTACATCTATAGACACTGATACATCAGACATACCTGATATAAAATGTTGATTGCATAGCCGCGAGTAAGGCGACTGGCCACCCACCTCCTGCGCCTGTCTTCGTCAGCTGGGAACCGGTAAAACTTCAAGTTGGATCCCTTTTTCTGGCGATTTGTACACCCAAAGGCACAGCAGTGAAACACCATAGTCTAATCCAATGCCAACATAAAATAAAACAAAGATGTAGGTTGAAATCAGGTAAATATATCGAGATGTGGTACACCGCTGAACAGCTGCTGAATGCGCCGTCCACTCACTTCTGCCGTCCAACATGGCGGCGTAAACAAAAGGATGTGACACAGCAAATGGTCAATTGACCACTCATGTGCTACATCTGTCTGTCATGATTATGTTTAGTATTTACGAGGCACGACTACCTCTGGCCGTTGTCTCCAATCTACGGTTTCTGCTCTCATGCCATGATCTACTTTTCGTGGTTCAGGTCCTGCTGTTTGAGGTAAGCTGGTGTGCTCCGTCTGGGTGCCTGTTTTCCCCTATTTATCTCAGCCATCGAGCCCCATTTCTCTCGGGGTCTCCGGCTGAGATTTTCCCTTTGCTCTGGTGTTCTCTGTGTTTTGGCACCTCAGACGTCGAGGCCAACTTTCCTCCAGCGTAGTGCTTTTTTCATTTCATTTGCTGTGTTTATATAATCAGTTTCATGTCTGCTACTGCTTTATGTTAGGAGGCTGCCCCTTAGTCTGGCTTTGCCTCCAGCCCTCTACTCAGTAGCTAGCTGTCTTTTCATGTTTGTGTTCATTTTCTCGCTGTAATTTGCAGGTCGGCCAGCGACTACGCTTGCCTTAGTCTGAGCTATTTTGATGCCTGTCTTTGGTGTTATTCCTAGGGTTGCCGGCAATCACGCTCGCCTTAGCTCCTTAGTGCCACTATTTTGCCTACCTGTAATCACTTGTCCCCAGCTCTGTGCGTGTCTTATGTTTTGTTAATAAATGTGCAAAAACCTACAGTGTGCATATGGTGTCCCATTTCTCGCCCGTTAAACGGGCAATTCATAACAGAAGGGCACGACCAATCTGGACACCAGCCATTGTAGATTTTGGGCATTTTTTTTTCCTTTTCTCCCTTTTGAATAGACTGTCTGAGGGGTGAACGGTTTTCACCATGGACTTACGGGTGTTGGGACTTAGTGTGAAGGAGTGTGTGGTGGCAGAGGACATTGCTGATTTTGTCTCTCAAGCTCAGGTCACCCACACTCCTGAGACTGTCTATGGCTACGTGGACTTTGCAGCGGGCCTGATTGAAATGCACCCTAGCCTCTGGAACTATCCTGCTCTGGCTCCTCTTCTCACCCTGGTGTTTGAGACCAGACAGCGAGTTGTGAAGCTGCTGGAGGGTTCTTCCCCACGTTAACCTAGGCAGAAGAAGGACCCACGGGAATGGAGGGCTCACTGCTCCCGTCTCCAGCTCACGCCATCACCCTCGACCCAGACGGCACTCGAGGCTCTCGTGGAGAGACAGCCAGACCTTGGTACAGCAGCTGACTCTAATGTCACCCAGGAATTCAGGCAAATGAACTCTAGTATTCCATTATTAAAGAATGAACTTTTTTGTCTGGTTCCTGAAGAGGAAACCCAGTTTTCGCAGTCCTCTGGGTTTTCTCCACCAGCTGTTGCCGAGTGTCTTTCACCTGCTATCTCCGTGTCTGCCTCATCCGTTCCTGAGTGACCGCTGGATCCTGATCTGAGCCGCTGGATGATAGAGGAGCCAGTGGTCCTGGAGGACTCCAACCCAGCACCAGCGTGGAGCCACACCCCAGCTGCCACGCCTGATGAGCCACCAGCGTGGTCCTTTCCAGCTGGGAAGACAGAGACTGCTCATACCATCATGCCTGCTGTGGAGGCTACCACAGCGGAGTTGCTACTCAACCTCCTGAGGACTGAGCCCAGAGCATCGTTGCCAGGATCGACGGAGTCCTTGATGGCAGTGGAGCTCAAGTTCAGGTACGTAAGTACCCTCTTCTGTTCTTTTTGTTTCTAGTTGGGAGAGGTCTTGTCTGGCTCATGGGGAGGAGAACCAAGTGCAGCCATTAGCTGCACCAGAGCTCACCTTGCCAGGCTCCGTCGCTGCCGGCGACCCTGACCCTCTTTGTCTGCTTGCGTTTCCTGAGCCTTCTCCCAGGGTTGCCGGGAAAGATCTGTTTGAGCCAGAAGTCTCCGGGGGTCCAGGCTCTCCGCCTGAGGTGATTGTGGGTCTAGCTCCTCTCGCCAGGATCGACGCGGATGATCCTTCTGCTGCAGCAGACGACATCTTACTCCAGGAGATCAGCCAAGTGTCAGTTTGGTCCCCTTCTAATCATGATGACATGTCTTGCCTGATTCTCAATGATGAGGCTCAGGGTCTGCAGTCCCCTGAGTCCTCACCACCTGCTGCAACCACCACCCTCTCACCAGTCATTCCCATGCCTCCTCCTATCCCTGAGTGTTCCCCGGTCCCAGACCAAAAACGCCGGACCATTATAGGAGGCCGTGGCTCTGGGAGATCCATTTCTAGCACCCATGGTGAGCCAGACCCCAGCCGTTACGCTAGAGGAGCCTCCTGCATGGATCCCTCTGACTGGGGCTGAAAAGACTGCATGGACCATCACGCATGCTGCGGAGGCTGCCCCAACAATGTCAGCGCCTGAGTTGAACCTCCAGGGGGCCGAGCCTGAGGGAACATTGCCTGGATCGTCGGAGTCCTGGATGGTGGTGGAGATCGAGCTCAGGCAAGTGCTGTCTTTTGTCTTTCTCCTTTCTATATTATAGTAGTCTTGCCTGGCTCTTCGTGAGGACAGCCAGGTGCAGCCGCCCGCTGCACATGAACTCACCTCGCCAGGCTCCGCCGCTGCCGGCGACCCTGGAAGAATGCTCGGATACAGGAGAGGACCCAACACTGCCAGACAAGTCCAAGGATCCAGGCTTGCTGCTGGAGGTTACGGTAGGTCCTGCTGGCCCACTGTGGAGGTCGTTACGAGTGCAGCCATGGCTCTCAGACATCGAGCCCAACTTTCCTCCAGCATAGTGCTTTTTTCATTTCATTTGTTGTGTTTATATAATCAGTTTCATGTCTGCTGGTGCTTTATGTTAGGAGGCTGCCCCTTAGTCTGGCTTTGCCTCCAGCCCTCTACTCAGTTGTTAGCTGTCTTTTCATGTTTGTGTTCAGTTTCTTGCTGTAATTTGCAGGTCGGCCGGCGATTATGCTCGCCTTAGTCTGAGCTATTTTGATGCTCGTCTTTGGTGTTATTCCTAGGGTTGCAGGTGATCACGCTCACCTTAGTTCCACTATTTTGCCTACCTGTAATCACTTGTCCCCAGCTCTGTGTGTGTCTTATGTTTTGTTAATAAATGTGCAAAAACCTACAGCGTGCTAGTGGTGTCCTATTTCTCGCCCGATAAACGGGCAATTCATGACACCTGGTGCTGATCCCAATAATTTCAATAACCTCCACCCATTAGTACCATACCTTTTATTTCAAAAATTCTTCAAAAAACAGTTGCCTACCAGGTTCATTCCCATCTCTCCAACAATAACCTTTATGAACTGTTCCAATCTGATTCCATCCTCACCACAGCACAGAGACGGCCCTGGTCAGGATTACCAACAACCTCCTCATGGCTCCTGACTCCTGTAAATCATGTACAGTAGAACGAAATTACATTACTCCTATCTACAATGTTAATCACATGTGGAATCAGATGGGTCGCTGTCATGCAAGGCACCACCACAAACAATATACATTTCAAGTGTTTATTTCTTTTAATGTTGATGGCTATAGCTTATAGCTCATGAAAACCCAAAATTCAGTTTCTCAAAAAATTAGATTACATATAATTATTTTTTTAAAAAATGGATGTTTAATAGAAATATTGGCTGACTGTAAAGTATGCCCATGCACACACTCAATACTTGGTCAGGGCTCCTTTTGCATGAATTACTGCATCAATGCAGTGTGTCATGGAGGTGATCAGCCTGTGTTACTGCTGAGGTGTTATGGAGGCCCAGGTTGCTTTGATAGTGACCTTCAGCTCGTCTGCATTGTTGGGTCTGGTGTTTCTCATCTTCCTCTTGACAATACTCCATAGATTGACTATGGGGTTTAGGTCAGGAGAGTTTGCTGGCCAATCAATCATACATGGTGATTAAACCATTGGTACTTTTGGCAGTGTGGGCAGGTACCAAGTCCTGCTGGAAAAGGAAACCAGCATCTCCATAAAGCTTGTCAGTACAGGCAAGCATGAAGTGCTCTAAAATTTCGTGGTAGATGGCTGGGCTGACATTGAATTTAAAAAAAAAATAAATCTATTTTTTAAAATTAATTTTATGTAATCTATTTTTTTGAGAAACTGAATTTGTGGTTTTCATTAGCTGTCAGTCATAACCATCAAAATTAAAAGAAATAAACACTTGAAATATATCGCTCTGTGTGCAATGAATCTAGTTTTATTTTTTTAAAATTGAATTACTGAAATAAATCAGCTTTTCAATGACATTCAGATTTATTGAGGTGTTCCTGTCGGTGAGAGGATAGGTGCAAATGTACAAGAAAACCATGAAAATATGAGGACAAAAAGGTGAAACATGGCAAAAGTTAAAAAGTAATAAACTTGGCAGGACAAAGTTGCAATAAGAACCTCACTAATTGTTGAGAAAATTGAACAGTTGGACATTTAAGAGAGAAATAAAAAGTAAAAAAATGTTTAAAAAAAATGTGTGTGTGGGGGCACTGGGGCAGTCCACCCAAGGCGTCATACAAGCCAGGACCGCCCCTGGCAATCAGGGTCACCTTAATTTGCTGTTAGGCCCTGGGCCTGAGAGGTTTTGTAGTCCCCCTCCCAACAGAATCTCAGTTTAAAAATGTGTAATAGCTATGTTTTTAATGATGGAATGCATTTATGTAGCACTTTTCATGACACCCAAAGACACTTTACAATGAGTCTGTTATTTATTCACTCCACAGACAATGATAGTGGTAAGTTACCTCTGTAGCCACAGCTGCCCTGGGGCAAACTGATGGAAACATGGCTGCCAATCCATGCCAGTGGCCTCTCCGACCACCACGGAACATTTATTCATATTCATACATCAGTGTCAAGAACCATGAACACACTGGAGGCAAGGTAGATAAAGTGTCTTGCCCAAGGACACAACAGTAAGGTGGGAGGAGTGGGATTCAAACCGCCAACCCTCTGGTTATTGGGTGACCTGCTGTATCTCCTAAGCCACTATGGCCTTATTTTTTTTTCTGTTTGAGAAGTAATGCAAGTTTGAGTTAGAAAACACAACTACACTGCAAAAAAGTCAAATATAAGTAAAATGAAATAAATTAAGACTGTTTTTTTTTTTTGTCCGACAAGATATTTATTCTTGCTGTGCAGTTTATATGTAAGAAAATTTTACATGCTTTCCAATAATTTTAACTTGTTTTACTCAATTTGATAAGTCAAATTTTCTTGCTCTGTTGGCAGATAATTTTACTTAAAATAAAAAAAAAAAATTCTGGTAATAGATAATTCGAGTTAAAATTAGAAAAAAAATATCTGTCAAAGTAAGAATAAATTGCTTAAAACAAGTAAAACCTTTCGTAAAGCAAGTAAAATCTTACAGAAAACTGCACAACAAAAAGAAATTCTTCTCTTATTAAAATTATCTTGTGAGAAAAAAACAAGTACAAAGCCTTGATTTGGGATATTTTATCTTATTGAGATTTCTCTTTTTACAGTGTGACTTATACTGCCTTCAGCATAAAATTACATCAGAGAAATATTCCTGATTCAAACAACAGCAGCAATAAAAAACCTGCACAGGTAGCTAGAAAGCACTGCAAATATCTCTTACCTTTTTAGAAGCGTTTTCTTCTGGCCTTCTTTAAAGAAAAATCCTTCATTATGTCCTTTGTCATGAATATCGTCATACTCTATGGATGCTTGCTTGATCCAGTCTACTTTTTACCAAGTTCGAAGTCCACTCCCCCATGCACAGCTGTCTGATGTATGTAAGTAATCATGGCCTTTCTTCTCCCTTTGCCCTTCTCCTCCAGGTGAGAGCTTTTACGGCACACCTGTCTATTGTATGTTGCATAGTTTATATATATATACACACACGCTCTTATTTGTGAAGCGCGGTGTAGTGGCAGCCCCTTCCTTTTCCGCCTCTGCACCGCCCCTATAAATAGCAGCGGGCATCTGAGTTCGGCCTCTTTGCCGATGCCCCTGCCTGGTGGCTGTGTAGTATATTACCAACCCGTTAATAAAGCTGAGTTCTAGTGCACACCTGGCCTCGTCATTGGAGAGGTAATTCTATACATAACATTTTAGTGGCAAGAATAAAAAATGGAGGCATGTGTTTCACCGTTTTGGCCCTTCTTGGAGCTCACAGGCGAGCCACCTGTCCCTTGGTCAAAATGGTTTGCCTTTGGTGACACATGGGGAGTGCATAATTGTATAGCATCTTAGGCAAGAACAAAGAGCAGAGTTTCCCTGGGAGATAACAGGGAGGTGTGAAGGATGAATGCAGTGTGATCTTTTGTGTGTTAGAAACTTCTGGAAGGATGTTAAAGGATTAAGGAAGTGAATGCAATGTGACCTTTTGTGTGTGAGAAACTTCTAGAAGAATGCCATGCTTTTTAAGAGGAGAGCCTCTGTGGAGTATTCATTCTGTCTATGCTTCTTGTGTGAGACGTGTAATAAAATGTCTGAGTCAAATCCGCCTCGTTATTTACACGCTCCACACTGGTGACCCAAGACGAATCATGGAACACAACGAAAGACCCCCGGAACCAGCCTTGATGGGAACCCTCAGCCACGCATGTGCTGTTGCGATCAAGCTACCGGATTTTTGGCAGCACAACCCGCGCTCCTGGTTCCACCTAGTTGAGGCACAGTTCGCCCTCCGGGGGATATCGGCGGATGACACAAAATTCCACTATGTGGTCACAGCGCTCGACGCCAGCATGGCTCAGCACGTAGAGAGCCTGCTCGATCAGCCACCAACCGACGCCAAGTACGGCGCGCTGAAGGCTGCACTCATCCAACACTTCACACTCTCGGATGGTGAGAGAGCAGAGAGACTCCTGACTTGGACCGGGTTGGGAGATGGGTCGGCCATAGACCTGATGAAGATGCTGAGGTTAAAGGGCACAGACGACGACAATTTCATTTTTACCCACCTCTTCCTCCGGAACCTTCCGTCAGCGGCAAGGGCGACCCTGGCCAATTCGCCGTTGCTGGCCAAGCGGGACTATCGTGCGCTAGCCCGTGAAGCAAACCGGATCATCGTCGCCAGCAGGGAGTTCACGACCATTGCAGCAGCGACGGAGCTCGGCGCGACGCCCGGAGGAGGCGAGGAGCCATCGACGGCAGCAGCAGAGCCACCAACGGCAGCAGCAGCGGGGTCCAAGGAATGCGGGGGAGACACGCTTTGCTTATACCACCGCCGCTTCGCAGAGAGGGCACGCAAATGTATACCACCATGCCAATTCAAGCGACTCGGGAAAACGCCAAGACCGGGGGTTGGTAGCAGCCGTGACCCTCAGGGAGGAGAACAAGCTGCTCTACTTGACGGACGCACGCTCGGGGAGGCATTTCCTCATGGACACCGGCGCCCAGATGAGTTTCATCATGCCGTCCTACGCCGACCGGCTGGCAGGATCTAGCGGCCCCGAGATGGCAGCAGCAAACGGCTTGGAGATTAAGACCTTTGGTGAGAGGACTCTACTCCTGTCTCTACACGGCCGTACATTTGAGTGGACTTTTGTCATAGCAGCATTGAATTTCAATATACTGGGGGCTGATTTTTTGTGCACACATGGTTTGTTGGTTGATGTCGCTAACAGGTGCCTAGTTAATGCACTGTCCTTTGACTCTATCCCCTGTATAGCTTGAGCGTCCCGGCCAACAGCACAAGCCAACGTCACAGCTGCATGCGGTAAGTTCCACACACTGCTCACTCAGTTCCCAGCACTCACTGTCCCGACGTTTTTGTCAGCCATTGCTAAACACGGGGTGGAGCATTTTATCACCACCACCGGGCCGCCTGTTTTCGCAAGACCTCGGAGCTTGGACACAGCTAAACTGGCCATAGCGCGCGAGGAGTTCGCCAACCTGGAGAGGTTGGGCATCATTAGGCGCTCAAACAGCCCATGGGCTTCCCCGCTACACATGGTCCCTAAAGCTGAAGGTTCGTGGCGACCTTGTGGAGATTTCCGCAGGTTGAACAACGCCACAGCGCATGACCGCTACCCAATTCCTCACATTCAGGATTTTTCCATTCACCTTGCAGGAGCGCGCGTTTTTTCTAAAATAGACCTGGTCCGCGGTTACCACCAAGTCCCAGTGCGCGCTGAGGACATACCCAAAACAGCGGTAATAACTCCGTTCGGTTTATTCGAGTTTTTGCGCATACCTTTTGGGCTTAAAGGGGCTGCACAGACATTCCAACGCATGATGGATGCAGTGCTGCGTGATTTCCCTTTCGTGTTCGTCTACCTGGACGATATTGTAGTAGCCAGCGTGTCCGAAGACGAACACGAAACCCACCTCACGCCGATTTTCCGGAGGTTGGAAGAGCACGGGTTAATAATCAACCCAGTGAAATGTCAGTTCGGGGTGACGCGGATTGATTTTTTGGGGCACCACGTCTCTCCCGAAGGAGCGGTTCCGCTGCCTGACAAAGTGCGCGCGGTAGCAGATTTTCCCCGGCTGTGAACGGTCAGGGCGCTACAGGAATTTTTGGGAATGGTGAATTTTTATAACCGTTTCCTTCCCCGCGCAGCGCAGCTCATGCAACCACTGTACGCCGCGCTCAAAAAACAGAAACCCGCGGATAAGATCGAATGGTCCCCAGAGCGAGAGCGGGCGTTCTCGGAAGTCAAAGCAGCCCTGGCAAATGCTGCATTGCTGGCACATCCAGACCCAACGGCCCGCATAGCGCTCACCACTGACGCGTCAGATGTGGCCATAGGGGCGGTCGTGGAGCAGCGCGTAGCCGGGGCTTGGCAGCCTCTCGCCTTTTTCAGCACGACTTTGCGCGACAGTGAACGTAAATACAGCGCATTCGACAGGGAGTTGCTGGCTCTCCACTTGGCCATTCGCCACTTCCAGTTCTGGCTGGAAGGGCGATGTTTCACCGCGTTCATTGACCACAAGCCACTAACATTCACGATGGCCAAGGTTTCAGAACCGTGGTCGGGCCGGCAGCAGAGACAGCTGACCGCGATCTCAGAGTTTACTACCGATATTCAGCATGTGTCGGGTAAACTGAATGTAGTGGAAGACTGCCTCTCGCGCGCTGTGGCTGCCCCGGTCTGCGTGGGGATAGATTACACAGCCATGGCCGCGGAGCAGGTTAGTGACGCGGACGTGCGCGTGCTCCAGTCTGGACCAACAGGGTTAAGGCTGGAGAGCAGGGTGCTGCAAGACGGCATGCCCCCCCTAATCTGCGATGTCTCCATGGGGCGCCCGCGTCCCGTGGTCCTGGCTGCGTGGCGCCGCCGCATGTTTGACTCGATTCATTCTTTGGCGCACCCGGGAGTGCGCGTGTCGGTCAAAATGGTAGGAGAGAAATTCATGTGGCCGAGCCTTCGCAAACAAGTGAAAGAGTGGGCAGCAGCCTGCATGGCGTACTCGTTTTTGCGCAGCCACTTCGGCTGCCCGGGGAGTTTCTTCCAGATAATCCCATTGTTTCGGAACATTGGAGGAGGGAATGGTACGTGATCAGCTGGTGGAACACACAACCAGCAATTCTTTGAGAGCTAGGCTGCTTTCGGCGATGAGTGACCTGACATTAGCCGAGGTTGTTGAGCTAGCTCTCCAAGTGGAAACAACAGACAAGCTAGCTTCAGAGCTAAAGTGGTGCCAATCACAACGGCAGCTGGGACCTGCTGCCGCAGCATTAGTAGAGGACCCTAACAGTGAGGATAGTGTGGCCGATGACAATGCGGAAACCTATGCCATCAACTTGAAGTCTGCCCTGGGAAAGCTCATGTGTGTGGGCTGTGGGTCCGTGAAGCACCAATACAAGGCTAGGGAATGCCCTGCTAGAGGGAAGCACTGTGGCATGTGTGGATGCTTGAACCATTATGCCAGAGTGTGTCGTGTGTATGAGCCGGAGAGCCCATGGAGAATAACAACTGCACCCACCCTGATAACTGTCCATGCGGTGTCCCCAAGTATCAACAGGTTCAAGTACTGTATGGTGACGCTGGATGATAAGCAGGTGCCGCTGCTGATTGACACGGGGGCGGAGAGATCATTATTAAATTGGGCCACGGAGAAGAAATTTTCCCCTACCACAGAATAAGAGATAACCCAGCGCTGCTGTACAGTTCTGGAGGTGGCAGACTGCACATGGTTGGAACGCTGGAGCTGATGGCTTGGTACAAGTTGGCGGTGATGACTGACTGCACATTCCACGTGACGACCCAAGGCAACAATATCATGGGCTGTGACCCGTTTTATGGACTGGGGCTCACCATTAGAGATGACGCTGGGAAGGAGTGGACTGCAAGATGGTGGCGCGCGTCTGCGCAGCGGCTCTTTGCTCCCTATTTTTGTTTGTATGTATGCTGTTTTTGGATATTGGACCGTGTGAAGCTGGATTTGTGTACAGTCGTACTGAGCTGATAAACATTGGACTTCAACAAAAGTCTGCTGTTACAGCAGTTTTTGAGAACACACAAAACATACTGAAGGCTATCTGTTGACCAGTGGGATCACCATGGATTGTTGTCGGTCCTGGGAAGCGACGCAGACGGAGGAGGGAGAGAAAGAAAAAGCGGGGATGCCGGTCGGGCCTGCTAACGAAGCTAAAGAGACAGCCGCATAGACCTCCGCTACCCAGCATTTTTCTCTCCAACGCCAGAAGCATCGTCCACAAGATGGATGATCTAGAGCTACAGCTGGCAACTAGTAAAACTGTGAGAGACTGCTGTGTGCTGTTGTTAACGGAAAGCTGGCTCCACCAGCTGATTACCGATGCTGCAGTGCAACTACCAGGGCGCACACTTCACAGTATGGATCGAACAGCGGAATCCGGTAAACATAGAGGAGGCGGTCTCTGCATCTCTCTTCACAACATTTGGACTAACCACAGTCGTATTATTAACACTTACTGTTCTCCTGCTCTAGAGACAATGTCAGTTTTATGTCGGCCTTTTTATCTTCCAAGAGAGCTGACAGTGGTTATTATAACAGCGGTCTATATTTCTCCTGATGCAAATACTAAAGCGGCCCTTAGTCATTTGTACAGTGTAATAAATAAACAGCAGCAGGCCTATCCCGAGGGTGTTCACATCATAGCTGGTGATTTTAATCAAGCATGCTTGAAAACTGTGCTGCCTAATTTCACACAGTATGTGAAATGTGCCACCAGGGGAAAGAATTGTCTTGATCGGGTGTATTCGAACCTGAAGCATGCCTACAGAGCTGTGCCGTGTCCACATCTTGGCCTGTCAGACCATCTATCATTGCTCCTCATCCCAGCATACACCCCCCTCAGGAGAACTGCTAGACCTCTATAAAGAACATCACAACATGGCTTGAGGGAGCTCTTTCTCAGCTGCAGGACTGTTTTTCAAACACTCTATGGGATTTATTCAAGAATGAGGATCTGGAAATGTACACACAGACTGTATTATGCTACATCACCTACTGTATCAACCAGGTGACTGTGGAAAAACGCATGAGGGTTTTTCCTAACCAGAAGCCTTGGATGACAAAAGAAGTCCAGGCACTCCTCAGAGCCCGTGATACAGCCTTCAGGTCAGGGGATACAGATCTGTATAGCACCACCCGGGCTAATCTGAAGAGAGGCATTAAGGAGGCTAAACAGGCCTATAAGAAGAAAGTTGAGGACCATTTTTCTGGTAATGATTCGAGACGAGTATGGCAAGGCTTTCACCATATCACAATCTATAAGGGCAGCAGCATCATTTCCAGTGACATCAGCGCCTCATTGGCAGAAGAACTGAACTGCTTTTTCGCACGGTTTGAGGCAAATACACCTCGCCCGGACCCACTGACGTTATTGAATGCCAGCTCTGATGTGCTTACCCTGCAGGATGATGAGGTGAGACAGACACTGAGAGCAGTTCACCCGAGAAAGGCTACTGGTCCCGATGGAGTGCCAGGAAAGGTGCTCAGAGCATGTGCAGATCAGCTATGCTCTGTTTTGACTGACATTTTTAACTTGTCTCTCAAGGCAGCCGTTGTTCCACAGTGTTTAAAATCTGCAGTCATTATTCCTGTACCTAAAAAACATTATTAGCAGTCTGAATGACTATCGACCAGTAGCATTAGCACCCATTGTTATGAATTACTTTGAGAAAATAGTATTGAAACATCTTTTGCCTAGTCTACTTTTGCCTACTCTCCCCCCCAGACTTTGATCGGTACCAGTTTGCCTACAGGCGGAGCAGATCCACTGAAGATGCTATTGCTATAGCTCTCCACTCGGCATTCAGCCATTTAGAAGACAAGGGGAGCTATGTAAGAATGTTGTTTGTGGACTATAGCTCGACATTTAATACAATTATTCCCAACATTCTCATCACCAAATTGCTTCAGCTTGGTCTGCCTACTCACACTTGCAGCTGGATTAAGGACTTCCTAACAAACAGAACACAGACTGTTAGACTCGGACCCCATTCCTCCTCTACAGTCATGCTTAACACAGGCTCGCCACAGGGCTGTGTGTTGAGCCCCACTTTGTATTCACTGTACACATATGACTGCATACCTGTTCATCCCACAAACATTATAGTGAAGTGTGCAGACGACAACAGTAGTGGGGCTCATATCAGGAGGAGATGAGTCCACATACAGAGATGAGGTCCAGAAACTGGTGAGATGGTGCTTTGATAATCTGCTATTGAATACAAAAAAAATAAAAGAACTCTATTGATTTTAGGAAGCATAGCAGTGAGTTGCCTCCTCTATATAAAGGCAAGGAGTGTGTGGAGAGGGTGGAGGCTTTTAAGTTTCTGGGTGTTCATATTTCTCACAACCTTACCTGGGCAGTTAACACCATAGCTATGATAAAAAAGGCTCAACAACGTCTACACTTTCTGAGGCTCCTCAAGAAGAATGGCCTGAATGCACAGTTGCTGGTTTTATTTTATCGCTCTGCTATTGAGAGCATTTGTCATATGGCATCACGGTTTGGTATGAGGGCTGTTCAGCCGCAGACCGCAAAGCCTTCCAGAGAGTGATTGAGACTGCACAAAAAAATCACTGGCTATTCTTTTCCTTCTCTGGAAGAGATTTCCAGGTCTCGGTACCTCAACAGAGCTACTGCCATCATTAAAGGCTGCACTCATCCAGGCCATGATTTCTTTCACTTGCTCCCCTCAGGAAAGCGGTACAGATCCCATAAAACCCGGACTACCAGGTTTACTCAGTTTTTTTCCCAGCAGCAGTATGTATTTTGAACGGATTTATGTAACACATACAGACTGCTGATATTATTTTATGTTATTTTAGGTTATTTTGTGGCAATAACCCTGTGTGTATAAGCTGGTCTTATATATTTATCGCTCAGTATGTTTTCATTATTGCTATGTACATATTGTATTCAACTTTAAGGTAATATTGTTTCAAGCATTATTTATTGTTGTAATTATGAGAATGTTAAATGCATAAGTAAACTGTGAGTGTGATAGTTTGTTTTTAGGGAGCAGTATCTCAATTTCGTGGCATTGTTTATTAGCAATGGAATGACAATAAAGGCACTTTGACTTTGACTGGTTGTGGCTGATGGAATTGTCCGGTTCCGATGGCGGAGGATGACACAGTGTGGGGGAAGGATTTATCTTGCACCACGGCGGTCAAGCAGGACCGGCCTCACTCAGGTTCGAAGCAGGAGGGTCTCAGTGCCGGTGCCCGGGATACCTTGGATGAAGGTACCGAGCGTGGCAGCGAGGCGTCTGCATCGACAAATGATGCCGACGAGCGAGTCTCAGCTTCCTCCGGAACTTGGCCGCAGTGGGCTGGAGGATCTGGAGCTTCAGCGGCGATCGCTGCAGCAGCTTTAGGAGTCGGGGCCAGATGGACAGGCACTGAGGGACCATGTGCCGATCAGCAACAGAGCAGGCCGAGCAAAGCTCCCCTGAGAGTTTCAGACTTGGTTAGGGTTCGTGGGGAGAGATGTCCATGGTGGATGTGGGCCAAACAACAGTCGGAGGGTCACCAGGAGCGGCTGTGCATTGTGGCTAAGCGGGGCGCAGCCTACTTCCAGCTGTCGGACCGCTCATGGAGACACGCCAATGAGCTGCGGCATGCTCGAGATGATGCTTCAGATGGCGGGTCCAGACGAGAGAGGTGGCTGATAGTGAAGAGAAGAGGCACTCTCGTCTATGAGGTCAGCTGTGATCCTGTAGGCATGTCGCTTCCAGGGACGGGTCTACTGAGGGGCTGCCCGGGGCCCCCCACAAGCCAGTTCTATCTCTTTCTGCCAGAAGGACAGTAGTGTGGGTTTGAGCAAGTCTGACAAAATATTAATAATAATAAGAATGTTCCAATGTTCATATGTTTGCATGTGTTTAAAAAAAAAAAAGAAAATTTGGGAAAAAAACCCAGTTATTAATCTGTTATTGTTGTGGGATTATTTTGTGTATTTTATTTAGTTTAGGAACATGGCAGCAATTTTAGTTTATGAATGGACTATTTATTTTACAGGTGGAAGAAAAACCCACCTTGCCGTGTGGGGTAGGACGGTAGTCCACTCGTCCCCCTAGCTTAGGTTTGTTGTGTGAATGTGATGACACTTTTAGCGATTTCAGTTTTAGTTTTTTTAGTGCAGGATTCGGGTCCTAATGGTGTGTGTGTTTCGGGCTTTTCTACGGGGAAGAGGGGGGATGTTGTATGTTGTATAGTTATATATATATATATACAGTATATATATATATATATACATACATATGCTCTTATTTTTGAAGTGCAGTGTAGTGCCACTTCCTTTTCTGCCACTGCACCGCCCCTATAAATAGCAGCGGACATCTGAGTTCGGCCTCTTTGCCGATGCCCCTGCCTGGTGGCTGTGTTGTATGTTACCAACCCCTGTTAATAAAGCTGAGTTCTATCGTGCACCTGGCCTTGTCACTGGAGAGGTAATTCCATACATAACACTGTCTCCTCCGTGCAGTAATTAGCAGCCTCCTCCACTCAGTGCTACAGCTTAGCAAAATCCTTTACGCCTCGGGATTTTTTGAGCAGTTGATTTTTCCTAAGCTCTTTTCGTGTCAATAATTTTATGAGTGCCATATTAAAACTTTTTTCCGGACATTTTGACCGCGCAAAGAATTCAGATTCTACATCTGCTCTGAGGTAAATTTGATTATGTCCAACATTTTTTTAACAAAATGCAGCTGACTTTATTGTGGTGGAGACATCGATACATGTGACCTGTGCTGGCAAAATGAGTCGGAATGCACACCGTGTCATTACAAGCTACAGGCATGAGAAGTCATAAATCATGACTCTTTCTTTGTTTGCTAGTGGCAAGTCCCGAGAGTCCTGGTGTTATCATGTAACTCCCGACCAATCAAACGCGAGTTTTAAACCTAGCCATAATATAAGCAAATTGTCTTTTTCCGGGTCTGTTTTTGCACACTTTCCCACATTGTTTTTAAAAAGGAAAATTGTCCCATTTCAGTGACAACCATACGTTCTAAACTAGTACCAGAAGTTGTGCCCATAATTCACGCAAGGCATCATGGTGGCCAGGAATAAAGTGGATAGAAACTGTGAAAGGCAGAAGTCACGTGGGTCATGGAGCGGTGAATAGTTCCAAACAATTGCTCTGTCTGCTTAATAATCCTGGGTAAGTTGATGAATGGTCACAGTTTTGGTCATTTTAGCACTTAAGTTAACATGTAGATTCTGTAGTCTGTGATCTTGTTTTATTTCGCCAGCTTTTTTTCTTGTTTATGTGCAGTAAAAGCTCAAAAACTTGCAAATGTTATTGGCCTGTGCTAGCTCAACTAGCTAGCTGGGTCAGCCCTCAAAAATCTGTTGCTGGGTGAAGGCACAGTTTCTGAGAGACATTAGAGATTGGTAGTAGCATTACATGATGGGACATAACATTAAAATCTGTGACAGAGCAGATGCGACTTATTATTTTGCTCATAGTGTAACGGGCGTGTGTCCTGACAGTCCCGTGTCTGACCAAGTGCACACCCGTTAATCCTCAGCATATGCTACGTTGTGTTTTTGGTCTGCACTGGTGGAAGGAAGGACTCAAACCATGGAGGACTACAGGTTGCAGCTTTAATGGCAGCTCCCTCTGTACAAATCACATGAAAATACACAATCTGTTACATACAGCCTCCTCCATGCGCACAGCCCAGTCCCCTCCTCTCAGATGCTGTGGTGCAGACTGAGAGAATAGTTTACATGGTGCATAGAACAAGTAACACAAACTATACAATTGACCATGAATGTGCTTCTTTGCATTTAAACCAAAATATAAAAATACATTTCAAGCAAACATAACCCCAAAACAATAAAAGGCATGTATAAATGTTCAAAACATTTTACACAAAATAAATCGCCTTGTTAAATGCAACCTCTAGAGATTTTTGTGAAAGGAAAAAATGAAATCAACATACCTGTACAAATCACATAAAAATACACAATCTGTGACATGCAGCCTCCTCCATGTACACAGCCCAGTCCCGTTAGCAAGCAAACACACAGAAAACCCTGTGGTTCTTGGGAGCACATTGTTACATATGGGAACTGTGCCTCGGGACTTGCCATAGCTCAGCCGAGGGTTGGGGGGGTTGATGACGTAAGGCAGGCTACGGCTGGGGTATATATTGTGCTGTGCAGTGCACTGTGTTCAGTGTTCAACAGCAGTAACTCTCTGTTCTCCATTATTCCTACATAACATTTGGTGATGAGGAAAAATGGGCGCGTGCGTCAGGTAGCCACCTCCATTCCTTCAATGGCAGGGTACGCCAGCCATACTGTGGGCCTGCTGGAAGTCCATGTTTGAGGTGTAAGTGACAGCAGCTGGGCTTGGCGACATAAGCGAGGAGAGACGGAGAACCCTGCTAGTGCACTATCTTGGCGCTGAAGGGCAGCGTGTTTTCTTCGGACTGTGTGGTAGCGGGCCGCTGGAAGACGGGCTAACTCTAATGGACAGAACTTTCAGTGACAGCTCTAACATCACCAAAAGGAGGTATGGGTTTTTTGACCATCAACAGTGAGCGGGTGAATCCACACTGTCATTTGCCTTGGAGCTACATAGCCTAGCAAGAGAGTGCACTTTTGGGCCCATCGAAGAGAGGCTAGTGAGAGATAAGCTAGCTCACAGCACTAGCCACGGGTGGCTAAAAAACATGCTAAGGCTAACCCGGGAAACCCTGTCCCTAGACGGTGTGTTGGACTTGGTCAAGCAAAGAGAATCTCCAGCCAGCAGAAGCTTATAACGTCAGCTAGCGAGGAGCTGACTGCTTGTGGTTTCCTGCCGGAAAAAACAGTTAGCATGCTAGCCAGACCTCGAAGAACAGCTAAGAAGAAGAAAAGGCAGATAAAGGCACGCAACAGGGCCCACAATTTAGCCCCTAGCCTAGAGATGGCGGAGCCCAGCAGCACCGGAGAGGTATATGTAGCACGCATGAGGAAAGGACCACTAAAGTGGTATGTGCTTCAGCTCGATGGGGTCAACGTTCCCCTGATGGTGGATTCAGGGGCCGGTAAATCTATTTTGTGTTTGGCTGCTCTGAAGAGACTGTTTCCCAGGCTATCAGCGCGAGAGCCAATGAAGATGTTCGCTATGGACATGCGGAGATTGAGATGGTGGGCACAGCAGAACTTTCGGTGACTTGTTGGTCGAAGATGGTGTCCAGATTCACCTTCCAAGTGGCGCGCCAGGGGACGAACCTGTTGGGAATCGACCTGCTGGGGGTGCTGGATTTATCCATAAGGAACCCAGAGGGCTCGACCGTGCTGACGGTGTATCCAGATGGGCACCTCCGCTGGCCAGCACTGTTGAAGGGCCTGGGTTGTATAGATTCTTTTCACCATCGTCCTCTCATCGACAAGAGCGTGACACAGAAGATTCAGCCACTGCGGCGACTTCCCCTTGCGCTGCGGGATGAGGTCTCGGTGGAGCTGTCCAAGCTACTGGAGTCCGGCATCACTGAGAAAGTGGACGCCTCGCCATGGATATTCAACCTGGTAGTGGCCAAGAAAAGGGGGGGGGGGGGAATCCGACCGTGCATAGATCTCCGGATGGTGAACAAGGCGGTCATTCCGGACAGGTACCCCTCCTGACCATGGAGGAGCTCATGGCGGTGTTCAGTGGGTCTCAGGTCTTCACGAAGCTGGAGCTCCGCCAGGGCTACCTGCAGGTGCCACTCCACCCGGACAGCAGGAACCTGATGGCATTTGTGACCCACATGGGGGCCTTCAGATATACCCGGATGCCATTTGGCCTGAGCTCTGCACCCAGTTGTTTTCAAAAGGTGATGTCAATGATGCTGGCCGGTCTCAAGGGTGTGGTGTCTCACTTAGACGACATCGTGGTGCATGGCGCGTCGTGGGGGGAACATGACGAGAGGCTGGCGAGTGTCCTGACAAAACTCCAAGATCATGGGGTTACCCTGAATGGCGAAAAGTGTATCTTCGCAGCGAACACCATAGAGTTCATGGGGTTCCGACATTCAAATGTGGAGGCGGTTCCGCACATCCCTGATCCTTCCACGCCCGCTCAGATCTCTTCATTTCTGGGCATGGCCAACTTCTACGGATGGTTCATCCCTCGCTATTCAGAGACAATTGAGCCCCTCTGAGCTCTGTTGAAGCAGGATGCACCGTGGGTGTGGACCCCAGCCTGCTCGGCGGAGGACACCAAGTTGAAGCAGCAGCGCACCTCTCCACTTGTGCCGGCCCATTTCGACCATTTCCACAATTGGGAGACCATTGTGACCTGCGACGCATCAGGTTTAGTGCTGGGGGCAGTCATGTCTCAGGTGCAGGATGGCACGGAGTGCCCGGTGGTGTTCACATCATGGTCCCTCTCTGCGGCGAAACAAAAATATGCTGTGAGTGAGAGGGAGGCGCTGGCTTGCGTCTGGGCGTGTGAGAGGTGGCACATTTACCTCTACAAGTGCCACTTCACCCTATGGACCAACCACCGGGCACTCACAACTTTGCTGGAGATGTTGGGGTCGGGACACAGGCCGCTGAGGATCCATAGGTGGTCTGAAAGACAGAGCTTATAATTTCACCACCAAGTTCACCCCAGGCAAGGATAACATCGTGGCGGACCTCTTGTCTCGCGCCATGGTCAATTCCTCCCAACCAGATGCCGGCGACGGTGACCCAGCCGAGGCAGACCTGGTCCACACGTTCTACGGAACCCTCCATAAGAGAGTATCCCCTCAGGAACTCAGGGAGGAGTCGGAGCGGGATCCAGTGAATGCAGAACTGCGCTCAGCGATCAGAGAGGGTTGGCCAGAGAGGGCGCAGGGTGGGTTGGCACCTTATCAATTCAAGGATGAACTGAGCTGCTGGAATGAGGTGTGCATGGCCAGAGGGCAATGTGCCCTGATCCTGTCGGCCCTGAGGGTACGGGTCCAGGCAATGTTGCACGAGGGTCATTTGGGGGTGGTCAAGGTAAAGCAACACAGTAGGGACTCTGTCTGGTGGCCGGGCATTGATAAGGACATTGAGGCCATGGTGAAGCACTGCATACCATGCCTGGAGAGTGGCAAGACTGGCGGACTGCCTCCCCCACCATTGCGGCCAGTGCCGTTCCCGGGAGGACCTTGGAGACATGTTGAGTTGGATATCTGTGGCGAACTTCATGCGGCACCTTCGAATAACCGGTTCCTCCTCGTGGTGTACGATGTGTTCTCAAAGTGGCCAGAGGTGTTTCCAACCAACTCTGCAACAACGGAAGTGGTCACTGGGTCCTTGGTGTCCCTGTTTGCTAGGTGGGAAACCCCGGACAACGGACCACAGTTTGTCTCTGGAGCTTTTGATGAGTTCCTGAGCGACAGAGGAGTTGAACACGTCAAGATGGCGTACTATCACCCTCAGGCTACTATAGGTGTTGAGCACTTCAATAAGACATTAAAAAATGGACTGAGAGCTCACCTGGTGGATGGTTTTGCATTCGCAGATTCCCTACATAACACACTACTGCACTATAGGGCATCTGTTCATGCCACAACGGGCAATTCCCCGGCAGCCCTCATGCTGGGGCGTAAGCTACCTTTGCCAGTGGGTCGGCTGAGATCTTCAGCGACAAGTTCTCGGGAAGGAATGGAGGAAGTGCAGGACCGGGTCACCAGATAACAACGCAGAATGAAGCAGAGGTTCGACCGCGGAAACACAGGACGAGGGACCATGGACTGAAGGAGATGGACCAGGTGTGGATCAAGCATCCTGCCTGCACTCACAAGCTCCAACCATTGTGGATGGGGCCACGGCAGATCGCTAGGAAGAGGGGCCCGGACACGTTTGAACTGGATGATGGGTCCTGGTGGCACGCCAGTAGACTGAGGAGGTCACCACTGGGGCAGGGGGCTGAGCCTGCTGCGGGACACTTTAGCGAGAGCTGGGACTGGGGGGGTCCTGCCTGATGAGGGCCCACAGAGTAGGCCGACGGTGCCAGGTGCAGGGTCCCCTTCTGCGGGACACCCGGCTAGAATTCGTTGGAAGCCTGGGTACCTGGAGGACTATGCTACCTGAACTATCATGTTTGATTGCAGTTGGATTTAGCGGCAGAATAATCTACTCCAACTTGGCCGGGTGTACTGACAGTCTACTCAGACACCCAAGGAGTGTATCTGTTTATAGTTATTTGTGTACAAAAAACCCATAAACAAAACGATGGTATTGTTTGAGTGCTGGGTTCTATGTTTGTTGGTTTAGTGAAGGGGGGGCTGGGTGGGGCTGGACCTTTGTGTGTGTGTGGGGGGTACATATGGGAATTGTGCCTTGGGACTTGCTGTAGTGCTGTAGCTAAGCTGAGGATTGGGGGGTTGATGACATAAGGCGGGCTATGGCTGGGGTACTGTATATATTGTGCTGTGCAGTTCAATAAAGTGTGGTCAGTGTTCAACAGCAGCGACTCTCCATTCTCCATTATTCCTACATAACACGCATGTCTCTGAAAACCTGCAAAATGCGTTCATAAAGTTTACCCAGGAATGACAAAACTACACATACATAGCCCCAGTGCTAACAGTGATACACATTTGCACATGATCATGTTTTCATGGCTTAAAGAAAAAATAATTTGCTAACTAACCGAGAGAAAAACAGTACATACCTCCTCACAGATGGTGTGGTGCAGACTGAGAGGAGTGCTGTGTGCCAACACAGACTTAGTGGATTTCTTAAAGTGGCAGTACAAGTATTCCTATGCAAGGTTACATTCAACAGTAAATTCAGTTCAAAATGTAAAAAAAAAAGAAAAAAAAAGAAAGAAATCACACCTTGACATAAAATAACAGTGAAGGATTTGGTGAAATACACATTAAAATAAAAATATAAAGTCTCAACCTGGTTACAATAGCAACTGTAGTAGCATTAGCAGCATAACAGGACTATGGTGGTGGATTTTAAAGCTTACAAAAATGAAATTGTTCTACTTTTTTATAGAGGAAAACATGAAACCATGAGAGACTGATATGTTTACCAGCAGACCTGCTTTCTACAAGAGGAAATGTGGAACAAGGTAGGAAATGACCAAATACATTTCTTTACATCCTCCAAGGTCTTCATCAGTGTCAACCCTGATGTCAATGTTATTGTTAACATCCATAAATTAGCACTATTAATATTTTAGGATTCTGCTGAAATAGTCTATACTTATTTGAACACACTGTTTTGAGAAACACAATAAGAAAGGTACTCAAGATGAAGACTGGATTAATTTTTTAATGCAGTTGTACACAAAGTGGAAACAATTCAGATGTACACAACTTAATGGAATAGAAGTAATGGAAGTTGTGTTAGTGATGTCTGTTTATTTTAACAGTAAATCTAGAACTGAATGCTAAAACTAATCAAAAATATTCTGGAAACAACTGACATATTTATAAATGTAAAACATTCTCGTATCAAATAGCTCACTTGAAATTAATTTTAAAAAATTAACTGTAACGGAGCTATTAACTTAGAGGAAGAATATCTGGTTTCTTTCTTTTCTAATTTCTTCTATTGCAATCCAGCAAGCAGTTAATTTTGACTGTTTACTTTTTATATATATAATTTGAATTGCATGAGATGGTACATGTAGATATTTTTTTCCTCATATAAACCTATTCAAGAGAAAAATCTAAAGTTTTCCAAATAGTTCTCTCATGTATGCATAAAAACTAAAAATGTACATGAAAAAGTTGCACATTTAATATAAAAAATATTTATAAGAAAAAAGTAATGGGTTATTTTAAAACTTTTTTAATTCAATATAAAAACTCTCTCAGAAGTAGCAAATTTAAGCATATATGATTAAAATTTAGGAAGAATAAATAAAAGTAATAGAATTAAAAGGGAAAGGCACAGATTCATGAGAAAAATCTTCCTATTTGGTCAGGAATCATCAAGTATTAAAGCACAGTGATGTGTTTTTTTTTTCCTTCTCTGCAGCTGATAGAGGATCATTGGAGACTGGAGCAGTGACCATCGGGGCTGATGGAGTCTTCATTATTGTGAGCAGTGATATCACGGTAAGGGTTTGTGGGGCAGCTGGAACAGTGGAATGATGATGGAACTGTGGTTTGATGATGATTAAAGCTGTCAGAGTGAAATGGAACACAGTATTGTGTAGAAATAGTTAAAAGACTCTGACACTAAACTAAATTATTTCTAAAGAAGTTTTTGACGTCTGAAATGACAACATGGACGTATTGGTGTTACAGGACAGGTGGGTGTGACATATTCATTGAATTCAGATATTTTGGTTAATTTTTGTGACTCATATTCATACCAAAGTTATTTTGAGAACAGTGCATGTGGTCTGTCATCACATGCAGTAAAGATTCAGGTACTCATGTCACTGACCCTGGTTACATGGTCACAATAAACCGATTGCTGGAAATAAACTGATAATGGTTTTGTTGTGTTTACATACACTGATTAAATGGATTATCAGAGGGTTAACCACTTGAGTTAATGACCATAGTTACATGGCCACTTGAATAATCAGATAACTCCAGAAATCCAGTCACAACCAGTTTATTCATGTCCATGTAACCATGGTCACTGTTGGACTCTTCCTCGTCTTGTTTGGGGGGGGGGGGCAGCATCAGTCCTCAGTCTGGGTTTGTCAGTTTTGGTTCTTGTGAATTACTCCCTCTTAGAATGGGCCTGCACATTGATTCAGTTTAATTTCCTCATTAATATCATTGTTTTACTTCAACATAAAAAAAACACAATTTATGTGCAGTCATAAATGTTTGAGCTTGGAGATGGACATGTTTTGTGGAAATAAAAGTACTGCATAAAGTTTTCTGTTGTTGTACTCTTTCACTAAAGTAATGTTGTTTCTGCTAACTTGTCTCAGACATTTTTCCTACTTTCTGTGTGTGCTGGGAACCCAAACATCTGGATCACGTTCTTAGCTTGATTTGTGTATCCATAAGGTGCACAGATAATCATGCTGAGAACCTGATCTGTGAAGATTTTAGAATTTTATTGTTTTTGGCATCAAAATACAATTCATGAAGTCAAACCCTTCTGACATTGGAAGAAAATATTCATTTTACACAATTATGTGATGTTACAATATGGATGAATAAAAACTAGAAAAAAAGCCTTGCTTTTATTTGAATCACTGGTGCTGTTATTATCTATTTAAATTCAATCATATAACTCCGGTCACCACCTGGAAGGGGAGGCAATGGTGCCAACATGCTACTCACTGGTATTAGCTGACAGTAATTTGTCAGGCAGAAGTTCAGAGACTGAATAATGACAAAATGAGAGCATGCCTTTGCATTTACATTCATTCATTCATCTTCTTCCCCTTAATCCTTTTCGGGTCGCGGGGGGGCTGGAGCCTATCCTAGTATCTTTGGGCAAGAGGCAGGGTACACCCTGGACAGATCGCCAGGGTGTACCCTGGCCAGTCCATCGCCAGTCCATCGCAGGGCCAACACAGAGAGACAGACAACCATTCACTCTCACAGTCATACCTAAGGACAGTTTTGAACCCCCAGTTTTGATGCCAGTTAACCTAACTTGCATGTTTTTGGCATGTGGGAGGAAACCGGAAAAATCCCGGAGTAAACCCACGCAGACACGGGAAGAACATGCAAACTCCACACAGATCACTGTTGGTTGGGGGCTGGGATCGAACCCAGGATCTCCCGGCCAAGGGTGAGTTGCTGTGCTGCTGCAGTGCTAACCACTACTCCACTGTGCCGCCCTGCATTTTCATGATTTACATTTTAATTTCAAAAACTACAATCAAAATTGAATTTAAAAAAGGCCTGAAACATTTCCTTGTGCCTGCAGTGAATATTGAACATATGAAAGTTTTTTTGAATTATAAAAAAAATAAAATTTTCACAATATTCAAATTTACTGACACAGAAAATCTTTCCTAACTTGAAAGGTTTAGGAGTAAAGTGCACAACCCCTAGTAACTTAAGCTAAATCACATTAAACTTACTGACAGTTTTTTTTTTACTACATATTTTCCAATTCAGATAATTATGCCTAATCTTGCAAAATAACCCACTGTATTCAAGAGTTGATAATTCAGTAGTCAGTCCACTGAAGCCATAATATAAGGTAAGGCTACACACAGCTAGACAGTGATATTTACACTGCAGCTTTCATCAGTGTGAAACAGCAGTTCTCAGTTCTCCTTCCCTCCAAAACATACTTTGTGTTATGATCCCTTGTGCGCTATTACGCAGCGCACAGAGGGTGGAATGACAAGCCCACGAGCAGAGATTGGTTTGTGCACTTTATTAACAAAAACCCCCAAACCTTGTCCAGCAAACGGTCCCACAATGAACAGAGAGTGAAAATGATGAGCTTAGGCCACCAGACATACAGGGATGCCACCTGGATGCTCTACAGCCCAAGGAGAGGATGCCTAGTGCCACAGGGCTGCTGTCAGCATGGGGTGAAAAGCAAACATAGGCTTACCGAGCTGGAGAGATCCGGGGTGGTCCGTGCAGTCCGGTGGATGAGGAAAAGAGGCAGGAACCGCCTCTTACACCAACAAACTGAAACAGTCATGTAGTGCAAGAGAGACAATTTAGTCAGGTTGAAAATAAACGAAGGTAATGACAACTTACATTCACAGAGATACACGCTGCCGTGAATGAAGCACATCTAATGCTCCGGTGATCTCTCTCAACTCTCCCAGCATTAAAGTAATTGTAACTCTAATGAGGAAAGAGACCGCCGGTGTGAAGATGAGTGGGCTGAACATAACTGACAACATATGTGCATTAGTGAGTGTATGAGCGTGTGAATGAGAATGAAGTGTGTGTGTGTGTATGTGTGTGAAACACCTATAATGTGGATCAGCTGGCAATACTGACAGGAGGAGGGGGCGTGCCCGAGCTGTCAGGGAGCAAGGACCCCAAGGACTCCCTGAAGTGCCTGATGGAAAATAAGTAGGAAAGCGGGCCAAAAACCACGGGTCAGAACTGGGTTTGGAACCACCAAACCCAGGTTCATGACACTTTGTCTTTTTTAAAGCTGATCTTTATATCATAATCCATATAAATGTGTTATAAGTTTAAACAATATACCTACTGATAGGTATTCTGACTATTTACCTTACATGGCTAAAAAATGCTATTAATACCATAGATTGTCACAGCTGCCATTCACACACCATTATAGAAAGGCTGCTGTTTGGAACTATTTGGAGCTTCATGAACCACGTGACCAGGCAGTAGTGAGATCAAAGTGTCACAACTCTCATATTATAAAGAGCTGGTGGTACCCACGTGAGGCACTTGTAAATTAGACCAATCAGCAGCCACACATGAATATCAAGTGATAGACATAAAATCTGACCAATTAACAATAATGTGATCTTTTTCATTGGCTCATGATAGGCCCCTGGGCTTCAGCCCACCCTTACCCATTCATTAAGGTGGCCTTGGGTGCAATGCAAAGATAAATACAGTGGTGTGAAAAAGTGTTTGCCCCCTTCCTGATTTCTCATTTTTTGTATGTTTATCACACTTAAATGTTTCAGATCATCAAACAAATTTAAATATTAGACAAAGATAACACAAGTAAACACAAAACGCAGTTTTTAAATGAAGGCATTTATTATTAAGGGAAACAAAAATCTAAACCTACATAGCCCTGTGTGAAAAAGTGATTGCCCCTTGATAGAAAAATCTATATTATTATTATTATTATTATTATTATTATTATATTATTCCATGACTTTCCTATTTCATGTCTGATGTTTATATGTGCATTTCATGTAGAATAAGTTCATATATGGGTGTTTTTATTTATTAGGGGTCCAATGTGTGACATTGGTGGCAAAATTTAAAATTGATCAAATCTGCACATGAAATTGACTAATCACTATCCAATTGTGTCAGGTTTATGAAACTATTAACTATTTTCGTAATGGCATTCGCGTTCAGGAACTCTTGAGGATGAGCGCTCACTTCAACTACTTGTAAATGGAGACGTAAACGGGACACTCGGGCTTTTGTTTCCCCGTGTGCCAATGCACTTTGCAATGGCACACGTTTTACACGAAACAACATCAACACTTCCAGTATTTTTCACGCATCAAAACTCATCAACAGCTACATTTTCATGACATATTAAGATGTGATAACGTGTATACATACCTTCAAATTCTCCCTGTTTGTTGGATAAGACGTAAAATCACAAAAGGCGTAAATGCGGGACACGGAAGTTTGGACCTTCGATAACTTCAATATAAAGTGACCACAGTTAATCCTCTCCACATGGGTTGAGCACATCCGGGGTAGAGAAAATAAAAGTGCTTTCCCAGGGCGATCACCTCCCCAGATGGGGCTGCGCGCGGCCGACCAAGACCGAAGACGTAAATTTTTTAAAGGACACTATATTCGATGTGTCATAAATGTTTGAGATTTTATTGAAATATTCTACATCTGAGCTTCACAAAGACTGATCTAATTTTTACGTGTATGGTTTGAGATTTGAAAGGTGCAAAGTGAAAAGCATCAGCACTTCCTGTTTTCTGGTTACTTTACCAAATAACTTGCATGTTGCTGCGTAAATTCGGGGACACGGAAATTTACGTCGTACGAGTAAATTTGCAGGGGTCGCTGTACAAAAACCATAGATCCAATCACATTGGGGAATGTTTTATTTTGAATTTGCATTACAACTCTGTTATCTCTTGCATAAATGAGTAGAAAGAGCTACTCAGAGATCACTTTACAGTACTTTGAAATTGATGCGATTTTCATGTCCCACAAAAACTGGGAAAAATGAGGGGACACGACCAATAGTTTTGATTCTAACGGCAAAATCAATGATTTTTTTAAAAAATTGCAATGCAAGTCTGAAACTCTTATGTTCCCTTGCATATTATAAAAACGAAACCGACATCTGCAAATTACAGAAAAAGAGAGAGCGCTTGAAAGTCTGATACCCCTGATATAGTGCACTGGACCCCCCCCCCCCCCAAAAAAAAACCCCACCCATATTCCTTTATATTTTCTTTCATTTCTGATATATTTTTTGGTATGCTTCTGTGAGCAATTATTCTCTATCTGTGGCCTTCAGTGGATGTGCGTGTGACTGCTAAGAATGTGGAGACCTAAAGGATGACCTAGATAATCTCTCTTCGTTTTGTTAACCTGCTCTACTAAGTTTCTGTGATCAGGAATGTGCTATAGATTAGATTTATAGACACTTAGACTGTCTTCAGGAGATGTCTCCAAGATGCCAAGGACGTCTCCCCCTTTGTTTATCAGTCCTGAAAGGCTATAAATACCAGACTCAGAAAATGTATGGGCAGAGATTCGGTGTGTGTGGACTGAAGGCCATGCTCATGTAATCTCTCCCCCAGTGGCCATGGGGTAAATAAATATACTTACATTCAAATATTCCGCCTGATTTTTGACTCAGAATGATTATGCTGAAAATTATTCTATCACCCCTAAACCTAATAACTGGTTGAGCCACACTTAGCAGCAACAACTGCAATCCAGCGTTTGCAATAACTGGCAGTGAGTCTTTTACAGTGCTGTGGAAGAATTTTGACCAACTCATCTTTGCAGAATTGTTGTAATTCAGCCACAGTGGAAGGTTTTCGAACAAGAACCGCCTTTTTAACATCATGCCACAGCATTGCAGTTGGATTCAGGTCAGAATCAGAATCAGAATCAGATTTATTGCCATTGTTCATGTAGTACACAAACTAGGAATTTGTCTCGGTGCCATGCTGCAACATTAAAAACATGATGAGAAAAAGGGATAAACTAAAAAACTAAAGGACTAAAAACGTGCAATAAGTGTAGAAAAATAAGTAATAATAAGTAATAATAATAATAATACTAATAATAATACTAGTAATAATGAGTAGTACTAGTCAAGGCAGTTTTAAAAAATTAGCAAGTAGCAGATAATGTGAAGTACCACATAGTGCAGTCGATAATGCAACAGAAAAACAGTGATGAATGACGTGAGTCTGGTTGAGCTGCTGTACATAGTGCACGAGAGTCAAAAAGTCACTTAATGTTCAGCAGTCTGATGGCAGAGGGGAAAAAGCTGTTCATGTGCCGGGAGGTTTTAATCTGAATGGACCGAAGCCTTCTACCTGAGGGGAGGGGGGCAAACAGTACGTGACCAGGATGTGAAGGATCGGCTATGATCCGGCCAGCACGCCTCCGGGTCCTGGAGATGTACAGGTCCTGGAGAGATGGGAGCTCGCAGCCTATAGTCTGTCCCTGGCAGTGGCTCCTGCATACCACACAGTTATGGAGGAGGTGAGGATGGACTCGATGATGGCCGTGTAGAACTGCACTAACATCTTGGTGGGTAGCTTGAGCTTCCTCAGCTGCCGCAGAAAGAACATCCTCTGCTGGGCCTTTTTGATGAGGGAGCTGATGGTTGGCTCCCATTTGAGGTCTCGGGTGATGGTGGTGCCCAAGAAGCGGAAGGAATCTGCAATGGTGATGGGAGAGCCTGTGATGGTGAGGGGGGGCAGGGGGGTTGTGACTTTCCTGAAGTCCACAATCATCTCCGCTGTCTTCAGAGCATTCAGCTGCAGGTTGTTGTGGCTGCACCAGGACACCAGCTGGGCCACCTCTTCCCTGTAGGCGGACTCGTCGCCGTTGGAGATGAGCCCGATGAGGGTGGTGTTGTCTGCAAACTTAATCAGCTTAGTCCTTAGTCAGGACTTTGATTAGGCAACTAAGTCTTCATTTTGTTTTTCTTAAGCCATTCAGAGATGTACTTACTGTTTTGTTTTGGATCATTGTCCTGCTGCAGATTCAAAGTGCACTTCAGCCTGAGGTCATGAACGGATGG
The DNA here is from genome assembly GCA_020510985.1 of Pholidichthys leucotaenia. Lineage (NCBI taxonomy): Eukaryota > Metazoa > Chordata > Actinopteri > Cichliformes > Pholidichthyidae > Pholidichthys > Pholidichthys leucotaenia. Next base: position 178,759,953 of record CM035848.1, read on the forward strand.
CCCGACATTCTCCAGGATTTTTTGGTAGACAGCAGAATTCATGGTTCCATTTACCACAGCAAATCTTCCAGGTCCTGAAGCAGCAAAACAGTCTAAGACCATCACACTACCATCATATTTTACTGTTGGTATGCTGTTCCTTTTCTGAAATGCTGTGCTGCTTTTATGCCGTATGTAATGAGACACACACCTTCCAAAAAGTTCAATTTTGTCTCATCAGTCCACAGAGTATTTTCCCAAAAGTCTTGGTGATCATCAAGATGTTTTCTGGCAAAACTGACACGAGCCTTTACGTTCTTTTTGCTCAGCAGTGGTTTTTGTCTTGGAACTCTGCCATGCAGGCCATTTTTGCCCAGTCTCTTTCTTAAGGTGGAGTCATGAACACTGACCTTAACTGAGGCAAGTGAGGCCTGCAGTTCTTTGGATGTTATTGTGGGTTCTTTTGTGACCTCTTGGATGAGTTGTCGCTGCGCTCATGGGGTAATTTTGTCGGCCAGCCACTCCTAGGAAGGTTCACCACTGTTCCGTGTTTTTGCCATTTGTGGATAATAGTTCTCACTGTGGTTCGCTGGAGTCCCAGTGCTTTAGAAATGGCTTTATAACTTTTTCCAGACTAATAGATCTCAATTACTTTGTCTCATTTTTTTCCTGAATTTCTTTGGATCACAGCATGATGTTGAGCTTTTGGGGATCTTTTGGTCTACTTCTCTTTGTCAGGCAGGTCCTATTTAAATGATTTCTTGATTTAGAACAGGTGTGGCAGTAATCAGACCTGGGTATGGTTAGAGAAACTGAACTCAGCTTTGCAAAGATGTGATAAACCACAGTTAATGTTTTAATGGGGGGGATCACTTTTTCACACAGGGCCATGTTGGTTTAGATTTTTTTTTACCCTTAATAATAAACACCTTCATTTATAAACTGCATTCTGTGTTTACTTGTGTTATCTTTGTCTAATATTTAAATTTGTTTGATGATCTGAAACATTTAAGTGTGACAAACATATAAAAAAAGAGAAACCAGGAAGGGGGCAAACACTTTTTCACACCACTGTATTAATATCAATTAATAGAATTTCATTTACTAAACATATGGGCATACATGTGAAACATCAGAATTTGTATAGATGTGGGACTGTATCTGTTTTTATGAGTCATATTAAGACTAATTTTAATATAGAGATGTCTAAATACAGAATTTGTATGACATTCTGAGGGATTTGTTGTCAGTCTTCCTGCAAGCCGATGACTTGAAATAGTATCTGTTTCCAGGCCTGCCATTCTAGCATGGCCTTGAGGGATTTAGTTTTGTTTTATAGTTGTAATTTTCAGTCCACATGCATGTAGACATGAGGGGAATTACTAAATCATCAGTTAATAAAAACAAGCTAAGATTAGTACACAGCATCCTATTTAACATTTCTAACACACCAATAAAACAAACACATTAACAGGTCAGTTCATTGACTCAAATTAACTGAACAGAAGCAAGGGCCGTATAACAAGGACGCAGTAATGTTGGATATAGATATATTAGCAGACGGGCAGCACGGACGTGAGGACGCAGTCAGGGTGACATCATCGCGCCGTGCCTACTTAAGGGGACTGTTGGCTGGAGTCGTCCTCTTTGGCACCTCGCCTTCAAGTTGACCACAGCCTGTAGCAACCTAGTGTTAGCTTATTAGCCACTAACCCCCGACACGAGTAACATGTGTGTCTTGTAATAAAGTTCGGGTTCAGTACAGCTTCTGCCTCTGCTGTCCTATTTCCAGACATAACAGGTAAGTCGTCAGTTGCCTGAGGCACAGGACGCGTTTATGGGCATTTCCAAGTTCGTTTTGCTATTACGACCTCGTAAAACCGAATTTTCCACCAGGCACAGACTCAAAAAAGGTTGTCCTAACGCTCTTTATTATTCAGAGGTGTGTTTGGGATGTAATGTTTGGGGACGGCAGTGGCTCAGGAGGTAGAGCAGGTCGTCCAATAACCACATGGTTGGCGGTTTGAATCCCGTTCTCCCCAGATATCCTGCCGTTGTGTCCCTGGGCAAGACACTTCACCCCCAATTGCTCCTGGTGGGTCTGGAAGCGCCATGTTAGGCAGCATGCCGCCATCAGTGTGTGAATGTGTGTGTGAATGGGTGGATGGCAGGATCTGTAAAGCGGTTTGGTCATCAAGAGATGAGAATAAAAGCGCTATATAAGTGAATACCATTTACCATTTAATGTGAAATAAACCAATTGCTGCATTTGTTCTCATTCCCTTTAATACACAGGGGCATGAGATCAAAGACGTAATACAAAAACATCTAGAGGACAATTCCATTTTGCGCTGAGGACAATGTGGGCTCATTCACAAAGTGAAAATGCATTTAACACAAGGAGCTTTTAAGGAGCTTTATAAGTCCACAGCTTTGCGTGCCCACAGATGAGAGCTCTCGACTACAATTCAGAGATGATGCCAGTCTTTCTCTTTGTCCATGAGCTTGACACAGTTGTTGTCAGGACATGGACTGGAACCCACGTCCTCGCCTTGAGATGTATGATTTTATGTGTTTTTGGTTCTTGCTCATTATTGTTATTGTTATGATCTCTGTGTTCATTATTGTCTCTGCCACTAACTGTTGTTTCTGTTTTGGTCATCATGCTTGGTAGGATTATCCTGGTCTTTTCTGATTTTCATTATGTGATTATTATCCCTGCCTCAGTTTTGTTTGTGGATCATTGTTAGTATTATTATTGTCGTGGTCTTGTCTCCCCTCTGATCTTCAGTTCATGTGCGTCCTCCATCTGCGGTTGTGTGTGCAGCCCCGCCCCTCCTGTCACCTCTGTGTTCCTCATGTGTAAGCTGTCAGTCATGATTGCTCTCCCCACCTGTGCCGTGTTGTCTTGATTGTCCCCTTGGTTATTTAAGTTCCGTTCCACTTCTGTTCTGTTCAGGTTCCTCTAGTCATATGGCATGAACAACACGTTTCTTGTTCTTGTCTGTATCCTGCCTTGCCTAGTCTGTTTTGCCTCAGCTTTTCGTTGCAGCTTCCGAGCTGCATATTATTTTCTGTTCAAAGCCCTCGAGCTGCATCTGGGTGACCAGCTCACAATAAAAACAGTTTAAACTCACGTCCAGCATTTGGGTTCGGTTTACCACACTGTGACAGAAGGAACCTGACAGTATGGACCCAGTAGACGTGAGATTTTACAAAATGGACCTTGATGACGAGGAAGTTTGGGCTGCTTCCCGCATCTGGGCCCTCATCGAGGACGCCTATGCTGCCGACATGGTGGAGAAAGCCCTCAGATGCCTTGGAGGTGCCGCCAAGGTGATTGAGGTTCTCCCCACGCTGCAGTGTTACCCCCAGCTCACCGGACTCCTGCATTTGGTCCCGTCCCTGCAGTGGATGTTCTGGGGGCTGGGAGGGACATTGCCGGCGGTTGGGGAGGAGCTGAAGGAGGAGAAGTCATATTGAGCCGTCGGGAGACGTGGCTTGCACCGGCGTCTGAGAACACAGCGGCCTGGCCCTTCTTCTCCTGTGGAAGCGTCCCAGATCTCCGTGTCCTCCTCCCTCGATGCAGCACCACGCCACCATGCGACGGCCCCTTGTCAGGCAAACCCCATCATATTCCTCCCAATATGATGGGGTTATGCAGTAGCAGAACAGGAACAGAGGCAAGTACCTTTTCATTTTTTAACACGCTTAAATGAAAGGTCTTGCCCTGTTCCTGGTGAGGAGGCTCAGTGTCAGCCACCTACCACTACTGAGCTCTCTTCACCCATCTCTGCTGTCATTTCTGCTGCCGCTTCCATTCGCCAATCCTCACCTGCATCTCCTGTTTCTCCTTTTGTGTTTTTGGAGTGCCTGTCAATTCTGGGTGGGAACCGACTGATTATGGAGGAGCAGGGGCGTAGCACGAAATTCTGGGCCCTATTTACAAACCATCTTGGTGGGCCCCCATGCTCACTTGATTCTTTCTGCAATTGTGGGGGTTTCTCCTACATTTGAAAGTGCTATGAGATGACTGTTGTTGTAAAATGGCGCCATATAAATAAAGCTGAATTGAATCAATATCTCTCACACATATTTTTCCCCACGGTTTAAAAAAAAATATAAGAGATTATAAATACAATCTTAGTTTAACCTCTATATTGAGAAAATGCTTAACTGCCAGTATAATAAAAGTTAAATGGTCAGACTTCACTCATTTTTACTATTTGAGAGAGTAGACAGACTGTCTGAAAATTCCACAAAAACAACTTTATAGAGGGAATCCTTTAAAATAGAATTCTTGGCAGTTGCAGGGTAATTATCTTAGTTACTCAGCACTAAGTGGCACACACATGTGGCAGCGTTAGTTTGTACGTATGCAGCAAAATATAAAAATCACACAAAATATTTAGTCACCTCACTACTGGACTGTAGTGATGTGTGGGTAAGCACACACATAATTCAAGAACTGATTCAGAGCCTTTAATTATTTATTTTATTTTTTGCCAATTAATACAGGATGGAATGGTAAGATTAGTTCTCCACAATGCAAGCAGGTACTCTGTGTACTGCTGTGATTGACTACTGTGTGTATTTTTTGTGTTTTAATGCATAATGCTGCCACTCAGTGTTTTGTAACTGCCATGAGTTCTGTTTTGTGACATCATGTGCATACCCTCTACTCTACGGAGCAAGCAAAATTTTCACAAGACGGCAAAAAACTTTCAGCGTCACCAAGTTTCTATTTCCATAGCAACCAATCTTATTCTAGGCTGACAAAAGGCACATTCTTTTTTCCTGTGTAACAGCACAGCCTAGTGGTAGAAAGTAACAACACTAATGAAAATCACATTTCATAATCTATGTAATTCCCTCAAAACACAAAACAGAACTCTGAATCACTAGTTTACACCCATCACCTGGAGTAAACAAACAGATAAACAAATACATAAACAACTAAAAACTAATAAAATGTGCAAATATCCCTTAAACAAATGAGAAAGCCAATAAAAGATGTCACGCACACGCACACACACACAGACGCACCTCCTTATATTTAAACAGACACTTTGTACTATACGTATATTTTCCCCTTTACATGTACAAAGACATACGAGTCATGTTTTGTATTGTGAACTTCTACTCTGTATTTTATAATCCCATGCAGGCTGGGCACCTTCTGATACATGGCACTCCCTGAGAATTTTTTTTCTTGCTAATGTGTTGAATTAAGTAATAATAATTATAAGACAGCCCTTTATCAAGATCAAATAGTTTTTATAAAGCATTAAATCTGACTCAAATGCACCAATAGTAGTAGGTCATATAATAATTTGACTCTACCTTATTCATCATTCATTATGGCCTTGAAGTTGGGCTATTTACCTCCTCTGCTTCAACTGATCAATTCTGACTGATACTAAATCTGTCAGGATCAATTACAGAGGAAGTGCTAAAATATCAATACAAAGTTGAACTGTTTTTGCCACAAGGTCTGCCACATCTCAGTGTCAGATGATGTTTGCTGGTAATAACTTTGATGCTGGTGAATTTATGATAATAATTATTAATCTCTGCCATCAAAATAAAGCACTAACTTTTTGCACTAACGTGCTGCTTCACTCTGAAGCAACTGCTGTTGGTATTAGCTTAAACTGTGTTAATTCAGTTGTTCAGGTTCAGGTTACTTTATTTGTACCCGTAGGTAGTTGTGCTGCTCACCTCTCTTCTCAGAGAAACTGGCGAGAAGCTGGCTCCCTTCCCATAATTTTGTCTGCTTCACTTTTCTTTCTTTTCTTTTTTGATATCCTGATTTAAATTTCTTGAGGAAAGACATGACTGTTTTCCCTCCTCCTGCTCCTCTGGCTGACCAAGACCAGTCTAAAGTAACTAAATTGAACCAGCCAGTGCAGCTGTGCGGGAATGGATTAAACCATTTTGCACCTTTTTAAAAGGGGTGATGGGGCCTCAGAGAATATCCATAATTATTGTTAATGCAAAATTCAGTCTCTCAACCACTTCATTCAGTTAGGGTGAATTTCATTATGACATTATCAATTAGAAATTTACAAATGCCAACACAAAACCCCCTTTTCATTCCAGGCTTTTTAAGGGCCCCCTTCCTGCAGTGGGCCATGGGTACACAGAGCCCTTTATTCCCCCCCTCCCCCGTCCTACACAGCTGTGGAGGAGCCTTCCATTCCAGAAGTTCTTGTGCCTGCTCCATGTTTCCCCCCATTTCCTGTACCAGCTCCATGTCGCTCTCCAGCACCACCATCATCTCCTGTTCCTGCTCAGCCTGAGGTGCACGCTCCTGTTCGTGCTCAGCCTGAAGTGCACACTCCTGTTTCTACTCAGCCCGAGGTGCACGCTCCTGTTTGTGCTCAGCCTGAAGTGCACACTCCTGTTTCTACTCAGCCCGAGGTGCACGCTCCTGTTCATGCTCAGCCCAAGGTGCACACTCCTGTTTCTGCTCAGCCTGAGGTGCACGGTCCTGTTCATGCTCAGCCCGAGGTGCACGACTGCTCTGCCTGTCATCAGCCAAGGAAGGACCCCAGGAAGACTAGCAACTGCTTTGGCAGAAGCTAATGGAGTTCCTAATGAATAAACAAATAGACAAACCCCTGCCTCATCTGTCACAATGCCTGCTGGTTGGACTGCAACAGCAGAGTCACCGGGGTCCTTGTCAGTGATGGAGCAAGAGCTCAGGCAAGTCCTCTTCCTTGTATTTTTAACATCAGTTTTAGAGAGGTCTTGCCTAGCTCTTAGTGGGGGGACCCGGTTGCAGCTACGATCTGCTTCTGGGCTTCTCCCGCCAAGCTCCACTGCCACCTGTTGTAGTGACCCGGGTGTTGTGTTTTCCTTCCTGTCTGAGGTGGCTGCTTTGGGGATGGATTCCCAGTTGTCAGGACTTGAGGAACTTCGGCCCTTATCGTCTGGCTTCGCCGATGGTTGACTCGCCTCATCTGTTCCGGGGGCCTGGATGCCTCCTCCGTGTGTTCCAATGGCGAGGGGCCTCTGTCATGTGTTCCTGTAGCCGGAGAACCTCCATCACGTGTCCCTGAAGTTAGTGTGCACCTGTCATCTGCCACTGTGGTTAGCGCGCCTCAGTCATCTGTTTAAGAGCAAAAGGCTCTCATGTTACTTTCACCAAAGCTTAAAGCTCATGTGTTATCTTCTGAGGTTAAGGCATCAATGGCACCTCCAGAATTTAAAGTTTCCATGTTATCATCTCCTGAGTTTAAGGTTTCCATGTTATCACTTATCATCTCCTGAGTTTGAGGGTTCCTTGTTATCAGCTCCTGAGTTTAAAATTTCCATGTTGTCATTTTCACCTGAGTTTAAAGTGTTCCTGCAGTTATCTCTGGACCCATTCTGCTCTCCAGTCTGGTGGTCCAGGGACACTGGGAGACTACCCGACTGGCTATGTTTTAAGGTCTGGAGGCCCATGAACTGGGTTAGGCCCCCGGACCTGCTTTATTCTCTGGTCCGGTGTTCTAGGGACTCTGGTAGACCACCTGACTCACTCTGGACTCTGGTCTAGGTTCCTGTGGACTTGGATAGGCCCCCGATCCTCCTTATTCTCTGGTCCGGTGGCCCTAGGACTTTGGAAGACCACCTGAAGTGCCTTGCTTTCTGGCCCAGTGGCCCTGGAACTTTGGCAGGCCACCCGACCCGCCTTGTTTTTGGTTTGGGGGCCATGCACTTTGATTATGCCCCAAGAACTGGGTTCTGGTTTTGGACTTTGTGGAGAGGGGAAGGATTTTTTTTGGCTCACCTGGCCTTATACCCCCACCACCCACCCTGGTAGTTTTTTTTTTTTTTGTTTTGTTTTGGTTATTTGTTAGTATTACCCTTGGGCCATCTGGAAAGAAAGGGTACTGTCAGGACATGGACTGGAACCCACGTCCTCGCCTTGAGATGTATGATTTTCTTTGTTTTTAGTTCTTGCTCATTATTGTTATTGTTATCTCTGTATTTATTACTGTCTCTGCCACTAACTGTTGTTTCTGTTTTGGTCATCATGCTTGGTAGGATTATCCTGGTCTTTTCTGATTTTCATTATGTGATTATTATCCCTGCCTCAGTTTCATTTGTGAGTCATTGTTAGTATTATTATTGTCCTGGTCTTGTCTCCCCTCTGATACTCTGTTCATGTGTGTCCTCCATCTGTGGTTATGTGTTCAGCCCTGCCCCTCCTGCCACCTCTGTGTTCCTCATGTGTAAGCTGTCAGTCATGATTGCTCTCCCCACCTGTGCCGTGTTGTTTTGATTGTCCCCTTGGTTATTTAAGTTCTGTTTCACTTCTGTTCTGTTCGGGTTTCCCTAGTCATATGGTGTGAACAACACGCTTCTTGTTCTTGTCTGTATCCTGCCTTGCCTAGTCTGTTTTGCCTCAGCTTTTTGTTGCAGGTTCCGAGCCACATATTATTTTCTGTCCAAAGCCCTCGAGCTGCATCTGGGTGACCAGCTCACAATAAAAACAGTTTAAACTCACGTCCAGCATTTGGGTTCAGTTTACCACACTGTGACAGTTGTAAAATTATATTATCGTTCATCTGAGCTTCTCTTTTAGATAGATAGATACATACTTTATTAAGAACAAAAAAGTAAAACAAAAACAAAACAAATGACAAATGCAATAAAGTAACAGTATACAGTGTTCGAAAGGGAGAAGGAAGAAGTGAACACTTATTAATTCCAAATACTACCCTTCTAACATATATCCTTTTAGCAAATAATGTTTATACCTCTTTTTGAATTGATTTCTGTTTGAACATAGTCTCAGTTCCGGCTCCAGACTGTTCCACAAATCCACCCCACAGACAGATATGCACATACTTTTCTTGGTTGTTCGTAACTTGGGTTTTTAAACCAAGAAAGAGGAGATGCTCATCTCGGCAAAAGCTCTATTAATCTGCTCTGGTGAATGCAAAATTGTAGTTTTAATTCAAAATAATTGATAGGATATTTTCATTTTGAAACATTCTTTTAAAAGAATTACAGTATCATAAGATAATGAATACTGGGTTTGTGGGCACATACCTGCTCTTCTCCGGGGTCATGGTGACAGCTGCCAGTAGAGCAGACTGGTCTGGCTGCAGTCCAAGACAGAACATACATTTTTTTTTCTTCTTCTCTGTGTAGTTATAAACCCTGCTATGTCTTCATTTTGGCTGTTTTTCATTAATCATTTTCATTAATAAAATGTGCGCGAGCACAAATGGTCATGAGATACGATGATATGATATGATGACTCAACACACGACAGCTTAGTGGACAAAACATTTTCACAAAAGAGGTCTGTAGTTTGAAATCTTCAGACTGACAGTAGCCTATCCCACCACTGTCCCTACATCCACTGCATCCATACCGGAATACACACACGCTCCCTGTTCATTCATTCATTCCCCTAAAAAAATACAATAACGCCTAATGTATAGACTCCAAAGGTAAATCCACAATTAAAATGAGAATGTGGATGGAATAAAAAAAAATGTTTCACCATAAAATAAAATGGCGGGTATTATGACTGTTACAACTCTCTCCATTAAAATAATAGAAAATCCCAGCACATGCTGTTTCCTCATGAGCCCCACTGTGCGATTTCAAAACACCACTGAAATAGCATTAAACAATGCACTTCTGACAACAGATCACCATTTTCCTGATCAAAAATGCAATGGCATAGCATGTGCCAGAATAGTGATGCGCTTGAGATTGTGCGCCACCACATCTTTTTGAAATGAGCCTCCTCCTCCCAGCACAAAATGGGTGCACTGTCTACTGGTAATTAGATGGTGTGACACAAAGCATAAAAAGCGGATAATGTGCTGACAGAAACTAACAAAAACACTGGCATATGGCAGGAAGTGTTGCACAAAAATCCACTGATGACAGTCAAACTAGGGCCCCAAGACTGCATCCTGCTGATTAACAAAATCTAAAGGGGGAAGTAAAACTCATTCCAGTAACATTTTATGAAGGGAACATGTTGCAGTATGTAGCATAATATGTTAATAAAAAGATAAATTTTGACGAACTTCAGCTTTCTTTTTTTTTAGCACATCCATGCATCATTTCTTTTTCTTTTTTCTTTTTTTTTTTTTTTTAGCTGCCAAGCTGCCTCTAAGTTTTCAGGTCCAGGTTAAAGTTTTTCAGTTTCCCCTTTGCTCACTATGCAGATACTAACACCAAGCTTGGAGCAGGAATACTCCAAGTGTGGGGGCATGGTGTGGGGGTTTCTCCACCCAGAGAAGGCAGGGGGAAGGAGACAACAATGGTCCGAAGGAGGAGGTGTCACTGGGGGGTAGGACTGTTGGGTCTATGCGCCCCCCAGGGAGAGTAAGAGCTGCCAGTGCCGCTGAAGAGAAGAAGATGTTCATGCTAGGCTAAAGGCTAACCCCTCCAGACCAGCAGTACTGTCGCTCCTTCTCTCTAATGTCCGCTCCCTCGACAACAAGCTGGATGAGCTGCGTCTGCTGAGAGAAACCCGGAGAGAGTGGAGGGACTACTGTGTGCTTGCGTTCACGGAGACATGGCTCCACGACAACATCCCTGACGCGGCCATTCAACTGGAAGGCACGACATCATTCCGGGTGGACAGAGAAGCTGCGAGCTCCGGTAAGAGCCGTGGGGGGGGGGGGGTGGTATGCATCTATGTTAACAAGAACTGGTGCGTTAACACCACGTTAGTATCTAAACACTGCTCTCTGTTGACGGAGTTCCTTATTGTAAACTGTCGGCCATTTTATCTGCCGAGGGAATTCACCAACGTGTTTGTAGCTGCTGTTTACATAGTGCTGAGTGCTAATGCTAAAGCTAATGCTAAAGAGCCACTCGGAGAGTTGCACAATGCTATTAGTGAAATTCAAACTTCACACCCGGACAGTTTTGTGGTGGGTGCGGGGGATTTTAACCACACCAGTTTAAAGACTGTGCTCCCTAAGTTTAAACAATGTGTAGACTTTAAGACCAGAGGAGACAATATGTTGGACTTGGTGTACACAAACACAGGTGCTTATAAGGCAACACCTCGCCCCCACCTCGGCCTTTCTGACCACCTATCCATGATGCTGGTGCCTGCCTACAAACCTTTACTGAAGCGCAGCAGGCCAGTAGTGAAACAAATCAGGATTTGGCCAGAGAGTGCAACCTCAGCACTAAAAGACTGTTTTCTGCACACAGACTGGGAGGTCTTCAAAATAGCAGTCTCCCAGGAAGACAAGACAGATGTGGAGGAGTATGCTGAAATGGTCACCAGCTACATCGCGAAGTGCACAGAGGATGTCACTATAGTGAAGACTATCACTGCACGGGGCAACCATAAGCCCTGTATGACTGCAGAGGTGCACTCACTGCTCACAACCAGAGATGCAGCCTTCAGAGCGAAGGACAGGATCGCCCTCCGCTCAGCCAGGTCTGCGCTCTCAAAGGGAATTAAGACGGCGAAGCGCGCCTATGCGGAGAAAATCCAGGGACACCTCTGTGACGCGAGGAACACCAAGCAGATGTGGCAGGGAGTTCGGGCGCTGACGGACTATAAGTCTAGGCAGGGGGTCGATGATGAAGATGCTTTGCTTCCAGACAGGCTCAACAACTTCTTTGCACGTTTTGAAACATCAAACCCGACAATCAAAGGGAGGGCTGGCCCATCTCCACCATCGGTTGGGCCAGCTATCACCATCAACACAGCGGACACATGGAGGACCCTAACCAGGGTCAACCCACGTAAAGCTGCAGGTCCAGATAACATTCCGGGACGTGTGCTCCGAGACTGCGCGAGCGAGTTGGCGGATGTCCTGACTGACATTTATAACATCTCCCTGAGTCAGGCCATTGTTCCCAGATGCTTTAAGACCTCTACCATAGTACTGGTGGCAAAGAAACCAGTTGTGTCCTGTCTGAATGACTACCGTCCTGTTGCACTAACACCAATTGTGATGAAGTGTTTTGAATGGCTTGTCAAACCACACATCACAGCCTGCCTCCCTGCATCACATGACCCACTCCAGTTTGCATATCGTTCAAACCGCTCCATGGAGGATGCTATAGTCATCACCCTGCACTCTGTCATCACCCACCTGGATCAGAAAGACACCTACGCCAGACTCCTGTACATTGATTTCAATTCAGCATTCAACACCATTATTCCCCAGAGACTGATGGAGAAATTACTCCTTCTTGGTCTGAACACCGCCACATGTCTCTGGATCCTGGATTTCCTGACTGACAGACCTCAGTCTGTCCGGGTTGGAAATAACATCTCCATCTCCATCACGCTGAGCACCAGATCCCCTCAAGGCTGCGTACTCAGTCCACTGTTGTTTACACTTCTAACACATGACTGTGTATCCAGACACGAGGGGAACCAGATTGTTAAGTTTGCAGACGACACCACGGTGGTGGGACTTATTCAGAGGGATGAGGAATCAATGTACAGGGAAGAAGTGAGAGACCTGGAGGGTTGGTGCAGGGAGAACAATCTGGTGCTCAACATGGACAAAACGAAGGAGATGATTATCGACTTCCAGCCTGAACATGTCCCTCTCAGCATCGGCCTCCGTTTAGTGGAGAGAGTGGAGAACATCAAGTTCCTTAGAGTGCAGATCTCGCAGGACCTGACCTGGAGCAAGAATTCCTTGGGGATCAGGAAGCGGGCCCAGCAGAGACTGCACTTCTTGAGGAAACTCAAACAGGCCTCTCTCCCCATCTGCATCCTCAGGACCTTCTACAGAGGTGTGGTGGAGAGTGTTCTGACGTACTGCATTGCAACATGGTACTCCAGTTGCAGTATGTCAGACAAAAAAGCCCTGCAGAAGATAGTTAAGGGAGCTGAGAAGGTAATTGGAGTTTCCCTCCCCTCTGTCCAAGAACTTTTTCAGAACCGTTGTAGGAGCAGGGCACTGAACATTGTCAAGGACCATTCTCACCCTCTGCATAAACACTTTGAACTTCTGCTATCTGGCAAACGATTCCGGAGCATCAGAGGCAGAACCACTAGACTGATTAACAGCTTCCTTCCACAAGCTGTTAGGATACTGAACAGTTGATCCGGAATCTCTCATACATACTACTGCACCTATGGACATTATGTATATTATTTGTATATTATAGTTCTAGTTAGTTTTCAAGTATGTCTCAGGGAAGTGTGAATGGCTGTGTTAGGGTGGGGGGTGAGAGGGTGTGAGTGTGTCTTAAATTATGTTCTTTTTACTTATATGGATGCCGAGAGAAACACAATTTCATCTTGCCTGCACTACAGTTGTATGTACAGCAATATGACAATAAAGGCTGATTTGATTTGATTTGATTTTGATTTGATTTGAAGAGTGCTGGAGCAGCGCCGGCATTATGTTTTGTTAACCCAGTGACTGCCTATGGTGCTCCATTGCGCCATTTCCTCCTCTCCCCCTGGTGGTCAAGATATTTTTCAAGAAAATATTCAGTTCAGATGTCGGAGATTTCCAAAGCTATAACTTGAAAGTGGTAAGATGGCTTACTGTCAATTAGAAAGATGTAGAATATGATCCAAAGTTTGAGATAGGAGTCAATTTACACATCTAATTTGCATAATGCCACGGCAGCCATATCAAATTACATAACTTTCAGTCAAAAGCGGACTTTAGACATATTTACACAAAGGATGCTTTTGTTTTTTGTCACCGTTTGTTGATTTGGGCATTTTGCTATCTTAAAGTATATGAACCAGAAAATCAGTTACAATGTAAACAAACAAAGAAATTCGTCACTTACAGCTGGCCAGGTGGCGCGCTTTGCCCATTTTCGTCCATCCTGCTTGTTATTTTGTCTTCTCTCAGTCATTTTTACTTTCTCTCCCACATCCAGAAACTATTATAATTTTTCCACCGCAATTTTGCTTTTATTCCGCTGCAATTTATCTTATATGACGACCGAGAACTGGTGCGATTGCTCTGTCCAGTCACATGGCGCTGGGGGTCGATGGCAGGTGAAAATTAACCAGCTTCGCCCACCCTGTTATAAAAAAAGTAGATATTTATCTTCGTAAGCTAAATAATGTCTTTTTAGAATCATAGTTGACAAATTAGGGAGCAAATGCCTCCTCCGTCTTGCAATCAATCACCATTTGTTTACAAACTCTTCTTCTCTGGTGTCCAGAAGTGTGTGTGTGTGTGTGTGTGTGTGGGGGGGGGGGTTATATGGGGGCCATGAGTCTTTCAAGGCAAGAGCAGTAAGTTATACGTGTCTGCCACCTTGTGAGGTGGAATATTTAGTACAACTGGGGGTTTATAACATCACATGACACGTCACATGACAGGCACAGCACTGCGACATAGACAGTGAGGGCGCTTTTTATGTCCATAAATAGAAGGATGTCAAAGGGTTAATCTGCCTCACATTTCTTTGTTCAAACAATAGTGTGTTATGGTTGGAAGTGCCGGGTCTTGATGCATGGAATTAAAGATATAAAAGAGGAATGCACAGAGACCCGGGATTCTCTTTTGCTGTAAGATATGTTGGAGAAAGAAAAAAGTTTCTGTGTCATCCAGCTTGTTGCCTCACCTGCCTCCTTTCTCCACATTGGTAACCCTAAGACATGCCATGGAAAGCGAACCGAGCGCTGCCCCAGAGACTGCCTGGAGGGAGAGCACTGGCGCCGCATGGGTGGTCTCAATCGAGCTCCAGACTTCTGGCTTCACAACCCGACCGCGTGGTTCTTGCACATAGAAGCCCAGTTTGCATTCCGCGGGATTACAACGGATGACACAAGATATTACTATGTGGTCACTGCGCTAGATGCGCACGTCATGCAACAGGTGACGAACCTGCTCCAGGGGCCACCGGCCCAAGGAAAATGTGAAAATGTGGCACAGGAAACAGACCACATCATTTTGGTGACCAGAATTCTCAGCGTGTAGGCAGTGGCACCGGCATTCATAAGGAACTCCAGCGAGGTCGAGGAGCCATTCGTGGTAGCCGGGACGGACACCAGAAGACGAAAGAATGGGCGATCTGTTTTTAATCATTGCCATTTCGGCTCGAATGCCCAACGCTGCCTGTCCCCATGCCAATTTAAGAAGCTGGAAGACGGCACTTTCGGAATTCAGTGGCAGCTGCAACCGATGGCGACAGGAACAGACTGCTTTATGTCATGGACACACGTTCGGGGAGACAGTTTTTGGTGGACTCCGGCTCCCAGAAGAGCCTCATCCTGCCGGTCAAGAGTGGCAGGACGCAGTGGTCCCGAGCTTGCCGCCACCAACGGATCCACCATCAGGACATTTGGCGAGCGGACACTGACGATATGCTTACATGGACGCAACTTTCAGTGAGACTTTGTGATAGCTGCATGTTCCGGCCCCACTTTAGGAGCAGATTTTTTTATGTGCTTATGGGTTGTTAGTCAATGTTGCTAATAGGAGATTAGTGGATGCTGTCTCTTTTACCTCACGGCCCTGCACAGCTTGGGGAGCTGGGTCGACAACACTGGTTAACGTTATAGCTCCAGGGGATAAGTACCAACATTTGCTCGTACAGTTCCCAGCACTCACGGTCCCGACTTTTTCAGTTACGGTAGCGAAACACGGGGTCGAGCACTTTATAATGACAAAAGGCCCGCCGGTGTTTGTGCTTCCTTGCCGTTTGGACACAGATAAACTGGCCAGCGCGTGAGAAGAGTTTGCCAACTTGGAGCAGCTGGGCATTGTCAGGCGCTTCAACAGCCAATGGGCATCCCCACTACACATGGTGCCTAAAGCCGACGGGTCGTGGTGACCATGCGGTGATTTCCGGCATTTGAATAATGCCACGGAACATGATCATTATCCAATTCTCTACATCCAGGATTTTTCCGTGCACCTGGCCAGGGCGCGTGTTTTTTTGAAAGTGGATCTGGTCCACGGATACCATCAGGTCTCGGTGCACGTAGATGTTCCAAAAACAGTGGTAATAACTCCTTTTGGCCTTTTCAAATTTTTACGCATGCTGTTCGGATTAAAAGGTGCGGCACAGACTTTCCAGAGGATGATGGACGTAGTGCTTCATGACTTGTCCTTCATTTTTGTCTACTTAGATGGCATTCTGGTAGCCAGCGCATCCAAGGAGGAGCACATCGGCCATCTCAAGATGGTTTTCCAGCGGTTGGAGGCGCACGGGCTTATAGTTAACCCAGTGAAGTGCCAGTTAGGTGTGCCGGAGATTGATTTTTTTGGGCCACCGCATTTCGCCGGAGGGCGCAATTCCGTTACTGGATAAGGTGCACGCTGTGTCGGACCTTCTGTACCCACAGACCGTGAAAGCACTACAGGAGTTTTTGGGAATGGTTAATTTTTAAAACTGTTTCCTTCCCCGGGCAGCCCAGCTGATGCAGCCGTTGTATGCCACGCTTTAACAAAAGAAAACCGCGGAAGCCATCGACTGGACTCCCGAGTGAGTCCAGGCTTTTACTAACATCAAAACAGCGCTTGCAGATGCTGCATTTTTAGCCCAATCGGACCCATCTGCACGGATAGCACTCACTACGGATGCCTGGTGACGCACCATTTCCAGTTCTGGCTGGAGGGGCGCGGGTTCACTGCATTCGTGGACCATAAGCTGCTGACATGCACGGTGGCCAAGGTCTCAGAACTGTGGTCGGCCCAGCAGCAATGGCATTTGGCCGCGATTTCGGAATTTACTACTGACATTCAACATGTCACCAGTAAGCTCAACGTTGTGGCCAATTGTCTGTCACGTGCGTTAATCTCCCCGGTCTACACGGGAATAGATTTCTGTCATGAACCTGGGTTTGGTGGTCCCAAACCCAGTTCTGATCCGTGGTTTTTGGCCCACTTTCCTATTTTCCATCAGGCGCTTCATGGAGCTTTTTGGGTCCTTCACTCCCTGACAGCTCGGACACGCCCCCTCCTCCTGTCAGTGCCATCAGCTGCGTCTCATTATTGGTTGTTTACACACATACACACACACACACACACACACTTCATTCATTCTCATTCACATGCTCATACACTCACTCATGCTCACATGTTTTCAATCAGGTTCAGCCCACGCACTCTCACACTGACGGTCTCTTACCTCGTTAGTATTATTATTACTTAAACGCTGCGTTAATAGGAAGAGACCGTCGGAGCATTGAGATTCATACACGGCAGCGTTTTCCTCCGTGTATGCTTGCATTCATTCCCTTCGGATGGTCTACAGCCTGCTTTTCCCTCATCCACCGAACTGCACGGATAGCCCCAGATTGCTCCTGCACCGTAAGTTAATGTCAGCCTTACTCCTCGTGCCGACAGCAGCCC
The DNA here is from genome assembly GCA_020510985.1 of Pholidichthys leucotaenia. Taxonomy (NCBI): domain Eukaryota; kingdom Metazoa; phylum Chordata; class Actinopteri; order Cichliformes; family Pholidichthyidae; genus Pholidichthys; species Pholidichthys leucotaenia. The sequence continues at coordinate 178,777,211 of CM035848.1, forward strand.
TGCGGCACTAGGGTTTCCCTCTCCTCGGCCGTTGAGCATCCAGGAGGCGTCCCTGTATGTCTGGTGGCCTCCATTGTCATTACTGCATTTGTTCAACTCACTGATTTTTGCTGGACTTGTTATTTTTTGGGGTTTATGTTTAATGAAGTGCACGTTCTACTCCTGCAATTGGGTTTTTCATTCCTTCCTTTGTGCGCTGCGTAATGACGCACGGGGAGTCATAACAGATTTCCCCGCTATGGCTGTGGAGCAAGCTGGGAAAGTGGACACTTGTGTGCTCCAGTCTGCGCTTACTGGGTTAAGGCTGGAGAGCAAGGTGGTGCAAGAAGGGTGCCCTCCCTTGCTCTGTGACATCTCCACCGGTCACCCACACCCGGTGGTTCTGAGTTGTTGGCACCATCGTGTTTTTGAGTTGGTCTACTCTCTTTCACATCCGGGAGTGCGCAATTCGGTGAAGCTAGTGGGGGCGAAATTTGTCTGGCTGCACTTGTGCAAGGACGTGAAAGAGTGGGCTGCAGCTTGTGTTGCGTGCCAGCGGGCCAAAGTGCACAAGCACACCAGAGCTCCCTCGAGCCGTTCCAAATACCAGCCAGGAAGTTCAAGCATGTCCACGTGGATTTGGTGGGACCCCTCCCGCCAGGTTTTACGCACCTTTTAACAATTGTGGACCGCACCTTACACTGGCCTGAAGTGGTCCCGCTGGCTTCTACCATGTCCGCGGAAGTGGCATGCGCCTTTTTGTCGGCTTTGGTTGCACGTTTCGGATCTCCATTGGACATCACGTCTGACAGGGGTCCACAATTCAATTCAGAACTCTGGTCAGCGATGGCCCAGAGTCTGGGGGTCAAAATTCACCACACTACCACGTACAACCCCCAGGCTAACGGGTTATCTGAGCATTTTCATAGATCGTTTAAAGCAGCACTCAGAGCTTCGCTCACGGGCACAAATTGGGTTGACTGCCTGCCCTGGGTTCTTTTAGGGTTGTGTTCCGCACCTAGGGAGGATTTCGCAGCCTCCCCGGCAGAACTCGTTTTTTGTCAGCCGCTGCGGATCCCCAGAGAGTTTTTACCGGAAAACCTCGCGCCTGAGGCTGATCCGCCCGTTCAATTTTTACACAGTACAGAGGCTGTGAGTGTACTGGGCCCAGTCCACCATTGTTTTCCCCGCATTCCTCCCAAAACGCTTGCAGAATGCCAGTTTTGTTTTTTGTCAGGCACAATGCGCACTGGACTCCGCTATGCCCACCGTACTCCTCTTGAGGTGAAGCATTTTGTGTTAGACTTGGGGGGGGGGCATAGGGAGACCGTCTGCATCGATAGGCTGAAGCCTGCTTTTGTTTTGGCAGATGAGCAGGTGGTGTTGACCCAAGCTGCCCAGTGCGGACGCCCACGGTTGGTGGCTCCACAAGGTACTGATCCCTTGGCAGGGACCTGCGCTCGCAAAGCTTATGTGCCCCCCCTTTCCCTCCACAGACTGACGTGCCCTCCGGTACGCCTCACCAGCAGGGCGGTTCGACTGGATCCGCAACCTCCTGCTACAGCCGCTATAGGCGCCGGCTCAAGCCCAAAGGACAGGGCAGTTAGTGCCCCTTCTGGGTGTTCGGGGGGGGGGGGGCTGTATGGAGGCATGGTGTGGGGGTTTCCCCATCCAGAAAAGGCAGGGGGAAGGAAAGAACAATGGACCGAAGGAGGAGGTGTCACCTGGGGGTATCAGACAGGACTGTTAGGTCTATGCGCCCCCTGGGGAGAGTAAGACCTGCCAGTGCAGCTGAAGAGAAGAAGAGTGTTGGAATGGCGCTGGCGTTATATTATGTTAATTTGTCACACATTTCTTTGTTCAAACAACAATGTGTTATGGTCAGAAGTTCCGGGTCTCGATGCATGGAATTAAAGATATAAAAGAGGAATGCACAGAGACTCAGGATTCTCTTTTGCTGTAAGATATGTTGGAGAAAGAATAATGTTTCTGTGTCGTCTAGCTCGTTGCCTCGCCTGTCTCCTTTCTCCACACAAGCAAGTTTCTAAATGTGCATTTATTTGGAGGTCACATGGTCAGAGGTCAAGTTCAAAGAATCACCATGTACTGCTTTCTATTTTCAGACTTTAAAATGAGAACTGCAGATATTGACACCAAATTTGATGCAGGAATAGGACATACAAACATCCACACATGTTTTCATTTTTAAGTTAAAGATCACGGTCACCTGTCAAATAAACATACTGATAAAATATTAAACACTTCTCACCAAATTTAACTAATCAGAGATATCCTGCTAGAAATCACACATCACACTTACTCTAGACTTTTTTACTTATTGGCAATTCAGAATCATATTAAAGCCAATTAACTATCATGCATTTCTTTGGACTGTGGGAGGAAGTTGGACTACGTGTGTGTGGAGTTTGCGCTTATGAATCTTGTCATCTGTACAGTTAAGTTGATTCTACATTCTAACTCATAGTTCAGGGCTGCCTCAGATGAGCCTTGGTATGCTTTGCTGCTATTTCTGGTTAATCAGTATTTACAACCATGCTGAGTTGCTTATATGTGGATAAAAACATGAAAATAAATTTTATAGGACTCAGGTCACTGAATATTGCCCGAGATTATTATTTTATCCCTATATTTAAAACACATCACGCATTAGCGCAAGTCAGTTCATTCATTCATTCCAAACTGTTAACAAATAATAAGACATTCTTGAAGCTCCCAAAAGGAAAAAAATGTTCCCAGAAAGAGCATACACACAAAGCCCAAAAGAGGAAAAAAAAAGCCATTACCAACTGAATCTCTGCTCCACCATTATCTGTATCTGATTCATAGTGTAAACCCCATCATACACCTCCTGACCCCTCCATGACTGGTTGCTTGCAGTGAATAGACCTACAATATATTTTTTGTCTTGGCACGTTCACCGATTTTAAGGCGGCTATTCCTTTCACCCAAGCTGTAGAAGCTTTTGAGGTGCACCTTTAAAAGTGCCGGGAGTTTATTATGAGCCTTTTAGCTGAGCAGAGTCATGGTGAGGTGTGAAAGTGCTGAAGAAGAGCATATTGGAGGGCTGTCTGTACAGCAGCATCAAAAGCTCAAGAACAGGTTAGACTGCGAAAAGCTCTGAGACATTATTTTACTGCATGGGGTTTTTTTAGGGTAAGAGTCTTCAAAGTGTTGACACGGTGTAGCGAGCACTGCAGGTGTCTCAGTTAATATTTCAGTTTTTTAATAATCCTTTCTAAGTTTTAGATTCTTGCAGAAATGAGTGTACGGGAAACTTTAACACTGTGGACTCTGAACACCAGTCATTAACCTGCAGTCACTATAAATCAATTCCCCCACTTAACAGTTATTCATACGGTTCTGAATTTGAACCTTTTTTGCACAGCACAAGCCACATCAGACTCAAAGCTTAAAAACCCATCTTGAGCCCATCTTCTCCCTTTCATGAATGAAATTAGTGGTTAAATATGAAGAAATGAAGACGTGACTTTCACAGTCGATCCAGTCAAGCTATTCAGAGAAAGAGCAGTAAATCCTAATATTTTGTACAGGGTCTAATAATAAGCCAACTTGACCATGGAAGATGAAAAGCTATGATGGGAGTGTAGCGAGGATAAGTGGGTGAATTCAAGCTGAGTCTTCCAATGGTAATGATTCAGCTGTATTATAGGCCTTCTAGCAGGAGGAAATAAAAAAAAATCAGTTTTTGAAGCATTATCAACTTAAGAATGATTTAGAAATTATTACTTTCTGGACTTTAGTCATTTTAAAAAATGTAAAAAGTGTTTGTACGTGCATTTTTCACAGGGTATTGGGAATGGGCTTGTTTTTAAAAGGTGCAGCCCTTTAAACTGTGTTAATACTTCAAAAAGGCATCACAGAGCATATCTGTTAATGACAGCACATAAAATCTCATGATGCAGGCTTTAACAAAACTAAAACATGCCCAGATCTACCTTGTTTAATCCGATATATTCATGAGTGTGAAATTACCCAGGTGGCTGACACAACAAACTGTCACTGTCCAGGAAGTCTCTTCTCATTTAGTATTGGTTTGGACACTAAGCAAGTAATTAGATTTGATTGGCCCTTCAATGTGCAGCGTTCCTCTTCCCCTGCAGTAAACCGGAAGAGATGAGTGACACTTGCAATGTGGATTCATGAAGCATCGTCTACATAAGCAGCAGAGTGGGGACATCCAGCCAACCGTCATTATCTGCATATTATACTGATGCTAAAAGCCAAGATTCTGTTGAATCCAGCTTGGAGTTGCACTACAGTCCTTGACTTGCTGGATTAAATCATAGTGCTTCTCTGACATGGTGTCATAATAAGAAACAATCATGCACAAGTTGACTATTCCACTTCACTCAGTTTTATTATTTTGTTTCTACAAAGGACAGCACACGGAAGCTTTAACTGTTTCCCCCTTGGCACTGAGCCACAACATATGAATAGGCAGAGCAGTGCTCGCCGTCTGGGAGTTTGGGCTTTCTGATGAATTATCTACAGCTATGGAACCCTCTGGGCATGGGAAGACAGGACAAGGTGCCCTTTTACAGCAAGTTGCAATCTTCAGCTTGTAGTATATTGTTCAGCTTGCACTATAAAGTTGAATTTTACTACTTTTGGGAGACTCTTAAGTCTCCTACTTTAATATTCATATTCTAAGAAAATGGGGCCTTACTTTTGTCTGTGTATTGCAGTTTTTTTGGGGTTTTTTTTGTTGCTCCAGTTTTACTGTTGATTGTTGGCTATCAACAAGAAGTGTAATATTACAAGTACTGAACCTTTTGAGGCCCAGGTTTTTCTGTCAGTTGGGTTGTTAAATTAACTGCAGCCACTCAATTTATTTCTGAAGATGAATCTGACCAACACAGCAGGTTAACTCGAGTCACAGACTTGAATTATAGAACATCTTCTGGCCATGAAGTTTTGTTTTTTTTTTTCAGTCTGTGAAGTTAGGTGAGCCTTTATATGAAGGTGGCTGGCCCATGTGTACACGTTAACAGTCAAGGATGTGCACAGATAAAGGCTATTTTTGCACTGGCGCTATTTTTGCACTGGCAACAGTCCATTTGCTGTCTTTGAGTTTTCCCTCCAGAAGAAATAATAATAATAATAATAATAATAATAATAATAATAATAATAATAACTAATGTGACTTTTTTCATAGATGTGCCACTTTATAGTAGTAAATTTGGAGTTTTTGTTACTTCTCCCATTATTCTTTAATGCGAGTTTGAGACTTTTATTTCTGCTGCACAACAGTAAATATGGAACTTTGTAATTATAAATTTGTGCCTTTTTCCTGTGAAATTTGTATATTTTTTAATTTGATTTTTTTCCTTGTAAATTTGGAATTATTAAATTTGACTTTGAAACATGATTTTTTTAGTCATTTTTGAAATTATTTTTCCTCTTTCTTCATTTCTGATGAAAACGTCAACAAATTTTGGAGACTTCATGAAAATGTCAGGCTTTTTTGCGTATGAATTTACATTATTCTGACTTTGTCATAAAGTCACCTTTTTTTCTTCTAACTTTGCAGCCTGTTTTCAACATTTTTCTCCCTTGTGTTTCCTTTGATATTTTTCTTTAAAAAAATAGAGGTTAGGTTAACTGGCATAAACTGGGGATTCTAAATGGTCCTTAGATATGAATGTGAGAGTAAATGGTTGAATCTAGCCCTGTTTACATGTCAAAATTTCTTCAGTCTGATTACAGTTCAGATCAGAACTTTACTGTTTACATGGACCCTAAAAAAGTTGATCCGATTATGATGTGCGTTTACATGCATCACACGTTTGAACAGACTAAATCATTTTGACATTGTTGACCATGTGATGGACTGGCGATCTGTCCAGGGTGTACCCTGCCTCTCGCCCAGAGATGCTGGGATAGGCTCCAGCCCCCCCATGACCCAAAAAGGATTAAGCGGAAGAAAATGGATGGATGGATGGATGGATGGGAAAATTTCATGTTTGCTGAATGTTGAGTCTCAAGAGTGTGTGTGAAAGTGAAGGAATGCTTGCTAAGACACTCATGTTATCACCCTGTGAGAAAATACAGACGTGCATTGCTTGTATGACTGATGCTTGTGTGACTGATAGCTGTAGAACCAGTTTGTACCAGTTCTGCAGGAATTAGATACTGTATACTGTGATGAACAATGGACCAATCGGCATGGACAATTCCCAGCCACCCTTGGAGATAAGGAAAAGGATATAGTGCTCAGAAAATGTATGTCTAGGGAGAGCAATACAGGGATCAACTCAGAGACTGTGCCTGTATTGTTTTCCACTGATCACTTCCTTAATCAATGACTGCCACAGGCACTCCGTTGTGCCATAAGCCCCTAGTGGTCAAGGTTTTTTTCAAGAAAATATTCAGTTCAGATGTCAGAGATTTCCAAGGCTATAACTTGAAAGTGGTAAGAGATAATGGCTTACTGTCAATTAGAAAGATGTAGAATATGATCCAAAGTTTGAGATAGGAGTAAATTTACACATCTAATTTGCATAATGCCATGGCAACCATATCGAATTACATAACGTGGGCAGCACGGTGGTATAGTGGCTAGCACTGTTGCCTAACAGCTAGAAGGTTCCAGGTTCGAATCCCCAGGCTGGCAGGGGTAGGAACCTTTCTGTGTGGAGTTTACATGTTCTCCCTGTGCTGCATGGGTTTACTCTGGGGACTCCGGTTTCCTCCCACAATCCAAAGACATGCATGTTAGGTTAATTGGTTGTTCTAAATTGTCCCTAGATATCTGTCTCCTATAGGCCTCTAGAATAGAGGGTTAGTACTAGTGAAGCGCTTTGAGTGGTCTTTGAGACGAGAAAGGCACTATATAAGTACAGGTCCTTATCCCTAAATTTCAGTCAAAAGTGGACTTTGGACATATTTACACAAAGAATGGTTTTGTTTTGGACATTTTGGTATCTTATCTTTAAAGTACATGAACCAGAAAATCAGTTACAATGTAAACAAACAAACAAGTTCGTCACTTAGCGCTGGCCGGGCGGCTCGTTCACGTCATCCTTTTGTGGCATCCTGGATGTTTTTTTCTCTTCTGTTGGTCATTAATTTTTCCCCCTCACATCCAGAAACTGTTTTGATTATTGCATCTCAATTTCGCTTTTATCCCGCCACTATTTATCCTATATGACGACACGGAACCAGCGCGATTGTTCTCTAAAGCCACATGGCGCAGGGGGCGATGGCAGGTGAACATCAACCAGCTTCTCCCACCCTCTGTTATAACAAAATGTAGATATTTACCTTCATAAGCTAAATAATCTCTTTTTAGAATCATAGTTGGCAAATTTGGGAGCAAATGCCTCCCCCTTGTGATGGCGATGGCGAACATCAACATTCGTTTACAAACTCTTCTACTATGGTGTCCAGAAGTGAGGTTTTAGGATGGTTCTATGCCCACCATGAGTCCTCCAAGGCAAGAGTAGTAAGTTATATGTATCTGCCACCTTGTGAGGTGGAATCCTTTTTACAACTTAAATCAACTGGGGAGTTTTTGGCCACGTCATATAACATCACATGACAGGTGCAGCGCTGCACCTGTGGCAATGGGGATGCTATCTGTCCATGAAATCTTGCCACAAGAAGGGTTAAATTTACTGAAACTTTGATCCTGCCTAATTTTTGACTCAAGGTTATAAAGAATTACATGAAGCATTGTTATTCCGATCAGGGTTTTATCTGGTTACTTGTGTCCATGTAAACATGTTTTACAGACTGTCAGATCCCAAGCCTTACCTCTGTGCAAAGGTTCAGTTACCAGCTCTCAGTCTTAAGGGTTTATCCTCTAAAAAGTCTGTACGCAATTGATTAAGGTGGTTGATAGATTTAGTCTGGCTACTACCTCCTTCATCCAAATGGTAAACCTTGCTCCCCGCACTAGAAGCTCAGACTGAGTGACCCTTATTAATCTAATACCCCATCGTAGGCCTATTTGTTAATGGGCTCTCTCTTTTGATCTGTGGTACTTGGTAAAAGGCCGAATAACATTTGAAGGTTTGGAAAGTAATAAACCCTCAGGATGCTGTTTATTTAATATTATGGATCAGTGCTGCTGATAAAGGGGATCGGGGGGGGGGGGGATCAGGGAGGGGATCAGTGCTGCTGATAAAGCCATGCCACCCTTTAACCCTTTGGTTTCCATCTCAGCAGCAGTTCTGTTTGAATTGTCCTCAGAAGGGAACATGTAAATCGACAGAGGTGTGAAGTTTGGCCCAGCTGTTCCCACTGATGTCATGGGGGGGTGATCTGTTGGGTGTCATGGGGTGTCATGTGTTTACTCTTCCTGGGTTAACTGGATTATTTCTGCTGCTGGGGATCACCTATTCCTCTTCTTCTCCTTTTCCCTGCTGATTAATGCAGATTTGCAGAATTTAACACCTCCGAACACCACCGTTGAGTTCCTCGTCACGGCTGTCTTAAAAAAATGGCCAACACACGCCAATTTATCACATCCTTTTTCATGTAAATTAGAAACATTCTTTTGTAAATGTGAGGATTTTTCTTATAAATTTGCAGGATTTTCCTGCAGAGTTAGAGCCATTTTACTCAGAAATGTGCAGCTTCTTACTTGAAAATTTACAGCTTTTTATTATTCATAATTTTGCATCCTTTTCCTCATGAATTTAGAACTTTTCTTACTCTTGAATTTGCAGTTTAAAAAAAAAAAGCTTAAACTTGCAGCATTTTACTCAAATCTTAGATCTGCAGCGTTTTTAGGTTGTAAACAGTTGGAAATTTACACTTTTTTTTGTTCTTTTGCTAAAGTTGCAGCTTTTTACCCATAAAATTCCACTTTTTTGGTCAGAAATTGGCAGTTTTTAACTGAGACTTACATCCCCCTTTTTTTTTTGTGTGTGTGAGGTCAGGCATTGGCTTGCTTGCTACTGGATAACCATGAAAACCGGTACTACCTGTCTCATGGGTCGGGCCGTCAGCGACTCAACCGGCATCCCCGCCCTTCTGAGGGTGTGGAGGGTGAAATTTGGCATCCTGGCAGAACTAAAAACAATATCTGTCACAGGTCTGTGGTGGACCACTCCCAGTTACACAGGGTGAGACTGGACATCCTGGCAGATAAACACATCTGTCACAAGGTCTGTGGTGGACTGTGCCAGTCGGTGCATTGTGACATGCACTACACAAAGAGCAGAGATAAACAAACCTATCATCTGGTCAGTCACTGCAACAGATACTGGAGCCAGTTTGTCTTGGCTTGTCCTTGCCACTGATATTACCTTTATCTGCCAAGAATGTGCTGCTAGTCCAGCAAAAGCTAGCAGTACTCAAATACTTTGCAAGCAGTTTCATGAAATGGTCAATCAGAAAGCAACTCATACCAGCTCGGACGTTGCCCGGGCTTACAAGGTCCACGCTGATCTGTTCACACTCCGACAGGCAGTGAAAAGTAAGCTAGGAGCAGGAAGACAAAAGAAGAGGAAAACAGCAACCTTGTGTGTAGCAGAATGGAATGTACGCATTCTGTTGGACAGAACAACATCACAGTGCCCAGAAAGACAGATGGCACCTGTGGCCCTGGAAATGAACAGGTACAATGTAGACATAGCTGCACTTAGTGAAACAAGATTGCCTGGATATGACAGCTTGGAAGACCATGGGTACATCTTCTTTTGGAGTGGGAGATCAACTCAAGAAAGGAGAGAAGCAGGAGTGGGCTTTGCAGTTAGAAAGGAGATAGCAGCTATGCTTGATGAGGAACCGGTGCCAATGAACGACAGGATAATGACTATGAGACTCCCACTACAGCGGAAGATGTATGCCACACTCATCAGTGTATATGCCCCAACAATGACCAACACAGAGGAGGTGAAGGAAGAGTTCTACAGTGATTTACGTGAGACTATCAGGCGTGTACCGACTGATGACAGGCTGATACTCGTTGGAGATTTTAATGCCAGAGTTGGTTCGGACACCGAGAAATGGAAAGGAGTGCTAGGCGGTCATGGAGTAGGCAAGTGCAATGGTAATGGAGAACTTCTACTTGCACTATGTTCAGAGTACAACCTTGTGATAACCAACACTCTATTTAAGCACAAGGACACACACAGGAAGACATGGATGCACCCAAGATCCAAGCACTGGCACTTATTAGACTACATCATAGTCAGGCAGAAAGACATAAGGGATGTACTGGACACCAGAGCAATGAGAGGCGCTGACTGTGGCACTGATCATGTTATGCTGAGATCTAGATTAAGGATTTGGAGACAAAAACAGCACTGCAGGATGGGTGCGAAGCCACCACGGAAGCTAAACACTAGTGCACTGAAAGGCCAAAAGAAGCAGGAAGAACTTACACAGGAAATGGATGAAAACTTGAAAGACTGAGACAGCAACAACTCAGAGAATGACATAGAAGAGAAATGGGCAACACTGAAGGATACGGTGTATCAGACTGCGAGTGATGTATTAGGCTACCCTGAGAGGAAACATCAAGATTGGTTTGATGAGTATGATGAACACCTGAAGAAACTATTAGAAGCAAGGAATACAGCTAGGCAGCAAAATCTGCAGTGTAACACAAGGTCGAAGAAGAAGAAATACTCAAAGGCTCAGACTGAGGTACAGAAGTACACCAGAGAGATGAAGTCCAACTGGTGGGATGAAAAAGCGGAGAAACTTCAAACTGCAGCAGACAGGAAGGACATGAAAACATTCTTCACAGGTTTGAGAGAAATCTACGGCCTAAACCAAAAGGATTGATCCAACTAAAGGCTATGGATGGTGAAACGGTTTTGCAGGAGAAAGACAAGATCCTGGACAGATTTGTAGACCACTTTGACCAACTACTAAACAACCCTGGAGATCTCACTGAAGAGGCTAAAGAAGCTCTAGTGCAGCGACCAGCTGTATCAAGTCAGGGTGAACCACCAGATTTTGATGAACTAATGGCAGCTATCAGGACAACACAGGATGGTAAAGCTCCAGGAAGGGATGGAATTCCAGCAGAAGTGTGGAAATTTGGTGGTGTTCAGCTGACCAACTGCCTGCACAAGCTCATCCAAGAGATATGGGATGCCCAGAAAGTACCTCAAGACTGGAAGGATGCAAGTATTGTGCCTTTGTTCAAGAAAGGTGACAGGAAGGATTATGGAAATTACCGAGGTATATCACTGCTAGCCACTGTTGGTCAGATTCTCTCACGTGTACTACTTAACAGACTCAGTGAACACATCTCTCAGAATGTACTACTGGAAACCCAGTGTGACTTTAGAAGTGGAAGAAGCACAATGGACATGATTTTCTGCTTGAAACAGGTTCAAGAAAAGTGTATTGAACAGAACATGCCGCTTTATGTAGTCTTCATAGACTTCAGTAAAGCCTTCAATACTGTTTCGCGACAAGGACTTTGGCAGGTACTCAAGAAATATGGTTGTACAGAGAAGTTTGTCAGCCTGATCAAGGCACTCCATACAGGTATGCAAGCAAACGTGGCAATGAGTGGTTCAGTATCTAAAGACTTTTCAGTAAGCAATGGGGTGAAACAAGGGTGTGTGCTGGCACCTACACAATTCTCGCTATATCTGGCAGCCATGCTTGAGGTGGCCTTCAAAGACACTTCAGAAAGAGTATACATTCAAACAAGGAAAGAAGCAGACTTGTTCAGTGTGGCACAGTTTAAAGCCAAGTGTAAGACATCGATAAAGGTAGTAAGAGAAATGCTCTTTGCCGATGACAGTGCTCTAGTTGCACACAGCGTGGAAGATATGCAATCTTTAGTGGAGAAATTTGCAAGAGCAGCTAGCCAATTCAGCCTCCAAATCAATATCAAGAAGACAGAGTGCCTTTATCAACCACCAAAGTTCCAATTATCAACATCACTACCAGAAGAGATCAGCATTGGTACAGAGCCACTAGTCAAGTGCAAGACTTTCAAGTACCTAGAGAGTACTGTTTCAGAGAATGCTAGGCTGGAGGATGAACTATCTCTCAGAATGGGAAGAGCGAGCACTGTGTTTGGAAACTTGAGGGAGAGACTGTGGAACAATCGACATGTGTCTATCCGTGTGAAATGCAAAGTGTACAGAGCGACAATACTGGCTACTCTATTATACGGTGCTGAAACTTGGACTGTCTACAGAGTGCAGGTGAAGAAACTCCATGCGTACATGAGAAATTTTTGAGCCATAATGAACATCTCATGGAAAGACAAGATAACCAACATAGAAGTGTTGAAACGAGCTGGTCTACCATCAATGGAGGACATGCTAATACAGATGAACCTGAGATGGCTCAGACATGTTGAGAGGATGGACCACCAGCATCTCCCTCGGCAGTTACTCTACTCACAGTTATGCGAGGGCATACGCAATCAGGGTAGACCAAGGCTCAGATTTAAAGACACTGTGAAAAGAAACTTGAAGAAGTTGGACATAGACAGGAATTCCTGGCAGCAGAAGGCTAAGGACAGAGCTGTGTGGAGGAATCTGATCAGACCTAAATGAAACAGTCATTGTCGCCCACGACAGACCGCTATGATGATGATGTCATGCTATGAGGAACTGATGAGAACCATTCAGGTGTTAGTCACATTTTAGTTTAGGATTTACATTATGAAAAAAACCTCAAAATATTTGTACTGATCACAGCTTTTGCTTTAAATGCAGAATGAAAATTTATTAAAATTTTTGCATGGGCAAAGCTTCATTCTAAAATCAAAAATGAAATTAATTCAGATCAGACTTAGTAATCATCACAAAATCACAGTTCTATTAAAATTAATTGACCAGCATTAAGCGGTCCAACTTCTATTTAATAAAGGTTAGGCGAGAAAGGCGAGACTCCTTCTTAGTGCCCAACTCTATGGCAGGCAACTGTCTTAAAACCACTTTGTCTTTCATGGTTAAAAACAGAGTAGAGAGCTGTCCAAAACATTTGTTTTTTTCTTTTATTCTGCTTCTGCAGGAAAAATGATTCAAAACCCATCGTAAAGAATCTGTTATAATAAAATAATAAATAATTCAAATGTTAGTAATCCTGCAGATCTTCAGTCCACAAACCCCCCGGGTCAGAACAATATCTGGGGTGTGTGCTACTCTTTTTATACAACATTTTTTTACTCCCTTTCTCTCATGTTTTATACTGTGATTAGTTAAAGCTGTTTCTCCTCCTAATGGCAGCCATTTTAATTATCGAGTACTGAATTTCCTTCCTAATCATATAAAAAAAGGATTCTGTGGTGTGGGTATGTATGTATCATATGTATATATAGTTTTGGTGTCCCAGCACCCAGTGGTATCCTGTACCATCATTTTCCCATCAGTCCACAACGTCTTTATTGTGGAGAGAGACCAGAAAGACCCACAGATCCTAAATTCCGCCAGTGCGCTTGATGCCTCCCCTGGTGTACACCCTCATCGGTAAATGTCAGTTAAAAAAGGTCACCTTTGACCTCTCTTATGGTCAAGCAGTCAGTGAAACCATGTCAGGTGCACTCTTCAGGTATTGCAACATTTTTTTCCTCCACCTATTTACATCTTTTTGCTCAAGATCTGTTTTTTAATTCACATATGACACTTGTTTCTAAGACTGCCTTCTATCATTTGCATAATCTTGCCAAGATTAGGAGCATCTTGTCTCAGAGTGATGCTGAGAAACTAATCCATGCTTTTGTTAGCTCTAGATTAGATTGTTGTAACTCTTTATTATCAGGTTGTCCTAAAACATCTTTAAAAAGTCTTCAGCTGATCCAAAATGCTGCAGCAAGAGTTTTAAAAGGTACTAGGAAGAGAGATCATATCTCTCCGGTTCTGGCCTTCCTTCATTGGCTTCCCATAGAGTTTAGAATTAAGTTTAAAGTCCTTCTTCTCACTTACAAAGCTCTAAATAATCAGGCCCCTTTTTATTTAAAAGACCTGATACTACCCTATCATCCTAACAGAGCACTACCCTCCCAAAATGCAGGATTACTTGTAATACCTAGAATCTCCAAAAGTACAATGAGACGCAGAGCCTTCAGTTATCAAGCTCCTCTCCTGTGGAACCAGTTGCTAATCTGGATTCGGGAGTCAGACTCAATCTCTGTTTTTAAGAATAGGGTTAAAACCTTCCTTTTTAATATAGCCTATAATTAGGGAGGGATCATGTGCCCCTGAACCCTTCCTTAGTTATGCTGCTAATTGGTTTAGACAGCCAGGGGACTTCCAACAATGCATTGGGTTTCACTCCTTTCTTCACTCTCAATGAAATATTTTTGCTGGTCATTAACATCTGTTTGTTCTCTCCCATAGATTGAGTCCCCGTTGTGCTGTTTGCTCTCTACATGTCTGTTCTTTTCTTCTTCTTCTCTATCCCCTCACCCCTCCCCCCCCCAGCCAGTCGCAGCAGATGACTGCCCCTCCCTGAGCCTGGTTCTGCTGGAGGTTTCTTCCTGTTAAAAGGGAGTTTTTCCTTTCCACCGTTGCCAAGTGCTTGCTCACAGGGGATCGCCTGATTAATGGGGTCTTTCTGCAATTGCGGGGGTTTCCCATACAGTTGAAAGTGCTATGAGATGACTGTTGTTGTGAAATGGTGCTATATAAATAAAGTTGAATTGAATCTTCTGATTAACTGGCATATAAAGACACATTTCCCAAGGAAATAAAACAACTTCCTTAAAATAATATGAAAATAAATACACATTATGTATTTTCAGACAAATGTGTGATGGGAAAGAGGCTCTGTATCCATTTATAAAATTAGAATATACACAGTCCAGTTTGTTATCTCCTCGTGTTGCACACTTAATGTTGGTCAAAATCAGGTTTGCTGGTTGTGTTATGATCTGGGCTTTGGCCTTCTGTCCTTGCCCATGCTTTATGCTCATTTGTGTCTTCTCTGTGCTCCCCTGGTTTGGTTTTGTAATTATTTATGATTTATCATTTGCATTTATTGTCCTCTGTGTTCCCCTGAAAGCTGAGGAACAGACCATGAAGGTCTCTGCCTTCGCCTGCTCCCTGATCTGCATAGCATCAGACCCTCCTCACCCTTAGAGATAGGGTGAGGAGCTCAGTCAACCGGGAGAGGCTCAGAGTAGATATCCATAATAGATTCCTCCATATCGAAAGGAGCCAGTTGAGGTAGTTTGGGCATCTTATCAGGATGCCTCCTGGACGCCTCCCACTTGAGGTGTTTCGGGCACGTCCAACTGAGAGGAGACCCCGGGGCAGACACAGGACATGTTTGGCTTCTTTGCTTGAGCTGCTGCTTCCGTGACCCGGAACCTCCGGAAAAGCGGTAGAAAATGGATGGATGGATGGATGGATGCATGTGTTCCCATGAGTCCCTTGTCTTTGTCCTCTATGTCATCCCCTGTTTGGGCCTGGGTCTGAGTGTATTTCCTGTTTACTTATTGTTCCAGCTCCTCTTGTTTCCATACCCATAGCCACTGTTCCTCATGTGTGTTACTGTTCAGCCCCTGATTGTGATCCCAGCTGTCCCGTGTTTTCCCTGATTATCAGTTACCCTATTTATGTCAGTTTGTACCTGTGCTCTGTCTGGTGTCATAGTCTTTTGTTCCCATAATTTCCTTGTGCTCAGTCCAGTTCCTTGTAAGTTTATTTGTCAAGTTTTGTTTTCGGTTTAACCCATGTGCTGTTGTTATTTTGTTCCCTAGTTCTAAGTTTGCTTAATAAGTTACCATTTTGCATCATACCCTGCCTGTACCCATGAGTTCTCCCTTTATATCCTCATCTGCCCGGAGGGCAGAATATGACAGCGTGACAACAGCATACCTGGACTCAGCAGGCAGAAGGAGGTTGGCAGCTGGTGGTCCCAGTGTGGATGAGCTGTAGGCAGTCCAGTTTATACAGGACTTTGTCTCGGAAGCCCGCACCTCCCGCACACCGGAGGAGGCCCTGGAAAGCCTGGATGCTGGGGCTGGGATAGTGGAGGCGCACCCCGGTCTGTGGAGCTACCCCGAGCTGGCAGGATTACTGGCCATCGTCTCCAACCTCCGCTGGACATATTGCGGGCTAGTGAAGAATTTAATTGGGGCACCGGAGTTTGTACCGATGATGCAGCGTTCCCTGACTCCAGCCTCCTCTTCTCCTCTCTGCTCAGCAGCCTCGCAGCCACACCATGGGCAAGGGAGGTGTTTGCCCAAGATGCCAGAGACTGTGCTGACGAGACAGTGTCCCCTGGCTATGACGTCTTCAGCTTCTTCTCACCCTGCAGCCACAGTCAGCCTCTTTCTGGTTCCACAGCTACTCCATAAGCTGGAGGAGAGCTCACCCTTCATGCCTCAGCCCACTCCGATGAGGAGGCGTCCCCAGGCTCCGGCACCTCAGCTACACAATCTTCCTTGTTCTGCTTCAGCCCTGCAGAGCTCTGCTACACTGGCTCACATGTCAGCAGTCACACCAGCTCTTATGGCAGCTACAGTGCCAACTCCACTTCGCTCCCCGCCTCCAGTGCCATTCCCATGCCGCTGTGTTCCTCTTGTGCCAGCCCCACGTCATCTTCAACCTCCAGTGCCACTCCCATGCTGCAGTCAACCACCAACGTCAGCTCCACGTCACTCCCAAGCTGCAGTGCCAGCTCCTACCTCTGCTACACGGGTGCCCCTGCCCACTGCTGCATGTGAGAGTGCCTCATGTGCTGTTCCTCCATTGTCTTCAGGGGTGGTCATCACCTCTCCAGCAACAGTGCCATTGGAGTCCTCACCAGCAGAGGAGCAGGAGTTAAGGCAAGTACTCTTTTTAGTATTTATAACGTCATTGCTAGAAAGGGTTTGTCTTGCTCCTAGTGGGAAGACCCAGTTGCAGTTTCCATCTGCTTCTGAGCTCTCCCCACTGGGATGCTCTGCTGGCTGTTGTGTGGACCTGACACCTACATGTGTCTCTTTCTCCCTGTCTGAGGTGGCTGCATCAGGGATGAAGGAGTACCCCTCAATGCTTGTTTCCTCTGTGGTGCACAAACCTGCTCCAGCAGTCCCCGAGGTGCATGCCACTGTTCCAGCAGCCCCCGAGGTGCACAAATCTGTTTCAGTTCTCCCCGAGGTGCACACTCCACCTTCAGCTAGCTCCAAGGTGCAAACCACACTCTGGCAGCCTCAGTGGTCGACACTCCCCAGTCGCAGCCTGTCTCCGCTGTCAATGCCCTGCTGTGGCCACCTGAACAGTCCGCTTCACCATTGGTGCCTGAGGTCCCCGCCCCTCAGCTACTGTTGGACCCGGTGCTGAAAACCCCTCAGGTATTGTCCCCAGAGCAAAGTGCTCCTATATTGTTATCTCCAGAGCAAAAGACTTCTATGCCGTTATCTATAGAGCAAAAGATTCTCATGTTTTTTCCTCCAGAGCAAAGAGCGCCGATGTCATTTTGAGTGTAAAGGTTCAATGTTATCTCCTGAGTGCATGATTTCCTTGTTATCATCTCCTGAGTGTGAGATTTCCATGTTATCATCATCTCCTGAGTGCGAATATTCCTTGTTGTCATCCCCAGAGTTTGAGTTCTTTGTTGCCTTCTCCAGAGGTTACAGTTTCAGAGGGTAAAGTTTTAATGTCATTATTTCCTTAGTGTAATACTTCTGTGTTGTTATCCTCTGTACAAAAGGCCCCTGTTTTTTTTATCCTCCTGTGTTCAAGGCTCTTTTGTAACTGGTATCTGATCCCTGCACTCCCGCTGCACCATGTTCACCCGTCTGGTGGCCTTTGGACTTTGGTAGGCCACCTGACACACCGTATTCATCTGTCCAGTGGTCCTTGGACTTTGGTAGGCCACCTGATATACTCTGTCCCCCCACCTCATGGGCCATGAACATTGGTAAGCCACCATATGCATCATGCTCCTCCCGCTGGTGATCATGGAACCTTGGCCGACCACCTGATGGGCATTTATTTTCTTCCTAGGGTTTATTGTGTGATGATTCCTGATTTTGTTCTTTTTTCCACTGTGGCTTGTCCCCCTCCTCCCACCCATCTTGGTGTTTCACTATTTTCCCTTTTGTAGGGGCATCTGGAATCCACCCCTTAAAGAAAGTGGGGGTACTGTTATGATCTGGGCTTTGGCCTTCTGTCCTTGCCCATGCTTTATGTTCATCTGTGTCTTCTCTGTGCTCCCCTGATTTGGGTTCCCTTGTTTTGGTCTTCTGTGTCATCCCCTGCTTGGCCCTGGGTTTATGTGTATTTTCTGTTTACCTATTGTTCCAGCTCCTCTTGCTTCCATACCCGTAGCCACTGTTCCTCATGTGTGTTACTGTTCAGCCCTTGATCGTGATCCCAGCTGCCCTGTGTTTCCCCTGATTATCAGTTACCCTATTTATGCCAGTTTGTACCTGTGCTCTGTCTGGTGTTATATTCATTTGCTCTCGTGGTTTCCTTGTGATCAGTCCTGTTTCTTGTAAGTTTATCCATCAAGTTTTGGTTTCTATTCAGCTACCATACTGTTGTTATTTTGTTCCCTAGTTCTGAGTTTGTTTAATAAATTATCATTTTGCATCATACCCTGTCTGTGCCCATGAGTCCTCCCACCACACCCTCATCTGCCCATAGGGAAGAATATGACAACTTGTCAATGGCTGCTAGCACATAGCCAAGTGCTAAATTAGCATTACCATCTGGACTGCTGTTACCACAGCAACAGAAAATACCTGTGGCAGACAGAAACTGCCATCAGCTCCAGGTCTAGTGAGCAGTACTTATTGATGACCACACAGTTTGTAAACAAGCCCTTATTCACATATACTGTATACAAAATCCACTTCCACAACTCTTACCAGACTCCTCTGTCCTGTGCTTCAGTGTGGTTAGCAGCATGCTAGCTTAACTGCAGCATCTATGAGCTTGGGTGTAGCCAGCTTTGAATGACGATCCAGGTTATACATCCAGTTTTTGTGTGTCACTCTTGTTACCAAGGGACCATATTTGAGAGAAAAAGACTAGGCAGCTAGGACTGTTTGGAGTCCTCTTAGCTGAGCCACTTCTGTTTATGTGGTTGCTGTTATGTTGTTATTATAACCATCCTTGGTTCTCGCTCTACCAACATAACATTTGGCGACGAGGGTAAAAGTATGGACGCCGGGGTTTCTACTATTTGGCCGTTTTTGGAGCTTCCTGGTGAGCCGCCAGTCCCTTGGGCGAGGTGGTTCACCGCATTCCAAAATTACCTGGTGGCATTGAACCTTGGTAGTCTGGAGAAGTTGCGGGCATGGGCACTGTTGGTTCACAACTTGGGAATGGAAGGACAGCATATCTTTAGTACCTTAGGCAACAGTGATAACTTTGTTGAAGTGGTTGAGCTAATGGCATGACATTTTCGTGCCCTGGAAAATGTCATCGTCAAGAGGATTCAGTTTCGGCAGTGCCGCCAGCAGACCGGCAAGTCAGTGCAGCGGTATGTAGCAGACCTACATCAGCTGGCCAAGGACTGCCAGTTCGGAGCATTAGAGGAACATACCCTTTGCTTGGCTGCAAGGTCGCAGCTCCTAACAAACTCGGACGAGCTGACGATACCCATGGCCATTGAGTTAGCTCAACAGTGTGAGGCAGCAGACAAGCTATTACGGGAGCTCGGTGAGAGAGCATCACACCGCCATTTTGAACCACAGTTGATGGCACAAGCAGTGGACCTGGACAGCAACAATGGCACGGAGGATGAAGAATGCACCAATGCTGTAAAGATGAGGTCTGCCCCTGGATTGCCCAGGTGCTTGAGTTGTGGGTCCCCCGAGCACAGTTATAAGGCTAGAGAGTGTCTAGCAAGAGGAAGAAGCTGCGGCACGTGTGGATTCTTGCATCATTCCACCAGGGCATATTACAGGTCCGAGCGAGGGGATCCGAGACACAAGGAGGATCTCCCCGCTTTATTTCTCATGGTTGTTTGCAGTGTTTCCCCAATTGTCAATGATCATATGGTGGAACTGGACAGAGTAACAGTGCTGTTGCTGATTGACACGGGAGCGGTGGGATCCATGTTAGACTGGGCAACCATGAGGAGTTCCTTCTCACAGTATCGGGTTGGAGAGGAGTGGTCGGGCTGTGGTTTGTGGGACTGGCCGATTCCACGATCGATGGACAGAGCTGTGTGGGACAAACCTTTGCCTAGTAATCTGGACAATGAGCAGGACCAATTCCACCCAGAGCCACCGCGGGAGGGTCCCGGTGCCAGCGCCCAAGTAATCCTAGTTGAGGGAACTGGGCGGCACGGTGGGATGCCTGTGACGGCGGGTGGTGGAGGGCCCATTCTACTCCCGGATTTTGGCTGGAAGGAACTGGAGAGCAGGGGGTCACAATGGCAACGCCGGCAGTGAAAATGAAAGAGAGCGGGGCAGGACTGGCTGGCACGGTGAAACGACATGCCAAACAGAGACACTGGAAGCTGAGTAGGGCCCCTCTGGGGGTCGCGGACGTCGCCCAACCCAGAGAGGTCACCCGGTCGAGAGGTGTTTGGGACAAATGCCGACGACAAGATGACCAGGGGCAGCTGCAAGTGGTGGCTGTTGGGGAGGATGCCTGCTTCCAACTATCTGATGGCTCATGGAGGCATCCCTGTGAGCATAGTAAAAAGTCATTTTAGTAATGATTGTGAGAGTTCTGGAGTGTTTTTACTGTTATTTGCTTCAAGAATGGAGGAGAAAGGAGCAAAATCAACGGCGTGAGTTTGTGTATCTTTGCTGTGATTTAGGTGTTTTTCCCCATGCAAATAACAGTTTAGCACAGTAAATAGTTTTAGTATCGATTGTGAGAGTTTGGGAGTATTTTTTTATTGTGTTTTTATTCTTATTTTTCGTTTTTTTTCCGGATCACAGGTCAACCATTGTATACCATCGTATTCCATTGGGTTTTTTTTTTCGTTAGTGGGCTTTTCAACTGTGGCACATGCTTTTTATAGACTGTGTAAATAATAGTTTTGATAGTTCTATTGATTAAAACTATTGATTGTTTTAATAGTTTGATTCAGCTTCATGGCTGACCTGCATATCTTGACCTGAATGAATAAACAACAATTTCAGGTAAGGACTACTATAAATAAATGCCATTAATTGTAGCTTTGGCAGTGTTTCCACATTAATTTGGTTTTGTAATTGTCAGTGAATGTAGCCAGCTAGCTTCTAGCTGCTGCTTTGAGATTTGAATTTACAACAGAGTTAGCCTATCCTGTGGGGCTTAACCTACAGGAGCTACAAGCTAGTTGCTAGCTGCAATGATTGCCGATCATGTTATTGAGAGATTATTGTTTGTAGAGAGATCAGGACAGTCGTTTTTTGGGATCGTTGTATGTTGAGTCTAAGTGTTCCAGTGGTTCGAATATGTTGTGTTTTAAGCTAGCGCTAGCTAAGTGCTGGGCGGTTAACATCGTGTCGGTATGGTCAGCCGTTCTTTTATTGTCTTCTTTTAAAATAACACAGGTAATGGCATGAATTCGTAACAGGTTGATGCACGTTTATTTATTGAGTCACTGTTTCTGTGTCATCATGGAGGGTCCCAGGGCCCTGGTATTTGCTTGTGTTTTAAGATAGCTACTAGCTAAGTACTAGCTATTTACTATAGACAACAATCGCTGATCATTGTATTTTATTGAGAGATTATTGTATGTTGAGAGATCATTGAGAGATTGGGACAGGTGTGTTTTGTGTGTTGAGTAGTTACAGTCGGGCCTGAATTTGATGAGAGTTACCCAGCTAACATTGTGTCGGTATGGTCAGCCGTGTTTTTTTTTGTTGTTGTTGTTTTTAAATGACACAGGTAATGGCGTGGATTTGTAACAGGTTGATGCATGTTTATTTATTGAGTCACTGTTTCTCTGTCATCACGAAGGGGCATTCTGTACATGTTCCAGAGCCCCGTGGTTTGTCTGTGTTAAGCTACAAGCTAGTTGCTAGTAGTTGGCTTATGTATCTTACTGAGAGATCATTGCATGTTGAGAGATCATTGAGAGATTGGGACAGTCTTTGTGTTGTGTGAGTTGAGTAATTACAGTCAGACCTGAATTTGACGCCATGTCAGGTCAGGTATTGGTTTGCTTGCTACCGGATAACCATGAAAACCGGTACTACTGGTCTCATAGGTCGGGTCGTCGGCGACTCAACCAGCAATTCCGCCCTTCCAATGGCGTGGAGGGTGAAACTGGGCATTCCGGCAGAACTAAAAACAACTAAAAACAAGACTTTCAAGTATCTCAGGAGTACTGTTTCAGAGAATGCTAGGCTGGAGGATGAACTATCTTTCAGAATGGGAAGAGCGAGTGCTGTGTTTGGAAACTTGAGGGAGAGACTGTGGAACAATCGACATGTGTCTATCCGCGTGAAATGCAAAGTGTACAGAGCGACAGTACTGGCTACTCTATTGTACGGTGCTGAAACTTGGACTGTGTACAGGGCGCAAGTAAAGAAACTCCACGCGTACATGATGAGACACCTTAGAGCCATAATGAATATCTCATGAAAAAGACAAGATAACATAGAAGTGCTGAAATGAGCTGGTCTACCATCAATGGAGGATATGCTAATACAGATGAACCTGAGATGGCTTCGACATGTTGAGAGGATGGATCACCAGCGATTCCCTCGGCAGTTACTCTACTCACAGTTATGCGAGGGCAAACATAATCAGGGTAGACCAAGGCTCAGATTTAAAGACGCTGTTAAAAGAAACCTGAAGAAGTTGGATATAGACAGGAGTTCCTGGCAGTGGAAGGTGAAGGACAGAGCTGCGTGGAGGAATCTGATCAGACCTAAATGAAACAGTCATTGTCGCCCCCGACAGACTGCTATGATGATGATGATGGGGGACTGAAAATTATTGGCAACAGCTCTCA
This sequence comes from Pholidichthys leucotaenia, assembly GCA_020510985.1. Lineage (NCBI taxonomy): Eukaryota > Metazoa > Chordata > Actinopteri > Cichliformes > Pholidichthyidae > Pholidichthys > Pholidichthys leucotaenia. The sequence goes on from CM035848.1 coordinate 178,800,002, forward strand.
AGTGAATCCAAATTCAAAATGAGGGCTCACCTTGACAAAGATTGGAACAAAAGTTAGCAACCATCCAAAGTAATAAAGTTGGTCAGACCAAACATTGACTTTTAAGCTTGTTAGATTGGTACAAACTCTGGTTTTGCAATTTTCCTTGCATTTACACCAATGTATGTACCTTTTAACAAATAACTGTAGCTCGTTCCCACTCTCCCCAAAGAAATCAAATCAAATCAAATCAACCTTTATTGTCATGTTGCTGTACATACAACTGTAGTGCAGGCAAGATGAAGTTGCATTTCTCTCGGCATCCATATAAGTAAAAAAAACATAATTTAAGACACACTCACACACACCCTCACCCCCCACCCCAACACAGCCATTCACACTTCCCTGAGACATACTTGAAAACTAACCAGAACTATAATATAGTTATAGTTAAATATAAGAAATGAGGGGTTTCCTTACTGTCAACTGGTGGTGGGGTATATGAAAAAACGAGAGCAATGGCATCAAGAAATCATCAACGAGAAGGACAATGTCCATTTTATGATGACCTGGATAGCCAAGCAGTCCATCTTGTAAAGGTCTCATTTACTTAAACATGATGTGTTTGAGGATTTAACCTTCTAAAATGATTTCTTGGGTCATATTGATGATAGTAAAAATATAGAAATCTCTCTTCACTTAGAAATAATTGTATTTTATTATTTTGTATTTTATATTATAACATTTCGGCAGAACAGTCAGAAGCCAGTTTTGCTCTTCTGGGATCTGTTTCCCGACATCACTGACAAATGTTCCTGTCTTCAGTTAAGGTGGATTCACACTACAACATTTGGACTGACTTTTACTGAAGTTTTGGCAAACATCTGGCTCTGCTGGTATAAGTTAATGATATATAATAATAGTTGGTGTTTGTTGACAAATGCTGGCGAAAATTGTGTTCTTTGAAATTTTTCAGCATGCTGAAAATTTGCCGACATTTGGAAATACATGTCAGTGAAAGTTGTGCTCAGTTTGTAAAAGTTCCTGAGCGCTGGGCTAAGTTATATAGAGTTTACCTAAGTCAGCCTAAGTTAAATCTGGGTTCACACTATAGTGTTTGGACCGACTTTTACAGATGTTTTGAAGAATCAGAGAAATGCTCAGCACAGATCAGCTGACATCAGCATCAGGTGACGCTCATATAAAGATCAGCATTTGTGGAGGCTTCCTGCCATTCTGGACTTGATTTTGGAGTGAAAGCATCTCCCTTAGGCATATATTTCAGTATTTATTTTCATTTTATGTTTCTATGTAGTTACTTCTGCATACCCTTTCCCCTTGTTCATTCATTCATTCCTCTAAAAAATAATACAATAATGTCAATAGACTCCCACACTAAGTCCGCAAGTAAAATGTGAATGTGGATGGAAGTTACAAAAAAAAACTATTTAGTGTATCATCATATAAATTAAGTGATGGGTGATTATATTTTGACTGTTACAACTCTTTTCAATAAGAATACAATACATACAAATGAGAATTTGGATGGACTCCAAATCTATCTGTACACTCTCACATTGCAAATATTTTTCTCAACTGTTTACAGTATTTACTGCTCTTAATAATGGTAAATGGCATTCACTTATATAGCGCATGTTACTTATCTCTGGATCGCCAAAGCGAAGACCCTGCTATCCACCCATTCACACACACATTCACACAATGATGGTGGCGTAGCTGCCATACACAGGCACTGGCCTGACTCACCAGGAGCACCTGGGGGTTCAGTGTTTTGCTCAAGGACACTTCGACATGCAGACTACGGACAGAGCGGGAACTGAACCCCTCACCTGCTGATCAGTAGATTAGATTAGATTAGATTCAACTTTATTGTCATTACACATGTATGAATACAAGGTAACGAAACACAGTTTAGCATCCAATCAGAAGTGCAAAGGACAGCAGTGCAGTATATACGGTAATTAACAGTATGTGCAATTTAAGCAAATATATGCAAATATATGCAGCAGTGCAGAAAGTTAAAAGTACTGTTATGTGCAAATAATGTGCAATAAGTTAGATGTAGTTATGTAGTTATGCAGTTATGTACAGGTGAGGATGGTAAAAGATGATTGTAAGAGAGTCAGCGGGGAACTAAGTTCAATAACGTGACAGCTGTTGGAAAGAAACTGTTCCTAAACCTGCTGGTTCTAGTCCGAAGGCTTCTGAAACGTCTTCTGGAGGGGAGAAGCTGGAACAGTCCATGAGCAGGATGGTTGGAGTCCCTAAGAATGCTGCGTGCCCGGCGCAGACATCTTTTCCTGTAGACGTCCTCAATAGCTGGAAGTGGAGTCCCTGTGATGCGTTGGGCGGTTTTCACCACCCGCTGCAGCGTCTTGCTGTCAGCTACAGAGCAGCTCCCATACCAGAGTGTGATACAGTTGGTCAGGGTGCTCTCTATCACGCAGCGGTAGAAGTTGCCCAGGATGTCAGTTGACAGATGGTTCTTCTTCAATGTCCTCAAGAAGAAGAGGCGCTGATGGGCCTTCTTGATCAGGCTGGTGGTGTTAACTGACCAGGACAGGTCCTCCGAGATGTGGGTCCCCAGGAATTTGAAGCTGGGGACACGTTCAACAGCTATGCCATTGATATGGATGGGGTCATGTGTCTCTTCCCTCTCCTTCCTGTAGTCCACTATGAGCTCCTTGGTTTTGCTGGTGTTAAGGAGCAGGTTATTGTCAGCGCACCAAGTAGCCAAGTGCTCAACCTCTGCCCTGTAATCTGACTCGTCGTTGTCCCTGATGAGTCCAATCACCGTGGTGTCATCTGCGAACTTTATGATGGAATTGGATCCATACATAGGCCTGCAGTCATGGGTGTAGAGGGAGTAGAGGAATGGGCTGAGCACACAGCCCTGTGATACACCAGTGTTGAGTGTGATGACGGAAGAACGGTTGGGGCCTGACCTAACATGCTGGGGTCTGTTGGTCAGAAAATCCATGATCCAGTTGCAGGTGGAGGTACTGATTCCCAGGTCCCCAAGTTTGGTGAGCAACTTGGAGGGGATAACTGTGTTGAATGCTGAGCTGAAGTCAATAAACAGCATTCTTGCGTAGGTGTTCTTGTCATCCAGGTGTGAGAGTACATAGTGCAGCGCTGTAGAAACCGCATCCTCTGTACTCCTGTTGCTCCGGTAGGCGAACTGATGAGGGTCCAGTGTTGGGGGCAGGCCTTTTTTGAGCTGTGCCAAGACCAGTCGCTCAAAGCACTTCATGACTATGGGCGTCAGTGCCACAGGGCGATAGTCATTTAGGCACGATGGTGTTGAATGTTTCGGCACTGGTACTATTGAAGTGGTCTTGAAGCACGCTGGTACCACGGCCTGGGCCAGGGACAGATTGAAGATGTCTGTGAAGACCCCTGCCAGCTGCTCAGCGCATGCCCTCAGCACACGTCCAGGAATGCCATCAGGGCCAGCAGCCTTACGTACGTTGACATGACTCAGTGCATTACGGACGTCGGTGTGGGTGAGTGTGAGGTGGTGGAGGTCATCAGAGGGTGGGAAATTGATGTTCTTTTCATTGTTGTCCTTGTCAAAACGAGCATAGAAGTTATTTAGCTCATTGAGAAAGGGCACAGTCATGGCTATAGGTATGGAGTTGCTGGGCTTATAATCAGAGATAGCTTGAATGCCCTGCCACATACGTCGGGGATCAGAGTCCCCAAAATGTTCCTCCACCTTCAGCTTGTAGCTGTGCTTGGCCTTCTTGATGCCCCTCTTCAGATCTGCCCTGGATGAACTGTAGGCCTGTGCATCACCAGATCTAAAGGCATTGTTACGTGCTTTTAGCAGAAGTCGCACTTCTCTGTTCATCCACGGCTTCTGATTTGGGTACGTGGTGATCTGTCTTTCCGTGGTGACACTGTCAATAGTGGTGTTGATATGGTCCAGGACTGAGTGGGTGTAAGAGTTGATGTTTATGTGGGAGCCACAGGTAGCCTGAGAGGTGAACATACTCCAGTCTGTGTTCCTAAACTTCTCCTGGAGTACAGAGTCAACCCCCTCTGGCCACACTTTGATGGTCCTCACTGATGGCTTCACCCGGTTGATGAGCGGTACATACTTGGGGGTAAGGAACAAGGATAAATGATCAGACTGACCTAGGTGGGGGAGGGGAGTTGCTGTGTAGGCTCCCACAATATTGGTGTAAACATGGTCCAATGTTTTGTCCCCTCTTGTGTGACAGGAGACATGCTGGTAGAATTTAGGAAGCACTGTCTTGAGGTTAGAGTGGTTAAAATCACCCGCCACAATAAATGCTACCTCTGGGTGTGCAGTTTGTTGTTTGCTAATAGCTGCATGCAGTTCTTTCATAGCAAGCTTAGCATTAGCATCCGGAGAAATGTAAGCGGCTGTTATGATGGTACAAGTGAACTCGCGTGGCAGATAGAAAGGTCTACATTTAACCATGAGAAACTCCAGGTTAGCTGAGCAGTGTCTCTCAACAGTGACAGAGTTCGTGCACCAAGCCTTGTTAATATAAATGCACAATCCCCCCCCTCTTGTCTTACCGGAGTCAATTGCTGCTCTGTCTGCCCAGAGCGTGTGTAGGCCGGCTAGCTCGATAGCATTGTCGGGTATTCCACTGTGAAGCCATGTTTCCGTAAAAATCATGATATTGCAGTTCATAAGTTTCTTATTGTTGGTGATCCGAAGCCGTAGTTCACTCATTTTGCTCGCCAGAGACCGTACATTAGCAAGGAAAATACTGGGTAGCGATAGCCGGTGCGGTGTTAGCTTTAGCTTAGCTCTTAGCCCACCGCGTTTACCCCTCCTTTGTTTACGGTCCTTACGCCGCCTGCGAGCACTTCCGGTCGGCCGGGAAGCCTGCCGAGCGTCGGGAGTTCTCCAGAGCTCCGGGATGAGACGTAGATTCAGACGTAGGTTGCTGATAAAAAGGTCGTTATCGTTTTGTAAACCAATATTCAAAAGCTCATCTCGGGTGTAAGATGTAAAAGCAGAGCTGTTCTGAACGAACATACCCGAAATGAGCAGAAATAACACTGCTAGTCCCCAGAATCTGGTAGGACGCTGAGCCTCGCGTTGTGCACGCGCCGCCATCTTGTGTTTAGTAGTCTGCCACACTACAATACACCAAGGTTCATATGTAACAAAAACATGAACCTTGGCACAGACCTTGATGCATGCCCTTAAGGTGCATTCAGACCAAACGCGGCAGTACTTGCTATTGTTTATGTATGTATAAGCGTCATTTACATTTAAAAAGGTTAAATTTTAGTATGCAATAGTCAAATTTGATCATATTAAACATAATTTTCCAACAACAAAATTGTGGATAGCAAAAGGGGTGAGTGACTAGTAACTTTGGAAAATCACAAGCCACAGTGGCTGGTGAGCAAAAAAGTTAATGTCAAGCCCTGGATATTTCTATAAATTCTATAAATTTACCCCCACTGGAATCCTTGTTCATTTACCAACACTTGACTATATATGTCATTCTTAGACATTATTTTAGCTTATTTTCTTGTAGTATTATCCACCTTATTCTTGAGGGCACTGCTGTAGAAATGATTATGGGCGCAACTTCCGGTTTCGGCTGAAGTAGTTTTAAATCAGTCAGCAAGAGTGGAGTTGTGGGGCATTTAAAATAGCATTTTTAAAAGTGTTTTAAATTTGTTTTAATGTTTAGTCCACATACATGCTTTGCAGTCAAGTGGCAGATAATTTCAGCACTTGTAGTTTTTATATTTTGAAATGTTTTTGCGTAGTTCTGGTACTTGCTGCTGTTCGTAGTGTGAGGCTCCTCACAAATAAGCACAGCTAAATCTGTGCTGGCTTCAACAGCAATGCATAGATCATGCACTGAAAACTAAAAAGGACTGTTCGTGTGATCGGTGGGACAGTCACAGGGGAGACACAACAGCACCAGGTATGTTTACACTTGTATGAATGTCACAGATCTGACGTTTATATATGTCACCAGATGCAAGGCTGCATGAAGTAAAATAATAAATAAAAAAATAGTAACAGGTTGCTTCCTAATGTCATATCCGGCTCTAGGGAGCCGGGCAATCAGAGCCAGGGGCAAGCCAGTGAGTCGTGATATTTTATTCAGGGAAAAGGGGAAGGGATTAACACCTCCCTTAAGTTATGCCACGTGCCATCCTGCCTCAAATCCTCCACCATCATCCCTGTCCCCAAGAAGCCACGGATCACTGGACTTGATGACTACAGACCTGTAGCGCTCACCTCTGTAGTCATGAAGTCCTTTGAGCGCCTGGTCCTGTCCCACCTCAAGTCCATCACCACCCCTCTCCTGGACCCGCTGCAGTTTGCCTACCGAGCCAACAGGTCTGTAGACGATGCAGTCAACCTGGCCCTCCACTCCATCCTGCAGCACCTGGACTCCCCGGGAACCTACGCCAGGATCCTGTTTGTGGACTTCAGCTCCGCATTCAACACCATCCGCCCCGCTCTGCTCCGGGACAAGCTGTCCCTGCTCAGCGTGCCTGACTCCCTCTGCAGGTGGATCATCGACTTCCTGACGGACCGGAGGCAGCATGTGCGGCTGGGAAAGACTGTCTCAGACTATACTAGCATCAGCACCGGATCACCCCAGGGCTGTGTACTTTCCCCCCTACTCTTCTCCCTTTACACCAACTCCTGCACCTCCAGCCACCAGTCTGTCAAGTTGATCAAGTTTGCGGACGACACCACCCTCATCGGGCTCATCTCCAACGGCGACGAGTCCGCCTACAGGAGAGAGGTGGCCCAGCTGGCGTCCTGGTGCAGCAATAACAACCTGCAGCTGAACGCTCTGAAGACAGTGGAGATGATTGTAGACTTCAGGAAAGTCACTACTCCTCTGCCCCCCCTCACCCTCTCAGGCTCTCCCATCACCACTGCTGATTCCTTCCGCTTCCTAGGCACTACCATCACCAGGGACCTCAAATGGGAGCTGACCATCAGCTCACTCATCAAAAAAAGCCCAGCAGAGGATGTTCTTCCTGCGGCAGCTGAGGAAGCTCAAGCTACCCACCAAGATGTTAGTGCAGTTCTACACAGCCATCATCGAGTCCATCCTCACCACCTCCATAACCGTGTGGTACGCAGGAGCCACTGCCAGGGACAGACTAAGGCTGCAGCGCGTCGTGCGCACTGCTGAGAAGGTGATCGGCTGCAAGCTCCCATCTCTCCAGGATCTGTACATCTCCAGGACCCGGAGGCGTGCTGGCCGGATCATAGCCGATCCCTCACACCCTGGTCACGTACTGTTTGCCCCCCTCCCCTCTGGTAGAAGACTTCGGTCCATCCAGACTAAAACCTCCCGTCACATGAACAGCTTCTTCCCCTCTGCCATTAGACTGCTGAACACTAAGTGACTCTCGTGCACCATGTACAGCAGCTCAACCAGACTCATGTCAATCATCACTGTTTTCTTCCTGCATTACCGACTGCACTATATAGTTCTCCACAGTATCTGCTGCTGGCTAATATATATTTTAACTGTTGACCAGTATCACTTAATCTTATCCTACACTTTATTACATGTATAGTTTATTTCTCTTATCTTATCATGTTTAATGTTGCAGCATTGTACCGAGACAAATTCCTAGTTTGTGTACTACATGAACAATGGCAATAAACCTGATTCTGATTCTGATTCTGATGAGGAGAGCACAGATACTCATGCAGACGTACACTCACAGGTTGCACAGCGCAGAGGTAAGCAGCTCGTACCGGACGTGGGGGTAACAAGACGTACATACTCACAGCGGGATACAAACACAGGAATGCTGCAAGAGGAGTATAAGCTGACACCAGACGAAGGGGCTTCAGCTTAGCAATGTGTTTATGTCGCAGCCCCGAGTCATCGAGGCTGCTCCTATTTATCCTCATTGGCAGCGCCCCAGCTGATGAAGACTAATTGGCCCCAGCCGTCCATAATGCTGCCAGCTGGGGGCCAGCTGAGACGCTGCTCAATGGGAAGCAGGGATGAGGGAAAACATGGGCTGAGTGCCGAGACGGCATCTCAACCCATGGTGACAGAGCCCCTCCCTCAAGGTCGGGCTCCTGAACGACCAGGAACATCCCAGCCCCCCCCCCCCACCTAGGGTGGGAGGAAGGGAGGCGGACCGGAGGGGAAGAAGCCAAGGGAAGGACAACACCAATGGGGCAATGTAGGGTAGCGGGAAAGAAAAACCCAAATACAATACTGACAAAACAGAATAATTAACCCAGGTACAGATGGGGAGAAGAACCGGGTCAGCACGCCGGTTACATACTACCCAGAGAGTACCAACCATGCGTGACCCAGAGCAAGGAAAAAAAACCCCACCAAAAAGGTACAGGGCAAAAAATGCTGAGTACGGTTAAATAAAGGGGAACCTATACACAGCGCTAATTTAAGTACATACACACACAGTCACCAAGAAAAGTGAGGGTGACTGGAACAAATGACAATTATAGAGCATGGTGTTACGGAAAACAAGGCACATGACTCTATAATGAACCAACAGGACAAAAAAGAAATACTGAGTGCAGGCAAAGAAAAACCCACACACACGAATATATAAATACCCAGTCACCTAAAGAAATGAAAGTGACTGGAATAAATGGATAACTGCAGAGCATGGTGTTACGGAAAACAAAACATAACTCTACAATACAAAAAACGAGGCTAAAAACATGGCACAAAAAGTAAAATGCTGAGCATGAGCGATGGAAAACACAGCACTATAAAAACGAATCCACCAACAGGACAACACATTACACCCGAGTGACCTTAATAACAAAAGAAAAAGTGACACCCGAGGTGAATGGCAGGCAGAGTCCAAAAATGGCCAAGATGGCTCCGGAGATCTCCCCGCCCATTGTCCAGCTGGCGAATCAGGGAAAGAGAAGTGTTCGGACGGCGAACTCTGGACCCAGATCCCAGGAATCCAGTCCACCGGCAGCCGAACCAGGCTGCCCAGAGGGAAACAGACCAGTGGGGGGAACCAGATCACCGAACCGAAAGTTCTGTGGGTCGGGTCGTCGACCCGCATCACTCAACCACCAGGACCGTTGAGACGGGCGAAGGATCAGAGCGGATCCCGGTGGAAGAGGCTCTGGGGAGAGCCGATGACGAGGGCGGCGGGCGTCAGGCCGCAGGAAAACGGCCACCTCTTCACCGGACCTGGACAATACTGGGGCAGCACCCACGTCGGACCCCGATCGGGCCTCAGGCGAACCCACGTTGGACCCCGACTGGGTCTCGGGCGAACCCACGTTGAATACTGCACCAGAACCGACCTCCAACGTTGAACCCGGACCCTCCAGCACCACGAGGAACAGCAACTCCTTGCCGGTGACCCTGGAAGAAGGCTCAGAAGAGAAAACAGAACCGGGATCAGGATCACCGGCAGCGCCAGAACCCGGCGAGACGAGTTCAGACGCAGCAGACGGCTGCACCCGGCTCGTCTCCCCTGGAGATAGGCTGAAGTGCTCGGGGATAAAAAGAGAGAAAAGAAAGGAGAGCACTCGCCTGATCTCGGGTTCTGATGCCATCCAGGACTGCGAAGATCCAGGATCCGTCGTCAGGAGGTCGTTGTCAGGCTCCCATCTAGCCGCGTCGGGTCCCGCAGCCAGCACGATGGTCAGCGCAGCTTGAGATCCCTCCAGCTCAGGTAACCCCGCCGACGATCCACTCGGCGTGAAGCCAGAAGAATCTCGTCCCGCCGGACCGAACCGCTCCTCCGTGGAGACCCGGGGACGCTCAGTCGTCGGCGTAGACTCCACGCAGCAGTCAGTCCCCCTCCTCCGTCCGCAATGTAGCTGCGGAACCACAGGCCCTCTCCATATCCCACCACGTTGACCCGGAGCCGGGGACCGCTCGGCGGAGAGAGACACAGAGGATGCGGGATTAGGCATACAGGTTACAGCAGGTGGGGAGAGTTCAGGGAGCTGCGAACCCTGAACTTCTCCTCCAGGGATATGACAGAGCAAATCATTAAGCAGGTGTGAAAAAACAATGACTTGCCTGCCCCCTGGAGGTTGAGTATCGCCTGCTGTAGTGGATTCTGCTTCTTCCTTTCCCCGCCCGGCGATAACGGAGGACCCCCCGGGAATTCGTCTGAGGGTCGCTCGCGTTGTCTCCAGCAGAGAGCTCACCAGGCCGGGATTCCAGGCACACACAGCAGTCAGGAAGCGCGTCGAGGAGGAGGGGAAAACAGCCGGGGTGAGCCAGCCCGAATGTCCAGGAATGACAGCGGGGAACGAGGCTCAGGGGACGAGGCTGTAGAATCTCCACACTGACGAGGCGAAGGGATGACAGCTGCGTGGGAGGAACGGTCCTGACGATGACCCAGAACTGGATCCGGACGAGGTTCATGCAGAGGTGACTCGGCGATGTGATGACGACTACTCCCAGGGGACGAAGCGAGGGGGAAACCCAGGATTCGCCGCTCCAGATCGGAGATCGAGACGAGGAAGGCGTCGAGCACGGGAAAGCTTCGTAGCCCTGAAGTCCTCACCATCAATCTCACTGCCGCCGCCACATGCCTGAAGGTGGTGACAGGAAACACAGTAGAGCTCGCGACAGCCACTCGACCCCGGACATAACTGCTGTCAGCTGCGGCTCCTTGAAGGGAATCCCGAGTGACGTGGCGCAGGTCGGGGGAAGTCCTCTGGTTGGCGCGAACTCCCGGACTGGAATAGCGGCAGGAACGGGACTCCGAAGCGGGGAAAGACGTCGCCCCCTTCGACTCCCTGCCAGGATTTCCATCCACCCCGTGGAGCTTCTCTCGCTGTGTACCTGCAGCGTCTATCCTGGCACTGTCCTCCAGATGGTACAGAGAGTGAGGGTGACAGTCCAGGAGTTCCTCAGCACGGCCCGGATGCCAGCGTCTCACGTTGGAGGCGTCGTGCAGGGTGAAGAACGTCCCGTCGACAGCCTCCGAGATGGACCTCAGCTCGTCGCCCTGGCGCCGGAAGTGACTCCTGGGAAACGGCATGCTAGCAGCGCTGACACCCGGACAGAAAGGTACATTTCCACAGCGACTCACGGCCGCCGGCAACTCTTCTGGCTGCGACATACTGTCATATCCGGCTCTAGGGAGCCGGGCAATCAGAGCCAGGGGCAAGCCACTGAGTCGTGATATTTTATTCAGGGAAAAGGGGAAGGGATGAGGAGAGCACAGATACTCATGCAGACGTACACTCACAGGTTGCACAGCGCAGAGGTAAGCAGCTCGTACTGGACGTGGGGGTAACAAGACGTACATACTCACAGCGGGATACAAACACAGGAATGCTGCAAGAGGAGTATAAGCTGACACCAGACGAAGGGGCTTCAGCTTAGCAATGTGTTTATGTCGCAGCCCCGAGTCATCGAGGCTGCTCCTATTTATCCTCATTGGCAGCGCCCCAGCTGATGAAGACTAATTGGCCCCAGCCGTCCATAATGCTGCCAGCTGGGGGCCAGCTGAGACGCTGCTCAATGGGAAGCAGGGATGAGGGAAAACATGGGCTGAGTGCCGAGACGGCATCTCAACCCATGGTGACACCTAAGGCTTAACAATTTAAGAAAGATATCAAATAGGTCTTTTTGTTTTGCATTTGTTGTACTGCACTGGAACAATATGGACTTATTATTAGCAGCTTCAGCATGAATTATTTTTTAAATGATCACAAAATATAGATCAATAAAATTCTATACAATTGTCAGAAAAGGTCTGTATGTGTTAAGTTAAATGTGACCCGTGCTGGCAAAATGAGTCGCAATGAGGAAATTTTCAAAACTGAGGTATTGTTATTTTCATATTCTGTTTTGAAAGACCTTCAAAATGATATTTAATTTGTAGGAACTGGGCAAAAACGGACCAGCAACAAGTCAATTTTGTTTATATCTTGGCTGGTTTGAAAACTCGCATTTGATCGGTCCTGAGTTACGTCTTCCGGAAAAACATGTATTTTTAGAAAGTAGGAATTCCAAGATTTACAATGATACCAGGCACTGACGAGGGTTTTCCCAGGACTTTCCACCAGCAAACAAAGAAAGAATCATGATTTTTGACTTCTAGTGCCTGTAGCGCATAATTGCCTGGTGCACATTCCGACTCATTTTGCCAGCACGGGTCACAAATAACAAGTATTCATGGCATGATAGCAGCATGAGCATGTTAATTTTGGGGTAAAACGAACAGTTGCAGCTGCCTGTTTTACCCTGACATTAAAGCACAGTGTTGTGGTTCTTTGTGGCTCTGACTAGAGTCTATGTCTGCTCTAAGGTAAATTTGATTATGTCCAACACATTTTAACAAAATGCAACCGACTTTATTGCGGCGGAAACATTGATATATCTCACAACTTTTATTTGTTTGCAGTGTTAGCATTTTAGCAGTGGAGCTAACTAACAGAGCTACTGTCTGCGAGGCCACTTGTTAAGGTCATCTTCTCATCCCTTGATAGTCGTGCCAAGTGGTATGATTATATTACTCTTTTTGAGGTGCAAAAGGAAAGAAGGAGAAGAAGGAGTCCTATCAAGCTTGGTTGGCTTGTGGGACTCCTGAAGCAGCTGAGGTGTACCGGCAGGCCAAGCGGAGTGCAGCTCGGGTGGTTGCTGAAGAAAAAACCCGGGCATGGGAGGAGTTCGGTGAGGCCATGGAACAAGACTTCCGGTCGTCCTCGAAGAGATTCTGGCAAACTGTCCGGCGGCTCAGGAGGGGAAAGCAGCTCCCTGTCCACACTGTGTATGGTGCGGATGGGGCGCTGTTGACTTCGACTGGGGATATCGTCGGGCGGTGGAAGGAATACTTCGAGGATCTCCTCAATCCCACTGATACGCCTTCCACAGAGGAAGCAGGGTTTGTGGGCGAGGGGGATGACTCGCCTATCACAGGGGCTGAGGTCGCCAAGGTGGTTAAAAATCTCCTTGGTGGCTGGGCCCTGGGGGTGGACGAGATTCACCCTGAGTACCTCAACGCCCTGGATGTTGTTGGGCTGTCATTGTTGACATGCCTCTGCAACATGGCGTGGAGGTCAGGGGCAGTGCCTTTGGCATGGCAAACCGGAGTGGTGGTTCCTCTCTTCAAAAAAGGGGACCGGAGGGTGTGCTCCAACTTCAGAGTGATCACACTCCTCAGCCTCCCTGGGAAGGTCTATGCCAAGGTACTGGAGAGGAGAGTCCGGCCGTTGGTCGAACCTCGGATTCAGGAGGAGCAATGTGGTTTTCGTCCTGGCCATGGCACATCGGACCAGCTCTTTACCCTCTCGAGAATTCTCAAGGGTTCGTGGGAGTTTGCCCAACCAGTTTACATGTGTTTTGCGGACTTGGAGAAGGCATTTGACCGTGTCCCTCGTGGTTTTTTGTGGGGGGTGCTTCGGGAGTATGGGGTATCGGGCTTGTTGTTATGAGCTATTCGGTCTCTGTACGACCGTTGTGAGAGTTTGGTTCGTATTGCCAACACTCGGTCGGACTCATTCCCAGTGAGAGTTGGACTCCGCCAGGGCTGCCCTTTGTCACTGATCCTGTTCATAATTTTTATGGACAGGGTTTCTAGACGCAGCCAGGGAATGGAGGGTGTCATTCTTGGTGACCACAGGATCTCATCTCTGTTGTTTGCTGATGATGTTGTCCTGTTGGCTTCATCCAGCAATGACCTACAGCTCTTGCTGGGATGGTTTGGCACTGAGTGTGAAGCGGCTGGGATGAGAATCAGCACCTCCAAGTCCGAGTCCATGGTCCTCAGCTGGAAAAAGGTGGATTGTCCTCTCTGGGTTGGGGACAGGCTCCTGCCCCAAGTGGAGGAGTTTAAGTATCTTGGGGTCTTATTCACGAGTGAGGGGAAAATGGAGCGAGAGATTGACAGACGGATTGGAGCAGCATCTGCAGTGATACGGATGTTGTACCAGTCTGTTGTGGTGAAGAGGGAGCTTAGTTCTAAGGCAAAGCTGTCAATTTACCAGTCAGTCTACGTTCCTACTCTCACCTATGGTCACGAGCTTTGGGTAGTGACTGAAAAAACAAGATTGCTGATACAAGCGGCTGAAATGAGCTTTCTCCGTAGGATTGCTGGACTCACCCTCAGAGATAGGGTGAGGAGCTCAGTCATCCCGGAGAGGCTCAGAGTAGAACCACTGCTCCTCCACATTGAAAGGAGTCAGTTGAGGTGGTATGGGCATCTGATTAGGATGCCTCCTGGACGCCTCCTACTTGAGGTGTTTCGGGCACGTCCCACTGGGAGGAGACCCCGGGATAGACCCAGGACTCGGTGGAGAGACTATGTCTCCCAGCTGGTCTGGGAACACCTTGGTATCCTCTCTGAAGAGCTGGAGCAGGTGGCTGGGGAGAGGGAAGTCTGGGCTTCTCTGCTTGAACTGCTGCCTCCACGACCCGGACCTCCGGAAAAGTAGTAGAAGATGGATGGATGGATGGATGGAGGTGCAAAAGGCTGTGTTCCCGTATTTTTGATGCCGAAGTCATTGTTTTTTAACAAGGAAAAGTGTGACAACCTCACTTTCTAACCCAGTACCAGAAGTTGCACCCATAATTCATGCAAGGCATCATGGGGGCTAGGAATAAGGTGGGTAGCTAACTGGGACCAAAGGTAGCTAGCTAGCTGATGAACAGTTTAGCTATTCACTTGTTTGCAACTGTTTCTGTGCTTATTGTACTCCAGGGACTGGTCATATGCTGTCAATCACAAAAACCACCGACTCCTGTTCACCAGTGATGCTTTATTTCATTCATTCTTTGAGACAAATTTAGTTTGGTTGGTTCTTGCTCTCTACTTGAGCTAGGAGCTTGTCAGCTAACATTAGCAACAGTGATGTAAGAGGGAGCATGGGGTTAAGTGCAACTCTTTGGTATATAAAAGAGACATGCATTGAAATGAGTCGTTCTGAGAAAAGTTGCAAAATATGATTCACAATGATGCTGAAATAATTAAATAATTAAAGGTAATTTGGCTAAAGTATGTCATTAACACTGTAGGAACTGTTAACATGTGGTAAAAGCGCAGTAAATGAGCCCAACAGGTCCACCAGATGCCATTGCTGCTGCACGCCATTATTCTCTTTCCCACCTGGAAGATAAAGACTCCTAGATCAGAATGCGCTTTGTCGACTACAGCTCCGCCTTCAACACAGTCATCCCTCACAAACTCACCTACAAACTGTCTTTACTTGGTCTGCACCCCACCACCCTCTGTGACTGGCTACTGGACTTTCTGACTGGCAGGCCTCAGTCTGTCAGGATGGGTAACAGGACCTCAGCCAGCATCATCACAAACACAGGTGTCCCACAGTGTTGTGTTCTCAGCCCCATCTTCTACAGCCTCTTCACCCATGACTGTGTTGCCTCCCACAAGGACAATGCCATCTTAAAGTCTGCAGATGAAATAGCAGTGATAGAATGCATCACTGGTGGTTATGAACCATCCTACAGGAGGGAGGTGGCCAGCCTGGAGTCATGGTGTGAGGACAACAACCTCACCCTCAACACAGAAAAGACGAAGGAGATAATAGTGGACATGAGGAAGGGGAGGAGACCTCATCGGCCGCTGTTCATCCGGGAGCTTGAGGTGGAGAGGGTGAGCAGCTTTAAATACCTGGGCATCCACACCAGTGAGGACCTTATGTAGGCACTTAACACCACAGAGCTGGTTAAGAGAGCTCAACAGCAGCTGTACTTTCTGAGGAGGCTGAGGAAGCTTTGGCATGTCCCCCAAGATCCTCAACAACTTCTACAGCTACATCATCGACAGTATCTTGACCAACTGCATCACTGCATGGCACGGCAGCACTACTGCTTTGGACTGCAGATGCCTGCAGAGAGTGGTGAAGACAGCGGAGAAGATCATCAGAACTCCACTCCCCTCTCTGCAGAGCATCTATCACCGTGGAGTCCAAAGGAGAGCTGCCTCCATCCTTCAGGATCCCACCCACCCCCAGCACAGAATGTTCATGCTTCTACCCTCAGGCTGGAGGTACAGAAGTGTGAAATGCAGGACATCCAGACTAAAAAACTCCTTCTTCCCCACTGCCATCAGATTCCTGAATAAGATAAGATACAGCAATGGACAAAATTGTTGGTACCCCTCTGTTAATGAAAGAAAAACCCACAATGGTCACAGAAATAACTTGAATCTGACAAAAGTGGTAATAAACACAAATTCTATGAAAATTAACCAATGAAAATCAGATAATCCTCTTGAATTGTGGTTCAACAGAATTATTTTAAAAAACAAACTCATGAAACAGGCCTGGACAAAAATGATGGTTTACCTAGAAAAGACCATAGGGACATGTTCAACCAAGATGTGTCCTCTAATTAACATCACAGGTGTCTACAAACTTGTAATCAGTCAGTCGGCCTATTTAAAGGGTGACAAGTAGTCACTGTGCTGTTTTTAGACATTATTTTTGTTGTAGAAGAATTTTGAGTCTAATTTATTTTATTTATGTCAATTGTTTTATTTTGGAGACAATGTTATTTTAATATGATCTTTTTTTTTTGTATTTTTTATGATGTGAATGCGAAGTGAATGTAAACTGCACTCTTAACTGGAAAGCCTCACTTGCATATTGTTGTTTTTGTTTGTGTGCGCAGTTCAGAATAAAAAGTCAGAGCTGGTGGAAGAAAGCTCTGAAACTTTTGTCTCTTCTCTTTTGGTCCACAGGTTACAGAGTGTTCCCTAGCCTGTGTAACACCTGCTGCCAGTCCAGATTTCCCCTGGGCCTGGCGCCGGTAACAAGTGGGGGCTCGTCCGGGATGAGTAGTTTCACCGCCTGATGAAGTGCATGCTGAGAATGTGAACCTGTGTCCAGAGCTCAGTGACGTCTGCAGATCCGTGCGTCATCCAGAGAGCAGAGGTCACCCGTGTAACGTCAACATCGCCACAATCACCGAGTGACGAGCATTAGTATTCAAGATACAGAAGAGACTTCCCACTTTGAGTGCACATCAGCTACTGGCAGTTGCAAGTTCAATTGATGACGGCAGTGAAGCTCGCAACATTGTTGACCTGAGTGAACCAGACCTGTATGACCTGATTTTCAACTACGTAAGAAGTGAGAAGCTGCTTGCCCAAGAAGATGGAGGCATGAGCCAACTTCTCCTCCTCGATGACCTGGTGAGTGACCTGCTGGCCTCCACCACCTGGACCGTCGGAACCGTTGACCAACCCTCTAATCAACCCCTTCCCCTTCTTGACCAGTCAGACAAACATTTCATTTCCCCTTCCACCCACATGCCCACACATTCACCACACTTGGACAGAGACAATCATACACCCCCATCCTCACTTAAGGACCAAGATGCAGATATCAAACCCCCTACAGAGAGCAGAGACATTTGCACACTACCAGACCATCTTATGCCAACTGCAAACCCCGCCGCGCCAATGTTCACCTCCCCAACCACAAAAGGTGCAGGTGAAGCTCCACTGGGTAGGGTGAGTCTCTCTCCCAGTATGGGAGGCCAGTCATTGAGGTTTAATGATGTTGCAGCTCTGCTCCCATGCAGAGAATTTAAATTACATGGTGGACAGATCTCTGATGTTGGTACTGACATGTCATATAACAGTCTTTGTAAACAAATTGATGAAGGTTTACAAGAAGGTTTTAGGAGAGTCTGAAGTTATTCACACTGTGATTAAGATTATAAAGCCTGGCACATTTAAAAAGATGTTGTCTAACAAAGCTGACTTAACTGTTGATGAGTTGAAGTGGTTTCTCCGCGTACACATCAGGGACAAAAGTAGTCCTGAGCTTTTTCAAGAGCTGAGTAATACCAAACAACAAGACAAAGAGTGTCCACAACAATTTTTGTACAGACTCATGGGATTGAAACACCGTGTTTTGTTTGAGTCGCAACAACCTGGTACAGAGTTTAGCTATGACCAAAAGCTTGTCCAAGGTACATTTTTGCATATGCTTTACCAAGGGTTAAACGAGAAAAGCAACCATGTTCGACATGACCTCAAACCCTTTCTCACTGACTTTTAGGTTAGCGATGACTTTCTTTTCGATCAAATCACAGTCTACTAGTGAGGAAGCAGAAAGACTAAACGCCTTGGTACTGTAAATAAACCTCGACAACTGACTGCAAATACCGCTCAACTTGACAGTAGAGACTCAGCCAAACAAACTACAGTTGACACTGAGCTACAGGCTAACCATGCTGCTATCAAAGAACTGACTGCACAAGTGTCTTCACTAACTAAACATCTAGCCCGGATGGTGAAACCTACTGACGGTGCCACACCACCGAACCCTGTCCCCCAGCAACTAACTCTCAGCCATGAACACTTGAGACCAAGGGTAAATGCAATGACTGTGTAAATCAACACCAGATGAACTGCCCTCACTGCTTTGTTTGTGGTCAAGCTGGGCACCGCGCAATAGGTTGTCTGCAAAGAACGGTGTCGGGAAACGGGGAAAGGTCACTGAAGAGGGGCAGCCAGTGATCGTGACAGCCACGGAGCCCTTAGCACATGTCAGCCATTCAAAGGCCAGCAATGTAAAAGCTAATATTGAGAAGTCACCACCCCCAAGAAAGCGCTTAGCACAGCTTGTAGGCAAGTGATGTATGAGTTTTTTGTGCCATCATGGTGTCCCTATTTCAGTGTTGCTTTATTCAGGTGCTCAGGTAACCATGGTGGGGAGGGCATGGATGGAAACAGCACTTCCTAGTATTCCAATCAAGCCACTTGAATTCCTTCTATCTGATCATCCCTTAGAGATATCAGCTGTGAATGGCACAGACGTTCCCTTTGATGGGTGGGAAGATGATGACCTCCAGATTGGTAGTGCTAAGTATGGGCATGTCGCTATACAAGTACCAATACTGATTACCCAGAACTGTCTAAATTGTCCGCTATTAGGCAGTAATGTTATAGCTGAGATAATCAAAACATGCAAACAACAGGGTAGTGGGGCTGATATTTTATCCTTGCTTAAAGAAACTTTGAGTGTCAGTGACAGCACAGTAGATGATCTGGTTTCTGTCCTTCAGGTGTTAACTCCCGAGGAGGCTTCCTCTGAGTACAGTCTGAAAACAGTGGAAGAAGAGGTAGAGCGCTCTAAGGAAGAGGAGGAGTACACTTACTGTCTCAGAATGATACCTGTATATAACAGGAAAGTCAGACCCCAAGTGTCTCAGCGTGAACCACACCACAGATTCAGTGCTGTAGCCCCAGAGTTCCACCCAATTAGGCAAGTCACTAAGAAAACTCAAGTACACCAGACACATGAGCCTGACCCAATGCCAGTGCCAGTGCCAGATTCCGTACCGGTTGTAGAACCCTCAGCTGAGGAATTACAGGAAGAAATGGCTGGAACTGATAATGTGGAGACAATCGTGAGCTTAACAGAGGGCTGGGTGAGGTCCCTCTGGTGAGAAGGTCAAACAGAACAATGAAACCTTGAGAAATGTTCACGTATAGTCACCTGGAACAGCCTTCATACCAGTTCTGGAGGCAAGGAGCAAACATGATGTTTACCTGCATTCCTTACCCCATGCCACCATACTCTGGTGTCCCTGAACCTTGTTACTACCCCACACCAGTATGGACATGCTAGACTTATGACACTAGACATAATGACTGGCAAGATCCTTATTTTCATAAGTGAAAATGACTGTACTTTCTAGACTCCTGACATACACAATTATTGTGGTAGTTCAAGATGTCCGGAGACATTTCTTAAAGCAGGGGAGAGTGTAGTCAGTTGGACATGCCACATCTGTAGTTTTTGATTTGAACAGAACTTCCGGTTGTGGCATGTAAGGTGAGGACGCACAGGTAAAGGCTCCCGGTTCCCGGTTCGTTTCTTGCTTTAAAACTCAGTTTAGAGCTGGCGTTTTGAGCTGTTGCTTTGTCACTACCGCTGGAGAGTGAACCTGCTCGTGCGAAAAAAGAGAAATTGCCAGTCTCATAACTTAATATTGTAGTGGCTGGTGAAGCAATCAGTCCCCTCACACTCCGGGAGAACAAAGGGATTTCTCCCACGTGTTTTTTTTTTTTTTTTCCTACGATCACAATCAACATACATCGGCCGGGATCATGGGTCCCAAGAAAGCTCAGCAGACTGAGGAGGTGGACGACATTAAAAGAGCGCTGGACTTCTTGGCTGAAGAGATTTCTGTTGTTAAGCTGCAGCAAAAAAACATTCTGGACCTGCTCGAGGAGGTGAAAGCGCTGCGGATCCAGAACGCCGAGAAGGACAAGAGGCTGGCGTATCTGGAGAGCAGAATGTCGGAACTGGAGCAGAACACTCGGGTGAACGACGTGATCATCATGGGGCTCCACATTAAACCCCAATCGTACGCGCGAGCGGTGGCTGCCGACAGTGGAGGGAGGCTCGACGAGCTGGAAGATGAATCCACGGAGCAACAAGTGGCGGCCTTCATGCAGTCCAAAGGAATCCAGCTGGACTGTAACACCATTGAGACCTGCCACCCTCTGCCCAGGCAAAACGGCGACAAACCGGCTGTGATCATGAGGTTTGTCAACAGAAAACGCAAGACTGCGCTGTTAAAACAAGGTCGGAAACTGAAAGGAACGAACATTTACATAAACGAGCACCTCACAAAAGAAAACGCAGAAATAGCCAGAAAAGCAAGATACCTGAGAAAGCAGAAAAAGATTCAAAACACCTGGACATCAAACTGTAAAATATACATCAAATTGACGGATCACCTGAAGAAGCCAAGGTTGTTAACATCCGTAATATTATGGAACTGGACAAATATCAATGAATATTATGAACTGGAGTCGACAGCAACAACAGACAATTGTAGGACACTGAAGGGATATACTCATCTGCAACAAGACATTTAACAACATGAAACAAAAGATCAACAAACAGGAACAACAGAAACTGAAAGTTTTTGAATATACAGATCACAACCCACAGGACGTAGAATATAACATAGACCCTGATAATAATTTATTTTGCTCCATCAATAATGACTGTAGTTACTACACGGATGAACAGTTTAACACAATGGTCACATCTGATTTAAATATTTCTATGATCCACTTCAACAGCAGAAGTCTCTATGCCAACTTTAATAGCATTAAAGATTATTTACATCAGTTTAAAGAGTCATTCAATATTGTGGCAATATCACAGACATGGCTCAGTGAAGAGAAAGGAGTGGATTTTACCATGGATGGCTATGAATTAAATTATATAAATAGAAAAGTGAAAAAAGGAGGAGGAGTTGCAATTTATGTTGACAAGAGCTTGAAATACAAGGTTGTTGAAAATCTGTCAGTAACTGTGGATGATTTATTTGAATGTATTACAATAGAAATCTGTCTGGACAATGTGAAGAATATAGTAGTGACCTGTGTATATAGAACAACTGGATCAAACATTGACTTATTTAAGGACTGGATGGAAAAAATGTATGTAAAACTAACTCATAAAGTTATGTTCATCTGTGGGGATTTCAGTATAGATCTGATGAATTCAAAACAACATAGTTTGACAGAAGAATTTATCAACACAATGTACAGTATGGGCTTACATCCAACAATTACCAGACCTAGCAGAATCATGTCACACAGTGCCACACTAATAGATAACATATTCACAAACATTATGGAAAATAATATCAGGAGTGAGCTTTTATTGAATGATATCAGTGACCATCTGCCGATTTTTGTTGTCTATCAATGTGATTATAGGAAGAAAAAGTATACCAAAAATATTAAATATAAAAGAATAAGAACCGAAGAATCTATGTATTTACTGACAAAGGAATTATTAATACAAGATTGGAAGATAGTTTATGATGAAAATGATATAAATAAAGCATATGATAAATTTTTACAAATATTTCAATCATTGTACAATAAAAACTGTCCTATAAAACAATACAGTGACAGACAACAAAAGAAAAATATTCCTTTGGTCACCAAGGGGTTAATAAATGCATGTAAAAAGAAGAATACATTATATAAACAGTTCATTAAGTGCAGAAAGGTGGAGGCTGAGATCAAATATAAAAGATATAAAAATAAGCTTACTAATATAATGAGGACCTGTAAGAAAGAATATTACAACAGAATATTAGAGGATAATAAAAATAACTTAAGAGGAATATGGCAAGTACTCAATGGGATTATTAGTAATTGACCTAAGAATGCTAATTATCCAGAATATTTTATTGAAAATGGCAATTTGATAAATAATATGGAGGATGTGGTCAGTGGTTTCAATAATTTTTTTGTTAACGTTGGTCCTGAATTAGCAAAATCAATAGTGGCAACAGAAACAGACAACAGTGGTTCTGTAAATGAAATAGAAGATAGAAATCCAAACACAATGTTTTTGGGTGCAGTTACTGAAAAGGAAATTATCGAGACTGTGAGTAAATTTAAGAACAAAAAATCAATGGACTGGAATGAAATTGACATGACAATAGTGAAAAAAGTAATTGAAGGAATTGTTAAGCCACTCAACCACATCTGTAACCTGTCATTTCAAACTGGTAAATTTCCAAACAAAATAAAAATAGCAAAAGTAATACCTCTATACAAAACAGGAGACAGTCATTGTTTCACAAATTACAGGCCAGTCTCTTTACTCTCACAATTCTCCAAAATACATGAAAAAATCTTCACTAACAGACTGGATGATTTCATTGAAAAACACAACCTCCTTACAGACAGCCAGTATGGTTTTAGAGCAGATAAATCTACATCTTTGGCACTGATCGAACTTACAGAAGAAATTACTAGTTGTATAGATAAAAAAAAGTTTGCTGTAGGAGTATTTATAGATTTAAAGAAAGCTTTTGACACCATTGACCACAGAATACTACTAAGGAAACTGGAAAGATATGGGATAAGAGGGGTCGGACTGAGTTGGGTGGAAAGTTATTTAAGTAACAGACAACAATTTGTACAAATTGGTGAGCACAAATCACCCTTCATGGACATCACTTGTGGTGTGCCCCAGGGGTCAGTTTTGGGACCCAAACTCTTTATTTTGTATATAAATGACATATGCCAAGTATCAAAAATTCTGAAATTTATTTTGTTTGCAGATGACACAAATATCCTTTGCACTGGTGAGAATTTGCAGCAGGTTTTAGAGGTGGTCACAACTGAAATGAAAAAGTTAACGCAGTGGTTCAACAAAAATACATTATCTCTAAATCTAAAAAAACCCAAAGATTATGTTGTTTGGAAATTATAAAATAAATCATGAAATAATGGTAACGATAGATGATACCAGAATAGAAACAGTACAGGAAAATAAGTTTCTGGGGGTGACGCTAGACAATAAAATCTGCTGGAAACCTCACATCAGTCACATCCGGGCCAAGTTGGCAAAATGTATAGGCAAACTGGGGAAGACAAGACACATCTTGGACTATAAATCATTGGTCTTACTGTACAATTCACTGTTTCTACCTTATCTTAACTATTGTGTAGGAGTCTGGGGAAACACCTACAAGACCAACCTACAGTCAATATGCACATTACAAAAAAGGAGCTATAAGGATAATAAATAATGTAGGATATAGAGACCATACCAATTCGTTGTTTTTAAAGTCACATGTCATAAAGTTCATCGATTTAGTTAAATTTAAGACAGCACAAGTCATGTACAGGGCAATTAATAATCAACTCCCAACTAATATACAAAAAATATTTAAAAAAAGAGACAATGATCATAATTTGAGAGGAGACTTAAACTTTACAAAACCCAAGATACGAACAACCAAGAAAAGTATGTGCATATCTGTCTGTGGGGTGGATTTGTGGAACAGTCTGGAGCCGGAACTGAAACTATGTACAAACAGAAATCAATTCAAAAAGAGGTACAAACATTATTTGCTGAAAGGATATATGTTAGAAGGGTAGTATTTATATGTACGTTTCACTATGCTCACTCTGGGACACTATGGGACACTATGGAATGGTGGGTGGGACAGCACTGTGTATATCTGTGTTGTTTGAGGCTGGCTTTGATGTATGGACATCAATGTATGCTAGGATGGATGGGTGTTAATGTTGATATTGTGGCGGCATGGAATGATAAGCAGTGAACTGAGAGTTTTTAAGGGAGTTTATTATCATTCATCCCGCCATCATAGAACTCTCTCCAGCCCTGTGCAGGCGGGCTGGAGCGGGTCCTCAGGCTCTTGTGAGGAGACACAGAATGCATGTCGTCAGAAGCAGTGGTCAGAGAGAGAGAGAGAGTTACAGAGCAATGCAGTTTTTATACCCCACTACAGACAATACATGAAAGGCATGTTATCATCAAAGAAACTGCAGGAAGGCATGGGACATTTGCATGTGAGTACAGAGCAGGAAGTCATACATAACAGCGGAATACTGGCGCCTGAACTAGACAAAGCGAGGCTGCCTATTGATCTCAATACACACATCTCATTGCTCTGCTAATTGCCCCAGCTGAGCGCTCTGCTTGTCCGTGGCTGTTGTGGGGGTTACCCATACACTCCCCCCCAGAGGGCTCAGCGGGAAGCTGAGGCCTCTATAGTCCAGCTTTGGGAGCGAGCTGCGGGGGAAGCTCGCTGCAGGCAGCGGTGGAGGGAGGGGGTAGGGGTAGCAAGTGCCGGCCCGGGACGGCGAAATTGTCTGGGCCGCGCAAAAATTGCCTGTCGATCCGCGATGTTGAGGGGCTGTCCCGTTGAACATGTGGAGGTCCACAGCAGCTGTAAGAAGAAAAATTAGTCTCTGACTCCTCTCGCGGCCATGAAGAAAAAAAGGAGCTGCAGCAGTGAGGGACTTGGCGTGTTGACTTTAGGTGCGCGCGCAGCCCTAAAGCCCTCGGGAACAGCTGACGGCTGAATTCCCTTTGTGCGCCGTGGCTGAGACCCGTACAAAATCCTGTGAGTGAGCTGGGTGCGTGCTTCAGGTGTGTGAACAGCCCTGAAGGTTCTGTGTGCAGCGGCGAAGGACGATGGCGGTCTGTGAGGAGCCGTCATTGTCCCGTGCGTGGTGCGCTGTCCTCATAACCCCCCGGTGTGCGTGCGGGGTTTGGTGCATGGCAGGTCCACTGTAGAGGCGAGTCAGGGTCAGGGAGCTTGCTGGAGATCAGCGTCGTCGGCGCCGATGGCCATCCCTGTTGAGCTGTTGCTGTAGTTCGGTCATGGTGTGTTCAGGTCCACGCGCTGCATTCTCCGTCGGCCCTGGAGGTCGCCGTCGTGGAGAGAGGACGAGGTGCGTGCGCTCTCGTGTGGAGGAGCTGTGAGAGCGGCCGGTCCCAGCGTGGATGTGCAGATCTCAGGCGTGCAGATCTCACCATGAAGCTTTCTGCAGCTTTCCCGGTCATGGGTGATCTCTGGAGAGTTTCGCCTGGTGGTGGCTCTGCGTCGAGGTCTCCCCTGTGGCAGAAGGGAGGGCAGATCATTTGCGTCAGGCTGCTGCGTTCGCTTGTCGTCGGAGAGTCACCGCCGGGGCTGCGTCGTTCGTCGTCAGCGTGTTCTTTCTCGGGGTCACCAATGTGGCGGCATGGAATAATATGCGGCGAACTGAGAGTTTTTAAGGGAGTTTATTATCATTCATCCCGTCATCATAGAACTCTCTCCAGCCCTGTGCAGGCGGGCTGGAGCGGGTCCTCAGGCTCTCGTGAGGAGACACAGATGCGTGTCGTCAGAAGCAGTGGTCAGAGAGAGAGAGAGAGTTACAGAGCAATGCAGTTTTTATACCCCACTACAGACAATACATGAAAGGCATGTTATCATCAAAGAAACTGCAGGAAGGCATGGGACATTTGCATTTGAGTACAGAGCAGGAAGTCATACATAACAGCGGAATACTGGTGCCTGAACTAGACAAAGCGAGGCTGCCTATTGATCTCAATACACACATCTCATTGCTCTGCTAATTGCCCCAGCTGAGCGCTCTGCTTGTCCTTGGCTGTTGTGGGGGTTACCCATAATATGTACAAAATACAGTTAATTGTTTACTTGGGGTCTTAAATGTGGTAATTTGTATATAATTCGCATGGGTGTATTTATGAAAAAGAGGAGATGAAATTAATAAGTGTTCACTTCTTCCTTCTCCCTTTCGAACACTGTATACTGTTACTTTATTGCATTTGTCATTTGTTTTGTTTTTGTTATACTTTTTTGTTTGAAATAAAGTATCTATCTATCTATCTATCTATCTATCTAACAGACATTCCCTATTTTTTTGTTAATAATTGAACTACTTTTAAATTTGTGTTGACATACTTTTATTACTTCAAGGTAATTACACTTTTCTGTCACTAGATGGTGTTTTGGTGTCAGTGTGGTTCCACTAGGGAGAGCCCTGCTCATGCGCAGTTCCGAATTAAAGTCAGAGCTGGCAGGAGAAAGTTGAAACTTTTGTCTCCTCTCTTTTGGTCCACAGGTAATGAAAAAAAAAATACTTTTTCATCCTTAACACGGTTCAGTATTGAGCATGAGTGCTGTGTGGCTGATTTGTGATGTTTTAAGATGTGTTTCAGTCATGTCTAGTAATTTGTCGTGTTTGGAGGTTAATAAGTCTTGACTCAGTGCCAAGTGTGCTGACCGCACAATACCGTGTTCACTAGAAACTACATTTCTTTGAGTGTGTGTTCTGTGTGGTGGTAGTCAATGTTCTGTAAAACGTGTATGTTTGAAATGTCAAGAGTTTGAGTAAACTGCTAGTGGTAAATAAGCTTGGAAAAGACAGTCTTGAAACGGCTTTTCACTTCTGGTTATTGTTAACATGGAGAGTTTGCGCCATTTGGTAAGGTCCCACTAAGGGGTGTGTGTGTGTGTTTGTGTGTGTGTGCGAGTGGTTTGAGGTGCCAGGATTAAGTATAAGATTATGTGATGTTAGTCATTTTCTTTTGATCCTTGGGTTATGTTAACACATTGTTTTGTGCTTTTTATACATTATTTTTGTTGTAAAAGAATTTTGAGTCTAATTTAGTTTATTTATGTCAATTGTTGTTTTATTTTGGAGACAATGTTATTTTCATTTTATATTTTTTTTGTTATTTTTTTATGATGTAGTGAATATGAAGTGAATGTAAACTGCACTCTGAACTGGAAAGCCTCATTTGTATATTGTTGTTTTTTATGTGTGCGCAGTTCAGAATAAAAAGTCAGAGCTGACAGGAGAAAGCTGAAACTTTTGTCTCCTCTCTTTTGGTCCACAGGTTACAGAGTGTTCCCTAGCCTGTGTAACCCTTGCTGCCGGTCCAGATTTCCCCAAGGTCTGGCACCGGTTACACTAGCCTGCTAGTCCTTTAGCATGTCCATGTATAAATACTGTAACTTCCACAGTCCGATTCAGCTGCAAAGCCCCCGGTCCCTCTATCTCCTGGTGAATATCAGTCTCATTTTCAAACTAGTTTACTCTCCAATGTTGGTACTTACTGTTACTTTGATAATGGCAGAAACTGATCCCATACTAGCTAGCGCTATCCCTTGGATGCAAATGCACGAAATTCATGTTTGGTCGCCTCTTTCCTTTGACTATGTATGTATTCGCAGTGCACAAAAAATTTGCTTCGCATTTGTTCTGAATGCACCTTTAGATGTTGGTAAATTGACTGCAGGGTAACTTTAGCAACAATATTTAAGCCACATCTTCTTCTTCCATGCTTTCCACATAGAAAAGAAACCTGACAACTTGTCATCAAAACATTTGATTTGACCTGCATTACCTTTTTATTCTATTGCAAAACATGAACTACACTGCATTCATGTGCTTAGCTTTATGGCAGAATTGAGCAAGAACAATGAAGACCTTAACAGCACAAAAAAGGCCATCATCATTAAGTCACTGTCTGTTGGTGGATGTTTTAATAATTCAATTTGCACAGTGACGTTTTACATTAAAAACTTAATTATACTAAATTAATTTATTGTACAACTCAGTTCACAGGAAGTATGCTGTTGTCTATTACCCATTCCTCTAAAACAGTCCTGGTTCAAATACATATGGACCATTAAACATGTGAGAATTACTACCAGAGTGAGACACATCTCCTTCTCATTACCCTCTGGATCACCCTCTCCAGAGTGCTGAGCATGTACTCTGAAAGTGTGGGATGTTTTGACAGCTGACCCTGACAGTGACCTTTGTGCTAACTCACAGGACTACATCATTGTATGAACTTGTGATGCCCCTTTAATAGCTATTAATAATCCCATGAGGTTTGAAATTCAATAGTACTTTGACATGATGAACTCTGTAAGAATACTCACATTCACCCAACAGTAACACATAAAAAGTATTTTTATAGGAAAATTTACATGAATTAACTGCATGTCCACCAAACACATTTTTTTCCGCTCTGGGCGACTATTTTCCATCCATTCTCTATGTAGTCCAGCGTTTACAGCGTTGAATGGCCTCGGCGCTGAAACGCTCTCAGCGGTGGCTGTTTTTTGTTACGGCACTCAGGGTGCTCGGAGTTGAAAAAAGTTCAACTTTTCGGAGACTGCAGCTAAGCTTGTCAATGTCAGACCTTAAGCAGCCAATCAGAACTGCTGTGTGTGTGGGACATAGGATGCCAGTGCTAGTCTGTACTCAGACTCCTGCTTTCCGTATCATCATATTTCACCTCCAGAGGTGCTAGAATATGTTTCCTGTCCATTGTTATTTCAAGACTGCTATTAAAAAAATCAGTAGAAAGTCTGACAATAGGAAAAGCGGAAGTGCTGAGCTGAGAGTGACAAGTTGTTGCTGGGATACAGGGCACAGGCTTTCCCCCCCCCCCCCCCGAGTGCTGCGCACAAACGCTGAAAAAAAAAAGCTCAGGGCGGTGGGGCGACAAAAAACGCATTTGGTGGACACAGCCTTATGCCGATAAACTAAGTCACCATGACTCAGCATGTTACTAAATGTATACAGTATTGTCTTTTTAACAGAAGGGTTGCAGAAAGTGGGATGTAAGACTCTTCATCTCACAGTACGAGGGGTGCTGAAAAGTTCATAGTGGTCAAATTTGACCAAATGTGGTTTATTTTTCAACTTGGTTTCCCCTTTGGTCCACACACTTCTTCCATCGGTGTTGCAGTGCTTGGATCCCTGTGGTTGAAAAATAAACCACATTTGGTCAAATTTGACCACTATGAACTTTTCAGTCCCATCCCCTCGTATGTCCTGTTATATCTAAAGTTTACTTGGACTGAAATGGATTTTAAGAGCAATACAATCCATAAAATCTAAAAAAAAAACCCCAACCCTTGCGTATTTGTGAAAATCAAACATCTCCACATGCCTTAAATATTTAGCCTACATCCTCCTTTTTTCATGTGAAGCCATTCAGGTGCAATATAACCCCTCCTGACAGGTGCACAGAGGTTACAGATGTGGACAAAATTGTTGGTACCCCTCTGTTAATGAAAGAAAAACCCACAATGGTCACAGAAATAACTTGAATCTGACAAAAGTGGGAATAAATAAAAATTCTATGAAAATTAACCATTGAAAATTACACAATGCTTTTGAATTGTGGTTCAACAGAACTATTTTAAAAAAACAAACTCATGAAACAGGCCTGGACAAAAATGATGGTACCCTTAACTTAATATTTTGTTGCACAACCTTTTGAGGCAATCACTGCAATCAAACGATTTCTGTAACTGTCAATGAGACTTCTACACCTCTCAGCAGCTATTTTGGCCCACTCCTCATGAGCAAACTGCTCCAGTTGTCTCAGGTTTGAAGGGTGCCTTCTCCAGACGGCATGTTTCAGCTCCTTCCACAGATGTTCAATAGGATTTAGATCAGGGCTCATAGAAGGCCACTTTAGAATAGTCCAATGTTTCGCTCTTAGCCATTCTTGGGTGTTTTTAGCTGTGTGTTTTGGGTCATCATTCTGTTGCAAGACCCATGACCTGCGACTGAGACCAAGCTGTCTGACACTGGGCAGCACATCTAGAATACCTTGATAGTCTTGAGATTTCATTGTACCCTGCACAGATTCAAGACACCCTGTGCCAGATGCAGCAAAGCAGCCCCAGAACATAACAGAACCTCCTCCATGTTTCACAGTAGAGACAGTGTTCTTTTCTTGGTATGCTTCATTTTTGCGTCTGTAAACATAGAGCTGATGTGCCTTGCCAAAAAGTTCCAGTTTTGTCTTGTCTAGCCATAGGACATTCTCCCAGAAGCTTTGTGGTTTGTCAACATGCAGTTTGGCAAATTCCAGTCTGGCTTTTTTATGATTTGTTTTCAACAGTGGTGTCCTCCTTGGTTGTCTGCCATGAAGTCCATTTTGGCTCAAACAACGACGGATGGTGCAATCTGACACTCATGTACCTTGACCTTGGAGTTCACCATGAATGTGTTTAGAGGTTGTTCTGGGCTCTTTTGTTACCATTCGTATTATCTGTCTCCTCCTGCGGCCACATCCAGGGAGGTTGGCTACAGTCCCGTGGATCTTAAATTTCTGAATAATATGTGCAACTGTAGTCACAGGAACATCAAGCTGCTTGGAGATGGTCTTATAACCTTTACCTTTAACAAGCTTGTCTATAATTTTCTTTCCAATCTCCTGAGACAACTCTCTCCTTTGCTTCCTCTGGTCCATGTTTAGTGTGGTACACACTATGTCACCAAACAGCACAGTGACTACTTGTCACCCTTTAAATAGGCCGACTGACTGATTACAAGTTTGTAGACACCTGTGATGTTAATTAGAGGACACATCTTGGTTGAACATGTCCCTATGGTCACATTATTTTCAATCTTTTCTAGGGGTACCATCATTTTTGTCCAGGCCTGTTTCATGAGTTTGCTTTTTAAAATAATTCTGTTGAACCACAATTCAAAAGCATTGTCTGATTTTCAATGGTTAATTTTCATAGAATTTTTATTTATTACCACTTTTGTCAGATTCAAGTTATTTCTGTGACCATTGTGGGTTTTTCTTTCATTAACAGAGGGGTACCAACAGTTTTGTCCACGTCTGTATTTTACCCCATCTTTGGTGTCTGATGAATTTTCTTTATTGCACTGAAAAGCCAGAGGTTGTCAGATCTACCAGCTTAAATTTACTGTATATAACCCCTTGCAGAATTTCTTCCCAAAACATCTACTGTGTGGGCCACATCAATATAATTCTAAATGAAAGCAAAGATAGATCTATCCACAGAATGTTTAGTTTTGGTGTGTCATGTGTGTCTTTGTTAATTAGCCATCAGCCAGTGACAAAATGTTTTAGGAACACCCTAATAGCATTGACAAAGCAGCCTAGTGTCATGGAAATCTGCATAAATGACACTTCTTGCTTATTTGGTGTTTTCTGCATATTAATAGGACGGGGTCATATGCCTGGACCACTGGACCACTGCCATGCCTGGACCACTCATGCCTGGACCACTTGGTCTCAGAAAATTAGACCAAAATAAATCATTTCAAAACTTTTTCTACCATTAATGTGACCTATAACCTGTACAACCCAATTGAAAAACAAACTAAAATCTTTTAAGGGAAAATATAAAAAATAAAAAACTTACAATTACCTGGTTGCATAAATATGCACACCCTGTTATAACTGGGGATGTGGCTGTGTTCAGAATTAACCAATCACATTCAAACTCACGTTAAATGGGAGTCAGAACACACCTGCCACAATTTAAAGTGTCATAATCCCGTACTGTCTGATCATTGTCTGTTAATTTTTGATTTCATTATCTCTGATCACTTATTTCCTAAAGAAAAATACTACTACAGCAGATGTCTTTCTGATGACATTGTTGCTAAATTCTTGCAGATTGTCTCCTCTATGCCATGGGTCAACACAACAGAAATAACAGAAATAAATGATGGAGAGTCTGCTCCATTCGTGATTGATAGCATGGTTGATGGTGTTACTGCCTCTCTGCATCGGACCCTAGATTTGGTAGCCCCTTTAAAAAAGAAAAAGTCTAACCAGAGATTTCTAACCCCTTGGTTTAACTCAGAAACTCGTGGCTTAAAACAGAAAACTCGTCAATTGGAAAGGAAATGGCGTTCATCTAATTCAGATGAATTCTACTTAGTGTGGAGAAATCATTTCTTAATCTATAAAAAATCTCTTAGAAAAGCTAGATCAAGCTACAGTATTATTCTGCATTAATAGAAGCAAACAAGAATAACCCCAGGTTTCTCTTCAACACTATAGCCAGGCTTACAAAGAGCCAGGACTCGGTCAATCCTCACATCCCCCCTTAGCTTTCTAGTCAGAACTTTCTGAACTTTTTTAATCTTAAAATTTTATCTATTAGAGATGAAATCAGTCAGATTCTTCCTACCGTAAACTCAAGTACATTAACTACTACAACTCCCTCAATTGATATCTGCTTAGATAAGTTTACTCCAATCGACCTCTTAGAGTTGGATAAAATAATCTCCTCATCTAAGCCTTCATCTTGCCTTTTGGACCATATTCCTTCCAGGTTATTTAAAATTATCTTCCCAATTATTGGTAGCCGTATTCTTCTTATAATTAATTCTTTTTTACCTCTGGGTTATGTACCACTGGCTTTTAAAACTGCTGTAATTAAACCCTTACTCAAAAAAACGACGCTCGATCCTGGAGTTTTGGCCAATTATCGACCAATCTCTAATTTGCCTTTCATTTCAAAAATCTTGGAAAGAGTTGTTGCTGTGCAATTATCTGACCATTTGCAGGGAGTTGGTTTGTTTGAGGTGTTTCAATCTGGGTTCAGAGCTCATCACAGCACTGAAACTGCCTTAGTGAAGGACACTAATGACCTCCTGATCTGCATCTGATAATGGACTTGTCTCTGTTCTTGTTCTTTTAGATCTCAGTGCAGCCTTTGACACTATCGATCATGCCATTCTACTTGATAGATTAGAACACTTTGTTGGACTGAGTGGAACCCCGTTGCAGTGGTTTAGATCTTATTTATCCGATAGATTTCAGTTTGCCCATATCAATGATGAATTTTCTTCCAACTCTAAGCTCAGTCACGGAGTTCCACAGGGATCTGTGTTGGGCCCTACTCTTTTTAGTCTATATATGCTCCCGTTAGGCAATATCATCAGAAAGCACTGTTGACATTTTCACTGTTACGCAGACGACACACAACTATACCTGTCAATGAAGCCCGATGATTGTAATCAATTAGCCAAGTTAGATGCCTGTCTTATGGACATCAAAGCTTGGATGACTTGTAATTTTTTATTATTAAACTCTGATAAGACTGGAGTCATTGTTGTTGGCCCAAAACATCTTAGAAATTCCTTTTCAAATTATGCCCTTAATTTAGATGCTGCCACTCTCACTCTGAACAGTTCTGTGAGGAACCTTGGTGTTATTTTTGATCAAGATTTGTCCTTTAATTCACATATTAAAACTGTTTCTAAGACTGCCTTCTATCATCTACGCAATATTGCCAAGATCAGGAGCATCTTGTCTCTGAATGATACTGAGAAACTGATTCACGCCTTTGTCAGCTCTCGATTAGATTATTGTAATTCGCTATTATCTGGTTGTCCTAAAGTATCCTTAAAAAATCTTCAGTTGATTCAAAATGCTGCTGCTAGAGTTTTAACTGGTTCTAGAAAAAGAGATCACATCTCCCCGGTTCTGTTCTCCCTTCACTGGCTTCCCATAGAATTTAGAATCAAGTTTAAAATCCTTCTTCTTACTTTCAAAGCTCTTAACAATCAGGCCACCAGATATATAAAAGATCTGATATTACCATACCACCCTAATAGAGCATTACACTCCCAAAATGCTGGCTTACTTGTGGTGCCCAGAATCTCCAAAAGTACAGTGGGAGGCAGAGCCTTCTGCTACCAAGCCCCTTCTCTCTGGAACCAGTTACCACTGTGGGTCGGGGAGTCAGACTCGGTCTCTGTTTTTAAGAACAGGGTAAAATCCTTCCTTTTTAATATAGCTTACGTTTAAGGAGGGATTTTGTGTCTCTTAACCCCACTTTTGTTCTGTTGTTATCTGGTCCATACTGCTGGTTGACCTCCAATAATGTACTTGGCATCTTACTGTTTTGTTCTTTATGTCTGTCCTCTCCATCCTCCCTATCCCCTCACCCCCAGCCAGTCGCAGCAGATGACTGCCCCTCCCTGAGCCTGGTTCTGCTAGAGGTTTCTTCCTGCCAAATGGGATTTTTTCCTCTTCACGGTCGCATAGTGCTTGCTCATAGGGGATCGTCTGATTGCTGGTTTTTCTGAGACTGTGTGGTTTTTTTCTGCACTGTGGCACCACGAGACAGCTTCTGTTGTGATGTGGCGCAGTATAAATAAAGCTGAATTGAATTGAATTTTTGAAGTCACGTCTTACAGCACATGCCATGGTCCGCAGAGAGCTTTGGAAGCATCAGAGGAATCTCATTGTTCAAAGGTATCAGTAAGGAGAAGGGCACAAAATAATTTCCAAGGCATTAAATATACCATAGAACACAGTGAAGACAGTCATCATCAAGTGGAGAAAATATGGCACAACAGTGACATTACCAAGAACTGGATGTCCCTCCAAAATTGATGAAAAGATGAGAAGAAAACTGGTCAGGTAGGCTGCCAAGAGGCCGACAGCAACATTGAAGGAGCTGCAGGAATTTATGGCAAGTACTGCCTGTTTAGTACATGTGACAACAATCTCCCATCTTCTTTGTATGTCTGGGCTATGGGGTAGGGTGACTAGACAGAAGCCTTGTCTTACAAAGAAAAACATCCAAGCCCGGCTACATTTTGCAAAAACACATTTGAAGTCCCCCAAACGTATTGTTGGAAAATGTGTTATGGTCTGGTGAAACCAAGGTTGAACTTTTTGGCCATAATTCCAAAAGGTATTTTTGGCGCAAATACAACGCTGCTCATCACCAAAAGAACACCATACATACAGTGAAGCATGGTGGTGGCACCAACATGCTTTGGGGCTGTTTTTCTTCAGCTTGAACTGGGGCCTTAGTCAAGGTGGAGGGAATGATGAACAGTTCCAAATACTAGTCAGTGTTGGCACAAATCCTTCGGGCTTCTGCTAGAAAGCTGAAGATGTAGAGAAACTTCATCTTTCAGCACGACAATGACCCAAGGCACACATCCAAATCAACAAAAGAATGTCTTCACCAGAAGAAGATTAAGTTTTTGGAATGGCCCAGCCACAGTGACATAAATCTAAGGAAACATCTGTGGAGTGATCTGAAGAGGGCTGTGCACAGGAGATGCCCTTGCAATCTGACAGATTTGGAGCATTTTTGCAAAGAAGAGTAGGCAAATGTTGCCACATCAAGATGTGCCACACTGATAGACTCCTACCCAAAAAAGACTGAGTGCTGTAATAAAAGCCAAAGGTGCTGCAAGAAAGTATTAGTTTAAGGGTGTGCATATTTATGCAACCAGGTTATTGTACTTTTTTTAATTTTTCCCATTAAAAGGTTTCAGTTTGTTTTTCAATTGGGTTGTACAGGTTATATATAGGTCACATTAATTGCGGAAAAAGTTTGGAAATGATTTATCTTGGTCCCATTGTTTTACATCACAAAAACCTGGCATTTGAATAGGGGTGTGTACATTTTTTATATCCACTGTATATCGCCCAGCCCTACTGGCTCGGGTTACTGTACCACTCTGGTCCGCTGTCAACCTGTCTGGAACCCTTACCAGCCACTACACTCACTAACGGTCTGTAAGTCCCCCCAAATAATAAACAATCACTGTGGTCCATAAATTCCCACGGTGTGGGTTCCACTCAGCTAATATTTACCTGTTTAAACAAAAACACTTTCTTTGCCTTAGTCACTGCCTCCTTGTGTTTGTGCTCTGCATCTGGGTTGCTGTCTAGAATAAACATGACAATTACCTTGTTTCTTTTTCTTCTGATTGCTTCTGCTGCCTTTATTTTTTTTTCCCCTTTCTACCAGTCCCCCTGTGCTTCCCTAGACTTACAAAAAATATATACACTGAAGATATGACAAATAAATAGACTAAAAACTAAATAAAGGTGAAGGAGTTCACAAAAGTGCTTTGAAGACCAAAGAAAATAACTTAATTGACCTACCTCCGTTTTCCCTGAATTTGTAGTGTACAGTTTAATAAGTTTATTTTTAGGGGCAGATTTACTAACGTGCTGTGCCATCACAAAACCCTGTTTTGGCATTAAAAAAACTACTGTCGACATTTACTAAACAGCGCAGGGCAAAATTAGCGGTGGAAAGAACTATGTTAATTTTGCACCTGGCCTCATTGCATATGTATTTGTGGGCATTATGATGTCAAGCATAAATTTGAGGGAGAGGAATATTTAAATGACTGTCGCAAGGTGATTTACTAAGGTTCACTGTTGTCAGTCTCCTGCTAAATGCGCCAGGATTTAACGCAGCGTGTCTTAATTCATCTGCACCTGACATGATGGTGATCTTTAGTGCCAAGACACCGGCGAGAACAGAGGGTGCGTGGCCAAAGAGACAGAAGCTTCTCTCTGCACGTGACTTTATTTGGCATGACAGAAGAACAGATTATATGAATATCAATGGTCTCACAGAGATCGGTGTTATGCTGAACTGGACATCAGCCGGCAGGTTGTTTTTTTTTTAAATTTCATTTTGTGGAGAGCGTGAAATGAAGAGGCTGAATTTATTTCTCAATTCAGGTTTATTAACAATCACGTGTCTCCAACATCTTCTCAAACAGAAAAAGAGAACGAACTTCCCACATCTCCCCTTTTTATACCCGGGACATCAGAGTACAGAATCACATTGTCATTCACTCCCCAGAGACAATACATCCCCCCCCCCCCCCCCCCCCCCCAGGTCCTCTCTTCTCCACCTAAACCCTGGTGGTCAGGAAGTCTTCTCAGAGCCATTTCTGAAGACACATTTCACACCCTCCTGTCATCCCCAGGAGGTCCAGACATATTGTTCCTTCTAAGACGTGAGGTAACAGTGATATACATATGCAGCCTAAGCATCTCAAAAGTAATATACATATGCAGCTTAAGCATCTCAAATATGTGTGCCACATAACCCCCCCCAAACGTCGAAGATGAAACAATACAACATAGTCTAGACAACATGATAAAATCACAAACATCAGTCCATATGCTGTCTGGGCTTCAACCTTCTTCCGAACTTGCTGTAGGTGGGCTTCGCCGCTCCCGTGGCGCCATCCTGCAGTGAATCTGCTATCTGAGGATGAGAACTGTTAGTCAATCCCTGAGAGGGCTCTGGGGCCTGTTCCCTGGGGAGTCTGCCACGTAGAGGAGCCCTCACCACTTGCACAGTTTCATCAGCTATCACAAAAGCAGGTTTAAGTCTGTCTATAGCAATTGTTTCCCTCCTGTCCCCTAAATCTAGCAAAAAATGCTTATCACCTGTTTCCAGCACTCTATATGGGCCGTCATAAGGTGGTCGCAGGGTTGGGCGCTGAGCCTCGTGCCTGACAAAAACAAACTCGGCGTTTTTTAAAGATTTAGGTACAAAAACAAGCGGAAAAGTGTGATGAACGGGGCCCGGAAGCATGTTCGCTCCCGTGTCGTTCAGTGACCGCTGAGCAGGGCTCTGGCGGTCACTGAACGACACGAACTGGCACTTAGCTGGGTTGATTATTAACCCGTGCTCCCCCAACCTCCGGAAAACTGCCGTGAGGTGCTTTTCGTGTTCTTCTTCGGACGCGCTGGCTACCAAAATGTCATCCAGGTAGACAAACACAAAAGGGAGATCGCGTAACACCGCATCCATCATGCTCTGGAAAGTTTGTGTGGCGCCTTTAAGCCCAAACGGCATGCGCAAAAACTCAAAAAGTCCGAACGGAGTTATTACCGCTATTTTGGGAATGTCCTCAGCGCGTACTAGGACTTGATGATAACCGCAGACTAAGTCTATTTTAGAAAAAATGCGCACCCCCTCCAGATGAACCAAAAAATCTTGAATATGGGGGATTGGGTAGCGGTTGTGCGCTGTGGCGTTGTTCAACCTGCGAAAATCACCGCAAGGTCGCCACGAGCCGTCAGCCTTAGGGACCATGTGGAGCGGGGAAGCCCATGGGCTATTCGAACGCCGAATGATGCCCAACCTTTCCAGGTTGGCGAACTCCTTGCGCGCTATGGTCAGTTTAGCTGCATCCAAGCGCCGAGCTTTTGCAAAAACGGGGGGACCAGCGGTAGTGATAAAGTGCTCCACCCCGTGTTTAGCAACGGCTGCTGAAAAAGTAGGAACCGTTAGTGCTGGAAACTGAGTGAGGAGTGTGTGGAACTTACCGCTTGCTGTGGCGACGTTGGCTTGTGCTGTGGGCGGGGACACTCGAGCTGCACAAGGGATAGAGTAAAACGAGAGTGCATTAACCAAGCGTCTATTGGGGAGATCAATCAACAACCCATGTGAGCACAGAAAATCAGCACCTAACATGTTGAAACTCACCGCCGCTATAATAAAAGTCCACTCATATGTGCGGCCGTGCAGGGACAGAAGTAGGGTCCTTTCACCGAAGGTCTTAATGCTTGAGCCGTTCGCCGCTGATGCTCCGTGACTCCCGGGGCCCGCCAGCCGGTCAGCGTAGGTTGGCATGATGAAACTCACTTGGGAGCCTGTGTCCACGAGGAATCGCCTACCAGAACGCGCATCCGTCAGGTAGAGCAGCTTGTTCTGTTCACCGAGGGCCGCAGCTGCTACCGACTCCCGGTCCTGGAGTTTCCCGAGCTCTGGAACTGACACAGCGGTATACACTTGCGTGCCCTCTCTGCGAAGCGACGATGGTAAAAACAGAGGTCGTCTCCTCCACGGTGTCAGGGCTTCGCCGCAGCCGTTGTTGGTGTATCTGCCTCCGTCACCTCTGGCCCTTTGCCGTTCCCGGTCGTTGCGCCGAGATCTG
This sequence comes from Pholidichthys leucotaenia, assembly GCA_020510985.1. Lineage (NCBI taxonomy): Eukaryota > Metazoa > Chordata > Actinopteri > Cichliformes > Pholidichthyidae > Pholidichthys > Pholidichthys leucotaenia. The sequence goes on from CM035848.1 coordinate 178,838,774, forward strand.
CCGCTGCTGCGGTGGCCGTGTGCCGTCCGCTGGCGTTGAGGATCCGCTGCGCCTCCTGGGCTAGCGCGCGGAAGTCCCGCTGGGTCACAAACTGAGAGCCCGCCAGGGTCGCCCTCGTCTGCGACGGTAGAGTTCTCAGGAAGATGTGAGTGAAGAGGAAATCGTCGTTGTCTGAGCCTCTCAGCTTCAGCATGTCTTCCATTAGGTCAACAGGCATGCTTTCTCCCAAGTCATGCAGGGCCAGGAGTCTCTCAGCTCTCTCCTGGGCTGAGGGAGTGAAACGCTGAATGAGGGCAGCTTTCAACCCGCCGTATTTGTCGCCAGCGGGTGGGCACTGCACCAGGCTCCGCACATGTCGAGCTGTGCGGCTGTCGAGTTTGGCGATGACGTGGTAGAACTTTGTGTCATCTGCTGTTATTCCCCCGAGAGCGAACTGGGCTTCGGCCAGGAGGAACCATGAGTCCGGGTTGTCCTGCCAGAATTCCTGTAGCTTGACTGAGACTGCGCTTGCCCGGCTGGTCCCTGGCGAGTCTGGTTCGGGGGAATTGTCTCTGCCCATTATACATCTTAAGGTCACCAGTGTGGAGAGCGTGAAATGAAGAGGCTGAATTTATTTCTCAATTCAGGTTTATTAACAATCACGTGTCTCCAACATCTTCTCAAACAGAAAAAGAGAACGAACTTCCCACATCTCCCCTTTTTATACCCGGGACATCAGAGTACAGAATCACATTGTCATTCACTCCCCAGAGACAATACATCACCCCCCCCCCCCCAGGTCCTCTCTTCTCCACCTAAACCCTGGTGGTCAGGAAGTCTTCTCAGAGCCATTTCTGAAGACACATTTCACACCCTCCTGTCATCCCCAGGAGGTCCAGACATATTGTTCCTTCTAAGACGTGAGGTAACAGTGATATACGTATGCAGCCTAAGCATCTCAAAAGTAATATACATATGCAGCTTAAGCATCTCAAATATGTGTGCCGCATAACCCCCCCCCCCCCCCCAAACGTCGAAGATGAAACAATACAACATAGTCTAGACAACATGATAAAATCACAAACATCAGTCCATATGCTGTCTGGGCTTCAACCTTCTTCCGAACTTGCTGTAGGTGGGCTTCGCCGCTCCCGTGGCGCCATCCTGCAGTGAATCTGCTATCTGAGGATGAGAACTGTTAGTCAATCCCTGAGAGGGCTCTGGGGCCTGCTCCTGTCATCCCCAGGAGGTCCAGACATATTGTTCCTTCTAAGACGTGAGGTAACAGTGATATACATATGCAGCCTAAGCATCTCAAAAGTAATATACATATGCAGCTTAAGCATCTCAAATATGTGTGCCACAATTTGTTTATACCATATATAGCTTACTACATGAACTTCTATCCATAAAATAGGATATAGGAGCCCATTCTACTTGCAGTGGACATACAAATGGTGTCAGCCAATAGTGACTTTTTTTTCTCTTTTCTGCAGAAGTTCAGACTCGGACTCTGGAGTTTTCCTATCAGCTCTCCCTCGCTCTTGAAGCAAAATCTTCCACATTGTCAATTTTCTTCATTTTTTTTCTCTATCCATATTTCTATATTTACAGTATTTCTTTTTGCTGTGCATAAAATGGTAATTCAATTCCCTCTTCTCTCTATTTCTCTCTCCCAGTTCAGAAGACACAATATAGGAGGAAAACAACAATGAGATTATTAACAAAAAGAGCACACGGATCCATAGAAACGTCCCCCGAAATTGCAACACTGTAACTCAATGGCATTTATAAAAAGTTATGAACTGGGAGACCTGTAGATTTTGTTAAAACAAAGTCATTCACATAATAAAACCCCAGAGTCTCCATCAGACCATCTTGATGGTTCTAGTGGTAATAAAATAAACACGTTGGTTAAGTAATCAATTTATTCATGAGTAGTCCTTTTTTAAATTAGATACAAATGCTTCATTTATACAGATTAAACAAAAGAGTCTGTCATATTAAATGAAAATCTAAATTTTGAAACATGACAAACAAAATTAAACAATTTTAGTGGGGTTTGCACTTAAACAGATGCTTAAAAAAAGCTTTATATATTATGGTCCTCCGAACTGGCTGTGCCTGTGTTGATGACCCGCTTCCTCATCAGCTGTGCCTGTACGCAATTTTGCGGTGCTCTTGGTGAATGAGTGGGCATTATTGAAATGAAGTGTCTGTGTTCATAATTTTGCGTGTTGTTCGTAGATCGCTGGCAAAAATTGGCCACTCCCTTAGGCGTTCTGTCTAAATTGCGCACTTGCTAATTTGCGCCGCTTAGTAAATCTGCCCCTTAAAGGTCTGATGACACGTTTTTGACTTCATCTAATTTTTCAATACATAATACAATATGACGAAATAGGTTGGTCTGTGCAGTTCTAAGTCAAACAGGCTTTTTTTTCACGTGAATATCCGACGTTTTCATGAGCACCACGTCACCAATTGCGTCAGTGGCTGGAAAACCCCTTGGCCATGTTGTAACATCATTGACCGAACACAGTGCTTGGCTGCCCATTGTACACACAGGATGGAAGCAGTAGAAAACATCAACAATGGTTCCAGCACATGTAGTCTGGAATTGGTTTGTGTTGTCCAATCTTCAGATGATTATAGTTCCGAAGAATGGGATGACAATTAAGAATCTGGGGGCATCAGACCGTATAGGTTTGAACCGTGCCAAGCGGGCATTGTGCCAAGCGAGTCAGACTCAGAGAGTGACAGTGGAGAGGCACACATGGCCACCGCAGCAGCAGCGACAAACACACGGCAGGGAAGCACTGAGTGTTATGCATTTGTTACAGATATTGCAACAAATTATTTGTTCATAAATATAATTTGTTTAAACCTGATTTTTCAATAAAATCATAGCAGTGTATTCTCTGTGGCTCAGGCATTGGGTTTATTAAGTATTATCTTTATGTATTTATGTATAACCTGGTGAATCCTGTGTAAATCCATTCATCATGACTGTCCGTGCACTCTTACACAGGGCACGGAGAGGGAGGATGAAATAACAAGGATTTACGTGCAGGGTTCACCACAGCACATTTAATATAGAAAGACAGACAATTCCCAAAAAGATGAAGACGTACAAAAAAACACAAACACACTTACTGATGGCGTTCAGGGGCCGGCATCGCCCAGAGAATGAATGAGAGGAGACGTGTTAGCCACAGGTGCACCCCAGAGCCGACATCACTTCAAGGACGCACAAAAACCACGGCGAACATGGAGTGACTAACACGTCGTGAGAGTGCTGAAAATAATGGCAGACTAACAGCACAAATGACAATACTATGGACCAGCAGTGCATGACTGGCAAACGGCCACTAAGTACATGCACCGCTGGTGATGGTGCAATGAGAAGCACCTGATCGAGGACCGGGAAAGATGATCAGCGGGATTTTTAATCAGCTGATGATAATGATAGCGGGGATGTGGCTGGACCGGCGAGCGTCAGCATGCAATCACAGAAAGTAGGTCAAAGCTGCGCGCAAATCCATTAATCCTTCCCCTCCTTGTGCCCTCCTCCTGCATAAAAGCGCACAAGGAGGCTTATGACAGTTGTAGCTGAAGTGTTAAGCTCATGTTTTGTTTGGAGGAGATGAAGCCTTACACTGATTATTTTTTTTTCATATACAGCAGATTTGTTTTTCTAGCTTATCTCACACTTTTGTGAGATAAACAAACCTATCATCTGGTCAGTCACTGCAACAGATACTGGAGTCCACTGGAGTGCCACTGATAATATCTCTATCTGCCAAGAATGTGTCGCTAGTCCAGCAAAAGCTAGCGGTACTCAAATACTTTACAAGCAGTTTCATGAAATGGTCAGTCAGAGAGCAACTCATACCGGCTCGGATGTCGCCCAGGTTAACAAGGTCAGGAATTCCTGGCAGTGGAAGGTGAAGGACAGGGCTGCGTGGAGGAATCTGATCAGACCTAAATGAAACAGTTATTATCGCCCCCAACAGACTGCTATGATGATGATGGTGATGACTACTTGTCACCCTTTAAATAGGCCAACTGACTGATTACAAGTTTGTAGACACCTGTGATGTTAATTAGAGGACACATCTTGGTTGAACATGTCCCTATGGTCACATTATTTTCAATCTTTTCTAGGGGTACCATCATTTTTGTCCAGGCCTGTTTCATGAGTTTGTTTTTTAACCTCTTGCACTCCGGGATACCGCTGGCGGTCCCGTCTCTGCGTCCTAGTGTGTCCTAGTGTGCACTGTGCGTCTCAGTGCGCACTGAAAAAAAAAGCTACAATTCCGTTCTTCCGATACAGACAGCCGCGAACAGAAAGCCAAAGGAGTGTTTTGATTGGTTTAAATTTGATTGACCTCTCATTCGACTAATAAGAGCCTTGAATTGGGTTTCTGAAACCTTGAAGAACCAATGACTGAAAACCTAGCAAGAAGGACCCACCTACCAACGACTGCGAATACAACGAGCCAATTGAAGCAGAGAAGTTCGACGATTGAAAGCATGCGTCCCGTGCGTAAAATCTGTTTTGTGTAAGCTGCTGTGTGTAACAGTAGCGTTCACCAGTCTTTTTTTATTACTACTGTTCTTATTTGTTTTGAAAAATCGTTCGCCAAAACCGCAATCATGGAATCATGGTTTGACCGGGTCGCGTGACCAGAACCACGAGTCGTAACAAGCGGATCAGCGTCATTTTCGTCTGACAATGAGGAACAGATGTTCGCCAACAACACTGCTGTTGTGGACAGGTAAGTGTTATAAGCTAAATTATTCTTTATCACTGAAAATAGTAATAAAAATGACTTTTGACCGATCGGTAAATTACAACGGTGCGTCATGGCCACATGACGGACCGTTGACGGACCGTTTTTTTTGCGCGCCGAGCTCCTCTGTAGCGGGGGGGGGGTTGTTATCCTCTACATTGCAGATATTTTAGAATAATTTTTATTGCACTGTAGGTTATTTTTTCTTGTAAAAAAAGGCCACACATTTTTTTGTTTGGTTGTTTGTTCATTCATTCATTCATGAATGAATAAACAACCCCCCCCCCCCACACACACAGCCCTGAGTGTCACCTTTCATTAGAGCCCAAGATTAAGCTTCTATGTTGAATCATTCAAAAGTTATAGAGGTTTTTCCAAACTGTGCCATTTGGCACAATTTGTCACAGTTCAAAAACGCCTGGTAACAACCTGAGAAAAAAGCTGTGTAATATATTCATTTTTTGTGGTATTGTTACAAAATTTTGACCTCAGCTTGATAACACTTGGTTCTACATTTCTGTTGCATTTTCCAGCCAGTATCTGACAGCTGTGTGTTATTTGCAAGCATTTGTATCTAAAAAAAACCACCCAGGCAAACTTTATTTTCTTCAAGTTCAGTATGTTTAGATGACTGTTACTCAGTGGCAGGAGCACTTAGAGAGATTATGACTGTTTTGCCAAAAAAATTGAAAGTGTTTTCTTTTAAAAGAGACCAACCCCATGAAGATGCTGCAAAGGGTTGAAGAACAGCTTTTGATTTACTTTGGGTACATTATTTTTAGGCGTTTTTAGGGAAATTGACCAGAGTGCAAGGGGTTAAAATAATTCTGTTGAACCACAATTCAAAAGCATTGTTTGATTTTCATTGGTTAATTTTCATAGAATTTTTATTTATTGCCACTTTTGTCAGATTCAAGTTATTTCTGTGACCATTGTGGGTTTTTCTTTCATTAACAGAGGGGTACCAACAGTTTTGTCCATGTCTGTATTTTACCTCATCTTTGGTGTCTGATGAATTTTCTTTATTGCACTGAAAAGCCAGAGGTTGTCAGATCTACCAGCTTAAATTTGTTGTATATAACCCCTTGCAGAATTTCTTCCCAAAACATCTACTGTGTGGGCCACATCAATATAATTCTAAATGAAAGCAAAGATAGATCTATTCACTGAATGTTTAGTTTTGGTGTGTCATGTGTGTCTTTGTTAATTAGCCATCAGCCAGTGACAAAATATTTTAGGAACACCCTAATAGCATTGACAAAGCAGCCTAGTGTCATGGAAATCTGCATGAATGACACTTCTTGCTTATTTGGTGTTTTCTGCATATTAATAGGACGGGGTCATATGCCTGGACTCCAGTGGTCTTAACACCTTAAGACCAACTGATCCTTTTCTTCTATTAAGACAAAGCAAAGAGATATTGCATACCTTTGACATGTTTCAACTATCATCTGCAGTCTTCTTCAGAAAACATCATCTGACTTGTTAGGTCAGGTGTGTCAGGTGCGTGTGTGTGTGGGGGGGTGCAGGCTGAAAAGTTTATAGTGGTCACATTTGACCAAATGTGGTTTATTTTTCAACATAGTCTCCTCTTCGGTCCACACACTTCTTCCTTCGGTGTTGCAGAACTTGGATCCCTGTGGTTGAAAAATAAACCACATTTGGTCAAATTTGACCACTATGAACTTTTCAGCCCCCCTTCGGACTATGTGGATGGCCATAGCATTTCTTTGCGACACAACCTGTTTTAATTTTTCCACTATGTTCTACTGTTTCCAAACAGTGCTGACTGCACTGCTTCCGTGGTCATATGACTGCACACGCAGGGGATGTTTTAATTAAGTGATATTACTCAAGAGTGAGTTTGGTATTGTGAATATACTAACTCCAAGGTGTGATGCGGCTTGTGCCTTCCGCTATATCACACCTGGAGTTAGTATATTCATGATACTGTTACGAACTCGAGTGCAATATTGCTTTTATAGAACAGTTCTGTGAGCATAATTTATTAAATGACAGCAGTACTGGACAAAATATTATGATTTCTTTGTTTAACCGGTTATTTTGTGCAGCTGAGAAAAAAATAGTCCTGTGGCGCATATGTTGGGTTCATATTTTCCACAAATGTATGGCTGTATGTTTATTGGGTGCTTCACGTCTCGAGGGACAAAGAGGTCTGGATCTGCTGAAGTCTGCAGGAGATATCGAGGAGGTGTGAGATTCGGCCTTTGTCTCAGAGAAGATGCCCCACAGGGATTTCCGGATCATCGGAGAATAAGAGACAATGGTGAATGATCAAAGAGTTGCATTGTCACTGGGATTAAGTACCATGTGACTATATGTTTGCTAAAGCACCATGTGACTTAAGTTTCGATGCTCCAGAAGTGTAAGAGCGTGATGGGATATTGTTCTGATATTGTCTCTTTTCCTGCTTTGAGAATGCTAGAGATGTGTTCTGTTAATAAAGCTGGACCTGAGAAATAGCACTCAGCCTCATCCTTTGAGCACATCCTCTACACTGGTGACCCTACGACAAAGAATGAGCAGAGAGAATTCTCCCGAGCGGAGCTCGGCGGAAGCCAGCCTGATGGCTGCCTCCACACTCCGGCTGCCTGATTTCTGGCAGCATAGTTCGCGCTCCTGGTTCAGCACTGTCGAGGCGCAGTTCAACCTCCGGAGAATCTCGAAGGACGACACAAAATTCTACCATGTGGTGGCGAAGCTGGACAGCCACACGGTCCAGAGGGTGGAAGATCTGGTCAACCACCCACCGGACAGCGACAAGTACAGCGCATTGAAGGACGCGTTGATCAGCCATTTCACCCCTTCGGTACAACAGCGAGCAGAGGGGCTCCTAACGTTGACGGAGTCGGAGAACGACAGACCTGCGGACCTAATGGTGAAGATGCTGAGGCTGAAAGACTCCGAGGACGGCGAATTTATTTTCGCCCACCTTTTCCTCCGGACCCTGCCGCCAGAGGTGAGAGTGACCCTGGCAGATTCACCCCGATTGGCCAAGCGAGACTACCATGGGTTGAGCAAGGAGGCGCAGCGACTCGTCGACGCCCACAAGCGGAGCGCGGTTTCGACCGCGGCAGCTGAGCAAGGAACGACGCCCAGAGACGGCTTGGGGCCAGTGGTTGCGGTGCCAGATGCACCGACGACGGCGGCAACAGGTACCAGGCGACGCGGAGCTGATGACGGCCTGTGCTTCTACCATCGCCGTTTTGCAGAGAGGGCACACAGGTGCCTCCCACCGTGCCATTTCAAGCGTCCGGGAAACGCCAAGACCGGGGGTCGGTAGTGGCTGCGACCCTCGGGGAGGAGAAAAAGCTGCTTTACCTGACAGATGCACACTCGGGGAAACAATTCCTCGTGGACACGGGCTCCCAGCTGAGTTTCGTCACGCCTACCTACGCGGAACGGCTGATGCCGTCTGAAGTTCCCCGGGTGTCAGTGTCAGCAGCGAACGGCTCAGCGATTAAGACCTTCGGTGAGAGGACTATGCTTCTGTCCTGACAGGGCCATTCATTTGAGTGGACCTTTATTGTAGCGGCAGTCAGTTTCAACATGTTAGGGGCTGATTTTTTGTGCTCACATGGTTTATTGGTTGATCTTGCTAATAGACGTCTGGTTAATGCACTGTCTTTCCATTCTCTTCCCTGCACAGCTCGGGTGGCCCTGCCTACTGCACTGGCCAACGTCACAGCTGCGGGTGGTAAGTTTCATGCACTGCTCACTCAGTTTCCAGCACTCACAGTCCCAATATTTTCGGCGTCAGTGGCTAAGCATGGGGAGGAGCATTTTATCACTACCACTGGGCCGCCCGTTTTCACAAAAGCTCGGCGCTTGGACTCAGCTAAACTGGCCATAGCGCGAGAGGAGTTCGCCAACCTGGAAAAACTGGGCATCATTAGACGCTCTAAAAGCCCCTGGGCTTCACCGCTACACATGGTCCCAAAGGCTGACGGCTCGTGGCGACCTTGCGGTGATTTCCGCAGGTTGAACAACGTTTCAGCACACGACCGCTACCCGATTCCGCACATCCAAGATTTTTCAGTTCATTTGGCGGGGGCGCGCATTTTTTCTAAAATTGATTTGGTGCGTGGTTACCATCAAGTCCCAGTGCGCGCTCAAGATATACCCAAAACAGCGGTAATAACTCCTTTCGGGCTTTTTGAGTTTTTGCGCATGCCGTTCGGTCTCAAAGGTGCCGCGCAGACCTTTCAACGCATGATGGATGCAGTTTTATGAGACCTCCCTTTCGTGTTCGTCTACTTAGATGACATTTTGGTAGCCAGCACGTCCGAAGACGAACACGAAAGCCACCTTACAGCAGTTTTTCGGAGGCTGGCAGAGCATGGGTTAATAATTAACCCAGCGAAGTGCCAGTTTGGGGTGGCGCAAATCGATTTTTTGGGGCATCGCGTTTCGCCAGAACGGGCGATCCCTCTGCCCGATAAAGTACGCGCAATAACAAATTTTCCCCAACCTCAAACGGTCAAAGCGCTGCAGGAGTTTTTGGGAATGGTTAATTTTTATAACCGGTTCCTCCCAAGCGCAGCGCGGCTCATGCAACCATTGTACACTGCACTAAAGCCCACAAATAAGGTCGAATGGTCTCCGGAGCGAGAGCGCGCTTTCGCACAGGTCAAAACAGCCCTGGCAAACGCTGTTTTGTTAGCACACCCAGTTCCAACAGCCCGCATGGCGCTCACCACTGACGCTTCCGATTTAGCGGTGGGGGCGGTCGTTGAACAGTTTGTGGCAGGGACCTGGCAGCCGCTCGTGTTTTTCAGCAAAACCTTGCGCGATAGCGAACGTAAATACAGCGCGTTCGACAGGGAGCTTTTGGCCCTACACTTGGCCATCCGCCATTTCCAGTTCTGGCTGGAAGGGCGCCATTTCACTGCGTTTGTGGACCACAAGCCGTTAACTTTTGCGATGGCCAAGATTTCAGAACCTTGGTCAGGCCGGCAGCAAAGGCAGCTAGCCGCGATATCGGAGTTCACCACCGATATCCAGCATGTCGCAGGTAAACATAATGTAGTGGCAGACTGTCTCTCGCGTGCTGTAGCAACGGCAGGCCCCGTGGGGGCAGACTCTGTAGCCGTGGCCGCGGGCCAGGGCAGCGATGCGGAAACGCGCGCAGCCCCGGTCCGCGTAGGTTTAGATTATGCAGCCATGGCCGCGGAGCAGGTTAGCGATGCGGATGTGCGCACGCTCCAGTCTGGACCAACAGGGTTAAGGCTGGAGCACAGGGTGCAGCAAATTGGTATGCCCCCCCTAATCTGCGATGTCTCCACGGACGGCCTCGCCCTGTGGTTCCAGGTGCGTGGTTCCAGCCGCGTGGCGCCGCCGCGTTTTTGACTTGATCCATTCTCTGGCGCACCCGGGGGTGCGCGCATCGATTAAGATGGTGGGGGGAAAATTTGTTTGGCCCGGGTTGCGCAAACAGGTCAAGGAATGGGCAGCAGCCTGCGTAGCGTGTCAGTGAGCCAAAATACACAAGCACACTAGAGCTCCTTTGGAGCCTTTTCACATTTCGGCTAAGCGTTTTGATCATGTGCATGTTGACTTAGTGGGTCCCCTTCCGTCGTCACAGGGGCACACACACCTTTTGATGATGGTGGATCGCACCATGCGTTGGCCAGAAGCGGTTCCTCTGGCGTCAACCACAGCGGAAGAAGTTGCTCGAGCGTTTTTAACAGCTTGGGTTGCGCGTTTTGGAGTTCCGTCGGACATAACGTCCGACAGAGGTCCCAGTTTGTTTCCGAATTATGGTCGTTGATGGCCCGCAGCTTAGGGGTGAAGATACACCGCACTACCACGTATAACCCCCAGGCTAACGGTTTATGCGAACGCTTTCATAGGTCATTGAAAGCAGCCCTCAGAGCGTCACTTACGGATACAAATTGGGTGGACAAACTTCCATGGGTTTTATTGGGGTTGCGTTCTGCACCTAAGGAGGATTTGCAGGCCTCTCCAGCTGAGTTAGTTTTTGCACAACCTCTCCATTTGCCAGGGGAATTTCTTCCCAACAATCCTGCACCAAATTGCCCCCCCGCTCAGCTGTTGCAGAGCGGCATAGGATCAAACACGCTCCCTGGTCCGGTTCATCACAGTTTACTACGAGTTTTTGTGCCGAAGGCTTTAAAAAATGCGGAGTTTGTTTTTGTTAGACATGATGCACAACGCCCAGGTTTGCGCCCGCCTTATGATGGACCTTTCAGAGTGCTGGAAACAGGTGAGAAGCATTTTTTGCTAGATTTAGGAGGCAGAAAGGAGCTGATTTGCATAAACAGACTCAAACCCGCTTTTGTTCTGGCTGATGAACATGTGCAGTTGGCGAGGACCCCCCGCCGTGGCAGGCCTCCGAGAAGGCATTCTCCAGAGCCCCCACAGAGATGTGCTAACAGTTCTAATCCACAGGTGCAGGAAGACGCTGCAGAAGTAGCAAAGCCAGTTTACAGCAGATTCGGCAGGAGGTTAAGACCTAGGCAACTGGCGGATTGATTTTTGATATGTGATAATGTTTTTATGTCATGCATCTCTGATTATGTTTTGTCCCATAGTAGACGTTTGGGGGGGGGGGGGTCATGTGGCGCATATGTTGGGTTCATATTTTCCACAAATGTATGGCTGTATGTTTATTGGGTGCTTCACGTCTCGAGGGACAAAGAGGTCTGGATCTGCTGAAGTCTGCAGGAGATATCGAGGAGGTGTGAGATTCGGCCTTTGTCTCAGAGAAGATGCCCCAGAGGGATTTCCGGATCATCGAAGAATAAGAGACAATGGTGAATGATCAAAGAGTTGCATTGTGACTGGGATTAAGTACTATGTGACTATATGTGTGCTAAAGCACCATGTGACTTAAGTTTCGATGCTCCAGAAGTATAAGAGCATGATGGGATATTGTTTTGTCTCTTTTCCTGCTTTGAGAATGCTAGAGATGTGTTCTGTTAATAAAGCTGAACCTGAGAAATAACACTCAGCCTCATCCTTTGAGCACATCCTCTACAGTCCCTTCTAAACGTAGCCAACTGTTGCTAAACATCTCAATCAGCATGAAGACATCTATTGTCCTTTCACACACGTAAACAAATTAAATATTGTCAAGTGCACAAGAAAGTGTTTATAAAACATATACCTGTTGAGTTAATATTGCAGAAGACCCCAAAGCTGTGAAGGGGGTGCTGTCCGTGGCAGACATGGTTTTCTCGGCATGACACCTTGTTATGACGGAACTTTATTGTGAAGTACAGTGTGGTGACGTTGACTTCCTGTCACGTCACTGCACTGCCCTATATAGTGGGGTGAGCCGCCATAGCACAGCCTCTTGTGCTGGATGGCCACGCCAGGTGCTTGCCATGTACCGCCACATTATTTGTACATAGTTCTATAATAAAGCTGTGTTCGACGCTACTACCATCTCCGCCTCATTCATCACCAGGTTTGCATACATAACATTTGGTGACAGGATTAACTCATGGAGGCGTGCATTACTCCACTCCGTCCCTTCCTCGAGCTCCTGAGCGAACAACCGGTGCAATGGCCGCATTGGTTGGAGGCCTATCAAACATACATTACGGCGCTGGACCTTGGGAACCTCGATAAGGTGAGGGTACGTGCGCTTCTCATCCACAACCTGGGCATTGAAGGCCGGAGGGTCCAACGGATGCTCGGCACATTGGACTTGTATGAGGACGTCGTGCAGCTGCTAGCTAAATGTTTCTCCACCCCAGACAGCGTGACTGTTCGGAGAATTCACTTTTACCAGAGACACCAGCATGTAGGTGAGCCTATCCGCCAGTATGTCATTAATTTGAAGCAGCTAGCTAGCAAGAGTTGTTTTGGGCCGCTTGAAGATGAGATGGTACATGACCAACTGGCAGAGCACACGTGCAATGCTGAGCTGCAGGCTAGGCTATTAATGGTGTTACACCCCGGAGGGCGAAGGGGAAAGGATGAAGGCCAAGCTGTCAGACTTTGCAGCGGTTTATTGACTTTCCACCACACCCGGCACGGCACACTTACACAGCACATCAGCCAGCAATGGCCATATATCACTTGACACCATCTTCTTCACACTCTGGAACATTCGCTACTCTTCTTCTCTTGTTCTCTAACACTGTACAGCGTCTTATCACTACTGAGCGCCACCTGTGGCGCAAAAGCGCTACTGCTTTCACTGACAGTTTACATCTAAACAGTTCAGATTCAGTCCTTTAGTTGCATTTCCTATAAATGCTCCTATTTACCATTAACCATTAAATCACAGCCTTTTAGATACATTTATTAGGAATATTTATATAAGCCATTAGCATCTACTCAACACTGTTTTCTGGGGGTTTACTAGAGGTTGTCCAAAATTGACTTTTTCCTACACTCACCCCTCAAAAATTTAATGTCGTCCCGACATTACACCTTTCCCAAAACTACTGGGTTTTTTTTCACAGTTCACATTTGGTAACCATGTATCACGTAAGTAGGGTATTACTAAACAGGAGTCGGAGTTCATTAAAGTCCATAAAGATGCAAACTGGTAATAGTCCATAGTACAGCATGTATCTCCTATTCCATGTAATACATTTGTAGAAGAGGTCTTTATGCACGATAACCATCAACCGCTCCATCCATCATGGTGGGTATCTGCATCTTTCCTGAGAGTAAGGGTACTCAATCTAGTCATAGCCTACCAAATAAACCTTTGTGTAATGCCTGTGCCTTCGTAACACACTGAAAATCTCTTTTTCTTTTTTTTTTCTTTTTTAATCAACCATCAAAGTAACGTGGTAATGAGGTTGGTCACTACTCATTTACTTTCCAAAACATTCATGTCTGAACAATGGTTATCTCTAGCTTCTACACATTTGTTCTAGACATATGAAGTGCAAGGTTGGCCTAACTTATCATAAGTAAATCTCAATGGCTGTTTTCTCATTCTTGAAGGATACGTTTTAGCAGGAATCTCGTCAGGTCCCTCCTGGTCACTGGAACTGGACTCCGAAACCTCATCACCCTGGTCCTGGTCTGCCTCAGCTGGATCTGGGACCACTGGATTGTTGACCTCTGGTGCCAGCTGCACCTGCGTGACGTCATCTGGGTCCTGGTCCTCATCCTCCGGAGTAGTGTCACTGTGCGGGTAGAACTCCGGTGCATCGGCTCTCAGTGGACGGTGATTTTGATCCTTCCCATCTCGTAATCCGATTATGGCACTCCAACCCACTTTGCATCTGCAACCCCTCCGGTAATTGGGTGTACTGACTCGGCTCAAATAAGACGTCTTGTGTGTCTGGAAGTGAGCCTGCCCTGACACAACCTTTGACTGCTTTGGTTTGGCCCGCAGGAATGGTGACCAACTCACTGCCAACTTTTACCATTCCTTCTCCTAGCCTATCCTCCTCACTTTGCATCACTTTCAAAAACACTTCTGTTTTCTTACAGTCAAATGAGAAGGCTGCACTAACAGCTTCACTGATGGCACGTGGGGGTTTAATGCCCATCTTCAGGACATAGTCGATCACGTTGAACCCAATGATAGGCGGCTCTGCCACTCCATCCTCCTTCACCACTAGCACAGGAACTAAGAGTTCCACCGGTGGGCGACTAGCTGTCGGCAGCTTAAATGTGACTTCGACCCACCCTGAGAATGGAATCGGTGTCTGGTTCATTGCCCTCCCATTCAGAATACTTGGACCCACCAACTCGGCTAAGTCTCTGACGGTGGTGTGTGTCATTCATTAAGCAGACCTGTGACCCTGTGTCCCACAATGCTTGTGTCTCCTTGTCATCGAGGAAGCAGGTGATGACATATTTTTTTCCAACCAAATTGAGTAACTGTAATTGGCGATTAGGGGACAGTAGATTAACACGGACCGTCTCTTCAGGAGGTGCCTCGGCCTTAGCTACCAGCCTTGCTTCCAATCTCCGAATACTGTCAGTAACTAGCTCATACAGTTCTTGTGTGTTAGCTTGTTCTGATGTGGTTGCGACAGTATTGGCCGCCGTGTCTACTTGCCCTATCCTTCTTCTGAGTCTCCTTCCTATCCGACATTCCCTTGATATGTGGCCGCCGAATCCACATCTGAAGCAGTGGTCGCACTGATCGCCATTGCTGGTGGACTGACAGCTCTTGCAGCCACGTGCCCTCCTGGCTCTTTGAGCGTGAGGTGCTCGGGGAGACTCACGTATGGCCTTCTTGATCTCCTCCATGTCACTCTTCAGCTGCGTGACTATGTCCAGGAGCTCAGATTTTGTACGGGTCACTGTGCTTTGGGATTTAAGGATTTTACCTTTTGTCAATGGTGGGGGGGGGGCGCTCTTGGCCATCCACTCCTTCCTCTGTTGCATACTGACCCGTCAGATTTTCCACTCGGCATTCTCGAACTTTTGGTTCTTTTATGTGCCTCTTGAATTTTTGGTGTCGTTCCCATTCAAGACTGGCTGCTGCATTCGTCTTTGAAATCAGAAGCTCGTCAGTGACGGCAGGATCCTCCAAATAGCGCTTCAGTTGATACTTCACATCAGCACTGATCAGTCCTGTTTTCACCGCCCTCAGAAACTTCCTCTGAATAAGATCAGAACTAAACTGCTCTTCCGTGCCAGGCTCTCTGGATGTTGCTAAAAGTCTTTCCTTTAGCTCAATGGCGCGAAACAGGAAGTTCTGAGGTGACTCATTACTGTCTTGTGTGAGGTTTATCAGACGATGATACAAGTGGAACTATCCTCTTAATAATGCCCTCGCAGGATAATGCGCAGCTGTGGCAGGGTGAGATCTGACTTGATCTTCAGCATAGCGCGCAAACTCAATCCGGGACTCACTGCTCTGACAACAGCCTCAATTATCTCAGCCTCACTGTGCTTTTTCTTTAGGCCCATATCGATCTGGTGAATGAGACTGGAATAAGACAACTTGTCTTTTTGGCCCCTCTCCCCTATCTGCCCATTTATCCTAAACTCCCGTTTAATGGTCACTTCTGGCAGTAGGGGCGCTGCGGGGACCGCGTTCTGTGTCACAAAATGGCGGCTCTGTGGATGCGCGGCCTCGGGCTGTGTCACAAAATGGTGGCTCGGTGGCTGCGTGGCCCCGTCATCAGTCAGCCTCGCTATCTCCTCTTCAACCCTTTTAGCTGAATCAAGGATACTTTCATGCAGAGCGGCATATTGGCTTTGTAAACTGGCGAGTGCCTCTGTCTCCCGGCTCGTGCCGGCCGCTGCCGCCGCCTGCGTCGACGGTTCGCTTTGCTTAGCTTCGGTAGCACATGCTATTAGCTTTAGCAGAAATGCGCGGGCTACATCCTCCTCTTCGCTTTCAATGGTTTTTTCCACCTCCTCGATTAACAGTCGTATCAGCGTGTATTTTTTTGACGGCTTGGCTGGGCTTATCTTTGCAAATAAACAGACCTCGTTTAGCTGTTCGGCCTGTAACGGCACCAAGGCCTCGCTTAGCTTATCTTGTAGCTGCTCCAGTTCCATCGTTATGGCCTTTTTTTTTTTTTTTTTTATTTGCACACTCACCGTCTTAGACACGACTGAACCATCCTCTGCTACCAAGTTTTTGTTACACCCTGGAGGGCGAAGGGGAAAGGATGAAGGCCAAGCTGTCAGACTTTGCAGCGGTTTATTGACTTTCCACCACACCCGGCACGGCACACTTACACAGCACATCAGCCAGCAACGGCCATATATCACTTGACACCATCTTCTTCACACTCTGGAACATTCGCTACTCTTCTTCTCTTGTTCTCTAACACTGTACAGCGTCTTATCACTACTGAGCGCCACCTGTGGCGCAAAAGCGCTACTGCTTTCACTGACAGTTTACATCTAAACAGTTTAGATTCAGTCCTTTAGTGACATTTCCTATAAATGCTCCTATTTACCATTAACCATTAAATCACAGCCTTTTAGATACATTTATTAGGAATATTTATATTAGCCATTAGCATCTACTCAACACTGTTTTCTGGGGGTTTACTAGAGGTTGTCCAAAATTGACTTTTTCCTACAATGGCACCTAATGACTTGACATTAGCTAGAACTGTCGAGTTAGCTCTCCAGTTGGAGGCCTTCAATAAGCTAGCTCTGGAGCTAAATTGACGCCAATTATAGAAGCCACCTGAGCCGCCCACCACAGCAAATGTCACGGACTCGGACAGCGAGGATAGCTTTGATGACGACGTTACAGAAAACAATGCTGCCAGCCGAAGGACTGCCCCTGGAAAAACCCCCGTGCAAGAGTTGTGGGTCCGCGATGCACCGACATAAGGTGAAGGAATGCCCGGCAAGAGGAAAACGTTGTAGTAGATGTGGACACTTGGATCACTATGCCAGGGTGTGCTGTTCATCTTACCTGGGGAACCCATGGGAGAAATCACCCCGCCAGCCCCCGACGGACAACACTGGGAGTGAATGGTATGAAGAGTTAACGGACACCCTTGCTTTCAAGTCGGCCAGTTCTCGCTCAGTGTCAGTACCCATGCTGATGGGCGATCCCATGCTAGCCCCAGATGCCTCCAGTACTTGGCCACAGTTGGGTTTGGGGTCTGCAGCTATGACGGTGAACACTACAACATTTATAGAAGAGGACGGCGCCAGACCGACGAGCATGGAGTTACCACATGCTCAGCAGCAGCAGCTCATCAGGCTGAGTAAGATTCCACTTCGGGCTTTGGACTTGGTTTGGATTCAGAGTTATGAACAACCACGGCGAAGGTGGGCCAGATGACAGCCAGCAAAACATCAAGCACGTCTGTGGATAGTGGCGAAGTTGGGATCGGCGTGTTTCCGGTTGTTCGACGGTTTGATGAGGCATGCCAGTCAGCTACGATGTGTCCAGGAGGACGCTCCAGGTGGCAAGGCTGGACGGGAGTTGGTGATGGCAGTGTGGGATCCAGGCTCTGTCGTCCAGAAGCTCAGCCATTGCTCCGGGGGTCTGCTGCCTCCAGGGGCACGCCTGCTGAGGGGCTGCCCTGGCCCCCCCCCCATGCTGGTTTCTCCTTTCCCACCCAAGTGACTGTGTGGTAGCACTTTGTTGATAGTTCTATTGTTGTTGTTGTGTTTTATGTGTTTAGGAGCACAGCTGATTTTTAAAATTTGAATAAAGGACATTTTTAGTTTATCCGCTGGCAGAATAATCCACCGTGCCGTGCGGGTTGTGTGGTAGTCCACCCACCAACCCTATTTTAGGTTGTTCTGTGTGAATGTGTTAGGCCATTTGAGTACATTAGTTTTCATTATTTTAGAGTGTGATTCGGGTTCTAAATTGGGGTGGATTTGGATTGTGTGAATGGTTTTGACTTTCTAAAGGGGGGAGGAAATGTTATGGCGGCACTTTATTGTGAAGTACAGTGTGATGACGTTGACTTCCTGTCACATCACCACACTGCCCTATATAAGATAAGATAAGATAAGATAAACCTTTATTAGTCCCACAATGGGGAAATTCCAGGATTACAACAGCATAGGGATAGCAACACTCAGAGCAACAATCAGAAGGCAAGAAAAAACAACATCTAGTAAACATATATATACATACATACTACATATATAGCAGGGCGAGCTGCCATACCACGGCTTCTTGTGCCAGATGCCCACGTCAGGTGCTTGCCGTGTACTGCCACACTATTTGTACATAGTTCTGTAATAAAGCTGTCTTCGATGCTACTACCATCTCCGCCTCATTCATTACCAGGTTTGCATACATAACACACCTATTGCCAGAACACCATAGCTAGCCAGTAGCTAGTAGTTAGCATGCTAGCGATTAACACACTTTGCTTGCTTTTCTTTGCATTTTCAGATGAAACAAAGAGTCCATCACCACAAAGGTATTGTGGTTTGTTAATCAAGATAATAAATCAAATTCTAACACTGCCTATTTTTTTAAACAGATGTGAAACGACTTAATGACTGGAAGAAGGAAATGGTTGTTTTCAAAAGGGTGGGACTTCCGGGTCATGGATCTATAATTTTGTGTCAAACAGTGTGTCACTGTGGAAATTAAGGTATCCAAAACAGTACTGCAATTGCCAAAGTTGATAGAAAATTACTTGGTAATTAACGGTTACTAGAACACCTTTGAAGCACAGTGATACATATCAAGTGAAATTGGAGTGCAGTTATGGCAGATTATAGTAACTCCTGGAATCCCTATTGTCCAATCAGATTGCTCGGTCGGAACTAACTGTTGCATAAGTGAGTTACAGTATTGTGAATATACGAACTCCGGGTGTGATGCGGCTTGTGCCCTCCGCTATGTGGCGGGCATTAGACTGCCACTCCCAGAGTTACTATATTCATGATACCGTAATGAACTTGGGTGTAATATTGCTTTTATACAAGAGTTCTGCAAGTACAAATTATTAAATGACAGCAATACTGGACAAAATATTATGAATTGTTTGTTTAACCAGCTAGGGTGGCATGGTAGGGCAGTGGTTAGCACTGCGGCAGCACAGCAACTCACCCTTGGCCATGGGATCCCCGGTTCGATCCCAGCCCCTGACCAACAGTGATCTGTGTGGAGTTTGCATGTTCTCCCCATATCTGCGTGGGTTTACTCCAGGATTTCTCCGGTTTCCTCCCACAGACCAAAAACATGCAGGTTAGGTTAATTGGAGACTCTAAAGTGGCCCTAGGTGTGAATGTGTGTGAATGGTTAAGGGATAGCGCTGTACCGTGGGTGCTTCATCCATCCAGGTGGATGCCCTCAATTTCCCCTCTGGGGATCAATAAAGTATACAAAATCAAAAAAAAATATATATATTTTGCGCACCTGAGAAAAAAAAATAGTCCCTTCTAAATGTAGCCACTGTAACTGCTGCTAAACATCTCAGTCAGCATGAAGACATCTATTGTCATTTCACACACTTGTAAAAAAAATAATATTGTCAAGGGCAAAAGTAATTGGTGTTTATAAAACATACCTGGTGACTCTGTACTTCAGAAAATCCCAAATCAAAAATATCCAATGCCGGTCACCAGAAACACCGGTAGTTAGCCGGTAGTTAGTAGTTAGCATGCTAGTGCTTTACCACATGCTAGCGATTTAGCACATTTTCCTTGCTTTTCTTCTCATTTTCAGATGAAACAAAGAGTCCATCATCACAAAGGTATTGTGGTTTGTTAACCTTTTAACTGTCAGATTTCTTGCGCCCCCAGTGGCACAGTGCAGCAACTGCGCCTATCAACTGACTCTGATGTCCCTTTAACTCCCCAGCTGTACTGAGGATTTGAACTGATCTGCCAGTTCAGAAGGTGGCAGACACGCATTGGAGGAATCATGGCTGACACGGAATACACCAAAGAACAAGAAATCCTTATTATTATTATTCCTTTTTCCTTCTCTGAGCTTACAATACCAATATGGCCACCATGCATCGTCACATAAACGGCTTCATACACGAAAAATTGCTGCGGGATACAAACGAAATTGACGTGGGATAATCATAAGTACTTTGTAGATGTGTGAGAAAGCGCAAATGACTGACAGAATGCAAAATAACGACCACGATGGATAAAAACGGAGCAACCATGCCAGCCAGCGAATCCCCTTTGCCAACGGCAAGTGACATATTTCTTTGTTTCTTTACATTGAACTGATTTTCTGGTTCATATACTTTGAAGATAAGATAACAACATACCCCTGTAGAAAAAATGGTGTCAAAAAACAGAACCCTTCTTTGTGCAAATATGTCCAAAGTCCACTTGTGACTGAGTTATGTAATTCGATATAGTTGCCGCTATGGCGCACATTTAGGGCGCATATATGGTATGCATGTATGGCATGCATTTTCCCTCACATATATTTAGTAGGCATGACGGTGCATACTCTGGAGGCTTCACGTCTAAACGTCCAAGAGGACCTGACCCGGCAGAGACCTCGGGAGGTGTGAAGTGGTTTCTTGAGAGACGGGAAGTCAGAGAGAATGTCCCAGCAGGAGCCCCCGAGGCTGAGGAGTTGAGAGACAATGGAGACGCCAAGGAGCCTCGGAGGCTATATGTTTACTGAAGGACTGTGGGTTGGGGATGTGATATTTGATGTTGGGGTTTTTGTGTCTCTGGAGAGTATAAGAGCTGTGAAGAATGATTGTTCTGCCTCTTTTGCTGAGATACTTTGCTTGTTAGAGGATGTAGACTCACAATAAACCTTTCCTGAGAAATAAACTCAGTCTCGTTTGTGAAAGTCATCCTCTACACTGGTGACCTACGACAAACCATGGCCGGTGGCGGCGAGCTTTCCGCGCCGGACTCTTTAGGGGCCAACCGGGTTAACGCAGCTACCACACTACAGCTGCCCGATTTCTGGCAACATAACCCGCGCTCCTGGTTTACCACTGTGGAGGCGCAGTTCCACCTTCGGGGAATCTCAGCGGACACAACGAGGTTGTACCATGTCGTCGCGAAGCTGGACAGCCTCACAGTGCAGCGGGTGGAGAGCCTGACCAACCACCCACCCCAAGACGACAAGTATGGCGCACTGAAAGCCGCCCTCATTCGAGCCTTCACTCCCTCGCTGGGAGAGCGAGCAGAGAAGCTCCTGGCGCTGACAGAAGGGGAAGCAGACAGGCCGGCAGATCTGATGGCGAAGATGATGAGCCTGAGAGGCGAGGATGACGACAGCTTTATCTTCGTCCACCTCTTCCTCAGAATGCTACCGCCAGCAGTGAGAGTCATCCTGGCCAGCTCACAGCTACTCAGCAACCGTGACTACCACGAGCTGGGCCAGGAGGCGCAGCAGCTCGTCGACGCCCATAGACAGCACGCAGCCACGACGGCAGCAGCAGAGCTGAACGCACCCCCGCGAGACGAGGGGAGACCAGAGGCTGCAGCACCGGATCCACTGACGTCGGCAGCGGCAGATGCCAGGAGAAGCGGAGCTGACAACACTCTCTGTTTCTACCATCGACGCTTCGCCGAGAGAGCGCGCAGATGCATCCCACTGTGCCGATACCAGCGCCAGGGAAACGCCAAGACCGAGAGCCGGTAGCAGCTGCGACTCTTGGCACGAAGAACAAGCTGCTTTTCGTGACAGATGCAAATTCAGGGAAAGAATTCCTGGTGGACACAGGCTCCCAGCTAAGTTTTGTCAAGCCTGCCCACGCGGACATGCTGACGCCTGCCAGCGGACCCCTGGTGTTAGCGGCGAACGGCTCCACAATCAAAACCTATGAGGAGAAGATGCTCCTCCTATCACTCCACGGCCGCACCTTCGAGTGGACCTTCGTCGTAGCCGCAGTTAGCAACAACATGCTAGGTGCTGACTTTTTATGCTCAAACAGTTTGTTAGTTGATCTTGCTAATAGACGTATTGTAAATGCAATGTCTTTCTACTCTATCTCCTGCACAGCTCGGGTGGCCCTGCCTTTTGCACATCCCAATGTCACAGCTGCGGGTGGTAAGTTTCATGCACTACTCAATCAGTTTCCAGCACTCACGGTCCCAACATTTTCAGCGTCAGTTGCCAAACACGGGGTCGAGCATTTCATAACTACCTCTGGCCCCCCTGTTTTTGCAAAAGCCCGGCACTTGGACCCAGCTAAACTGGCCATCGCGTGCGAGGAATTCGCCAACTTGGAAAAACTGGGCATTGTTAGACGCTCGAACAGCTCTTGGTCGTCACCCCTGCACATGGTACCCAAGGCTGACGGCTCGTGGTGCCCTTGCGGTGATTTCCGCAGATTAAATAATGCTTCAGCACACGACCGCTACCCGATTCCGCACATCCAGGATTTTTCGGCACATTTGGCGGGGGCGCGCATCTTTTCCAAAATAGATTTGGTGTGCGGTTATCACCAAGTCCCAGTCCGCGCGCAAGACATACCCAAAACGGCAGTTATAACCCCTTTTGGGCTTTTCAAGTTTTTGCGCATGCTTTTCGGCCTCAAAGGCGCCGCGCAGACGTTCCAACGCATGATGGATGCAGTACTGCGCGGCCTCCCTTTCGTGTTTGCTTATTTGGATGATATTTTGGTAGCCAGTGCATCCGAAGTCGAACACGAACGCCACCTCACAGCCGTTTTTCAGAGGCTGACAGAACACGGGCTGATAATTAACCCAGCGAAATGCCAATTCGGGGTAGCGCAAATCGATTTTTTGGGGCACCGCGTGTCTCCAGAAGGCGCTGTCCCGCTGCCTGATAAAGTGCGCGCGAGAACGGATTTCTCCCAACCGCAGACAGTTAAGGCACTGCAAGAGTTTTTGGGGATGGTCAATTTTTATAACCGCTTCCTCCCCAACGCGGCACGGCTCATGCACCCATTGTACGCGGCACTACAGAAGCAAAAACCTGCAGCTAAGGTTGAGTGGTCCCCGGACCGGGAGCGTGCTTTCTCACAGGTCAAATCGGCCCTCGCGAACGCTGCGTTATTGGCACACCCGGTGCCAGCAGCTCGCATGGCACTAACCACGGACGCTTCCGACGTGGCAGTGGGGGTGGTTGTCGAGCAACTGGTAGCAGGGAGCTGGCAACCACTTGCGTTTTTCAGCAAAACATTGTGCGATAACGAGCGTAAATACAGCGCGTTTGATAGGGAGCTTTTAGCCCTGCATTTGGCCATCCGCCACTTCCAGTTCTGGTTGGAAGGGCGCCGTTTCACCGCGTTTGTAGACCACAAACTATTAACATTTGCAATGGCTAAAATTTCAGAGCCTTGGTCGGGCCGACAACAGAGACAGCTGGCCGCGATTTCGGAGTTTACCACTGACATTCAACATGTGGCGGGCAAACACAATGTAGTGGCAGATTGTCTCTCGCGCGCAGTTGCACTGCCAGGCCCCCAGGGGGCAGACTTGGTGGCTGTAGACTCGGGCCAGGCTTGCGGCGTGGAAGCGCTCACAGCCCCGGTCTGCGTTGGGTTAGATTATGCAGCCATGGCCGCCGAGCAGGTTAACGATGCGGACGTGCGCGCGCTCCAGTCTGGGCCAACAGGGCTAAGGCTGGAGCACAGGGTGCATCAAAGAGGTATGCCCCCCCTAATCTGCGATATCTCCACGGGGCGGGGGCGCCCCGTGGTCCCAGTTGCGTGGCGTCGCCGCGTTTTTGACTTAATACATTTGCTGGCACATCCGGGCGTTCGCGCGTCGATCAAAATGGTGGGAGAGAAGTTTGTTTGGCCGGGGCTGCGTAAACAGGTCAAAGAATGGGCCGCAGCCTGCGCAGCGTGTCAAAGAGCAAAGGTACACAAGCACACGCGGGCCCCTCTAGAACCTTTTCACATCCCAGCCAAACGCTTCGACCACGTGCATGTCGACTTGGTGGGACCCCTCCCGCTGTCACAGGGGTTCACACACCTTCTAACTATGGTGGACCGCACTACGCGCTGGCCAGAGGCGATTCCCCTGGCGTCAACCACAGCAGCAGACGTTGCGCACGCTTTTTTAACGGCTTGGGTCGCGCGTTTTGGAGTCCCGTCAGACATAACGTCTGACAGAGGACCCCCAATTTGTTTCCGAGCTCTGGTCATCCATGGCACTCAGCCTGGGGGTGAAAATTCATCGCACAACTGCGTATAACCCCCAGGCCAACGGTTTGTGCGAACGCTTTCACCGGTCATTGAAAGCAGGCCTCAGAGCGGCTCTCACGGACACAAATTGGGTTGATAAGCTTCCATGGGTTTTATTAGGGTTGCGTTCAGCACCTAAGGAGGATTTGCAAGCCTCTCCAGCCGAGCTAGTCTTCGCCCAACCTCTCCGGTTACCGGGAGAATTCCTTCCTGAGAACCCCGCTCCAGATCGCCCCCCCCCCCCGCTCAGCTGCTGCAGAGCGACGCGGGATCAAACACCCTCCCCGGTCCAGTTCATCACAGTTTTCCACGCGTTTTTGTGCCTAAAGCCTTAAAGAATGCAGAATTTGTCTTTGTTAGACGCGACGCACAGAGGTTAGGTTTAAGACCACCTTATGATGGACCGTTCAGAGTGTTAGAAACCGGGGTTAAAGCATTTTTTGCTCGATTTGGGAGACAGGAGGGAATTAGTTTGCATTAACAGACTCAAACCCGCTTTTGTGTTAGCTGATGAACAGGTGCAAGTAGCCAGGGCCCCCCGCCGTGGCAGGCCACCGGGGAGACACTCTTCTAAGCTTTCACAACGATGTGCTAATGACTCTGATCCACAGATGCAAGAGACAGCCACAGGCAGAGCAAGACCTGCTCACAGCAGGTATGGCAGGAGGTTGAAGCCCAAGCAGTTGGATGTGTGATATGTTGTGCCATTTTTTTTTTTCGTTCTGTGTGATATGTCATGATTCTATGCATCTGGGGTGTAAGTTGTCCTTATTTAGACGTTTGGGGGGGGGGGGGGTTATATGACGCGCATTTAGGGCGCATATATGGTATGCATGTATGGTATGCATTTTCCCTCACATATATTTAGTAGGCATGACGGTGCATACTCTGGAGGCTTCACGTCTAAACATCCAAGAGGACCTGACCCGGCAGAGACCTCGGGAGGTGTGAAGTGGTTTCTTGAGAGACGGGAAGTCAGAGAGAATGTCCCAGCAGGAGCCCCCGAGGCTGAGGAGTTGAGAGACAATGGAGACGCCAAGGAGCCTCGGAGGCTATATGTTTACTGAAGGACTGTGGGTTGGGGATGTGATATTTGATGTTGGGGGTTTTGTGTCTCTGGAGAGTGTAAGAGCTGTGAAGAATGATTGTTCTGCCTCTTTTGCTGAGATGCTTTGCTTGTTAGAGGATGTAGACTCACAATAAACCTTTCCTGAGAAATAAACTCAGTCTCGTTTGTGAAAGTCATCCTGTACACCGTGGCATTATGCAAATTAGATGTTTAAATTTATTCCTATCTGAAAGTTTGGAGCATATTCTACATCTTTCTAATTGACAGTAAGCCATTATCTCTTGCAACTTTCAAGTTATAGCCTTGGAAATCTCACCAGAGGATCTGAATATTTCTTGTCAAAAAATCTATACCACTCTTGACCACTAGGGGTTATAGTGCCAAATGGCACCTGGGACAGTTAGAGGGTTTTAATGGAGTCAATAAATCAAACTCCAACGCTGCCTATTTTTTAAACAGATGTGAAATGGCTTAATGACGGGCAGAATTAAATCGTTGTTTTCAAAACGGTGGGACTTCCAGGTCACGAATGCATAATTTCTTGTCAAACAGCACCTCACTGTGGAAATTAAGGTATCCAAAACAGTACTGCGATTGTCAGAGAGCTGATAGAAAATTAGTGCTAGTACAGTAATTTAACACTTACCAGAGCACCTTTGACGTGGAGTGATAAGTGAAATTGGAGTGGAATTATTGCAGATTAGAGAGATAGATGTACTTTATTGATCCCAAACTGGGAAATTACAGTGTAACAGCAGCATGACACAGTAAGATGACCCAAATCAACAGAAATACACACAGCATAATAGAAAAGGAATTACCCAGGGAAGTAAAAATGCTTAGATAACTTTATATACTACATACAGTGGGGCAAAAAAGTATTTAGTCAGCCACCAATTGTGCAAGTTCTCCCACTTAAAAGATGAGAGAGGTCTCCAATTTTCATCATAGGTATACCTCAACTATGAGAGACAAAATGAGAAAAAAAAATCCAGAAAATCACATTGAAGGATTTTTAATGAATTAATTGGTAAATTCCTCAGTAAAATAAGTACTTGGTCAATAACAAAAGTTCACCTCAATACTTTGTTAAATACCCTTTGTTGGCAATGACAGAGGCCAAACGTTTTCTGTAAGTCTTCACAAGGTTTTCACACACTGTTGCTGGTATTTTGGCCCATTCCTCCATGCAGATCTCCTTTAGAGCAGTGATGTTTTGGAGCTGTCGCTGGGCAACATGGACTTTCAACTCCCTCCAAAGATTTTCTATGGGGTTGAGATCTGGAGACTGGCTAGGCCACTCCAGGACCTTGAAATGCTTCTTACGAAGCCACTCCTTCGTTGCCTGGGCGGTGTGTTTGGGATCATTGTCATGCTGAAAGACCCAGCCACGTTTCATCTTCAATGCCCTTGCTGATGGAAGGAGGTTTTCACTCAAAATCTCACGATACATGGCCCCATTCATTCTTTCCTTTACACGGATCAGTCGTCCTGGTCCCTTTGCAGAAAAACAGCCCCAAAGCATGAAGTTTCCACCCCCATGCTTCACAGTAGGTATGGTCGTCTTTGGATGCAACTCAGCATTCTTTCTCCTCCAAACACAACAAGTTGAGTTTTTACCAAAAAATTCTATTTTGGTTTCATCTGACCATATGGCATTCTCCCAATCCTCTTCTGGATCATCCAAATGCTCTCTAGCAAACTTCAGACGGGCCTGGACATGTACCGGCTTAAGTGGGGGGACACGTCTGGCACTGCAGGATTTGAGTCCCTGGCGGTGTAGTGTGTTACTGATGGTAGCCTTTGTTACTTTGGTCCCAGCTCTCTGCAGGTCATTCACTAGGTCCCCCCGTGTGGTTCTGGGATTTTTGCTCACCGTTCTCGTGATTATTTTGACCCCATGGGGTGAGATCTTGCGTGGAACCCCAGATTGAGGGAGATTATCAGTGGTCTTGTATGTCTTCCATTTTCTAATAATTGCTCCCACAGTTGATTTCTTCATACCAAGCTGCTTACCTATTGCAGATTCAGTCTTCCCAGCCCGGTGCAGGTCTACAATTTCGTTTCTGGTGTCCTTTGACAGCTCTTTGGTCTTGGCTATAGTGGAGGTTGGAGTCTGACTATTTGAGGTTGTGGACAGGTGTCTTTTATACTGATAACGAGTTCAAACAGGTGCCATTAATACAGGTAACGAGTGGAGGACAGAGGAGACTCTTAAAGAAGAAGTTGACCAAATACTTATTTTACTGAGGAATTTACCAATTAATTCATTAAAAATCCTTCAATATGATTTTCTGGATTTTTTTTTCTCATTTTGTCTCTCATAGTTGAGGTATACCTATGATGAAAATTGGAGACCTCTCTCATCTTTTAAGTGGGAGAACGTGCACAATTGGTGGCTGACTAAATACTTTTTTGCCCCACTGTACGTAGGCTACTAGTAGGTTGAATGTCAAGTCAGGCACTGGTTTGCTTGCTACCGGAAAACCATGAAAACTGGTACTACCTGTCTTATGGGTTGGGCTGTCAGCGACTCAACCGGCAACCCGGCCCTTCCGAGGGTGTGGAGGGTGAAACTGGGCATCCTGGTAGAACTAAAAACAATATCTGTCACAGGTCTGTGGTGGACCATCCCCAGTCACATGGGGTGAGACTGGCCATCCTGGGAGATAAGCACATCTGGTGCAAGGTCTGTGGTGGACTTTTGCCAGTCAGTGCATCGTGACATGCACTACACATAGAGCAGAGAAAAAGAAACCTATCATCTGGTCAGTCACTGCAACAGATACTGGAGTCTGTTTGTTTTGGCCTGTCCTTGTCACTGATAATAGCTCTATCTGCTAAGAATGTGCCACTAATCCAGCAAAAGCTAGCAGTACTCAAATACTTTGCAAGGAGTTTCTGTCATGGTCTGAGCGCCGATCTCGTCCGCGCTAGGGTCATGCAGTATTTTCCTCCCATTCTGTATTTATTCCTAGTGGGCTCTCAGAGCTCTTATTCTGACAGCGTCTCTGCGGGGGTTCCGGCTGTCAGAGCCAAGCAGTAACAGCTGGTTTTGATTCAGGTGATGACACCCTCATCAGCTGATTAATCATCTTGCCCTATTTGTGCCCTTCAGAGGTAAAGTGGGCTAGCCCACAAAACCATTATTTTGAGAAAATGAGCTCTAAAGTTGAAATATTCTCAAAAAATCAGTGTGCCTATATCATTAAAAAGTTACCCCCTATAATTACCTTCAAAGTGTGAATAAATAAATATGAAAATATATTTAAATCACATATTCACAGCAATAAGAGAGTAGGGGTTAAAAATGTGGGATAGCCCACTTTACCTCTGAAGGGCACATTTAAGGGAGCAGCTTCTGTCACTCCGGGCTGCGACCTCGCCTTATCCAGACTGGTTTCCCTACATCTGAAGCCAGTTCCTTTCAGCGTTAAGTTCCGCCATGGCTATTCGCATGTAAGTGTTGTATCCTTGTCTCCCGTCAGCTTTCCTACTTCTCAGTTTATCATTGGTGAGTCCTAGTCTTAGTCTTTATTTGTGTTTTGCCCCAGGTGGCTCATTATTTTGCATCCTTGTTCTCCTTTAATAAATATGCAAACTCTATGGCTGCCTATAGCGTCTCATTAGTGGTTCGCGAGGACTGCACCATGACAGTAGGTCACAGCCAAGTGAGACGCCAGCGACCGTGAGTTTGCACTGTTTGGGCTTGTAGTTTTTCCTTTTGTGTGTACCAGTGTGCTGGGAGATGGCGGCACCACCCAAGGGCTATGCCATGAGTTTAGGCTACGAGCTAGTCATGGCTCTCATCGAGATCAATGGGATCCTCTCCAGCGCTCGCAGTCACCCTGTCCCCAGCGGCTCAAGCTGGTATCTGGACCTTGCTGAGGCGACCATTAACCGCCATCCTTGCTACGCTGACTACCATGAAATCACAGCGAGGATGGCGGACATCTCTGATCACCGGGAGAAGCTCCGTGGGCTGAAAGGAAACTCCGGCAGGAAGCCGAAGAGGAGACATCCTCACTCCTCGTCTCGGGATGCCATTCCTGTCCCCTGTCCAGTCCAGGAGTTCGCACCACCCAGGGGTCATCCCCAGCGGAGGAAGACATCAGCCGGGATTCCCTCGGCAAAGCCTCAGCGAGAACCCCGTCCGGATCCAGTTCCGGGTCGCCGAAGGGACTCTGTCTCCCAGCCAGCTGTTACTCCTGCGTCACGACAGGAGGAAAACCCAGCAGCCTCTGCCTCTGGGTCTCCTGTCCCTGCTGTTTCGTCAGCTCCTCGTTCCTGGATCGCCTTGGCTGTTCCTCCCTCCTCCTCAACGCTCTCCCCAGCTGTCGTGAGCTCCACGAGTCCTGCTCCGGCGATGCCCGTCATCAATCCTGTGCGAGTGGCTCCTCCTCATCTTCCCGGGAGGCCCTCCGTCACCATCCAGTGGGGGAAGGGAAGAGCCAAGCCCGCTGCAGCAGCTTCCACCGGCCCTCAACGGAGCAGGCAAGTGCCTTTTCTTTCTTTTCTTTCACTGGGTGAATTGCCTTGTCTGACCCCTGAGGGTGGAGTTTGGGGTTCACAGTCCCCTGAGCTCCCTCCACCTGCTGCAGTGATTAATTATGAACCTGCTACCTTTGTATCACTTTCCCCTGAGCGTTCCTCGGCGCCATGTCTATGCCGTTGGATGAGAAGGGAGCCAGCGGGCCTGGAGAGCCTGGTTCCAGCCCCGCAGCCACGACACGGGCAGAGGAGGAGGGCAGACTGCAAATTGGAGCCTGCGCCGACGAGCAAGCATCCCCGGGTCTCCATGGAGGGACAGTCTGACCCGGCAGGTCACGGATCCCCTGCCACCACGCCGTGCGGGCCCTCAGCATGGACGTCAGTGTGAGGGAATCCCCGGACTGTGGACACCATCATGCCGGCTGCGGAGCCCGCCATAGCTGAGCGGGAACCAGAGGAGGACCTTCTACTTGCTGAACCCGGATCGCTGAAGTCCTGGATGGCGGCAGAACTCAAGATCAGGCAAGTGCTCTATTTTAGCTTTCTCCTGTCTATTCTGGAGCATTTTTGCCTGTCTCTCGGGGAGACGAGCCGGGTGCAGCCGTCCGCTGCATCCGAGCTTGTCTCGCTGGGCTCTGTCGCTGCCGGTGATCCTGATCCAGGTTCTCTTTCTTCTCCTGAGCCTTCTCCCAGGGTCACCAGTGTTGAGCCGATTCCGGTCGCTGTTCTGGAGGTTCCGGGTTTGGGTTTGGAGGCCGTCCCTGGTGCTGCACCGGCCCAGTCGGGGTCTGTCGTGGGTGCATCTCTGACCCAATCGGGGTCCGTCGTGGGTGTGGTTCCGGCCCAGTCAGGGTCCATTGCGGGTGCTACATTGACCCAGTCGGGGTCCATCGTGGGTGTGGTTCCGGCCTAGTCGGGGTCCGTCGTGGGTGCAGCACGGTCCTGCTTGGGATCCAACGATCCCAACAGCGATCCAACAAGGATCCAACAGCGCCAGTCCGTGTGGAGTTCGGAGAAGGAGCTGCAGATCCTCTGCCAATCGATGCCGTACTGGTCCCTCATTGTTTCCCCGATCCCTTTTCTCCTCCACCTGGTGCCGTTGGGATTACCCTTACTCGACCTGGCTCTCCCTCATTATCCCTTTCGGTAGGGAGGCTGCCTCCGAGCTCTTCCCTTCGGTCCTGGTGGCCTTTTGACATGGGTCGGCCGCCTGGGAGACTCCTTCACCGGTTCGGCGTTCTGGGTCGGCCACCCGACAAACTGGATTCTTTGGCGACCTGGTCCGGCCGCCAGAGGTACTGTTTCTCCAGGCCTGGGACTGGGTTAGGCTGCCTGAACTCATCCTTGTTCCCCTGCCTGCGATCTGGATGCTAGATGCGGGTAGACCGCCTGAACTATTGTTTTCTTTATTCCATTGTGCTCTGCCTTCCGTCATCTCTGTGGGTTTTTTTTTTCTCCTCTTCCCTCTCCCTTGAAATATTTGGGATGCGCTTGTGTTTTGTATATGAACTATCTTGAACTGTGTATTTTGTCGCCTTGTAGCGTGTGTTTCTTTTTTCTTCCTCCTCTTTTGTATTTGGTGATTGGGACTGTTTCTGAACTGTATGTACTGTATATCACCGCTATTTAGCGTGTTTTCTTGTTTTTCCTCTGTAGTCCGAGATAGGTTCTGTTATGCCCGGTTATTGGGACCCTACCTAAACTGTTTGTATTTCGCTGCTCTTTAGCGTGTGTTTTTTTTTTTTCATTTTCCCCCTCTGTAGTCTATATATGCGCTTTTGCCGCCCCGTCAGTTTATTTGGATTTGTGGAACTGTCTGTATCTTGCCGCTATTTAGGGTGATTTTTTTGTTTTCCCTTCTGTTATGACCTGAGCGTCGGTTCTGATCGCGCTCGGGTTAAAGTTATGTCTCGCTGCCGGCCTTGACAGCTGCGGGCGGTATTCTGGCCTCTCCGGGCTCCTATTGTGAAAGTGCTCGGTGGGGCTTCCGCCTGTCAACGGTCGGCCAGCTGTGTGTCATCATTGTCACTTAAGCTTAAGTACCTCAGCTTAAGTACCTTGTCTACTTAAGCTGAGCACTGGCGTCGTTAGGACGCAGCAGTGTCTGATCGCTAACTGATCGCCAACCTGGTCGTTTAACTGTTCACCCACCGTTCACGTTGCGGATGCCTGGACTGTATTCACACCTCGGCTGCCTTGGGCTTGACCGTCTTTCACCGGTACCAGTAAGTGTGCTACATTAGCCTTATTCCTCCCGGCGTATAATGATCTGTAAGTCCCTGCCTTAGCAGCCAGTGTGTTATTATTACCAAGCCTGACTGTGTGTGACTGTCTCCTGCTCTGGACCTATAGTGTGCTGTATAGCCCTATGCTTCCTGTTCTGTGAAGACTCCTGTCATTATCTCAGCAGCTTGTGTTAACACCTTTTTCACCGTAAATAAACTCACTGAAAAACTCACTGGTGACTCTGTGTGCGTCTTATGCTGGCTCGCGAGGGCCAGCGCATGACACCTTCCTCTGGTTGAGACGCCTGTGTATTATGCTCGTTTAGCTTTGTATCTGTTATTTGCGTTCATTGTTCTGTCTTCTACCTGTGCATTATGGAGTATATTTGTGGGTTTTGTTTCCTTGCTCTGTTGTGCACCATGTTCATATTTGTTCTGTATTGGCCCTTGTCATTTTTTTTCCCGGTTCCATTCCTTGGTGGGTTTTTTTCCTTTTTTTTTTGACTCTTGCCCTCCGAGCCTTTTTCCCGCTCCACCTGCCCTGGGTGGGATTTCGTAGCCTTCGGGGCCGGGGGGAGGCTTGGATGTTACGTTTACGCACAGAGTGCGTTCCTTCGGGGGGAGTACTGTCATGGTCTGAGCGCCGATCTCGTCCACGCTCGGGTCATGCAGTATTTTCCTCCCATTCTGTATTTATTCCTGGTGGGCTCTTAGAGCTCTTATTCTGACAGTGTCTCTGCGGGGCTTCTGGCTGTCAGAGCCAAGCAGTAACAGCTGGCTTTGATTCAGCTGATGACACCCTCATCAGCTGATTAATCATCTTGCCCTATTTAAGGGAGCAGCTTCTGTCACTCCGGGCTGTGACCTCGCCTTATCCAGACAGGTTTCCCTACGTCCAAAGCCAGTTCCTTTCAGCGTTAAGTTCTGCCCTCGCTATTCCCATGTAAGTGTTGTATCCTTGTCTCCCGTCAGCCTTCCTAGTTCTCAGTTTATCGTTGGTGAGTCCTAGTCTTAGTCTTTATTTGTGTTTTGCTCCACGTGGCTCATTATTTTGTGTCCTTGTCCTCCTTTAATAAATATGCAAACTCTACGGCTGCCTATAGCGGCTCATTAGTGGTCTGCGAGGACCGCACCATGACAGTTTCATGAAATGGTCAGTCAGAAAGCAACTCATACTGACTCGGACGTCGCCCGGGTTAACAAGGTCAGGAGTTCCTGGCAGTGGAAAGCGAAGGACAGAGCCGCATGGAGGAATCTGATCAGACCTAAATGAAACAGTCATTGTCGCCTCTGACAGACTGCTATGATGATGATGATGATGATGATGAGTAGGTTGAATAGATGATGATCCTTATGAATGTATGGATAGTACCGATTATACAAAGAAGGATTATGAGGCACAGGATGAAATTTGAGGTACCAATTAGACTGTAAGGTGCCATATGGCAGCATTGTTATGACCAAAATTCAACATTAGAGTGAGTTATTGTACAGTGAAATGGCACGTGGCAGAAAAGATTTCATGTACCTGGCCGTTTGGCAGCAGAGCTGTAGTAGTCTGCTGGAGAAAGCACTCCGCTGTCTGTCCTGTTTGTTCGGTGTCCTTCTCTCCACCACAGTCTGAAAGGTCTCCGGCCTGAGACCAATCACAGAGCCAGCCTTCTTGATAATCTTGTCAAGTCTGTTGGTGTCGCTGGCTTGGAGTTGTACTGAAAGTCACTGGTGTATAAGGTGAAGAGAAAAAGAGAAAGCACAGTCCTCTGTAGAGCTCCTGCATCACTAACCACTACATCAGACAATACACTGCCCAGACGGACAGACTGTGGCCTGCCTGTCAGGTAGTCAGTAATCCAGGAGATCACAGAGCTGTAAACCTCCATTACCCGCAGCTTCTCACCCAGCAGCAATGGCTGAATGGTGTTAAATGCACTGGAGAAATCAAAGAACGTGATTCTCACAGAGTCTCCTCCTCCATCCAGGTGCAAATGAGCTCATTGCAGCAGGTAGATGTCAGCGTATTCAACTCCTAAATGGGGCTGATATGCAAACTGCAGAGGCTCCAGCCACGTCTTCACCTGCGGCCTCAGATGGGCTAAGACAAGTCTCTCCATGACCTTCATCACATGAGATGTGAGGGCAACTGGCTGATAGTCTTTCAGGTCTGATGGAGATGACTTCTTGGGGATAGGAACCAGGCAGAACATTTTCCACAGCACCGGTACTCTCTCCAGACTCAGGCTCAGGTTGTATAGGTATTTCATTACCGGAGCTAGCTGGTTGGCACAGGTCCTCAGCATCCAGGCGGAGATGCCATCAGAGCCCGCAGCCTTCCACTGGTGAAGTCTCTCCAGCTGTTTCCTCACGTGGCCTGTAGTCACAGTGATGTGGGGTTTGGTGCTGATGTCTTCGGTGGAGAGAAGGAGGGGTGAGGGGGGAGAGAGGTGCTGCACAGCGGAGTGAGGGTGAGTTGAACCTATTAAAAAAACGATTCAGCTTATCAGCTCTCTCAAGGTTCCCCGATGACTGTCTGTCTCTCCCCTTACATCCAGTGATGTGTTTCATTCCAGACCACACATCCCTCATGTTTTTCTGCTGGAGTTCTCTAACTTCATCCTGTACTGTCTTTGCACATCCTCAGCAACTCTCTCAGTTCACGCTGCACTCTCCTCATTTCCTCTCTCTCTCCAGACCTAAAAGCCCTCTTCTTGTTAAGAAGTGTTTTCAGGTCACTGGCGATCCATGGTTTGTTGTTGGGGAAACAGTGCATGGTCTGCGCTGGCATGGTTGTGTTTTCACAGAATTTGATATATTCTGTAATGCAGTCAGTCATGTTGTCTATGCCCTCCCCGTGTGGCCCACAGAGTACATCCTAGTCCGCCATCTCAAAGCAGTCCTGTAGTGCATCAGCAGCCTCTTGTGCCCACCTTCTCACAGTCCGTGTGTGAGCAGGCTGCCTTTGCACAAGAGGGACGTACCTGGGGGTTAACAGATCCAGGTTGTGATGGGATCTGCCGGGGGGTGGGGGGTGTTACAGCTGTGGCGGAGATCCAGCATTTAATTTTCTCTGATGGGCCAGTTAACAAACTGGTGAAAGTTTGGTAATGTTTTGTCCAGTGAGACATGGTTAAAATCTCCCGTGATGGCCATAAATGTGTAAGGGTGCTGGATCAATAGAGTGGCAGTAGTGGAGCTGATGATGTCACAGGTCACCACTGCATCAGCTGACGGGGGAATGTAAACAGCAATTACAATGGTGCACATGAGCTCTCTTGGCATGTAATAAGGTTGCAAACTCATGGCGAGCAGTTCAATGTCTGGGCTGCAGAGACATTCCTTTATATAAATGTGTCCAGGATTACACCACCTTTCATTCATAAAAAGTGCAATCCCCCCTCCTTCCTTTTATTGCTCCTTATAACATCCCTCTCCGCTCGGATAATCTTGAAGCCGGGTAAAGTGACGGTGTTGTCCGGGATGTGAGAGAGAAGCCATGTCTATGTAAAGCACATGATACTGCTCTCCTGGTATTCTATCTGCATCTTGACCAGTGCTGTGAGCTCGCCTGTCTTATTTCCCAGAGACCTCATGTTCCCCGTTATTAACACTGGTACTGTTGGTTTAAACTTTCGGTTTAAACCAGATTATAGTAACTTCTGGAATCCCTATTGTCCAATCAAAGTGCTCGGTCGGAACTTACTGTTGCATAAATTGGCAGTGCACGCAAGCACTCATACAGCATACAATACACATGTACACAACAGGAAGAGGAGAAAAAAAATAAAAAACAGACATGAGCAAGCTTACATTGGTTTTACCTTCCAAATGTTGGTTTCAATTTTATTTAACTTAACTCTCCAGCCCTACTACAAAATTTGTTTGACTTAGCAAGACTTTCTTTACCTACTTGCTCCACAAAGCCTCAACACTGAATCAGAGACATCAGGTATCACAGAGATGGTTATCAACTTTTTCTGTCAACCCCACCTTTCTGCTTTAGGCTCTGTGCACATTCATGTAAAAATGGTTAAATTATCTTGCTATGTGTGCAAGATGATTTAAGTATGCATTTAAAAGTAACGTGAACGTTACTTTTCCAAGCAACTACTTAATTTAATCATGCACTAATTTGGAAAATAACTCAATTACTTTTGAAAAGAAGTTACTGGTAACTGCAATCAGTTACTGTTTTTCAGTAACTTGCCCAACACTGTGCACTATGCTGCGGTAGCATGTACGCACATGTGATCTCACGACGCCGCAGATTATATTACATGGCTGCCCAGGGCCAGCCCTCGCTCTTGGCGCCCTACCTACTACCAACCACCCACTGTCCTGTACCACACTATTGTGTTAACCTTCATTAACACTAACCTCAACATGTGGATGTGTCCACCCCTATTTCCAGACAAACAATCATGTTTATAAGTTAAGGAAAAAAAAAAAATTGAATACATCAAAATTCTTGTGCTGGTAAGATGCATACAGTATTTCTGTGACAGTACTGAAGTGGATTATTTGACAAATCAATATTACAGATCTGATTTGCATAAATAAAATGACATTTTCTTCCTGCTGGAGATCTGTGCTCTTGCATTCTAAGAAAATGATAGTTAATGACCAAAGAGCATTTCCAGCCAATTTAAAATCAAAACTCTCAACCTACTGACCAGGTGTTAAGTTCAGCATAACTTAACATGGTGATCTAGCCAAGTAAAAATATTTTTATTTATTACATTACACTGAAAACTGGTGCCTATGCACCAAATGATGGTTCAGAGTACCCATTCTTTTTGGAGTCTCTGACTGGTGTGCTGAAGAGTGCACCTCTTGGAGACTCCACTGTCCTACTGGGGGACTTCAATGCACACATGGACAACGACAGTGAAACCTGGAGGGGCATGATTGGGAGGAATGGCCTGCCCAATGTGAACCCAAGTGGTGTTCAGTTATTGGACTTCTGTGCCAACCACAGTTTGTCCATAACAAACACCATGTTCAAGCATAAGGGTGTCCATATGTGCACCTGGCACCAGGACACCCTAGGTCGCAGGTTGATGATCGATTTTGTTATTGTGTCATCAGACTTGTGGCCACATGTCTTGGATACTCAGGTAAAGAGACGTGCAGATCTGTCAACTGATCACCACCTGGTGGTGAGTTGGATCTGATGCCAGGGGCGGATGCCACTCAGACCTGATTGAATTAAATGTATAGTGAGGGTGTGCTGGGAACGTCTGGCTGAGGCCCCCTGTCCAGGAGGTCTTCAACTCCCACCTCCGGAAGAACTTGGACCACATTCCGAGGGAGTCTGGGTACATGGAGTCTGAATGGGCCATGTTCTCCACCTCCATTGTTGAAGCAGCTGCCCAGAGCTGTGGCTGCAAGGTTACTGGTGCAGCTTGGGTGGGTGCTGAAGCAAAAACTCGGGTGTGGGAGGAATTTGGTGAGGCCATGGAACAAGACTTTAGGTCCGCCGCAAAGAGATTCTGGCAAACTATCCAGTGTCTCAGGAGGGGAAAGCAGCTCCCTGTCCACACTGTGCATGATGCGGATGGGGTGCTGCTGACTTTGACTGGGGACATTGTCGGTTGGTGGAAGGAATACTTTGAGGATCTTCTCAATCTCACTGACACACCTTCCACAGAGGAAGCAGGGCTTGAGAATGAGGGGGACAACTCGCCCATCACAGGGACTGAGGTCACCGAAGTGGTTAATAAACTCTTAGGTGGCCGGGCTCCGGGGGTGGACGAGATTCGCCCTGAGTACCTCAAGGCCCCTGGATGTCGTAGGGCCATCATAGTTGATACACCTCTGCAATGTTGCATGGAGGTCAGAGACAGTGCCTTTGACATGGCAAACTGGGGTGGTAGTTTTGCTTTTTTAAAAAGGGGCCTGGAGGGTGTGTTCCAACTTTATGGGGATCACACTTCTCAGCCTCCATGGGAAAGTCTATGCCAGGGTACTGGAGAGGAGAGTCCGACCGCTGGTTGAACCTCGAATCCAAGCGGAGCAATGTAGTTTTCGTCCTGGCCGTGGCACATCGGACGAACTCTTCACCCTCTCGAGAATCCTCGAGGGTTCGTGGGAGTTTGCCCAACCATTCCACATGTGTTTTGTGGACTTGGAGAAAGCATTTGACTGTGTCCCTCGTGGTCTCTTGTGGAGGGTGCATCAGGAGTATGGGGTATTGGGTTCGTTGTTACAAGCTATCCAGTCCCTATACGACCGTTGCAAGAGTTTGGTTCGTATTGCTAACACCCAGTCAAACTCGTTTCCAGTGAGAGTTGGACTCCACCAGGGCTGCCCTTTGTCACTGATCCTGTTCATAATTTTTATGGACAGGATTTCTAGGTGCAGCCAAGGATTGGAGGGTGTCGTGCTCGGTGACCACAGGATCTCATCTCTGCTGTTTGCAAATGATGTTGTCCTGTTGGCTTCATCGACCAATGACCTACAAGCCTTGCTGAGATGGTTTTCTGCTAACTGTGAATTGGCTGGGATGAGAATCAACACCTCCAAGTCTGAGTCCATGGTCCTCAGCCAGAAAAAGGTGGATTGTCCTCTCCAGGTTGGGAACAAGCTCCTGCCCCAAGTGGAGGAGTTTAAGTATCTCGGGGTCTCATTCACGAGTGAGGGGAGAATGGAGCGAGAGATTGACAGATGGATCACAGCAGCCTCTGCAGTGATGTGGACGTTGTACCAGTCTGTTGTGGTAAAGAGGGAGCTGAGCTCTATAGCAAAGCTGTCGATTCACCGGTCAATCTACGTTCCTACCCTCACCTATGGTCACGAGCTTTGGGTAATCACCGAAAGAATGAGATCGTGGATACAAGTGGCTGAAATGAGCTTTGTCTGTAGGATTGCTGGACTCACCCTCAGATAGGGCGATGAGCTCAGTCATTCGGGAGAGGCTCAGAGCAGAACCGCTGCTCCTCCACATCGAAAGGAGCCAGTTGAGGTGGTTTGGGCATCTGATCAGGATGTGTCCTTGACGCTTCCCACTTAAAGTATTTTTGGCACATCCCACTGGTAGGAGACCCTTGGGCAGACCCAGGACATGCTGGAGAGACTACGTCTCCCAGCTGGCCTGGGAATGTCTTGGTATCCTCTCTGAAGAGTTGGAGAAGATGGCCAGGGAATGGGAAGTCTGGGCTTCTCTGCTTGAGCTGCTGCCTCCGCGACCCGGACCTCCGGAAAAGTGGTAGAAAATGGATGGATGGATGGATACTGAAAATTGACTGAATCCTCAACATACCTCACTAATCCACTTAGCTGGCTTCATTGTGCAGCCCTCTGTTTTTTGTGAAAATACCATAACTGCAAGTGATGACTTAGCAACTATTTCGATCAGGGATGGTTTACACATTACACAAACCCTCAAACAGATCCCCGAACTTTAATTACAAAAAACAAAAAAACAACAACACAGAAATATGCCTCTACCCTACCCTTTTCCTAAAACCACTCTGAAATACAAAAATAAAGCACCAACTGAAAGCAAAGCGAGTATTTTTTGAAAAAAACAGGAACAAGTGAGAAGGAGAAAAGACTCCTCCTGGTCCACAGCATGACTTTTACATTCTCCATACACCCCATCTCTTTAAGAATGCTATCATACCCTTGAACAGTGATAGCAATGAAATTGCTCATCATGTTGCTGTTCTGTGCTGTGCAGAGTTAAAAAGGAAATGCTTATCATGCCTGTACATGACACATGAAATCACATTAAAATTGGTGTGCTATTTATATAGATCTCCATGACAGTGTGTTGAAGATTGGTGTGAATTTTTCTTTACACCAATGAAACACTTTACTTGAAGCATAAAACCTGTGGAATCAACCTGAGGGAAATATGAATGGAAAATAAACAGTAATCCAGTAATTGATAACTCTCAGCAGCCCTCTTTGAATATATGGAAATACTACAAAATTGCACCCACGAATAAATAGTTTTTTTTTTTTTTTTAAT
Source organism: Pholidichthys leucotaenia (assembly GCA_020510985.1). Lineage (NCBI taxonomy): Eukaryota > Metazoa > Chordata > Actinopteri > Cichliformes > Pholidichthyidae > Pholidichthys > Pholidichthys leucotaenia. The sequence goes on from CM035848.1 coordinate 178,878,808, forward strand.
TTAAGATAAGACTGTCACAGCTCACTCTCGCCCATCTCCAGCTCCAGCTGTGAACACACCTGCATCTCATCAAGCCCGGGCTATTTAGCCCGCTCTGCCCTATGCTTCATTCTGGAGTCGTCTGTTCATCTGAGATTGTGCTTCCCACACTCGCCTTCTCCTCGACGCTCCTAAGACCCTCAACCATCACTTCCCACGTAAGCCATCATCCTATCACTCACCTTTTCTCCAGTCCTTCTCCCCTGTGCACAGGTGGATTCCTTGGTGGCGGAACCTCTCCTCGTCAGCATCTCTCTCTCTCACCCACTGCGCCGAGCGTGCAGTGGAGCGCTGTCCTCCAGGCAGGAGACCTGCGGCTCACCACCGGAAACATCTGCAAGGTTGTCTGGCCGTACGGCGCGCTGCTCTGCCCTCGGTGCATCCTGTCCTCCAGTAGCTCATCAACTCCCGCACTCACACATCCACACACACTCACTATTTAATAAACCTTTCTTGCAATTGACTCGAGCCTGTGTGCATGTTCCCTGGGTCTGAACTCATGTCAGTACGACTCCAGCAGTGCGACCCAGCGGACAGCGGGCTCGCACACTGGCTAACCAACCTAGAGGCTCGAGTCGATCAGATAATACATCAGCAACAGGTGATATTGAATCAGCTCACCGTTCTCACCCGCTGAATGGATCGTCTGGATCCCCCGCATGCATTCCCTCCTGGTCCTCAGGGCGGCCTAGCTCCCGCTGCTCCTCCGGCTGACCAGGCTAACCCGGGGGCACCGGCCCGGCTCACTCCAATCCCCACGCCCACGCGCTTCGGCGGCAAGCTCGGTGAGGCGCGTGGGTTCATTCTCCAATGTGAGTCGGTGTTCCAACGTGTCCCCGGGGACTTCCCGAGGGATCACAGCCGAATTGGTTACATCGCCAAACTCCTAGAAGGGCGAGCGTTAGCTTGGGCCTACGCCGTCATGGCGCGACCCAGCTACGCTAACCTAACTTATGTCCAGTTCATCCGAGACTTTAACGAGGTGTTTGACCATTCGGACCGTGATAACGTGCTAACAACCCGGTTGCTAAATCTTCGCCAGGGTAGCCGGTCAGCCGCCGACTACGCTGTTGACTTCCGGGTTGTGGCGGTGGAAGTTGGATGGGGAAATGCTGCCCTCTGCAGCATTTTCGTCCGTAGCCTGAATGCCAGCCTTTGGGACGAATTGGCCTGCAAGGATCTGCCGGAGCGGCTCTCCGAGCTGATCTCCCTCACCATCAGCCTGGACAACAGGTTGAGAGAATGGGCCGCCGAGCGGAAGTCCTCCAGCCGCTCGAGTGGTACTCCTCCCCGCTCCTCTCAATCTCGTCCCCTGGCGTTGCCCGCGCCTGAGTCCGCCGATGACCTGGAGGCGATGCTGATTGGCCGGGCGAAACTCCCACAAGCAGAGAAGCAGTGCCAGAGGGAGCTGGGGCTCTGCATGTATTGCGGAGATGACCAGCACGCCTTGGAATCTTGCCCGGTTCAGCCAAAAGGGGGAGTCCGCGAGTCACCATAGGGGGCCTCGCGGACACATCCCAGCCTAACCCCCTATCCAAGTGTATGCTGCCAATTCGATTCTGTCACAACCACACTGAACATCTCACTCACACACTGGTGGACTCGGGGGCGGAGCAGAGTTTCATCTCCAAGGGCCTGGCAACCCGTTACCCGTTACCTGTTACCCCCCTGGAGCGGGTTACTCACCGGACAGCCCAGTCCCGGTCATTATTTCCGGAAAAAATCGAGAGGACCTCAGCTTCTATGTGCTGCCCATCTCGGCCGCCTCTGTCATTCTGGGCTACACCTGGCTGCGCCTGCACGGCCCAACCTTTGATTGGCAGTCGGGGAGCGTCCTCTCTTGGAGCACCTTCTGTCTGGGCGCCTGCCTCCAGTCCGCGGCTTGTGCCCCGTCACTCCCTCCTCCTTCCTCCAACGTGCCTCCTCCGGAACTCTCTTTAGTCCCTCCGGAGTTTCATGACCTTGGCATAGTTTTCAGCAAGTCTAAAGCGCTGTACCTTCCCCCCCACCGCCCCTACGACTGTGCCATCAACCTCCGCCTGGGGGCGCCCTTGCCTTCCAGTCACCTGTACAACCTGTCAGCGCCTGAGCAAGAAGCCATGGACTCCTATATCAAGGAATCGCTGAACTCCGGCATCATTCGGCCTTCTTCGTCTCCTGTCGGCACTGGCTTCTTCTTCGTGGCCAAGAAGGATGGGTCGCTCCCGCCATGCATCGACTACCGGGCGCTGAACGACATTACAGTTAAAGACAGGTATACGCTGCCATTGATGGATTCAGCTTTTGATTCTCTGCAGGGGGCCACCTGGTTTACGAAGCTGGATCTCCGCAGCGCATATCACCTCGTCTGGATCCGGGAGGGCGACGAATGGAAGACGGGGTTCCGCATGCCCAGCGGACATTTCGAGTATCTTGTCATGCTGTTTGGGCTCACGAATGCGCCAGCCGTCTTCCAGCGCCTAATTAATGATATTCTCCGCGATTTCCTAGGGGTGTTCGTCTTTGTTTACCTAGAAGATATCTTGATCTTCTCCCGGTCACGGGAGGAGCACTAGGTTCACGTGAGGCGGGTCCTCCAGCGCCTTTTGGAGAACAGACTTTATGTTAAAGCGGAGAAGTGTGAATTCTATGCTGACAAGAGCTCCTTCCTGGGGTTTATCATCTCCCATAATCAGATCATCCCCGACCCTGCTAAGGTCAAGGCGGTTGTCGAGTGGCCCACCCCCTCATCCAGGAAGCAGGTCCAGCAGTTCCTCAGCTTCGCCAATTTTTACCGGCGCTTTGTCCCGAACTTCGGCGCCATCACTTCTCCCCTGACCCGCCTCACCTCCCCCAAGGTGCCTTTTCTGTGGACTGAGGATGCCGAGGCCGCTTTCGCGGCGCTGAAGATGGAGTTCTCCTCCTCCCGGGTCCTGGCCCAGGTGGACCCTTCCCTGCAGTGCCTTGTGGAAGTGGATGCCTCTGATACGGGGGTGGGGGCGGTGTTATCTCAGCACTCACTGGTGGACGGGGCGATCCGCCCCTGCGCCTTCTTCTCCCGGCGCCTATTGGCTGCGGAGAGGAACTACGACGTGGGCGACAGAGAGCTCCTGGCGGTCAGGCTTGCTCTCCAAGAGTGCCGTCACTGGCTCGAGGGGGCGGCTCAGCCCTTCGTGGTCTGGACCGACCACAAGAACCTGGAGTACCTGAGAGCGGCCAAGCGTCTGAACGCCCGCCAGGTGCACTGGTCTCTCTTCTTTGGCCGCTTCAGGTTCACTATCACCTATCGCCCAGGCTCGAAGAACGATAAGGCGGACGCTCTGTCCAGGCAATTTGCCCCTGAAGCCCCCGAGGACCGGGATCATACCATCCTTCCAGCCTCGTGTGTCATGGGTGCTGTCTCCTTGTCCACCAGGGACAAGGTCCGGAGGGCACAGGCAACCAAACCCGACCCGGATGGCGGACCAGCGGGTAAGCTGTTCGTTCCTTCCTCAGTTCAGAGTGACGTCATCCACTGGGCTCACACCACCAAGCTCGCCTGTCACCCTGGGATCTCCCACCTGATTGAGCTCCTTCAGAGGTCCTTTTGGTGGCCAGGCCTCCGGGGCGACGTCGCCAATTATGTCCGTGCTTGCCCTCAGTGCGCGACTGGGAAGACGTCTTCCTCTCCCCCAGCTGGTCTTCTCCACCCTCTGCCGACCCCCAGCAGACCCTGGTCCCATGTGGCCTTGGACTTCGTTACCGGTCTCCCGTCGTCCAACTCCTTCACCACCATCCTGACGATCGTGGACAGATTTTCCAAGACTGCCCACTTTGTGCCGCTCCATGGTCTTCCTACTGCTCGGGAGACGGCAGAACTATTGGTCCAACACGTCGTGAGGCCACATGGGATCCCAGTGGACATCGTCTCTGACCGGGGTCCCCAGTTTGTGTCCAGAGTCTGGTCGTGTTTCTGCAAAGCCCTGGGGGCCATGGTGAGTTTGTCCTCTGGCCACCACCCCCAGTCCAACGGGCAGTGCAAGCGGAATTGGAGGCCGCTCTGCGCTGCGTCACCTCCAACAATCCTTCCTCCTGGAGCGCACATCTGCCCTGGGTTGGATATGAGCACAACACCACCTTGTCATCGGCGATTGGGATGTCCCCCTTCCGAGCTTCACTTGGGTATGACCCCCCGTTGTTCCCTGAAGAGGAGGGGGAGGTGGCGGTGCCTTCCATCCAGGCCCATCTCAGGCGTTGTTGGCGCATATGGACAACGGTGTGCCGCGCGCTTTTACGCACGGCTGAGCGCAACACCAGGGCGGCTAATCGCCACAGGAGGGCCGCTCCGCGCTATCAGATGGGTCAGCAAGTCTGGCTGTCTACGCGGGATATCAATCTGAAGGCCAAGAAGAAGAAGCTGGCTCGACGCTTCATTGGCCCCTACCCAATCACAAAAATCATCAACCCGGTGGCTGTGCGTCTGGCTCTCCCCCCTTACCTCCGCGTCTGCCCGACGTTCCATGTTTCCCGTGTTAAGCCTGTGGTGTCTCACCCTCTCTGTCCTCCTCCTAGGGCTCCTCCACCTCCTGTGATCATCGACGGCGACCCGGCGTGGAGGGTCTCTTCCATCTTGGACTCCCGCCGCCGAGGTCGCGGGCTGCTGTACCTGGTGGATTGGGAGGGGTATGGCCCCGAATGGAGGTCCTGGGTGCGTCCATCATTTGTGCTGGACAAACGCCTCATCTTGGAGTTCCATCTGGCGCACCCAGGTAAGCCAGCGCCGGGAGGCGCTTCTCCGTGGGGGTGGGGGAGTACTGTCACAGCTCACTCTCGCCCATCTCCAGCTCCAGCTGTGAACACACCTGCGTCTCATCAAGCCCGGGCTATTTAGCCGGCTCTGCCCTGCGCTTCAGCCTGGAGTCATCTGCTCATCTGAGATTGTGCTTCCCACACTCGCCTTCTCCTCGACGCTCCTAAGACCCTCAACCATCGCTTCCCACGTAAGCCATCATCCTATCACTCACCTTTTTCCAGTCCTTCTTCCCTGTGCACAGGTGGATTCCTTGGCGGTGGAACCTCTCCTCGTCAGCGTCTCTCTCTCTCTCTCACCCGCTGCGCTGAGCGCGCAGTGGAGCGCTGTCCTCCAGGCAGGAGACCTGCGGCTCACCACCGGAAACATCTGCAAAGTTGTCTGGCCGTATGGCGCGCTGCTCTGCCCTCGGTGCATCCTGTCCTCCAGCAGCACATCAACTCCCGCACTCACACATCCACACACACTCACTATTTAATAAGCCTTTCTTGCAATTGACTCGAGCCTGTGTGCGTGTTCCCTGGGTCTGAACTCATGTCAAAGATAAGGCTAATCCTTTATTCCCATGGAGCAAATTCTGATATTACAGCAGCAGGAAGTCAGGAACATAAGGGAATATAACAGAAAAAAACAAATATGTTATACAGTATATAGAAAAGATAAGAAAAAAACCCAAGACAACAGATACAGTCTGCCAGTTTTTATATTGATACATTCGTATCAGTATAATGATGGTACAAGATGTCAGTGACAACATGGGTCCTAGCAACCACTTGACCTGTCACTCAAAGCTTGCTGTCAGGTTTCATACATTTTCCTCTGAAACTCTCGACTAACTGAACTAGATCGCATCAAACTGGTAAAAACACACACATCCTTGTGAGTTTTACTGTGTAATATTGATCATGGTGTGCTTTCAATCTGCTTCTGATTACAGAGGTTCCAGAGGTGTGCTGCCGATAAGCGCTGCAGTGCTCCAAAAGTTGAACTTTTTTCAACTTTCAGTGCCTTGAGTGCAGTGGCAAAAAAACACTCACTGCCAGAGCTGGGCAAGATACTGAAAATTAGTAACTAATTACAGTTATAACGTCTTTTCAAAAGTAATTGAGTTACTTTACTGCATGGTTAAAGTAATTAGTTACTTGAAAAGTAAGTTTCACTTTACTTTTAAATGTATACTTTAGTTATCTCACACACAGCAAGACAATTTAATTAATGAATTACATTATGGGCTAATTATTATTAATAGCAGGCTGAAAACAGACTGAAACTGAGCTTTGTTGCATGTGTCAGTGTGTGAGACATAAGACTGTCCATGTTTGTCTTACCTTTACGATGGATTAATCCGATGTTCAGTGATCCAAAGAAAATGTTCATTATCCACAGTCCAAATGTCTGCTGTAATAGAGACATGATCCAGTCCCTCAAATGTCTTTTGGAGATCAAAATCCATTTCTGAATAATCTTTATACAGGTAACAGGTAAATGATTTTTAACTTCAGTGGATTACATTGTCAGCTGTCTGAAGGAGAGTGGCTGTTGATAGTCTTCAGTATTTAATAACATATCTGGCAATCATTTGATTTAATTCTTGCTGGGTCATAAACTGTCCAGATGCATACTCATGTTAGATAAAGTAGCTCCACTTCACGGTGTTAGCCGTTAGCATAGCTAGCCATTCCTTAGCAGCAGCTTTGTTGGAACTTGTTGCCGTTTAATCAAACGCTTCTGAAGATTGCAGTAGGTTTCAACCGGCACTTTGCTTGCAACCAACCAAAATACTTTTGTCCTTAACTGTGAGAAAGGAAAAAAAAATCTGTGTATTTCCCCCAAAACAAAGTTGCTTAATCTCTTCCTCCGGGTCAGACTGGTGAGAATTAATGGCTCTTTGCGACAGGTCACTTAATTGATGGCTGTGTGTCAGCTACAGTAGGGCCAGTTTGTATATTAATTTGTGCTTATCTATCTATCTATCTATCTATCTATCTATCTATCTATCTATCTATCTATCTATCTATCTATCTATCTATCTATTTGTGTGTATATATATATATATATATATATATATATATACAGTGGGGCAAAAAAGTATTTAGTCAGCCACCAATTGTGCAAGTTCTCCCACTTACAAGATGAGAGAGGTCTCCAATTTTCATCATAGGTATACCTCAACTACGTGAGACAAAATGAGAAAAAAAAATCCAGAAAATCACATTGAAGGATTTTTAATGAATTAATTGGTAAATTCCTCGTTAAAATAAGTATTTGGTCACCTGCAAACAAGCAAGATTTCTGGCTCTCACTGACCTGTAACTTCTTCTTTAAGAGGCTCCTCTGTCCTCCACTCGTTACCTGTATTAATGGCACCTGGTTGAACTCATTATCAGTATAAAAGACACCTGTCCACAACCTCAAACAGTCAGACTCCAAACTCCACTATGGTTAAGACCAAAGAGCTGTCAAAGGACACCAGAAACAAAATTGTAGACCTGCACCAGGCTGGGAAGACTGAATCTGCAATAGGTAAGCAGCTTGGTGTGAAGAAATCAACTGTGGGAGCAATTATTAGAAAATGGAAGACATACAAGACCACTGATTATCTCCCTCGATCTGGGGATCCACGCAAGATCTCACCCTGTAGGGTCAAAATGATCATGAGAACGGTGAGCAAAAATCCCAGAACCACACGGGGGGACCTAGTGAATGACCTGCAGAGAGCTGGGACCAAAGTAACAAAGGCTACCATCAGTAACACACGACGCCGCCAGGGACTCAAATCCTGCAGCGCCAGACGTGTCCCCCTGCTTAAGCCAGTACACTTCCAGGCCCGTCTGAAGTTTGCTAGAGAGCATTTGGATGATCCAGAAGAGGACTGGGAGAATGTCATATGGTCAGATGAAACCAAAATAGAACTTTATTGTAAAAACTTAACTTGTCGTGTTTGGAGGAGAAAGAACACCATACCTACTGTGAAGCATGGGGGTAGAAACATCATGCTTTGGGGCTGTTTTTCTGCAAAGGAACCAGAATGACTGATCCGTGTAAAGGAAAGAATGAATGGGGCCATGTATCGTGAGATTTTGAGTGAAAACCTCCTTCCATCAGCAAGGGCATTGAAGATGAAACGTGGCTGAGTCTTTCAGCATGACAATGATAAGATAAGATAAGATAAGATAAGCCTTTATTAGTCCCATAACGGGGAAATTCCAGGATTGCAACAGCACAGGGATAGCAACACTCAGAGCAACAATCAGAAGGCAAGAAAAAAAAACAAAAACAAAAACAAACAAAAAAACAAGCAAGCAAGAGCAGCTAATATACATATGTACATATTACTATAAAATATATATATACACACACACACAGACACACAGTGCAGAGCATTGTAGCTGGATGGAATAAATATATGAATATATGAACACAGTGCAGAGCATTGTAGCTAGATGGAATAAATATGTAAATATATAAACACCCACAGTACGGAGCATTGCAGCTAGGTGGAATAAATATGCAAGTATATAAACACACACAGTGCGGAGCAATGTAGCTAGATGGAATAATATGTAGATATATAAAAACACAGTGCGGAGCATTGTAGCTAGATGGAATAAATATATAGATATATAAATATAAACACACCCAGTGCTGAGCATTGTAGCTAGATGGAATAAATATGTAAATATATAAACACACACAGTGCAGAGCATTTTTGCTAGATGGGATGAAACAGCATAACCGTCTACTTAGTTATCCTACACGGTATGATTATGTGCCCATACATATTATCACCCTCCATAGCGACCGGTATGTTCCTAGTTGTATGCAGGAGAGGACCATTGTGTAAGTCTATTGCATCTTTTGCATTCCAAAAACTATTAGTTTGTTACATCTTTTTGCTATCTCTGCGAGCAGCCCTGCTTAGGTTGTACAGTCTGACAGCCGTTGGTAGGAAGGACCTACGAAACCTCTCGGTTGTGCACCTGGGATGATGTAGTCTGCTGCTAAATGAGCTCCTCAGTGCATCCAGTATGTCCTGCATAGGGTGGAACTCGGACTCCAGCAGAGATGACAGTTTAGCCACCGTCCTTCTCTCTCCTATCTCCTCCATCGGATCAAGGCGCTGCCCCAGGACAGAGCTAGCTTTCTTAATCAGTTTGTTCAGTCTCTTCCTATCGGCTGCAGTAATGCTACTGCCCCAGCAGACCACTCCAAAAGTGATGGCTGATGCCACCACCGTGTCATAGAATGACTTCAGCAGCGCCCCTTGTACACCAAAAGACCTGAGTCTCCTCAGCAGGAACAGCCTGCGCTGTCCCTTCTTGTAGAGTGCGTCAGTATTGTGTGACCAGTCTAGTTTATTGTTCAGATGAACACCCAGGTACTTATAGGATGTCACCATCTCGATGTCTGTTCCCTGTATATTTACTGGTGCTGTGAGGGGCTGCCCATGCCTGCGGCAGTCCACCACCAGCTCCTTAGTTTTCCTCGCGTTGATCTGGAGGCAGTTCCGATGGCACCAGTCCACGAAGTCCTGGATAAGCCCTCTGTACTCAGCTTCATCTCCGTTGGAGATGAGACCAACGATCGCAGAGTCATCAGAGAACTTCTGTAGATGGCAGTGTGTTGTGTTGTGTGAGAAGTCCGCAGTATAAAGAGTGAACAGGAAGGGAGCCAGCACCGTTCCCTGGGGGGCCCCCGTGCTACTGATGATCGTGTCGGAAACACAGTCCCGGGTTCTCACAAACTGAGGCCGGTTCGTGAGGTAGTCCAGGATCCATGATGACAGGTGCTGGTCCACCCCTGCGTGCAGCAGCTTGTCCTTCAGGATCATCGGTTGGATGGTGTTGAAAGCACTGGAGAAGTCAAAGAACATGATCCTCACCATATTCCCGGGCTTCTCCAGGTGGGACAGAGAACGGTGAAGGAGGAAGATCACCGCATCCTCCACCCCAATGCCATGCTGGTAGGCGAACTGGAGTGGATCCATCGCTGGTTCCACCAGGGGGCGGAGATGAGCAAGGAGCAGTCTCTCCAGGGTCTTCATCAAGTGGGACGTCAAGGCCACCGGTCTGTAGCTGTTCAGGTCTTTGGGGTGGGAAGTTTTTGGTACAGGTACCACACAAGATGTTTTCCACAGCTGTGGTACCCTCCCCAGTTTCAGGCTCATGTTGAAGATATACGTCACAATCCCACACAGCTGGTCTGCACAGGACTTGAGGAGCTTTGCGCTGATGCCGTCCGGTCCCGACGCCTTCCTCGCCTTGATCTTCCTCAGCTCCGTCCTCACCTGGGTCTTGGTCAGGGTCAGGATGGGGGGCTGTGTGTTGGGAGTGGGGGGGGGGGTGTCGGTGGAGTGGGCAGCAGGACTTGATTTCTTAGAGGCAGCAGTGGTTGTTGTGCAGACAGGGGGGAGGGCGGTTGGTCAAATCTATTGAAAAACAGATTCAGGTTGTTCGCCCACTCCCTGCCCCCCGTGGCCTGGGGGGAGGTATTCTGGAGCCCCGAGATGGTTTTGAGGTTTCTCCAGACCCCGCTGATGTCGCTCTGTTGCAGCTTGTCCTCCATCTTCTTCCTGAAGCTGTCCTTGCCTTCTCTGATCTTTCTCCTCAGCTCCCTCTGTACGGACTTCAGCATCTCCCTGTTCCCCGACCTGAAGATCCTCTTCTTCTCTCTCAGAAGTGTTTTTATCTCAGGGTTGATCCAGGGTTTGTTGTTTGAGTGACGCCGTATGGTCTTGGTGGGAACGGATTTGTCCACACAGAAGCTGAGGTAGCCCGTGAAGGTGTGAATGAGGCCATCGATGTCCTCACCATGTGGATCGCAGAGCTGCTTCCAGGCGGTGGCTTCAAAACAGTCCTTTAGAGTTTCCATTGTCTCCTCAGACCATAACTCCACAGTGTGCATGGCCGGAGGTTGTCTGTGCACTAGGGGTTTGTACACCGGCCGGAGATGAACCAAGTTGTGATCCGATCTCCCGAGTGGGGGGAGTTGTGATGAGGTGTACGCCTCCTTAGTGTTTGCGTAGAATAAATCCAGTGTTTTATTGTCTCTAGTGTGGCATGTGACATACTGGGTGAACGTGGGTAGAATGGGAGACAGTGAAACGTGGTTGAAATCGCCTGAGATGAGGAGAAGAGCATCTGGGTGTTCTGTCTGCAGCCTGCTGGTTACTGAATGGATGACGTCACGCGCTGTCCCAGCGTTCGCCGTCGGATTTGCATAAACAACAATGCAGATCACGTGTGAGTGTTCTCTCGGGAGATATGTAGGCCTCATGCTAACAGCTAGCAACTCAATGTCTTTGCTGCAGTGTCGTTGTTTAACAGTGATATGTCCCGGTCTGCACCAGTTGTTGTTAACATACATTATCACTCCACCGCCCCTAGCTTTGCCACTGTCCGGTGTTCGGTCAGCTCGTATCATGTGAAAACCCTCCAGCTCAATGTTAGCATCTGCTGCTAGTTCAGTTAGCCACGTCTCAGTAAACAAAAGGAGAGAGCACTCCTGGTAAGTGCTATCATAACGGGAGATAGCCTCTAGCTCATCTAACTTTCCCAGTATCGACCGTACATTTCCCATGACAACAGATGGAAGGGAGGGTCTGTACCTTATATTTTTTGTCCTCCGCCTTACTCCAGCCCGGCAGCCGCGACGCTTTCGCCTCAGTTCTCTCGGTATGTCGAGTTTTTCCAATGGGACCGGGTGGCGGTTAAATGCTAGCAGCTCTTCCCTGTTGTATCGTATCCTGCTATAAACAATGGCTCCGTCCACCGGCTCAGGAGACATTTGGGACGATCTGTGTGTCCGTGATATAAGTGGGGTGAAAAAAAAAGACTGATCAAAAGAGAGAGGAAGGGAAAAAAAAACTCGGAATCGAGCCGCTGTTGCAAAAGGCAGCCTACTCGTGTGGCGCCGAGAGAGACATGATCCCAAACACACTGCCCGGGCAATGAAGGAGTGGCTTCATAAGAAGCATTTCAAGGTCCTGGAGTGGCCTAGCCAGTCTCCAGATCTCAACCCCATAGAAAATCTTTGGAGGGAGTTGAAAGTCGGTGTTGCCCAGCGACAACCCCAAAACATCACTGCTCTAGAGGAGATCTGCATGGAGGAATGGGCCAAAATACCAGCAACAGTGTGTGAAAACCTTGTGAAGACTTACAGAAAACATTTGACCTCTGTCATTGCCAAACAAGGGTATATAACAAAGTATTGAGATGAACTTTTGTTATTGACCAAACACTTATTTTACCGAGGAATTTACCAATTAATTCATTAAAAATCCTTCATTGTGATTTTCTGGATTTTTTTTTCTCATTTTGTCTCTCATAGTTGAGGTATACCTATGATGAAAATTGGAGACCTCTCTCATCTTTTAAGTGGGTGAACTTGCGCAATTGGTGGCTGACTAAATACTTTTTTACCCCACTGTATATATATATATATATATACGTCCTGATTCCTTCCTGATTTTTAAATGAAGGTGTTGATTATTAAGGGTATTATTAAGCTGAGTTTAATTTCTCTAGCCACACCCAGGCCTGGTTCTGCCACACCTGTTCTCAATCAATAAATCACTTAGATAGGACCTGCCTGACAAAGTGAAGTAGACCAAAATATCCTCAAAAGCTAGATATCATGCTGCGAGCCAAACAAATTCAGGAGCAAGTGAGAAACAAAATAATTGAGATTTACCAGTCTGGAAAAGGTTATAAAGCCATTTCTAAAGCTTTGGGACTCCAGCGAACCACAGTGAGAGCCATTATCCACGAATGGCGAAAACATGAAACAGTGGTGAACATACCCAGGAGTGGTCAGCCGACCAAAATGACTGCATTGACCGAAATGACCGAAAAACTGCATTTTGTGTTTACTTGTGTTATCTTTGTCTAACATTTAAATTTGTTTGATGATCTGAAACATTTAAGTGTGAAAAAAAAAAGAGAAATCAGGAAGGGACAAATACTTTTTCATACCACTGTACACACACACACACACACACACACACACACACACACACACACACACACACACACACACACACACACACACACACACGTAATGAGTCTGTTCAAATTTCAGTAACTAATGCATTACTGAATTTTTTAAACAGTAATTTCATTAATACACAGCAAGTTACTGCAAAAGTAGTGGCGTTACAGTAGCATGTTACTTGGTATGCAGTATTTCCAACGCTGCTCACCACTGACAGGGTTTTTGGGCCGATAACGCTGAACACATTAAATGCTGGACTACATAGAAGATGAACAGAAAATAGATGCTCAGAGCAAAAAAAAAAAAAATGCACTTGGAGGACATGCAGACTTGAAGAACTTATCTAAGCACAAAAAACTGAAATTAATGTATGTATGTATTATGTATATGTCTTTTTGGCCATGCTATTGTAGTGATATTGATTTAGCATACTGAAAATATCTTTGCTCAAGAGTTGTCAGTGGCATGAAATTTCTTAAAATTATTCAAATTAAATTGTGATGATCAGGTGAGCGTGCACCCCCTCCCCTCCTGTTTCTGTTTCTTCCTGGCTCTGGAGCTCATCAGCGCACCTGCATGATTGGACACACCTGCCGCTTCTTGCTCTACCAGCGTATATGGCAGTGAGTGAATGCTTCCCCGCTGGACCATTGGGTATTGCTGCCACAAACAACCTCAATTAACCTCAATTAACCTCAATCAACCTCGATTAATGTTCATTAACCTAAATGAACTCACTGACACTGTGACATCATACATCAGTTTCTGCGAGGACATGTGTGTGCAGACCAAGACCTTCTGCACATACAACAACAATAAACCCTGGTTCACTCCTAAACTCAAGCAGCTACGTCAGACCAAGGAGGAGGCCTACAGGACTGGTGACTGGACTCTGTACAAGCGGGCCAGAAACATGCTGATGAAGGAGACCAGGCTTGCTAAGAGGAGCTACAGTGAGAAGTTACAACAAAACTTCTCAGCCAACAACTCTGCTTCTGTTTGGAGAGGCCTACGGAATATCACCAACTACAGGAGACCATCCCCCCACCCTGTGGAAAACCTCCAGCTGGCTAACGACCTCAACAGCTTTTACTGTAGGTTTGAAAAGAACCTACAGTTCTCACCTCCCACCCACACAAAAGGATTATCTGCAGCCCCAGGAACTCCATCCCTCCTCCACTCTGACCTCCCACCAGCACTAACGATCTGTGAAGAGGAGGTGCACCGGGTCTTTCAGAGACAAAAGATCAAGAAGGCTGCAGGACCTGATGGTGTGTCTCCGTCCTGCCTGAGAGTCTGCTCCAACGAGTTGGCCCCCATCTTCACCCGGATCTTTAAAAGATCACTGGATCTGTGTGAAGTGCCTTCCTGCTTCAAACGCTCCATCATCATTCCATTTCCCAAGAAAACCTCTGTTACAGGATTAAATGACTACAGACCTGTTGACCTCATTTTCTTGGTGAGCCACGGCTGAGCCTGACATCCCTGTACACCAGACAAGTACAAAGGATGGCGACCTCCATTTTAAATGATGACTCTCCCCCTTTGCACTGCAACTTTCAGCTTCTTCCCTCAAGACGGAGGTTTGCTGTCCCAAAAAGTAGAACCCAGCGCTACAAAAACAGCTTTGTTCCTGCTGCTGTCAAAGAGTTGAACAAGCTGTAACAATATATTGCACACAATTTAGGTACCTATTTATTAACTCCATTTTATATTTACTTATTTTTGTAGGATGTTACTTGGGTTCTAAATATTTTATTGGGTTTTAGACCTTTGAGTTTTTAACCTCTCTGACTAGTTTTTAACTTTTAATATGACCCTTCTCTCTTACCTCTGGTCTTTTTATACCCTGATTGATGGAGCCTTGAGTATTTTTCTCATGTTTATAGTCAGCTTCATGTGTGCCTGTGTTTGTGTCTATGTTGAATGTAATTTGTGGCTTGCAAATATGGATGTCACCAGACTGCAAAACAAATCTACCTACGGGTACAAATAAAGTAACTTGAACCTGAACCTGAACCTGTTGCCTTGACCTCTGTGGTCATGAACTCCTTGGAGAGATCGGTGCTGAACCACCTGAAGGTCGTCACAGGCCTCCTGATGGACCCACTGCAGTTTGCCTATCGGTCAAACAGGTCAGTGGATGATGCAGTGAATATGGGACTACACTACATCCTGCAACACCTCGACTCCCCAGGGACATACGCCAGGATCCTGTTTGTCGACTTCAGCTCGGCGTTCAACACCATCATCCCAGGCATTCTTCATCAGAAACTCCTCCAGCTCAAGGTGCCCCCCTCCACCTGCCAGTGGATCTCCAGCTTTCTGACTGACAGGTGGCAACAGGTGAAGCTAGGGAGAATTACATCCAGCTCCCGAAAAATTAGTACTGGCGCCCCTCAAGGGTGTGTCCTTTCCCCACTGCTCTTCTCCCTCTACTCCAACGACTGCACCTCAGAGGACCCTTCGGTGAAACTCCTGAATTTGCGGACGACACCACAGTCATCGGTTTGATCCGAGATGGTGATGAGTCTGCATACAGGTGGGAGGTGGAGTAGCTGATCCTCTGGTGCGGCAGGAACCATCTTGAACTTAACCCAGCCAAAACGGTGGAGATGACTGTGGATTTCAGGCGACACCCTCCTTCATTCCCCCCTCTCACCATCCTCAACAGCACAGTGTCCACTGTGGACTCCTTCAAGTTTCTGGGTACCACAATCTCCCGGAACCTGAAGTGGTCCTCCCATATAGACACTGTCCGGAAAAAGGCCCAGCAGAGGTTGTTTTTTCTGCGTCAGCTCAAGAAGTTTGATTTGCCTCAGGAGCTGCTGGTTGTCTTCTACACCGCCATCATCCAATCTGTCCTCTGCTTTTCCATCACTGTCTGGTTTGGATCTGCCACTAAGCAGGACAAGACCAGACTGCAGCGGATCATTAAGTTTGCGGAGAGAATCATTGGTACCGACCTACCCTCCATTGAGAACTTATATCGGTCCATAACCAGGAAACGGGCGGGAAACATCTCTGCTGACCCGTCACATCCAGGCCACAAACTGTTTGAACTTCTATCTTCTAGTCGACGTTACAGATCACTGAAGGTCAAAACCACCCGTCACAGGAACAGTTTCTTTCCTCAAGCCATCACTCTGATGAACTCCTAACATTCACCTAGTCTACCTGTTGCTGTACTCATGACTTTTCATCCATTCTTACATTGCACATAACTCTTACACTGCATTTTACTTCATTCACAGTATATCACTGAATCAGAGTTCACATTGAAATACTGTATGACTGTATATTTTTTCATATATTTCTGCAAGTGTGGATAGTCTGAGTAAATAACTGCATATATTCCTGTATATATTTGCATCCTTTTATAGAAACATGGACAGACTGTAATTTACTGTACATACTCTGTTGTCATTGAAATCTTACTTAAATCTTACACCTGAACAATGAGAGCAAAGTCAGATTCCTTGTATGTGTTGTGCATACTTGGCCAATAAAGCTGATTCTGATTCTGATTCTGATTCTGGTTTGGCAAAATTCTTGTTCCTGCTGTCTTATCCTCTTGTGTCTTTTCCTCCCGTCTCTGGGGCTGCACACGCTCACCTGAACCATCTCCAGATAACGGACTCTTTCACCCAGGTCAACCCATCCATTCCTCATCCCGTCATTCCCCATTGTGTCCCATGCAGGAGTTCTCTGCCGGGGCCTCTGCTTGTACAGTAAGCTCTTCTCTTCCCTCACACCTTCCTCCTCTCTAGTAATCCCTGTTATTAATCATTCTTCTCTGTCCTCTCTTTCAGGCTGCGAGCAGCTCCATCGTGCTCCTGTTTTTGTGTATGTTTAAGATAGCTTCTGATTTTCGTTGTTGTTTACTTGTGCGTGTTTTTGTGTTCATTAAGTTAGCGTTGTATGTCTTTTGGTTTTCAGTAAAATTGTTTCAAATTTTCCTCCTTGAGTCTGAGTGTTCATTCGGTGTGGTTGCTCTGCATTTGAGCCTTTCTAGTATTAAATCATGACAGAACAGTCCAGCTAGGATTGAGGCTCAGTGGGCGCTTCACCAGGTGAGCATTCAGCAGTCTCGTGTTTGGATGCCACGGAGCGCCAGGTCGTTTTCTTGTCTGAACAACTCCAAACTATTATGCAACAACTGGCTACTGTCACCGAGCATCTGTGCTGACTTCCTGGTGTGGCGGCTCCCCCTGCACCTGCTGCTCTGGCAGCTCCTCCAGGGTCATTTCCATTTCCTCGCCTGCCCCCTACATAGGGGAAGTGGGAGGATGCAAAGGATTTCTGCTCCACTGCCGGCTTTATTTTCAGAAGGTGGAGGTATAGGAATGATTCAGCAAAAATTCAATTCATGACCCTGTTACTCTGAGACTGGGCGCTTAAGTGGGCTCAGTCCATCTTAAGCAGTCCGGAGAGGCCCCTGTACACACATGATCGGTTTGTGCAGAAATTCACCCAGGCGTTCCATCATATGGAGAGTGAGGAGAGTATTGCTAGCCAGTTAATGGGACTCCTGCAGGGAAGTCGGTCAGTCACCGACTTCATGGTTGAGTTCCAGTTTGCCGCAGCAGACTCCCGATGGAATGACTTTGCACTCTGCAGTGCCTTCCTCCAGAGTCTTAATGCCAGCCTCCGTGACAAACTGACTAGCCACGCTAATCCATCCTCTTTGGATGAATTCATTGCACAGGCAGTGGCCCTTGATAACCAGTATTGTGAGTATGCAAGAGACCAGAGGGCTGCTGCTTGCTCGTCTGCTTCACGTCCAGTCCCCCTGTCCTCTTGCACTGCCCGATCAGTATCACCACCGGAGCCAATGGCCCTCGGTCGGATTCATCTGACTCTGGAGAAACGCCGGGGCTGGGAAGAGGTGGGGGCTTGCATGTATTGCGAGGCACTGATCATGCAATATCGAAATGTTCTATTCGGCCAAAAGAGCTGCCCCGTCAGTAGCCGTGGGGGGTCTGGCGGGAGGATCTTCTCTAAATCCTCCCAATAGTCTTACACTCCCAGCCCTCATTCAGTTACGGAGGGCCAAGTATAAACCTCAGCTCTGATTGATTCCGGAGATGAACAAAATTTCATTCAACAGGGTATGATTCAAAAATTTTAGATGCCCACCAGGAACCTCTCAACACCATTAAATGTTTCAGGTCTATTTGGCTTTAGGCTTGTGGCGGTTACCCTTCAAACTGAATCTATCTCTGTCTTTTGGTCCCGTAACCACCGCGAGACTATCCAGTTTTTTGTCCTTCCTCATTCATCCACACCAGTGATCTTGGGGTATCCGTGGCTTCGCAAATACAACCCCATTATCAACTGGGACCAAGGCTCCATTTCTTCCTGGAGCCCTTTTTGCCTTTCATTGTGTCTCCGCTCGGCTGCATGCTTGCCTACTCTCCCTATCTCCTCCCCTCCGGCTGAGCCAATGGATCTCAGCCTCGTGCCCGAGGTCTATCATGACTTAGGGGAGGTCTTTAGCAAGTCAAGGGCCCTCTCGTTACCACCTCATCGGTCCTATGACTGCGCTATTGACCTCCTTCCGGGCACACGGCTGCCATCCAGTCGGCTCTACAGTTTATCTGGGCCCAGAGAGGGAGGCTACTTAAAAGACTCCCTCAGCGCCGGCCTTATTCATCTGTCATCCGCCCCTCTTGGCGCTGGATTCTTTTTTGTGGGCAAAAAGGACAGCTCACTGTGGCCGTGCATTGATTATCGCAAGCTTAACGCTATCACCGTTAAAGATAAAAATCCGCTGCCACTCATTAATTTGGCTTTTGAACTTCTTCAGCGGGTGCGTGTGTTCACCAAACTCGATCTCCGTAATGCATACCATCTAGTTTGCATATGCGAAGGAGGCAAGTGGAAGACGGCCTTTAAAACACATCTGGGCCAGTTTGAGTACCTGACCATGCCCTTCGGCCTGATCAATGCCCCCGCCGTCTTCCAGCAGTTAATCAATGATGTCCTTTGGGACATGGTGAACCATTTTGTTTTTGTTTATTTAGATGACATCCTTATTTTTTCTTGCATGCTGGAGGAGCACATAGTCCACGTCCGAGCTGTCCTGCAGTGGTTGCTAGAGAACCAGCTTTTTGTGAAAGCCAAAAAGTGTGAGTTTACCACCCGCTTCACTTCTTTCTTGAGGTTCATCGTGGCGAAAGGCGCATTAGAGGTCAACCCGGCTGAGATAAAGGCGGTAGTAGACTGGCCTACCCCCCAGTCCAGGAAGCAGCTTCAACGCTTCCTGAGCTTTGCCAACTTCTACCGCCGGTTTATCCACAATTACAGTAAAGCAGCTCTGCTGCTTACGCAGCTCACTTCCATGAAAAGTCCATTTAAGTGGTCGGAGGCTGCTGAACGGGCTTTTGCAACACTGAAGACCCTCTTTACCGACGCACCCATTTTGGTACAGGTCGACCCTCAAGCACTGTTTGTGGTCAAGGTTGATGTTTCTGATTTGGGGGTGGGCGTGGTCGTTTCCCAGCATTCTAGCTCCGATCAGAAGCTTCATCCATGTGCGTATTTTTCTCGGCAGCTGACCCCAGCTGAGAGGAATTACGACGTAGGAGACTGGGAGCTGCTGGCCATTAAACTGGCACTGGAAAAATGGAGGCACTGGCTAGAGAGAGCTAAGCAACTGGTTATTATCTGGACAGATCACAAAAATTTAGAATACCTCAGATCTGCCAGACAGTTAAATTCTTGACAAGCCTGGTGGGCCCTGTTTTTCCTTAGATTTAATCTTTCCATTACTTACTGCCCAGGGTCCTGTAATGTCAAACCTGATGCTCTCTCGCACCAGTTCTTCTCCGATTCCCCCTCTTCCTCTCTCTCTGCAGCTGCTGCTTCCCCTCTGGAGACTATCCTGCCTTCTTCCTGCATTCTAGGAGCCCTCTCTTGGGAGATCGAGCAGAGGGTCCAGCAGGCTCAGTCCTCCGAACCCATTCCTGAGGGAGGCCTGGCCAACCAACTGTATGTTCCCTCCTCCCTACGCAGTGATGTCATTAAATGGGGGCACACCAGTTTCTTCGCCTGCCATCTTGGTATTTCTTGAACTATTGAACTGTTACAGTGAGTTTTTGGTGGCCTACACTCAGGAGAGATGTTCAGGAATATGTTAAAGTGTGTCATGTCTGTGCTGCTAATAAATCTGACTCTTCTACCCCAGTCAGCCTCCTTCATCCCCTCCCTGTCCCTAGTTGCCCCTGGTCGCATATTACCAATGACTTTGTTACGGGCCTCCCTCCTTCACAAGGTAATTCTGTTACTTTCACTATCATTGATCGTTTTTCTAAGGCCATTCACTTAGTTCCCCTTCCCAAACTATCCTCTGCTGCTGAAACTACCAACCTTCTCACCCTCCACGTCATCCGCCTGCATGGGGTCCCTAAGGACATTGTTTCAGACCGAGGGCCACAAATCACATCACAGGTCTGGAAGGCTTTCTGTTGCTCCCTGAGTGTCACTGCCAGTCCCACTTCTGGATACTATCCGCAA
Source organism: Pholidichthys leucotaenia (assembly GCA_020510985.1). Lineage (NCBI taxonomy): Eukaryota > Metazoa > Chordata > Actinopteri > Cichliformes > Pholidichthyidae > Pholidichthys > Pholidichthys leucotaenia. The sequence goes on from CM035848.1 coordinate 178,899,125, forward strand.
AGCAACGGTCAGGTTGAACATGCCAACCAGTCTCTGGAGGCCACTCTGAGGTGTGTAACATCCTGCAATCCTACCACCTGGAGCTCCCACCTGACTTTGGTGGAATACACATGCATCACCGCCATCTCCTCCGCTACTGGCCTTACACCCTTCAAGGCTTCCATGGGGTACACGCCGCCTTTGTTACCTATGGCGGAGAGAGGGCTCGCCGTGACATTCGTGGAGGCCCACGTGTGCCGTTGTCATGTCTGTGGAGGTCCACTCGAGCTGCTTTCCTCCATTTGTCTGAGCGGAACCAACTCTACATTAACTGCAGATGTGTGCTGGCACCCAAGTACACTGTGGGACAGAAGGTCTGGCTGTCCGCCAAGCAGGTGCCTTTAAAGATGGAGTCTTGGAAGCTGTCACTGTGCTATGTGGGTCCATTTACCATCTTCCGCATCATCAATGATGTCACTGTTCGGCTCGACCTGCCACTTACTCTACACATCCATCCGACTTCCATGTTTCCCGGATTAAACCTCTCTCCGGCAGCCCTCTCTGCCCTCCTCCGGATACCCCTCCTCCCCCTCGGATCATCGATGGTCATGCCACTTGAGATCTTGGACGTCCGTTGTTGGGGCCGAGCCTTCAGTACTTGGTCCACTGGAAGGGGTATGGACCGGAGAAGAGGTCATGGATCCCAGGATCCTACTTTCATAACAAGGGCATGGTTCAGGCTTTCCATTGGGCGCATCCTCAAAAGCCTGAAGGGATGCCAGGAGGTGCCCCTTGGGGGGGGGGGCACTGTGATGATCAGGTGAGCATGCACCCCCTCCCCTCCTGTTTCTGTTTCTTCCCGGCTCCGGAGCTCATCAGCGCACCTGCGTGATTGGACACACCTGCCGCTTCCTGGTCTAATAGCATATATAAGAGCCAGTGTGTGAATGCTTCCCCGCTGGACTGTTGGGTATTGCTGCCACAAACGACCTCAGTGTTGTTTGGCAAAATCCTTATTCCCGTTGTCGCAGCCTCTTGTGTCTTCTCTTCCTCAGGTCTGCTGCCACTTCAGCGGTATGTCTCCGGGGCTGTGCACGCTCACCTGAACCATTCATCTCCAGACAACGGACTCTTTCACCCAGGTCAACCCATCCATTCCTCATCCCGTCATTCCCCATTGTGTTCCACGCAGGAGTTTCCTGCTAGCCCCTCTGCTTGTACAGTAAGTTTTTCTCTTCCCTCACAACTTCCTCCTCTCTAGTAGTACCTGTTATTAATCATTCTTCTCTGTCCTCTCTTTCAGGCTGCGAGCAGCTCCATCGTGCTTCTCTTTTCGTGTATATTTAAGTTAATGTCTGATTTGCGTTGTTTACTTGTGCGTGTTTTTGTGTTTATTTAGTGTTGTGTGTCTTTTGATTTTAATTAAAGTTGTGTCAAATTTTCCTCCTTGAGTCTGAGTGTTCATTTGATGTGGTTGCTCTGCATTTGAGCCTTTCTAGTATTAAATCATGAAAAAATTCTATCTTTTAAAGATCAAAGTTTACAGTCAATATCCCAAAAATCATAATACTCCTTCAAGCATCATGGGTGTTCTGTTTAACCTAAAGGGAATATAAATTCTGACATCATGCTCAGAAACTTAAGGGATCTTGTGAAATAATGGATATGGTCATGCTACCAAAAGTAGTTGTCAAGATTAAAGCATGTAAGATTTAAAAAAAGAAAAGTAGTGCTCACATGGAGAATGTTGGCATGTTGGCAGTAATAAGGGCAGCAAGAGACAGGATACACGGCAGGATCTCATGGGAGCACAAGCCTGGTTAGCAGACATGTAAGTTGAGTTCAGTATCATGTATTACTTAAAAACACAGAAAATGAATTAAAATGGACATTATTTTAATTTATGCCTGAAAATAGAAAAATAATACATTATCCTTTTTAAAGGTTGTTTACAATATGAAAGCAAACCTTGTCAGTGACACTTCATTAAGAAAATCTTTGTGAGGATATTCAACAATATTTTTGCATTTCTGAGCATATAATTACTTCCGTTCTTACCTGAAGCCAGTTCTAAGTTTTCACACTAAAAACAAATCTTTACCACTAAATAGGCCCTTTCAAAGGGGGTGGAAATTGATTAGAGCAAAAATAAACATTTCAATAAAGTGTAACTAAGAGGCTTATCAAGTTTGTAGTGTTTAGAACATTGTATGATACTTTAATTTAATTTGGTTTTTCGGGTCTTTAAGAATATATTTTATCGTCTTTTTTGTAAGTCTACATAAAAATATGCAGTGAAAACATGTGCACTGTAAATTCCAATCCTTCAGGGACTCTAAAGACTTTGTGCATTGGTCAAGCTTGAATGATTGGCCTGGTCAAGAGTTAGCAGACAACTAGCTGACGAGATAAGGATCCTGGTCTGTGTCTCTGGAGAGCACTTGTGGCTAAGGAGATTGCTGTCGATCTAACCGGGGGAGGATAGTGGGATGTAGAGCAAGTAGGGAAGAACCTCTGCCCTATTCTGCACTCTAGTGTCCCATTGAGTAGAGCAGTCAGTCTTTATGAACACCACAGCTTGTCTAAGCAGAAAAAAAAGGGATGAAGAAGGCTACAGAAAAACCCGATGAAAAATCCAAATTAAACTTTAAACCTTTTGTTTTTTGTTAAGAAGAATGATACTTTTACTAATGCCAAAAACAAAAGTAAACAAGTAGAACAAAATTCTCTTTTGATCGTCCTCTTATTAACAAATTCTGATAGCTGTGAAGTCACTTGTCAAGCAAGAGACAAATTAGACATTCCAGCCTCTCAGGTGGAGGATATACTGTATGTCTCCAGTTGGCTTCAGCTATTTTCATTTCCCTGTTGATGCAGTGTAGTGTCAATCACAAGCCCCATGAAGCCAGTGAATAAGTTTCACAAACTTTTTTACTTGTGGTGTCCATCCACCCATCTTCTACCGCTTTTATATATTGACTTGTGGCGTCAATACATAAAACTTTAATGCTCTCTTAAAGCTATGAAGCCATAAATGATAGTACTGTATATTGTGAACACAAACATTTCAAAAATAAATATACAAAAATAACCAATTCATACTGTAAAGGAACTACTGTGGACTGTCGTGATTAAACCGGTTGATGACCCAAGAGCAGACTCAGGTATCAGAGGCTGTTACAAAACCGAATACTGTCTGGGCGCAGAAATGTGAACATAAACTAAACAAAGCATAAACAAAAAATTGCTGCATGAGAGCAGGGAATAAACCTTCTAAAATTAAATCCTCATAACTCAGGAACTTAAATTCACAGAGGCACATGGAGACAGAGAATAATGTATGGACTGAGCAGAGGGTTAAACAACAAACTACAGGTGCTTCTCAATGATTTGGAATATCACTGGAAATAGAGCTGTGCAATATGACCAAAAAAAAAAAAAATTACTTATACCACGATATAAGTAATCTTGTATCCCAATAATGATATACGGGATTGGGGGTGGGGGTGAAAAGTTCATAGTGGTCATATTTGACCAAATGTAGTTTATTTTTCAAGTGCAGGGATCCAAGCACTCAAACACCGATGGAAGAAGTATGTTGACCAAAGGAGAAATGTTGGGAAATGCTGAAAAATAAACCACATTTGGTCAAAATTGACCATTATGAACTTTTCAACCTACCCCACACCCTTTGTATATCCCAATATACACTTTCTGTGCATTCCAATTAGATATTATAGCCACATTAAAAGGACCATCTCTTTTTTAACATTTTAAATTACATACTGAAAAAAAATCAATTGTAGAAATTCATCTGTCATTAATTTTTCCCCTCATAATGTTGCAGTGCTTAAAAAACTGTATTTTTAATGTACATTTGAGACTTGATTCTCATACATTTGAGGGTTTTCTTTTAAATCATATGAATAAAAAGTAAACAATGAGTTAAATATTTCCTGAGCCACAGTAGAATAGCAATAACTTGGACAAAAAAATGTCAGTCTGAAAATGAGAAAATTACCCATCACTGCAATCTACAGATATAAATTAGCTGTTAGTTTATTTGGTGCAATTATTACCTCCACCAAGAGGAGGAGGTAATGTTTATAGTGGCGTTGGTTGGTTTGTCTATTAGCAACATTACTCAAAAAGTTCTGAATGGATTTTGATCAAATTTTCAGGAAAGGTGTGTAATGGCACGAGGAACACAGTACCAGCAGCTAAGGATGTCTTGCAAGGCACGTTACCCACATGGTATGTAAACACACAGCAGTGGACAATGTTTCATTTTTATTACCTCCAAGAGGGGGAGGTAATGTTTTTGCAGGTGTTGTGCCAAAAATACACTGTAATTGTCCATTGTTGACACATAGAACGTGTATTTATACAGTATCTACATGTATATATCCAGTAAATCTATGTATTTTCCATGTAACCTTGTGACTGCATTATTTTAATTGCTTTAAATCCTACATCAAGTTTGTTTTTGGTTCAAAATGCATCATAAGTGTTAAATATATCTTATTATACCTAACTCAGTCCTGTTTACCTGTTGAAATATATATTTTACGGCTAATATAACCCCATAACTACAATTTGAAACCTGGTGATCAATTTTTGGCAGCTGATCACTTTTTGCCACAACACCGGCATTGCTTTGTCTGTGTGTCTCTTAGCAACATTACTCCAAAATTTATGAACGTATTTTGATGAAATTTTCAGGAAAGATGTGTAACGGCATGGGAAACATATGATTACATTTCTGTGGTGATCCATATCACAACCTGGAGCCAGGAATTTTTAGGAAAAATCAGTATCAACTTGGTTAAATTTTACTTTTGCTGGTACACCAGAATTTCTGTAGGTAAGTTACTTAATACTATTTATTTGTTATTTCAATAAATCTTATAGAAGGAAACTTGAATTAGTATTCTTCTTCAATATCAAATGCAGAAATGTTGCATTTAGAAAACTGCTGCATTTCTAACAATGTCATTTGGGGGAAATTGACATAATGCACGGCTCAGGAGACACACACGCGGGCTCAGGGTAAATCCAATAGCTTTATTGACAACAAGTGTGTATGGGTGCGTGTCTACAAGATGTGTATGTGTTGGTGATGGCGTCTGCGTCAGGCATGGGGGCAGGAAGCCGTTCAGCCGGACAACCCTATGGGAGAAGCAGAGGGAGAAGGGTAACGGGCACCACACCAACACAGGAGATATGATAATGACTGTTGGCTTACTTGGTTTGGGCAGGTGGCTGGCGTAGCAAGGGCGTAGCCCGGTAGACAGCGACCTGGAGCACCTGACGCAGCAGCGAGGAGATGATGGCTGGAGAACGTTGTCCGCCGCCGGGAAATCCACCTGTGCACAGGGGAGCAGACTGGGAGGAAAAGGTAAGAGATCCTTACTTGGTATCTTGCTTGGTGAAGGGGGTTCCTTGCAGCAAGTGATGCCGATGTGAACAGACGGCTTCAGGCCGAAGCCCAGGGCGAGGGAGCTTAAATCCTTCGCCGCTGACGAGGTGTAGGTGTGCGCACAGCTGGCGCCGCTGATGAGCGGCGAGACGTGACAGAAATAAGCTGCTTGCCAGAGGTCTGCGCTCTCTGAGTGCTTTTCTAGTTGTTTTTGTTACCGTTTCGTTGTCTGTCAGCAGGATCATGCAAAAATTCAGATGGATTTGGATGACATTTTCACCAGAGGTGGCCCTTGGTCCAAAGATGAATTCATTACATGTTGGAGGTGATCCGTGAGTGCATACCTCCGCCAAGGCCCTATCTCACAATGGACGGACAAAGGGACGGAGAGGAGGACAAAGGGAGGGAGTGATGGAGCCTTGGCAGAGGTATACTGGTTGCACGGTGGCGCAGTGGTTAGCACTGCGGTAGCACAGTTTACCCTTGGCCGGGGGATTGTGGGGATCGTGGGATCGTGAGTTCGATCCCAGCCCCCGACCAACAGTGATCTGTGTGGAGTTTGCATGTTCTCCCCGTGTTGCGTGGGTTTACTCCGGGATTTCTCCGGTTTCCTCCCACATGCCAAAAACATGCATGTTAGGTTAATTGGCTGTTCTAAATTGTCCCTAGATATCTGTTTCCTATAGGCCCTTAGAATAGAGGGTTAGTATTAATGAAAGCGCTTTGAGTGGTCTTTGTGACTAGAAAAGCGCTATATAAGTGCAGGTTAGTTAGTTAGTTAGTTAGTATACACTCTCTGAGTGCGTTCTAGTCTTTATTAAGCATCATGCCTGCAAAGATATCAATAAATAAAAAAGTAACTGAAACAAATAAATCATTAAAAATGTAAGTAGATTTACAGCCTGAAAATTGCCATTCTGGCCTGATTTAAACCTGTGGAGTTTGCTTCTTTGTGAAAATACTTCAGATTGGTCATGATCTGAAAATCAAAGGCACAAAAGGTAATGTCACAAAATACAAGTGATGACTTCAACTTTATTCATTATCACTGCTTGACTAAATAAAATTAAAAATCAAGTAAATTACATTGAGCCAATTTGCTCCTCTGACACATTTACCTTATTGAGTGTGTATATGCTGCTATCATGCACAGCCAAAACTAAGAAACTCAGCAGTCACTTAAAGCAAAAAAACGAGGATATGATACACCGATAATGTTTCCTATTAGCGGCAACTTTGCATAGTCATTTAGCATTTGCTGTTTGACAATAATAAGAGTGAGATGGTGCTAATGTTATTTACCTTTAATTAAAACGGGGTTAGTGGACTATCCTTTCTGACACAGCAACGTGGAAAGCAGTCCCACATCCCTGGCTAACAGAAATAGTGGCTATTTGACCAAACCATTAATTTGGAGTTAGCTGCTGTGCTAACCGCTAGAATAGGGCTATTTAATTACAAAATCAGTTGGGCCACAATTTGAAATCAAGACATGTAACTGGGCCGCACATGTTCAGTGATCTGTTGAATATGACAAATTTCAAACCAATGTGGTCTATATTAATCATATATCCCATAACCTACATATGTATAAGCATGTGAGAATGTTTGGTGATTACATATGTAAAGCGACTTCACACCTCAGAACAGGACAAAGGGTCTCAACCGCCAGTGAAGATCAAAGAGCATCCGAGGCACTGCGGTGGAGACCAGATAGGTCGCCCTGACCTCCCAGGGCCAGGTGGAGGGGTACGGAGACAAAGGAGGATAATTAAGTTAATGGGGGATGTCAGCTTTGTATGCATGTCTTTTGTTGTGTGTGAGTATAAGTACACAGAGCCGAATGTGTTCGCTCTCTTACTTCTTCTGCTGCTGCACTAGATGAGACTTGTTAGAGGAGCAAAGCTGATAATAAACTTTGGTTTATAAGTCACATCGCCTCGTCATTCCGAGCTCTTCTACAACCAACACAGATCAGTATGATGAAAAATATGCATTTTTAGTCATTGTCTTGGTTTTAAATGTGCACTTGGCACATGACAAAGGCATATGAAATGTGCATAAAAACACAGTAACACTGCTGAGGTTGAGTAGAACTGAAGTAGTAGATATATTTTTTTCTCTTGAACAACAAATAAATAGAATGGAAAAAAAATAAAATTCTGTAAATAACCATTATGATCACATCTTACTCAGGCATATCTCAAAGTGCATAAAAACCCACTGTGCACTGTTAGTAGCATTAACATTTGTTTCCCTTTTGAAACAAAATATACTACATCCTGGTCATAACTGACCTTGGCACATCACAAAGTGCATTTAGCTGAATAAAAAAATGAACTGTCAAACACTTAAGTGCACAACCCCCCCCCCCCCGAGAAAAGACTAATAGCATTAACAAATATTGCACATCCTCTGTTGTGGTTTGTTTTAAATCGCCGCTTGTGTGCGTATGAACTGTTACGTCTGAATAATGGAGGATGGAGAACTCTCTGTGTTGAACACTGAACTCGCTTTACTGAACTTCACATTCCAATTTATATCCCAGCCGTAGCCCGCGTGACGTCACTCATCCCCCAACCCTGGCTGAGCTATGGCAAGCCCCAAAGTACAATTCCCGTATGTAACAGGAACCTCTTTTTATAACCATACATTCCATTACACACACATCAGTCAACCAAAAATTTCTAGTAGAGTTAAGGGTGCAAAAAGCACCCACTTAAAAACGTGAGTAATGACTTCAGTCTTGAAGGTTTGAGGTTTTTCTTCAAAATTTATAACAATTTTCTTATAGTTTTTTATTTTTTTCTGTAAATTTATAAATTTGAAACCATTTTTCTCAAATTTGTAATTTCCTCTTGTAAAATTGACTTTTCTTTTACATTTGAGATTTTTTTTTTTTAATAAATTTGTGGATTATTTTATGGCTAATTTTTGGATGTTTTTTTTTTAAATAAAATTACTGGGCACTTGAGGACCATCATTCCTTCATATTTTTTTCTTAAATTTATATTTCTTTGGTGTGGCCTGGGCCCGCGGGCCACTCGGAGGTTGCTTCTGGACTGTATGTAGCATGTGGGCCGCTAATTGAATAGGCCTGTGCTAGAGAGAAGCCTAGCAACCAACACACCTGTGAGGGAGAGGAAGGGCACTGACAAGTAGTGTGTGAGGAACTCTTCTGAAAAATTATTTTTGCAAAAATCCTGATATAAACAATAGAGTTTTATATGAAACGATAGCTGTTATCTCGTCATCCAATATATATCATATTGCATAGCCCTAATTGGAAATTTATTTCAGTAATTCAGTTCATAAAGTGAAACTCATACGGACTCATTTCACACAGAGTGATATATAATAATCGTGGATTCGTTATACAGTGGGGCAAAAAAGTATTTAGTCAGCCACCAATTGTGCAAGTTCTCCCACTTAAAAGATGAGAGAGGTCTCCAATTTTCATCATAGGTATACCTCAACTATGAGAGACAAAATGTGAAAAAAAAATCCAGAAAATCACATTGAAGGATTTTTAATGAATTAATTGGTAAATTCCTCAGTAAAATAAGTATTTGGTCACCTACAAACAAGCAAGATTTCTGGCTCTCACAGACCTGTAACTTCTTCTTTAAGAGGCTTCTCTGTCCTCCACTCGTTACCTGTATTAATGGCACCTGTTTGAACTCGTTATCAATATAAAAGACACCTGTCCACAATCTCAAACAGTCAGACTCCAAACTCCACTATGGCCAAGACCAAAGAGCTGTCAAAGGACACCAGAAACAAAATTGTAGACCTGCACCAGGCTGGGAAGACTGAATCTGCAATAGGTAAGCAGCTTGGTGTGAAGAAATCAACTGTGGGAGCAATTATTAGAAAATGGAAGACATACAAGACCACTGATAATCTCCCTCGATCTGGGGCTCCACGCAAGATCTCACCCCGTGGGGTCAAAATTATCACGAGAACGGTGAGCAAAAATCCCAGAACCACATGGGGGGACCTAGTGAATGACCTGCAGAGAGCTGGGACCAAAGTAACAAAGGCTACATCAGAAACACACTACGCCGCCAGGGACTCAAATCCTGCAGTGCCAGACGTGTCCCCCTGCTTAAGCCAGTACATGTCCAGGCCCATCTGAAGTTTGCTAGAGAGCATTTGGATGATCCAGAAGAGGATTGGGAGAATGTCATATGGTCAGATGAAACCAAAATAGAACTTTTTGGTAAAAACTCAACTTGTCGTGTTTGGAGGAGAAAGAACACCATACCTACTGTGAAGCATGGGAGTGGAAACATCATACTTTGGGGCTGTTTTTCTGCAAAGGGAACAGGACGACTGATCCGTGTAAAGGAAAGAATGAATGGGGCCATGTATCGTGAGATTTTGAGTGAAAACCTCCTTCCACCAGCAAGGGCATTGAAGATGAAACGTGGCTGGGTCTTTCAGCATGACAATGATCCCAAACACACCGCCCGGGCAACAAAGGAGTGGCTTCGTAAGAAGCATTTCAAGGTCCTGGAGTGGCCTAGCCAGTCTCCAGATCTCAACCCCATAGAAAATCTTTGGAGGGAGTTGAAAGTCTGTGTTGCCCAGCGACTGCCCCAAAACATCACTGCGCTAGAGGAGCTCTGCATGGAGGAATGGGCCAATATAAATCAAATCAAATCAAATCAAACTTTATTGTCATATTACTGTACATACAACTGTAGTGCAGGCAAGATGAAATTGCGTTTCTCTCGGCATCCATATAAGAAGCAGCATGATTAAGACACACTCCCACATAGCTCCGACCCCCCCATCCATTCACACGTCCCTGAGACATACTTGGGGAAAAAGAATAACTAACTATAATATACAAAATGTCTATAGGTGCAGTAGTGTGTATGTGAGATTCCGGGTCAGCTGTTCAGCATCCTGACAGCTTGTGGGAGGAAGCTGTTGATCAGTCTGGTGGTTCTGCCTCTGATGCTCCGGAATCGTTTACCAGATGGAAGAAGTTCAAAGTGTTTATGCAGAGGGTGAGAACGGTCCTTGACAATGTTCAGTGCCCTGTTCCTACAACGGTTCTGAAAAAGTTCTTGGACAGAGGGGAGGAAGACTCCAATTACCCTCTCCGCCCCCTTGACTATCCTCTGCAGGGCTTTTTTGTCTGACATACTGCAGCTGGAGTACCATGTAGCAATGCAGTACGTCAGAACACTCTCCACCACACCTCTGTAGAAGGTCCTGAGGATGCAGATGGGGAGAGAGGCCTGTTTGAGTTTCCTCAAGAAGTGTAGTCTCTGCTGAGCTCGCTTCCTGATCTCCAAGGAATTCTTGCTCCAGGTCAGGTCCTGCGAGATCTGCACTCCGAGGAACTTGATGTTCTCTACTCTCTCCACTAAACGGCCGCCGATGCTGAGGGGGACGTGCTCAGGCTGTGACCGCCGGAAGTCGATAATCATCTCCTTTGTTTTGTCCACGTTGAGCACCAGATTGTTCTCCCTGCACCAGCCCTCCAGGTCTCTCACTTCTTCCCTGTACATTGATTCCTCATCCCTCTGAATAAGTCCCACCACCGTGGTGTCATCTGCAAACTTAATAATCTGGTTCCCCTCGTGTTTGGATACACAGTCATGTGTTAGAAGTGTAAACAACAGTGGACTGAGTACACAGCCTTGAGGGGTTCCGGTACTCGGCGTGACAGAGTTGGAGATGTTGTTTCCAACCCGGACAGACTGAGGTCTCTCTGTCAGGAAATCCAGGATCCAGAGACATGTGGCGGTGTTCAGACCGAGAAGGAGTAATTTCTCTATCAGTCTCTGGGGAATAATGGTGTTGAATGCTGAACTGAAATCAATGTACAGGAGTCTGGCGTAGGTGTCTTTCTGGTCCAGGTGGGTGATGACAGAGTGTAGGGTGGTGACTATAGCATCCTCCGTGGAGCGGTTTGAACGATATGCAAACTGGAGCGGGTCGTGTGATGCAGGGAGGCAGGCTGTGATGTGTGGTTTGACAAGCCGTTCAAAACACTTCATCACAATTGGTGTAAGTGCAACAGGACGATAGTCATTCAAACATGACACCACTGGTTTCTTTGCCACCGGTACAATGATAGAGGTCTTGAAGCATCTGGGAACGATGGCCTGACTCAGGGAGATGTTATAAATGTCAGTCAGGACATCCGCCAACTCGCTCGCGCAGTCTCGGAGCACACGTCCCGGAATGTTGTCTGGACCTGCAGCTTTGCGTGGGTTGATTCTGGATAGGGTCCTCCGTGTGTCCGCTGTGTTAATGGTAAAAGCTGGTCCGACCGATGGTGGGGGAGTGGGCCGGCCCTCCCTCTGATTGTCGAGTTTGATGCTTCAAAACGTGCAAAGAAGTCGTTAAGCCTGTCTGGAAGCGAAGCGTCGTCATCATCGACCCCCTGCCTAGACTTAAAGCCCGTCAGTGTCCGAACTCCCTGCCACATCTGCTTGGTGTTCCTAGTGTCACAGAGGTGTCCCTGGATTTTCTCCGCATAGGCGCGCTTTGCCACCTTAATTCCCTTTGAAAGCGCAGACCTGGCTGAGCGGAGGGCAATCCTGTCCTTCGCTCTGAACGCTGCATCTCTGGCTTTAAGCAGCGAGCGCACCTCTGCAGTCATCCAGGGCTTATGATTACCCCACACAGTGATGGTCTTCACTGTTGTGACATCCTCTGTGCACTTCGCGATGTAGCTGGTGACCGAATCAGCATACTCCTCCACATCTGTCCTGTCTTCCTGGGAGGCTGCTATTTTGAAGATCCTCCAGTCTGTGTGATGAAAACAGTCTTGCAGTGCAGAGGTTGCACTCTCTGGCAAAATCCTGATTTGTTTCACTGCTGGCCTGCTGCGCTTCAATAAAGGTTTGTAGGCAGGAACCAGCATCACGGACATGTGATCAGAACGGCCGAGATGGGGGCGGGGTAACGCTTTATATGCATCTGTGTTTGTGTACACTAAGTCCAACATATTCTCTCCTCTGGTCTTAAAGTCTACACATTGTTTAAACTTGGGGAGCACAGTCTTTAAGCTGGTGTGGTTAAAATCCCCCGCAACCACCACAAAACTGTCCGGGTGTGACGTTTGGATTTTACTGATTGCATTGTGCAGTTCCCCGAGTGCCTTCTTAACATTAGCTTTAGCGTTAGCGCTCGGCGCTATGTAAACACCAACTACAAACACGTTGCTGAATTCCCTCGGCAGATAAAAAGGCCGACAATTAACAATAAGGAACTCCGCCAACGGAGAGCAGTGTTTAGACACTAACGTGGCATTAACGCACCAGTTCTTGTTAACATAGATGCATAGCCCACCCCCCCGGCTCTTACCGGAGCTCGCCGTTTCCCTGTCGGCCCGGAACATCGCCATATCTTCCAGCTGAATGGCCTCGTCAGGAATGTTGTCGTGGAGCCATGTCTCGGTGAAAACAAACACACAGCAGTCCCTCCATTCTCTCCGGGTTTCTTTCAGCAAACGCAGCTCGTCTGCCTTGTTTTCGAGGGCGCGGACGTTTGATAGAAGAAGCGACGGTACCGCTGGTCTGGAGGGGTTAGCCTTTAGCCTAGCATGGATCCCGGCCCTTTTTCCTCGCTTTTGCTTGCGCTCGCACCGCTTCCGCTTCCTCCTCTCCCGGGTAGCTTCCAGCGGGGACTCCGCCAAAATTCCATGCTGGCGTAGAATGTCGAAATCACAACCGATCGCCGCGATTCTTGCAGCGTGCAGTACCTTGATGTTTAATAAGGTCTCACGGTTGTAAGTTTTACAGAATGTACGTCTGGGATGAATAAAACTCTCACACTCGCTGATACCACACTCGCTGATATACCAGCAACAGTGTGTGAAAACCTTGTGAAAACTTACAGAAAACGTTTGACCTCTGTCATTGCCAACAAAGGGTATATAACAAAGTATTGAGATAAACTTTTGTTATTGACCAAATACTTATTTTACCGAGGAATTTACCAATTAATTCATTAAAAATCCTTCAATGTGATTTTCTGGATTTTTTTTTCTCATTTTGTCTCTCATAGTTGAGGTATACCTATGATGAAAATTGGAGACCTCTCTCATCTTTTAAGTGGGAGAACTTGCACAATTGTTGGCTGACTAAATACTTTTTTACCCCACTGTATATGGTGCTTTACATGTCAAGTGACATCTCAAAGCGTTTACAATGAGTCCATTATTCATTCACTCCAGAAACACACTGACAGTGGTAAGCTACCGCTGTAGCCACAGGTGCCCTGGAGAAGACTGACAGGAATGTGGCTCCCAATCCACTCCAATGGCCTCTCCCACCACCACCAAACATCAATTCACATTAATACAACAGTGTCATAGACACTGGAGGCAAGGAGAGTAAAGTGTCTTGCTGAGGGACACAACAGCATGATGGCTGGATAGAGTGGGATTTAAATCGCTAACCCTCCGGTGTCATGGTGTGGTCCTTGCGGACCACTAATGAGACACTATAGGCAGCCGTAGAGTTTGCATATTTATTAAAGAAGGACATACAATACAAAATAATGAGCCTCGTGGGGCAAAACACAAATAAAGACTATGACTAGGACACACTAACGAGATACTGAGAACAAGGAGAAACTTACTGGGAACACGGAGGATCAAGGGAGTGACTGAAGCCAGGGTTAGGGGCTTCAGCCAAACGTCGGGGAGACCAACGTTGACGTATGTGTGAGCGAGGTCGCAGCCCGGAGTGACAGAAGCTCCTCCCTTAAATAGGGCAAGAGGAAAAATCAGCTGATGAGATGGTCATCAGCTGAATGTAATTCAGCTGTCACTGCTGCGCTTGGCACTGACAGCCAGAAGCCCCTCTGAGACGCTGTCAGAATAAAAGCTCGGAGAGGCCCATAAGGAAAACTACTACAGAACGGGAGGAAAATACTGCATGACCTGAGTGCGGACGATATCGGCGCTCAGACCATGACATCCGGTTGTTGAGCAACCCGCTGTATCTCCTGAGCCACTGCCGCTATATTTCCATAATCATCACCACCAAGGAGGTTATGTTTTTACCGGGGTTTGTTTGTTTGTCTGTCTGTTACCAACATAACTCAGAAAGTTATGAACAGATTTTGACGAAATTTTCAGGACAAGTCCGAAATGGAACAAGGAAGAAATGATTAGATTTTGGGAGTGATCCAGATCACTGTCTGGATCCAGGAATTTTTTAAAGGATTCTTTATCATTGCGAGATAGGGCCATTTTTAGCATATGTGTATATAACTCCACAACAAATGGTCAGGACGCTTGCCAAAAAAATACAGGATAAGATCCCAATAGGTTCTACGAAATATCAAAGACTGATCCGGATCCTGGAAAAAATCCAGATACTGTAATCCAGAACAGGAAATAATAGGGGATCTTTGGAATTTTCATCACTGTAAGGTAACAAATTAAGATATAAGCATACAACAAACACCAAAATATCGCCAAGACATTGAGGAATCAGTAGTGTGCCAATGGATTTGTTGTATCTTCAAAAGCTATGGAGCTATATCCAGAAGAAAATCGCCATTACTGAAAAAGTGATTTTTGTCAATAACTACTGAACTAATAAAGATACTGTGATATCCTACCGTGTAGCAATGATCACACTTGAGTTGATTTCTTTAGCTAACTCTTGCCGTTTATTCTTGTATCACACACAATGACTGAACACGCGTTCTGCACGGGGTTTTTCACACTCTTATTCCAATGTGTCCCCTTAAAGTAGTGCTGAACAATACCGGTAGTTCCCCCTAGAGGCATGTGCCAGTAATGTTTTAATTTAGACTTGCAGTCTACCACATCCCTCCCCTCTAGATTAAACTACTCTTAATTACACTAGCCAATTATAAGATAAGATAAGATAAGATAAGCCTTTATTAGTCCCACAACGGGGAAATTCCAGGATTGCAACAGCACAGGGATAGCAACACTTAGAGCAACAATCAGAAGGCAAGAAAAAAAAAACAAGCAAGCAAGAGCAGCTAATATACATATGTACATATTACTATAAAATATATATATACACACACACACACAGACACACAGTGCAGAGCATTGTAGCTGGATGGAATAAATATATGAATATATGAACGCACAGTGCAGAGCATTGTAGCTAGATGGAATAAATATGTAAATATATAAACACCCACAGTACGGAGCATTGCAGCTAGGTGGAATAAATATGCAAGTATATAAACACACACAGTGCGGAGCAATGTAGCTAGATGGAATAATATGTAGATATATAAAAACACAGTGCAGAGCATTGTAGCTAGATGGAATAAATATGTAAATATATAAACACACACAGTGCAGAGCATTTTTGCTAGATGGGATGAAACAGCATAACCGTCTACTTAGTTATCCTACATGGTATGATTATGTGCCCATACATATTCTCACCCTCCATAGCGACCGGTATGTTCCTAGTTGTATGCTGGAGGGGACCATTGTGTAAGTCTATTGCATCTTTTGCATTCAAAAAAAACCCATTAGTTTGTTACGTCTTTTTGCTATCTCTGCGAGCAGCCCTGCTTAGGTTGTACAGTCTGATAGCTGTTGGTAGGAAGGACCTACGAAACCTCTCGGTTGTGCACCTGGGATGATGTAGTCTGCTGCTAAATGAGCTCCTCAGTGCATCCAGTATGTCCTGCATAGGGTGGAACTCGGACTCCAGCAGAGATGACAGTTTAGCCACCGTCCTTCTCTCTCCTATCTCCTCCACCGGATCAAGGCGCTGCCCCAGGACAGAGCTAGCTTTCTTAATCAGTTTGTTCAGTCTCTTCCTATCGGCTGCAGTAATGCCACTGCCCCAGCAGACCACTCCAAAAGTGATGGCTGATGCCACCACCGTGTCATAGAATGACTTCAGCAGCGCCCCTTGTACACCAAAAGACCTGAGTCTCCTCAGCAGGAACAGCCTGCGCTGTCCCTTCTTGTAGAGTGCGTCAGTATTGTGTGACCAGTCTAGTTTATTGTTCAGATGAATACCCAGGTACTTATAGGATGTCACCATCTCGATGTCTGTTCCCTGTATATTTACTGGTGCTGTGAGGGGCTGCCCATGCCTGCGGCAGTCCACCACCAGCTCCTTAGTTTTCCTCGCGTTGATCTGGAGGCAGTTCCGATGGCACCAGTCCACAAAGTCCTGGATAAGCCCTCTGTACTCAGCTTCATCTCCGTTGGAGATGAGACCAACGATCGCAGAGTCATCAGAGAACTTCTGTAGATGGCAATGTGTTGTGTTGTGTGAGAAGTCCGCAGTATAAAGAGTGAACAGGAAGGGAGCCAGCACCGTTCCCTGGGGGGCCCCCGTGCTACTGATGATCGTGTCGGAAACACAGTCCCGGGTTCTCACAAACTGAGGCTGGTTCGTGAGGTAGTCCAGGATCCACGATGACAGGTGCTGGTCCACCCCTGCGCGCAGCAGCTTGTCCTTCAGGATCATCGGTTGGATGGTGTTGAAAGCACTGGAGAAGTCAAAGAACATGATCCTCACCATATTCCCGGGCTTCTCCAGGTGGGACAGAGAACGGTGAAGGAGGAAGATCACCGCATCCTCCACCCCAATGCCATGCTGGTAGGCGAACTGGAGTGGATCCATCGCTGGTTCCACCAGGGGGCGGAGATGAGCAAGGAGCAGTCTCTCCAGGGTCTTCATCAAGTGGGACGTCAAGGCCACCGGTCTGTAGCTGTTCAGGTCTTTGGGGTGGGAAGTTTTTGGTACAGGTACCACACAAGATGTTTTCCACAGCTGTGGTACCCTCCCCAGTTTCAGGCTCATGTTGAAGATATACGTCACAATCCCACACAGCTGGTCTGCACAGGACTTGAGGAGCTTTGCGCTGATGCCGTCCGGTCCCGACGCCTTCCTCGCCTTGATCTTCCTCAGCTCCGTCCTCACCTGGGTCTTGGTCAGGGTCAGGATGGGGGGCTGTGTGTTGGGAGTGGGGGGGGGGGTGTCGGTGGAGTGGGGAGTGGGCAGCAGGACTTGATTTCTTAGAGGCAGCAGTGGTTGTTGTGCAGACAGGGGGGAGGGCGGTTGGTCAAATCTATTGAAAAACAAATTCAGGTTGTTCGCCCACTCCCTGCCCCCCGTGGCCTGGGGGGAGGTATTCTGGAGCCCCGAGATGGTTTTGAGGTTTCTCCAGACCCCGCTGATGTCACTCTGTTGCAGCTTGTCCTCCATCTTCTTCCTGAAGCTGTCCTTGCCTTCTCTGATCTTTCTCCTCAGCTCCCTCTGTACGGACTTCAGCATCTCCCTGTTCCCCGACCTGAAGATCCTCTTCTTCTCTCTCAGAAGTGTTTTTATCTCAGGGTTGATCCAGGGTTTGTTGTTTGAGTGACGCCGTATGGTCTTGGTGGGAACGGATTTGTCCACACAGAAGCTGAGGTAGCCCGTGAAGGTGTGAATGAGGCCATCGATGTCCTCACCATGTGGATCGCAGAGCTGCTTCCAGGCAGTGGCTTCAAAACAGTCCTTTAGAGTGTCCATTGTCTCCTCAGACCATAACTCCACAGTGTGCATGGCCGGAGGTTGTCTGTGCACTAGGGGTTTGTACACCGGCCGGAGATGAACCAAGTTGTGATCCGATCTCCCAAGTGGGAGATCGGAGATGGGAGATGTCTTATACTAGACATCCTGGAACTCCCATTTAACCCTAAACTATCACAGTCACTTTTTAACTTCTTAAAACACATGTGCCATACACATAATTTCTTTCTCTTTTTTTTTATACATGTATAACACACATAACAGTTTAACTAGGGATTTGGGTTTGACTACCGCATCCCAGTGAGGTTCCAGGATGCATTCTTGTCCTGTGGCTGGGGAACTCACTACTGACTAAGTATAGTCCTTCAAGTAGTCTGGAGCTTTCCTAGCTCGCTGAGATCTTCTCACGGCTGGTGAGCCAACTGCAGGTGAAGACTCAGACTGCTCCACTGTTTCGGCTGCTGCAGTGCTGCCAGTAGAATCTGCAGAGACGGGTACCTCGGGTATCACCTGAAGTGGTGGTTCGTTGATGCTCTCCTCAGAATGGGTGTCAGACAACACCTCTGGTGCCATCGGCAGGGGAATGGAGCTCCTACCACGAACTTGGTCGATGTGTCGCCTCACCACTTGTCCATGGCCTAAGGTCACCTTGAATGACACAGGGCCTGTCTTTTCTGTTATTTCTCCTGGTACCCAGGCTGGTCCTGAGCCAAAGTTGCGGGTGTAGACCAAGTCTCCTTCTCTCAGTATTCTCTCTCTAGCATGCATGTTATGATAACCTTTTTGTTTCTCTTGTTTGTCATGCACTTTGTTTCTGAAGTCTGGATGTATTAAGTCAAATGTTGACCTCAACTTCCTTCCACACAACAGCTCAGCTGGTGACTTGCCAGTTGTAGATTGGGGTGTTATTCGATAGCTGAACAGAGCTCGCGACATTCGGGTTTCAATAGAGTCTCCTGCCATCTTTTTCATGAGTGACTTGAACGTCTGCACAGCCCTCTCGGCTAAGCCATTAGAAGAAGGATGGTATGGCGCAGTCGTGATGTGACGTATGCCATTCTTTTCAGAAAACTCTTGGAACTGTTCACTCATAAAACATGTACCGTTATCTGATACTATGATTTCAGGTATGCCATGTTGGCTGAAACTCTTTCTAAGACTTTCAATGGTAACAGTAGAAGTAGACCTACTCACAGAATATGCATCGATCCACTTTGAGTATGCGTCAACTATGATCAGGAACATTCTTCCCATCCATGGACCTGCGTAGTCAATGTGAATTCTTCTCCATGGTTTATCTGGAACTTCCCAGGGATGTAGTGGGGCTGATGGAGGACTGTTCCTGTTCTCCTGGCATGCCGCACATGACTTCACAAGCGCCTCCACCTCTGCATCCATGTTGGGCCACCACATGTAACTCCTCGCCAACGCTTTCATGCGAGTGATGCCAGGGTGTGCTTGGTGTAGTTGTTGCAGTAAGGCATTCCGACCAGGTGGTGGAACAACCACGCGTCCTCCCCACAGGATACAACCTTCCTGGGTGCTGAGCTCATCCTGTCGTCGGGCATAGGGAATGAACTCAGGACTGTTCATCTTCGGCCATCCTCGCAAGATGTATTCTCGCACTCTTGCTAGAACAGGGTCTTTGTCTGTCCACTTCTTTATTTGTTGTGCGTTCACCAGGGGCACGCTGATATCTTCAAACAATAGCACTCTCTCCTCCTCCTCAGGCGTGCTGTCTCTTCCTCCATCCAAGGGTAGCCTACTCATCGTGTCAGCATTCGTATGGTCCCGTCCGGCTTTGTAAACGATGGTGTACTCATACGCTGCTAATGTAACGGCCCATCTCTGAATTCTCTGAGATGTCATCTGGGGTATGGCTCTCATTTCACTGAACAGTGAAATTAGTGGCTTGTGGTCAGTCACTATAGCGAACTGTCTCCCGTACAGGTATTTGTGGAACTTTTTTACACCAAATACTACTGCAAGGCCCTCCTTGTCTAGCTGGGAGTAGTTTTTCTCAGCTGCACTAAGAGTTCTTGAGACGAACCCTAGGGGTCTCTCTGAGCCATCCTCCATACGATGAGAGAGTACAGCTCCCACACCGTAGGGTGATGCGTCACACGCCAGGATGAGTGGTTTGTTTGAATCATAGTGCACTAACACACTACAGGACTGAAGTAGCGCTTTGGACTCTTCAAACGCCTTCTGCTGCTTGACCCCCCATGACCATTTTTCTTCCTTCTTAAGTAAGGTATGTAGTGGTGCCAGCAGCGTGGAGAGCTTTGGGAGGAACCTATGGTAATAGTTCAACAAGCCCAGGTAGGCTTTTAACTCAGTAACATTTTGTGGCTCAGGCGCCTCCGCAATGGCTTCCACTTTGTCTGTCAGAGGGTGTAGACCACTGGCGTTGATCTTGTGGCCTAGGAACACCACCTCTTTTCCCATGAACTCACACTTGCTTCTTTTCAACCTCAGACCGCTTTTCTCCAACCGTTGAAGCACTTCCTCCAGCGTTTTCAGATGTTCTTGTTCATTTGGTCCTGTACAAAGGATGTCATCCAAATAAATGGCAACATTCGGAATTCCACCTAGGATGCCCTCCATAGTTCTCTGGAATATAGCAGGACTGGAAGCTACTCCAAATGGTAAGCGTGTGTAGGTATATAAGCCTTTGTGTGTATTGATGGTTACATACTTTCTTGATTCTTCTTCCAGGACTACCTGTTGGTAAGCGTGACTCATGTCTAATTTCGTGAAGTGTCGACCGCCATTCAGCTGTGCGAAGAGGTCCTCCACTTTAGGAATTGGATACTGATCCACCCGTGATGCTCGATTGACAGTGAGTTTGTAATCTCCACATATTCTAATGGAGCCATCCGGCTTTCGCACTGGGACTATGGGCGCCGCCCATTCTGCAACCTGCACTGGCTCAATGATCTTGTCATCCAGCAGCCTCTGTAGCTCACTTTCGACCAGTGGCTTGACTGCATAGGGCACCGGTCGGGGTTTGCAGAATCGTGGTTGGGCCTCCTTGTCCACATTAATCTTTGCAGTGACACCTTTTAGCTGTCCTAAGCCTTCTTTGAACACCTCAGCGTGTCTTTCGAGGATCTCCTCCAGCTGCAATTTGGGCTGAGATTCCACCTTATTCACTAACTGATCAATCATGGCCAGTTCTTGTAGCCAACTTCGCCCTAGTAGATTTGGTCCTTCGCCCCCAACTACTACTACAGGTAAGTCCTTTTCTTTGTTTTCGTGTTGCACCTTCACTTGTGCCATGCCTAGCACGTCTAGCTTCTCTCCTGTGTATGCTTTTAATTTTAATGAACAGGGATTTAATTCTGCTGTGTCTGTTTTCTTCCACAGTTGTGTATATTGCTGTTTACTTAATATGGTTACTCCACAGCCTGTATCAACTTCAAATGTTACTTTCATTCCATTAACATTCATGGTACGCGTGATGGGCGCTACCTTGGTCAGCTCATCTGACATGTTGTAAATTGTGTGAAAACCCATGTCTTCTGTATCACTTTCTCCCTCCCCTCTAAGTTGATTCACTCGCTGTTCCTTTCCTGGGCCCTTGTTTTCATTCTTTTGCCCTTTAACTGTTGCCTTCTGCACCTGTGCATTGCCCACCTTTGTTCTACATGCTTTCTTAATGTGCCCTCGCTTGCCACAATTATGACACAGCTCAGTGGCAAATTTGCACTCGGCGGCATTGTGCTGGCCTTTGCAGCGATAATAACTGGGGAATTTGCGCTGAGTTTTGTCAGTCGACACTTTGTAGACACCTACTTGGGTCTTAGGCACACAAGCATGCGTTGCTGTGTCCTCTGCTAGCTTCCCTTGCATTTCTCTCACATCTTTAGATGCTGTTTCCATCGCTTGGCATAATTCCAAAGCCTTCGCAAAAGTGAGTTTTGTTTCAGATAAAAGTCGCCGTTGCATTCGGTCATCATTCACTCCACACACAAGTCTGTCTCTTAACATTTCTTCCAATGAGTCTTTGTAATCACAGTGCAGTGCTAATTTCCTCAATTCTGCCACATACTCTGCTATGGACTCAGTGTTCCTCCTTATGCGTGAATTAAATTTGAATCGTTGTACGATTTCACTCGGTTTGGGGCTGAAGTGCTTCTGAAGCTCAGCAGTAAGCTGGTCGTACGTTTTATCTTTCGGTAATGCAGGGCTTACTAAATTTCTCAACAAGCTGTAAGTAGTTGCACCAACTCCACTCAACAGTACAGCCTTCCGTTTGTCTGGCTCCTCAATATCATTAGCTTCGAAGAAAAAGTCCAACATTTCACTATATTCTTCCCATGATTGAGTCGAGTTATCAAAAGGGGTTACCGTTCCGATTACAGCCGCCATTGCTCGTCGTGGTGGGGAAACCTCGTTTTCCTCCTCTGAACTTGCACTCGAACTGCTGGATTCACTTGAGTTCGCCACACTTGCAATGTTCTCTGTTTCTCTTTGATAACTTTTAAATCCTCGTTGCCAATTGTGTGATATCCTACCGTGTAGCAATGATCACACTTGAGTTGATTTCTTTGGCTAACTCTTGCCGTTTATTCTTGCATCACACACAATGACTGAACATGCGTTCTGCACGGGGTTTTTCACACTCTTATTCCAATGTGTCCCCTTAAAGTAGTGCTGAACAATACCGGTAGTTCCCCCTAGAGGCATGTGCCAGTAATGTTTTAATTTAGACTTGCAGTCTACCACAGATACCAATGTGAATCCAATTGCTAAAGGTATGTTTTGATGGTCAAGGAATCTGAAAATATAGATAAAATAAATTTAGGACTATTATATTTGGGGAAAATCCCAATATTAGGGGGAACTGAGGTACTTGGTGGAGGTCTGCGCTCTCCGAGTGCTTTTCTAGTTTATTTCATTTAATTTTGATGATTATGACTTACAGCTAATGAAATCCAAAAATTGAGTTTCTCAGAAAATTAGAATATTATCAAATTAGAATAAATCAATTAAAGAAAAGATGTTTTGTAGAAATGTTGGCCCACTGAAAAGTATGTTTATGTAGGCACTCAGTACAAGTTAACATAGTCTCCCGTTCGGTCCACACACTTCTTCCATCGGTGTTGCAGCACTTAGATCCCTGTGGTTGAAAAATAAACTACATTTGGTCAAATTTGATCTCTCTGAACTTTTCAGCCCTTCCCCCCTCATACTTGACCGCAGAGCCTTATGCATTCTTATGCAGCATTGATGCTGCACTACATCAATGCAGTGTGGCATGGGGGTGATCAGCCTGTTGCACTGCTGAGGTGTTATGGAAGCCCAGGTTTCTTTGATAGTGGCCTTCAGCTCATCTGCATTGTTGGGTCTGGTGTCTCTCATGTTCCTCTTGACAATACCACAGATTCTCTATGGAGTTTAGGTCAGGCCAGCTCGCTGGCCAATCAAGCACAGTGATACATAACATCATTATTAAAGCAGGTATTGGCACTGTTGGCATTGTGGGAAGATGCTGTGGACTGTGAAAACTTCACACTGGACCTTCTGTGCCCCTCCACTCTTCCTCAAGACTCTGGGACCTTGATTTCCAAATGACAGGACTTGGCACCTGAATTGATCTAAACTTTACTTAATATATTTCCTCCATACAGCATGGATTGCATTCAGAAGAATGAAATGTCATTTCTATGGACTGGGGTGCACAAGATTGCAAAAACATTCAAACAAATCCCAAATAGAGACAGACAGACAGGCAGCAAAAATATTCAAGATCAAACAATAAATAAATATTGCTGGCTTATAACTCTTTTCTCCACTTTTCAGAAACAAATACTATCTTGTTTTAATAAGCCTTTTTGTAATGGTCCCATTATAAAACTCCAAAGAAGTCTCTATTCAGTGTGAACTCTGTGAGTGAAGGTGGTCTTGGTAGTGCTGGCTGATTATACAGAGTTGCAAATACATTAAACATAGATTAAACATAGTTTAATACTTCAAGCAAGACTGATAAAAAGTCTATTTGTCTTCCAGCATTTCATTTGCTGTGAAAAATATTTGCTGCCAAAATTTTTTTGAAACTGACAATATATACTGTATATATATAATGTTTAAAGTTTTATCTTAAGCAATTTTTAGGCTTTATTTGGACAGGAGGAGAGAAGTGAAAGTGTGGCTGGTAATCACTGCAGCGCAGCATGACTGCTAGGCCATTCATGGCAATTCTCTTGATTACAGAGTGTATAAACTGTGTCCCACCACACCAAATATTGTTCTTTCAACATACAAGTAGTAACAGTATTGGCTTCCAAGATACAAAGACATAGTTTTTCCAGACCAACAGAGATCACATGGAAGTGTATGAAGCCATGACATAATTTTTAATGTTATTAATCATCTTTTTTGTGACTATTGCTTATACCGGAGGCAAATCTCTTCTAAACTATTTTTTAGGTTTCATTAGGTGGCCAAATCAAGAAAGGATAAAGCCAGACACAATATAATATTTTATTTGGGTGTTTTTATTTCCCCAACTGAACTCTAGAGAGAACAGTATTAATATGATACTTTTGAGTAAGTAAGTAATTTTTAAATTATCACCCTATTAGAGAAAAAGTGTTGCACTTTTATGCATTTATTTTTTTTGTGTGTACTTTATTGATCCCCAGAGGGGAATTTAGCTCCAAGCTTATGAAACCCCCTTAGTTCTGACACGATTCTGGCAGCAATAATGACATTACAGGTTCACGGCACTTTAAATCAAATCAAATCAAATCAAACTTTATTGTCATATTGCTGTACATACAACTGTAGTGCAGGCAAGATGAAATTGCATTTCTCTCGGCATCCATATAAGAAGCAGCACGATTTAAGACACACTCCCACATAGCTCCATCCCCCACCCCCACTCCCCCCATCCATTCACACATCCCTGAGACATACTTGGGAAAAAGAATCGTCGGCCTCCGTCGGTCTATGATGACCATGGAAGAGAATCCTAAACGTCTACTCTGCTGGAACAGCACCGCCTGTGGCTGAACAGGCCGATGCGCGAATGGCAGTCCCTGTCACACAGGTCGCACTTGTGGGTGGTCTCCGTGCTGCTGGGTCTGTGGCTGTTCTTCCTGCGGGTCCTTTTTTCATCTGCTGCAGCAGTCAGTCTCTCTTCACCCGCCTTGAGCTGTCTGGTCAGGGTGCCTCTCCATTTGGAGCGGTCCGTTGCAAGGTCCTCCCAGTGCTCTGTGTTGATCTCCAGGGCCTTCATGTCTCTCTTGCAGACGTCTCTAAAGCGCAGCTGTGGGCGGCCAACGTCTCTCCTGCCAGTTGCCAGCTCTCTGTAGAGGACGTCTTTGGGGATTCTGCCATCCTCCATACAGTGAACGTGGCCTAGCCAGCGAAGCTTGCGCTGCCTGAGTAGAGTGAACATGGAGGGAAGGCCGGCGCGGGACAGAACTTCTGTGTTGGGCACTTTGTCCTGTCAGGATATGTCCAGGATGTGGCGAATGCAGTGCAAGTGGAAGGAGTTCAGTCTCTTTTCCTGCCGGGCGTATGTTGTCCACGTCTCACTCCCATAGAGCAGTGTGCTGATGAAGCAGGCGTTGTACACTGCCATCTTCGTCTTGACAGAGAGTTTGGGATTCTCCCACACTCATGTGGTGAGGCGAGCGAGTGTGAAGGCTGATTTTCCAATCCTCTTGTTGATCTCTGTATCAAGGGAGAGGTTGTTGCTGATCCTGGACCCCAGGTACGTGAACTGATTCACGACCTCCAGCTCATAGTCGTCGATGGTGATGGTTGGTGGTGCTTCCGTGCCTTGCGCCAAGACGTTAGTCTTCTTCAGGCTGATGGTAAGCCCGAAGTCCTTGCACGCCTGGGAGAAGCGGTCCACAGGGTCTGAAGCTCCTGCTGTGTGTGGGTTGTGACTGCAGTGTCGTCTGCGAACAGCATGTCTCTGATTAGAGCCTTGCGTACTTTGGTTCTGGCTTTCAGGCGGGCAAGGTTGAAAAGCCTGCCGTCAGATCTTGTGTGCAGGTAGATTCCCTCTGTTGCTGTGCTGAAGGCATGCCTCAGGAGCATAGCAAAGAAAATCCCAAAGAGGGTTGGCGCAAGTACACAGCCCTGTTTCACTCCGCTGCGTATGTTGAATGGCTCTGAGACGTTGCCATCGTGCTGCACTATCCCCTGCATGTTGGTGTGAAACGATTCGATGAGGCTTTGCAACTTTGGTGGGCATCCTATCTTTGGAAGGATCTTGAAAAGGCCCTCTCTGCTGACCAGATCGAACACTTTGGTGAGGTCGATGAAGGCGACATACAGGGGCATGTTCTGTTCTCTGCATTTCTCCTGGAGTTGGCGGATGGAGAATATCATGTCTACCGTCGATCGCTCAGCGCGGAAGCCACACTGAGACTCGGGGTAGACACGTTCGGCAAGCTTCTGTAGACGAACGAGAACAACTCGTGCGTAGACTTTGCCAACAACGCTGAGGAGGGAGATGCCCCTGTAGTTGTTGCAGTCGCTTCTCTCCCCTTTGTTTTTGTATAGGGTGATGATCTTGGCGTCCCTCATGTCCTGTGGTACGGCACCTTCCTTCCAACACTGGCAGAGAACGTCATGCAATGGCAGCAGTAGGGCGGTCTTGCAGTGCTTGATCAGGTCAGGGGGTATGCCGTCGTTGCTGGGTGCCTTGCCAGCGGCCAAGCTATCAATGGCCTTGCTGAGTTCGTCAATGGTTGGCTCAGTGTCAAGTTCATCCATGGATGGCAGGCAGTCGATGGCATCAAGGGCTGACGGTGTCACGGTGTTCTGTCTGGAGTAGAGGTCGGAGTAGTGTTCCACCCATCTCTCCATCTGCTTGTTCTTTTCTGTGATCATCTCCCCAGTGGAGGATTTGAGGGGGACCATGCCATCGTACATACCACGGATGTTCCCTGTTATGGCAGCGGTTTGAATGTCTTGGCTGAGCTGAGTCCAGTACTCGTTGGCACAGCGCCGAGCAGTCTGCTGAACTTTGCTTCTTGCAGCCCTGAGAATCTGGAGATTCTTCTCGTTTGGGTACTTCTTGTACTCAGCAAGTGCTGAGCGCTTGGCTTCAATGACGGGGGTCATCTCGGTCAACTTGGCCTCAAACCAGTCCTGTGACTTTGAGGTCTTCCTCCCAAAGGTAGCCAAGGCTGTGCGGTGGATGGTGTTTCCCAGCTCATCCTTTCGCAGCTCATCATTCGCAGGAAAAAGAATAACTAACTATAATATACAAAATGTCCGTAGGTGCAGTAGTGTGTATGAGAGATTCCGGGTCAACTGTTCAGCATCCTGACAGCTTGTGGAAGGAAGCTGTTGATCAGTCTGGTGGTTCTGCCTCTGATGCTCCGGAATCGTTTACCAGATGGAAGAAGTTCAAAGTGTTTATGCAGAGGGTGAGAACGGTCCTTGACAATGTTCAGTGCCCTGTTCCTACAACGGTTCTGAAAAAGTTCTTGGACAGAGGGGAGGGAGACTCCAATTACCCTCTCCGCCCCCTTGACTATCCTCTGCAGGGCTTTTTTGTCTGACATACTGCAGCTGGAGTACCATGTAGCAATGCAGTACGTCAGAACACTCTCCACCACACCTCTGTAGAAGGTCCTGAGGATGCAGATGGGGAGAGAGGCCTGTTTGAGTTTCCTCAAGAAGTGCAGTCTCTGCTGAGCCCGCTTCCTGATCTCCAAGGAATTCTTGCTCCAGGTCAGGTCCTGCGAGATCTGCACTCCGAGGAACTTGATGTTCCCTACTCTCTCCACTAAACGGCCGCCGATGCTGAGGGGGACGTGCTCAGGCTGTGACCGCCGGAAGTCGATAATCATCTCCTTCGTTTTGTCCACGTTGAGCACCAGATTGTTCTCCCTGCACCAGCCCTCCAGGTCTCTCACTTCGTCCCTGTACATTGATTCCTTATCCTCTGAATAAGTCCCACCACCGTGGTGTCATCTGCAAACTTAATAATCTGGTTCCCCTCGTGTCTGGATACACAGTCATGTGTTAGAAGTGTAAACAACAGTGGACTGAGTACACAGCCTCGAGGGGATCCGGTACTCAGCGTGACAGAGTTGGAGATGTTGTTTCCAACCCGGACAGACTGAGGTCTCTCTGTCAGGAAATCCAGGATCCAGAGACATGTGGTGGTGTTCAGACCGAGAAGGAGTAATTTCTCCATCAGTCTCTGGGGAATAATGGTGTTGAATGCTGAACTGAAATCAATGTACAGGAGTCTGGCGTAGGTGTCTTTCTGGTCCAGGTGGGTGATGACAGAGTGTAGGGTGGTGACTATAGCATCCTCCGTGGAGCGGTTTGAACGATATGCAAACTGGAGCGGGTCGTGTGATGCAGGGAGGCAGGCTGTAATGTGTGGTTTGACAAGCCGTTCAAAACACTTCATCACAACTGGTGTCAGTGCAACAGGACGATAGTCATTCAAACAGGACACCACTGGTTTCTTTGCCACCGGTACAATGATAGAGGTCTTGAAGCATCTGGGAATGATGGCCTGACTCAGGGAGATGTTATAAATGTCAGTCAGGACATCAGCCAACTCGCTCGCGCAGTCTCGGAGCACACGTCCCGGAATGTTGTCTGGACCTGCAGCTTTGCATGGGTTGACTCTGGTTAGGGTCCTCCGTGTGTCCGCTGTGTTGATGGTAAAAGCTGGTCCGACCGATGGTGGGGGTGGGCCAGCCCTCCCTCTGATTGTCGAGTTTGATGCTTCAAAACGTGCAAAGAAGTCGTTAAGCCTGTCTGGAAGCGAAGCGTCGTCATCATCGACCCCCTGCCTAGACTTAAAGCCCGTCAGTGTCCGAACTCCCTGCCACATCTGCTTGGTGTTCCTAGTGTCACAGAGGTGTCCCTGGATTTTCTCCGCATAGGCGTGCTTTGCTGCCTTAATTCCCTTTGAAAGTGCAGACCTGGCTGAGCGGAGGGCGATCCTGTCCTTCGCTCTGAAGGCTGCATCTCTGGCTGTAAGCAGCGAGCGCACCTCTGCAGTCATCCAGGGCTTATGATTACCCTGCATAGTGATGGTCTTCACTGTAGTGAAATCCTCTGTGCACTTCGCGATGTAGCTGGTGACCGTATCAGCATACTCCTCCACATCTGTCTTGTCTTCCTGGGAGGCTGCTATTTTGAAGACCTTCCAGTCTGAGTGCAGAAAACAGTCTTTCAGTGCAGAGGTTGCACTCTCTGGCCAAATCCTGATTTGTTTCACTGCTTGCCTGCTGCGCTTCAATGAAGGTTTGTAGGCAGGCAGCAGCATCACGGACATGTGATCAGAATGGCCGAGATGGGGGCGGGGTATCGCTTTATATGCATCTGTGTTTGTGTACACTAAGTCCAACATATTCTCTCCTCTGGTCTTAAAGTCTACACATTGTTTAAACTTGGGGAGCACAGTCTTTAGGCTGGTGTGGTTAAAATCCCCCGCAACCACCACAAAACTGTCCTGGTGTGAAGTTTGGATTTCACTGATCGCATTGTGCAGTACCCTGAGTGCCTTCTTAGCATTAGGTTTAGCATTAGGGCTCGGCGCTATGTAAACACCAGCTACAAACACGTTGCTGAATTCCCTCGGCAAATAATAAGGCTGACAATTTGCAATAAGGAACTCCGCCAACGGAGAGCAGTGTTTAGACACTAATGTGGCATTAACGCACCAGTTCTTGTTAACATAGATGCATAGCCCACCCCCCGGCTCTTACCGGAGCTCGCCGTTTCCCTGTCGGCACGGAACATCGCCATATCTTCCAGTTGAATGGCCTCGTCAGGAATGTTGCCGTGGAGCCATGTCTCGGTAAAAACAAACACACAGCAGTCCCTCCACTCTCTCCGGGTTTCTCTCAGCAGACGCAGTTTGTCCACCTTGTTTTCGAGGGAGCGGACGTTAGAGAGAAGAAGCGACGGTACCGCTGGTCTGGAGGGGTTAGCCTTTAGCCTAGCATGGATCCCGGCCCTTTTTCCTCGCTTTTGCTTGCGTTTGCTCCGCTTCCGCTTCCTCCTCTCTCGGGTAGCTTCCAGTGGGGACTCCGCCAGAATTCCATGCTGGCGTAGAATGTCCAAATCACAACCGATCGCCGCGATTCTTGCAGCGTGCAGTACCTTGATGTTTAATAAGGTCTCACGGTTGTAAGTTTTACAGAATGTACGTCTGGGATGATCAAAACACTCAAAACTCTCACACTCGCTGATGCCAAGAGGGGCCGCTGCGTCCGAGCGCGCTGCTGCCATCTTTGGATAAATTATTATTTTATCCGCCATATTGGATAAAATAAAGCCCCTTTTCCACTAGTACCCACTCAGGCCTACTCACTTCGACTCGGTGCATTTTTTTTTTTTTTTGTTACTTATTTGTACCCGTAGGTAGATTTGGTTTGCAATCTGGTGACAAGCCACCGGCTGCTGGTCGCTGCGTGCGCGAGCGCCCTAAACCTACATGTTTTTGGTATGCGGGAGGAAACCGGAGAAATCCCGGAGTAAACCCACGCAACACGGGGAGAACATGCAAACTCCACACAGCTCACTGTTGGTCGGGGGCTGGGATCGAACCCACGATCCCCGCGATCCCCCGGCCGAAGGTAAACTGTGCTGCCACAGTGCTAAACCACTGCGCCACCGTGCAGCCCCCGTTTGTAGGCTTTTCCATTAGTACCTGGTACTAGGTACTTTTTTCATACCTATTCCACTGGGGTTCTAACCGTGCTGAGTCGGGCAGAAAATGTGACATCAACAGACTGCAGGCCACTGATTGGTCAGGGCGTAACATCATGAGAGCGCCATCTTCTGCAGAATCTACAACCGCCATTTGCAAAAAATTGTTCAGCGAGTAAACGGTCAGTGAGTAAACATGACATTAATAGAGATGGCTTCGCAGGTTTCATGGAAATCTACACCGTGGTCCAACGAAGAGGTGTGGACTTTTCTGTGCTTGGTGGCTGACGATAGTATCCAGAGTGAGATGGAGCGACCTGCAACGAAACAGATGGCAGCCCAGGATACAACCAGATGTTAAAACAATGTGGGGAGAAGCTGAAGGTGAAGGTGAGAGAACCATGGATGGTGAGTGTTTTGTGACATTGTGCATCTTTTCGCTTATTTATCCTATTGGTGGCAAGGCCACTCTTTTTGAGCAATAACAACGCCGTTCTTTCCTGGCTAATGAGTGTTAGCGAGGAGCGCTAGCTAGCTAGTAGCCAACTCTGATGATTTGCGCTTGCTTTGTCTAGAGTATTCGCTTGTGAAAGCAAAACGATGAAATATGTTAATCCTGGTTAAAATCCTGGTTTGTGTACATGTTGCACTTTGGTGCTGTGCATTAAGATGTGTGTATTTTCATTCTAGAATCTGTTTCCACATGCCAGGGGTCCGCCTCCCTCAGCATGTTGTGTTTATATGGATACAGGTCAAGTGGACCCCAGGATCCAAAATCTCAACATACTATACAAGTGCATTTTCAAACCAGTGATTTATAAACTGATTTATAAAGTGAGTCATGTAATTTCCTGGAGCCTCATAATAGACCCACATACCTATTCTGTGGATTTTCCAAAAACAGTGCTGGAACAGTGCTGTCATGCTGTTTCTTTTCCACCATAAATCCCTGGATTGAAAATGTACTTGTACAAGTACAGGGTGCTCACTTGTCAGGGGTCCACAACCTGGTCCCATTTTTATCTGTGACGGAGGAAGTACTGATAAAATTCTTGTTATTGAAAAACTGATGTAGCACATGAACTCACTTTCGAATGTGCTTGCAGTCAACGTGTTTCATTGAAATGATTTAAGTCAGCTGACTGTATTAACTCATTCAGATTTCTGAGGCCACAATAAAAACAAATTATTTTAAACATAACCTGGTGCCTGCAAAATCTGCTC